>OY740717.1:209867324-212267324 GCA_963513945.1 Hydrotaea diabolus
CTATCTCTTTCATTTCACTTACAAAAGGATAATCGAGGTCTCTTGACCACAATCCGTTTATATGCAGCTTGTGTATGTTGATGTCATTGAAAAGAAATATAAAATCATATTAGTAGCCTGGCGCGTTTAGTGCGCAGGACTATCACACAAAGAAACCCAGGTTAAAACTAAGCGAAAGCATGTACAATTTTCTGGTGGCGGGCTTTTCTACTACACAAATTCCGGCAGATTCGCGAGTAAGCTTTAGCCGTTCGTAGCCGGCAATAAACAAGGGGGTCTAAATCTAAGTGAGCGCAAACACTACAGCAAGCAGATCACTTAGAAAGCAAGGGTAGAGAGAAGGCTAGTCAATTAAACTAGGTAGGCTAGAAATTTTAGACAACACAATCAAACAACCTTTTTAAGGTTGTACCTTGACCGATTTTATACTATAAATCTAGCCGAACATAACTATCTATCCCCCAGTATCAAACCTATATGTGATAGCGCATAGAGAAAGGGACCTAAGGGTAAAAAATCAATTTTCTTTTTTTTGATGTGGACAACATCTGAGCATCGAATGAGACCGATCCCATGCCCCAAAAGTGTTCCCTTCCCAGAGATATACGCGTTTAAGAAAGTGAAGTCGACGATTCTAATCGCAAATAGAAAGGGACCTAATCTTTAAAATAGCTCTCCTGAACAAAACTTTTCATCAACTTTTCACTTTTTTTTTGATGTGGAAAACATCTGAGCATCGAATGAGACCGATCCCATGCCCTAAAAGTGTTCGCTCCCAGAGATATGCGCATTTTATAGAAGTGAATTCGACGATAAAAAGGGACCTATGGCAACGCAAAATAAAAAGGGACCTAATCTTTAAAACCATTTAAACCTTAGGTCCCTTTCTATTTTGCGCGTCACATATACGGAGAGACCACTGTCATTTCAAATTTTTTCTTCTCAACACGCTTCATGCGTGCGACAAAATGCAAACATAATTTTTACACACGGTAAGCTAACAATTGAGCTTCAGAGTATATAAACAATTGGTGTAACTCTCAACAAGAAGTAATTCTCGTTCAAGCAAAAGTTATTTGTGAATAATTACAAACCCACTAGCGAGCGGTCATCAGTTGTCTTTGCACGCCGTAAATAAAGCAAAAGGCTTAGCAACAGCATCTATCGTAATGGACATTTAAAGATGACCTCTCTGGGACTTAATCAACTTTTTGCTCAACTTTTTTGATCGTTTCCTTCGGTTGGCTGTTTATCTCGACGACATTAATTGTTGTTGTTGTTGCGGCGCACACTTTGCCGAGGTGACAGCCCTTGGCCGAAGAATTTCTTTTCGGGTCTATCCGGTGCATTGTTTGTTTACTTCAGCGATTTCGGTCAATTACTAAGGTCGACGACATCGGTTGGTTTTTCACCTCGATGGGCTTAGCATGATAAAATTTACTTTAAAGACTTCGGTCGGTCCTTAAAGTCAACACCTTTGTTTTATTGTTGACCTACACGGGGAAAAATATGGTTGGGGTTACAATACTCAAAGAAAATCGTAGTATTGTTGGATAAATGGTTGTGGTACAATCATATTATGAATATCCACTACCACAATATAATTTCCGACACCATATTGCAAATCACATTGAATCATACTATGATTTTCACAACGATATTATAATCCTTACAACCATAGTACGTTTGACAAACATCAATAAAATGGTCCTAAAACCACAATATGGTCTCCACAACCACAGTATGATTCACATGCAAACCTTGAAAAAATTCACACAACCATAGAATGATCCCACTCAAACATAAAATTTTCCACAAAACTATTTATTAGGAATAAATTATTTCAAGTTGACGAAATATTGCATACACGCAGAGAAAAAAAAATACGGTTACTATATGTGACAGCGCATAGAGAAAGGGACCTAAGGGTAAACATAATCAATTCTTCACTTTTTTTTGATGTGGACAACATCTGAGCATCGAATGAGACCGATCCCATGCCCCAAAAGTGTTCCCTCCCAGAGATATGCGCATTTTATGAAAGTGAAGTCGACGATTCTAAGCGCAAATAGAAAGGACCTAATCTTTAAAATGGCGATCCTGAACAAAATTGGTTTTTATCCCTTTCTATTTTGTGCGTCACATATGGTCATAAAATAAAATATGTTCTTCGCAATAAAATTTTGTTCGTTGCAACCATAGTATTGCTTTTGATTTAAATATTGACAATAGTACGATTGCCGCAATATTAATATTGTTGAAATATAACAACAGTATTATTGCCAAATTAAAATATGAAAATATGGTTGTAGCAACAATTTGTTTGGTACGACAAAAAGTATTGTTTTTTGGGTTTTTGGTTAACAATAATATGATTAGGGCAAGCATACTGTATGATTGTAATTTTTCTTCATTTGAATATGCTTTTTAGAAAAATGTTATTGTTACGGATCTAATTCAAAAATAGTACTCTTTATAAGGAAATTAAAATGTTTCAAAACAAAATGCTTTGGCTTCGTTTAACCGCAGTATTTTTAATAAAAACGTTAACGTTTTTTTGAACTCCTTTTTTTCTACTGCTAAATTGCAGCTTATATTTTGAATTTAATGTATTTTTAAATAATTTTTATAATTGAAATCTATTGTTTACAACTTAACTTAATTCTAATAAATAATTTTGGGGACCATAGTATCATAGATCGTACTATGGTTGTAGGGATCACAGTATGGGTTGCCTGTGGATCATACTATGGTTATTTGGATCATACTATGGTTGTATGCGAAACATTCTATGGTTGGGGAGATCATAGTATGGTTGAGTGTGACTCATACTATGGTTGTAGAGATCATATTATGGTTATGTGTAAATCATACTTTTGATGAGAGGATCATATTATGGTTGCGAGGATCATAGTATGGTTGTATTTGAATCATACCATTATTGTGAGGATCATAATATTGTTGTACCACAACCCATATACCCAAAATAGTATGATGCTTTTCAAATACGAGGGCGGTTCGGAAACTTCTTAGCCTAGCACAAAAAGCGCGGTATAAACAGAAAAAAGTTAAGTGTTTTGGAAACTCTGCATCCATCTCTGCTATGAACACATGTTATATTTTGTTTCGATCTGGCAACTTCTTCATATGGAAACAGGTGTTCACAAAAGACTCATCCGCGATTTTTTTACAATGGAAAAATTAGAAATGCGTGGTGTCATTAAATATTTACATAAAAAGGTTTATCGGGACAAGAAATTCATAATGATATGGTGAATGTGTTAGGCGAAAGTGCTCCTTCATATGCAACAGTAAAAAATTGGGTTGCTGAATTTAAACGTGGTCGTACAAGCATTGAAGATGAACCACGTAGTGGACGTCCAAAAACAGCAACAACAACAGAAATTGTAGCCAAAGTGCATGATATGGTATTAAATGATAGACGAATAAAAGTGCGTGAAATAGCTAATATCATGGGCATCTCAAATGATCGAGGCCATTTAATTTTGCATGAAGAACTACAGATGAAAAAGCTTTCTGCAAGATGGGTGCCGCACTTGTTAACAGTCGACCAAAAACGCCCAAGCTTGTTTGGAATAAAATGGATTTTAAGCGTCGTTTCATAACTGTTGATGAGGCATGGATCCACCACTATACTCCAGAGACAAAATAACAATCCAAACAATGGACTGAAGCTGGAGGAAGTGGCCCAAAGAAGGCAAAAACAATTCAATCGGCTGGTAAGGTTATGGCAACGGTTTTTTGGGACTTCAAAGGTATTTTATTGATTGACTATCTGCAAAAGGGTAAAACATTAAATTCAGAGTACTATTGCAACCTTTTAGATCAATTAAATGTACAAATTCGAGAAAAACGTCCTGGCTTACAACACAAAAAAATAATTTTTCATCACGGCAACGCACCAGCGCACAAGAGTGTTTTAACAATGGCTAAAATCAACGAATTAAAGTACGAGTTGCTTGACCACCCACCTTATTCTCCTGATTTAGCTCCCAGTGACTTTTACCTGTTCCCAAATCTAAAAAAATTCCTTGCTGGCAAGCGTTTTACCTGAAATGAAGAACAGTTGTAAACCACTATTTTGAAGACCTTGAGGAAAACTATTTTAATCAAGGAATAGAATTGCTAGATAAGCGTTGGACTAAGTGTATTGAAGATTATATTGAAAAATAAAAATATTTTTGAACAACTAACTATTCTCTTTCATTGATAGGCTAAGAACTTTCCGAACCGCCCTCGTATTGTTATCCTTACCATCCTTTTTTTTCTACGTGTACGAGGACGGAGCTCACAATATATCAAAATCTCCTGAAGATAATCGACGAGGTTGATCGAAATATTGGAAAAAATAAACGCTCCGACAGGAAGGCCATCAGGTCTCCAGTAGCGACCTCAGCAGGTCGTTGGTCTCTAAATACCCCACAAGTTGGTGGTTAATCATGATCTTCGTTTCTTAAAGAGCGTTAAGCAAATCGCAATTGGCCGATGATTCGCAGGATTATTGGCTTCAATCTTTGTGGGCATCGGTTGGGCTGGGAAGACTCCCGCACGATAAGCAAGGTTGGAATGGTTGCGTCAAAGATAGGACAAGTGCCAAATTACTTTCCGGAATATGTAAAGCGCGTCACCACCACGCCATGTAACGTCCTCAGTTAATAATAATATGTGTAACATATACTAAAGGGGCAATTTTTTTACCTTCAATGGCGATGAATTTCATACTATTGTGTCTTTACAAAATCATTAAAACCTTGTATGATATGACAGCAAACATAACATGTTTGGGTGCAAACATAAAATACTTACAACTTAACAGATGCATACATAAATGTTTGGAAACATTTCGGTAAGGACATTCTTATTCCATAAGAAAGTACTTGCTTCGCGAAGACTGGGTGCATCGCCGTTGGTGATTGAAAGAGGACAACATGCGTAGTCCCACCGCACTTCCTCCAAAGAAAGGGGACAACATACGTAGTCCCACCTAACCACTTCCTTTAAATTTCCACCAACATTTGGCAACTCCTTTTTGGCGTTATTTTCGTTTTGATTTTTTTGTTTGCCTTTGTCTCATGTTGGTGTTGCCGTTTTGTTGTTAGTTTATTCTTGTTTCTTTGTTGTTGTTGTTGTGTATTTGTAATCCCGATGTTGTTGTTGGTCGGCTGGGTGTTCATACCTGGGCACCACTGGCTGTTGCATGGTGCAAGGATGGGGATGTGCGCTGCCCAGCCGTCATAGCACACACAGACGAATAAGCGATTTAAATGGCATTTTGTAGTTGCTAAAGTGTTGGAAACTCATTTAAATACACAACACGCAATTCAATCTCAAACGTGTGTGTTGCCTGCCTGCCTGCCGCTCGTTGTTGCCATTGATGTTGCTGGTGCTGGTGCCGGTATCGGTGCTGCTGTTGTTACATGTTACATGAAATGTTCAGGTTGCCTTTTCCTGGGCATTGGCGTATTATCATCGTCATGGTCGTTGTCGTCATCGCCGACGTCATTCAGTTGTTTGGTGTGTCGGTTGGTCGAGCGATTCCTCCCCTCTGTCCCTCCTCTGTGGTATCGTGTGCATTATGGTGATGTGTTTTTTTTTGTACTCGTATTATTGTTGCCGTTGTTCTCGTTGCTGTTGTTTGTTGTGCTGTCTTTCTTTGCAACTTTTAATTTTAATTGCTTTCCACACATAAGGAGTCGAATATGAAACTACAACTGAATGCCGCACGGGGAACAACAAAAAAAAAACGGGTAATAACAACAGCAACGACCCCAGCAACACCAACCTGCAATTGCAACAAAGAAACGCATTGCAAGATGTAAAACTCCAAAAGTCATTATTATTGAAGTTATTACAGTTCTCTGATGTTCCTGCGATGTGTTATTTGTTGCTGTTGTCGGCTGTTGGCTATTGGCTATTTGCCGCTGGTCGCCGATGTTGCTGCTCTCTGTTAAGGCAGCCGTTGTTTGTTGTTGGCTGGTGGTACTTATTATGGTGGGCCGCTTGATGTACACAAACGGACACAACCAACGTCTGGAAATATAAATCGATGAATGCCATACACTGTGCACCACCATGTCTCCACCGTGCACATTCGTGTAGATTTGTCGGTTTGTGAATGGATAATAAACCATTGCCGGTGCATTCATGCATTTAACCAAACCATCTGTTACTCGTACTCGCCGGCGTAGCACCACTCCTCGCGTCTGCTCCACCCATAGGTTTGGACACATGCACCGTCGTCCTGCCTGGCTGTGTCTGGTGTGATGTGTTTGTTAGCTGGTGGCTTGGTCATTTGTGGCGTTCCGAGGGTGGTATGATCAAATCTGAGTTGTGCTTCGGATTAGGCATTGTGAGCACAGCGACTGCCCAGAATGGCTACTCTGAAGTCAAGCTAATTTAATTAGTTTATTTTTGTCAGAGTCAGGATAGTGAAGGACTCACACGCAAACCTCAATGGTGGAGGTGTTTCGCCATTGGTGGGGTGATACATTTTTCTATTAAGACTGACATGCCGTTGTACGTTTCTTTTGAAATGTTCTTTTGTACACTAGTTTAAGTCCCTACTAGAGTTTTTTAGATGACCATTTTAGTCCATCAGACCGTCATAATAAGCCTTGGCATTTGAAAAAGTGCTTTACGGATTATTTTCCCTACTAAGAATTATTTCTTTTCTGCTGACCACCATTGCCAAAGAGCATGAAAACGAGTACAGCTTATTTTTTTTCAAAATAAAAGATCTAGCAAATTCTAGAGCAGATAATTACATAAATTTGTTTTAAATTAAAGAAATTTACAAAGGTAAATTTGGATAAAGGTGGTATCCAAATTTACCTTTGTAAATTGGGATACCACAACTTATATTTTATTAAAAATTATTTTAAAGTCAAAACCACGGATTCCAGCTACTTACTAACTTAAGTCCCACCACAGCCCATTAAGGAAGAGGGAGAAACTTCTCTCAAATCAGTGAGCTGTGCATTAGGCAATTCTTATAGTCACGTACCGGGATCTACTGTAACGCGGGTATCGAACGGCTAATGCCTTTTAAAAAGAACTTTTTACATGGCTTAGAGATAAATCTCTTACTCGTAAAGTCGTCTGCATTCACGTAGATGGATTCCACCAACCATGTTATAATTATTGAACGCCTTAAGACACTCCATTTCCAATTTAACCAGGATTCGTAGTGAAATTCGCATTATTTTCACTTGGTTGCTTGTTTCGACTACCGAAGTCTCAGTTCAAATTAAAAAGAAATCCCATATTTGGATTTTTTGGGGAAGTTCTCTCATAGAATTTTAAAATACATTTAGGTTTTGACTAACAACTGGTCAGAATATTTAAAAACAATGCCTTCTACAATGCCTCTAGGTCAGAGTGTTTTGCCCATAACTTCAACAATTATGGCGGTCTCAAAAATCTAAATATTGTTTTGGTTTTGTAAGACTTATGCAAATATATTTGTAAAATTTAAAGACAAAATCGAAGACTATTAACATTTAAAAAAAAAACTTATATTTAAAAAAGAATATATAAAAAAAAGATTTGAAAAAAATAAAAAAAAAATGTTTTTTTAATAAATATAAAAATGGGTTTTATAAGACTTACGAGGGCGGTTCGGAAAGTTCTTAGCCTATCAATGAAAGAGAATAGTTAGTTTTTCAAAAATATTTTTATTTTTCAATATAATCTCCTGAAACTTCAATACACTTAGTCCAACGCTTATCTAACAATTCTATCCCTTGATTAAAATAGTTTTCCTCAAGGTCTTCAAAATAGTGGTTAACAACTGTAATTGCATCTTCATTTGAGGTAAAACGCTTGCCAGCAAGGAATTTTTTTAGATTTGGGAACAGGTAAAAGTCACTGGAAGCTAAATCAGGAGAATAGGGTGGGTGGTCAAGCAACTCGTACTTTAATTCGTTGATTTTAGCCATTGTTAAAACACTCTTGTGCGCTGGTGCGTTGTCTTGATAAACAATTAATTTTTTTTGTGTTGTAAGCCAGGACGTTTTTCTCGAATTTGTACATTGAATTGATCTAAAAGGTACTATTGCACTCTGAATTTATTGTTTTACCCTTTTGCAGATAGTCAATCAATAAAATACCTTTGAAGTCCCAAAAAACCGTTGCCATAACCTTACCAGCCGATTGAATTGTTTTTGCCTTCTTTGGGGCACTTCCTCCAGCTTCAGTCCATTGTTTGGATTGTTCTTTTGTCTCTGGAGTATAGTGGTGGATCCATGTCTCATCAACAGTTATGAAACGACGCTTAAAATCCATTTTATTTCGCTGAAAACGATCCAAACAAGCTTGAGAAATGTTTATTCTTATGCGTTTTTGGTTGACTGTTAACAAGTGCGGCACCCATCTTGCAGAAAGCTTTTTCATCTGTAGTTCTTCATGCAAAATTAAATGGACTCGATCATTTGAAATGCCCATGATATTAGCTATTTCACGCACTTTTATTCGTCGATCATTTAATACCATATCATGCACTTTGGCTACAATTTCTGTTGTTGTTGCTGTTTTTGGACGTCCACTACGTGGTTCATCTTCAATGCTTGAACGACCACGTTTAAATTCAGCAACACAATTTTTTACTGTTGCATATGAAGGAGCACTTTCATCTAACACATTCACCATATCATTATGAATTTCTTGTCCCGATAAACCTTTTTTATGTAAATATTTAATGACACCACGCATTTCTAATTTTTCCATTGTAAAAAATCGCGGATGCGTCTTTTGTGAACACCTGTTTCTATATGAAGAAGTTGCCAGATCGAAACAAAATTTAACATGTGTTCATAGCAGAGATGGATGCAGAGTTTCCAAAACACTTAACTTTTTTCTGTTTATACCGCGCTTTTTGTGCAAGGCTAAGAAGTTTCCGAACCGCCCTCGTATGTGAATACCCAACAAACCAAACCTTCAGAATTCGATCAGCATTCTGTACGACAAACGGCAAAATGTTCCGATTTCGGATCAGAATTCTTAGCGAGTTCGTAACGAAAAACATATGAGAGGGTTGACACGAATTCTGAACTACTTCTCTGAGGGAATTCTGATGTTTTCGCATACAATTCGAACCGATGTCTGACCGAATTCTGAACTGTAGTCTTGGGAAATTCGAAAGGAAATTTCGATTTGTCGTCTCGAATTCTGAACTAATTTTGAACGACTTAGGTCAGAGTTCTGGCATTACGACTTATTAAATTTTGATGTTTTTACCGACATTACGAACCGAATTCTGAGCTTATGTCAATGTAAACAATCAAAAAGAAGAAAATATTTTTGTTCCACAAAAAAAGAAGTTGTAAAACATTTTCAAAAATCGTTCGGAAAGACTTTTAGTAACAAGCAGGGGTGTCTGTCTACAAGCAGGGGTGTCGCAAGCAATAATTGAGCTGTAACTTTGTTTAGTGGCTATACACTTAGGGGCAACCAGACAAACAGTTGAGAATTCGTTCAGAATAAGTTCCGACATGTCTGTAAACAAGAACATCAACTGTAAAATATGAAGCAAAAATATGATGCAGATAAATAGTTCAGAATTCGTTGCGAGTTCGATAAGAGAAATCTGAACAAAAAATTAATAAAAATCCCACAGAAAAGTCAAAGAGAATTCGGGCCGAATTCGTTTAGATATTACTTAACAAAGCAAATAAAAAATCCTCAGACAAATCGAACAGAATTTGTAACGAATTCGGTAAGAATTCTCGATAGAGTTTAGAGATTGTTCAGAATTGTCTGATATCAGACATTGTCGGCAAATTTGGTTTACTGGGTATTTGTTAAATTCAAAAAAATCGAAGTCTATTAACATTTAAAAAATATATTAAGAAAACTTCGCATTTAGTCGTCATGGACCTCAAATAAAAGCAGTGTGTAGTAGGGTGGGCCTATTTGTAAGGGCAAGCATTTGGCGATATTGTGCCATCCTGACTCGATTCTCTCATTTGTATTTCTATTCTTACTTTGTATTGTATGTGGTAGTGTTTATTTGTTTGTATTGTGTGTTACCTTGAAAAGAAAATATAAGTTTTTTTCTTATTAGCTACTAATTAAAAAACTTAAAAATAAAGGTTAAGAAAAGGTCAAAATATTTAAAATCGATCTCCTCGATAATGATTTTTTTGTTATGTCGTAGTCGATCTTTTTTTCTAATGCCAAAAGCTAACGAAAAAACGAAGGCACAATATCGATTAATAATCGACGCATCCTAGTGTGAAGCCACAAATATCAATGTCGCTTTAACATTTTGTAAAAAAAAAAAAACATATCCAAACGCAGTCCGTGTATTTTATATGGTTCCTACTGTAGGGTGGGCCGACCCTAGTGCGCAGCCACGAATATCAATGTCGCTTTACCATTTTGTAAAAAAGTGTCTTTATTAAAATGTAGATGCAAAAGGTTCTAGATCAGGTTTATCCCCGTTCAACGAAAATAAAATGTTATAAGTTTCTTTCATATGATTCAAATTTCGTAAAATCGAATACGTCCTAGAACAGCAAGTTTTAGATAAAGCATAAAAAATCATATTTTTTTTGGCAATTTAAAATTTTTCAAACACCAAAAAAAATATAACTAAAACAGACATTTACACGATTATAAAGATTTTTATAAAATTATCAAAAAAAATATTTACCTATTAAAAATTCTGGCCCCAATAAAAAAATTATTATCTTTGAGTCTCCAAAACAGAATTATGGGTTAATTTTGATAAAAAAAAAAAAATAATTTAAAAAAAATTATTGAAACGGTAGGGTACAATCAGTGCAAAACTTGTAAATCCTTGATAAAATTTTCACTCAATAAACAATTTGTAATACTGACTTCATTTCTCTAAGTATTTTAATAGGAATATATTCACTAAATTGTTTTATTAATTAAAAAATGTTTGCATTAATTAGACAAAATTTACATCTGTTTTTAAATTATTTCCGAAGGCTTCATTTTTATCCTAGTTTGCTGGATTTCGTATCAAAGTCTATTACAATTTGTATGAAAACTGACAAACGAAACATAAAGAACGGTGACAGGTCGGTATTATAAAGACTGAAATTGTATTGAGGAGTCGCCTGATGTCATCGACAAATCGCTTTTACCATTAGTATTGCATATAAAAAATCTTAAATGTTGCATAACTTTGATCAGTTACGTTTATTTAACGAGAATTGGTTGCAGTAGTGTCTTCCAACGAACTAAGTTAACGCAATAAAAATCAGTACCGAAATTTTTTTTGATTAATCTTTAATTAGTTTGAAATGAAAGGAAACTGCATAGCCATTGCCCTTTCATTAGACTGATAAAGGTTTTTAAAAACATTTATACGAGTAGTTAGCTACATTGATTTAACGGGAATTGCTTGCTGTAGTTTTTCCGCCGAAAAAGTTAACACAATTAAAATCTCTACGCACATATTTTTTGGTTTTTCCCTGGTATTTAGTTTAAAATAGAAAGAAATTTCATAGCCATTAGCAGTTCATCAGACTGATATAAGATTTTTTAAAAAATTATTTAGTAGCACTTTTCTGTGATTTTTTTTTAATTTTCACACGAAATAATTCCCTTTCGCACTTGCTTATCTTAATGGTATTAACAGAAAATTTTCTTTTTTGTTTTAAATGGACTGATTATGGCCAATATAATAAATTTTCCTTTTAAAAAAAATGGCATAACGAGACCATCTCTACACTCTGTACAAATTGTCTATGAAAACATGTTATGGCCCCTCTCTATGCTTTAGAATACTTCAACTCTCGAAGCAACAGTTTTCTTGTTAAACAACCGCAACATGTTACAGTTCTTCAGTTTGAACGAACGTAGGGCTAGAGTTATAAAGCTATGACCCTAAAAATGTCATCCTCCTTCAAACTTAAAGAATAATAGGATACATTCAGCACAATCCAAATATTTGAGGCAAGGGTCCATGCCCAACGTCTCTTAAATTTAATCAAAAAGAGAAAATGTCACAGTTTTTTAACTTGAAGCCCAAATCCAAAAAAGCAGGAACTTATTTAAATTTGTATTAGTAGGTGCTTACTTTTTATGGAAAAATAATGCAAAGTGTAATGAGAGGTAATTACCCAGTAATGAGTTGTACTTACCGAGTTTTTCCTGGAGTTATCCAGGCGTACAACTTACTGGTTAAGAATGGCGTACAAGCGAAAAGTCCTAAAATCCAAAAAAGCAGGACTTTTCGCTTGTACGCCATTCTTAACCAGTAAGTTGTACGCCTGGATAACTCCAGGAAAAACTCGGTAAGTACAACTCATTACTGGGTAATTACCTCTCATTACCCTTTGCATTATTTTGCCATAGAAAGTAAGCACTTATTAACAAAAATTGTAATTAAGTGCCAATTAGTATGTCGAGTGGTTGTAAATTTTTCAGCGGCGGTTTCCATCTCGCAAATGCCGGCGACTCTACGTGTAAGAGATATATCTCTAAGCCATGTTGAAACGTCTTTTTAAAATGAAATAGCCATTCGTAACTGGCGTTTAACAGGAGGTCCCGGTCAGTAAGTATACGAATTAAATCCTGCACAGCTCAGTGATTTGTGAGAAGTTCTCCCTTGATGGGAAACTTCTCACACAATACAACACTTCTCCCCCTGGGACGTTGTGGGACCATCGTTAGAACGAGAAAGTAATGAGTTTTTGTTGGAATGTGACAGCTCTAGACTGTTTTCTTAGAGTTTCCGTCTTAAGTCATCAGGAATAAGCCAAGCACAGTTGATAAGTTGGAAGACAACATTTTTCGGGCTATGCGCCAAATTGTGGTTGACATTCTTTAAAGATATATGTTATAACCAATTCGGGGACTTTTATCTTTGGAGTTCAGATAATATTTAGGTTTTTACTATTTCTGATCCTTTTCTGTTGGACCGCCGGTTTAAAAAACGCAGCCAAACGCAGAGTCCGTGTATTTTATAAGGTTCCCACTGTAAAAGCTTAACCGTTTACTAGAGTAATGAAGCAAGCTACTATGTAACGGCCATCGCGCCTTCAGGATTGTCCTGGGCCAACCCCGCGACACGAATACGTTTTAAGTGATAATACAACAAGAAACAGACAGATACGACATGAAGGTGCCATTTAACATTACTCGGTTTGGGATTTTAAGACGGCGAGGCGAAATTGGTTGAAAGGAAATATGTATTAGAGTCACGTAAAACTAGTTTTTATTTTACAGAGTCTGTCACATTTATCTGACCAGCATCTAGGAATGATTCTGCTGCGTAATTCATCTGTTTAGGTTCGGATTTCTATTAATTGACCTCAAATAAAACCATTGATCCCAACTGAACACAAATTGCACCCGTTACTATCCCAATAACTACAAAATTATTCACCTTCATGATAATGCTCCACCAAATGTAAAAAATCTACTAGAAAACACTCAATTGCAACGACTTATTCGGTCATCTTCCTAAGCGATATCCATATGCTGCCAGAAAGATGGGAAATGGGGCTGACGATACTTTCTTTTCAACAGAAGCTATCGTTCTTTTACTATAAATATAAGTTCCGAAGGGCTAAATCTTTATAGAACTCTGACCATAGTATCATTGTGGCAACATCTATTTATCCCTTTCAACATATCTAAATATCTCTTAAATCTTGCGAGCTCTAGTTTGCCGTTGTAAGATAGTATAATTACACTTTATAGAATCCTCAATAAAGTTTCGAGGTGTTGCAAATGAAAAAAAAACAAATAAAATATACACTTCGTTCTGTGATGAAGGGTATAAAAACAGCGGAGACCTTTGTCTACTCCCAGCTTATATTCTGCCATTTTCTGTAGAAGAGGGGCAACATTTTCTGATCATAAGAAAATGAAAACTATTAAAGAAAAAGGTACGATACGTTTTCTTATCCCCAACTTCAACATAACTAACGCTAATGTTATTCACCCCTTTTCCAATACATCCCCATAATTATCACACCTCACTCGTCGAGATAGCAAGGGAAAACATTCAGATTTTACACAATGTTGCAACAGTGAGAAAAAAATTACTGAAAAATACAATTTTATTTAAAGAAAGAAAAAATGCTGCCACCTTTTCCCGGCTAATACGACAACTACATATCAAACCAGGGCCTTACACATACAAAACGCACGTTATATTTTAATAGGATACGCCTCCTCTAAAACTATCCCCGGCACCCCATGCATGAGCCTATAATTGTCTATTTCAGTCCACCTAAGAACATGTGTGGTGGCGTGCGTATGATTTACACTTTAAAGTCTTGCTTGGTTTTTCTCTTTTTTATTTTGCCAACCACAAATTAATGTCTTCCATATCCGAAGCAACAATTTCCATTTTTCATTTCCCTCCGAATGGCAGCGCCGCCTGCCATCACACCACGCATGTTGTTGCCGACCGACCGGCCGGCCGAGCAACGCACATTTCGATTTCAGGCAATGATAAGGTGTCTGTCTGCTGTTTCTCCTGTCTTCCAGTTCATATGCCATTCAATGGAATTTTGTCAAAATAATTTTTAATTATCGGTTCACGTGGAGGGATACGTCGTATCAGCGCCCGGAAGGGCGTCTCTCGACTTTTGTGTGTGAATGTGTGTTATCGTCGTTTTGTTGTCAGACAGTTATCATTTGATTGGCAACTGCTTTTAATTATTTTCGGTCTTGTTTCCCATCCATTTCGGGAACACTTTTGTGTGTGTGTCTGCTTTTCGACAATCGAAAATTTTAATGACACATCACTAATTACAGCATTTGTTTCGGGGTCTCATTTTACACAAAAACCGAGGACAATGAATGGAGGCAGGATCAGTTTAATTATAGCAGCAGTAACAATAGTAACGACGATTAGTGTGATATGCTAATGATGTTGGTTAACAACGACGCATGTATCAGTACGTCAGTGTTCAAAATTCGAAATAAAACAAAATACGGTGACATATTATTCGCAGAAATATGGCATCACCGAAAAATGACTGCAGTGACAGGTTTCACATGGAAATAGATCATCAATGACATTTTTTTAATAGAAAAATTTCCGCAATGACATATTTCTTAAATAAATAGGTGACAGCCCTTAGAGAAAGGGACCTAAGGGTAAAAAAAAATCAATTTTCACTTTTTTTTGATGTGGATAACATCTGAGCATCGAATGAGACCGATCCCATGCCCCAAAAGTGTTCCCTCCCAGAGATATGCGCGTTTTATAAAAGTGATGGTACATCAAAGATACACGTTTTTAAATCTTTAAAATGGTTCTCCTGAACAAAACTGGTTTTTACCCTTAGGTCCCTTTCTTTTTTGCGCGTCACATATAGAAATAATCAGAAGCCCTTTTACAACAGTGGATTTTTTAGGAAAAAAACAACAGTGACTTAATACTCAGAAAAATTTACATCGATGACATTTCTTTTACAGAAAATTGTCATCAGAGATATTTTTTTTACAAAAAATGTCATCAGTGAAACTTTTCTTATAGAAAAATGTGGTCAGCGATAGTTAGCTTGAAGCAAAATTTCATAAGTGACAATTTTTTTTAAGAAAAAAAATCATTCTAAAGCAAATGTCATCAGTCCCTTTTTTCTTATTGAAAATTGTCGTCAGTGACATTTTTCTTATAGAAAATTGTCATCAGTGAAATTTTTCTTATAGAAAATTGTCATCAGTGACATTTTTCTTATAGAAAATTGTCATCAGTGACATTTTTCTTATAGTAAATTATCATCAGTGACATTTTTCTTACAGAAAATTGTCATCAGTGACATTTTTCCTTTAGAAAAATGTCGTCAGTGACATTTTTCTTATAGAAAAATGTCGTCAGTGACATTTTTCTTATAGAAAAATGTCGTCAGTGACATTTTTCTTATAGAAAAATGTCGTCAGTGACATTTTTCTTATAGAAAAATGTCGTCAGTGACATTTTTCTTATAGAAAAATGTCGTCAGTGACATTTTTCTTATAGAAAAATGTCGTCAGTGACATTTTTCTTATAGAAACATGTTGTCAGTGACATTTTTCTTATAGAAAAATGTCGTCAGTGACATTTTTTTATTAAAATATGAAGTTAGTGACATCTTTCTTATAGAAAAATGTAGTTGGTGATATTTTTCTTTAAGAAAAACATAACCAACCACAAATATATCAGTGTATATAATATAAGTATGTCACTGTATATGAAAATATAAATGTCGCCAGTGACATTTTTCTTATAGAAAAATGTCGTCAGTGACATTTTTCTTATAGAAAATTGTCATCACTGACATTTTTCTTATAGAAAATTGTCATCAGTGACATTTTTCTTATAGAAATTTGTCATCAGTGACATTTTTCTTATAGAAAATTGTCATCAGTGACATTTTTCTTATAGAAAATTGTCATCAGTGACATTTTTCTTATAGAAAATTGTCATCAGTGACATTTTTCTTATAGAAAATTGTCATCAGTGAAATTTTTCTTATAGAAAATTGTCATCAGTGACATTTTTCTTATAGAAAATTGTCATCAGTGACATTTTTCTTATAGTAAATTATCATCAGTGACATTTTTCTTACAGAAAATTGTCATCAGTGACATTTTTCCTTTAGAAAAATGTCGTCAGTGACATTTTTCTTATAGAAAAATGTCGTCAGTGACATTTTTCTTATAGAAAAATGTCGTCAGTGACATTTTTCTTATAGAAAAATGTCGTCAGTGACATTTTTCTTATAGAAAAATGTCGTCAGTGACATTTTTCTTATAGAAAAATGTCGTCAGTGACATTTTTCTTATAGAAACATGTTGTCAGTGACATTTTTCTTATAGAAAAATGTCGTCAGTGACATTTTTTTATTAAAATATGAAGTTAGTGACATCTTTCTTATAGAAAAATGTAGTTGGTGATATTTTTCTTTAAGAAAAACATAACCAACCACAAATATATCAGTGTATATAATATAAGTATGTCACTGTATATGAAAATATAAATGTCGCCAGTGACATTTTTCTTATAGAAAAATGTCGTCAGTGACATTTTTCTTATAGAAAATTGTCATCACTGACATTTTTCTTATAGAAAAATGTCGTCAGTGACATTTTTCTTATAGAAAATTGTCATCACTGACATTTTTCTTATAGTAAATTGTCATCAGTGACATTTTTCTTATAGAAATTTGTCATCAGTGACATTTTTCTTATAGAAAATTGTCATCAGTGACATTTTTCTTATAGAAAATTGTCATCAGTGAAATTTTTCTTATAGAAAATTGTCATCAGTGACATTTTTCTTATAGAAAATTGTCATCAGTGACATTTTTCTTATAGAAAATTGTCATCAGTGACATTTTTCTTATAGAAAATTGTCATCAGTGACATTTTTCTTATGGAAAATTGTCATCATTGACATTTTTCTTATAGAAAATTTTTCTTATAGAAAATTGTCATCAGTGACATTTTTCTTATAGAAAAATGTCGTCAGTGACATTTGTCATATAGAAAAATATCGTCAGTGACATTTTTCTTATAGAAAAATGTCGTCAGTGACATTTGTCCTATAGAAAAATGTCGTCAGTGACATTTTTCCTATAGAAAAATGTCGTCAGTGACATTTTTCTTACAGAAAAATGTCGTCAGTGACCTTATTCCGATAGAAAAATGTCGTCAGTGACATTGTTCCAATCAAAAATTGGCGTCAGTGACATTTTTCCAATAGAAAAATGTCGTCATTGACATTTTTCTTATAGAAAAATGTCGTCAGTGACATTTTTCCTATAGACAGTGACATTTTTCTTATAGAAAAATGTCGTCAGTGACATTTTTCTTATAGAAAAATGTCGTCAGGTACATTTTTCTTATAGAAAAATGTCGTCAGTGACATTTTTCTTATAGAAAAATGTCGTCAGTGACATTTCTCTTATAGAAAAATGTCGTCAGTGACATTTCTCTTATAGAAAAATGTCGTCAGTGACATTTTTCTTATAGAAAAATGTCGTCAGTGACATTTATAGACATTTTATAGAAAAATGTCGACAGTTTCATTTTTCTTTTAGAAAATTTTCATTGGTGACATTTTTTTCATCGGTGACATTTTCATCGGTGACATTTTTTTTACAAAATGTCTTCAGTGACATTTTTCTTATAGAAAATTGTCACCAGTGACATTTTTCTTATACAAATTGTCATCAGTGACATTGTTCCTATTAAAAAGCCAGTAAACAATTAGTTGCAAATTGGTCGAACTACAAAAATTCGCTTGGACAAACCCTCTTTTTGTTGCAATAACCAACATTCCATAGTAACATCGGTAACATGTTTCGAGATATATATATGATTGTTGCTACAACCATATCACAGCCAATAACATAGTTATACCAACCGAATTCAGTTTAACGGTTAGTTGCGACAACTGGCGGTTATGGCAACCAACCAATTTTGTTGTACATG
This sequence comes from Hydrotaea diabolus, assembly GCA_963513945.1. Lineage (NCBI taxonomy): Eukaryota > Metazoa > Arthropoda > Insecta > Diptera > Muscidae > Hydrotaea > Hydrotaea diabolus. The sequence continues at coordinate 209,885,754 of OY740717.1, forward strand.
TTCCTTTGTTACTAATAAATGGTGGTGGCAACAGATTAGTTCTTTGTACTGACCAAACCCTGTTAAGTTGTCTTTTGATCATTTATATTGGTTATTCGAACATCAACATATAAACCCTTTAATATTTTATCGGTTCTAGTCACAACAAAATCTTTGTTAACGACGAAAGTATGTTTCGAAATCCCTAAAATATGTCCAAAGACGTATTTCTTTACTCGTACTGATCAGTTAACCCATTGCAATCCAGTCAAATATTAAATTTTTTAAGAAGTACTTATAACCAACAGTCTTTAAGTATAACAACCAATACATGTACAAATTCAGTTCCAATAATCAACTTAATCTGTTAGGATTACCGATACTTGTTTTCTTCAAACGAAAGTGGCAGTTCCACTTTACCGAAAATTGCTTTGTACTAAAACAAAATTCGGTTGTAACGATTCGGTTGGCAAAATATTCGGTTGTGGCAACAAATATCTTCTCTGTGTGCAAGTATTACATCCAATCTTGATCATGTTTCAGCAATTGCACTATATCAGTATGTGCTTTTATATAGCCCTCACGAAATAGTATGTGCCCTTCTCGCAAAACTGACCTTATTTAAATTCGGGACAGAGGCGCAAAGTCCTTTGAATAGCAGCGTGGCTAAGAGTATCACATGATAGGTCACGACAGATTTTAACTTTTTAATTTTTCTTATAGAAAAAAGGGCAACTGTGATATTTCACCTTTTAATTTATTTCCCCTTGAGGTACTTACCTCCTAAAAATTTTTCCCAAAAATGTGACTGATCCAAATCCTTACCTGCAAAGAAATAAAAGGTATAACGTTATTATTATAATTATTTAAACCTTAAAATATAATTCTACTCAAACGAGAATAGCTTTGTAAGCTTAGTTTAACAACAAATCCTTTCTAAGATTTCAAAGATTAACCCAATATCACATGAGTACAACCACGCCTAAAACGTTAACAAGTTTTTTCTCTCTCAACCTTTGACAAGTTTTTTTTTGTTAAATTTATAGACTTCCATTGACCCAAAAAATAAGGCGAATAATGCTAAAAACCCATTGATATGCATATTCAACACAAAAGACATTAGCTATCTTTCTTTTAGGCTAAACAAGAATTAGCTAAAAAATATACAACTTTGGAATCCTTGCCAAGCCATGGCAATAGGCAGAGGCAGCGGCAGAGACGGTGACAACAACATGCAACACTCAATAAAGACATTGTTGAGGCTACAACAGCCACTGTTGAACAACCTACACCATTAGCACATGTTTCATAATAAAATCCTTGATCTCAATATTTTCTGACATTTTTAGCGTTTTATTTTTTGGATTTTCCCGTGTCCCGTGCACCCCTTTATGTGCTCTCAATTGTCACCATCGCCACCGTCAGCTTCATCATCAAAACGCCATCAGCCATCGCCATTGCCGCCATCGTTTTCCAGCAAATCGTCGGTTGAGGGAGAGTGAGTATGAATGAGTTTATGGCGGCACATCCTTGTGCCGACTATTCGACAGTAGTTACACGTCCTCGTCGTCGTTGACGTTGCCCCACCGAGATTGAGTGTATCCTTTAAGTAGTTGTATAAACATGCAAACTTTGCATAAATTCAATTTATGCTTTCTTTTATCATTAAAATTTCTATGTCTCCTCGGCAGTGGCTTGCCAACCTGCTTCCTCTCTGTGTCTCCCTCGGCCCCTCGTTCCAATTGAAAATGTTCGTCCTTTAGTTCGTTATGATTTTTGGGGGGGTTCACTTTACGAGTTGCTTTGTGTGTGTGTGACATAGTAAATGGAATGACTTTAACGAAATAAACCACAGACACCAATGCCAGCAGTGAGTTACTATATATAGTATACATGTATATAATATATAAAACTATTTCCATCCTTGTGCTAGGGCGAATAATCGCCACAGTTTTTTTTGTTCTGGTAAACAGATCGGTCCAACATAGGGGACCATGTGTTGCTTACGATCTTGTAATAGGAACTTAACAAAGTTGTCCTTGATCCCTCAGTGAGAATAATTCTTGATCCTGTATTTCCACAACCACAGGAACCGAAGAGAAATGATCAATGTAGGGTATTTACTGATTAAGTTCTGGAGCAGCCAAAAGCCAAATGACAGTATTCTTAAAGATCGAACAGCTGATGATCATCCTCAAAGTCATCTAAAGTTTTACTTTTGAAAGAAACAAGTGATGGCAATGAAATGAAATGGTAACAAGTAATGGCAATGCCGTATAAAATCAGAAACAAAATTCAACTCTTCATTGACTGAGGTCTTATCATCTCCCAAAACTGAGTAACAGAGGAGTTCCTTGAAAACTGCACGCAGAGAAAAAACATGGTTACTACATGGTCACGGCAATAATAATATGTTCTCCACAATAAAAGTATGTTCTTTGCAACCATAGCATTGTTAACTGAATTTATTTTTGACAATAGTATAATTGCTGCAATATTAATTTTGTTGAAATGTAACAATAGTATTATTGCCAAATTTAAAAATGAAAATATTGTTATGTTCGAATCATACTATTGTTGTGAGGATCATAGTATGGTTGTATTTGAATCATACTATTGTTGTGAGGATCATAATATTGTTGTAGCACAACCATATACCTAACAATAGTATTATCCTCTTCGAATATTGTCACCACAATCATTTTTTTCTGCGTGTGTGATCTGATCTTCTTCAAAAACTTAATTTGAGGTTTATTTTTTCCGAGATCAGATCTGCTTCAAAACCTTAATTTGAGGATTACGTGACTTTAAACGTTTTCTCGGCTTATGCGATTAACACCAAGTGACCGGTATTTTGTTTATGAATGTGACCTCAACCAATTTCCAGGGCGCAGCGGAAATTGGTTGGAGAGTAACTGTATCTGCACAACTCCGAAGATGAAGCTCTAATACTTTTATCACTCTCTCTCTATCTATCTCTCTCTCCTGGGAGACATATCTAAGTACTACAGTCTGCCCTCACAGCGTGTTGCAGGGTTCAAAGCTTTAGTCATAGCGTAACTTATTTTCAAGACAACTCTTTGGAATTTCACCTATATCCTTCAAGCAGGAATCCTATAGAATCTGGTCTTTTGTCTATCCTGCTTGAAGGAATCCTATAGAATTGCAGAATTCAGAATTTTTCTTACTTTTTTTTTACTACGGTTCGTGCATTATTGTTTGAACACTCTATACATGCTGGGAAAGACTTGACAGCAATACTCCAGTGATTGCCACTGGATGTTGTTACAAAATCGACGCATTTGGGCTGCTGAGCAACAAGAAGAGGTTCAAGAGGAGCCATTATACCCAGAGAAAATTGAAATTGGCTGACACAACTTCAATCAGTTGGATGTAACTTTAATGAGTTTGATGCAACTTTAATTGGTCTGATGCAACTTCAATTAGTTTGATGTAACTTCAATAATTTTATTAATTTTATAACTTTTATTAGTTTTATGCAACTTTAATTAGTTTGATGCTGTTTCAATCAGTTTGATACAACTTCAATCCGTTTACTGCAACTTCAATAATTTTGATGCGACTTCAATCAGTTTGCTGCAAACTAAAATAATTGATGCAACTTCAATTAGTTTGATGCTACTTCAATTAGTTTGATGCAACTTAAATCAGTTTGATGCAGCTTCCATTAGTTAGGTTGCACTATCAAGTATCCTTCTGTAACTTTTATTGGCTGTATGCCACTTCATTTAATGTCATTTCTCCGCATTTCTAGTAGTGTGAAATCACTTAATGTAGCTTGGTGTAACTTTAATCAGTCTGATGCAACTTTAATTGGCTTGATGTAACTTCAATCAGTTTGCTGCAACTTGAATTGGCTTGATGCTACTTCAATCAGTTTGAAGCAACTTTATTCAGTTTGATGCAACTTTAGTTGGTCTGATGCAACTTCAAGAAGTTCGTTACAACTTCAATCAGTTTGCTGCAAATTTAAATAACTTCAATTGAAAATCAAAAAATCTTTTTTAACTTTCATTAGTTGATGCAATTTCTATCAGTTTGCTGCAAATTTAGATAATTTGATGCAGCTTTCGTTAGTAATATTTTGTAACACTCATTAGCTGTATGTAAATTTAATTGATGCCATTTCTGGGTATTTCTAGAAGTGTGAAACAACTTTATGTAGTTTGATGCAAATTCAAACAGTTTGATTCAACTTTAATCAGTTTGATGCAACTTTTATTGGTCTGATGCCACTTCAATCAGTTTGATGCAAATTAAAATAATTTGATGCATCTTCAATTAGTATGATGCAACATCAACAAGATTGCTGCAAATTTAGATAATTTGGTACAACTTCAATTTGTTTGATGCAGCTTTACTTAGTTTGGTTGCACTATCAAGTACCCTTTGGTAAAATTTAATTGTAATAATTTCAATCAGCCTCATGCAACTTTAGTTAGTCTGATTTAACTTCAATAAGTCTGACGCAACTTCAATCAGTCTGATTTAACTTCAATAAGTCTGACGCAACTTCAATCAGTCTGATATTACTTCAAACAGTTTGATGCAACTTTAATTAGATTGATGCAACTTAAATAAGTTTGATGCAACTTAAATTAGTTTAGTTGCAATATCAAATAATCTTTTGTAACTTTCATTAAATGCATGCAACCTCAATCTATTTGAGACATATTTATACGATTTGAGGCAACATTAATTGATATCAAGCAACTTAACTTTAACTGGTATCAAACAACTTTTAATACTTTGATTTAACTAAAACATGGCTACGATATTGAACCAACTGCAACACCCCACAGCAAAAGGTTACCCACTTCGGCTGTAGACAATAATTTGCGGCGCTTTTTTTTAAAGTTCAACCTTACAAAACTATAGTTTGATGGCACCCAAAAAAAGCTATGTAAATGTACCTAAAAGAGTACCGAGTATATGCATGTAAAGCATAGAATAGAAAAACGAGTCTTTTAAATATAGAAAGTAAAAATATACTTAAGGAATATGAGTTTTCGCTGCAGTAGTTTTATTCTAAATTTCAGTCTTTTTTCTAGCCGCTCGCCCGCCCGTCCCTAAAACGTACACAATATCCCCAATGGATTCTTTGTAATAAGTTTTTGTGCTCTAACACGAAACTAAGTGCACTTCATCAAATTTTGGCCACATGCCAATTTCGAGCATGGCCTCATATTCCCGTGCTCTCCCGCCGCCATTGGGGTGGTGGTGGTGGTTGTCTTCGAAGTCGTCGTCAGCGTACCCTGGCATTGTGGAGGCCTCGCTCGCTTTGATTCGGAAAGCAAAACCTCAAGAATAGCATACTTAACATACATTTTATGGATAGTCACACACTTTGTGTGAAGGACAATTTCATAGAGCGGGGAAAAAAGTGTGAATGGAAAATTTCCTACTTAAGAGCACTTTTTTTTTTGGAGGAAAACATTTGTGTGATGAGGAGAAAATTAACTGCATTTGTGCAAATTAGAAAGAACGGAAGAAACCTCTTAAATAATTTGTGACAAGGGGGGTAGGCAGGTGGGGGTGCAAACGAAAGTGATTCACCGAAGTAATCATCTTTCAAGCATTAAGTGTGCCTGGAAAATAGGTCAAACCTCTTTTAACCTGAAAATTGAGTTGACTTCGGTCTGGGGTATGTACTTTGCCCTGACAGTTTGAAAGAAAAAAAGACACTTCAAATTTTCCAGGTTGGCAAAACACAAAACAAACAAAAACCACGTGAGTGAGAGCTCCTCCCAAAATAAAAAAGCTGCTGGCAGGCTAACAAACCAAGCCAGGGCCAAATGCGACAAGCGAAACCGTACCAAGAGAAACGTAAAGCACTTGCCACCTCTTGGGTTTTTTTTATTCCGAGTCGGTTTGGGAAGTGGTATTTTCTGGTTTCCGTATGATTTTGCGCCTCCACCCACACTGTCAGACATAATAGTTCGTGTTTTGTCATCATTACCTTAACACACAACGACAATTATAAAGAACTACCAGCAGCAGCAGCAGCAGTGGAAACGACAACTCAAAACAACACTCCACAGTCTAGCACCACCACCACAGCCGTCATTGGTATCCCCATATTCCTTTCTGCCCACCAGTGGCATGCCTCGAAACCGCAGTTGTTTTCGTCGCCATCGTCGTCAGTGACTACTTCAGAAACTATTAGTTTTCTTGCCCTAAACAAAGCACTCGAAAGACATTAAAGTTAATTTAAAATCGCTTTTAAATTAGCTTAATTCGCATTAAAAACAGGCCGTCGTAGTCGTCATCGTCGCAGTTGCCGTTGGTATTCCGCCCCGTTGCCTGCCATGAATGTCTTTGGACGCGCTGCCACTGTCGTTCAGGCCATTTGCTAGTTGATGGTTGCTCTTTGCTAGTTAAACGGCCCGGTGGTAACTAGAAGGTTGCTGGCTGGCTGGCTGGTTAGGTAGGTTGGATAAATGAATGAATGGATGACTTGGCTGGTTGTTTAGTTGTCTGGTCGATTTGTCTATGTCCACCGAAAACAAAAATTCATAGTTCGCCTACATCGTTTTTCAGTGACTCTTTCCTACATTACAACGAGGCAGGTTGGATAAAGTGGGAAAACCAACTGCTTTTAAATTAATCGAATATAGTTTCAAATATATTTAATAGTTGTTCTAAATAAATTATGGGGTAAATTTAATCCTAACCAGGTCTGCCAACCAAAATCAAGAAAAAATCGCCGTTTTAAAAAAAAAATTGTCAAAATCTCTATTTTTAAAAATACGAATCGTCATATAATCCTTACAGTAAGGCAATTTTAACATAAGAAATTCAATTTATTTATAAATGAAGTCCGCATAATCGTTTTACTTTGATTGAAGTTTTAACAGAAATGCACTGGCAAATGTCAAACTTTTACTGACATACTCGTATTGTTTCCTCAATAAATTGAAACACTTCAATTTTCTTATTACGAACTTATCGAATCCTTAATTTTGGTTTCTTTATTTCGCCTATTTTATTTGTCTTTAAAAAACGTAAATTTTCGGCGTTTTTACATTGAAATGTCGTCAACCGTAATTTGGTAAAATTTTAGTTTAAAAATCGTCAAAATGACGATAAATCGTACACATTGGCAACCCTGATCCAAACCACTATGGTTTCTCCCATCGAGAATGATTCACCTGTTGAAATGAGTTTGATCTTCCATCGAGAATGATTCACCTTTTGGGATGAGTATGATCAAACTTGGATGAAGGTTTGATACAACTGCCACCAGTTGGGTTCAAACATCTGACCCAGGCGTGGTAAGAAGATCATTAGAATAGAGAAGAACTGATGGATTCTTCTCTTTATAAACTTAAAACAACTTTAACCATAAGCTCCATAGAGAATGAATGAATACACCATTTCGGGAATTATACAAGCATGTCGAATGCACAGGGTGGAGCGCGAAAATTTGCTTATTTTGGAATGAATTAAAAAAATTATGAACCTTGTTTAGCTCGTTTGTTTTATTTCGGTCTGTTGCTTTTACACATTGAACAGGGATAAACCGGCTCAAGACCTCTTGCTTCTGTATTTAAATAGAAGACAAGTTTTTAACAAAAATGCCAAAGTGACATTGATTTTCGTGGCTGCACACTGCTTTTATCATGATTTCGGGTCCGCGACAACCCTCTTCAGAAAGCTTTGCTGCAATTGTTGAAAGTAATACCTTAGAAAAATTTTATTTTATATTTTAATTGTACTGAACAGTAAGGGAATCTTTAAATTACATGGTTTTAAATAGTGTATCTGGCAAATGTCGACCTTCGCTATCCAAACAGTGCTGCATACGTTTTCTAAAGTTTTCATGAACTCTAACTAGCATTCTGCCAATTTCAGCCTCAAAATTGTTAATTAGGTTTTTGAAGATGTTGGGACTGTTGATAGACACCTTCGACTTCAGATAACCACAAAGGAAAAAATTACATGGAGCTAAGTCTGGTGAGCTTGCCGGTCAGTTAAAATCACCCCTCAAAGAGATAAGCCGTTCAGGAAACATTTGCCTCAAACAATTCATGGTAACCCTGTGCAGTGGCGCCATCCTGTTGGAACCATGTACGAGTATCCTCTAATTGCATTGCCTCAAGAGCAGGCTGAAATCTGGTGGATAGAACGTCTGGAAATGCCAAGAGCAAGTGCGTTTTAGAGAATGCAGTACAGCTGCTCTAACTCTCTCTCTCTCGATGTTTTGTGCTGTTGTAATCCTTCTCTGTTCTCAATGAAGTTATCCAATTTACAATTGATTGCCTTCCAGAAACACGTCTGCATGGGGGGAACAGCGAATCATAAACGAAAAGCACGCTGCACTGCAATGGTCGAATACGCATTTAAAAAATACTCTTCAACACAAAATGACCTCTACTCTCGTGTCCAATGGATGATGCCAACTGAAAGGCAACCGAATAAAAATCTCTAGTCAGCCACTACAAACCACGCAAACTCTCTACTCTCTTCGACCAACAGTGCCGCCACAGCCTGCAGTGCAAAAAAGCAAATTACTGAGCTCCACCCTGTATCGGAGAAAGCGATGGTGGTATTGATGAGCAGACAGAGCGGACCCCGATTAAGCTGCCAATGATGCATCTACGAAACTTTGCTGCGGAAATCACCGCCACTAGTCTTTGAGCGTACACGCTAGAACTGCGTCTGTCAACCAAAGACTATCGTGAGAGGAGGAAAAAAACTGAACATCTTCTCTGCCGCTAACCGTCATATGTGGGCTTCAGATGGAAACTCTGTGGTCTACAGAGAATAAACAACCAAAAGCTGTCTCGCCAATGGCGATTTGGGCAGTATCTATACTTTAATCTGAGCAACAAGTTGGCGGCTTAAGAGTATAAGAGAATAAGAGTACCATATTACAAAAAATATCCGCGACGAGTATTCGATATCACCACGGAATCTATTCATAAACCAATGTGAGCTATGCTTTGGATGTCTGGCAATTACACCTAACCTAACATTTTAAAGAAACAGGTTTGAGTCGCTCCAAATATAGACCTGCTGCGATGTAAGTCAAAACATTGTTTTTCAGATATCATCGTCCGGTTTTAAATTTAGCGAAAGCGATGAGGAAAGTTTGGGATAGTTTGAATCTGTTACTTTTCTTCACGACGCCATTATCTTTGAAGTTTAAATAACAATGCCAGTCAGAGTTCTTGCTTGATGCGACTGCGAGAAGTTTGAAGCAGGTGCAACCAAGTTTGAAGCTGGTGCAATCAAGTGTTATATTAAATTCACCGTGTTTAAAGCTAAAGCCATCAAGTGTAACATAATACGATTATGTTCGAATTGAAGTACAGTCCGATGTGTTGACTGAATTCAAAGGACTAGAGGTTAAAGTTGCAAGCATCGAATAAAAAACTGTATCCACCCAGTTTGAAAATATTGCGACTGAGTTTGACATAGCACAATTAGGCTTGAACTAACGAGAAGATTTTTAAGCTGCAACCATCACGTTTGAATTTCAAGAAAGCCAATTTGAAAATGAAGCCACAGAATTGGACAATAACTAAAAATAAAAAGAAGGGTTTATGAGGTAGTTGGAATCAATGTGAATTTTTTTCTCCAAGAAGCCTTTGTTTGTTGTTGGGGCTGGAAGAAGTTTGAAACGATTGAATGTAGTTCGATCCGACTGCGAGGAGTTTGATCCGACTGCGAAAAGTGTGAAACAAACAGGTGCAACCAATATTTAAGCTGAACAACCAAGCTCGATGTTGGAAAACTTAATTTAAATTTAAAGCCATCGAAATTGAAGTTGAAGTCGTAGGCAGCTCAAATTAAGGGTCTGCTTCCTGTGATTGCTGAGTTTGTCATAGCCAAATTAGGCTTGAACTAACGAAAATAGTTTGAATTTACAGCCATTGAGTTTAAATCTCAAGAAAGACAATTTGAAAATAAAGCCACAGAATTGGACAATAACTAAAAAGAAAAGGTGTAGTTGGAATCAATGTGAACCTTTTCTCCAAGAAGTCTTTGTGTGATGTTACAACTGGGAGAAGTTTGATATGACTGCGTAAAGTTTGAAACGGCTAAGTAAAGTTCGATACGACTGCGAGAAGTGTGAAGCAGTCCCAACCAACGCTTAAGCAACCAAGCTCGATGTTAAAAGAAACAAGTTTGAAGCTAAAGCCATCGAGTAAAAAGGTGAAGCAATCGTATATATAGGCGAAGCATTCAAGTTTGTTACGACAGTAAGAATTAAATGTCTGCTGCCTGTGATTTCTGCTTTGAATCGGAATCGAGTTTGAAACTGAAGCCATCGTGTTTTAAGCTTAACCGAGTTTCAAACCGAAGCAAGCGAGCTGGAGATGACACAATTAGGTTCGACCTAAGACGGCCTGCTGTATTTTCGAAGAACCGGATTTTGAAGCCGAAGGCAACATAATACAAATACAGAGTGATCCAAATTAGACTGATAGGTTCACCAAAAAGGTTAAGAAGAAGTTCCATTATGGCTCTTGCAGTATGCACAGTGTCCCAATCTTACTGGAACCATATGATAAGATTATTCTCAACTTAAGGACGCAAACAATTTTCAATCATATTCCTATACAGAGCCCTGCCGATAATGGTTTTTGGTTGACCCTCCTCATTTTCAAAAAATATGGACCGATTGCTTTATCAACTAACACCGCACCAAACAGTCATCCGGAGGGGTGTAATTGACGCTAATGTAATACCCTAGAATTCTGATACTGATTCCAGTTTCCCAAAACAGGAGACTAATTTAATAATCATGTTGTTGATGGGTTCAGTTCTGAAATTAAATGGCGGCGGTAATTTCGTCGAGTTAAGATAAAAGACTTGGCAGAAAAATAATAAAATTCAACAATTTTGACGCGTTGCTTGATATACAGCAATCGTATATCTCCAATATACGATATCATAGCCATCGTATATCTCCATAAAACATATATAACATGCAAAAAAGAAAAAAATATATAAACAAAACAGTTATGAGCATTTTTATCCCTTCAGTCTTATTTGGACAACCCTGTAGGTTTAAATTTAAAAAAAATCCTTCTGTTCCCTTCCATTAAAGAAAACCTAGTTAAAATCTGAATAGCTTGAAACTGAAGCAACTGAGTCTGACATTACACAGTAAGGTTCGAATTAAAGGACAGCCTTCAGCTGCCTGGACCAAAAGATGTCCTGGTGTGTTACCTGAATTCGAAGAACCCAAGTTTAAAGCGAAAGTCATCGAGTTTGAAGTTTGAAGCAACTCAGTTTGACATGCGTCCCCTGAAAGTGAGTTTGAAGCTGAAGTTTGACATAACAGTGAAGTTTGAACAATTGGACGGCATGCTGTATTCCCTGCATGCGAATGAACTGAGTTTGAAGCTGAAACCATTGATTTTGACATTATAAAATTAGGTTCGAGTTTGAAGATTGCTGGATGTGTTCGAAACGCGTAGCAACCGAATTTGATAATAAAGATGTCGAGTTTACGATTGTTTGAAAAGTCTGCGATCTGCGTTCCCTGCATTTGAAGTTGTCGCGTATGAAGCTGAAGTCAACGAGATTGTTGGGAACATAAGCAACCGAGTTTGATCAGGCACAATTTGGTTCGAATAAAATGGTTACCTGTTGTGTTTCGTGCATTCGAAGAAGGTCATCGAGTTTGAAACTGCAACAACAGAGTTTGACATGACGCAGTATGGTTCGATTTAAAGGGTTGTCTGCTGAATGGCATGCATATAAGAGAAGTCATCAAGTTTGAAACTGAAGAAACCGATTATCATATGCCAAAGCAAGGTTCGAATTAAGAATCAGCCTGCTGCGTCGCCTGGAAGTGAGTTTGAAGCTGAAGTCATGGAGTTTAAAACTTAAGCCATCAGGTATGAAGTTGAAGCAACCGAGTTTCAAGTTGAAGCAACCGATTTTAATATGACACAGTTAGGTTTGAACTTAAGGATGATATGCTTTGTTCCCTGAATTTAATGAAACTGAGTGTGAAGTTAAAGTCATCGAAGCCATCTAATTAGCATTAAAGTCGTAGGTTCAAGTTTGAAGACTGCTGGATGTGTTCGAAACCTTTCGAGTTTAAAACTAAGGCAACCAAGTTTGATACTAAAGAAGTCCCTGCGTTTGATGAAGACCAGTATAAAGCTGAAGTCAACGAGTTTGTTGGGAACAGAAACAACCGAGTCTGATCCGCCAAAAGTTGGTTCGAATTAAAGGGTCACCTGTTGTGTTTTTCCGTTTGAAGGAACTGAGTTTGAAGCTGAAGTCATCAAGTTTTAAACTGAAGCCATTAAGTTTAATACTAAAGCTTGCCCAGTTTTGACATGAAGTCATCAAGTTGAAACTAAAACAACTGAATTTAACATGACAATAACGAAACTGAAGCAACCGAGATTGCCAAGTATTACACGACCGAACTAAGGTCGAATTAAAAGTCTGCTGTATGTGTTCCCTGTATTCGAAGGAGGCGAGTTTAATGGTAATTTTAAAGTTTATGGTACAATTTAAATTAAAGAAGGGTCTACTGAGTTTCCTGTTCTCAATGAAGTTATCCAATTTACAATTGATTGCCTTCCAGAAAAACGTCTGCGTGGGGGGAACAGCGAATCATAAACGAAATGCACGCTGCTCTGCAATGGTCGAATGCGCATTTGAAAAATACTCTTCAACACAAAATGACCTCTCCTCTCGTGTCCAATGCATGAAGGCAACCGAATAAAAATCTCCAGTCAGCCACTACAAACTACGCACACTCTTCACTCTCTTCGACCAACTGTGCCGCCACAGCCTGCAGTGCAAAATAACAAATTACCGCGCTCCACCCTGTATCGGAGGAAGCGATGGATTTATGGATGAGCAGACAGGGCGGACCCCGATTAAGCTGCCTGCATCCGAAGGAACCTAGTTTGTAGCTGAAGCAACCAAGTGTGAAACTTAAGCAACCGAGCTTGGCATGACACAACTGGGTTTAAATTACGGACTGACTGAATAGTTTGAAATGGAAAATCAGGTTCCAAGTTTATGGTACAATTTAGTTCGAATTAAAGAACTGCCTGCTGTGTTTCCTTCATTTAAAGGAATTTTGTTTGTAGCTGAAGCAACCGAGTTTGAAGCTGAGTTGGACATGACCCAAATCGGTTTAAATATAAGGACCATATAAGGAAATGGAAAATAAAGTTCGCAAATATGTATCTGTTTACCAAACTTTTAGTGCCATCCCCTCGAAATCCGTCATTGACTCCCATAAAGTTGACAACTCGTAAATGTTATTTGTGAATTTTAACAATAAATTGAAAAATAAGCAAAAACACGGCAACTCCAAACAGAACTACACCAAAGACATTTTAGGCATTTAAGCAATAAACAAAATAGCGTGTAATAGGAGGGACAAGAAACACGAAAAAAAAACTGAAATGGAAGAAAACAACAAAAACACAGCCACTAGCAACTGAAACAAGTCCACAGTGAGTTGAGGAATGCAGCGGAGTGTATAGATCGGATTAAATGTTATATGCCGGGCCGAATGGGAAACAATCCCACACAGATGCGGCATACAACGAGACCGTAGTGTAGTTAGCAGCGGCGGCAACTGGTGTGAGCAACTTGCTCAGTGGCTTACGAGTGGAAAGTGCATCATGCCAAGTGGTTATTGGTTGGGGATGCTGCCGAGGCCTGGCGTATAGCATATCTCCACCAGCGAGCACTTCACTCTCCGCACTTTGCTCTACTGCGCCAGGAGTGTTTATAAATTGGAATTTGTGTAAAAGAAGCTTAGTTTTGGGCTTCACTCTATGTGTGAGTGTGTGCTTTTTGTTTTTTTTCTTCCTCAGCGTTTTCTTCGTTTTAATAACCAAAGCTGGGAATTTGTTGGGTGTTTTAAAACCTTTCAATTGCCAGCGTGCAGGAATTACAATACTCCAGCGACGCGGCCGTGCATGCACGTACACACATCTCTAAGTACTTCTCTGGTCGTATTCAAATGTCTCGCTATTTCTTTGGTGTAATGTGTAAAGTAGTTGCCACCAGCGTGACCCCATTAAGAGCTTAAAGACCACATTTGAAATAGTGAGGAAAACTCGAACGTTAAAAGGCGGCTTTCGGTATCTTAAGATTTTAATACCCTGCACGTACGAGTGAGTACGTACCCGGTTCGTACAAGAGTAGGTACACACCTACGAATCAATAAATATGGATTATAGGCCAAAGATGCATTTGACACTAATGACGTCGGCTTGCGTGGCGGATGGCAGCAAGTCTTGATATGAAAAGTGGGACGTCATAAAAACACAAATACGAGTATAGACGAAGCAATTGAATTTTATTCAATGTGATTATTTTGAAGTCTGTTAAAAACTCAGGGAAGTATTGCACAATTTGACTTAATTGCTTGATAGAGAGAGATGAGAATCTTTGTATCCACAATCAGGCCACAAGTTTGCCACCAAGGCGAAACAAAGAAGTTCATTTGACAATACTGAACGAATTAATAAGCAAGTAAGTTGAAGTTACCAGAACATTGAAAGAGACTAGGTTTTATTCTAAAAAAATCTAAATATTAATGCAGGAAACATTAATATGCTTGTAGCACTGATCACATTAATATGTTAATGTGCAAACAATATTAAGGGTTTTCCAATAGGGACATAACTATTTCGTATCTTTTTCAATGCATCCTCAAATATTTTTAATGATCTTTCAGTGTCAAAACGTTAGTCGACAACATTTTCATCACGCTAATATTCACTTACGAGCAAAGTTTGGAAATTATTTAAAATTATGTTCTACCGAAGTTCTGAGTCAGTGTTTGCAACTTTAAGACCGCTTACTCCAATTTTCATCATCTTAAGCGATTAAGCTCTGTTCTGGCTGAGTGGTTTTGTCAATAACCAAATATGCATAATTCGACAGCAACAAACCCACATGTGATTTAAGAAACACAATTGCATCCGCAAAAAATTACTGTAGGGTGTGGTTTTCATGCCAGAGGTGTGCTTGCGTCGTAGTTTTACGTCGATGAAAACAATCGTCCTGCTACCGTCAATGGAGAGTGCTATCGTGTCATGTTAGACCATTATTTTTGTCTAGACTCGGGTGAGCTTGACATCGCCGATATGTAGTTTCACCAAAACGGTGCCACTGCCACACAGCACACGTTACAATCGATTTACTGAAAGCCAAATTCGGATCATTTCTCATTGGATTTATTTTAATGGGGCCACATCAAGTCATTGGTCTATGTCAACAAGCCAGCAACTTTTGACGAGCTCAGAGAAATGTGTGATGCACACGGGTTCGTGGTGGTCATATGACTGAAATCGAATTTATGCTGTAAAATAAAAAGTACTGAGTACTTTTGGACCAAATATTTTTTAATATATTTATTGATGTGTCCAAAAAGAATCTGCTTATTCGAAATGTCCGCCTTTTGCCTTTAAGTCGCACTGGACAATCGTCAATAGCTGCATGAACCTCGTCCATTGGAAAATTGGCCACAGCTCGAACCAAAGCAGTCTTAAGAGATCCAATGTTGGGGTATCTTTTGTGACAAATCTTGTCCTCTAAAACCGTCCACAATTCGTAATCCATTGGGTTCAAATCTGGACTGCCTGAGGGTCGTTCTTTAGAGGAAATGAACGCTGGCAAATTCTTTCGAAACCAGGCCTAGGACGTTTTAGCCTTATGGGCCGGAGCAGAATCCTGCTGGAAAGTCCATATCTGGTTTTTGAACAGGGAATTGTTAAGAGGCTTCACAACAGCTTCCAAAACAGTTTCTTGGTAAACTTTGGCCGATGTTTTGACACCTTGTTCGCAGAAATGCAGATCAGTGACCCCATCGTAAGAGACACCCCACCAAACCATGACTGAAGCTGGGTGATGACCCTTTTCCACCCTCGGGATCAGTTCAGATGCTTCCTTAGATGACCGCGCATACACTCTATCATTTTGCTTGATGAATTTTGTCCTGAACTGTAAAAATTTGTTCATCGGTGAACAAAAATTTTTTCTTTGGTGAAGCACGCTTCACCAAAAGACGTTTGTATTTTTCAATCCTATTTTTTTTAAAGCTGCAGTCAATAAATGTCCGGTACGTCGTTTGAAAGCCCCAAGTTCCAAGTCTTTTTTAATGATTCGACTCATCATGGACTTTTGCGTGATATTCATCTCACGGGCCATGATTTTCTGATTTCGGAGCGAATTTATGTGAATTCTTGATGACATGCGGTGTTCGAGCAGAGCGTGGGCGGCCCGACCGGTGGCGGTATTTTACATCTCCAGTCTCCTCAAACAGTTTTATGCATCGGTAGACGAACATGCGGCTAATCCCTAGTGGCCGGAGCGTTTTGAAAATATCGTTTTTTTTTCATTTCACACTTGAAAAGCGCTATTACAGCAATACGATTCTCTTTACCTGACCACTCCGCTATGTCAAAGGATCTTACCCGACTTGGAATCAGTTGAACAATGACAAGCACAAGATGGAGATACACATTTCCACCGAAAACTAATAAGGTTTATTGATTAGATGAAAATAACTGCAATGACACAATTGGTAAACGCCGCACAGTGGTTAGAAAAAATATTTTAAAAATAATTCTCTAATTTCAGAAAAATTGGAAAAATTCATTTTTTTCAAACTTGAACTTCAAACGGTTATAACTTTTAACGTGATTAACATTTTTACTTGAAAAATTTAATATTACA
This sequence comes from Hydrotaea diabolus, assembly GCA_963513945.1. Classification (NCBI taxonomy): domain Eukaryota; kingdom Metazoa; phylum Arthropoda; class Insecta; order Diptera; family Muscidae; genus Hydrotaea; species Hydrotaea diabolus. The sequence goes on from OY740717.1 coordinate 209,902,437, forward strand.
ATATTTGAAAAGATTAACTAGAGAACTAATGGATGTACTGCTAAGATATTGTATAAAAATCTGAATAAAAGATCGGGGAAAATTGGAACAGAAAATTATGCATAACTCTTTAACTAAAAAAGTTAATTTAAAAATGTTAAAACAAAAAAGGGTAAAAAAATCAATTTTCACATTTTTTTTCAACATCTGAGCATCGAATGAGACCGATCCCATGCCCCAAAAGTGTTCCCTCCCAGAGATATGCGCGTTTTATGAAAGTGATGGTACACCAAAGATACACGTATTTAAATCTTTAAAATGGCTCTCCTGAACAAAACTGGTTTTTACGCTTAGGTCCCTTTCTATTTTGCGCGTCACATATACTTATTGCTTGAAGAATACCTGGAAAGTTTGATGTAACCGCAAAATGTTCAAACGCTCGCAAATATGTTTGAAGGATCAGTTGAGAGTAGAAAAAGTGTTTGAGCAATTGCAATTTTTGTCAAGTGACAAAAATTTTTAGGCCTCTATGGTTGTTAGGCACGACTGTCATACATTAAACCTAGGTTCAAAAAAATGTCAGTTCCGGATTTTCACCTTGTAAGCCCCGTCCACTTTACGAGTATGTGATTATTCTTATTCATGTGAAAGTTTCTCTATAAAATGCATTGGTCGTTTCAAGCCGGCATAACGCAGTAGGTCTCGGTACGTCAGAATATGAATTAAATTATGCACAGCTCGCTGATTCGAAAGAAGTTCCCCGTTTCTTTCTTAATGGCATGTTAAGGGAATTAAGTAAGCTTGGGTCAGGCATAAAAACATTTGTCAAATTCAGCATTAACTTTTCTAGCTTCATTGTAAGATGTTTGATGCGGATTAAAATATCAATTTTATATATTCCTGGGAGAGGGAGTAAAGTTTCTGAAATACATATCTAAAGAATATAGATCCTTTTAGTTCTCCCAACCAAAGCACTCTGAATATTTTCACTTTTCCAGACTCCAACAACTCCAAGAGTCTGTAATCTGTACGATTTAGTCCTCAAAAAATGTGAAGTAAACACAAAGTTTATTCAAAGCTTAAAGTTTCGCAACCCATCCCCTTAAAGTGTATGAAGTTTTTTTTGGGCGCACAATTGCTCTAGAACATCACATACCGAAGCGCTGACTTAATGACGACAAAAAGCCGCACACAGGCATGCACAGCAAACCACCACTCTGCGCTGTACGCCAATTACTGGTACAATTTTTCACAAAACTCCCTGTTTCCGTTTCCTGTCAAAATTTCTCAAGCTCTACACGACGTGTATTTCGGTCTGAAAAACTTAAAACAAATTACGACACTTTCGTTCTTTTCTGGGTCAGTTGTTTTCACTTTAAATCCTTTCTGGCTTGCAACGATTTTCGAGTGGAGTTGCATGAAAACATTGCAGTCGAGTGGTAGCTGTAGTTGTAGTCAGCATAAAATAGCAAAACAAGCAAAGAAATTATGCCGGAAAAGAGTACATAAATTTAAAAGATATCAAGTGGAAATTACATAATTTGACTTGAAATTTTCTCTTGCTCTTCCGAGATACAACCGGGCCAGAAAGCACAGCTAAACAAACCTCGTACAGAGCAAGACATAAAAGGAGAAATGCGAACAAAAGGGGCAGAAGATGAAGAACAAAACACGCCTAACAAAACAACACAGAGTGCCGCCGAACAAGACACACTCACACAAACCGACTGAAGAGATGGCCCACAAGTCCATAAAAAATTGTCGGGACATTTAAAAAGTAGAGGCTCTTCTTTTTTATTTTTTTTTTGATATTTAAAAACAAATTATAATACAAATTATGCATTTTGTAATAATGCAAATTCTGTTGCACTGAATCCCCTGCACACGATGTCAAAGACCAACACACCAACGGACTGGTCGGCTGGGAAACCGGCAGACCAGCAAAACGTCGCGTCGTCGGCAGCCAGCCGCTGAAGTAGAACTTTGATCGTATCCGTAGACTCGAAGACGGAAGGACCGTACGAACGGAAAGAAATAAAATTTATGACTTTTAAAATGTATATTGAAACGCAAAGTGTTTCAAGACGACGACGTTGGCATTACACAAAAAAATATCAAAAAGAATGGCATCATATTATAATTGGTTAGGAGGGGCGGTATGATGAATGCGGTAACTGTAATTTAACATGCAAATCATACACCAACTAGTCATTATTTAAGAGTAGAGCAGTCCATTAGGAAATGGAAATAAATGGTTCTTGTCTCTTTTCTAGGACAAATAACACAATATCAAAAAAAAATTACGATTATCGTCATTCTTCTCAATTATTATGAAATAAAAAGAAACGTAATAGTTCTCATTCACGAGATTTATATTCAACTCATTGAAAATTACTTCTCGTTCGTGAGTTTGCTCACGAGAAACTGAGATTGTTTATGAAATTATGTTAAGAGCACAACATATCCTTACTGTCATTCAAAACAAACAAGTTAGAGTCATTTAAGCCGACTAAGCATCTCTGCTACGAAAATATGCGCACCCCTTATACTATCTTACCCAGTTCGAGACAATATCATACAGGACTGGACAAATATCACCAGCTTATTCCTACGCTCATTTCATTAAAACATGTCCATCTACGATTATGCCCGAAAATGCAAGGGGGCGAAATGGCAGCGGTTTGAGGATTTTCGGATTGGTGATCAGGGTAAAATTGCTATGTTCTGACGACGACGTTGGCATATCGGATCTTTTTTTGTTTTTGGGCTTGTTGGAAAGATATTTAAGACCCCTTTCAGAATAATTAAAAAAAGTGAAATCGCCGATATACGCCGCTTTCAAAAATAATTTTGGAAGAAAAACACATAAGAACATGCACATAACCTCAATTTTCTCATCCAGATGATAGATACTCGTAACTTATGTTTTTTTCTCTTAAAAGGTAGCCCTACCTCTTACCTTTCCAAAATAAAAATGTATTTTGTTTTGCAAGTCCTGTTCATACATAGGAGATCTGCTACGATAGTTAAAAGATCAAAGAATCGCGCCATTTGAACTGGATGAATCAGAAGAGACCTGGGGATCAGCTGAGTGGACTTGGCCGGACAATTGAAAAGGTGCAGCACGCCATGTGATCCCTGATGGCAGGCGGAACAAACGTCCTAAACGTTAGCATCAATTCACGCCCAATACGAATTGAGGCGGCTGTGTCCCATCCAGATCTAAGCTGAGCCAGAACCACGCACGACACGCGACTTCTCCCTTTTGGTGAAACCTATGGAGGATGTTCCCCTTTCACTTCCCTCATGCTACAGTTGGATACTGCTGCTGATAGTTTCGCTGATCTAAAAGCTCTATCTTGTACCGCTGGACCTCTCTTTAGATCATAAAGATCGTTCCTGATCTGCCTGGGTGGAGGCTGAGATGACAACATGAGGTAGGCGTTGAGATGACTACTGCAAGTCTACGCATTTGTGATTTACTTTAGCTTAGTGACTTTGACCATCCTTAAACTACTAACATTAAAGCATGGTCCCATTTACACAGGGTGTCCGCCGGGAAGGTATACTACAGGGTGTCCATCGGGAAGGTATACTATTTTATTAGTTTACAATTTTCGATTAAACGAAAGAGAATGGATCTTAAATTGATAAATGTTTTATTTATTATCGTTAATTACGTATGGAATAAAATATCAGATAAATATCCGCCTTTGTAAGCCTCACAAGTGCCTCATTCACTACACGATAAATAATGTGTTTTGGTGACACTTTGTTTCTACCAAAAATTTGACGTAACTTTCTCATCGTCACAGTAATCGATGATTAATTTTGATAAAATGCTTAACGATCTATCGAATATTTTTCCATAAAAAATATGTCACGTCTCTACTTCACGACTGCCAAATATGAACTGTCAAGACTAATGTTTAACAAAATGGCCGTATACCTTCCCGGCGGACACCCTGTATCAAAAACTAAGTCTTTTGTTTTAAAGCCGTCTTAACACAAAGTTGAAGCTGTCTGCTTTAAAATGTTTCTTTTTTTAATATTTAGCGGCCGTAAAACTCAAAATATTTTCGTTTTATGAAATGAAAGACGTACGTTTTTTGTCACCGTTGTAAAATTATAGTCTTAAAGGTCGTTTACACGAATATTTGCTATATTTAAATAAAACTCTCCTATTATTTTAAGTTTAGTGTATTTTTAATTTAATCACATGATAAAAAATCTCTATTAGTTTATAACAACATAATCAAATCGTTATAAATATTTTTGGGAATCCTAGAATGATTTATATGGATAGTACTATTGGAAAGGGGATCATAACACGGTTACGTGTGAATCATACTATGGCTGAAGGGATCATACAGTGGTTGTGGGGAATATAATACGGTTGTGGCAATCATAGTATGCCTGAGTGGGTATAATAGTGTGTTACCATATGTTACGAGTATACTATGGTTGTGTGTGATTAATAATATGGTTGTGAGGATCATAATATGGTTGTGAGGATCATACTATAATTGTGAGGATCATGGGAAATATATGGTTGTGGAAATCACAATAAGGTTGTCTGAATCATAAATGGTTGCCTGTAAGCATAATATGGTTGTGGGAATCATAACATAGTTGCGTGGAATGCTAGTTTTGTTTTTTTTGTGATCATAACACGGTTGTGTTGCGCTAATATACTAATAATGTTATGGTTACTATAACCAAGCTAGGATTATCGTAGAAAGTTACTATGTGTAGAAGTTACTATGTTTCCACAACCATACATGCTGCTCTTCGAATATTGTCAACCCAACCATACTTGTTTTTTATCGTCCGAGCGTCATGGATTTTAACACAGAAAATATTAAAGCAAATTTAGGATATTTGTACATAAAATTTACTACCAGTTTGACTTTTAGAAACCTTGGACATTAGAGCACCTTAAAAAATTTGTTTACGAACCCCTTTAGAAAGAAGATTGATATGTTTTTGGGTGATTCCCAGAATATTTTGGTTCTAGCTGACTGCATTCGTTCACGTACTGGGACTAATGCAAGGAACGGTCATGTGTTTGACCAAAAGTATAAAATAAAAAATGTTATTAAAGTAAAATTACAAATGCAATGGTATTTTAAACTACACGCAGAGAAGAAACGTGGTTACTATATGGTCACGACAATAATAATATGTTCTCCGCAATTAAAGTATGTTCGTCGCAACCATAGTATTGTTTAAGTTCGACAATAGTATGAATGCCGCAGTAATAATATTGTTGTAATGTAACAATAGAATTATTGCCAAATTTAATAATAAAAATATGGTTGTAGCAACAATATAAATATGGTTGTTCCAACAAAAGTATTGCTTTTTTGGGTTTTGATTACGGCAATCATACTGTATGATTGTAATATTTCCTCATTTAAAAATGATTTTTAGAACAATATTATTGTTACGGATTTAATGCAATAATAGTACTTTTTATATGGAAATTAAACATTTTTAAACTGCTTTGGCTTTATATAACTGAAATATTTTTAATAAAAACACTTAGGTTTTTTATACTGATTTTTCTACTGTTAAATAAATCACTTCTATAATTTTGAATTTTATGTATTTTTAAATAATTTTCAAAATTCAAATCTACTGTTGACAGCTTAACCCAATTCTTATAAATAATATAAGGGATCATAGTATATTTGTGTGTGATCATGCTATGGTTGTATGTTAATCATACTACAGTTGTGAGAATTATAATATGGTTGTGGAGATCGTAGTATGGTTGAGTATGAATCATACTATTTTTGTGAGGATCAACGTATGGTTGTAATGATCATAGTGTGGTTGTATTTAAATCATACTATTATTGTGAGGATCATAATATACTTCCAAGAATAGTATTATCCTCTTCGAATATTGGCACCACAACCATACTTTTTTTCTGCGTGCAGTCCAGCTCACGAATGCAGCGGGCTAGAAAGAACATATTTTGGGATTCGCTTTGAAATATATCAATCTTCATTTCAAGAGGGTAAGATTTGCAACTTTTTTTGATCGCTCACAAGTAAAGGCAACCCAATGTTTATGAAATGTACCACCAAGTTGGCATACATATTTAAGTTCAGAAATGTCATTCAAAATTTACTTATGGTATGAATATTATGGGAACACATACTTAGTAGGGACATAATCACTGTTACAACATTGAACACACCCAATTCAATAGAACTGAACATAACCCATTAACGTCATATGGGTTTTGAAAGCTAACCTCAATAGTGTTAGTCTTTAACGTGATTTTAAAATTATTTCAACATTCATCAGATAATGAGAACCGTATCGCTGTAATAACTGGAGACGTAAAAGACCGCCACCGGTCGGGCCGCCCACGCTCTGTTCGAACACCGCATGTCATCAAAGCCGTTAAGTCAAGAATTCACAAAAATCCGCTCCGAAAATAGAAAATCATGGCCCGTGAGATGAATATCACGCAAAAGTCCATGAGTCGAATCATTAAAAAAGACTTGGGACTTGGGGCTTTCAAACTACGTACCGGACATTTACAGACTACAGCTTTAAAAAAAAATAGGATTGAAAAATGCAAGCGTCTTTTGGTGAAGCACGCTGAAAAATTTCGCACAGAAAAATGTTGTTCACCGATGAATGATGATGTTTACCGTTCACGAAAAATTTAACAAGCAAAATGATAGAGTGTATGCGCGGTCATCTAAGGAAGCATCTGAAATGATCCAAAGGGTCATCACCCAGCTTCAGTCATGGTTTGGTGGGGTGTCGCTTACGATGGGGTCACTGACCTGCATTTCTGCGAACAAGGAGTCAAAACATCGGCCAAAGTTTACCTAGAAACCGTTATGGAAGCTGTTGTGAAGCCTCTTAACAATTCCCTGTTCCAAAACCAGCCATGGACTTTCTAGCAGGATTCTGCACCGGCCCTTAAGGCTACAACGTCGCAGGCCTAGCTTCGATCAATTTGCCAGCGATCATCTCCTCTGAAGAATGGCCCTCAGGCGGTCCAGATTTGAACCCATTGGATTACAAATTGTGGACGGTTTTGGAGGACAAGGTTTGTCACAAAAGATACCCCAACATTGGATCTCTTTAGACTGCTTTGGCTCGAGCTGTGGCCAATTTTCCAATGGACGAGGTTCGTGCAGCTATTGACGATTGGCCAGTGTGACTTAAGGCGTGTGTCAGGGCAGAAGGCGGACATTTCGAATAAGTAGATTCTTTTTGGATACAATATACATCATTAAATAAATTAAAAAATATTTGGTCAAAAACATTCAGTATTTTTATTTTACAGCATAAAACGTGTGTAACAATACTCGTATTAAGTCCCTACTAAGTACTATTGCCACCGACTTTACGAGTTAGGGATAAGTCCCTAAGTCATGTGAAAACTTCTTTATATAATGCATTAGTGGCATTATATAAAGTAGGTTCCCGGCATTCATCAGTAGGTTCCCGTCAGTGAGTATACGAAATACTCGTATATCGCGCACAGCTCAATGATTTGAGACCGTTTCTAATGGGATGTTTAGGGAATTAATGGAATGCTGATGGAGTTCATGAACATAAGGAGAACATTTTACGTTAGAAAGAAAAACCTCAAGTAACGGGCTCCATTCTTCTCCATTGCAAGCCACCTTACGTGGCAAGGGAGCGTTTGGCTATGAACAAAGGGAATGCTAAGGTGTACAAGGAAGTTATGCGAATTTCAACTGAAGAATTTCCACTAAAAACTTAGCGTTGAGCGACCTTTTCGCAGTTCATCTCATACTAAACTGTTTACCCCTACGTCGGCCATTATTCACGCCAACGAACCCTTTGGCACTTTAACGATTGTAGGTCAAAATGCTGGTCACACCAAAAAAGCCAAAAAGAAATAAAATATGAACAAATTTCATTAAAAAAACAACACTACAAAAAAAATGCGTACAACACTTCTGATACTGAGCTGAGCTGTGATGTAAGTGAAGAAGCATGAATGCCTTAAGGAACCTTTTAACATCAGATTTTCGGTTCAACATTTTAAACTGACTTAAGAAAACGTTAACTTTGAAAAAAGGATAAGCGGCAACAACAAGAACAAACAGTCAGCATGGGGAGGAGCAAAACAGACATGATTTGAGTTATGAACAAAACAAAACAACAACAAAAACAAAGAAATAACAACGCACTTAATGCGCTAAATTTCATTCGGCACAAAGAATTGAAACATGTTTTCAAAAAAGACGGCGTCGACGACGATGGTGAGGACCGGGAGGATGACAACGAGCGAAGGCAAGGAATACCTAAACAATAGTGTTGACTTTAAATGCCTAAAAGGAGGAAGTGTTGAAAAAAGGCTTGCTCTTTGGCGTCGTGTAAAAGGATCTGTGCGTGCAGATGGGCGGACAAAAGGGGGGGGGGGGGTTGCAGGGAGGGAGGAAGCAAACGAACTCCCGAGCACTTCTTGTTTTGTTTCCTTTCCGTTGCTTTTCTGTTCTGTTTCTGCTTTGTTTTTAAGAAAACAAGTCATGTCAAAACGTTTAGTGCCAAAAACATTTCGAGTAATTTTTAAAGGAAACAAAATGTTCACACAGGCTCACATGCAGACACACACACACACATGCTTATTTTGCCACTTTCGCACTCACAAAATGACAATGTAATCAAAATGGCAGAAATGAATAATGTACAGGAGCAAAAGAAGTACAAGGCGAAGCGGAAAAAAATGCAAACAACAAAAGTACACCAGCAGCTCACATTTTTTACATTTCCTTTTTTAGTCTTTAAGATTTTTTTTCACGTATTTTTTTGTTGGCGGCAACAGCGGGAACAGAAAACAGCCTAAAGAGGAGTCTATGCACCGTCACAATGTGTGACGTTGTAAAATGTGTATGTGTGCGTGTGTCTTCCTGCCTATGTGTGGGCTTGAGAGACAGGCGACACAACAGCTTAAGAGCTACATTTATTTAATGCTAAATAATTAGGGCAACCTCTGGCCCCCAGACGCAGAGAGCGAGTAGCCTTTAAAATAGTATTGTAAGTATGACAAGACAATAAAGTTAGTCCGATGGTGTTTCGCAATAAAAAGAGGAGAAATGTTCGTGGGAAATGTAGGATTTCCAAATCAAGAGCAAAGTTTCAAGAGCAAAATTTTCCAAATTACACTTTTTGTAAGAAAAAAAATTTGTAAAAAAATTTGTAAATTTTGATTTTAGGCACAAAACTGATTAATTGAATTGATTTCATGCTGTAAAATTATTATAACAATCGGTCCATTAATTTGGCCATAAATGTAATTTACTAAAAGGGACGTGGCACCGCCCACTTTTCCCTTCGTATGTGTTTCGATTCATGCCATCATCATTTGTTCCAAATAGCATCGTCATATCTCTACTAGCTTATGACATATTGTCTTTTCAAGCTCAGAGTAGTGTGGGCGGTGCCACGCCCCTTGTCCAGTTTTACCATAACACAGTCTACATTAACTTCCTAGTCATTGTTTTCACTCTATTGAAATTTAATAACAATCGGTTTATTACTTAAATGGGCCATAAATAGGATTTTTAAAGGGTGCTTGGAACCGTCCACTTTTACCCCAGGATGAGTTTATGTCAATGCCCACATAGCTCATGATATATTCTTTCTTTCAGCTCAGGGATTTGGGTGGTGCCACACCCCCTTATTCAGTTCTACCAGAACAGTCTACAATAGCATCCTAGTCGTTGTTTTCACTCCGCACAATTTTATGGCGATCGGTTAATTGCTTTGGCTACTAATGCGATTTTTAAAGGGGTCTTGGCAACGCCCACTTTTTCCCTGATCTACAAAACCTCGGCCATTTGGCCCATTTTTAATACCTACCACCATATCTATCTGAAAAATTTCAGCCACTTAGCTTCAGTAGTAGCTTGTTTTCCACACTCAGACAGATACGGCTAGAAGATCTTAACATTTTAGTGCGCTTAGAATTCATGGGGTCTCAGACCAGTATTTTGAGGTGTTGCAAACGAAATGACAATGTGCAATACCCTATGGTGAAGGGTAGAAATAAGAATTTGTTATTTTAGAGTACTTCAGGTTCTTAAGTAAACGGTTTTTTGCCTCCACAAATAATTAATGATTTTTTAAATCATAATATAGCTGTGCAAATCATAATATTTCAGTGGAATATTACCATAGTTGAGAGAATCATAATATGATTGTCTCTCATAATATTTATATTTTTATAGTTGACCTCATAATAATTTGGTTACGGGAATAATAAGAAGTTTGTGGTAATCATAATGTGGTTAAAGAGATCTTAAAATGGTGGTATGAGAGTATAGTATGGTTGCGTTAATCAACAATATGGTTGTAGGAATCGCAATATGGTTGTAGGAATCACAATATGATTGGAGAAAACGTTATGTAGTTGTGGGCATAAATGTATGGTTTGTGGAATATTTAAATAGTTAAAGAAATCATAATATAAATCATAATAAAATGGTTGTGAGAGATCAGAAAATGTTGGTATTAGAGCATGGTACGGATGTTGGAATAATTAAATGGTTGTGTCAATCATGAATGTGTTGGTTGAGGGATACATAATATGGTTGTTAATGATCAACATTTAATTGTTTGCCAAAATCAAAATATGGAAAATATCTGTGGATATTTTTAGAATTTTATTTCCCGTGTCCTAGGAATTACCCACGGGATCCCATGGGAATTTTGTTGAACATTTTTTCCGATAAAAGGCTAAACCTTCATCAGAATATCAAGGTAACGCCTAGTTACAGGGTGATCCTCTTTTTTATGGCGCTGTGATAACGTTAAGACATGCATTCATATTAGGTTGCGTGTTTTTATACCAGTACCTATATATCATGCAGATAAAGGTTTACATATTTTTCAATTGTATTTTAGGCAATATCAATTAGAGTTCAGAATTACTATTTATGATTTGGAAAGTCTTTTTAAAATTCAGAAATTACATTTCGAATTCGGAAAAAAACAGTTGAATTTCAAAAGACATTGATCGAAATATAAATAACTTCATTTTAAGTTTAGAGTTTTTTATTTAAAATTCAGAAAATTCTATTTAAAATTCGCGTTTCTATTGAACGCGAAAGTAGTACACAGAGAACAGCTTTGTTGTCACAACCAAATTTGTTGTCAACCGTATGTTGGTGGTTGCAAGCACTATAAGTATATCATCGCTATAACCGAATGTTAATTGGCTACACTGCTATTTTAGTAGAGTAAACTGGCACTATCGGTACACGCAGGGAAAAAACATGGTTACTACATGGTCACGGCAATAATAATATGTTATCCGCAATAAAAGTATGTTCGTCGCAACCATAGCATTGTTAACTGAATTTATTTTTGACAATAGTTTAATTGCTGCAATATTAATATTGTTGAAATGTAACAATAGTATTATTGCCAAATTTAAAAATGAAAATATGGTTATAGCAACAATATAAATATGTTTGGTTCGCAAAAAGTATTGTGGTTTGCGTTGTATGTTAACAATAACATGATTACGACAATCATACTGTATGATTGTAATTTTTATTCATTTAAATATGCTTTTAATAACAAATATTATTGGTATGGACGGGTCTAATGCAATAATAGTACTTTTTTATTGAAATTAAAATTTTTTGAACAAGCTGCTTTGGCTTTGTTTAACTGAAATACTCGTATTTTCAATAAAAACGCTTACGTTTATTTAAACTTATTTTTTTCTACTGTGAACTAAATCACTCCCTTTTATTTTGAATTAAATGTATTTTTGAATAATTTTCATAATTCAAATCTATGGTTGTAGGGATCATAACATGGTTGCGTGTAAATCATAGTATGGTTGTGAGGATCATACTATGGTTGTATATGAAACATACTATGGTTGTGAGGATCATACTATGGTTGTGGAGATCATAGTATGGTTGAGTGTGAATCATACTACGGTTGTGGGGATCATAGTATGGTTATGTGTGAATCATACTATTGTTGTGAAGATCATAGTATGGTTGTATTTGAATCATACTATTGTTGTGAGGATCGTAATATTGTTGTACCAAATACCCAACAATAGTATTATCCTCTTCGAATATTGTCACCACAACCATACTTTTTTTCTGCGTGTAGAAAAGATAAAGTGTCGCTAGGCCCAACTACTAAGACAATTGTTAGAACTGAGTTAACTGTATTGTGTTCGGTTGTTGTTGTCAATAGTTGGTTACAAGTACTCTTTGAATTCGGTTGTCATTACCATTATCATTTGTTAAATGGGCCAACTGATAGTTAAATTTTATGTATCCGGTTCATCTTGATAATCTTTAAGTTCACTGCTATTTGTAATAGTTTTTGGCCAGAATTCAAAAAAACAAATTTATTTTAGAAACTTTAAAATTTAATTTGAAAAAAAAAATAATCTTATTTATAAAATATTTACATTTATGAATCCTTCTATTCAAATTTGGTAACTTCTAAAACAAGAGTTTTTTTTTAGTGACTAAAACTGATAAATTATTATAGGGACATTATTGTGATGTTGGGATAACTAAGAATAAGTTACAAGAGTCAATTGAAAGTGGTTTGGTTACTCCGGAGAACTTGTCTGTTGTCATCACCAATGATTTGCACTTATTAACATGTCCTTTGTATTTAATTGGCTGCCAGAATCACCAGGTGTGGCTCCCAATAAGTTTATTGTTTGCATTTGGTATAACCGATTTATTGACCTCTCCGTAATATTATTGTAGCTACCATTTAATGATGCAAGTAACCATCAATACCATAGAAAGTTAGTAATAGAAACAGAAGGTGTGTTTAATCTACAGAATTGTTGTAGTTTTCGATTTCTCTTTATTCGGTCTGGTTTATTTCTACACCTGTATCTTAGGCCAAAATTAGTTGGAGATATATTGTGTTCAGATCGCCAGTCTTAAACGAAATTATGCCGGCAAAATCTCAAACAAGTGAAATCCAGCTAGTCTTCTTTACATAATACAAGTCGTGATTATTGTCGCCAAATTGTGCCAGCTCTGCACTCTGTCTCACGCAACTTCAACCAAACGAGCCACACGGAGGAGTACACATAATAAGGACATTTTAATAATAAAAAAAATGATGGGGCAAAGGAAGGTATATGTGAGAGGTAAGGGGGAGAAATAAGGAGCAAAACGTAACAACAGCAAAAACACAACAAAAAAACACTCAAAGAAGTTAAAGTTGATGGTGGCCGACTACCAGATACCCTATATCACTCTGTTATTCAGAGAATCAAGCATTTGTATCTAGATTTTAAGAAAGGTAGGACTTAATATGTTAGAGTTTATTATTTGTCGCTTAGAACGTACCATACAAAATTTGGGCGTGATGGGTTAAAATTTGTGGCTTCTAAAGCTGCAGGATTTCAAATCGGGAGGGACTTTTATGTGGGTGCTATTCGATTAATGTACCGATATGATGCAATGTTACATGGCATGGGTTTTGGTCGCTTAAAACGCTCCTTGCGAAATTTGGTAGGAATCGGGTGTAATATGTGGCTTTCAAAGTTGTAGTTTCTGAAATTGGAAAGGACCTTTGTAAGGGGGCAATAGAAAAATATGGACCTATGTGATTCAGTTTAGCACAGTTATTTAATGGTCACTTAAAACGTACTATGAAAAGTGTAATTTGCGCTGCAGCACCTCAAATCGCCACGGACCTTTGTGTGAGACCTCTTCAAAAACGTGGACCGGCATGGTCCAATTTCACCAGAGATATGTGTTGGTCATTCGTAATGCCCTACGAAAATATGCACCTATGTGGTCCCGTTTCGATCTGTTTATTAATGTAAATTAAGGTTTCTACAGCAGCCGGAACCCAAATCGGGAGAACCTTTGTTTGCAAGTTATTCGAAAACTAGGACCGATATGAACAAATTTCACCAGGGGAAGGTCAAAATGCTCTGTGCGAAATCTGGTAGGAATCAGGTGTTATATCTTGCTTTTAGATCTGCATGTTCTGAATCGGAAAGGACCTTTATTTGGTGGCTAATTTTTGGCTTTTACAGCTACAGGGATCCAAATCGAAAGGATCCGTTAAGTGGGAGCTATTCGAAAACTTGGAATCGCCCACCAGGGATGGGCGATGGTCAGTCGAATTTCTCTGTGCAAAATTTGGTATCGGGTGTAATACAGGGCTTTTAGAGCTGTAGATTCTGAAATCGGGAAAAATTAAACATGAAATGGACCGATGTTGACCATTTTCAAAAGGATTCGTCCTTGGCCAAACCTTGAAGAATGTATCAAGTTTCATCGAAATCGGTTCATAGTTACGATCAGTAGTTTGATTACAACAATAGATGGACGGACATCGCTTAATGGAATCAGATACTGATTCTGAGTCTATCGGTATACCTAACTTTGGGTCTATATCCATTCCTTTAAGGTGTTACAAACATCAGCATTAAGTCATAACGTTCTGTACCACCGTGAGGTGTAGGGTATACAAAAAAGAAAGACAATGTATTTTCAGGAAATTTGTGTCACATTCATTTTGCACACTTGATGGAGCTTAAATAGATACAACACATTACGTTGCGTTACTTACGTTATAAACACATGTATGTGTGTGCTTGTCGGTACATGCGTGTGTCCTTACACACACACACACATAAACGTACATGTGCATGTTGTTGTTTCGTGCCATGTTGTCTTCTTTCGAAAGGAAAGCGTCACAAACGATAGAAGAAGAACAACAACAGCAAATAGCAATGAGGTCCTTTTCCATAAGTATCGTCTTATGCCAAAAAAATAGAAGAAAGCAACGACAAACACACACTCACAGAGAACACATACAGACACACAAAACACTTGCGCCAACTGAACAGAGCCAACCAAGCAATCCTGCAGCCATCACACACTGCGTAAATTGCAATTAACACATGCAGAATGTGTGAGTATGAGTGTGATGTATTTTTGTTGTTGTTGTCTAGCGTAAGAAGACCAGCAGAAAAAAGGGATATTTTTTAAACAGACAACATATACAAGTCTATAAATAAGAAGAAGAATGAGGCTCAGCGCAGAAAGGAGAAAACAGAAACCTTTTAAAGTCACACTTACAGATACATTACACACTCACTCACACACAAACACACACACACACTTTGACAAAATATTTACCCTTTAAATGCAAAAACAACAAACATTGAAAGACGACAGGCAACACAGCAGAATCAGCAGAATGCGGCAAAAAGAACTCAGCAGAAAGAGATGACAAGAAAAAAAAAGAAATCTTGGAAAAAAACTACACAAAACCAAAATTATTTCCACACTTTCATTTTAAAAATACACAGATACTCGTGGCCAACACAGAGCAGAGACGCAGAACAAAAGGACACATGACACTTTACGCTATAGAATGCCATCACAACAATACCGCAGATTCTCAGGCATAGGCATGTGTGTACAGAAGAACATATGGGGTGTCTAAATAACACACAAGACACATTTAAACCAAGGGCAGTGTGATAAGCTAGGTTTGCTTTTACTTCTCTTTAAAAAATCGAAATCACTTTTAATGGGCCCTTTTATTGACTCGAAGAAAGTTCGATATGAACCGAGAGAAGTTCGTTATGAACCGAGAGGAGTTTGATGCAAACACAGGGGGCGAAGTTCGATTTGAAACGATCAGACAGAAGTTTGATACGAACAGAGAGAAGTTTGCTATGCACAGTGAGAAGTTTGTAACGAACAGAGAGGAGTTCGATACGAAAAAAGAGATATAAACAGAGAGAGGTTTGATACGAACTGGGAGAAGTTTGTTACGAACAGTTGGAATGTTTGATACGAACAGAGAGAAGTTTGATGCAAACACAGAGAGAGACGATCGATATAAACAGAGAGGTCTAATACGAACTAGGAAAAGTTTAATACGAACTACGAGAAGCTTGTTACGAACAGAGAGGAGTTCGATACGAACAGAGGGAGAAGCTCGATATAAACAGAGAGAGGTTTGATACGAACTGGAAGAAGTTTGATACGAACAGGGAGAAGTTTGATACGAGAAGAGGAAGAAGTTTAATATGAATAGAGAGAAGTTTGATACGAGAAAAGAGAAGTTTGATACGAACAGAGAGAGGCTTGATACGAACTAAGAGAGGTTTAATACGAACTAAGAGAAGTTTGATACGAACTAAGAGAAGCTTGTTACGAACAGAGAGGAGTTCGATACGAACAGATAGAGAAACTCGATATAAACAGAGGGTGGTTTGATACGAACTGGGAGTAGTTTGATACGAACAGAGAGAAGTTTGATACGACCAGAGAGATGTTTCATACGAACAGAGAGAAGTTTGATACGAACTAAGAAAAGTGTGATACAAACTAAAAGAAGTTTGATACGAACTAAAAGAAGTTTGATAGGAACAGAGACAACTATGTGTGATATTATGAACTGCAACTTATTTACTGAGGTTAAAAAAGATCAACGCTATATCGTATATCATATATAGTATTCCCGGAGAAAAGTCCGATTCGAGATTTTAAAAATGTTATGGAGAATTAACAAAGATGCATACATTCATATTCAAGGCCTTTAACAATTTAAATGACTACAGCGGTGGCATCAAGATCTAAGCAACTACCACCTACCCCAAAATCCTTGGAGTCACATTGAACAGTCTTTCCGACTGCACATGCCAGCAACCTGCGAAAAGCTGAAAGTAGGAACTAAATCCTAAATACAGCAGTACTGTGGAAGTTGACAAAGAAACCTTGTTATACTTTTACAAAGTCATAAGTCGGTGTGGTTGGCGAACGTGAGTATGACCAAGTGGA
Source organism: Hydrotaea diabolus (assembly GCA_963513945.1). Classification (NCBI taxonomy): domain Eukaryota; kingdom Metazoa; phylum Arthropoda; class Insecta; order Diptera; family Muscidae; genus Hydrotaea; species Hydrotaea diabolus. Next base: position 209,919,236 of record OY740717.1, read on the forward strand.
AGAAAATTCAGACCCTGAGAACATCAGGAGGGTGTCACCTCATATCTTCTGAGGATCATCTAAAGGGTGTTTCAACCATAATGCACGATGTAAATTGTTTGTCACACCATAGCGTCAAGTTTTTTGCCTAACTTAATTTGATACTTCTTTGCTTCAGTTGTTGAAGCCTTTAATGAAAATGCCATAAACGACCAAATATGTCGACGGATTAGTTAACAAGCAGAATTGCCCACATTTGGGCAAATAAGAATCCTGGAATAATTGTCGATGATCCGGTGAGTCCACACAGAGTGACTATTTGGTGCTGTTTTGGGGCTGGCGGCGTCATAGGGTCGTACTTCTTCGAAAATGAGGTCGGCCAAGCAGTTACCATACAGATCCAGCGTTACAAGATAGAGCCTCTAGATCATTGTAACTTCCAGGCAGATTCGAACGAAATGTACTTTGAGGAAGTCGCAGCAGCAGTGGCGTGAATGTAGCGCTTGGTAAACATCCGCCGGAGATTTCACCAGAGACGAAGGTACTACCAAGGCAGACGCGAGTGGTTGTGAATCAGCTGATATCTGAATGTTGCAGCTGCACTTAGCTTGGGCGCGAAATAATGGCAACTTCTCAGACGTTTGTCCTGCTTGCCAGTAGGGACAACAGGACGTGTTGCACCTCTTCTATTACATGGCCAAGCCAACGTAGCAAATCCCCGGGTCTCTTTGCATGTATTCAATTCCAATGGAGTGTTTCCCTCGCCAGCAGATTTTCCATTGGCGAACAGGAATCACAATAGTCAATATATTGTTGTTACAACAACAACAAGAATGATCGATTCGAACAATAAAAATCTTTGTTTCATGCAATTATAAAGAATTTTGATGTGAACAAGAGAAGTTTGATACGAACCGAAATGCGATAAGAACGGAAGACTAGTACTGCCAAGAAAATAATGTATTCGATATTAAAAAATGTAACAAAAACAATTTTTTACAAAGCTCTATATAAAAAATATTGGAAAGGGCCTAATTTTCAGCGTCCCAGGAAATCCAGGGGTCAAGGTTTCACATTTTGTCGATGCATAGAATAATAATGTTTTATCCGTATTCGCGACGAAATCTCATTGTTGGTCCAAATTTTGTCGGGAGTGATTCTGATTTGGGCTTCGGCCTTTATTTGAGTTTCCAGCTAACCGGGTACGGGTCTCTTAATGCTTTCTTGCATAAGAGGGCACATAGCAATAGTCAGACATGCAGTTGTAGGACGCCAGTCGAATGTCCTCTCTATGAGGGCATACGGGACCTTGGCGCCTTACTCGTTGTTTTTTCTGGTGGTCAGTGAGGCTCACCCCTAGCGCCTGTTTAGCTAGGATAAGTCAGTTCTCCCGTCACGCCTTTTATAAGCGTTATGTTCGTGTTACTAGATTGCGCTGTAACAAACGTTCTCCTTGAACTTTCCACATCTGCTGCTGCGGGGGGTTACCAGTCCCCTGGTTACTTGGGACTGAGACAGGGAGTAACTTTGGTTAATAAATCTGATCGGAGGTTATCAGGCACCACTGGAGACTGGGAATAATGGGGTCTTTGCAAAACTCCACCCAGTCATTATAGACCATCGGGTCTTGTTGGGAGGTCGGTCGGAAGGAGCCTTACTAAAGATTGCAGATCACTGTCGTCGCACGAAATAAATACGGATTAGTCTCGCTCTGAGCGGTGAGGAAGCCATGTGCAGAGTGCACATGTGTCTGCATATGTGACAGCGCATAGAGAAAAAAAAATCAATTTTCACTTTTTTTTTTGATGTGGACAACATCTGAGCATCGAATGAGACCGATCCCAGGCCCCAAAAGTGAAAGTGATGGTACACCAAAGATACACGTATTTAAATCTTTAAAATGACTCTCCTGAACCTTTCTATTTTGCGCGTCACATATAAATAATCTCGGCTACAAGATCCGACCGGAGACTAAAGTCTGGTACCGCGGCTATTCAGGAGCCCCAGAACTGTTGTTCTGGCCTGACTACTAGGTGCGGCACTTTGGGTAGTATAGTGGTGGCTGTGGTTTAAACTCAAATCGCAGGAAGAGTTTCGGCTCTGTATAGAGTTGCAATGCCACCGGGTACTGTGGTACATAAGTCAGCAGCGGTTTCGATAGGTCCAACCCGTGACCAAGTGGAAAGTTGCGTTCATATAACATTCTTCGAACTGGTAGTGGGGGATTGGCCTTAAGGGGCGCTGCTGGCCGTCGCTTGGTAGTGGCTTCTGTGCAATGACGAACCATAGTTGAAGCTACGGGCGGTTCGGAAAGTTCTTAGCCTATCAATGAAAGAGAATAGTTAGTTTTTCAAAAATATTTTTATTTTTCAATATAATCTCCTGAAACTTCTATACACTTAGTCCAACGCTTATCTAGCAATTATATCGCTTAATTAAAATAGTTTTCCTCAAGGTCTTCAAAATAGTGGTTTACAACTGTAATTGCATCTTCATTTGAGGTAAAACGCTTGCCAGCAAGGATTTTGTTTAGATTTGGGAACAGGTAAAAGTCACTGGGAGCTAAATCAGGAGAATAAGGTGAGTGGTCAAGCAACTCGTACTTTAATTCGTTGATTTTAGCCATTGTTAAAACACTCTTGTGCGCTGGTGCGTTGTCTTGATGAAAAATTATTTTTTTGTGTTGTAAGCCAGGACGTTTTTCTCGAATTTGTACATTTAATTGATCTGAAAGGTTGCAATAGTACTCTCAATCAATAAAATTCCTTTGAAGTCCCAAAAAACCGTTGCCATAACCTTACCAGCCGATTGAATTGTTTTTGCCTTCTTTGGGGCACTTCCTCCAGCTTCAATCCATTGTTTGGATTGTTCTTTTGTCTCTGGAGTATAGTGGTGGATCCATGTCTCATCAACAGTTATGAAACGACGCTTAAAATCCATTTTATTTCGCTGAAAACGATCCAAACAAGCTTGAGAAATGTTCATTCTTATGCGTTTTTGGTCGACTGTTAACAAGTCCGGCACCCATCTTGCAGAAAGCTTTTTCATCTGTAGTTCTTCATGCAAAATTAAATGGACTCGATCATTTGAGATGCCCATGATATTAGCTATTTCACGCACTTTTATTCGTCGATCGTTTAATACCATATCATGCACTTTGGCTACAATTTCTGTTGTTGTTGCTGTTTTTGAACGTCCACTAGGTGGTTCATCTTCAATGCTTGTACGACCACGTTTAAATTCGGCAACCCAATTTTTTACTGTTGCATATGAAGGAGCACTTTCACCTAACACCACATTCACCATATCATTATGAATTTCTTGTCCCGATAAACCTTTTTTATGTAAATATTTAATGACACCACGCATTTCTAACTTTTCCATTGTAAAAAAAATCGCGGATGCGTCTTTTGTGAACACCTGTTTCTATATGAAGGAGTTGCCAGATCGAAACAAAATTGTTTAACATGTGTTCATAGCAGAGATGGAAGTTTCCAAAACACTTAACTTTTTTCTGTTTATACTGCACTTTTTGTGCTAGGCTAAGAAGTTTCCGAATTAGAATAAAGTGAAAAACACAAACGCCACGGGCCTGAGTCCCATAATAGCCCAAACTTAAATATAGCATACGTTGAATTGAAGTGAAATTAAACTTTAACTTTGAATGATTATATGTCAGTGTTTATCTGCAAACGATTCTTAGGATCATATGAGCCGTTTTTTTGGAGCAGAAAGTCAAAAGCAAATATGTCCTTTTTTGAGGTATAAGGTGCGTCTCAACTAAAAATCGCATTTAAGCCAAGTCTTGACCACAAAAAGTTATGATTCTTTAAGTAAATAATCAAAAGAGTATAACTTTTTTAAAGGTATACAGCTGCGGTCAAAAAATTAGCACTGACACACTGCAAAAAGTATCTTCAAAGAAATTTTCATTTTTTCTTTGAAACTGGTAACTATGTTATGTTTAATTTTTTAATTGTAATCTATTATCTCTATTTTGACTCAGAATAGAAACATAAAGTTTTTATATTTTGAGATTTAACCAAAAAAAAAGGTTTATTTCTGAAAAAATCTCGGTCAAAAAAATAGCAGTGCTTTTTAAAAACTTAACATATTTCGCCTTTAACTTAACTAAAATGATTTTTTTCTTTTAAAATAAGTTATTTAATGTTTAAATAGAGAAACTTATATTTTGTAGCGTTTCCTTTGTTTCGTAAAACTGCTTCACAACGGCGTTTTATTGAATTAACGAGGTCTTCGCACCTCTTGTTTGGTATTTTTGCCCACGAGTCTTTAATTACAGACCATAGTTCAGTATTATTTTTTGGCTTAGCTATAGCAACTTCTCTTTTAACATCACACCACAAATTCTCAATAGGATTGAGATCTGGCGACTGCGCAGGCCACTCCATAACGTCAATTGCATTATCCGAAAACAATCTTTTTGCGAGTCGGCTGGTGTGTTTTGGATCATTATCCTGGTGAAAGAGCCATTTTAGGGGCATTTCATATGCGGCGTATGGTAGCATAATATTTTGGAGGATTTGAACATATTGGGCAGCATCCATAATATTTTGGATCCAGTAAATTGGTCCAACACCGTAGTATGAAAAACATGCCCATATCATAACGCTTGATCCTCCGTGTTTAACTCCGTGTTTTCGTAGTATATCGGGGATCATATTCCTTGTTAGGAGGACGTCTAACATACTGTCGAGACCCTGTACCACCACATAAAAATATTTTGGATTCGTCCGTCTACAAAATGCTCCTCCACTTTTCGACTGGCCAATTTAGATGTGATTTTGCAAACTGCAATCTTTTAGTGACATGTATTTTTTTTTAAGTGGCACTTTTCTAGGACTTCTGGCATGGAGGTTATGTTGTCGTAATACTCTGCGAACGGTTTTAACTCTAACGGAGGGACAAACACTGTCTCTTATCTCGGTAGCAGGAACAAGGGGGTTTTTGGTACTAACATTTTTTATTCGCCTCTTAGTTATCTCTGACAGTACAGATTTTCTACCGCGTGTTTCAGCTTTTGCTTCGAATTTTATAGCATCACTTAATATTTTCGCAGAGCATTGAAGAAGATTATGAATTCTTTGTAGGTTTTCCCTTCTGATTTTAATTTTTTTATAAGAAGTCGCTTTTCATCATCACAATGCTTTCCTCGTCCCACTAATTAAAAAAACAATAACAATTTTTTTAAACACACAAGATTTTTAATAATTTAATACTTTTAATATCAATCCAATACCAAAAACACGCTATTATTATTTTTTTCCTCGATTTTAGGTTACTGCTATTATTTTGACAGCTTAAAATTCTACACTTTTGCCATATATGAGATGAAGCTACAACAAAAACAACAACAATGCCAAATATATGTTTTATTTTGTTTTGTTCTATCATGCCTTAACGGTTAATACAGTAAACGAAATAAAATTAAGTACACACAGAAAAATATAGGCAGCGATATCTTTAGCTAGGCTGCACTGCTATTATTTTGACCGCAACTGTACCTATAGTAACATAAAGGAAATCGTTTTCGCCCATTTACAAACCCGAACAACTTGTGACTGCAGCCCATCAATCGAGCTGATCAGTGATGATTTAATTTGAAATAAAACTGTGTCATTCGAATTCGAAAACTGGCAATAATGAAAGCGTTATAAGGCTTGGTTAATTCTAATATTAGGCCTGTACTCGTATCAACAAAAAGACGCCCTCTCAAAAGGTATCCTCATGTACGTGGGGACAGAGGGCAGTAAACACAATTATGAGTTTATCCTTGGGTCAATGATTCTTGACCAATTGATACAACTTTGAGGTATCTGCTTTGCCTGTGAAAACACCTGTACGACAAACACATCCGCTGGCGATTTATCCGTTTCGGAAATTTGCTGTCAAATCGATACGAATACATTTTTCCGTTGAAGAAAAAATGTAGAGTATGAAACACCAGAGAAGTCTTTATCGGTTTGAACTTTGTTGGCAAAATTTTCTACATACGAAAAGGATTTTTATTGTTTTTTGTTTAGTGCTGTTGCTTTCTCATCTTACTTTTGTTAAACTAGAGTAATTTTTGTGAATGGATTTCAGTTGTCCGTGCTTTTCAAAGAACTTTTGAGCTCGACAATGACTTGACTTTCATGTCTATTGTTCGTTCAGCCAAAGGGGTTTCTGTGGGCTAAGGGGGCTTTCTGTATCCTTGCCAGGGCGTACACAATAGCTACGCCAGTTGTCTGAGGTTGAATCCTTTTTTTAAATTAACAAAAAAATGCTTTCATCAAAGCCAAACAACAGCAACAAAAATAAATTTCCTGTGTGTCTTAAGCAAAAATAACAAAAAAAATCTCAAAAGACTGAAATGCGGGTCAAGGTATGTGTGATGCCCATTTTTGGAATGTTCAACAACATCGGTCGTCCGACAAGAGGATGGAATGAAAACAAACAAAAAAAAACTTTGGCAGTTTTCGGTGAATTTGCACCACATGCGAGAGAGATTTGGTGGTGGGTCGTTGGCACGAGCAACACCGTGAACATCTTGTGGTTCAGGTTCACTTCAGGCACATGTACACTATGTGGGCCAAGAAACAACATCTGTTCCACCAGATCTCCATGACTGCAGTCAACCGTCTGACTGATGGCTGACTGCCTGACTGCCGGCCTGCCTGCTGGTTGGCTGTTCATTGCCTATAGTTGAAGGTGTCGGGTGTGGTGGTGGGGCTTGCGTCTCCTGGCGTTGTTGTGCATCCTTCGTCGTATTTTAAATAAATGTATGATGAATAAAAATGTCAATTATTTTTGTTTTCGTTTGCTTCGCACCATTCAGCAGCACGAAAATTCAACACAAATTTGAATATGCATACGTGGCAGCAGAAACCCTAGAAGGGGAAGACGAAGAAGACGAACTCGGGCTGTTCTTCAAGGATGTATTTATGCCATGCCGTGGTGCTAGTCGAGCATATGCAAGGATGTTCAAATCAGAAAATAAATACACTTGCAACACATACGCTCGCACAGCCACAAGCCCACAACATCTTCATCAACTTGTTGTATGGATGACAGGCGTATGTGTGAGTGTGTTTCCATATCCTTGCAAATTGTGTGGGCATGTGAGTGCGTGTGTGTGTGTTGGTGTGCATGCATGACAGAGGGTGCCAAAAAAACGAACGCTCTGAAATATGAGTCTATTCTTAGTCACACTGTATCCAAGTGGCAGGATGTGTGTTTGCAAGCTTCTGTCTGTATGTCTGTCCTTTCGTCTGTCTCTCTGCTTTCTGTGTGAGCGTGGGTTGTTGCTGGTAGTGGTGCTTAAGAAGAAAAAAAGAAGAAGAATCAATAAACTTTTAATATGTGAAAATGCTGTGTTTTCTCTCCTCTCCTTCTGTCGTTGTGTTGTTGTTTTGAAAAACATCTCCGAAAAAAAATGAAAAATAATGAAAGCCCCACCAACAGCAGCAACAGTGCCAACAACAGGCAACATCTTTCGCAAGCCCAGTGGCGGAGAAAGAAAGGCCTGCTAGAAAGCAAAATACATTCGGTTTTGAATCCAACTTCAATTCGTTTTATTAAGAAAAGCCGTCTCTGCCGTTCTCTCGTCGTCCATGTCATCGTATTTGATTTATTCTGTTTTTAAATAAAGCAAACCGAGTAAACTGCCACACGTAACAGATTCCGTGTGGCCGCACTGAAAGAATTATGATTTACGAAACATTCTTCTTAATATGTGACGCGCAAAATAGAAAGGGACCTAAGGGTAAAAACCAGTTTTGATCAGGAGAGGCATTTTAAAGATTTAAATACTTGTATCTTTCATGTACCATCACTTTCTTAAAGCGCGCATATCTCTGGAAGGGAACACTTTTGGGGTATGGGATCGTTCTCATTCGATGCTCAGATTTTGACCACATCAAAAAAAGTGAAAATTTATTTTTTACCCTTAGGTCCCTTTCTCTATGCGCTGTCACATATGTCATTCGTACATTTTTCATATTATTGACAAAGTTTTTCATACATTTCGTGTATTTTGTGAAGAACTTTTGAGTTTAGAAAACGGCTTCTTAAAAATTGTGTACACTTTCCTTTATATGTTTTATGTAGTTTCTAATTTTGTATAAAAAGTCATTGTAAAACTTGCATTCGTAACTTTAAGGAACATTTTGGTATAAATTTTCTAATTTTCGTAAAAATTTCCTAATTTTCATTTCATGTGTTTTACGAAAATGTTTTTAATTTGTATGAAATGGGTTTAGAAGAAAATTATTCGTTATTTCTAAGAACATAATTTTGTGCTTGTGCATAAATAAACAAAAGCAATTCGCATTCATTTCAATGAGATTACAGTATAAGTCATTCCATTTGTGGCCAAAGTAATCGACGCAAAAGACTGATGAGGAACAATTTTGGCGGGTTTAAAAAAAGCTTTATTTTCACTAACTTGATTCAGAAAAGAATCAACAAAGGTCTCGAACAAGAATAAAATTTTCAAGTCATAATAATTGTAAACGGCCGAATAAATGTTAACAGAACGAAATCTACTCATACAAATCTAAACAAATGAAAAAAAAATTATGAAAGAATTTCATGTTTATTGTGAAATATTGTCATTAAATTTTTTATGAAAACTATGAAACAAAATCATTAAAAAAGAAGCATTTCGTATAAAATATGAAACCATTTCCCTAAACCTTTTGAAACGTATACTTAAAACATATAAAAGAAGTTCTTAAAAACTAAGAAAAAAGTTCTTCAACAAGTGTTTTAGATTTTTTTCTCTGTATTTCTTTGGCTGAAAAAATAAGACACGGGAAGGTATACTACAGGGTACGATCCCCCGACAGCCGGTTCTATGCACCGGATCGACCCGAAGTAGGAACTCTTCGGCCAAGGGCTGTCACCTCAGCACTAGTGCCGCTGCAACAACAACAACAGGGTATCCGTCGGGAAGGTATACTAGAGGGTGGTTACATTTTAAGGGCCGATGTTGAATGTGAACCACACTTAACGTCAAGTTTTTTTCTGCATTTCATTTGATAATTTCAGACTAACTCAATTTAAACCATGGTCATCATCAGTGGTCAGAATGTTGGCAAGAAATGGCAACAGTGGATGATCAATTTTCGAAAAAAAAATCATCTTCAGTTATGAGGCACATTTACACCTCAGTCGAATTGTCAATAAGTAGAATTGCCGCATTTTGGCGAGTGATAGTCCAAGAGTGATTATCGAAAAAACAATGCACCCACAGAGAGCGACTGTTTTGTGCGGTTTATGGGCGGGCAGCATCGGGCCGTATTTTTTCCAAAATAAGGCCGGTCAGGCAGTTACTGTGAATGGTGTTCGCTATCGTGAGATGATAACGATCTTTTTATGGCCCGAATTGGAAGATATGGCTGTGAACGATATGTGGTTTCAACAGGACGGTGTCACTTGCCACACAGCTAACGAAACAATGGCTCTTCTGCGCGACAAACTTAATGGCCATGTTATCTCACGTCGTGGCGATGTTAATTGGCCTCCAAGATCAAGTGATTTGATACCGTTGGACTTCTTTCTTCGGGGTTATTTGATAGAAAAGGTGTACGTCGTCAAGCCAGCAACAATTCAAGAGCTAAAGGATGACATAATTCGGCTCAATAACGGCAGAGAACCTCAATTATGCCTCAGCTTCATTGAAAATTTGAACCATAGGATGGAGGTCGCGGCGGCCATGTCGCCGATATTTAGTTCCATACATAATTGAACCATACCAATATTATCATAATAAAAAGAAATGGCAACAATTTCCTAAATAAATTGTGTTTAATTCAAAATCAACATCGGCCCATAAAATTTAACCACCCTTTACTTTGTTTTGCCGCCATTTTGGTAAACATAATAATAGATACACCTTATTGGTTAACATTAAAGTATTGTTAAATGTGGGTTTTACCCCCCGACATTTCGACAGTTTTTTTTCTCAACATTTCGATCTGGCAATGCCAGTTAAAAACTTAAATGTGGCAAGTATGTGCCATTCAAATTGTTTTACACAGACATATTTATTTGTACCACACAAACTTGTTGTTCATATTAATAGATACTCCTGAATTATTTTTAATTTTCATACATGATATTGCAATCTTGTCTTTCTTAATTTGGATTAATCAAAAATGGCAAGACTTCTTTTATTAAGTAGAAAAAATTTTATAATTTTAGGAAAAATTGAGTCAAAATTTTTTTCAAACGTTTATAAATAAAATTACTAATTTACGTTTGAAACAATTTTGACTCAAATTTGAAGTTTGGCCTCTGAAGACACCATGAAAGGTCATAGCTAGGTCAAAAAATGTGTAAGAGAAAAATGTTTGCCTGTATATGTGACAGCGCATAGAGGAGGGGAAAGGGTAAAAATACGATTGAAAACATTTTTGCACGGATATTATTTTTTATATTATATTAGTAGAAAATGAGCGGGGAGCGGATAAAATAACACTTTTTGTTTTTGGGCGCTCTACTGTACATGTTATTCAAAATGCTTAATCGTTAAAGCAGACTGGATAAACTCGCGGAAGACCACATAAAACAAGCCCAGAAACTAATGGACGTATTGTTGTAATGGCTAAAAGTAGACCCGTTCTATTTTTTAAGAGCTATTTCTGCTGAGATTGTTAATAATAAACCGTTCGTTGGCTACTTCTGCAAGTATTGCCAGAAAAGTTCCACTCATGCGCAAACGAAATATAAACACTAGATAAGAATTAGCTAAAGAACGTTTACTTTGGTCTGGATGTGAAGCCGATTAAAAGTAGAGAAACGTATTATGAAGCGACGAAAAAACAAATAATTTGGAAATGTCAGCCAAAGGAATGTCCGCCGACATAAGGGTCAATAATTCTTGTATAATGGTTTGAAGATGCTTTTTGTGGAATGGTGTTGGTCCGATACATCGCATTTAAAATACAATGAACGCAAATTGATACAGGGAAATATTGAAAAATGTAATACTTCCATATGCCACAGAGAATATTCTAATTCTTTGGTAATACCAGCAAGACCATCAACCGAACACACAATTCCAGGTTAGTGCAGAATTTTTTCTTCCTTAAATGAAATTAACATATGTGACAGCGCATAGAGAAAGGGACCTAAGGGTAAAAAAATCATTTTTATTTTTTTTTTCTTTTTTTGATCCCAAGCCCCAAAAGTGTTCCCTCCCAGAGATATGCGCGTTTTATGAAAGTGAAATCGACGATTCTAATCGCAAATCTTTTAAATGGCTCTCCTGAACAACACTTTTCATCAACATTTCACTTTATTTTTGATGTGGACAACATCTGAGCATCGAATGAGACCGATCCCATGCCCCAAAAGTGTTCCCTCCCAGAGATAAGCGCGTTTTATGAAAGTGAAATCGACGATTCTAAGCGCAAATAGAAAGGGACCTAATCTTTAAAATGGCTCTCCTGAACAAAACTGTTTTTTTAACCTTAGGTCCATTTATTTTTTGCGCGTCACATATGTAGGTGTATCTATTATTATGGACAGGTGTGTATTTCGTGATTTGCACTATCATATTTTTATTCAGTGCGGGACCTAGTTTTTTACGCCGGCTCCGAACGGCAAGTCTAAAGCATTTTATATAGACGTTATTAGCTGGCTTGATATGCCCCGTTATGTGATGCTTACTGCGTGCGCGACTAATATGCATGTAAACCTAGGTTCAAACCCGGCTAAGAAAATTTGCAATTTTTAAACTGCGGGTTTTACAACTCGAAAGTGCCGGTAAAAAGTTTAATCGCTAAGCCATGTACAAGTTGCCCTATTTAATGTAGCCGTCCGGAGCCGGCTATAGAGATAAGTTCCCGGTTGGTGAATATAAAAGTTAGAGATAAGTTCCCGGTCGGTGAATATAAAAGTTATACGCGCACGTTTCCTAGCAGCCCATGGTATGCAGAGTGGTTGGAAAATAAGAAAATATTTTGAAAATATGTCTCTTATTTCTGTTGTGTTTGTCGTGGATCCATGAAATTTCACCCAGCTTTAGGCAAGGTGAATTTGAGTTTACAGGAACATTTAAGCCCTCTAACCAAAACAGGTGTCATGTAGCATGATTTCAATGTTGGCAACCTCGGGTGTGTAAAAACTTTTAATCTTCAACAGTACCACAATTAGCCGGTTGGGTGACGTGTGGCTTTTTGAAAATTGCTAGTCAACACCTACACAAAATGTAACTAAATATTTTTAGTATCTTCTATAGTTTAAGAGTTCTGCTCAATCAAACATTTTGTGAATATAAAAATGATACCACGCATGCTTACAATAGCAATCCATGGTGCTATGCACAGTGGCTGGAAAAAGACTCTTATTTCTATTGTGTTTGTCGTAGATCTATGAAATTTCAGGAAAGGTGCGTCTGAGTTAACAGGAACATTTTAGTCATCTAGCCAGAACAGGTATCATGTAGCATGATTTCGAAGTCAAGAAACTCGGGTGTGTAAAAACTTTTAGTGCCCGCCAGAACCACAGTTTTCCGATTTGGATCACGTGTGACTTTTCCAAAATCGGTAATCAGTACATACAAAAAATGTGACTACATATTTTTAGCATATCCTATAGTTTAAGAGTTATGCACAATCAAAAATTTGGTTTTCCACTTTTCTCCGATCTTAAAGTAGAATTTTCATGTCTTGTCTTAGCGGTGCGAGTACCTTCAACAGTTCTCCAATTAATCTCATTCGATTGGTAAAAGAAGTCTAGATAAAAAAGATCAGATTTGTATATAAAAATATAAAAACAGGCTAAACTAAAACATCCTTTAATTTTCAAGATTGAGAAAAATCAATTTTTTTAAAAAAAATGTTCGAAGGTTATATGCAAAGGGTAATTCTCAGTAATGTAAATGAGACTCACGTATAAGTCGTTTGATTTGTAGCCGAAGTAATCGTTGCCAAGACTGCTGAGGAAAAACCTTGGCGGGTTCAGAAACAGCTGTACAGTCTGCCTGGCAACTGTAGTCAATACATTTTAGCAATTTTTAGGTTGATTCTGAAAGAGAAACAACAAAAGGTCTCGAACCAGAATAAAAACTGTTCTAGTCAAAACAATGATAAAAGACCTAATTAATGGAAAGAAAACAGAAACATAAAAGTGGTAGTTGTAATATTTTGCTTAAAAAAAATTTAAAATCGTGTACAAAGTATTTACGTTTCGGAAAGAGGACTTTGCAGTGATAAATACAATTAAAATTACAATGATAAGAAAAAAATATTTTTATTTAATGTTCTCGAAACACACAAGTAAGAACTGTTTTTTTTTGCGTGCTGATATAGCTTCTACTCCTGAAAACTATAACTGGGCCGTAACGAATCGCTTAATAGGTCTGATTTCAGGCCCCTACGAAGAAGGCCTCTTGTAGTCTGCCAATGTACACTGTTTCTCAAATATGTGCGCCCACATATACATACATAAATTTGAACATAATAGGTGTGTTCGATTGGTACTCGCTTATTAAACGAGTAAGTGGTCGCTAAGGCGATAACTTCAAAACTTAACGAGATTATTTAAAATTTATTTGCATTCAAAAACTGAATGGCTTTAAGCATCGTACAGCGTTTCATTTTAAAGTAGTTCGAGAAATACAGGGTGTCCGCCGGAAAGCTATACCACTTTGTTTTGCCACCATTTTGGTAGCATTAGTCTTGAAACTTCATATCTGACATCGTAAAGAAGAGATGTGGCAAATTTATTATGGAAAAATATTGGATAAACCAACGTTAATCGTTAAAACATTTTATCAAAATTAATCATCAATAACTGTGAAGATGAGAAAGGTATGTGAAATTTTTAGAAGAAACAACGTGCCAACAAAACGCAGTTTTTATCGTGTATTTAATGATTTCAAAGAAAGAGAGTCTGTAGCTGATAGGCCCAAGCATGGACAACAACGTACTGCAAGATCGGCTGAACTCATTACTCCTGATCAAGAAAGTGTTCAAAACAATCCATCGACGCCGTGTCCAGGAGCTTGGTCTTCAACGAACAACTTTGGCCACAATTTTGCACAAGGATTTGCATTTGTTTCCCTTTAGGATTCAGTTGACACAAGAGCTTCTTCCACAAGACCATTTACGCCGCCGTATATATGCCAAAAGGATGTCACAGCTCGCCCATAAGAACCCCGATTTTCATGATAAAATCACAATGAGTGACGAGGCACATTTTCATTTGAATGGATATGTAAATAAACAGAATAGTCGGTTCTAAGCAATGAAAAACCTTTAAATTATTCATCAGTACCCTTCGCATCCATTAAAAGTGGCAGTCTGGTGTGCAATTTGGTCAGGAGGAATCATTGGACCTTACTTCTATGAAAATGAAAACGGCGTCACTGTAACTGTCAATGGGGAGCGATATCGTGTTATGATTGAAAACTTTTAAACGCCAGAACTGCATGCTTTGGGCTTGATAAACATGTGGTAACAACAAGACGCTGCCACATCTCTAACAACCAGGATTACAATGGAAATTCTGCGAGACCTCTTTCCACAACAAGTTATTTCAGGAAATGGTGATGTTGATTGGTCGCCTGATTTGACTGCTCTAGACTTCTTTTTGTGGGGATATCTGAAAAGCAAGGTTTATGCAAACAAACCAAGAACGCTTGAGCAACTCAAACAAAATATTCGTGATGAAATTAATGAAATACCGCGTGAAATGTGTGAGAATTTAATGAAAAATCTGCTCAAAAGGTCTAGCATTTGTGAGGCGGACATTTATCTGATATTGCATTCCATACATAATTGCCGACATTAAATAAAACATTTATCAATATAAGATCCATTCTCTTTCATTTAATCAAAAATTATAAACAAACAAAGTAGTATACCTTGCCGACGGACACCCTGTACAAAAGGCAACCGAGCTCGCTGCTTAAACTTGCTAAATGATATTTTGAATAAGTTTCTACTCAAAAATTCTATTTTTTAAAACAAAAAGCTTTAACGCAAGTGGTCTATAGTTTTCTATAAACAGAATCATTTTTATTTTCTTGTACAATGGTGTGAAGTCATCGTGCTAGCTTCATCCTGAGAGAGCTGCCAATCGAACACGCCCAATGTAGGATGCTGCTGTGCGTTCATGTATTACTGGTTAACATTTTTAATGCTTTTCATTCATCTTTTTCCCAAACAAATAAACATATTTTCGCATACATATAAAATGAAGGACAACACGGATACATACACATACACGCATACATACGCATATAAACACCATATATGTACGTACATGTGCTTACAGTAAGGATACTCAAAGGCGCATGAAATAATAACAGATATTTTATGCAAATTAAATTTTCGAAAAGAAAAAAAAAACAAATTTTATTTAAAACGAATTATTTGGCTTCAAACGAATTTTTCAGGCTGTTAAGGTATCCTGGAAATTAAAAATGTTTTTGGAAGAAATTTCCGTTACGATCCCCTCAATGTCTCCACCAACAAGGGGAACTCGGGTGTTAAATGAGGAAAGTTTGAATGATATCAAAGTAGGTACAGAAATTCAGTTACACTTTATGAACAAATGTGATATTTTTTTAATAAAAAAAAAATATGATCCGACAATGATGTTTGATCCCTACGGGAATTGCAGATTGAATAACCACGAACGTACCGGACCACGAAAGGGTGAAAAAAGAGTCTATCACAGCAATGGTTCTATACGGATATTAAAGCGTCAACTAGTCCAAATATTAACAGATTAAATTTTTTTTGAAACCCTACGCTGCGTATAAAATCAAATGCCTATTAGTTTGCTAAAAAATTTAGCTTATACTGGGAGTTGTTCAGTTAGGACATACACTGCCGCTCACATGTATAGCGCCCCTTAGACGGACTAACAACAAAAATGTATTTCTCGAAGTTACTACTTTCTACTTTTTTGAACATTTATTTATCTTATACTACACAGTATATAAAACAAAATGTCAA
The DNA here is from genome assembly GCA_963513945.1 of Hydrotaea diabolus. Classification (NCBI taxonomy): domain Eukaryota; kingdom Metazoa; phylum Arthropoda; class Insecta; order Diptera; family Muscidae; genus Hydrotaea; species Hydrotaea diabolus. The sequence goes on from OY740717.1 coordinate 209,935,189, forward strand.
GCCTGGAAAGGGTCCCATTATTTTATATTCATCCAGAGCCTTCAAATTATGGGTGAAAAGCCAAAATAATAGGGTGCTGAACTAATCGCCACAGCCTATAAGTACTTACACATTATTTAAAACGTGTGGGGAGTATGCAGCGTTACCGTTGTGCGACTAAAGTGGCAATTTTACCCTTTTTGGAAGTCATGCGAATTTTACTACCCCTTTTCCAAAAATCCCCTTTTTGTCACTTTTTGAAATTTTTGCTACTTTCCACAACTCGAAATGTTTGTATTCCTTTTAAGAAATACGCGAATTTTAATTTCTGGGGTTAAGTGTTGCTCCGGGAAAAAAGTACTATAATTTATTTGGTTATAACCTGGCGCTTACGCTAGGCATTGGGTACTCGTAGTAGTGAGTCAGAGCATATATCTGTGTATTGCACACAGGCTGTGAAGACAACATCATAATAGTTCCGAAACACAGCTCCGAAACGTATATACTACATCCAATCTTGAGGAAATCTGGTTATATTAACAACTCGGTTCATAACTTCAAGGAGCCCAAAAGCCTAGTTTCAGTTGGCTCATTTGCACATCTAGTAGAGCATGTCCGACTTTTGATGTTTGGATTTTTTTAATACCCTTCACGAAAGAGAATATAAAATTTGTTGTTGTTGTAACAACAATATATTTATTTTGAAGTCTTGTTCGTCTATGGGGGATCTGCTTCGGTATCCAGGTGAAGGAAACGCGCCATTTGAACTGGATGCGTCCACAGAGACCTGGGGGTCAGCTGAGTGGGCTTGGCCGGACAATTGAAGAGGTGCAGTACATCGTGTGGTCCCTGATGGCAGGCGGGACAGATGTCCGGAACGTTAGCATCAATTCGTGCCCAGTAAGAATTGAGGCTGCTGCACCATCCAGATCTCAGCTGCGCCAGAACCACGCGCGTCTGCCGAGGTAGTACCTTCTCCTCAGCTGAAATCCCCGGGGGATGTTCCCCTAGCACTACATTCACACGGTAGCTGGATATTGCTGCTGCGACATCATCGGCGTGAATGTTGTTCAAACCTGCCTCTTATACCGCTGGACCTCTCTCTCTCTAGATCATGAAGATCGTACCTGATCTGCCTGGGTGGAGGCATCCTGTTCAAGAGATGGTGGTTAGGATGACTGCTGCGAAAACACCCTAGCAGGTATTGCTTAGACAACAGGAAATTGTGTCTGCGCACGGTAAGGACCTTCGTCTCCTCATGTAGATGGTCCTCAGAGGACATAAGAAGACACCCTGTTGATGTTCTAAGGGCGGCATTCTGGCATGTCTGAATTTTCTTCCACTGCGTCGTACTCACGTTCGCCGACCATACAGGTGCTGCGTAGTTTGCTACAGACCGACCTATCGCTATGTAAGAGGTCAACAAGGTTTCTTTGTCGGCTCCCCAAGTACTGCCTGCAAGTGACTTGAGGACTTTGTTCCTACTTTTGAGTTTATCGCAGATAGCTGTAGCATGTGCAGAGGATCTAAAAAGGCAGTCCAATGTGACCCCAAGGATTTTGGGGTAGTTGGTGGTCGGGATGTTGACGTCATCGACTTTCACATTGACTGACAACCGCACCTCTGCGGTCCAAGCAGTAAACAGTGTGGCTGATGATTTGGAGGCGGATATTTTCATATTCCTCGCAGTGAAGAAACGTGCTAAGTCAGTGAGGTAATAGTTGATTTTCTCGCAAATGTCATCCACTTTAGGTCCTGACGCCAGAATTTTAGAGAGGTAGAGGTTAAACAGAGCTGGGGAGGTTTACCTGAGGTAAAGGGCGTTTGTTTTAGACGTGTGCTTTTAAATCTGGCCGCACTTTTTTCGGAGTTGGACTTTTTGAAAACTGTCACTTGATCAATTCTCAGTTTAGTTTGCAATTTCATAATGAATAGACTTACTTCGGAACAACGTTTGCAAATCGCGGTGAATGGGCCCAAAACAAGATGGCCACTGATACTGATGTATACAAGAAAATTGTGTTCAGCGATGAGGATCACTTTTGGTTGAGTGGGTACGGTAATAACCAAATTTGTCGCATTTAGAAAAATGAAAATCCACAAGCCATTGTTGAGACGCTGTACATTCTTAAAATTTCACTGTTTGGTGTGCTCTAAGGGCAGAGGGAATCATTGCTCCATATTTCTTCAAAAATGAAAATGCTACGATCAACAGGGAACGCTAAGAGACTTGATCAATGACTTTTTCGTGCCTGCATTGGAGGATGTTGATGTGGGCGAACTTTGGCTCCAGAAAGACGGCGCTACATGTCATACAGACAACGAAACAATCAATTTATTGAAGAAACTTTTGGAAACTACTGGAATTTATTCGAGCCAGCCCGAAATGATTTTTAAAACATAGTGGCAAAACCTTATTTTTATAATAAAGCTAAATTCTTGGTCATTGCATTAGATTAAATGCGTTTTATTTCTTCTTGAAAACCACAAGTCTCAGCTTAGCTAAGACTTAGCTTAGCACAAAAAGCGCGGTATAAACAGAAAAAAGTTAAGTGTTTTGGAAACTTCCATCTCTGCAATGAACACATGTTAAATTTTGTTTCGATCTGGCAACTCCTTCATATAGAAACAGGTGTTCACAAAAGACGCATCCGCGATTTTTTTTTAATGGAATAATTAGAAATGCGTGGTGTCATTAAATATTTACCTAAAAAGGTTTATCGGGACAAGAAATTCATAATGATATGGTGAATGTGTTAGGCGAAAGTGCTCCTTCATATGCAACAGTAAAAATTTGGGTTGCTGAATTTAAACGTGGTCGTACAAGCACTGAAGATGAACCACGTAGTGGACGTCCAAAAACAGCAACAACAACAGAAATTGTAGCCAAAGTGCATGATATGGTATTAAATGATCGACGAATAAAAGTGCGTGAAATAGCTAATATCATGGGCATCTCAAATGATCGAGTCTATTTAATTTTGCATGAAGAACTACAGATGAAAAAGCTTTCTGCAAGATGGGTGCCGCACTTGTTAACAGTCGACCAAAACGCATAAGAATGAACATTTCTCAAGCTTGTTTGGATCGTTTTCAGCGAAATAAAATGGATTTTAAGCGTCGTTTCATAACTGTTGATGAGACATGGATCCACCACTATACTTCAGAGACAAAAGAACAATCCAAACAATGGACTGAAGCTGGAGGAAGTGCCCCAAAGAAGGCAAAAACAAGGCAATAGGCTGGTAAGGATATGGCAACGGTTTTTTGGAACTTCAAAGGTATTTTATTGATTGACTATCTGCTAAAGGGTAAAACAATACATTCAGAGTACTATTGCAACCTTTTAGATCAATTAAATGTACAAATTCGAGAAAAACGTCCTGGCTTACAACACAAAAAAATAATTTTTCGTCAAGACAACGCACCAGCGCACAAGAGTGTTTTAACAATGGCTAAAATCAACGAATTAAAGTACGAGTTGTTTGACCACCCACCTTATTCTGCTGATTTAGCTCCCAGTGACTTTTACCTGTTCCCAAATCTAAAAAATCCTTGCTGGTTGTAAACCTCTATTTTGAAGACCTTGAGGAAAACTATTTTAATCAAGGGATAGAATTGCTAGATAAGCGTTGGACTAAGTGTATTGAAGTTTCAGGAGATTATATTGAAAAATAAAAATATTTTTGAAAAACTACCTATTCTCTTTCATTGATAGGCTAAGAACTTTCCGAGCCGCCGTCGTATCAGACCAAACCTTTCTTACACTAAACATCTTCGGGTTGCTCTATGGCACATTTTATTCGCAAGATTAGAAATTAACCCCTTTTTGGAATAACCAAAATCCACAAAATTCTGTTCTCATATCCATTACCAATCGAAAGTTGGAATAATTCCAAATAACCTGTTGAAGATTTTCGATATAAAAAAGTGGAACGTATAAGCATTACCTTATGCAATGTTAACAGTTCCCACATGTCTCCGATATCGCAAATTTTGCATGGTTTCTGCCTACAAGACAAACTCTTCTTCCCCATTTGCAGTCGTTGAAACCCAGTTCAATGTACGACTTGCTAAATTTGCCAAGTGAAAAGTGGTTGTAATACTTGATACATGTTTTCATATTTTTTCAGTACAAATTTAAAGTGAAATATTTGAGTACCGTCACCAAATAAAAAAAAACGGCAAAAAATACCAGAAGTCGTGAAATGTTTAAATTTGGATATTGTTGCATACACTTGAGCGCGCACACATACTTCAAATTTCACGCAATCCAACTTGAAAACGTTGACGACGATGAGGATGTTGCCTCTGCGCTATTACCCGTTTGGATGAAGAAATTGTATGAACTGCCTGGCAAAAAGAAGAAGAAGCTGAACACAAAATGACAGTACTTGTGAATTTGTATGGAAAGAAACCCAAGAAGATGGCAAAGAAACAAGCATAGAAGTGAAAGAGGAAATCTTGTCTCGTCTTGACACACATGATGATGTGATGTGCCGTGCTGGTGGTGTACACTTCCATGCATGCACTCTCCGCCACTTGATGCGAGAGGGAGCACCCTCTAGTGCAGTGAAAATTGCCATGCTTTTGGTATAATTTTACAAAAATACACATGAGATCGTATACATTCCGTATTTGTATCTAGATACACTCACACACACACATACATATATTTATACATGCATATGTGTAGGTATGCATGACAGTCGGTATGTTGGTAAATAAAGTTCTCATGTGTAGGCAAAGGATATGCCCAAAGTAGGGAAGTTACGACATTCCGAACACAGATCGCATGACACTTGCGTTGCCGACAAAAAGGGGTGCTTTTGTATGGCGAGGATAGTGGGAAAAATTCCAAAAGCATGTCAAGATATTCCTGAAATATGTGCAAAGATTTCAGAGGAATAAGTTCCTTTTTCCTCAGATTTGTTTTATAAATAGGTGTAGATTTATTTTCCGGTTAAACAAAAAAGGCTATGCAACCGCAGTGGCATAGACAATAGTGTGCATCACTATTAAGCACGCAGTGCTGCGATTATAGACAACTTAAGGCACCGACTTCTTGAAATCCCTTAATATTCCATTAAGATAAAAATGGGAAACTTCAATTATATTAAAGAGCTGTGCACGATATAAATTATTTACTCACCAGGACCTACTGTTTATTTCCAGCTCCGAGTGGATAATTAATTTTATAGAGACAGGTCTTAGTCTCCGACAATTTTGTAATGGAAACCCATCGCAGAAAACTTTTAAATGATGCCACTATGACACCACTAGGATGAAGAGTTTAAAAGTGTGATTTTTTGACAACATCCGTCGAAGTACTGGCCAACTCAAAAATGTTTTTAAGTAAACACGTGACACGTACGTACTAAATATTCACCTAGTTTAGTCGCTCATATAAAAACAAATACTCACATAGGATTGATGCTACTTCTTACCTAGAAAGAAATGAAGAAAAATAACGTCTTATTATGTGATCAAAAACATAAAAATAAATAGGAAAAAGTGAATTTCGAGTGCTCATTGAACATTATTTTTGCGGAAAAAAACCAAACCAAGGAAAAGTTTGATAAATAAAGGGTTAAATTTTAAGGCCCGCTGTTGAATGTGAACCACACCTAAACGTCATGTTTTTTTCTGCATTTCATTTGATATTTCTCAATTTCAGACTAACTCAATTTGAACCATGGAAAGATACACAAGCGAGCAACGCGTTAAAGTTATTCAGGCTTGGTGGCAAGAAATGGCAACAGTGGATGATCAATTTTCGAAGAAAAGCATCTTCAGTGATCAGGCACATTTTCACCTCAGTGGATTCGTCAATAAGCAGAATTGCCGCATTTGGGCGAATGATAATCCAAGAGTGATTGTCGAAAAAACAATGCACCCACTGCAGAGTGACTGATTGGTGCGGTTTTTGGGCTGGCGGCCGTATTTTTTTCCAAAATGAGGCCGGCCAGGCAGTTACTGTGAATGGTGTTCGCTATAGTGAGATGATAACGAACTTTTTATGGCCCGAATTGGATGATAAGGACGTGGACGATATGTGGTTTCAACAGGACGGTGCCACTTGCCACACAGCTAACGAAACAATGGCTCTTTTGCACGACAAATTCAATGGCCGTGATATCTCACGTCTTGGCGATGTAATTAACATCCAAGATCATGTGATTTGACACCGTTGTACTTCTTTCTTTGGGGTTATTTGAGAGAAAAGGTGTACGTCGATAAGGCTGCAACAATTCAAGAGCTAAGGATGAGGTAAATCGGCACATTAACGGCGCTATAGTGAGATGATAACGAACTTTCTATGGCCCGAATTGAAAGATATGGATGTGGACGACATATGGTTTCATCTAGGCGGTGCCACACAGCTAACGAAACAATGGCTCTTTTGCGCGACAAACTCTATCGGCCCTTAAAATTTAACCACCCTTAACTATGGGGACTCTGCACCATCGATTTTAATGGTAAAATAGTGGTTTACTGACTTTCGTTGTGGTCGCACTAGTACAAATGACGCTGAACATTCTGGACGGTCAATTGAGGTTAATACGCCCGGAAATGTTGGAAAAATCCACGATATGTTTTGGCCGATCGAAGAGTAAAAGTGCGTATGACTGTTGACGCCATACGCATTTCATATTGCAGGCAGTGTGGTTTCGATTTTACATGACCAGCTGGCTTTAAGAAAGCTGTCTGCAAGATGTCTGCCGCGTTTGCTTTCAATTGTCCATAAACGTAATCGTGTGACAGCTTCAAAGGATTGGTTGGAGTTGTTTAACCGAAATTCGAATGAGTTTTCAAGGCGTTTTGTAACTGTGGATAAAATATGGATCCATCACAATACTCCGGAGACCAAGCCATCACAAAACTCCGGAGACTCCGAAGAAGGCCATGGTGACTTAGTCGGTCAAAAAGGTGATGGCAACAGCTTTTTAAGATACACGCGGGATAATCCACCTTCAATATGGAAAAACAATCAACGGCAAATATTATGCCAAATTATTAGACCGATTAACGAGGATTTAAAAAAGACCCCAAATGGTAAAAAAAAAATATTTTTTATCAAGATAATGCATTTGATGGAACTCGAAAAATCCTATTTCGAGCTAATAGGAGATTGTGTTATAAAATAATTAAAATTATGTTTTTTTCGAAAAGTCACGGAATTATTGACATGCCCTCGTACAAACATAAAATTGGCTGAACATATGTATGGGAGCTATTTTTATATTTAAACCGATTTTCTTGAACTTCGATTTAACGAAGATCAAATAACAATTGCAACCTGTATTGTTTTAGACATCATAATATGGTTGTAGTAATCAATATACGTGACAGCGCATAGAGAAAGGTACCTAAGGGTAAAACAATCAATTTTCATTTTTTTTTCTTTGTTTGATGTGGAGAACATGTGAGCATCGAATGAGACCGATCCCATGCCCCAAAAGTGTTCCCTCCCAGAGATATGCGCGCTTTATGAAAGTGAAGTCGACGATTCTAAGCTCAAATAGAAAGGGACCTAATCTTTAAAATGGCTCTCCTGAACAAAACTGGTTTTTAACCTTAGGTCCCTTTCTATTTTGCGCGTCTCATAGATGACAGCATAGTTGTGGGTATTAAAGGGTGTCCTAAGAAGAGCGCAATTTTTAAATTTTAAATAAAACACAGATATTTAAGAAAAAATCGTGAAACTTTATTATATCGTAAAGTAGACAGAATGAGGTTATGTATGGAACAATATATCGTGCAGATGGCCGCCGCGGCTTTGCTGGCATGCACGCGATCTTTTAATGAAATTTTCAATGACCGTTTTGCATGAATGCTGCGGTATTTCATTAATGCAGCGTCCAATTTCGTCTTTTAAGGCTTGAGTCGTCGTCGGCTTATTCTCGTAAACCATCGACTTCAAAAAACCCCAAAGAAAAAAATCTAATGACGGCCAATTCTGATCTCCAAAACGCGAAATAACACGACCGGGAAATGACTGATGCAGCAATTGAATTGTTTCTCTGGCTGTATGACATGTGGCGCCGTCTTGTTGGAACCACATGCCCTCCACATTCATTTCTTCAATTCTAGGCAAGAAAAAACTGGTTATCATTTCACGATACCAAACACCATTGACTGTTTGCGCTTGACCTGCCTCATTTTCATAAAAAAAAGGTCCAATGATTCCTCCAGCCCAAAAACCACACCACACAGTGACACGTTGAGGATGTATTTGCTTCTCGTGAATCACTCGAGGATTTTCCGCACCCCAAATGCGACAATTCTGCCTATTGACGAAGCCATCAAGATAAAAATGGGCCTCGTCACTGAAGATGATTTTATCGGCAAAATCAGCATTTTCATGTTGTCTCTCCAATACCCAATTAACGAACTCCCTTTCGTGTAGCGCTCCATTTTTACCAACCTCGTACCTTCTACTAACAAACAATAGCAATTGTTCAAATGTCAAACAATGACACTTCGAATGTTGCCAGATTTAAAAATTGCGTTCTTCTTGGGACACCCTTTATAATATGATTTTGTTTAGTTATACTATAGTAGTGTGCTCAGCTAAGAAAACACGATCGTTTCAAAAGCGTAGAAACTGCTCAATGGGAACATTTTTTTTTATCAGAAAACTTAAAAGGCGTGTTTGATTGGTACTCGTTTATTAAACGAGTAAGTCGTCGCTAAGCCTATAACTTCAGAACTTTGTGGAAATTTTATGAAATTTACTGATAGGCTTTATGCGCCATTACCTGATTGGTTTGGAAATTAACAATTTGTAGAAAAGTTATTCTAGAAACACAATAAGCGAGTAATAAACGAGACCGATTCAACTAGCTGGAGGTTATTTTTGAATGACTTTCTTTCCAAAAATTGTAATTATTTAAAACAAACGGGTTTAACGCAAATTGTCTATAGTTTTCTGTAAGCAAAATCTTTTCTATATTCTTGCACAATGGTGTAAAGTTATCTCGTAAGCGACCTCCTAAGCGAGGTGATAATTGAACACGGCCAATTTTTTTTTTAAATTAGCCATGTTCATGCAAGCGTAGCAACTCCTGGCGAGTCTAATTTTGTTTGCTTTGGTGTAAGAACGTGTGCCTTTTGAAGCCTTGAGTTTTTTTCGAATATGGGTCGGATGCTTCGCTTGAATATTTTTAGTACTACTTTAGAATTCCACTACGACGTGGATTTCGTACAAGCCGAGTCTACTTTCTGAACCATTTTATGTTATGTTGCGGTTTTTTTTCATTCACCCCATAGCGTTTGGCAATACTGTCTGTATCATGGTGCGAAACACAATCATATAATTTACTTTGGAATGTTTTAGCTCACAAACAATGTGTGGTTGTGTTTTTCCGGCCAAATACAACCCAATCACACTATTACGTTTGAATTTCATTCAAAATAAATTTTCTTCTATCAAACTTGGATGCAAATGCGCGTAAGCAATATAAACAGCTGTGATGGGTATGAATTAGACATAGCTGGCATTATCGGTTTGCCAGTATTACCAAAGTCATTTTGGTAACACTTCAATCGCCTAGCCCTGTAGTACTTATATCTAGGGTTCTCATCGTCTTTAAGTGCAAATCAGCCAGTATTTTAGGATTACCCTTGTCAGAGTATAATTTCTTGTTGCCCTCTTTAATAGATAAATTGTTGTTGTTTGTTTGCTGTAGGACCGTTTATTCCAAATGTTTTTGAAGTTCTATCCGCAGACCGGCATTTAGTCCTCTGACTTTTCGTTGTAACGTTCTACGAATCAGCACATCAGCTATACACCAAAGAAACTCCATAGTGAAAAGTTTCCGCACAAAAACGAAAAAAGGCAAAACAGAAATTTTCAAATTTCATTAGCATGTTTTAAAGATGTTTTGGGAAAACTTTCAATTCGTCTGCCACAAATGTCTTTAAAACAACAAATAGATAAAATATTTAATAATCCTCTTTTGGCCAACTGAAAAATTGAAGTATTGCCAGGCAAATGCAAGTACATTCACAAAGAAGAGACAACAACATCAAAAAACAAGAAAGAAATACTTTCAAACACTTCACCGAAGAGAACAGAACAGCACAGAAAAATAAAATACAAAACAATGATGAGTGAATGGACGAGAAGCAACGAAACAATGAAAACAGCCTTGCTTACCTATGGCAACGTGGAAGAAGAATGCCAGAAAAAGCCCAGGAAAAAGTTTTCCACAATTTTTGTTTCTCAAAGAAAACAAACATTGTTTTGTTTTCTCCAATTTTTCTTGCAGACTTATTGTTTCTGCAGAGGAAATAGCAACAACAACAATCAAGAAGGACGAACGAATGGCCGCTGAAACCGAGTTGTAAGGACTTATTTTGATGTCGCTATTGTTGTTGTTGCTGCTGTGGGAAGCACAGGACGAAAAGGAAAATTTACTTAAGAGTTTCTTGTTAGAAAATGACCCACAAAAAAGTGAGAATTTGTGTGCGTTCCTAAGTACCCACTCCAAGTGTGGTTATCGGTGTGTGTCCTTGTGCTTGTTTAAGTGTTGGTGGGTGCGCCTGAGTGTGTGTGTGATTGTTTGCTCCTTTAGATTAATTAAAAAACTTGCACAGAAATTTATTTGCATACGATAAACGAAGGAACGAACGAAACAGCATTCGTAGAGGGAAATTGGAATGAAAACAAATTCACACAATGGCAAAGCCAACCAGACAACCTAGACACTCTCTTCCAATGATACTTAAACGAGGAAATAAAAAAAAATTTTGCCAATGTAGTTTTGTGTGCTGGTCAAGGGCCTTTGGGATTTTTGTTGGTCCGAGAAAAATGGCAATTTTTGGTTTCTATTAGACAAAAGTTTGTTTTACTCTTGCTAAGGATTGTTAATTTCAAACGACGAGGTAAGTGTGAAAAGTATAGCTACAAGTGACAGCCTATGCCATTAAGTGTTGAGAAAGGTATGAGGATAAATGTGTGGCCGAGGGGTAATGGATAGTGAGGTGCGGAACAATCACACGAAAGGCACTGTCCTGAAACCGGATAAGTGCAACTGACATTGTTTTGCTGTGGTTGCAGCACTTAAAGATATGTAAAAATATGTTCTGCACCATTCCGACTGCAAGGTATTCATGAGTGACCATAGGTATTACTTTTATCATCAGATTAAAGAGATTTTCTAATGAACATCTTACAAAGACACAAGAAGGAAGGAAAACATCTCTTAAGCCGGCCAAAACAGGTGGTAGTTATAACTAAAGTATGAACGAAAACTTAAGTGCACGCAGAGAAAAATTGTAAATCGGTTGAAGCTACCATTGTTCAGTTGCAATTACCAAACGTTTATAATCGCAATGGATAATCGGCTTGAAATAGCACAAGATAATACTTAGTAGGGACATAAATACTGCTACACGCGTTTTATGCTGTAAAATTAAAAGTACTGAATGTTTTTGGACCAAATATTTTTTAATATATTTAGTGATGTATGTTGTATCCACAAAGAATCTACTTATTCGAAATGTCCGCCTTTTGCCTTTACACACGCCTTAAGTCGCATTGGCCAATCGTCAATAGCTGCACAAATCTCGTCCATTGGAAAATTGGCCACAGCTAAAACTAAAGCCGTCTTAAGAGATCCAATGTTGGGGTATCTTTTGTCACAAACCTTATCCTCTAAAACTGCCCACAATTTGTAATCCAATGGGTTCAAATCTGGACTGCCTGAGGGCCATTCTTCAGAGGAAATGAACGCTGGCAAATTGTTTCGAAGCCAGGCCGGGGACGTTTTAGCCTTATCGGCCGGTGCAGAATCCTGCTGGAAAGTCAATGGCTGGTTTTGGAACAGGGAATTGTTAAGAGGCTTCACAACAGCTTCCATAACGGTTTCTAGGTAAACTTTGGCCGATTTTTTGACTCCTTGTTTGCAGAAATGCAGGTCAGTGACCCCATCGTAAGAGACACCCACCAAACCATGACTGAAGCTGGGTGATGACCCTTTTTAACCCATGGCATCAGTTCAGATGCGTCCTTAGATGACCGCGCATACACTATCATTTTGCTTGTTACATTTTTCCTGAACGGTAAAAATTTTTTGATCGGTGAACAAAATTTTTCTGTGCAAGTTATCAGCGTGCTTTACCAAAAGACTTTAATACTATTTTTTCGTTTGAAACCTTTAAGTCCCAAGTCATTTTTAATGATTCGACTCATCGACTTTTGCGTGATATTAATCTCACGGGCCATGATTTTCTGTTTTCGGAGCGGATTTCTGTGAACTCTTGAGTTAACGACTTTGATGACATGCGGTGTTCGACCAGAGCGTGGGCGGCTCGACATTTACATCTCCAGTCTCCTCCAACAGTTTTATGCATCGGTAGACGAACATGCGGCTAAACCCTAGTGGCCGGAGTTACACCAAATTTAGGTTGTAAAGATACTTTAAGGTTCCATTTTTATATAACGAATTAATGGGCACAAATTATTAAGAGCTGACAATGGCTGTGTTCTATTGGCAACCCGCTTAGGTGGTCGCTAACACGATAACGTTACACCATTGCACAAAAATATAAAATGCTGGTAGTTTACATACAACTAAAGAAAATTTGCCTTAAATCCCACTTGTTTTAAATACTTAAAATTTTTCAGGAAAAACGTTTCTCATTTATAGTATCTTTTAAATAACACATTGCAAATTTACAAATCTAACGGTTTATGATGCATAAAGCCAATATATATATAATTCTATACAAAGAAATTCAAAAAAATTCTCATAAAGTTTTGAAGTTGTCGCCTTAGCGAATTCAAGTATCTATCCGACCGACTAATTTAAATAACCATGGATCGTCTTCGTAACATGTATGCCCCAGAACGATAACAGATGAGATTTTCTGTGCTTTACGAAGGAACTTTGGAGAAACTGTGCTGTTAAACATAGTGTTCAGCTGGACCCAAATGGCTTCAGTTTTACGTAAAGGTTTCGGTCTTACTTGATCCAACTGGAGTAGGTATTTAAACATTTGGACAATGAGCACAAGTCAAGTGAGAATGTCTATTTTTTCTCCGTGTGAAAAATTGTAGATAATGAGACTTTCAAAATGTGTCACATCTTAGCCAGAAGCGACAACCAAATGTGTGAAAACATGTATTATACAACTACTGACACGAATTATTAGCTTCATTCTATTTTGAAATTAAATCATTCCTGCTCTTTGTATTATTTTTTCGAATAGAAGCGCATTTATAACCTTTACTAAACGTTAGGTACCTTCATACTAATAGATTTCTAGAAGGATGTTACAATGAAAACCACAAAAACATATTACTGAATTGGACTATAGTTAGTGCTACAACATAAAATTAGCCTGGGAAGAATTTTCCTAACACTCACTCCATTAGTATAACGCCTCCCAAATCCTTTATCCAGTTTAATCGAGTTTGCTTGAATTGCGAATAACGGAAATGGTTCAAGTTTAAGCACTATTTTACTGTAACTTGGTTAATGTTTAGATGCAGGCTTTTATGGATCCTTTAGTATTGGCTTTTCAGTAATGTACATCATATAAATCTTTTCAATGACCACTTACAATGAATGAAAGATATTTGATGTTTTCACTATATTGTAAGTAAACATTAAACTCAATTGCAAATGATAAATCAAGAATTGACTCATTTTTTTTTAATTCACTATGTAGTTTTGTTACCCAGGAAATAATTTTGATAAAAGTTTAGGCGTTTTTAAGACATCAATGTTATTGCACATGATCATTTAATTTAATTTTATTATAAATATATATAGAGAAAAAACACAATGAAATTTTCCAAATTGGAAAACTTAACAAACTTATCAGCCAACCCCCCGTAGCAGACGAGCTTGAGTCAGTAGAGATTGTGGCTTATATTATCGTTCGCTTCATAATCCTGTTATATTCCAAAAATAGTCCATAACACCACTCTTGAGAACAACATCAACCCTCTGGAGTGTGTCTATCCGTCCGTCCGTCCGTCAGCTCATCTGTGCTGCAAAATTAGTGTCTCTTAAAACTATGCTGTCGCCGTCGACTTCATCTCGTCTTCCCTTCCATGCACTGCTGGTACTGTTGTTTATGCTTTAGTTTTTCATTCTTCTCCAAACCAAACAATAAGTGACAAAAGAGTTTTTTATATTTACAGTTTAGAACGAGAAGAACGTTATGAAAACGAAAAACAAAACTCTTACAGTCAACAACAGCAACAAACAGACCAAACCTTTTGGATCATTTACTGGTTGGCTGAAACTTTCGGATGCTTAACTGAACTGTACCGAACGAACTGTGCATGAGCTGGAAATTGAGTTCGCAGGAGTGTGGAGGAGTACAGAGTCGAAGCGGGTAAATTCGTTGGGCCTTCTAAAACGCTTAGAAAATCTTCTTAGAGAAGGTTTATCAGAATATCTTCGTAGAACAGATCATTCAATCGGTATTTTGATATAAGTCCTTTTTTAAGTCATTTTTCGAGATCGAAACTATGTATGAATTACCCCATTTCTAATATATACTTAGTAGGGACATAAATACTGTAACAACATTGAACACACCCTTTTCAATAATAGAACTGAACATACCCCGTTAATGTCACATGGGTTTTGAAAGCTAACCTCAATAGCGTAATTCTGTAACGAGAGTTTAAAAATGTTTCAACTTTCATCATGGAGTGGTCAGATAATGAGAACCGTATCGCTGTAATAACGCTTTTCAAGTGTGAAATGAAAAAAGCGATATTTTCAAATTGCTCCGGCCACTAGGGATTAGCCGCATGTTCGTCTACCGATGCATAAAACTGTTTGAGGAGACTGGAGATGTAAAAGACAGCCACCGGTGGGGCCGCCCATGCTCTGTTCGAACACCGCATGTCATCAAAGCAGTTTAATCAAGAATTCACAGAAATCCGCTCCGAAAACAGAAAATCATGTCCCGTGAGCTGAATATCAAGCAAAAGTCCATGATTCGAATCATTAAAAAAGACTTGGGGCTTTCAAACGACGTACCGGACATTTATTGACTGCAGCTTTAAAAAAAAAATAGGATTGAAAAATGCAACCGTCTTTTGGTGAAGCACGCTGATAACTTGCACAGAAAAATTTTGTTCACCGATGAAAAAAATTTTACCGTTCAGGAATAATTTAACAAGCAAAATGATAGAGCGTATGCGCGTTCATCTAAGGTAGCATCTGAACTGATCCCAAGGGTGGAAAAGGGTCATCACCCAGCTTCAGTCATGGTTTGGTGGGGTGTCTCTTACGATGGGGTCACTGACCTGCATTTCTGCGAACAAGGGGTCAAAACATCGGCCAAAGTTTACCAAGAAACCGTTTTGGAAGCTGTTGTGAAGCCTCTTAACAATTCCATGTTCCAAAACCAGCCATGGACTTTCCAGCAGGATTCTGCGCCGGGCCATAAGGCTAAAACGTCCCAGGCCTGGCTACGAAACAATTTGCCAGCGTTCATTTCCTCTGAAGATTGGCCCTCAGGCAGTCCAGATTTGAACCCATTGGAACAAATTGTGGACGGTTTTAGAGGACAAGGTTTGTCACAAAAGATATCCCAACATTGGATCTCTTAATCTTAAGACTGCTTTGGTTCGAGCTGTGGCCAATTTTCCAATGGACGAGGTTCGTGCATCTATTGACGATTTGCCAGTGCGACTTAAGGCGTGTGTAAAGGCAAAAGGCGAACATTTTGAATAAGTAGATTTTTTTTTTGGATACAATATACATCATTAAATATATTAAAAAATATTGCTACTAAGTATAAAAAGGAGAGAGGATGTCAAAGTGTTCACGGTGAGGATTAAGAGGAGATTGATACAGTGGATCACCATTTTTGAAGATGCCCGTTCCTCCAAAAAAAGACGACGTAATACCCTGGAAAAGTACTTTCTTGAAGATCTGGAAAATGTATCCTCTTACAAGATGGAGGATTTGCTGAGTTTTATAAATGGGTCAGTATATTTAATACGTACTTTTGTTTTTGCTCGAGAAGTTTTTAAATTGATTTTTTATAATCGTATAAATTATTATTTTTTTATTATTTGTTTTTTTTTGGGGGGGGGGAGGGAGTTGAAACTTTAAAATGAAATTTTTAATGTACCAAAATTTCAGTTATATGAAGAAGAAAAGTAGTCTACATTATGAAGTGAAAAATCTTGTTTATAAAATTTCATATTTTTGTAAAATTAATTTTTGAAGACGTTCATAGTGTTCGATTCTTTTTAAATTTACTAAGGGTGATGTCAGAGTTCGCTCTCATAGCCAAGCCGAGCCGAAAATAGTTTGTAGAGTTGGACTTTTTAATAAACAAACACAAAAATGTGGTTTCAGCGCAACCCGCTGACAAATTGTAAACTTTTATGCACAATTAAAGGAACAGTTTTTCAATTATTAAAAATACACTATTTGTTTTTATCACCAATCAATGATACCTTCGAAAAATGTTTCACACGAAGCACCAAATAACCGATATACTCGTATGGTTGTATTAAACATAATATTGTCAGAGATAAAATATTATAGCATTTATTATGGTGTAATGCTTTGATAAGTTGTAAAAGAACGTCTTCTCGCATATCGATTTTTTTTTGTACGGACTGGATTGTCTCGCTACGTATGGAGGCCTTCTTTTGGGACCCACTGAAATCCTTCCCTTTTCCTCTGAGGTTGTATCTGTGAATAATTGTCTCTATATCCGTGTGAGTGGAAATTAGGTTTGTGTAAATGCGTTTATGTGCGAGTGTTGGTGTGCTCATCATGTGGTTGCTGAGCTGAGTTGGCTGGTATTTGTATTTCTCTGCTTGTTTTGCGAGTTGTACTGAGTTCTTGTTTTTATTTCGGTAAGGTTGTTGTTGGTTTTTGTTTTGCTGTTGTTGTCCATGGTGCAGAATTCCGAAATGAAAATTTTGCCAACAAACCCCTTACTTTACCACACACTAACTCTGCTTCTTGGCCACCCTCTCTCCAGATCCGACAAACTTTTCCTTAGCTCCAAAGAGGTGTCCACGTGTATCGTTGACGGAGATGAGCTCGATATGCTGCTATCTACGATGACTTGAACGTGCTGTGTGCCTGTAGAAGTGCTTCGCTCTAATATTGGCCACAACTTGCCTATAATGCCAATTGTTTTTCATTTGCTCTCCTTGCTACACTCTGCTCTCAAAACAAAAATTTAATTAATGAAATAAATATCAATCTAGGAATATTTAAGCCAAGAAATGAGTTTGAGTTTTTTCTCATTATTTTAAAATTTTCGGTTAATTTCTTTTTTAAAGCTGAAAATGTTATTCTCCCCCGTTGCCGGCCGTTTGTATGGTAAGGAGAGAAGCTCAACGAGTAAAAAGTTTGTTGATTTTGTTGCTGTTGATGGCTGTTGAATTTCTTCTTTTTTGGCTTTTATTCCAACAGTTTTGGGGAAAATGTTAATGAAGTCTTTGTGTGGTCGAAAGGTTGTCTGTGAACAGATCGTTTGTTTTCTGTAATAATTTAATTAAATTCTCCTCACACACACATACACACACAGAAACTCAGGCACACACATAAACAAAAACGAAAAGTTGGCAGAATCCAAAACAAAGCAGCAGAAAAAAGTTTTCAATTAAAAAAAAACCCACAAAAAATATTGCACAATTAACTAAAATTCAGAAGCAAAAAAAATACAATCAAAACCTTCAAATTGTTGGTAATTTTTGCAGTAAAGATTAGGTACTTTGAACTTAAAGAGACTAGACTATGTACGTCTTTAAAAAATCGAAATTTTAGCCATATAATTCGCTACCTGAAAGTTATCGTAAACTCTTTAAGACTTTCCATCGAATATTTATTCAAACTAAAAATGTTGGCAGCTTTTTTTTTAATTGCCCTAAACAATTGATATAAGGTGGCCGTATATAAACGAAAAGAGACGAAATTTAAATAAAACAACAACGGTGTGAGACCTTTAATTGGTTCTGGCTTTATTTTCAAGCTTCATTTATGCCACTAAGCATAAATTATTACAGCAGTTGTGTCAGCGGCACATAGCACCGGGGGACAGCCCTCGGCCGAAGAATTGTTGATTCGGTGCATGGAGATACCCGGACTTATACTCGTAGCTCACAGACATGACGCCTAAAATAATTTTTAGACGTTATGACCCACCTATGATCGGACATAACGTCCAATTTTTATTTGGGTCTCATGACAGCAACCAAAATGGTCGGCGTTTTAACAAAAAATTAAGATTAAACTTAAAACACCAAAAAAATTAAAAAAATCTACAAAAATTGATGACAAAATTGTCCGACTTAGTGGAAGTAGTGATTCATATCGCATTATTGCAAAGAAACTAAATGTGCTCCACCGAACATCAGCCTAGTCAGAAAACGGCGAAATTAGACTGTGGCTGTTTATAAGGAAGGTAGAGCAAGATTGCTCTCTGACGGAGATGCTCGACTAGTGGAACGAAATTTCGCGACTCAAGGATCCCGAAAACCAAAAGAAGCAATCGGTATCTGATCGTACAGTACGGAAATCATTACAGAGAATTTGACTTGTATCCGCTGTAAAAAAAAACCTGCGCTCTCGGGAAGAATGTGAAGGCTCGTATACAGTTTTTTAAATCGCTTAAAAACTGGACAATTAATGACTGGGAATGAATAATCTGTTCTGATATAACAAAAATTAATAGCTTTCAGTCAGATGGAATGCAATATTGTTGAAAAAGACAAAAAGAGACCATTGAAATGAACCATGTTAAATAAACAGTCAAACGTAGTGACGTTTACGTTATGGTCTGGGGCTGTTCCACCTGGTGGGGAACTGACCCTTTGCTTTAAATAGATGGAATAATGAATAAAGAATACTATTAGAGTATTTGCCAAACCAACTTGCCAGATTTTATAGAGAAATGCCCCTATCTGGAAACGGAGATTTCAGCAAGATAGAGATCCCAAACATACTTCTAAAATCGTGCAAAAATGGATTTCCAAACAAAAATTCGAGATGATGAATTGGCCGGCGCAAAACCCCGATTTAAATCCCATCGAGAATTTTTAGGCAATTGTAAAAAATACGAACGAGCTCCAATACGAACGAGCTCCAACTTCTTTGGATGAACTTTGGTCTAGAGTTTCTGCGGAATGAGGCAATATTTTAAAAAAAAATCTACTTTTAACAAAAAGACTTTGGACCACTTATTAACAAAAATCGTTTACTGAAGTGTAACCAAAATAGACAAAAATGGATAAAAAGGGAGGGAAATTACAATCGACTTATTTAAAAACTTCTTAATGGTTTTTTTAGTAAAGAATTTTTTTTTTCAGTTTGTGTAATAAATAAAAAAGTTACAAAAGAAATCCCGAAAAAAATTAATTTATGCATCTACATGTATCCACTACTGTACGAGTACAGTGCTGCTCAAAACATTTGCAACTAGCACTACCATGAACTAATTCTAGGCGAAACTCAGATATTAATGGTTTTATACTTTATACTCCAATTAAGAAATAATCTTTGAGAGGCGAGCTTTCTAAGTTCTATTTGGAAAAATAAATATATTACAATAATAAAAAATAAATATATTACAAATAATTTCCGAAGAATAAAAAATTAAGTGTTTCGGTCTGCTCAAAACATTTGCAACTACCTAACACCCTGCACAATTTTATTCTTCTATGGTATTATTTTCGTATTTTTATAACTGTAAAAAGTAGAACGGCTTGAAAATTGACAGATTAGCGTTAACAAAAAGCATCAAAGCAATATCACTTAGTCGATTGCATAATTTCGTCAAAAACTGATCGGTACATTTCTATGAGCTAAACGAAGGGTGTCCCAAGAAGAACGCAATTTTTAAATCTGGCAACATTCGAAGTGTCATTGTTTGACATTTGAACAATTGTTATTGTTTGTTAGTAGAAGGTACGAGGTTAGTAAAAATGGAGCGCTACACGAATGAACAACGCATTCTCATTGTGAAATTGTTTTACCAAAATGGTGAAAGTTTTGCGGCTAAAGTTCGCAAATTGACAAGGCCCATTTTCAGCTTGATGGCTTCGTCAATAGGCAGAATTGTCGCAATTGGGGTGCGGAAAATCCTCGAGTGATTCACGAGAAGCAAATGCATCCTCAACGTGTCACTGTGTGGTGTGGTTTTTGGGCTGGAGGAATCATTGGACCTTTTTTTATGAAAATGAGGCAGGTCAAGCGCAAACAGTCAATGGTGTTTGGTATCGTGAAATGATAACCAGTTTTTTCTTGACTAGAATTGAAGAAATGAATGTGGAGGGCATGTGGTTCCAACAAGACGGCGCCACATGTCATACAGCCAGAGAAACAATTCAATTGCTGCATCAGTCATTTCCCGGTCGTGTTATTTCGCGTTTTGGAGATCAGAATTGGCCGTCTAGATCGTGCGATTTAACACCATTAGATTTTTTTCTTTGGGGTTTTTTGAAGTCGATGGTTTACGCGAATAAGCCGACGACGACTCAAGCCTTAAAAGACGAAACTGGACGCTGCATTAATGAAATACCGCAGCATTCATGCAAAACGGTCATTGAAAATTTCATTAAAAGATCGCGTGCATGCCAGCAAAACCGCGGCGGCCATCTGCACGATATATTGTTCCATACATAACCTCATTCTGTCTACTTTACGATATAATAAAGTTTAACGATTTTTTCTTAAATATCTGTGTTTTATTTAAAATTTAAAAATTGCGCTCTTCTTAGGACACCCTTATATTTCTGAAAAAAATCAATAATCTGAAAAAATCAAAATCAAATCAAAAAAAAAATGCATAAAGGTGGAAAAAAAAACGCAAGACTACACTAAAAGAAGATCCCTCAAATATCATCAAAAGAAATCAAAAATTTGCTGCAACTGGATATATCAGCGCCAACGATCAGACGTAGAGCCGTAGAAGCCGAACTTCCAGCTTAAAAAACCATTTATTTCTAAGAAAAATAGACTAGCTTGCCTTCAGTTCGCAAAAAAATATCAAATGGTCTGAGCAGAAGTGGAAATGTGTTCTATTTCCCGATGAATCAAAATTTAACTTGCACGGTTCGGATGGCAGGTGTCTGGTGTCTGGGGTGCGAAGGCCAAAAGGGAAAAGTCTTAATCCAAGATATACAAAAGGTACTGTCAAGCATGATGGGGGCAACATTATGGTGTTTTTCCGGAAAAGGAATTGGCCCGATTCATAAAATCGATGAAATTATCAGATCAGAGGACTACAAAAACATTTTGTCTGACGTAATGTTGCCATACGCATCTTGGGAAATGCCGCTTGCTTGGGTGTTTCAACACCATAACGACTCCAAGCACACGTCTATGGTGGTTAAACAATGGATGTCCAGTAAAAAATTGCATGTGCTTGACTGGCCTGCCCAGTCACCTGACCTAAATCTCATAGAGAACCTTTGGGAAATTGTAAAACGAAAAATTGGAAATAAAATATTTAAAAATCCTGAGGATCTCTATTTTGACCTGAAAGAGCAGCATCCCAAGAGATATCATTGACCATTTAATCCAGTCCATGCCAACAAGAAGTCATCAAGCGTCATAGTAACGGTATCAATTACTAACAAAAAATTTAAATATTGTTTAATATCGAAGTCACTTAGTATAAGTTGCAAATATTCTGAGCACAGTAAAACATGACTTGTTACGTTATTTTATAGATTATCAACAAATCGTTATGGATAAGTAATTTATTTTATATAATTCTTTAAAATGATTAAATAAACAACAACTTTGCATTTTAATCTTTCTTTTACTATTTTAATTTTCATTATAATGACGGTTTTTGTCCAACTGGTGACATGGTTGCAAATGTTTTGAGCAGCACTGTATATGTGACGCGCAAAATAGAAAGGGACCTAAGGTTAAAAACCAGTTTTGTTCAGGAGAGACATTTTAAAGATTAGATCCCTATCTATTTGCCCTTAGAATCGTCGACTTCACTTTCATAAAACGCGCATATCTCTGGGAGGGAACACTTTTGGGACATGGGATCGTTCTCATTCGATGCTCAGATGTTGTCCACATCAAAAAAAGAAAAAAAAAAATGAAAGTTGATTTTTGTACCCTTAGGCCCCTTTCTCTATGCGCTTTCACATATTTTAAAAGCAGTAAAATATACTTTTTATTTGTTCGGTTGGAAAATTGCCAGCAAACACTCCATATTCAGTTTCGCTGCCGACTGATTTTGGTGGTCTCCCACAATTCTTGTGATTTTTTTCTTCTATAGATATCGAACACAAAGTTTGACCTTTAACCTGTTAGCAATGGTTCTATAAAATATATGTTTACCCCATCCAACTTTTCTGTAGCGCTGAGTTAAGTTTATGGCGAAATAATTTATTTTATTTTGCAGTTCCAATTGTTTTTCGGTGCTGCAGGATTTTTTTTCCTTTAAACGCAACTTAAAACATCTTCTTTCTTTTTTATCTAAAATACTTTTCAGACAATTCTTTATAGTTGAAGTTCTCTATTGTTTTAATATTTTATAATTAGATTCTTCTGCTTAAAAATATGTTTTTGCAACTGAGCTTGTATTCAAATACCTTTGTCAGTTATCTTTTTCTTACGTGAATAATGTCATACTGTGTTTATTATACTCGTAGGTAGCATAAATATAGGTAAAATAAACAAGTTTTGAAAATCTAAAAAGGGCTAAAATTAGGTAAACCTTACACATAAAATGAGGAAAACTATTTCTTCCAGAGTAATTTCATTCAAATTTAAAAAGAGTGTTCTACAGAACGGTGAAAAGTATATAGACGCACACGCAGAAAAAAAGTATGGTTGGGGTGACAATATTCGAAGAGGATCATACTATTGTTGGGTATATGGTTGTGACACAACAATATTATGATCCTCACAACAATAGTATGATTCAAATACAACCATAGTATGATCGCCACAACAATAGTATGATTCACACTCAACCATACTATTATCTTCACAACCATATTATGATCCTCACAACCATAGTATGTTTCTCATACAACCATAGTATGATCCTTACAACTATAGTATCATTCACACGCAACCATACTATGATCCACACAACCATAGTATTATTCACACTCAACCATACTATTATCTCCACAATCATATTATGATCCTAACAACCATAGTATGTTTCTCATACAACCATACAACGATAGTATGATTCACACTCAACCATACTATGATCCCTTAAATTATTTATTAGGATTGGTTATTGTTGTTATTCAAAAATAGAGATTTTTATTAAGAATGTTATTTTAAATTGCATTACTATGAGTTCATAGCCAGATTTGATGCCATGTTTTTATTAAACATTTCATTCAACAAACAAAAAAATATATTCCAACGGTCAAAAATACTTTTAGTTGTCAGCAGGGGTGAATGCGACTTCACCATCCGTAGACACCAAGTAACGAATGTGATAAAACCATTATCAATGGCTATATACTTAAGTGCGGGCAGATTTTAAATAAACGAGAACCAGTCGGTATTAGAGTATTTCACCGAACAAAGTAAACACAATAAAAATCCCTCGAACTACCTTCCGATTGTTGTTGTTTTTTTAATGGACGGCAACCATTCACTGTATCGTGTATGTGTTTTTTTTTGTATATCAAAAAAACATACGCACATACACACATACATGCATGCTCTATAAAACCTTTTTTGTTACGTTCATAGTCGCAACCATACTGTATGATTGTCGCAATCAAATTATTGTTAACGTAAATTTTAAACAACAATACTTTTGTTGCACCAACCATGTTTATATGGTTGCTACAACCATATTTTCATTTCTAAATTTGGCAATAATACTATTGTTACATTTCAACAATAGCATTATTGTCGCAATCATACTATTGTCAAAATAAAATTCAAAAAACAATACTATGGTTGCGACGAACATGCTTTTATTGAAGAGAACATATTATTGTTGCGGTGACCATAGTGTAACCATATATTTTTTCTGCGTGCATTAAGGGGACATTTTTACCATGTTGATGGCGCAAAGCTCTGTGGTCCCTTTTGACCCACAGAAATTCGATTCCTTTAAAATTGAAATTGATTTAAATATAGTTCCTGGGGAAACATAAAATAATAGGGCTTGTGTAAACAATACAGTTTTACAGTATGTCATTTCTTAAAGATTCTTTTTCTACGTAACAAAAGAATAATTAACCTGATATTTTTGTTTGCGAAAAGTTGCAATTTCCGTCTACCGAAATTTTCAAAAATTGCATTTTTTTTAAGTAAAATAAAATATTTTTTTTCAGCAGCACTCCACGTCGAGTTACATATATTTTGACATAATTTTTTTCGTTGATGACAATAAATTAAATTTTTCGCCTGTAAAATTAAATTCTGAACCACCGTGCGTCCTCAACGAACAAATGAAGGTCTGATTTCAAATGAAAACGACCTATTTTTTTCAATCTAAACAGTTTACAAAAGTGCAGCCAAATTTTGTGTTTATGAACACTTTTCACAACAATGTGCTACACACAAAATGAAGTTGGAAGACGGTTGGAGCAAAAGAAGAATTTCGGTTGCAATCACCAAATGTTTATAATCGTAATCGATATTCGGTCCAATAGACAACAAGATTATTATTATGATCATCGTTTTGTACACACAACCAATTGATCGGTCATAGCAAAAAATAGCGGAAAAAGGTATTTAGTTGCCGCAAATAATAGTCTTGAAAAAAATTGTTGCTGCAACCAATTATTAGTGATGATAACCAAAATTCCATCATAACCAAAAATGGGTTATTTAATGGTATTTTTTTTTTGTTTTAAAAAGGCATTATAAAATTAATATAATTCGAGTATTATAGACCTTAAGCCCAATGTGTTTCAGTACAAATCTTCCATCATCATTTTCAAATATATTTTATAGTACTTGAAGTGTTTAAACAAGCAGTTTTTTTGCCTCTGATGAGAATTCAAAATTTTTGCGTGCGTTTGTAGATTTTTTGATCCAAAAATTCTTTTCTGGATGTTCGGATGAAGTGTTTAAGCAAGCAGTTTTTTGTCTCTGATGAGAATTTAAAATTTGTGCGTTGATCAAGTGCGTTTGTGGATTTTTAGATCCAAAAATTATTTTCTGGAGGTTTGGATACTTCGTATATTTCACCGATATATTAGTGCCATTTTTTGAAAATTACAGAGCAGTTACTATTATTCGGTTGTGCTGATGGAATACTCGAGGTTTATGCAACTTCATTTATTTTGTTGGCAAAAAAATCGGTTTTGGCAAGGAATCTGTTCTTTGTGTTTAGTCTAGCGGCTTCACTTGCATTCATGCTCAAAAGGTATTTGAATTAGGTCTAGTGGGTCTTTCGCTTAAACCCATGACAAGTCCGTTTGGCAAGGGCAAATAATGAATGCTCCTCTAAATGCACATACATAACTTTTTAGTTTCGTTTCATTTTCTTTCCAGCGTATGCAGGAATCGAAACCACACCTAACCACAAGGCGAACCAACAACGATTACGAGAAGAGGAGCTCCTCATTTAATTAAGCAAAAATATGACGGATTGAATTTCATGTTTGCTTCCGTGTCGAATTGCAATGCAATTAGTTTCATTTCGCAAATTAATGTTTTGTATAATTTTGTCGTTAAACTGGAATACGAAATGGAAACAAAAGCAAAAAAAAACCAACGAAAGCACGGGAAAACGCATAAACGAACGGATGAGCCGGATGAGAAAATGAATGAACGAAGAAAGCAACCAGCGTCTGACTGAATGAAACATTACGCCCGCCCGGGACCGCAATCAAAATAAAGTAATAAACTCAACAATGTATAACAAATTGTTTCTGGAATATTATTAAAATAATATTAAAAAATTTATGAGTCTTTAGATAAATCTAATTCATTTTTTTCCTTTTACACTCCAGTCCGCCACCGCCCGCCCTGTTTCCCGCCGACCCACTGCCTTAGCACATACGAGACCAAGGAGAATATCTTATGATGCCATAGAAGAAGAAAAAGACCCAATTTGGGCTACATTTAAATCTATTCTGTGGTCGTCTTAGCTTGGCACAGAAGGAGACGAGTCGAAGGAGAACCCCAAGAACTCACTCCACAGCACGGCCCCGCTGCTGCTGCTGCTAATACTCGTATCATGAAAATGCCACATAAAAAACGCCAAAGCTATGGAAAAGCAGAGCAATACGCATAATTTCAAATTTTTGATTTAGCAAAATGCTCCAAGCATGGCTGGCTCTGTATGTGAGTGTGTATGTGTGTGGACGGGAGGTACCCGGCGTAAAGTCACACCAGCCAACTCCTCCGATACTCGTACTACTTGCCACAGTTGGCATTGGGGCTGGTGCGGCAACTGCCTCCGGCTGGTGTTGGCGGTGGTGGTGGCGGCACAGTTCTTATCATTTTGCCGCGATCAGCAACAGCATAAGAAGAAATAAAACCAGAAATCTAAAGAACATATACGACGACAACTCCTCCTATATCGCCTTGGATATGTATGCATACGTATGTGTGTGTGTGTGTGTGTTTGTGGAATGAATCAATAATACCGAGTGTCTGGGGCTGACTGTGATTGTTCGAAGACTCTTATCTTTTTTTTTCTCCTGTTGTTTGTTTGAGGTTAGATACGACACTAAGCGTACCACAAGAACGCTTGCAAATAGTAGCTTAGGCAGGCGGCTGGACGAGGAGGAGGTGGCGGGTCTGCTTGGAACCAAGTAGGAAGAAGTACTGCGTCATGTTGTTCTTGCTTTTGGTTATTGTATGCAATTTTATGCTATGCTCAAATAATGGCGACAATTGAAAAACTATAAATCTTTTAATGTTGCCCCACCATGTCGTACTCTTTTTTTTGCTTCTTCTGAAATCAAGAAAATTTATTAGTCTGTGATGTGGAGACAGGAATTTTGCTTTGCAAATGATTTTCGATTAGGATTCATTTTGGTTTTGTCTAATTGATTTCAAATCCAATACACCCACTAAGCCAAAGCTGGTTAAATGTCAGTCATAATCAGTGTAAAAAAAACTGACTTAGATAAAAACCGAAAAAATAGTTTTGTTCAGCTTAAAAAAAAATTAAAACTGCTGAAGCTTAAAAACCGACCACAATACAAATACCAAAAGTTAAAAAGGCTGCGACTTTCGAAATGAACAGCTTAAAGCTTTGAGACAGATGAAAAGCTACACAAATTTATGAATGCTTTAAGCCATAAAACTGAAGAAAATCAAAAGGCAGCGATAAGCTTAAATTAGCTCCTTGCTTACGCGTAGCTAAAAAATCCATAGCTAAACAAACCTGCAGCTGAAAGAAAATTAGGGCCAAGCAATCTCGCAGCCGAATAAAGGCGTTGGCCGCTGGAAGTTGCAGCTATAAATCTCTCTTGATTAATGATTTCAGTTCAGTGTAGCCAACTTCGAAGTATGAAAAATCACTTACTCTGAACTAAGAGATCGAGAGCGAAACGACAAGAGCCATATTTTGTAGTTGATATTTGTTAGTCAAAATTTGGGTTAATAAATAATGTGATTAATTAATTAATCTAATAATGGAAATTTCTGATTAATCTGAACTATCAATAATCTATTAATTATAAATATGATTGATCAAATTTTAATAATTTTGTTCAATATTCGAAAAATTTGTTAAACAAAACAGAGTGAATTATTTCAACATCATCAAAACGTCAAGAACCGTTTACAAATTACAAACAACTCATATCTTTACACATACAATCAAAAATCAGCACCAATCAGCACGAAAAACGCTTCAACAGTTTTGTTCCATTTAATCAGCTTTCAGCTCGGCTCGGCGCGCACTCTGCCATCCCGACGCCGATTACTACTAATTTGTATGTACACAGTTCCGCTCGGTTCGGCTCCGCTTTGAGCGCGCACTCTACCATCACTCTTAAATCAAAAGGGTCATTACAAAGCGCCAATCAACAGATGGACCAACATAAGGGCTGCTATATATATTTCTGGCCTAATAATAGAAATGCGAATATTTATCATCAAAAATTGTTTTATTGTTTTTCAAAGTATTCTCCAGCATGATTTATACACTTTTGCATGCGCTCAAACCAATTGTCGAAGCACTTTTTCCACTCCGATTGAGGCAACTCCAAAACATGGTTTTTGAACGCTGCAACAGCATCTTCTGGCGACGAAAATCGTTGACCATACATTTTTTTCTTGATGTGCGGGCATAAAAAGAAGTCTTTGGGTGCCAAGTCAGGGCTGTAAGGCGGATGACCCATCAATTCGACGCTTTGGCCGGTCAAAAAAGCGCTGCTTTTAGTCGATGTGTGAGAGCTCGTATTGTCACGGTGCACAATGATTCGTCTTCTCTTGTTCGTTTTTCGAATTTCTCCGAAGGCTTCAGGCAAACACTCAGAATGGACCGTCCTACGTTGCTCAAGCGGAACAGTCGCCGCATGACCAGTAGCTTCTTTCGAAGTGCTTCTTTTACGAACAACTTTCGTTTATACGCATAGATGCATGATTCGTCACCTGTGATCTTATAAACGTCCTTTGAAGCACCGCGATCGTATTTTTTCAAAGTTACTTTGCGCCAATCGACACGAGCCTTTTTTTCAGCGATTGTCAAAATGTGCGGGATCCAACGAGAAAAAACCTTTTTTACGGTCAGGTGTTCATGCAATATCGAATGTATGCCTGTGGAAGAAATGTCCAAGGATGCCTCTATCTCACGGTGTGTTACATGACGATATTGCATTATCAGTTCACGCACGGCATCAAAGTTCTCTGGCACAACGGCCGTTTTTGGACGACCTTCACTCACGACCTTCGTCTTTGAACGAGCGTCGGCCACGATTGAATTCATTAAACTAGTTTTTTACAGTGCCATAAGATGGTGCTTCATCGCCATACAAAAATATAAGTTCATCGTGTACTCTTTCGTGATAATCCACGTCGAAAGTTGTGAAAAATGATCGCACGAAAATGTTCACGAGTTAATTCCATTTTTTTGCCAAATTGATTTTTTCAAGTCACTCCAAACAACACAAATGATGGTCGTACGTCAAAACGTTCTGAGTACGTTTCTGTAAAACATGTCAAACTTTCCAATGGAAATGTCAGATGGCGCCAGGCAGCACTTAGTGTTGCCTATGCCAGAAATATATATATAGCAACCCTCGTATTGTTGGCGTGGCCATTAGTAACCATATTTTTTCTCCGCGAGCAGGAAATGCACTTCGATTTGAATTTCGTAAAGGGCTTTAACAATCTTAACGCGTTGTTGAATTGCGTACTTCTCAATGGTTGCATTTTTCAATCACTGAAATAAAGAAATGTCAAACTAAACTAGAAAGCTTGGAATTTAGGGACCTTATGTTTCGCGTATACATAAGGTCCCTCAACTTGTCATAGAAATGTTACTTTTATTGACCATTAGATTCGTAATAAACATATAATCGTGTCGAAAGCATAAGTAAGTAAATACGAGGGCGGTTCGGAAAGTTCTTAGCCTATCAATGAAAGAGAATAGTTAGTTTTTCAAAAATATTTTTATTTTTCAATATAATCTCCTGAAGCTTCAATACACTTAGTCCGACGCTTATCTAGCAATTCTATCCCTTGATTAAAATAGTTTTCCTCAAGGTCTTCAAAATAGTGGTTTACAACTGTAATTGCATCTTCATTTGAGGTAAAACGCTTGCCAGCAAGGATTTTTTTTTAGATTTGGGAACAGGTAAAAGTCACTGGGAGCTAAATCAGGAAAATAAGGTGGGTGGTCAAGCAACTCGTACTTTAATTCGTTGATTTTAGCCATTGTTAAAACACTCTTGTGCGCTGGTGCGTTGTCTTGATAACAAATTATTTTTTTGTGTTGTAAGCCAGGACGTTTTTCTCGAATTTGTACATTTAATTGATCTAAAAGCTTAAAAAAGTACTCTGAATTTATTGTTTACCCTTTTGCAGATAGTCAATCAATAAAATACATTTGAAGTCCCAAAAAACTGTTGCCATAACCTTACCAGCCGATTAAATTGTTTTTGCCTTCTTTGGGGCACTTCCTCCAGCTTCAGTCCATTGTTTGGATTGTTCTTTTGTCTCTGGAGTATAGTGGTGGATCCATGTCTCATCAACAGTTATGAAACGACGCTTAAAATCCACTTTATTTCGCTGAAAACGATCCAAACAAGCTTGAGAAATGTTCATTCTTATGCGTTTTTGGTCGACTGTTAACAAGTGCGGCACCCATCTTGCAGAAAGCTTTTTCATCTGTAGTTCTTCATGCAAAATTAAATGGACTCGATCATTTGAGATGCCCATGATATAGGCTATTTCACGCACTTTTATTCGTCGATCATTTAATACCATATCATGCACTTTGGCTACAATTTCTGTTGTTGTTGCTGTTTTTGGACGTCCACTACGTGGTTCATCTTCGATGATTGTACGACCACGTTTAAATTCAGCAACCCAATTTTTTACTGTTGCATATGAAGGAGCACTTTCACCTAACACATTCACCATATCATTATGAATTTCTTGTCCCGATAAACCTTTTTTATGTAAATATTTAATGACACCACGCATTTCTAATTTTTCCATTGTAAAAAAATCGCGGATGCGTCTTTTGTGTACACCTGTTTCTATATGAAGGAGTTGCCAGATCGAAAACATGTGTTCATAGCAGAGATGGAAGTTTCCAAAACACTTAACTTTTTTCTGTTTATACCGCGCTTTTTGTGCTAGGCTAAAGGGTGGTCAAACCATAACGTACAATGTTACTGCACCTTTACGCCAAGCTTTCTACCCAGTTTAATTTGACCTTTTTATTGTTTCAGTGATTGAAAAATGCAAACCATTGAGAGGTACACAACTGATCAACGCTTTAAGATTGTTGAAGCCTTTTACGAAATTCAAATCAAAGTGCATTTCCTGCTCGCGGAGAAAAATATGGTTACTATTGGAGGAATCGAAGTCGGCCATGAAGGATATTTTATTTTCTTATTGTTTCAAGAAAGAATTTACAGGTTTCCATACTATGACCGAGATGACCTTTTCAAGCCACTGACAGCAGATGCAAAATATTAAAGGCAACACACGTATATTTTATTTATAAAATATTAACAAAAAGAATTTAAACAATTTAACGCAATTCCGCGTAATAGCATTAAAATTTCATGACAAATTCCGTGTCCGCAAAACAAGCAATTCTTGCAACTAATTTAAATGATTGCATTGAAATAAATGACTATTGTTATGTGTTTTTTTTTGTTTGTCGAAAGATACCAACCGAAGAGGCAAAAACGCAACATAACCAAGTTTTTAATTACATTAAAATGGTTTATAATTTCAACAAAATTAGATGACAATTTCCATTGTGCTGATGATGATGTTGATGTGGATGGTGGTGGCGATGCTAAAGCTACCGTAGCCACCGGACTCTACTACCACAGTCGGGATGGGTTTTTATGGCCTTTTAATGTTTATTTTTGTCTAAACTAAACATGGACAGCGCCAGCGTACAAAAAATGTTGAAGTTACATGGATAAGAGAATGAAAACAAAATATTTATTTGCGTTTATTACCCCGTTTTGGAACGTGAACAACAATTAATTTTATTAACAATTCACTGCCATAAAAGGTGGGTTATACTTTTTAAAGATATTCAAATAGAGAAGTAAAGATACTTCTCTCAAGTGTACCAAAAGGCTGTGGAATTTTTTGTATTGTTTGCTTTTATGGCAAAATACACAATAAATTAGTTGAGAAGAGATGGTGGATGATGGTGCTGCTTAAAACGGGGGAGTTGAAAAAAGGGCCGACAACTTTAAGGTGACATTGAATTTATCATTCCCTATTCATTTAAGTACTCCAAAAGAGAAGATACGAGGGCGACCGCAAAACTAACTGGCCTGGCACATTTTCTGTTTTACTAGCAACTTTTGTATAAGCCATCTGTCAAAATTTCCGAAATATTTAATGATTATTTTCTTTGTTACAGGTGATTGAAGTAAACAAGTTTTATAATTTTTGAAAAATGGAAAATAAAGAGTTTCGTGCGGTAATTAAACACTTTTATATGAAAGGTTATACGCCACAATTAATCAAAGATGAATTGGACTCTGTTCATGGTGATAATGCACCATCATACTCCACCGTGAAATACTGGGTTCAACAATTTAAAATGGGTCGTTCAAGTACGAAAGATGAACAACGCTCTGGAAGACCGAAAACTGCTACTACTATTGAAAACATTAGAAAAATATTTAATGAAGTGACTAAAGATAGACGAATAAAGCTCAGAGAACTTGCTGATATTGTTAAAATACACTAAAAACAAGTTTGGAGTATTTTACATGATGAACTCCACATGAGAAAGCTATCCGCAAGATGGGTGCCGCGCTTGTTGACTTTGCCCCCAAAAAATCGTCCGTTGGACCAATTCCGAGGAGATTTTAGCGATTTATCAGCGTAATCCAATAGAGTTCTTGCGCCGATTCATAACTGTTGATGAAACATGGATCCATCACTACATCCCAGAATGCAAAGAACAGTCAAAACAATGGATAGAAGCTGGTAAAAGTGGTCCCAAAAAGGCGAAAACTGTTAAGTCAGCAGGAAAAGTAATGGCCACAGTATTTTCGGATGCAAGGGGTATAATATTTATTGATTATCTTGAGAAAGGAAAAACTATAAATAGTGAATATTATTGTGCATTATTGGATCGGTTGAGTGAAGACATCAAGTTAAAACGACCGCGTTTAGAAAAAAAAGTTCTTTTTCATCAAGATAATGCTCCTTCACACACTGCATTTTTAACTCAACAAAAACTGGCCGAATTACGATTTGAAATTGCTCCGCATCCACCATATAGTCCAGATTTAGCTCCTTCTGATTATTTCTTGTTTCTAAATTTAAAAAAAATTCTCAGTGACAAAAAATGTTCGTCCAATAGCGAGGTTATTGCTGAAACTGAGGCATATTTTGAAGGTCTTGACAAATCTTATTTTTCGGATGGAATTAAAAAACTTGAAAAACGTTTGATGAAGTGTATGGAGTTGGAAGGAGATTATGTTGAAAAATAAATAATAATAATTCCAAAAAAACGGTTCTTTTTATGTTAGGCCAGTTACTTTTGCGGTCGCCCTCGTATATTAAAGACTTCTGATAAGTCTCTTTGGGATACTCTTGTAGAAGAATCGTTGATATCAGTATCTTTTTTACTATTCAACTAGTTGAAAGTTCTTTGTGAAATACACTCTAGATTAGGTTTGAAGAACTTGTACCGGTCTCTACACTCGGTAACTCATCAAGTGTCCCTTTGTTATAAGCGCTGTAAGTTCTGTAGGAAGCAGCCCTTGAGCCATTCTGAAAATTCAATAGATCTACTATCATGTAAAAGGATAACTCTACCATATCGTAAAGTAAGTATCTTACTAGTCAACTATATCGTCTATTCTAGAGAGACGGGGATCTACATGACACGTGGATCAGAATATGTAGTACATAACTAAAAATGTTCGTTTTGCTCAAAAATTTTATAAAACGCTTCTTTATAATCTATAAAACGTATGCTACCCTTTTTTTATTTTAAAAAAAGTAAAACGGCCAAAGACTAAGGGATGCAAAACCATTTTAGAACTCTGGTTCGGTTCAAAACTCGTACGAAAGTCAAAGGAACAAAAATATTTATTGTGAAATCCTTTATTTGTAGGAAAATCAAACACCATAATTTAAACTAGGGTATGTAAATAAAAACTAACAAAAGTTTTAAACATATATGTGAAGCGCAAAATAGAAAGGGACCTAAGGTTAAAAACCAGTTTTGTTCAGGAGAGCCATTTTAAAGATTAGGTCCCTTTCTATTTGCGCTTAGAATCGTCGACTTCACTTTCATAAAACGCGCATATCTCTGGGAGCACGCAGAGATAATACATGGTTACTATATGGTCACGGCAACAATAGTATGTTCTCTGCAATAAAAGTATAGTCGTGGCAATTATAGTATTGTTTTTTGAATTTTATTTCGACAATAGTATGATTGCGGCAATATTAATATTGTTGAAATGTAACAATAGTATTGTTGCAAAATTAAAAAATTAAAATATGGTTGTAGCAACAATATAAATATGGTTGGTGGAACAAAAGTATTGTTTTCATGGGTTTTACGTTAACAATAACATGATTACGGCGATCATACCGGCAAAATTGTATTTTTTAATTTGACAATGTTATTTTTACGAATCTTACGCAGTAATAGTAAAAATAATTGAATTTTTTCGAAACAAACTACGAATTAGTATAACTGAAATATTTTAAATAACTAATTTTTTTAATGTTTAATAAATCACTACTATTTTTACATAACTTACTTAATAAAATTCTCTATTGTTAAATAACAACTTAACACAATCTTTATCAAAAATTTTGGGAACCATAGTATGACCATAGTATGAACCATACTATGGTTGTACTTTATACATACTATGGTTATGAGGAACATAATATGGTTGTGGGGATCATAGTATGGTTGAATGTGAATAAAAATATGGTTGTGGGGATCATAGTATGTTTGTCTGTGAATAATTCTATTGTTGTGAGGACCATAATATTGTTATGGGGATCATAGTATGGTTGTGTGTGAACCATACTATTGTTGTGATGATCATACTATTGTTGTGATGATCATACTATTGTTGTGATGATCATAATATTGTTGTGCCACAACCATATAACCAACAATAGCATGATGCTCTTCGAATATAGTTATCCCAACCATAGTTTTTTTTCTGCGTGAGGGAACACTTTTGGGGCATGGGATCGGTCTCATTCGATGCTCAGATGTTGTCCACATCAAAAAAAGAAAAAAAAATTAAAATTGATTTTTTTACCCTTAGGTCCCTTTCTCTATGCGCTGTCACATATAAACAATTACGTTATATTGCGCTTTTTGGTTCGGTTGGACATTTGTTTCACCGGTTCGGGTTCAATTTGCAATACATCCCTGCAAAAATGCATTATTTGCAAAAAATGTTTGCTGTTCTGAAACTGATTGACCGATTTTTACGAAATTTGGGTCAAATAAAAGAGAACAATTCGATCTATATTACCAGGGTTGCTATTTATATTTCGGGTCCGGCAATAAAAACACAATAATTTATTGGAAATGGTTTTATTATTTTTCAAAATATTCTCCTTTAAGACCAATAAACTTTTGCATGCGCGCAAACCAATTTTCGAAGCTCCTTTTCCACTCCGATTGAGACATCTCCAAAACATGATTTTTGAACGCATCAACAGCTGCTTCGGGCGCTGAAAACTTGACCACGCAATTTTTCTTGATGCTAGGGAATAAAAAGTCATTGGGTGCCAAATCAGGGCTGTACGAGGGCGGTTCGGAAACTTCTTAGCCTAGCATAAAAAGCGCGGTATAAACAGAAAAAAGTTAAGTGTTTTGGAAACTTCCATCTCTGCTATGAACTCTTTCATATAGAAACAGGTGTTCACAAAAGACGCATCCGCGATTTTTTTACAATGGAAAAATTAGAAAATTAGAACGTGGTCGTACAAGCATTGAAGATGCACCACGTAGTGGATGTCCAAAAACAGCAACAACAACAGATATTGTAGCCAAAGTGCATGATATGGTATTAAATGATCGACGAATAAAAGTGCGTGAAATAGCTAATATCATGGGCATCTCAAATGATCGAGTCCATTTAATTTTGCATGAAGAACTACAGATGAAAAAGCTTTCTGCAAGATGGGTGCCGGACTTGTAAACAGTCGACCAAAAACGCATAAGAATGAACATTTCTCAAGGTTGTTTGGATCGTTTTCAGCGAAATAAAATTAATTTTAAGCGTCGTTTCATGACTGTTGATGAGACATGGATCCACCACTATACTGCAGAGACGAAAGAACAATCCAAACAATGGACTGAAGCTGGAGGAAGTGCCCCAAAGAAGGCAAAAACAATTCAATCGGTTGGTAAGGTTATGGCAACGGTTTTTTGGGACTTCAAAGGTATTTTATTGATTGACTATCTGCAAAAGGGTAAAACAATAAATTCAGAGTACTATTGCAACCTTTTAGATCAATTAAATGTACAAATTCGAGAAAAACGTCCTGGCTTACAACACAAATAAAAAAATAATTCTTCATCAAGACAACGCACCAGCGCACAAGAGTGTTTTAACAATGGCTTAAATCAACGAATTAAAGTACGAGTTGCTTGACCACCCACCTTATTCTCCTGATTTAGCTCCCAGTGACTTTAACCTGTTTCCAAATCTAAAAAAAATCCTTGCTGGCAAGCGTTTTACCTCATATGAAGATGCAATTACAGTTGTAAACCACTATTTTGAAGACCTTGAGGAAAACTATTTTAATCAAGGGATAGAATTGCTAGATAAGCGTTGGACTAAGTGTATTGAATTTTTAGGAGATTATATTGAAAAATAAAAATATTTTTGAAAAACTAACTAAATGAACATGCCATATCTTATTGATGTTTGTCATACTAATGCCCAAGGATGCCTTAATCTTACGGTATGTCACATGTTGGTCTTGCTCAATCAGTTCACGCTCAGCATCGATGGTTTCTGACAAAGTGACCGAAGTTGGACGTCCTTCATGAAATTCACCCTGGAGCGATCGGCGTCCCAGACAGAACTCTTGGTACCAGCGATTAACGGTGGTTTTTGATGGTGCTTTACGCCAAAAGTCGAAACAAGTTGATTTAAACACTCTTGTCTCGATAATCCACGCCAAAAAATTCTATTTTTTGACTGAGACGAATTTTTCAACACACTAAAAACAGAACAATTCGCCCTTAAATGTCAAAACGTTCTGAGTGAAGTTATGCTAAAAAATGTCAAAGTTTCCAGTGGAAGTTGCAGTTTGCATCTGGGAACACCAGTATGGTCAGGACCCGAAATATAAATAGCAACCCTCGTACTACGAAAAGAACGCACTATTGAAATAAAATACACTTTAATATATGACCTAATTTAAATTTTCGTTGGTATCACTAAAACTATTTCCTGGCGCCTTATATACCAATTCCTTTTTCCTTACCACCTTCACATTTTCAATTTCGGAATATAAAATACATTTCAAAAAATAAACACAACTTCGCATTTCTCATTCGTTCATTAACATTTTTAAATGCTTCTTGTGTTTAATTTATGAATTAAGTTGGAGTGTGGGGTAGAAAACACTAAATAACATTTCTTCTGTTTCCCCTGTTAACTTTTAATAATAAATTATCCCCACAAAAGAAAAGTAAAAGTTTTAAGTGCTGCTACCACCAACACCACCCTTCCCTCCTCCGCCCGCTGCTGTTATTATTGCTGCCGTTTCGGTAGTGTCCCGTGTTCTTCTTTCTTTTTGAAGCTATTTAAGGAGAAATGTTTCTTGTGCAACAAAGAAACATTTCAAAATTGTACGATTTGTTTGGTACGAGTACGAAGAGTACGAAGTTATTTTAAGGCCCAAAAGGAAAAAAGAACATGGAACCAGAGGAAGTAGCAGTGCCAGATATAGTGGGTTGATAGTTTTGGCTACACTGAGAAAAAAAATCAGCTGGATATCGGTACGAACTACGAAAAATCAGTTGCATAAACATACTTTCTGTTGCAATGACTAACATTAAATGGTATTGATGCATACACGGTTCGGCATATCATAAGATGGTAGCTATGGTTTTATTTATTTATTATCTCACAACCAACAGATTGGCAATAATTAATTGATGGTGCCAACAGATAACTTTTTTGAAATAACCAACTTTCAAAATTAAAAAGTTTTTTTTTTTGAATTTTGACCGGAAAACTGTTACAATTTGTAGTTTAATAGATTACCTTAAAATAAGATGATACAACTAGGCAAGCGATAAAAAAATTATTTGATAAAAACAATTTAATATGTATGACAAAAGAAGTTAAAAACTACTAAAGGAATGTTTCTGTACGTCTAAATTAGAGTTTTTCACCCGGGAATTCCCAGCCAGGAAGTGCCGGGAATCCCGTATGAAATTCCCTCAGATTCCCAGAAATTCGATAATGTTGGAAAAGTTTTTACTTTTTTTATTGAATTAGAACAATTTGAGCATTGCATTGGAAATAATAGAGATAATACGAGGGCTCCTATATGTATTTCTGGCCTAATAAAGAAAATGGTTTTATTGTTTTTCAAAGTATTCTCCAGCATGATTATACACTTTTGCATGCGCTCAAACCGATCGTCGAAGCACTTTTGCACTCCGATTGAGACACTTTCAAAACATGGTATTTGAACTCTTCAACAGCACCTTCTGGCGACATAAATCGTTGACCACGCATTTTTTTCTTGATGTGCGCGAATAAAATGAAGTCATTGGGTGCCAAGCCTGGGCTGTACGGAGGATGACCCATCAATTCGACGTTTTGACCGTTCAAAAAGGCGCTGGTTTGAGCCGATCTCTCACACATCGGCACGCATTGTCATGGTGCACAATGGTTCGTGTTCTCTTGTTCGTTTTTCGAATTTCTCCGAAGACTACAGGCAAACAAATTGTGGTGTTCCACTCAGAATTGACCTCTTACGTTGCTCAATCGGAACAGTCGTCACATGACCAGTTTTGCCAAAGAAACAGGCGACCATTTGCTTCGAAGTGCTTCTTCCACGAACAACTTTCGTTGGAGTTGGCTCGTCTTCGAAGACCCACACGGTCGATTGCTGTTTTGTTTAGGGCTCATACGCATAGATCCATGATTCGTCCCCTGTGACGATCTTATAAACGTCTTTTGAAGCACCGCGTTTGTATTTTTTTTCAAAAATTGTTCATGCAATATCGAATGTATGCTGGTGGAAGAAATGCCCAAGGAGGCCTATATCTCAAGGTATGTAACATGACAATCGTGCATTATCAGTTCACGCAGGGCATCAATGTTCTCTGGCACAACGGCCGTTTTTGAACGACCTTCGTCAATGAGCGAGCGACGGCCGCAATTGAATTCATTAGGTTTTTAACAGTGCTATCGCCATACAAAGATAATCCAAGTTGTGAAAAATGATCGCACGAAAAAGTTTACGAGTTAATTCCATTTTATTAATTCCAAATTGATTTTTCAACTCACTGTAAACAACACAAATGATGGTCGTACGTCAAAACGTTTTGAGCAGGTTTAAGCTAAAAAATTTTAAACTTTCCAATGGAAATGTCAGATGACGCTAGGCAACACTTAGAGTTGCCAAGGCCAGAAATATATATAGCAACCCTCGTACAAGCAGATCTGCTAAATATTTTAAAACCTATTTACTTAGCTGTGGAACCGCTTTGCCGACGAAATATGACTTTATTAGTCGCGATATTAATAACTTTATGTCAACAATTTTTTCACACATGCACTTTTGGGTAAACAGATTTTAGAAGGTGTAAAGAAGCGACTAAAGAAAGAAGCGACAATTGACTTTTTACTTTACTAAAGTAATTTAACGATCCAACAATAAGGGGTCAGTGATAAGTGACTGTCTGATTCGACTATTGCACTTTCAACTAAATTTTAATATGCAAAATATTAGTGTGACCATGGAGGACAAATGGGAATACTTTCGTCAATCAGACTACTGATACAAGAAAATTTACAATAATACTCCGTGCAAAAATCTGGCGGTAGTCGGATTGACGAAAGTATTTTCATTTGTTCTCTATGGTCACATTAATAATTTTTTAAAAGCCAGCATATGTTGTATAAATAACTCTTAAATTCTAATTTCACACTGCTGATGCGACAATTATTTTTAAATACGAATTTATCATTATTAATCCATTGAGGACCGCGGATTTTTTGCGTTACTGATTAATTTGAATTTATCTTCAATCACGTTCTAGCCATGTCCATTCGACCGTTCGTGTTTCTGTTGAAAGCACGAAAGCGGTCAAACAAAGCATCCTCAGCCTAGGATACTGACATTTTGCATGATTATAGCTATATGGGATTGTAAATGTTCGAAATTGGCCCAGGGTGGAAAAAAGGGAATTAAGATACATCGAACAAAAGTTTACTTTTTTGAGCATTTGCTTAACAACAAATAATAATTTTGTTGTGGACGAACTATGGTTAAAATGGTTAGCCCCCAAAAGGATACTCTTGGCGCATGTGGCCCAAAAAATGTACCACTTGTTTAAACAGGCGGTTAGTAGTCATTAGTCATATGGATACTTAAAGCAAATTTTGCTACCAACCCATATAAAGAGTAGCTTTGAAGTTTTGGCTGAGATTAAGGACGGACTCGTGTACCCTAAAACCAAAGCATTTTTTGCACTTTAGTAGCGTAACGTAACGTATATTTATTGTTTCCATTTGGTATTATTTACATAGTTTAATAGAATTTTAATTGATATGTTTTTCTAATATACTTTGTATTTTTTTAGAATTTCTAACTATTCTAACTATATTATATGACCTGAGGCCAGCCCACTTAACAATTTATAGGCATCTTTGACGATTGTCACAATTAGGTTTATTTTCCCGGAAAAATAGGAACAAAAAACGGGGTGATTACTTTTCTTAACCTACCTTAAAAACTAACTTATAACTAATTTAATAATACTATTTACAAAGAACGAGAAAAACAAAATTAAAAACAAACAAAAGAGTTAATTATTCCAGTTATTATTTTATACAATTACTGTGTAGTGTTATATACAAGGTTTTCAAAGTTGTAGGTTTTATATCGTCTGTGGTATAAAATTATTTTTCCATTATTATCATAAAGCATGTTTTTATCTTTTAAATGTAAGAGACATGTGGGAGTTAAGAAGCCGTTATTGCTTATTATATTTTCGAATTCATTTATCGGCATTGAACAATCTCTAATCAGAGAATTATTATTATAAAGCGTTTTTTTCGAGGAAATCAATGGCTGTTCTTGAGGCAAAGCAGTCTATCCTCTCAATGCCGCTTCTGTCGTAGATTATTTTGCATGATGGGGAAGTGTAACATCCCCATAGGCTTTAATTTGAGGCAGTATTTTAATAATTTCCTTTCCATTATTCTAAGCCTTTCCATCTGATGTGAAGAAATTCCGCACCAGATGGGAAAGGCATATGTTACTGTAGGTCTGATGATTGTTTTATAGAGTGTTAACCTAACACTACAGCTTAAGCCTCTCCTGTTTCTTAGCACAGTGCTGTATGCCATGAAAACTTTTTTACATTTTTCTAAAATAAAATTAATGTGTTCGATGAAGGTCATTTTGTCTTGGAAGATAACACCTAGTTATTTAAAGCTCGATGTGTTGTGGATTAGTTCGCCGTCAATTATTATGTGAGGAATGAAACTTCTAGCATTTTTAAATATGTAGTCTTCCTCTAATCCCTTTGAATATTACCGAACTGCATTTCGGAATATTCAAACGGAGTCGCCATTTTTTTAAAAAATCACCCAGGGCCCCCAGGTGTTGGTTTAAATTGCGTTCCGCGATTTTCGCCCTAGCATGCGTGGACGCGACCATTATGTCATCAGAATAAATTACCATAAGCTGGGTATTAGGTGGTTCAGGAATATCAGAAATTAAAAGGTTATAAAGTACAGGTCCTAGAATAGAGCCCTGTGGGACTCCTGCGGTAACTTGTCGAGTCGTGGATAAATGTTTTTCTACTATCAGAGAGAAAGATCTATTTTTAAGAATGTTCGCTATTACTCTTAATAGCAATTTATCGAATCCTTGGTCAATTAGCATTTTGTAGACAATTGCATTCTGCCAAACCGTGTCGAATGCTTTCTCAAAGTCCAGGCTTATTGCGATGGTTACACGCTTGTTGTTCAGCCCCCTGTTTACCTTGTCTGTGAAGGCAAGAAGAGCGTGGTTAGTTGAAAGTCCCTCTCTAAATCCAAATTGGAAATCTTTGAGGAGCTGGTTTTTATCAATATGGTCTTTAATCCGCCAAAATAACACCTTTTCGAAAAGCTTTCCCAAGTTTGACAATAGGGATATAGCACTTTAGTAGCGAAGGAACGCTAGAGGGTATATTAGATGCCTGCTGTCCGAACTTGTCGGCTCAAAAATATGCATTTATATAGAATTCCTGGTCACTATTGGCCACCTGGAACTTTAAGCCTATGTGCAATTTGAACTTCTTTCTCTTGCCTTGATTATTCGCTATCCGGTAACTTTGTTAGATTTTGGAAAAGGACTTTCTTTCCTTTAATAAAACTTTCCCCGCGTTTATTTTCTTTTAAAATTTTTGGCTGAGCAGCACCGACATTGACCTAAATTAGACAAAAAAAAATCAGGCAAAAGCACTAATTTATTCACACAAATCTATCGATAATTAACCAGTAGTCCTCCTTAACGAAAGTCTACTTTCTGTTTGGCCAGGGAGTTTAAACTGCAGCGCATAAGTATGGCGCTACTTTTCTTTTTCCCATTTCATTACCCCCGAATGCTGAGAGAATCATTTCTAAAGCTGTGCAAAAGAAACAGTAGCAGCTCCACTACAACCACCACACCAAGTCCTCCCTTTAACAACCACTCGCGAGTGGGACGATAAGCCAGCGACATAAAGCAAAAGTTGCCATTAAAGAATGAAAGTGTACTGCGGCAACGAAACGACGACGACGTCGGACGACGAGGACAACGACAGCGTTTCATTCAAATATTTTTCTTCTTTATTGCCTGAAGTTTTTGTGCCATTTTTCCGCAACATTGTGGTGGGGGAGTGATGGCGGCCGGAGGTGGGCGAGAGAGAGAGGGAGAGAGAAAGTAGCAAACAGAAATAATTGTACATTTCCAGCAATTTTTATTTTGTTTCGCGGCGATTATTCTTAGTTTTTACTTTGTTTTTTTTTTTAAACAAGCAGCAAGAAGAAATGTGCTCATAAAATTAGCTTAGTCATTGTCGTTGTTGTTGTCCTCCTCATTGTTGCCGCTGATGGCTGCTGCTGCTGGTGATGTTGCTCGGGATTGTTGCTGCGGTGTTAGTGGCATTTTTCGCTTCGCTTTTTTGTCAGAGCCTGCTCTCATTTTTTTTTTTTTGGTTTTTGTTCATTTTTGGTTGCGTTAAAACATTTCACTCGTTGTCTCACTAGCGTGCAAAACCAGCAAAAGATGAATCGTTTAAACTTTTAATTT
Organism: Hydrotaea diabolus; assembly: GCA_963513945.1. NCBI lineage: Eukaryota > Metazoa > Arthropoda > Insecta > Diptera > Muscidae > Hydrotaea > Hydrotaea diabolus. Next base: position 209,978,271 of record OY740717.1, read on the forward strand.
TTCCAAATGTTGTTGTTGTTTCTCTGCTAACTGCTCGGTGCGGTTCTTCCTTTTCGGGTACCTTTCCCGCAGCGGGTAGCGAGGTGGAAGGAGCAAGTGAGTGCGGCAATGGGGTCTAACATTACAATGTCAGTTAAATTACCAACTTTAACTTTTAAGTTTTTGTGTGTTGTTTTCCATTTTTGAATGGGGCACTTTTTTTGCCCCCAACACTTCAGCAGTTAGGGAAAAACATTGCCAACAACAACAAGAATGAAACAGGAGTGTGTTTGTGTGTGTGTTATGGGTAATTAATGGTTCATTTAATAATTTCCCTTCGTTGTTGTTGTTGCTGCTGTTGTGTCCTGACTACCGTCAGGGCTTCTTTGCTTATTTTTTGCGTGTATTGTTTGCCGCCTGAGTTTTTTTTTTTAGGTAGGATGTGCATTGTGGGTGGGTGTAGTTCTGTAAACGAAGGAATGGAAAAATTCTCGGGATGTTGGTGGAAATTTTACAATAAAGTTTTTGTTTTAAGCAATTAATCAAAAACATTTTCTAGTCGCAACACAGAGCGAGAGAGTGAGACCAAGAAGTGAACGAATCCGGTAAATATGAAAATAGCTCGGAAAAGCAAACCGAAAAAACGCACTTTGAGCTGTCAGCAAGTTTTCAACAACAGCGCCAGCAACAAAAAAAAGAAGAAAACTATTGAAAACTTAAAAAAGCGAATGTTTGAAAAACGTTTGGTTTGAAATTAATATAAATTAGTGAGGTTATGGTTTTGGTAAGTAAAATATCCCCTTGTAAAATGAATAATTAAAACAATTTTTAGAAATTGTATCTAAGGATGATTTTTACAATAATTTTTTAGAGACATCATTTCAGTTAACCGCATGAAATGATAATATTTTTCATTCAATAGCACTAGCTAGCAAAAAACCTGTAAGTAAAGAGTCGTCCATCTAGAGGGATTTTTTTCAGAACAAAAAAAAATATAAAAATTCAAATCAACTGTGCAATCTTTATTGGTAATTTGAAAGGACATTTTATGGCATTTATTTTTTGAATATAATTTCCTTTAAATGTTGGCCGCAACTACGCCTCAGGGTTTCCATTCTGAGGGTCCAATTTTGGATGACTCGTTCGAGCATTTCGACCGGTATGGCTTTAATGACACGCGTAATGTTGGCTTCCAAAACCTTAATCGTAGCTAATTTGTTAGCATAGACTTTGAACTTTACGTAACCCCAAAGAAAAATGTCTAAAGGTATGATATAACTCGAACTAGGCGGCCAAACTCACCTGTCCAAAACGTGAAATTAGCTGATTTTCGAAATGACCTCTCAATAGATCCATTGTTTGTGCAGCTGTATGGCAAGTGGCACCGTCCTTTTAAAACCAAGTGTCGTCAAGATTACAGGCTTCAATTTCAGGTAGCATAAAGACCGATATCATGGTGCAATAGCGAGCACCAATGACGGTTACGATCCGGCCATCATCATTTTTGAAAAAATATGCACCGATGATTCCACCAGCTTATAAACCGCGCCAAACCGTGTTTTTCTCTGGGTAAAATGTCACCTCTTGAACGTCTTCTTGTTGCTCTTTAGCCCAAATGCGGCAATTTTGCCTATTGACTTTGCCGTTGAGCCAGAAATGGTCCTCATCACTGAACAAAATTTTGATCGAAAACCACGGATCTTCCCGTTTCTCACCGAACGCTCATTTCCATAAAACAGGTGCCAACATTTGAAGGTAATTATTTTCAAAAAATAAATGCCATAAAATGTCCTTTCAAATAACCAATAAAGATTCCAAACTTTATTTGAATTTTTATATTTTTTTTGTTCTGAAAAAATAAAAAAAAATCGTCGCAACCATAATACTGATTTTTGAATTTTATTGTAACAATAGTATGGTTATGGCAATATTAATATTGTTGAAATGTGTTATTGCCAAATATAAAAAAGAAAATATGGTTGTAGCAACAATATAAATATGGTTGATGCGACAAAAGTATTGTTTTTTGGGTTTTATGTTAACAATAATATGATTACGGCAATCGTACTGTATAATTGTAATTTTTCTTCATTTGAATATGCTTTTTAGAACAATGTTTTTGTTACGGATCTAATGCAATAAAAGTACTTTTTTTGGAAATTAAAAACAAACTGCTTGGGCTTTGTTTAATATATTTTTAAAAAAATTGTTACGTTTTTTATACTGATTTTTCTACTGTTAAAAAAATCACTCCTATTATTTTGAATTTAATGTATTTTTAAATTATTTTCATAATTCAAATCTATTGTTGACAACTTAACCCACTTCTAATAAATAATATTAAGGGATCATAGTTTAATTGTGTGTGGTCATACTTTAGTTGTAGAAATCATAACATGGTTGCGTGTGAATCATACTATGATTGTGAGGTTCATGCCACAAATGTATTTGAAACAAACTATGATTGTAAGGATCATAATATGGTTATGGAGATCATAGTATGGTTGGGTGTGAATCATACTATGGTTGAATCATACTATTGTTGTGAGGATTATATTTAGTAGGGACATAAATACTGTTACATCATTGAACACACCAATTTCAATAGTAGAACTGAACATACCCCGGTAATGTCATATGGATTTTGAAAGCTAACCTTAATAGCGTTAGTCTGTAACGGGATTTTAAAATTGTTTCAATTTCATCATGGAGTGGTCAGATAATGAGAACCGTTCGCTGTAATAGCGCTTTTCAAGTGTGAAATGAAAAAAGCGATATTTTCAAAACGCTCCGGCCACTAGGGATTAGCCGCATGTTCGTCTACCGATGCATAAAACTGTTTGAGAAGACTGGAGATGTAAAAGACCGCCACCGGTCGGGCCGCCCACGGTCTGTTCGAACACCGCATGTCATTAAAGCCGTTAAATCAAGAATTCGCAGAAGTCCGCCCCGAAAACAGAAAATCGTGGTCCGTGAATGAATTTCACGCAAAAGTCCATGAGTCGAATCATAAAAAAGACTTGGGGCTTTCAAACGACGTACCGGACATTTATTGACTGCGGCTTTAAAAAAAAAATAGGATTGAAAAATGCAAACGTCTTTTGGTTAAGCACGCTGGTAACTTGCACAGAAAAATTTTGTTCACCGATGAAAAAAATTTTACGATTCAAGAAAAATTTAACAAGCAAAATGATAGAGTGTATGCGCGGTCATCTAAGGAAGCATCTGAACTGATCCCAAGGGTGGTAAAAGGTCATCACCCAGCTTCAGTCATGGTTTGGTGGTGTGCCTCTTACGATGGGGTCACTGACCTGCATTTCTGCAAACAAGGAGTCAAAACATCGGCCAAAGTTTACCAAGAATGCGTTTTGGAATCTGTTATGAAGCCTCTTAACAATTCCCTGTTCCAAAACCAGCCATGGACTTTCCAGCAGGATTCCATGCCGGCCCATAAGGCTAAAAAGTCCCAGGCCTGGTTTCGAAACAATTTGCCAGCGTTCATTTCCTCTGAAGAATGGCCCTCAGGCAGTCCAGATTTGAACCCATTGGATTACAAATTGTGGACGGTGTTAGAGGACAAGGTTTGTCACAAAAGATAACCCAACCGTGGATCTCTTAACACTACTTTGGTTCGAGCTGTTGCCAATTTTCCAATGGACGAGGTTCGTGCAGCTATTGACGATTGACCAGTGCGACTTTAGGCGTGTGTAAAGGCAAAAGGCGGACATTTCGAATAAGTAGATTCTTTTTGGATACAATATACATCAATAAATATATTAAAAATATTTGGTCCGAAAACTTTCAGTACTTTTTATTTTACAGCATAAAACGTGAGTAACAGTATTAATGTCCCTACTAAGTAGAATGGTTGTAAGGCTCATAGAATGGTTGTATTTGAATCATATTATTGTTGTGAAGATCATAATGTTGTTGTACCACAATCATTTACCCAACAATAGTATGGTGCTCTTCGAATATGGTTATCCCAACCATACTTTTTTTCTACGTGTACTACTTAGTATCTTCTTCATTACCGTGCAATGCAGTCGTACTACCCTTGCAATATTTTGAAAACAAAAATAAGTAATCAATGATTATAAAGAGTGGCAAGGGAGTAACACCCAACTAAGTTTGACATTTTTTGTTTCAGTTTTTGACAAACCTAACTGAGCAGCGCCTTAAGATTGTTAAAGCCTTTTACGAAATTGGGCGTTCAAACCAAAATGCATTCCGTGCACTTCGTGATTTTTTTGGTCAGCATAATCGTCCAAATGTGTCCACAATCGGGAGAATTCTGCGCAAATGTCAGCAAACCGGGTCTGCAGGAAATGTGAAAATGTTGTGGTTCGAGCTTAAGTTTTTTGGTTGTTTTTTTTATAAACGAATATTTTGCGTTGTTCGTTTTTTAATAAACTTATCGCATCAACATTAAAATTTGAATTACATTTTTTCTCTTGACTTTCGAGTTCAATGCAATGAAAATTATTCCTATTTGTGAGTGTCCCATTATACTATTGGGATGTTGTAAAGGTTGGTTCAACTGAAACGCTCGATGCTAATTGTAAACCAAAAACAAAAAAGTTTTTAGAGAACTATTTTAAAAGTTTTGTTGTGATAAAAGGATCTATAACAAATATATGTGAAAAAAAATATTGAGAAAATGCTTGCCACGGCTTCGGAAACATACCTCTACATGATGATTCATATTATTAATGACTGAGACATAATGGAGGTTCAATGTCGTCAATCCTTTAGCTCTGGAATTGTTTTTGGCTTATTGACGTACACTTTTTCTTTTAAATATCCCCAAAAGAAAGAAGTCCCATGGTGACAATTCATATGATTGTGGCGACCAATTGACATCGCCGCGGCGTGAGGTAACACGGCCGTTGAAAAAAAAACATATATTGTTGAGGTGACTGCCTCAGGCCGAAGAGTGTTGGTTTCGGGTCAATCCGGTACATAGAACCGGCAGTCACGGGATTGGACAGGACGGTCCTCATGGCTCTTGACCTAATAAAAGCCTTCGACACGGCCAATCTTGCCACTCTGTTTGAGGACATTGAAGAAACGTCCCTTCCGCCCAGTTTGAAACGTTGGGTCGTAAACTATATGTGTGGGCGCCAGTCATGTGCAGGATTTAGAAACACAATGTCGAGGTCCCGTAGTGTTAAACAAGAAGTTCTCCATTTAACCTTTACCTCTTTAAAATGCCTGCACCACCAGACGGCGTTAAAATTGTGTCGTACGCTGATGATTGCCTAATTCTGGCGTCAGGACCTATAGTGGATGACATAAGCGAGAAAATAAACTTTTACCTCACATAGAACGCTTTGTCACTGCGAGGAATTTGAAAATATATGCCTCCATGAATATAATGCCTGTTTACTGCATGGACCGCAGAGGTGCGGTTGTCACTCAATGTGAAAGTCGATGACGTCAACATACCGACTACCAACTACCCCAAAATCCTTGGGGTCACATTGGACAGCCTTTTTCGATGCTCTGCACATGCTACAGCTATCTGCGATAAACTCAAAAGTAGGAACAATGTCCTCAAGTCACTTGCCGGCAGTACTTGGGGAGCCGACAAAGAAACCTTGTTCACATCTTACAAAGCGATAGGACGGTCTGTAGTAAGCTACGCAGCACCTGTATCGTCGGCGAACGTGAGTACGACGCACTGGAAGAAAATTCAGACTTGCCAGAATGCCGCCCTCAGAACATCAACAAGGTGTCTTCTTAATACTTCTGAGGACCATCTACAACGAGACGAAGGTCCTTGCGGTGCGCAGACACAATTTCCTGTTGTCTAAGCAATACCTGCTTGGGTGTTTTCGCAGCAGTCATCCTAACCACCATCTGTTGGACAGGATGCCGCCGCCCAGGCAGATCAGGTACGATCTTCATAATCTAGCGAGAGGGGTCCAGCGGTATAAGAAAGAACCTTTAGATCATCGAAACTATCAGGCAGGTCTGAACAACATTCACGCCGATGAAGTCACAGCAGCAGTATCCAGCTACCGTGTGAATGAAGTGCTTGGGGAGCAACCCCTGGACCTTCACCTGAGGAGAAGGTACTACCTCGGCAGACGCGCGTGGTTCTGGTGCAGCTAAGATTTGGATGGTGCAGCCGCCTCATTCTTTCTGGGCACGAATTGATGCTAACGTTCCGGACATCTGTCCCGCCTGCCATCAGGGACCACATGATGTGCTGCACCTCTTCAATTGTCCGGCCAAGCCCACTCAGCTGACCACCAGGTCTCACTGGACGCATCCACTTCAAATGGCGCGTTTCCTCCACTTGGATATCGAAACAGATCCCCCATAGACAAACAAGACTTCAAAATAAATATATTGTTGTTACGACAACAACAACGACCATTGAGTTTCTTACACAAAATAGCCATTGTTTCATTGGCTGTGTGGTAAGTAGCACCATCTTGTTGGAACCGCAAATCCAGGTCCATATCTTCGATGTCTGGCTACAAGAAGACCGTTATCAACTCGCGATAGCAAACACCATTCACGGAAACTGCTTGGCAGACCTCATTTTCGAAGAAATCGGCACGATGACAGAACGAACTGGGCGAGCATGCACATGTGTTTTTTCGCATTTTCTACAGACCCGGTTTGCTGAAATTTGCGAATTATTCTCCCGATTGCAGACAAATTTGGTCTATTATGCTGACCAAAAAAAATACGAAGTACACGAAATTCATGTTGATTTGAACGCCCATTTTCGTGAAAGGCTTCAACAATATTAAAGCGCTGCTTAAATGTTTACCTCGTCATGGTGGAATTCGTCAAACACTAAAACAAAGAAATGTCAAATTAAGTTTGTCAAAAACAACTTGACTTTAAGGTGTGACTCACAATTACCATCGTGCATTTTGGTTGGACCACCCTCGAAGAAATAACTCTACTTTGGAATTCCACCTTTTTGAAGAGTGGCGCGTTCGACCAAATTCGTAAGCTTAATCAAATCAATGTGCTGCAGAATGGATGACAGCTCCTCTCGAAATGAACGTCTTTGGCCAGACAGTAAGACTTTTATCTGTGGAGAGCCTTATTTATAATTTAACAACAAAAAAACTCAAAATATATCAATATCGGATATCAGTCTCTACTTTTGCACCTTAAGATCTCCCCCAACCGGAAGATAAATAAGGCTTTCTCTTCAATAAGCAAGAAACTGAACCTAATCCAATTACGAGTTGACCCCATTAATCGAAAGGTATGACCACACGGCAAACTCCCAAATAAAATAAAGTCATATAGGTATGTATGTACATATGTACATATGTATGTATGTATGTAGGTATAGCATATAGAGAGGCAAATAAACCTAATCAATTAAATCTATTTTCTCCATTATTTGCTTATGTACATGTATCTTATTTATTTGTTTACACTTACCTTTATTTCGTTCCTTTCTTCGCCTCGCCTAGGTTGATCAAACACAAACAGCAGCAGTAAAACTCGTTCTCAGATGGTGGTCGTGGGTCGGCAATGTTGGCATTGTTGTTGGTAGGTAATACGTAGAAGAAGAAGCACAAAATAAAATAATCGAACACAAAACAAACTACGGTTGGTCGTTCGCTCAGGCTCCACAAAACAATTGAATAGCAATTACATGGGGGAGCGCAACTACAGCATCAACAGCAAAGAGTAGAGGCAGCAGCCGTGACAGTACAAAAACGCGCGGCGTTTTAAAGAGAAGATCACGAAAGAAACGACAATAGCAAGGAAATGCAGCAGACAGGCGAGATGTTTTAATGTGGCTTGAACCACAACTATTCTTGCCTTTATTGAATTTTAATGACTTTATAAGGGACAAACTCGATGTTTACGTTTAAAAAATAAGAACAAGAACTTTTTGACAATTTCCAATTAGAATTTTTGTCGGAGTCGTAAAATAATAGAAAACATTAACGTCTTTTACACACTTACATTACACGGACACAAACACTTTCGCGCTAGACGTAGACTTGTAATTCTTTGCTGTTATTCCTTTTTTGGATTGCTTTTCCTCTAATCCTTGTTGAAGTAAACGCAGCAAAGGCGGCACACAATAAATAACACGAAAACAATTCACAAATTCACGGTAAACACTGAATTTTTTTGTAAAAATTGTCATGCAATCAATTTTATACGCAATATTAAAATATTCCATTAACTTTTATTTATTTTCCTATAATTTCTTTTGTGCTCCCACAAATCATCTGCAAGAATTTTGCGTGTTTTTTATTTATTGTGTATGTTGTTGTTGTTTTAATAAAATCTCAACGACGGCAAGGAGAACAGCGCCGCCAAGAGTTGAGGTTTTGTTTTTTTCACTGGAGTTCGTTGTTTTGCTTATTTTCGTGTTTTCTTCTAGTTTTTTTTGCTCTCTGCCATGCACTTGCACGCACAAACAGGCTCACACACACGGACGCTCGATTACAGTGAGAAAAAATGTCAGGTTAACTGCGATTAACCAACGAGAAGCATACACACTCATACAGACAATAATGAACGAAGAACCACTTCTTCTCTTGAGCTCAGATGCTTGTTCTTCCACTGGTGCTGCAGAGGACGTTGACGTCGTCCGCTGCCGATTTGTGTGAATACAACTTCGTTTGTATGAGAAAAAAATTACCAACACCGATAAACGCAGACACACACACACACAAACACAGTTACAACAAATATCAAGCCGACAAATTTGGTTCCTGTTTTCTGCAGCATGAGACAAAATTCTTTAAGTTCACTCCAAAGAATACTACAATTTTTGTTGTATTTTCAATAAATTTGTTTAAACTATTGTCGGTAAATTTGCATAATTCTTCGGCTTACACAGACAAAATACAGTAAATTTCTTTTTCGCCAAAAATTGCTTGACTATCTCAACATAGATTTTCCGTGTGTTTTAAATCATCTTCTCATTTTTTTCTTCTTATTTGAATTTTTATTTTTTCTCAAAGAAAAGCTAAAAATTTAACTTCTTTTCTTATTGGGCACTGCTAATTTTACACGTGATTGCCTTTTCGTTTATTCATTTCAACATTAAACAATTATTTTCAACGTCTAGGAATCCATAACTTCAGTGTGGTTCTAACTGGGGCTGTTAAATTCCTTTGAATTTTTCTTCTATATTCGCAAAATTCATCCGCTCCCGTATTGTGAAATTTACGCGCTACACCGCCGTCTTTTTCCCAACTGAAGTTTTCTTGCAGCAGCAGATTTTATTGTGCTTTGTTTTGTTTATTCTTCGCTCTAAATTTAATTTTTGCATGTTATGTTCGTTGTTTTTCTCGTTCTCCGCTTTCTTTTTCATTCGCAAATTCGCTTTGTTTGTTGCTAGAGTTGCCAGAACTGGTAAAGTTTGGTGGTGGCAAGAAAAGAATGAAAGAAAAATACAACACTGTTCTTAATGCAGCACATACAAGTGGAGTTGCCTGACTGTGACATAGTAAATGTGTTTTAGAAGTTTACAAAAGATGTCGCTAAAGTAATTTGTAGCCAAAAATCAACAGCAAAGACTCGAAACAAGACTTACGGCAAACAGAATTTATTGTTTTACGTACCAGAGGGCAGCAGGGTGTTGTTTTAAAATATAATTTACAGCGTTTCGCCGTTTTAAGCCGTATAGGCATCATAATCAATATTTTTGTCCCCGCTATGAAAAATGTCATGGTTCTATTGCAGAAGGTAAAATCAATTGCGCAACAACAAAAAATCGGATGCAACACTGTGACTTTCGATTGTCAAACATAGATGACATACGCGCAAATTCGTGAAAAAAACGACAACAAAATACAACAAATAAGTACAACTGCCAAACGTGTGGAAATTATTAAAACTCGTATAATACAAATGTTTCTAAGTTGCAGTTCTCAAAGTAAATTTTATCATGCGCTCGGTCACCATCAAGGCTTAAGTGTCCAAAGGGGTCAATTCGTAAAGACGGTTGATTAGACGATTTGGTGCACAACAGATCGTTTGAAGCATGGCGCGTCATCCTGCATTAACCAGAGATCCTTCAAATCCATGTTTTCAATTCCAGTAAAAAGAAGTCGGATAACATGGCTGTAACGCCTACCGAAGACCGAAACGTTGCTTCCAGCTTAATTTTGAAATAAATGTCTCACTGAAGCCAACAGATGATGATTCGTTTGTTAACGTAGTCACTGAAATTAAAAGAGCTTCGTCAGAAAAGATGATTTTTCGACCCCTAATCGTTTAATTTAAGTTGCAATGAAGCGAATGGTCAGGCGCCTTAAATTTCTGCATTAAATGGAGCATGTAAAAGAATAATTCGAGACTTGTGTCCAGTATTCTCCTCTGGCTAGTGCGTGATGTGTTTAGTTGTTGAGATCGACAACGAGTCGATGTGCTTGTATTGAGCTGCGCACTCCCGGCTACTGCAGCCTCATTCTCGTCTGAGCGCACCGCACCGTACGACGATGGGGGCCGTGTGTGTTGTCCATTAGCATATCAATCTCTTGAACTTTTTCCACAAACTTAAACAGCCGACGCGGTAACATCTTAATTAGTTCGTATGGATCGGTCTTCTATTGGTAGGCGCTTATACTAATACAGTTTAAATGGCGTCGAAATTTTGCAAATATGTACTCTTCTATTGATGTAGACGGAGATAGCCAACTTGTAAGTACTTACTTCATATTATGATTGAATTCCTGGACTGAAAATGTAACCGGACTAATCAGGAAGGCATCAATTTGAATTTCAACACCTAATCCATGGCTCCCAATGGGGAGTCTCTGTAGAGATGGTAAGAGTGAATTGAATTTTCGTGGGCAATTTTGTGAAGAAAACTTGTAAAGTAAGATTTAGTTCCTATTCAATTGGGGAGAACCAGGTCTTAAAGAGTTTAGTTTTCTTATCAACAATTGTTGCGAAGCTATCTGATGAAGGTCGTCATGGACCCGAAATCGCGATAAAAGCCGAGTGCGGCCATGAAAACTAATCTCACTTTGCCATTTTTTTTTTAAAAACTTGTCTTCGATTTAAATATATATGCAAGAGGTCTCGAGCCGGTAAATCCCTGTTCAATGTGTAAACGCAAAAGACCGAAATAAAACAAACGACAAATTTCTTTCGAATTTTGCAAACCTGCCAAAAAGAATTTAAACAGACTAAAATCATGCTAATGCCAATCAGAAATCTTTATAATATCCCAAAATAAAAAAGTTGTTATCAGCTGTTCGCTTGATTTTGACTTCTATAGGGTTTCCGCCGGGAAGGTATACTCCTTTGTTTCGACAGCCGGTTCTATGCACCGGATCGACCTGAGGGAGGAATTCTTGGGTCGAGAGCTGCCACCCGGCACCATGTGCCACTACAACAACAACAACTTTGTTTTGTCGCCATTTTGGTTTACATTAGTCTTGACAGTTCATATTTGGCAGTCGTGAAGTAGAGAGGTGGCAAATTTATTTTCGAAAAATATTCGATAAACCAACGTGCTTTAATCGTTAAAACATTTCATCAAAATAATTCATCGATTACTGTGAGAATGGGAAAGTTACGTGATAACTTTCACACACTATTTATCGTGTAGTTAATGATTTCGAAGAAAGAGAGTCTGTAACTGATAGGCCCAAGTATGGACCACAACGTTATGCAAGATCGACTGAAAACGATACTGCTGCTCAAGAAAGTGTTCAAAACAATCCATCAACCTCAATTCGACGCCGTGCTGAATGTAATGAAAAATGTGCTCTAAAGGGCTCGCATTCGTAAGGCTAACAGAGGCGGATATTTATCTGATATTCTATTCCATACAAAATTGTCGACATTAAATAAAACATTTATATCAATATAAGATCCATTTTCTTTCCTTTAATCAAAAATTATAATTCATTCTTTGAATGAAAGAGCATTGGCTGAAATCACGTTAATGATCGACCCGAATAATTATGGACATATTGCAACTGCAACATCGGCAATGGCGGCATTAATGCAAGCATACGAAGACACAGGACTCACAAGGAAGGTAGAACTACTGAAATAATTGGTAAATATAAAGATGCAGAATTTCAAATCGATATTAACGAGATAGTAATAGTTGCCCTTAAAGTCAAGAACGCTGGTTTAAATATACGAGTAGATGACGAATTGACCGCATCTTTAATGCTTGCGGGATTGACTGATGATTTCAACCCCTTGGTCATGGCTGTGGAGAACTCGAAGGACAAGTTAACGGTTGACGCAGTCAAGAATCTTTTAATGCGAGACACAAAATTTGACAAAAATATAGATAAATAAGTTGCGTTTAAAACAAATTTTGTTAAGATGAATGCTAAGAAAATTCAGTGTTTTAACTGCAAAGGATTTGGTCACATATTAAGAAACTGTCCGAACCGAGAAAGGATTCAAAACACAGCTAATGGTAAATTTAAAGACAGGAGGTCGGAACATTTATTTGCGTCTTGTGGAAGTCTTGGAAAATGTGCTAAGGCGGTCAAATACGTTGGAATCCAATATAGAGTGTGATGTGTGGTATGTAGACAGCGGCGCTAGTACCCACATGACGAATGAAAAAAAGCCATATTAATAAGTACAAAATTAAGTCTCAAACAAAAAGGTAATTGTTGCAGACAAAAACGAGTTGCAAGTAGAATGTATTGGAAATATCGACATCAGCGTTGGCAAATCAAATGAAACAGTAACGATCAAGAATGTCAAATACATATGTACCAAAGCTATGGGTCAATTTACTTTCGGTCATACAAATAACAAAACCAGGAAAGAAGGTAATTTTTTATGAAGACAAATGCCAAATTATGAATAAAGAAGGGAAAACCGTGGGAACAGCAATGCCAAAAAACGAAAATGCTTTTGCAGTATCTATCGATTTCAGTTTATGGCATCGTAGAATGGGACACATTAGTAATAAGAAACTAAATGAAGTAATAATTGCAAATTGTGGCATAAATTAGAACGCCAAATAAGGAAGAGGGTAGTCGGGCAAAAGATCTTTTGGAAATTTTTATCGTTGGACCATTGAAGAACGTATCTATTTCTGGCTGTCGTTTTTTAGTGACATTTGTTGACGACTTCTCCCGGAAGGTTTTTGTATATCCCATAAGAAATAATTCCGACTTATTTTCAGGATTCGTGGATTTAAAAAAAAAGATGGCAGAAAATCAATTGTCACGGAATATCAAGACAATTCGGTCGGTCAATATTCCTACAAGACTGCGGTATCATGCATCTGAGACCTGTCCATATTCGCCGGAACAAAGTGGAGTAGCCGAAAGGATGAATCAAGAGAGTGCGGGGTATGCTTTTGGATATTCAACTAGGACGAAGCACGTGGGCATAAAAGCAAAATTTATTCGACCAAAAAAATTAATAGTAATGAAATAACATTAAAATATGTACCTACTAAAGAAATGGTGGCAGATGTATTTACAAAAGCTGTAACTCCTCAGAAATTAAGTTACCTACAAGAAAAATTTGTACTTCAATAAGTTGATGTGTATATATTTTTAATGCTAATTTTAAGTTTTGATTTCAACGATAAGTGCATAATCAGGAAGATTGTAGAAAATGGAATGAATTGATAACTCTAGTACGTTATTGTTGTATATTCAAACCGAAAATAATTTTATCAGTTCAATAAACGAATTCAAACCGAACAGAAAAAGTCAGGTGCATAAGGTCAGACGTAAAGAACAAAATTAAAGCAGTCAATCAGTCTTGGTCTTAGGAGTAGAATAGATAGCGGAAAAAAAATCTATGTCAAAGTTTTTCACTTCTTAATAAAGGGTGCATTAGATTCGACGCGACCGAAATATACACCGATTTCCCAGTCTAAATACTTACCTTTTTCCCCATCAAAAGGGGGTATGTTTTATCAGCAACCCTCTCTCCAAACCCTCCTTTAAATGTACTTATACCCACTTCAACACCCCTGGTCACCCGGTGTCATACGAATTTTTTACTAATTTTTCTGTTTGTTTATCAAACTTTTGATAAGCAAAAGCGATAGAACAAAAAACCCACTCACGCAAAAAAGAATTATTAACACTTTTTATACGCGGTGTGTCTACACTCCACTCAGTATTGTGTAGGGAATGGTAACGCTAACATGGATAACAAACATAGTTAAAATAGAACGCGGCAATTGTTCAAATAAAAAGAGGAAATAATCAGCGAAATTGATTCTCCCGAAACCCTATAAAAATAAAATGAGTAACCTACAAAAATTGTTAATAGTTTGCATAATTTGTTTAAATTTGAGTGCGATAAGAGCAGGTGTGTTGTTGAACGCAAAAAAAACTAAAAATGAAAGAATAAACAAAAACTAAAATGTAACAAAATTGAGTTCAAATAATGTTTTAAAAAATGCCTTAATTCTTTATTAAAATATGATTCTAGATAATCCTTGCATATTGGAGGATACTTGCGAACGATGTTTAAGCGCAGATATCTCTTGTGCGTGGTGTACTGATAAGGTGATAATCAAAAATTATTAAACTAAAGATAGTGTACGACGTCGGTATGATAAGTCCAGCTTATTTGTACATATGTATATACATATATTCTACAATGTTCTCACATATTTGGAAATTAAAAAAAAAAACAAATGCGAATAATGTCACTCGAGTGAATCATACGTACTGCGATGTAATATTAATGGTACCGGTATACTCGCAAATGTTTCGAGATAATCGCTTTTAACAAAGTGTTTATTGTTCAATATAGACGAAAAGTTTATTTGACGACTGCAATTCAAATGACATTAAAAAATGCTCTGGATAGTTATATTATGGATTCATCGAATTTGCCATAAAAAATGGTATATGCATTTTCCAGTGTACCGGATTCTGTCAGTCATGCTTGATTGTCTCGCGTGTAACTTGGCTTATATTAAAAACTGCCTAATACGAACTACGAAAAAAAGATATATTTCAAAACAGTTTTTAAAGAAAGGGAAAGAATTAAAAAATTCATTAGCATTGTATTTTTAAGAATTATATTTCACAAAACTAAAAAAGATTAGTTTTGTGAATATGTATCCATTCTAACGTGTTAATATTTTGCTTGCAACTACTATAATGTCTGTTCGATTGAGGTTTCAAAACTAGCGTTTATATGAAAGTAAACATGTTAGCAAGCGTGTCGGCTGTAAGTCGCAACTAGATTTTTTCCAACAACTGTCTCACATGATACACCCTGTTTTCATAAAGATATCAATAAAATAAGAGAAAAATATTTTTTATTTTAATAAAAAAACAACGTTTTATACAATTTAAATTATGAAAACAAATCTGTGTTTGCGAGTTAGAACTATTTGTAACTTTTAGAGCGGGAAAAAGGAAATAGCCTTGGTACTAAACTTGGAGAAATAATTTGAACCTGCTCGGAAAAACGAATAAGGCGACAGCGTCGTTTGTCAAGTGTTCTCATTTTATGGACTTAGACAAATAAATAGGAGTACAATTTTCGATATAGGTGCACTTATGGAAACATCTATGTATTGCATTCTCTTTATTTATAAAAAGTCGGTCAGTGATTTTAAATTAAAAAAGTCATTGATTTTAAATTAAAAAAGTCAGTGATTTTAAATTAAAAAAGTCATTGATTTTAAATTAAAAAAGTCAGTGATTTTAAATTAAAAAAGTCAGTGATTTTAAGTTAAAAAAGTCAGTCATTTTAAATTAAAAAAAGTCTGTCAGTGACTTTTTTTAATTTCCTAAATAAAAATCAGTCACTGACATTTGTTTATAAAAGTAGTATATAAAAATGAATCAGTGTCTTATTTTTAAATTGGCAATATAATAGTCATATTCGTTAAACCGACTACAGGAGATATATATATATTCTTGACAACAATAATCAACGGTATTAAACAGGGGACCAAAAACTAATTTAGCCTATAAGTATAAACAAATGGAAGAGGTAGGAAAGGGAGAGAAAAAGACCAAAACGGGCTAAAAGTGGCAACGACAATTAAAAAATATGCGGAGAGTACGGAAAATAGCAAAATAAATAAATGTGAAAACAAAAGTGTTATTCCAAAACGGTATAAAAATGGGAAAAATTTAAAAAAAAATATTTAACAGAATTGAGGAGAATGTTAGAAAACAGACAACAATAGGCCGAAATGGGAAAAACGTTAAAAATTAGAAAAGACATTTTAAAATTCACTAGAGATTTTGGGAACAAAATTAAGTGATAAATAGGGAAAAATCGTTCCAACAAAGCAATTTGTTCCAAGACAGTGGTTGGCAACATCTGGAAAAACAGCGAAGGAGATTAGATAGAAAAAGACCAAAACGTACTAAATCGCAAAAAAGAGCTCAAAATATTATACTACATAATGCAATCCATGTTGTAGGATGGGTAAGGTTTGGCCCAATCGAACTAAGCGTGCTTTTTCAATTTTTTTCTTTTTTCTGGCAATGTAAAATAGATTTCAATATTTTATTAATTTTTCCCTTGTGAAGTATTTTTCCCGTTATACGAGGGCTGCTATATATATTTCTGGCCTAATAATGAAAATTTGAATATTTATCATCAAAAATGGTTTTATTGTTTTTCAAAGAATTCTCCAGCATAATTCATACACTTCTGTATGCGCTCAAACCAATTGTCGAAGCCCTTCTTAACTCCGATTGGGACACCTCCAAAACATGGTTTTTGAACGCTTCATCAGCATCTTCTGGCGACGAAAATCGTTGACCACGCATTTTTTTCTTGATGTGCGGGAATAAAAAGTAGTCATTGGGTGCCAAGTCAGGACTGTACGGCGGATGACCCATCAATTCGACGTTTTGGCCGGTCAAAAAGGCGCTGGTTTGAGCCGATGTGTGAGAGTTCGCATTGTCATGGTGACTCGTCTTCTCTTGTTCGTTTTTCGAATTTCTCTTAAGACTTCAGGCAAACAAGTTGTGGTGTACCACTCAGAATAGACCGACCTACGTTGCTCTAGCGGAACAGTCGCCATATGACCCGTTTTGCCGAAGAGACAGGCGACCATTTGCTTCGAAGTGCTTCTTCCACGAACAACTTTGGTGGGTCGTCTTCGAAGACCCACACGGTCGATTGCTGTTTTGATTCGGGCTCATACGCATAAATTCATGATTCGACACCTGTGACGATCTTATAAAAATCTTTTGAAAAACCGCGATCGTACTTTTTCAAAATTGAGCGGGAGCGTTGTCGTTGAGCGGGATCCAACGAGAACAAACCTTTTTTACGGCAAAGTGTTCATGCAATATCGAATGTATGCTGGTGGAAGAAATGCCCAAGGATGCCTCTATCTTACGGTATGTCACATGACGATCTTGCATTATTAGTTCAAGCACGGCATCAATGTTCTCTGGCACAACGGCCGTTTTCGGACGACCTTCCTGATCTTCGTCTTTGAGCGAGCGTTGGCCACGATTGAATCATTAAACCAGTTTTTCACAGTGTTATATGATAGTGCTTCATCGCCATACAAAGATTTAAGTTCATCGATGCACTGTTGGGATAATTCACGTCGAAAGTTGTTAAAAATGATCGCACGAAAATGTTCACGAATTAGTTCCATTTTTTTGCCAAATGGTCGTACGTCAAAACGTGTTGAGTACGCCTATGCTTAAAAATGTCAAACTTTCCAATGGAAATGTCAGATGGCGCCAGGCAACATTTAGTGTTGCGTAGGCCAGAATATATATAGCAACCCGCGTAGTACGTTTTGTCCCTCTTCTGCCTACTCTCCATCGCAGCTTTTCTAGTTGTGCCAAGTGCTGTGTTAAAACAATAATGAAACTGTTTGCTTTTTTTGACCGATTTTGATCTTAATGATAAGTTTTTTCTGTTCCTATAATCTTTGATTTGAAAATGTCTCTCTCATTTCTGTAGGAGATATATAAAACTGTATTTTAATTATTTCCCTTTTGATCATTTTTTAACCCGTGTAGGAAGCTTAAGTAGCAACTCCTACGCATTAAAAGCATTGCTTTAAAAATAATGCAAATAGTTTTTTTCCATGTTAATGTACATGGTTAACCTACAGGGCCTATTGATGACCTTGAAACAATATTTATACCACAATTTACCGTCTCGTTTGTTTTTTTTCTGTCAGTTTATTAATGCTTAAATATTATTCGAAGTAATCGTTGCCAAAGACCGCTGAAGAGATTCTTGGTGGGTTTAGAAACAGCTGTTTAGTCTGCCTGGCAACTAGCCAATACGTTTGACTAATTTTTTAGTTGTTTCTGAAAAAGAAACAACCAAAGGTCTCGAACCAGAATAAAAACTGTTCACGTCATATTATTCTCAATGGCTGTGTTTGTTTGAAGTTACCAAACTAGCAGTTCTATGGAAGCGAGTTGGATTCAAATCGCTAACAAAACCAAGGAAAGGTACCAGTTTTATTTGGCAAAAATCGAACGACAGTCGGTTCTAAGCACCGGATCGACCGATGGAGGAATTCTTCGGCCAAGGACTGTCACCCCGGTACTATGTGCTACAACAACAACCAGTTTTTTCCCACAAGAAGTCTTATATGGATAGCTAATATTCTTTTTTTATTAATACTGAAAAATAATCAAGCAACAATAGGTCTCATCGGCGAATTTGTATCGATATCATGTGCATGAGATGAAATAAGTGAATATTTAAATCAACTCAAATAATAGTTCAAAGCCATTTTACTAATTAGAGCTTGACTACAACCATAGCGAACGACAAATGAAATTTTCTTGTTAAACAAACACAATATTTTGACGTTAAATCTTGTCGTTTTTTGTGAATTTTTTTTTTATTAAATGTAATCAAAACTAGATTCTATATATGTGACAGCGCATAGAGGAAGGGACCTAAGGGTTAAAAAAATTAATTTTCATTTTATTTCTTTTTTTGATGTGTAGAACATCTGAGCATCGAATGAGACCGATCCCATGCCCCAAAAGTGTTCCCTACCAGAGATATGCGCGTTTTATGAAAGTGAAGTCGACGATTCTAAGCGCAAATAGAAAGGGACCTAATCTTTAAAATTGGTCTCCTGAACAAAACTGGTTTTTAACCTTAGGTCCCTTTCTATTTTGCGCGTCACATATATTTGCCAGAAAATGTCGATTAGTTGCGAAAAACACTTAAGGTATGGAAAATATAAGTACTTTCCAATACTTACATTTTTTATAAATAAGTGGAAACGATAATTGATAAAACGACAAAAAATAAAAAAAGAATTTAAGTTGGCGTTCTATCGCCAGCCGTCACAAGTATTCGCGAACAAAATATGTCGCTCATGTTAGAAACGAGACAAATGGCTATACGACATGGTTGTGTTTGGGCTCTTAGAGCTATGCAAAAGTGTAGCAATTTATGGAAATTTTATACTTCATTAAATATTTTATTACAATTTTTAGTTTATTATAGACCGATTTTGGAGAATCGCCGATAAAACCTCTTGTTCTTTGACGAAAAAATTATTTTCACGTTCATCTACGATGGAGTCTCAGTACCAGGCTTAAGCTAGACCGACTATAGGTTTGAGCTATGTATATAAAGAACATTTTAAGACGCGAATTCCTTTTACCAGTCAATTGTTTAGACATTATTATTTCAACTTATCATACCGTCCTCGTGAAATGACATCAACATGTGTTTCGTCATCACTAAAAAGTATTATTCACATTACCAACAGCAATATGAACTTCGTTATCGCTGCCTTAATCGAACTGCACTTCTGGAGTACGGCTGCCATGCCGACCACATTTACGAAAATGAGCCTAAGTTGCATACTCTCATGGATTCAGCGCTCAAGGACTACGAGTTAACCAACAATAGGGCAGTGCAAGTTCAACCACAACGTGTCTATTTAAAGTTGGTGAAATGTAAGTAAATACTTGAAAGAATTAATGAAAATATTATAAGAACATCTGTTTCAACAATTATTTGATTTGCTACTGGTTCAAAAATAGTAAATAATACGATTTTTTGGGCCAACACTCAGGGGCTTTCCCCTTTTCATGCGATGCATTGTGTTGGTGAGTCGAAAGTAAGGGAGTTCAAGGGCGAAAGAGGGAGTAATGTTTGTTGACATTTGACATGAATTTCTGGATGTCGTAATTGGTGGGAAATACATTCGCCGGAAGTCGATACACATACAGACAGTACGGGCGAAAAACGAATTTAATCTGTAATGAATAGTGCGGTCAACCGGCCAATCGATAACAAATGGGTGTGCATTCCTGGAAAGTCGTGTATCCCTGCCGAACATCCTCACGTCAGGAATAAGACGACGAATGTCTGAAGAACACACACCATGAAAGTAACGATAGAATAGCAAAACACAACCTACATTCCGATGATGCTCTATGGTCGATAAGTCCAAGCCCACAATAATTCCTTTGTCTTTTTTCTTGGTCCTAACGGAACAATCTTGCAAATGTTTTTTTTCTGGTCTTCCACCACTCTATCGATAACGAGATATTTCGTCGACATACTAGATTTGTTACATCAATTTCTTTTTGTCAACCAATCAGCATTGATCTTTAAAAATCCACGCTTTGACCTTTATGCTTTTCTCCCCCTATTGTTAAATTTAACACAAATCATTCTCATTAAATCTTCCAAAGAGAAATATCTATAGTTTTTTTATGCTGTGCTTATATTTCCTGAAATAAAGTCAAATATGAGACCGCACTCTCATTTTCCTTTGACTCGCACCCAGATTTCAAAAATTTGCTAATATCTGGCATAATGGAACCTCCGGCACACGCCAGCAAAAAATGTCCCAGACCAAAAAAGTTTTTTTTTAAAAAAAATTTTGTTTAAAAAAGGGGTTTTCAATTTATCGGAAAAAAATTCTCGAAATAATTAAAATTTTACGACTTTTAATTAACTTATGACATAAATCTTTTTAATAAAAAAAAATTTGAACTAAATATGTTACAAAGAACAAATGTTATTGTTATTTAAAGTCAAATTAGTGATACAAATCCGTAAGTTTTTGACGTCATATGAATATCGAAATCTCCTCACTGCCGGAGCCGATAATTCCACATCGGCTACAAACTCTGCTCGAACGGCCTGCCATTCCAGGACCAAGTCTGATGAAAGCCCCACTTATGCTTTCCGCCACTGGGTCACTTTTTGTTATCAAGAATGCCGAAGGCTGCTTTGTTAATACTCAAGCGAGAGACTATGAGAGAAGGTAGCAGAATGCGACTGCTCTCTGGTAGATAAGATAACTTGCGTTCAAATATTATCTATTGGCATAGTTTTTGTTGGTGTCTGCTTTGAATTGATTTGGTGTTGTTGACTTTTACGGTAGGTTTTTATCTTTGCGCGTTCTACATTGTTTTAGTGGTGGTTGTTGTAGTAGTCGTAGGTAGCCAGCTTTGTTTTAGCTCATGTTTTCCTACTCATTTAACATCACTACTATTTTGTTTATTTTTGTTGTTTCATTCACAAATTTCAGCTGAGAGATCTTCCGTAGTATGCATGTATGTGTTTATGTCATCCACTAATTTGACATTTGTTTGTTTACCTTTGAGATTAAGTGGGACACGATTTTGACACCTCCTTCGTTTTGTTGTCATTTTGAGGTATGGTGGGTGGAATTGTAGTGCAGAAACTGATAAGTTGCGACTATAAATATTTATTTAGATCGTAAGACATTGAGTCTGTTTAATTTAAACCCAGTCACAAAATGGTTGGTGGAGGTTAGGAAATTCGGAAAAACCCTAGTCAAGGAACAATTGTCGAAACAAACAAATAATATGGCACTATAGGGCATTAAAAACGAAAAAGTTAAAAAAAATGCGGCGGCAACCCACATTTTCCGAGTAACGGGACCCTAAATTTCAGACCTACTCGGAATTATTGAATAGCAAATGGAAACATATTTCAAACGGTGTTGTTGTTGAAGCGACAACTAAGTGCCGGGGTGACAGCCCTTGGACAAAGAATTGTTTTTTGGGTCAATCCGGTCTGTGGAACCGGCTGTCGTGGGATTTCAAACGGTGTATATATTTAATGTATCCTTTAACCCATTGTGGGCTGGGGGTCATTTGTATATTTTTGACCCGAGTTTTTTTTTGAAAATTAGGTTTAAACCCGGAAAATTAACGATTTAAAGGTACGTATTTCTTCCTACTAGTTTATACGAGGGTTGCTATATATATCTTTCTGCCCTAGGCAACACTTAGTGTGGCGCCATCGGACATTTCCATGGGAAAGTTTGACTAATTTAGCATAAACGTACTCAGAACGTTACAATGACTTGAAAAAATCAATTTGGCAAAAAATTGAATTAACTCGTTTCGTGCGATCATTTTTTACAACTTTCGACGTGGATTATCACGACAAGAGTGCATCGATGAACTTAAATCTTTTTATGGTGATATAGCACCATCCTATGTCACTGTGAAAAACTGGTTTAAAGAATTCAATCGTGGCCAAATCGTCGTCTAAAAACGACCGTTGTGCCAGAGAACATTGATGGCGTGCGTGAACTGATAATGCAAGATCGCTATGTGACATACCGTGAAATAGAGGCATCCATGGGCATTTATTCCACCAGCAAACATTTGATATTGCATGAATACCTGGCCGTAAAAAAGGGTTGTCCTCGTTTGATCCCGTACAATTTGACAATCTCTCAAAAAAGGCTCGTGTCTATTGTGTAAAGAAATTTTGAAAAATACGGTGTAACGTTTATAAGATCGTCACAGGTGATGAATCATGAATCTATGCGTATAAGCCCGAAAAAAAACAGCAATCGACCGTGTGGGTCTTCGAAGACGAGCCAAATCTAATGATAGTTGTTCGTGGAAGAAGCACTTCGAAGCAAACGGTCACCTATTTTTTCGGCAAAACTGGTCGCCTGTTTCATCGGCTAAACTGGTCACGTGGCGTCTGTTTCGTTTGAGCAACGTAGGAGGTCAATTCTGAGTGGTACACCACAATTTGTTTGCCTGAAGTCTTTGGAGAAATTCGAAAAACAAACAAGAGAAGACGAATCATTGTGCACCATGACAAAGCGAGCTCTCACACATCGGCTCAAACCAGCTCCTTTTTGACCGGCCAAAACGTCGAATTGATGGGTCATCCGCGTACAGCCCTGACTGGGCATCCAATGACTTCTTTTTATTCCCACACACCAAGAAAATATGCGTGGTCATCAAATTTCGTCGCCAGAAGATGCTGTTGAAGCGTTCTCAATCGGTGTCTAATCGGAGTGGAAAAAGTGCTTCGACAATTGGTTTAAGCGCATGCAAAAGTGTATAAATTATACATTTTTGATGATAAATATTCGCATTTTCATTATTAGGCCAGAAATGTATATAGCAGCCCTCGCAGTTAAGACTTTAAGCTTTTATTTGGGCCGGAGATAAAGGCGTTAAAAATGATTATTTTTTGAAGAAAATGGATAGTGATATCAGTGAGAGCGCTGCAGGCGAAAAAATATTTTTCATTTTTTTTAAACAAAGGGTATTTCCTCCGTTTCTAGAAGAGTTAAAACATCTAAAAATGCGTTAAATGTCACATATCTCGGAAACTATGTGAAACCGCCAATTTTTTTATTTAGCATTTTCTGTTTAGAATCAAAAGTTCTATCGATGGTCCAAATTTGGTGTTCGTCCCAAAGTTGTAAATAAGCTACATTTAAGCCAGAAATCCGGAAGGTTAGTACCGATACGAAGTTTTGGATGTTTTGGTGTTTTGGTGTTCGATAATTTGAAGCTGGACTTCTCTTGTGATTGCTAACAATCAATTATTGTTCTGATCGCCTAAAAGGCACGCATGCATTTATGTATTCTCTCTTCACGATCAATTTGATTTAATAAATTCCCAGCGCCATGCGTTGTGGCTATTGCCGGGCTTATATCTGGTGGTGTTTACAAGCTAATCTCGCATTCTAATTTTACATCAAAGAAATGCCTCTGAAGTCTGATGTCATAGAAGGCGAGACTAAAAAAGTTCTATCAGACTGAAATGTGTACATTTTCCTTAATTTTAGATTATTTGATTTCAACAGAATAGGTCCCTTCATACTCTTTACTTGTGTAATAAATACTTCTATATACTATCTTATTCCAAAATATCAGCGCATCCGGAACGAATAAAACTCTCCTACCGGCCGGCACGTAATAATCCTCTAGATCTTTATGTTCTCATGGATCTCACGTGGACTATGAAAGATGATCGAGAGACGCTGGTTAAACTTGGCTCCGAACTGGCAACAACCTTACGAAATCTTACCTCAAATTATCGCCTAGGTTTCGGAAGCTTCGCCGATAAACCGGCAATGCCAATGATAATGCCACATCTGAAGGATAACCCCTGTGCAAAGGAGAGACAAGTATGTGAGCCCACCTATGGCTATCGACATCATTTGCCCCTAACCGAAGACGAGAAACATTTTGTGAAATCGGTCAATGCGAGTAAGGTAACGGGGAACTTGGATAACCTGGAAGGTGGCCTAGATGCTCTGATGCAGGTATTAGTATGTCCTCGCGAAATAGGCTGGAAAGAGGTAGCCCGTAAGGTGGTCATATTGGTCACCGATGGTTTTATGCATTTTGCGGGCGATGGCCTACTGGCGGGTATTACAAAAAAGAATGACAAACGGTGTCATTTAGATGGAGAAGGAGAATATGTGGGTTCTTTGGTCTATGACTATCCATCGTTGGAGGAGATCTACCGAGAGCTGTTGAAGCGAAAGATCAGTGTAATATTTGCGGTTACCGAAGATGTGGTGCCCACATATCGAGAAATCAGCAATTTAATGAAGGAAATTAGTAATGTGGAGATATTGAGTGAAGATTCGTCGAATATATTGGAGTTGATTAAGAAAAGGTAGGTTGAGACTTTAAAAGAAAATCCTTATTTCTCAATTTCTTATTCTTCTTCTTTTAGTTATGAAAGTTTCATCAAAAGAACCCAATTTTCGGACAATAGTCCCGATTTCATAAAAGTGGAATATGAAACGGACTGTGGTGGCCAATTTTCAACCCTGCGCAAGCGCAACTATTGCAATGGTGTTGAACTGGGCAAGACAGTGGATTTCTATATCAACTTAACCTTAACCGACTTTCCCAAAGATGGTGTTTATGTAAGTGGGGAAACGTTGCTTGTGACCTCATTAAAGATTTTTTTTTGTTTTCAGACCCATAAAATTCGCATTGAGGAATCTGTTTTAAATGAATTTATGGAAATTGAGGTGGAAATTCAAAAGCCATGTCCCTGTGTCGAAGAATCTGAGCCGACCGATGAATACGCTCGTTTCCAGTGCAACGACAATGGCTTCCTTCAGTGTGGCATGTGTCAGTGCGATGCGGCATGGTAAGTTCTATGAATTGAAAGAAATATTTCGAATAAGGTGGCGTTTAAATACGTAATTGCCGTATATTAAATTAGGTAAACTTTTCTGCATGCAAATATCTTGAAAGCAATTCCATTAGGTAAACTTTTTTGCTTGCTAATATCATGAAAGCAATTTCATATAATTTATATAGCAGAGCACGGTACCAGTCTTACAGTATATCTCCAACCATTGCTCTTTGTTTAACTGTCGTTGTAGCTAATTTTTTTTTGCTACGATAAAAATGAGCTTTTGTTTAATCAATTAATTTTTATTTATTATTAGAAAATTATTTTAGTTTTAAGGTAAACATACATGATTTAAGTATTACAAAGAGATATATTTTGTTGACACAAATTCGAAATTTTGAGGCTTTATTTGTATGTTCAAATCCGTTTGCCTACAAAAAGCCCCCCTGGAAACGTATTTAATTATTTAGCATTGAACAGAAAAGGTAGTTTTAAATACGAAATCACGACGAAGTATAAATCGATTTCTCCAAAGAACTTCTTCGCGGGATTTTTATACACTTCATTTACGTCATAAATTTTAGGTTCGTGGGTTTTCAGATTAATATAAATGTAAACCCTTTGGAAAGCTTATTATCATTTTCTACCTAAACCTGTGTATTACAACGCAAACTTAAGTAGTTTAAAGTTTTAGTTTTGACTCCTATATGATACTTTGCTGTAATCTGATATATTGAAGATTTGTCTCGTCAGTAGAAATTTTAAGCAAGATCTCATTTAAAATGTTGAGTCTCGCTTTAGAACGAAGAGTATCAATATTTTATTCCAAGTACGGATACCCTATTAGTATCAAATCTTTAGTATTCGAGACAAGAGGGTTGAGAGACATTTTTGAAACATCTGAAGACTTTAACTTAATTATTTAAAAATGTCCATTCAACTGCTGCGAAAATTTCCAAAAGCCGTACAGGCTTTATGTCAGTCAAATCTAACGCCTCTGGTTGTGATAAGATATCTTTTAAATATCTTAAAGCAGTATTTCCATTTATATTAAATCACCTTCTTCATTTAGTGAACACTATAATAATGACCTCCTGCTTTCCTAATGATTGGAAAGTAGCTAAAGTGACAACAATTCAAAAGAAGTCAAGCTCGAATTCTCCTGATAACTCAAGACCTATTTCTTTGCTTCCTATCCTGTCAATAGTTGTGGAAAATATTCTTAAGCGGCAGTTGTTAGACCATATTGAGAGTAAATCGCTGCTAAATGATTGCCATGTGTTTTCCGGAACGACAGGACAACCTATGGCCTAATTAATTGACCTTACTGACTAAATAAGGAAGAATACTCACGATCAAAAAAATGTGTATGGTTTTGTCTTTGGATTTAGAAAAGGCCTTCGATAGGGTACATTATGGAATTTTGATAAACAAATTGCAAAAAGATTATGGACTTGGGCCTGTAGTTTAATGATATCTTCTTTATGGGGTAGAAAGCAGTTTGTTCGTGTCAATGGAGTCTCATTGTTGGCTTTGTCTGTTAGGAGTGGGGTCCCTCAGGGTTCAGTTCTTGGTCCAATTTTGTTTGTGCTGTTTATTAATGACCTTTTCAAAATTCTAGGCATTTGGTGTATACCATACTCTTTTGCTGATGATGTTCAGCTATTAATTTGCAGAAAAATCCAGTATTTGAATGTTTTACAAGCCAAAACTAATTATGTTTTAAAATTATTCAGCGTATGGATGTCCTCCAACAAGCTTAGTATTAATCCTACTTAAACAAAGGCAATACTTTTTTCATCATCATCTTCTATCAACCTTGACTTGAAATAAAATGGTACGCCTATAGAATTCGTTCAGAGTGTTTGGGAACCGTGCTGGATAACAAATGTTGCTTTGAGCTGCATATTCGCTGTATTGCTTCACGTATTAGTTTCACACTTCGTCAAATATACGAGTACAGCACCAATTTAGTTTTACCTCGTTGGGTGAAAACAAAACTAGTTCATGGCTTAATTATGCCTAATATTTTGTACTGCCTAGAGGTATATTGACGCGCAAAATGGAAAGGGACCTATGGTTAAAAACCAGTTTGTTTAGGAGAGCTATTTTAAAGATTAGGTCCCTTTCTATTTGCGCTTAGAATCGTCGACTTCACTTTCATAAAACGCACATATCTCTGGGAGGGAACACTTTTGGGGCATGAGATCGGTCTCATTCGATGCTCAGATGTTGTCCACATGAAAAAAAAAGTAAAAGGTTAAGGAAAACTTTTGTTCAGGAGAGCCATTTTAAAGATTAGGCCTCTTTCTATTTGCGCTTAGAATCGTCGACTACACTTTCATAAAACGCGCATATCTCTGGGATGGAATACTTTTGGGGCATGGCATCGGTCTCTTTCGATGCTCAGATGTTGTCCACATCAAAAAAAGAAAAAAAAATGAAAATTGATTTTTTACCCTTAGGTCCCTTTCTCTATGCGCTGACACATATATAGGAACTACTCAAAGTAATATGAATATAATAAAAGCAGTGCTTCATAGATTTATGTGCTATATATATTCTGTTAAACCGAGTGCTCCCATATCGCCGTTTGTGAATGGCTTTTTAGGCTGTTCCTTTGTGGAATTTGTGCACCTTCGGTTGTTTTACTTTTTTTTACAAGAATTCAATCTCCTTTGTTCCTAGCAAATTCATTTGTCTTCAGTCACTCAATTTGCAACAGATAGATAATTATTCGAAAGGCAACACCGCTTATGGATCGATCATTCCTCATAAGGAATGAACCGACTATTTAACATTTTGCCAAGCAGTTTTAAAACGTTTAATTTGTCTTCCATGACATTTCGTAAACATTTAATGTAACATTTTCGTTCAAGTACAGAGTAATGCTTTTCTTTATATGTTTTTCCTTGGTTTCTTGATTATCATTTATATGCTTTCATCAGGTTTTTTTTTTCTTTTATTACACCAAATTAGGATTATTTTTATTTTTTTCTTTATTTTATACTGAATTTTTACTAGTAGTTTATTATGTTCTATTTAACATTTTAATGCACATGTGACGCGCAAAATAGAAAGGGACCTAAGGTTAAAAACCAGTTTTGTTCAGGAGAGCCATTTTAAAGATTAGGTCCTTTTCTATTTGCGCTTAGAATCGTCGACTTCACTTTCATAAAACGCGCATATCTCTGGGAGGGAACACTTTTGGGGCATGGGATCGGTCTCATTCGAACTCAGATGTCCACATCAAAAAAAAAAAAAATAATGAAACTTAATTTTTTTTTAACCTTAAGTCCCTTTCTCTATGCGCTGTCACATATTGTAATTTAGCTTTAATAGGCCCCCAATAGGCTTCGAATTATTTTTATTTGTCAATAAACAAATGAAATGAAGAAGAAGCTTCTTTTGACTGCTTAGTCCAAAAATATACATTTTCAAAAACCCCTTCTATTTCCGTGGTTCAAATATACGAGATAGGTTTGATAAATACTTCAACAGACTATAGTAGATAGTTGTACGACTTCGTACACATTTTTATAATGCAAAAATTGAGAAAATACTTTCAGTAACACATTTCATTGGTTTTTTATTACATATTTTAAGGTGTTTTGTCTAATTTTGACATCTCGTGCGCATGAACCCCGTCTGAATTCGATATAGAAAGAGGGCACTGAGTATCTTGTAGCTTCATCGGCTTTGGCTTGGGCTTACTAAACTTTAAAACTAGGTCAACGATTTCGAAATACTTAAGTAGAAAGTATTCAAAAAACAGTTTAATTTAGATTGTTGGGTATTGGTTTCAACGATTATTTAATGTTTTTTGTGGTTCAATTTTGGCTTTTTGTCGTATTCTCGGTCTAATGCTACACATTTTCCGGTCTTATGGCGGTTGGATCCTATAGAATGCAAGTACATTTGTATGGCGGCTATATTAAAACCTAGACTAATCTCGTCGATTTTAAATGTGTGAAACAACGCTTCAAACCAAACTGGATTGAAATCTGGCGAAATTTCACCTCTGTAAGGTCGCATAGACCCCAAATCAATAGGTAGATTTATAAGTATATGGGAGCTATATTAAGACCGCTCTGATCTGTTTTCAGCAATATTTATCCTGTGTGCAAACTAACGCCACCAAGCATATTCATTAAAACCGGATGAAATTTGCCGCTGTGAGGTCGATTAGACTCCAAATCGGCCGGAACAGTTGTATGGGGGCTATATCAAAACTAAGACCGATTTCTCCCAACTTATAATCCGACTGTCATAAGCCCAAAACAAAATCAGGTGCAAAGCTTTATTGAAATCGGTTCAAATTTGCCTACGATCAATAAGATAATAATACAATTTTCCTATGGCCCTCAATTTGAAATATTCGTTATTTTAGGAAAAAAATAATGAGCAGAGTTTTTTAAGCAGAGTTTTTTTTAGACCAATCATAAATAATTTTTACTCAAGCAGAAGATTTCGTTAGCAAGTTTGCAGCCATTTGATTTCAAATGTGCTATTGCAAACATTTGAATAACTTCCCAATCAAAACTTTCATGTTTAGAAAATTTGACTTTTGTTCTTTTTTTCCCAAAGATCTGGTACAATATCGAAATTTAAGAAACTATTCTGGCATAGTTTTACTTGTAATCGTTTTGAAATAATACATTTTTCACCTTCCATGCAGGACCGGAACCTTTTGTACCTGTCCCACAGATCGTACAAATGCCACCACCACACAGGCCATTGAAAACCTATGCAGGCGACCTTATGACATGAGCAATCCTGACGACTTGGGTCCCGTTTGCTCGAATCGGGGAGAATGTGATTGCGGCACCTGCTTCTGTTTTCCCGGTTACGAGGGTAAATTCTGCGAATGTCCCGAATGCGATGTGGACTGTGATCCCGAAAGGGCAGATTGCATCTGCGGACAATGTGTATGCAAATATGGATGGTCGGGCAATCGATGTAATTGCAATCAGAGCACAGATGGCTGTATTGGACCCATGGGCGAGATATGTTCGGAACGTGGCTATTGCGAGTGCGGCGAATGTATGTGCGATGAACCGTATGTGGGGAAGTTTTGTGAAATTGGTTCGGAGACAGAAAACAAATTTTGTACCTTCTATGAGCCGTGTGTGACGTGTCTGATTGAGGAGAAAACCGAAGTGGGAAAATGCGAGAACTTAACCGAAATATGTGCGAATGCAGAGAAACTTGAACGATTTACTACCATCTTTGTGGACGAGGAAATAGGTAAGTACTGAATCCTTACAATACAAATCGATTCGAAAGCAAGGATTTCGATTCCTGTGAAGTATTAATTCATTTTGAATCGAGTTGCATGGTTTCGATCTTGATATTCCTTAAAAAGTTTTATTAATTAACCTTGTTTTACAATGCTTAGATGTGGATATCCGCTGTCTGGCCCGTGTGGAGAATAAATTTGGCATTAAATGCGATCATTATTTTACCTATCAAATTATGACTCAATCGGAAAATTATCTTTTGATTCAAATCAACACCTGTGAACCCCTAAACTATATGGCCGTCATAGGGTTCGTTTCCGTGGCCACTTTCATATTGGGTCTTCTAATCATTTGCCTAATTTGGATGTGTATACGAGCAAAAGATGCTCGGGAGTATGCCCGTTTCGAATCAGATCAGAGTAAAAGTTATCTGATGGAGAGTCCGATTTATAAGGACCCCATTAGGCGTTATGTTGTTCCGAAAGAGGTTAATCGCAAGCAAAGCAATCCGTTTTTATAAGAAGAGAAATTGTGCTGTATAGAGATTTAAGATGAAAAAAAACCAAATGACAATAAAGTAGCTGTAAGAGATAATTTCAATACAAATACGAGTATTAACAAGTAGACATTTTATTTCAGATCGAATGGAACAATTCGAACAAAAAGATTTTAAAATATTGATCTGCAGCCCTATAAAATGTAGATGTTTGTTCGTCATAAATCGTCATAAAAGTAAAAAAATAGAACTATCCTCATCGTGCTTTTAGAAATCCAACTACAGGTCACAATATTGAAGCTGGGTATGATGGTCTAGAGCGGTTGGTATTGGAAATAAGCCCCATCGGTTAGAGGTAAACATTTCCCAACATAGGGAGAAAACTCACTAGTTTCGTGGTATTTTTAAGATGATTTCGCTTCATTCGGGCCTCCTTTACAGACAAAATGTAGTTGCGCCAACTATGATACTACGGTAACCGATCCATGTTGTTGGATATATGGTCACCCAGACTCAGATAAATTTAATAGCAAATCCAAGTATCATCATTTGGCCTAGTTGCCCAACCGATTTTTCCTGGCGATAAAAGTACTTGAAAAAAGTCCTTCAAAATTGCACTGCGGTATTTATATGGGGGTGTATGTCAAGCGTGTAAATGGTCCTGAATTTAGACCAATTGCCGCTATGGAAATAGCGGCTTGTTTGGAAGAATGCGGCCATCAGTCTCGCAGCAACTATTGGACTTAATTCTCATCAAGGCTACACAATTTGTTGTCAGCTAAATTTCTACTAATGCGTTAAGAGTGGACCATTTAAAATTTTAAATATGAATCGGCTGCAAAAATACTCGTAGTACTGATAATTTTTTTCAAATTTCTGGTTTTATATCAAAGTTTGAACTTTTTCATTTAATAATGGAACACATCCGATGGTTTTTCGATCTGCCCAATAGAAGATTGCTTGGCAGAAGATAAAGAATTTTTCCGAAAAATTGTGTTTTCAGATGAAGATCATTTTCATCTCTGTGGCTATGCTATTAAGCAAAATTGCCGCATGTGGGGTTCACAGAACACACAAGGGAGTATTGAGAAGCTAATCTATCCACAACGAGCCACTGTTTGGTGTGGATTTTTGGTTGGCGGCATCATTGGGCAACTGTTACCGCCAACGGTAAGCTTAACGAATTTGTGCTTGCAAAAATTCATTCAGAATGACATAGACGACATTTGGTTTACAACAAGACGGGGCCACATGCCAAACAGCCAACGCAACCATCGATAGTCTGCCGAAACTGTGATGTCAATTGGCCGCCTCGGAGCGAGCGGTGATCTGAGACCTCTGGATTATTTTCTGTAGGGGAGCCATTAAGGATAATTGTAACGCATAGCAACCACAGACAATTGAAGCACTGAAACATGAAATCGATGTTGCCATTGAAGAGATTCGACCCGAAACAATCGTAAATGTACTGTAAAATTGGGTTCATAAGATGAGGTACTGTCGAGCCATTCCATTAAATAATGAAGTTCAAACTTTCTATTCAAACCAGAAATTTAAAAAAAAATATTACAAAGGCTTCTATATATATTTCTGGCACTTATAGACTTAGTGTTACCTGGCGCCTTTTCCATTGAAAAGTTTGACATTTTTTAGCACAAACGTACTCAGAACGTTTTGACGTACGACCGTTATTTGTGTTGTTTACAGTGACTTGTAAAAATCAATTTGGCAAAAAAAAATGGAAATAACTCGTGAACATTTTCGTGCGATCATTTCATCGATGAACTTAAGTCTTTGTATGGCGATGAAAAACCATCCTATAGCACTGTGAAAAACTGGTTAAATGAATGTAATCGTGGCCGACGCTCGCTCAAAGTCGAAGGTCTTGAAGGTCGCCCAAAAACACCGTTGTGCCAGAGAACATTGATGCCGTTAGTGAACTGATAATGCAAGATCTTCATGTGACATACCGTGAGATAGAGGCATCCTTGGGAATTTCTTCCACCACCATACATTCATTCAATTTTGCATGAACACCTGACCGTATAAAGGTTTGTTCTCGTTGGATCCCTCACAATTTGACAATCCGTCAAAAAAGATTGCTGCAAGAAATTTTGAAAAAATACGATCGCGGTGCTTTAAAAGACGTTTATTAGATCGTTACAGGTGACGAATTATGGATCTATGTGTATGATTCCGAAACAAAACAACAAACGACCAAATCTAACGAAAGTAGTTCGTGGAAGAAGCACTTGAGCAACGTAGGACGGTCAATTCTGAGTGGTACACCACAATTTGTTTACCTGAAGTCGTCGGAGAAATTCGAAAAACGAACAAGAGAAGACGAATCATTGTGCACTGTGACAATGCGAGCTCTCACACATCGGCTCACACCAGCGCCTTTTTGACCGACCAAAACTTCGAATTGATGGGTCATCCGCCGTACATTCCTGACTTGGCACCCAATGACTTCTTTTTATTCCCGCACATCAAGAAAAAAATTCGTGGTCAACGATATTCGTCGCCGGAAGATGCTGTTGAAGCGTTCAAAAACCATGTTTTGGAGGTGTCTCAATCGTGGAGTGGAAAAAGTGATTCGACAAATGGTTTGAGCGCATGCAAAAGTGTATAAATCATGCTGGAGCATACTTTGAAAAACAATAAAACCATTTTAGATGATAAATATTCGCATGTTGTAAGTGAATAGTTGACCTTTAGTGTTGTTATTTTATAAAATTATTTTTCGGCTTGAGGTCATTTATTTAAACTCGTTGTTCTATGTGTTGTTTAATTTTTATTTATCCCAATATTTCGATTGACTTTGTCAATCATCTTTAGGGGTTGTCAATTAACAAAACAATGTCGTCCGTCTGATTATCGCTGTCAACGCATTTTCATTATTAGACCAGAAATATATATAGCAGCCCACGTAGTATGTTTTTACAGCCGATTCAAATTTAAAATGTTAAATGGCCCACCCGACTGGGACGGAAGACTGGTAGTTCAGCCATAAGTTTTAAGAACGCATGCAAGATACATTACAACGCCAAGCAACCGGCCGTGGCCGTGTTAACCGTGTGTTATTGGGGTAACTAATTTACTTACCTAGTTAGAATGCAATTGGCAATCTGGCGACATTAAACAAAATTGAGTTATGTGGCAACACTGCTTCTCTTGTTTATACACCAAAGGTAAATTAAACAACAATAGGGTTCAAGGGCGAATTCGCAAAAGGTGGCAGAAAAGCTATAAATTGTAATAATAGAAGCTATGCTTGGTAAATATTTTCGAATCATGAGTTTGAGCTAATTTATAGTTTCACATATCCTATTTGGTGCAGATTAATCCAGTTCGAATTTGCCGATTACATCTTTTGTTTCATTACATTGTTCGGCCACAAAATCCTTCTTTTTCTTATGTAAAATAATCTCCTGAATCCGAATTGTTTTGGCCCATCACGTATAGTTTTCGAGATAACGTAAAAATTAATCCTTTGATTATTTACAAAAACTGATATCACTCATGTACGTTGGAATTGTTGTAGTGCGTTCTTTATAATCTAGTAGGAGAACTCCAGCATTGGGGTACAATTAGCAGTTGAAAACAAAACTTTTAACATAAAACCAAAATTTTGTTTTATTTTGGCTGTAACTTCTAAAATTTTTATCTGATTTTTATAAATTATAATTTACATAAAAGATTTATTTTTTCTAATTAAAAGTACTTATTTCTAAGTACTGCTAAAGTTTTAGGCAGTTAAATGAAAAAAGTCGTGTTCCAGATAGCTGGAAAACTATACGTGATGTGGAAACGGCAGTTAAATGAAAAAAGTCGTGTTCCAGATAGCTGGAAAACTATACGTGATGTGGAAAACGGACATTTTATTCGGATTTAGGAGATCATTTTACATAAGGATCAGTTGGTTTTGTCTAAAGGAGGGCTCAAAGATAATTTTTTTGGAACATTGTTATTGTTTATTTTTTAAAAAAACAGGGTGTGTCATGTTTGACTTAATGTTGAATAAATGAGTGTGGTGACCCTTACTCGTTTCTTTAGTTCTTAAGGCCAACTTTCTTTTTAACCGAGTTACTTACATACAAATGCAAGTTTAGTTACCTGAAACTAACACAGCTATATTGTTTTAAGAAGATTTTATTGCCAAAGTAGGGTGGAAGAACCTCAATGGTTAAGTTACGCCTCATTGATAACA
This sequence comes from Hydrotaea diabolus, assembly GCA_963513945.1. Classification (NCBI taxonomy): domain Eukaryota; kingdom Metazoa; phylum Arthropoda; class Insecta; order Diptera; family Muscidae; genus Hydrotaea; species Hydrotaea diabolus. Next base: position 210,013,486 of record OY740717.1, read on the forward strand.
CTTTCGATAGAGTCAACGCTATCAATCTTGACTTGTTTGTTTTTAATATTTCTTTATTAATTATTATCATTTTGCCACTTAATTAAAGAAAAATGTTAAAAATAATTTATTATTAATTTAGCTTAGTTTGTTGCACGTACATGTGCGTACATATTTATATAAAGTTAAGAATACATTTGAAAAAAAATGAGAAAATGTATAACGTGGAGTACTCGTATAGGAGGGATGCAATGATAGAGCGGGATATAATGAGAGGGAAAAGGATTTTATGGAATACAAATGGGATTTCCAAAGGTGTTGGGAGGGGAAACAAAAATAAATGGGTTGAGGAATTATAAAATTAGATTGGGAATGGTAGGATAATTTGGACACATGGGTAGGGGATGGTGATGGGATTTGGTGTGCTTTTATTTTGGGAATATTATATTGTTTTTTCTGTATAACTTTAAAAAAGTTTCTCAGCTTTTGAAATAAAAATCAATCCTTAAGGAAGGGAAAAAAAAAATTATAGATATTAATATTGTTTGGGCAATTTTCTAGAGAGAAATGGCTGATAAAGGCACTATGTGGGTTGTGGACCGAAAAGATTTTTGGTTAAAAATGAAAGAAAGCCTTATAATTTTAAACAAATTTGTAATAAAGTGTAGTTTGAGGAAAAGGGTAATGGGAGTGGATGTGGGGAAAGGATAATAGGAGTGGATTTTGGGAGAAGATGTTGGGAATGCGGTTTGGGAGAGGATGTTGGGAGTGAATGTTGGGAGTGGATGTTGAGAGGGGATATTGGGAGATGTTGGGAGTGAATGTTGGGAGAGGATGTTGGGAGTGGATGTTAGGAGAGGAGCTAAGTTTCATTCTGGATTGTTAAGCAAAGGAGGAGACGGTTTTGTCCAAGGAATTTGAAATTTGTTTCCAAATACATACATGGATGGGAAATGCAATTTTGAAAGAGGATTTAAAAAAAGGTAAAACGTGAAAAAATGTCTTGAAAATACGACTTACTTTTATTTCAAATTGGTAAGTGTGCTGTTTTAACCGAAATTGTGTACTCCCTTGAAATAATATTGAAAAACGCCAATATTTTTGCGCACGCTTTATAACCGAAAAACAAAAGTTAAATGAAAAAAAGATACAAATTTGGAAAATGTCTCGTAAAAACATTCAGTTTTTTTCTATTTAAATATGTCCAGAAAAATTAATTTCGGGTGAAGTAGTATTGTCTTAAGAGTGCTCATTTTTTAGATAACCACATGATCTTTAAGAGAGAATTTTTTTTCTTTTAAATTGGGACAATCTACTGAACAGTAAAAAAAGATTGTAAAGAATTTGGTAAAGGGTAGATAGGAGATTTTTTTGTTAGAAACATCTTGTGTTTCTAGTAGATCCGAAGCTTTTCTTAAAATAGGATATGATGAAATGCTGCTGGGGATATAAAGGGAGTGTTGGGATGACATGGATTTAAGGAAATATATGGATAGGATTAGGGAGGGGATATTTTGAGAGTTGGGAGGAAATGCAGGATTAATTTCTTTCATTATAGTGTAAAAAAACAAGATTTGAACATGAATTAGAAAAATTTAATTGAAATCGAATTCTATTTAGAATTTTGAATAAATCGTGATATATTGGAATTTGATTGATTGAGTTTAGTTCTTATGTTGTAAAACAATATGGAAGTGTAAAAACAGTTTAAGTTTTTCGCGACGTATTTCAAAAAAAATTGTCTGAAATCTCAAGTCGTCAGTAAAACGAGTTCGATCGATTTACATTACAAAAAGATTAATATATTTTAAAAGATGACTTGAACAGTTTTTATTCTGGTTCGTAACATTTTTGTTGTTTCTTTTTCAAAATCAACTGAAAAATTGGTGAAATGTGTTGGCTACGGTTGCCATGCAGACTGAACAGCTGTTTCTAAACCCGCCAAGGTTTTTCCTCAGCAGTCTTTGGCAACTTTAACAGATTTTCAATCTAACGGCAGCTCAAAAATACACAGCATATGAAATGCTTCGGTGTGTATGGGTATTAAAATTTTATTATATGTATATATTCCCAAACAAACTGTTGCATATTTTTAGGCATACAACAGAAGACAATTGTATTGAATTTTCTATAGAGGATATGTTGAGGATGGGATAAGGATGTTCTGGAAGGGGCATGCCTTCTTTGAAATAAAAGAGGGAATTAGATAACATTCCACTTTAAAGCCAAAAGACCGATTTATGGGCTTGACATTGACATTGCAGAGATAATTTGGGCAGCAGCATTATATTTTAGAATAAAAAGAAAAGGCTATTAATGAAGTACGTATATGGGAAATGCATTCTGATATCAAATATGAATATTCAAAGATATTTTCGCCGCCGTTAAGCGGGACAACAACAAAAATCTATGGGAATTAGGCATTGAACTGGTCCATGGATTATGAAAAAATCTAATTAAAGTACCTTGGAAGTAAATTTAGAGTAGCAGATTTAAGGACACACCAAAAATGAAACAGAGTGTAATTCAAGAATGTTACATTTATGAAGAGAATGGAAAATCCCCTGATTGCTTTGTTAATTTTGTATTCTTTTGCTGATTATGTAAATCAAGTACAAACTAAAATAACAACTATGCTTAATATCACTTAAAACATTTAGTATTACTTAATATTATTTAAATAAGGAAAATCTTCTAAAACCGGACACCACAGAGCAGCCTTGTATTCTTAAAGAATCTCAAATCTGCTCCAGCAAAATCCCGCATTCAAAATTTTCATTATATCCTCCGACAAGTAGGTTTCTTTTAATTTTGACCTAACTACAACTAAGGCTAGAAAAAATAACTCACATACTTAAGCTAATTATTTGTATGAATCAACTAAAAAAATAAAACAAATGCCAATTAAATAAATTAAAAGCATATTATATGGAATACTTAAAAAAGCTAAGACCTCTTAGGTTTACTAGACTAAAGGGGCACTCATCAGTTACCCCATTCTCCCGCCCTGCCAACAGCTTACAAAACTCTCTCACCCAGTGAGGGCGAACGTTTTATGAGCAGAGTTCCTGCTTTAGTCAATGGTGTGGCATCCTTATACGATGCTGAGATATTTGTAATATGCGTCATAGGTGCTGGTGTTGCGGCTGGCTGAGGACCCGAGAACTTTCTGTAGATATTCAAGATGGACTTTTGGGCCAGACCATGTGGTGAAGCGTCGGGCACTAAACGTCTGAGCAGACCGCCAATGCAACCCCAAGGGAAAGTCCTAAAAAATAAGTAGATATTTTATGCATAACATCAGTGAAAATATATTTGATAATTGTACTTACCATTTGAAGGACAGAAGGAACCTTACATATCCCGGTATTATGGCAATCTTTTCATTTTTCTTAATGGCGGTAATAACGCGGTCGGCCACATCGTCAGCAACTAAGGTGGGAACCCATCTGTAAGAAAAGATGCGTTTGTTAATTTTTGGAATGTAATAAAAGTTAAGAAATTTAAGTAAAAATATAAAATGGCCAAGGTGAAACATTCGACTCTATTAAAAAGGACCATAACGGTGAGTATGTCATGACTCAATCTTATATTACTAAAGCTTTAGTCGAAAAGACATCAAAGGTTGCATTAAGTTATTTAATATTTTCAATGAGGCCACATGAGCCAAAACGTCCTGCAAGTATGCCTTTCCCGGACCCGGATGGTATTTCGGCACTTGTCCTATGTAAGTGCTCTTCGACGCTAGTCCGTCCATTACGCAACCTTTTCAACTTTGCTTTCCGTGCGGGTGTCTTCCCAGCGTGTTAGATGTTTGCGAACGCCCTGTTTCCTATTTCCAAAAAGTGTGAATCCAATAATCCTGCGGAGTATCGTTCATCGTCAGCGCTCTCCAATGTAATGGAGAGCATGGTGAACCACCATCTTGTGAGGAATTTCGAGACCAACGACCTGCTAAGTGACCGACAGTATGGCTTCCGTAGAAATCGATCTACCGGAGACCTGATGGCGTTCTTGTCGGAACGTTTGAGTCGGTCCATTCACCAGTTTGGTGAGACTAAGTTCGTAGGTCTGGATATCTCCAAGGCCTTTGATTGAGTCTTGCACGGTGCGCTCTTATCAAAGCTGATGGCTTTTGGCGTCGGTAATACCTTTGCTCGAATTATTTCGAGCTTTCTTGGAGATCGCTCTATACGAGTTGTAGTAGAGATCGCACTATACGAGTTGTTGTAGATGGGTTCTCATCCAGAGAACATATGCTGAACGCAGGTATACCACAGGATTCTGTCCTTTCTCCCTCACTTTTTCTAATTTTCATTGACGATCTTTTGGGTCAGACCATGAATCCAATCTACTCATTTGCAGATTACAGCAATCTCTGTCATTCATACGACCGTAGACCGGGTCTTCAAAAAATGGAAGATAAAAGGCGAACCATGGATGAGATACTTGGCCAGGATTTAGTGGCCATTTCCGAATGGGATCGATTGAATAGAGTAGACTTTAATGCGCTTAAGACACAGTGCTGCTTGTTGTCTCACAAGCGATTCGCTGATCCAACAATGTCGTCAATTTCTATCGATGGTATGGATATTGAACAATCAGATGCTTATGATGTTTTGGGCATGCGAATACAATGCGTCGCTCGTTGGTTGAGACATGTATATGAAGTGTCTAGAGAAGCACTCAAGGGCATAGGCTTTTTAAAGCGATTCAAGAAATACTTTACTCCGTCTGTACAACTTACATCAGGCTGAAGAAGGAATACAACTCCAAATATGGACATGTGCTCCAAAATTATACTTGAAGCTACTTGACCGTGTTCAAAGGAGAGCGATGGTGCTAATAGGCGACAGTAGGGTATCCAACTCTGCGTATTGTTTCCCTTGAGCATCGTCGGAATTTGGGTTGCGTAACAGCGTCACGATATCGTTAATTTCACAGTGTGCGTTCATCAGACATCCGTCGCCTTATTCCTGACGTGAGGATATTCGGCAGGAATACGCGACTTTCTAGGAATTCACACCAGTTTGTTATACTACAGATCAATTTCGTTTTTCACTCCTACGGTCCGTTTGTGGAATCGACTTCCGGCAAATGTATTTCCCCCTAATTGCGATATCCAGAAGTTCGAGGCAAGTGTCAATAAACATTAGTCACTCTTTCCCCCTCCGATCCTTTACTTTCCACTCGCCAACGCAATGCACCGCATGTATAGGGGGTATACATGAGTGATGGTTTTTAAAATATAAAAAAAACTCCCATCAGCCACAGCAGAAAGGACACTTCAAAAATGATAGCCGTTCTGACAGGACACTAGCCGATTGGAGATTACGTATGACAACTAAAAATACTTTTTAACGATCACTTTCGCTGCTGTGGCAACAGTGAGGAGGAATAAACAGTCGAACACTTCCTCTGTAAATACCGTCTTCACAATGGCCTGTGATCTTAACATCGACCATAGACGGTTTGTATTCTGAGTAATGTGGCACTACTTAAAACGGTGTGCATAACACTAATTGACGCTCCTGGGAGAGGCCACGTAAACCAACCATTATGAATTTAACAGAGTTTTCAAATAATGGAACCGTTTAAAAAAAAAATCTTCATAAGGCTGAGACCTACAAAAGCACGTCGTGCCAACTTTATTAAATAAATTAAATTCTTTTAAGCGACTTTAGACTTCTGTATATGGAATATTTGCCAGTTAATATTTTCCGTAATTAATCACGCCCTACGCCTATTTTTTTTAATTAATTTGTATGGAAACGAACGTACTCGTATATGTTATATATAACATTCAATTAAATATAAATAGAACATTAGATAACAAAATGTCAAGATTAGTAAAATTGTAATTGATTTTCATATTACAAACGGAGCCCAGTATAAAACGAGTTCTTTGATTGAGGCCTTATACTATAAAGTTTTGTGAAAAGTTTTTTATTGGCCATACATACTTACAGACTCTACGAATACCTACCGTGCATTTACGTCGTCAAACATTCCAGTCTGCTGTATAAAGAACGGACACACGCAGGTGGTTTGGATGTTGGTATGACCAAGGACTTCCAGTTCTAAACGCAAAGCTTCATCGAAACCCACCTAAAAGAACACACCAAAAACAAGCATACACAAATATTATCAATAACTACCCAATCAAAAACCGCACTCTATTACACAATTTATGTAATAAATTCTCAACGGTTAGCAAATAAAAAACAAGATAAGATGGGAAAAAATACTTACAGCCGCAAATTTACTGGCACAATAATCCACCAATTTGGTTATGCCAACATGGCCGGCTAATGAAGCTATGGTCACGATGTGGCCACATTGATTCTCAATCATTTTGGGTAGAAAAGCTTTGGTTGTCTGTTGCAATGAAAGAAGAAAAACAAACAGAGTTTATGAAAAACAAAGCGAAACAGCAAACAAATGCAGCAAGGTTAACCAGAATATATATATTTTGTAGTAGACCACATTGTCTGCGCCTTGCGGTGTAGACAGCAAGTGTTAAACTAATATTTAACAACTGTGTGTAGCGTGTGTAGACGTACTCGCCACCATAGCTACCGCTGCTGTTTGTATGCCTATCGCCATCAGTCTGCGAAAAGAACACAAAACCACTTGAAAACTTACCCAAAAGTGCGCCATTATATTCACATTGAACGAGCGTTCAATCAAATGATCGGGGGTATCTAGCAAATGCAGGCCCGAAACAACGCCAGCGTTGTTTATTAGCAACGATACCTGCAAGAAAACAAGAAAACAAAAACGAAAAAACATTAAAACAACGGTTAGAAATCGTGGCGTAATAAGATTTAGTCTGTAAACAAGAATTATTGATTCTCGAGACGTTGCTTAATTTCAACATGTTAATTGAAGTCATCTCATTTTGAGTTTTAAGAACAGTTGCGAAATATAGGCATGTACAGAGTTATGTTGCCTCTTGCAAATAATTGCTTAAAACGAAACGAAAGACTTAAGATACAAACGTGAAAAAATTGCAACACCAAAATTGGCAGCGGCACAACCGAAAAGTTGTTCTTACACGCTTTATTATGAATTAAAAGAGGACCACAGATCAGAATGCTGTCCACAGAATTATATTTTAAAGTATCATGGGGTAATATGTTTCTGTTTCTAAAAAAAATCAATTTTCATTTTTTTTCTTTTTTTGATGTGGACAACATCTGAGCATCGAATGAGACCGATCCTATATGTGTTCCCTATAAGTATTCCCTCCCAGAGATATGCGCGTTTTATGAAAGTGATGGTTCACCTAAGATACACGTATTTAAATCTTTAAAATGGCTCTCCTGAACAAAACTGGTTTTTACCCTTAGGTCCCTTTCTATTTTGCGCGCCACATGTATGATTTTTAAAAAATTGTATCTACAAGTATAGTAATGTAACATTCACCCCTACCAATATTGAGTTTGTTTTGTTTTAAATTGTTCTGCTTTTGATGTCCTTGGAAATATTTTATAAGGACACTGAATGAAAAGCGAATAAGCAGATCATCTTTTCTGCTGAAATCACTTAAATGACTCCTGAATGCACATATTCGCACAAGACTGGCTTGTTCAAAATAACTATTGAAAAGTCAAAAGCTCATCACGAATTAGTCAGAGTTATTGAAGGGCTGCCAACAAAAATTAATAAAAATTTGTTGTTTAAACTAAAATTTTTAAGAGTGTAATTTTTTTAAATACAAATCGACGTACAATCGCCACACACAAGAAGAGTCTATACAAATTGCCGTTTTCTGACTTGGCTAGGTGGGATTTAAAGGTAAATGTTTTGTCATAATGCTGAGGGGCAGAATCGTCACCGCAAGTTTGGATTCAAAGAATATTCGTAAAAGGAAACGAAAGCTCAATGTACTTTGACTACGATAGATGGACGGACATTGGTCAATGGAAGATTGTATTTCTGAATCGATTGGTATAATAAACATGGTTTTAATATCTATACTTATTACGTTAAGGTATAATTCTGATTTTCTATATTTCTGCGAATTTACTTGATGTATTCCACAGTAAAACCTTACGCGCCCAAATGCCCACCCTTTAATTATGTTTAAAAACCAGATTTTCTTTATATATAAAAATGGAATGTGGTTAGAAATTTTGAACTGTGACGTGACAAAACTTTTTTTAGCTAGAAGGCTGACAATTGGTACATCTTTTTTAGGGTACGATGAGAATGGTCTGTAGATGGTTTATGTGTAGTTTGCATGAAATCGGCCCGGTGGGGGTGGTACCTTCCATACAAATCACAAATTAAATATCATTATTTTCGTCCTGTTAACGGTATTTCAATAATTGGACAAAAACGCGTGGTACCTCCCATACAAATCACAAATTAAAAATCCATTATTTCTGCCCCTGTTAACGGCATTTGAACCACAAGTGGTATGTCGTTCTGTGTCCTGTCCTACTTCTTCGAAATATCCAGCCACCACGACTTTGCAACGGAACCAGACTTTCAGTGAAAATAAAATTTGAAGGCAAAACAACGATAGCCGGGTCAGCTAGTAACATATAACTTTGATTATAACCTAATATTTTTTGATAAACTTTTTTAATTTAAATCAAGTGCTTTGTTCCCCTGAATACAAACATTTAAAAGCTTTAAATAATTCTGTGTAAATTCTGTTTTTACAGATATTAATTCAAGGACTTAAATGTGAACAATTATAACTCTATGCAAAAAGTTCGTACTTTTGTGGTGTCAGTATCTTGTGTATCCTTCGCGTGCTTTTTTAACTGATTTAACTTTTATGACATAACTTTAACGAGACTATTTAGCACTCCTGGATACATTTTTCCCAAGAACGCCCAAAAGAACGCTTCCAAAGTTTCTCAAGTTTTTAGGCAGCAAAAACTCTTCTTGTTTTAAATCGACCGAAGGTGTTCGATCGGCATTAAACCGAAGACGACTGAGGGGGTCACTCTAAAAGCTTGATCCCATTATAACCACTTTTTAGTCTTTTTGCAGTATCCTTAGGATCATTGTACTACATATTTATGTCGTTTTGTCCCGGTTTCATCCCGAAAGTGTCAAAACTTGAAAGATATGTATTAGTCTTCAGGAATTGTGCCATAGTCTATAGCACATATTTTACCTTTATTTTAGCGAAGTACAAAAAGTTGATTGCCACAAAAACATACCCATGTCATCAATTACCCACCTACAAGCTTTGATGTTTGGCAAATATTTTGTTCTTTTACTTCAACACTTTTAACCACCCATATCCACTGCCACCCATCTGACCCAATTCGATTGACTCTTGTTACATTTGACCTAGTTACTTGCATCAAATTTTTTATTTTTGCTCTTTTTTGCAAACTCGACGTCTATTCCAATTTTATTTTGCTCAAAAGCGGTTTGAGGTTTTGTTCTGGCTAATAAAGCTTCTACGAAAAGTTTTGGCACTAACATTTAAATTATGAACCTCATATAGTATTTGCTTGACCACAACTGTCTTTATAGCTCCAGTGACAATAAATCGTTTAGCTTCGCGACTATCCGCCTGCTACAGTTTTTTTGGGACTTGTTAATGGCAAATTCGTTCGATTAGTTCCTATAATCCTGGTGTATAACACTTGGACACATTTATATGCTATCCCCAACTTTATCTACAATTCTGCCTCATACCTTGCACAAGAAGCCTGTGCCTATAATTTTCAAGTTTTTAATTTTTTGGTTCAAAGATATAATGTACTTTTTGACGATTTCTCGTTATGGGGGCCCCTTCTTTAAAATCCTTTTCGACATTATTACAATATAAGAGCAAATCTAAACAAAAAGAAATTAATAACATGTTTGTTAAAATTTTTCAAAATTACTTTTAAACAAGTTTTCAACTTGGTTTTTTAAAAAAGAATTCGCAAACAAAAACTTAAATTTTTTAAAATTGTTTTGACAGGGTCAATATTGTTCACACACGTGGTTTTACGAAATATAAAACTTAAAAGAAGGAATTTTGAAAACAAGTTGCCACATTATTTATAAAGTTATGATCTGGCATGTAAAAAAAATTAAGAGTTGCCAAACCAGTTCCTTTAACGTTTATCTTTTTTTTATAATTTCGTGAATATTTTTTTTTTACTGTATACAGTTTTCCAAAACAAAAAAATACACCAAATCAAAAATACCCGCTTTATACGGTTTTATCCTGTTTCTTTCTTTGTATCTGCAACGACTTTTTCGCCAACATATCGAAAATCAAAAATCAGACCACATCAATCTACAGGGTGGAGCGCGGTATTTTGCTTTTTTGCACTGCAAGCTGTGGCGGCACTGTTGCTCGAAGAAAGTGGAGAGTGTGCGTGGCTTATAGTGGCTGATGGGAGATTTGTATTCGTCTGCCGAATACATGCATTGGACACGTGAGGAGAGGTCATTTTGTACTGAAGCGCATTTTTCAAATGCGCACTCGATCATTGCAGTTAAGCGTGCTTTTCGTTTACGATTCTCTGTTCCCGACCGCGGACGTGTTCATGGACGGCAATCAATTGCAAATTGGGTAACTACATTGAGAACAGCAGGGAATGTGTTATGTGTACGAAGGGGACTTGAGGGAAGGAGCAGCAGTACTGCAATCTCCGAAACGCTCTGCTCGGAAGCAATCACTTGCTCTTGGCATTTCCAGACTTTTTTTCAGCCGGCTCTTGAGGCAATGCAGTTAGAGGATACATGGTTCCAACAGGATGGTGCCACTGCATACACAGCGAGGGTTACCATGAATTCTTTGAGGTAACTGTTTCCTGGGTGGCTTATCTCCTTGAGGGGTGATGTGAACTGGCCGAAACGCTTGGCAGACTTAGCCCAATGCGATTTTTTTTCCTTTTGGCTTACCTGAAGTTGAAGGTGTATATCAACATACCAACAACTTCGAAGACTCTTATTAACAATATTGAGGCTGAAATTGGCAGAATACCAGTTAGAGCTTGTTAGAGTTCATAAAAACTTCAGAAAACGTATGCAGCAGTGTGTGGATAGCGAAGGTCCACATTTGCCAGATACACTTTTTAAAAACATGTAATTTAAAAATTTCCTTATTGCTAAATATAATTAAAATATAAAATAAATCTTTCTAAGGTTCATAGTTTTTTATTTCATTCCCAAATAAGCAAATTACCGCCTTCCACCCTGTATAACGTGATCAGTTTAAATAAACAAATATGTCGTGTTTCAAAACTATTAAAAGCTTTCTTCCACTGAGAGTGTCTTATTTCCATCAGCAAACTTAAATTTATTTATTTACTTTTTTGCGAATTTTGTTCAAATCGGTTCACAAATAAGAAAATTTTTTATATTACGACGACAGCGCCACCAATCGGAACCAAACTTAAGAAAAACCTTCCGACAGACTAATTTAACATGTATTTCAAATTGAGTGTTTTAATGCTCGTACACCGAACATGACAATTAAATATATTAAGAAGATTACTTGAGTCATCTGTTACTTCCATGTATTAGAAGAAAGCGGTAGAAGATTTTAATAAAAACATAATTGTTGTTCCGTTCTTGACCTCCGATGTGTCAACACTTCCATAATTTAGTTAACGACATTTCTTTCTAATTTAATGCAATACATTTCTCGTATTCTAATAAAATTCACTTTAGCTTAGCTTCTAAATGTCACAAGGGGCCATTGACATTTTATGTTTTCGAAATTTCACAGAATTTAAATCATAAAACCAGTTTTGAATATTTGTTTGTCTTTTTCATTCTCATCTGTCACTTTAATATGTACATAAATACATAAATGCAATACAATTAAACATATATTGTTTCTTAGATAATACCGTATTTGGACACAAGTTAGAAAGCGGTTTTAAAGCTACAAAAGCCAATAATGAATATTTGCATCTAAGAACTCAAGTAGAGAAAAATTAAGACCCCTAATACACCTAAACAATTGTTGGCATCGAATTAACGAAACAAAACTCTGATACTAAAGATAGATTTTAAAATGTTTTTAAATCACTGTGTGTGATTAAAACAGGCACCATAACAAGAATTTGCAGGCACTGCCATTTATCATGAGTGTTAGTTCATCTAATATTAAAATGCAATGACGCACGAGAAAATACCCGTATATGAGACAGACACTGGCTGGAAAGTAGCAGTCGCCTGATTCCTGATTGTCAACAATTCATTGGCTAGACATTGTAGTTATTAGACTTAATTCTATATTATCAAATATATTTTGTTTTAATTGCCTTGTGCCGAGTGCACCAAAGTATGAAGAACCATGTCCAAGTGAAGATTATGTTTATTGCTAAGTACTGTATATATACTCGTAAGTAGTAAACATTTTGTTCATTGAATAGTATAACACACTTATGAATTATTGCCAAATAAACGTATGCAAGTTCTTTGGAATTTCAAGATTTTAGCAAAACGCTCTGTTTATAAATTTTATGAGAACTTTGCCCAATTGGCGTAAAGAGTGTTTGAAACAAAAAACTTAAGACACAAACTTTTTTTTTATAATTTTTGTTTTGTTATGCTTTTTGCCCTAAAAAATATTATGGCTTTTACAAAGCTGACCTTGTTAATACTTCGGTAATGTTTTTTTTTTTGAATAATCAACTGAGTTAACAGCGTTTTTAGCCTAACATACATATGTACATAACGATTTCTTGGTAATTTGCGTTAAAGCAAAAAAGTTCAAGGTTTTAGTACGGCGGTTTTTATTTGAGAGCATTCGGGCGAGATATAATTAAACCTATTTAAAATCAAAACCTGAATTAAAGTTATCAACAAGAATTTGCAGAGTTTTTTTGTTTGTTAAGCGCATGTGTCACTACTTGAGAATTTAAGTAAATTTCGGCATTTTCATTGGATGATTTGCCTAAGCAATATTTGGATAGTTTACAACAGCTTTTACAACAGAGTATGCGGTAGGTAGTCTAATGTCGTCTGATAGGCAGTGTGCTCTTACTTGTAAAAGATTTATAACTCAAAGTATTGGCCTGATCTTAACAAGAAGTACCAATTAGTGAGTGTAAAATAATTTGACGTTAAAATTCGAAACGAAACTACTTTTAACTTGAGTACCCTAATTCGAAAATTCACCCGTGGTCGCTTCCATTTAACGCAACGGTAGTTTTTTAGGCCCCTAGGGTCCAGCATCCCTATGGGAAATGAAATAAAGTGCCCTGAGTGTACCGAACTGGTTTGGTATGGATAGAATGGTATATAACTTGAAATATTCAAAGTCCTTAAATTCGCGATATAACTTTGGAGTGGAGCGCAAAAAATTTGCTTATTTGGGAAATAAATAAAAAATTGTAAACTACAGAAAAATTTATTTTTAATTTTAGTGAACTTTAAGGGAATTTTAAAATTACATGGTTTTAAATAGTGTATCTGGCAAATGTCGACCTTTGCTATCCACACACTGCTGCATACGTTTTCTGAAGTTTTCATGAACTCTAACAAGCATGTCGCCTGGTATTCTGCTAATTGCAGCCTCAATATTGTTAATTAGGTCTTCCAAGGTGTTAAGACGGTTGATAGTCACCTTCGACTTTAGGTAACCCCAAAAGAAATAATCGCGTGGGGCTACGTCTGCTGAACGTCCTCGTCCGCGTGGAGGAACAGCGAATCGTAAACGAAAAGCACGCTGCACTGCAATTTAAAAAATACGTTCAACATAAAATGACCTCTCCTTTCAGTTGCCAATGCATGAAGGCAACTGAAAGGCAGACGAATACAAATCTCCCGTAAGCCACGCACACTCCTCACTCTCTTCGACCGACAGTGCCGCCACAGTCTGCAGTGCAAAAAAGCAAACTTTCGCCCTCCACCCTGTACATAAAAGCGCATACCAAAACTCACAGAAAATCCGAGGATTTCACAAATCCTTTCAAAGTCAAATTTCTTTAGAAATATATTACACTTTGTATGGAAATTTACAGCTTAATTATGTATGTGGTTTAGGAACCCGATTTAATTGAACTGAAGTGCGCCCCTCCTTTTTTTAGAAAGACGGGTGCGTAACTTAATAAACACAGATATTATAGTTGGAATGGTGTCCGTGCTGTGTACAACTGAGAGGTATTCCATAATGGGTATTATAATGACATGTATGAAACCTGTCCTTTCTGATTGGTCCCGTGATCAGGGTTTATTAACTCCCTCTAATGACAAAGCCAACAGTTACCGGTTCTTTTCGTATAGTTAGGTCGATGCCGAGACCAGTGCCTATCCGGTCAAATTTCCCGTAGGAACTTTTCCCAAGCAAATCATTAAAATAAATTCGTATGTAAATTTTCAGTAAAATTGGCTTTTTATTGGAGTACCCATATGTGTGTATGTAGTAGATAAGGACAGTATTTGATGGCTTTTGAGTCCATGAGTCTCAGTCTCAATCCCAACCAAATTTTGATTAGTTTGTGTTGACCCATATGTGTGTATTTAGTAGAGGCCTGTTCCTTTGCGATAATTACAGTATTTGATGGCTTTTGGGTCCATGAGTCTCAGTCTCAATCCCAACCAAATTTTTATTAGTTTGTGTTGACCCATATGACCCATATGTGTGTATTTAGTAGAGGTCTGTTCCTTTGCGATAAGGACAGTATTTGATGGCTTTTGGGTCCATGAGTCTCAGTCTCAATCCCAACCAAATTTTGATTAGTTTGTGTTGACCTATATGTGTGTATTATGTAGAGGGGTGTTCCTTTGCCGATAAGGACAGTATTTGATGGCTTTTGGGTCCATGAGTCTCAGTCTCAATCCCAACCAAATTTTGATTAGTTTGTGTTGACCAGACGTCAATGTTTTTAAGCGAACGTAGCTTAGGACCATAGTTTGGCCACAAGATCCGATAGGCTCTGCAACCATGCCTACTTTTTTAAGAGATTAAGTGCGTCACAACTAACGATCACCTTCTTTTTTAAATGGGACTTCTAAGCGGCAGGGCCTCAAATATGGAGCATCAGTTTAAAAGGGTGTGTTTTAAAAAAACATGCATCGATATGTCCCATTACACTAGGGTTGGTTATAGGTCGAACATCGCTTACTCTGACAAATCGGAATCCCTTTATATGGGGGCTTGTAGCCGATATGGTCAAATTTTAAAGGGGTGTTAATAGAACTTTTCGTAACTCATTATGCTAGATTTAAACAACATCGGATAAAAAGAATGGATAAAAGGGCTCATATCAGGAGAGTCTCAAGCCTGAGGCACTTAAAAAGCATGAACCAATAGGGTCCAGTGCCACAGAGGTTGGCTACTGGTCACACGTAATAAACCAAATAAAATACCATACAAATATGATTAAGTGTCTTTTTTTAACTGAAAAATTTTATTCGACACAAAAGAACTGGATAATTTGAAAGCCAAAAAATGAAGATTTTAAAGAAACCGGCGGTTTTTTCTTTCTTAAAAAACCGAACCGCCGGTTTTTAAGAACTGAACTGATCATCCTTTTGTGTAGGCTATATGTAGTAAAGGGTGTTGGCTTTAAACGTGGCCACACTTTTTTCGAAGTTGGTCTTCTTGACAGCAGTCACTTGAATTATGCTCAGTTAGGTTTGCCATTTCATAATGAATAGATTTACTACGGAACAACGTTTGCAAATCGTGATGAATGGGCCCGAAACGAGATGGCCATCGATACTGATTTTTACAAGAAAATGTTGTTCAGCGATGAAGCTCACTTTTGGTTAAATGGGTTCGTTAAGAATCAAAATTGTCGCATTTGGAGTAATCAAAACCCACAAGCCATTGTTGAGACGCCTATATACATATATACACATATGGGAGCTCTTAATTCCTCATCGCGGATTCATACTTAGCCAAGGAAGAATTTATAATGTAGACAGGCGCAGTGTAGCTAGACTTAATTAAAAATCGTTCCTGGTGCAAAAACCTTTATGTCCTTCATCGTTCAAAGCCAATGTTTATTTTTGCAATTTGAGCCAATTTAATTTTGAATTGTTTCTCGTTCTATGCAACCGTTGCGAGAGATTGAGTTTAACTCTGCTCGTCATACTAAAAGTTGTGATTTTTTTAACAGAGGGACTTACAAAGCACGGAACAAAGGTTCACATATTTTGACAGTGGCATTATGATAAATGTGCTAACTAAACGATTAAACAGAAGCTCTAAATAGCTCAACACAATGATCCACTATAAAAGCAACAATAAGACAAAGCCTTAAAGTATTTGCTCATAATAAAGACATAAGAGGCGGCCCAGTTTAGACACATACTCGTATATATAAGAGGTTCATACCATAAGGCCAATACAGTTTTAATGATCATGGTTTAAATGAAATGAAACTACTTTGGACTTAAATAATGTTTGTTTTTTTACATACATTGTTTCAAAATGACTACATAATTTTATTTTAATATTTTTTCCACACATGCCTGTGTTATCTACATAAGTTTCCAAACTATTTTAAAGTCGTTCAATCATATGAGTATCAAAAGGTGAACATCTATTTTTAATTGTTCCGCCAGTAATTGTTAATAGGATGGCAGTACAAATCTTGGTTTAAGTTTAAACTATAAGCAAAAGGTTTGTAAACAATGTGTCTTTTCATAAAAAAACCTTGACATATTTATTTGAGACAAATTTTGAGATAAAACGGGTCAGAGAGAGAGATTTCCAAATGAATATATTTCTGACCAGTTTTTCTTACTCGCAATGACAAATTTCTTCATCAGTAGACAGTTCCTATAACTACATCCACAATTTTGTAATCCACTACATGCTATGCAAACCTAAACTGAATACAAGTAATAACAATAACTTTTATGTTTTTCCGCATTTTTGCATATCCCCTCCCCCACACTTAGTTGACCAACTCCATTGCGAGTATTTAAATGCATTGATTTAGTAATAGGCTGAGTATTACATCTTCAAAGACAATCATTTATTATATGAGTGCTATACGCAATACACACATGTGTACAGGGTGCCATCACGTGGTGCACAGTGGTTGGACATATATTAAAGGCGCAGCATTACAACCACACTCTGCTGTTTAGCTTGGAAATAAACTGATTTATGTTAGCATCATTGGTGTTTGTCCAATAGGATATCCTTCGAATGGAGTAGCCAATCGGTTTTAAATTTTGTTCAATGTAAAGGTTTTACAAAAATTCACCCTATCCTCATATGCCTACTAGAGCGCCCATGAAATACATAGAAAAATGGAAAAGTGTTATTATTTCCGCTCCCCGCTCATTTTCTAGTTTATTAATAAACGTTTTGAATTTTATTAATAAAATTACTAATTTACGCTTGAAAAAAAATTTTGATTCAAATTTGAAGTTTGACCTCTGAAAACACCATGAAGGGTCATAGCTAGGTCAAAAATTGTATTAGAGAAATATGTATGCTTGTATATTTGCAACACAAATGCTAAAGGTGTATTTTCCGAAAGTCGTCTGGCTTACGAGTTATTGCCCATCAAAGCTTGCAGCTTGTTGTACTCCATTTTTAGGGCTAAAAGTCGCAACGGACTGGCTGGTTTCCATCCGATTGAAAAATTTTTGCACGGTATTATTTTTGATGCCCAATATACTAGAAAATGAGCGGGGAGCGGAAAAAATAACACTTTTTTATGGACGCTCTAATGCCTACTGGTACTCTTAGACAAAAGGCCCCATATTATATTCGTTTAATATTACGAGTAGTTTTTTAACAAGTAGGCAGGCCACCGTGGTGTGATAATGTTCACGACTATCATGTCAGTAAATCCAGGTTCAACCCCGACTAAGAACATCTTCAACGACGGGTTTCCACCTCGTTCATGCCGGCGACTTTACAAGTAAAATAATGATCTCTAAGCCATGTAAAACCAACTTTATAAAAAATACATTGGCCGTTCGGAGTCAGCATTAAAAAGTAGGTCCCAGTCAGTAAGTATAAGAATTATATTGAACAGAGCCCACTGATTTGAGAGAAGTTCCCCTTGTTTCTTAATGGGATGTAGAGTAGAATTTAGTAAGTTTCTCAACATCTTGAAAAAGTTCTTTCAAATCAGAATGCTTTGTTCCATATACTTCTAACACTAATTCAGTAACTATTGTCTAAAGGCTCCGGCCGACTTATGATTCTCTAAAAAATGTGAACGTGCCTCTAGAAAAATAGCAGCTTTTACGAGATGAAACCGCATCTAAAAACTTTTTAAGATCTGCTTGAAACTAGGGCTCGGACATATAGGATTTATAAAATGGCCCATATTCAAATTAAAGGATATCTTTAACTTAATCATAATACGCATGTTTTTTATGAGCAATGGATTTTTTTAATGAGTCCTAGCGCTTATCTCAATCAAGATTGTCGCTCGGAATCCAGAAACCAAGGGGTCAAAAAAAACCGACCGTAATAATTTAAAAATTAAAACACTGCAATATTATAAAATCTTGTGTTGATATACAATTTATCCGTATTCTTACTGCGAAATTCAATGGTATTAGTTTAGGAGTAATAATTAGATTTTAGTTAGTTAACCCCTCTGATGAAATCATAATTTTGTCCAAAATTTATTTCGAGTTTTATACAGAGTGGAGCGCGATAATGAAGAAGAGAGTGGAAAGTGTGCGTGGCTTATTGTGGCTGATGGGCATTGGACACGTGAGGAGTGGTCATTTTATGTTGAAGCGTACTTTTCAAATGCGCACTCGATCACTGCAGTGCAGCGTGCTTTTCGTTTACGATTCGCTGTTCTCCCACGCGGACGTGTTCATGGACGGCAATCAATTGCAAATTGGGTAACTTCATTGAGAACAGCAGGGAATGTGTCATGTGTACGAAGGGGACCTGAGAGAAGGATTACAACACCACAAAACATCGATATAGTTAGAGGAAGCAATCACTTGCCCTGGGCATTTCTAGACTTTCTCTCCACCGGATTTCAGCCAGTTTCTTGAGGCAATACAATTAGAGTATACATGGTTCCAACAGAATGGTGCCACTGCATACAGGGTTACCATGAATTGTTCAAGGCATATGTTTCCTAGGCGACTTATCTCTTTCAGGGGTGATGTGAACTGTCCGGCACGCTCATCAGACTAAGTCCCAATTGATTTTTTTCTTTGGGTTACCTGAAGTTGAAGGTGTACGTATATCAACCGTGCCAACACCTTGGAAGACCTAATTAACAATATAAAGGCTGAAATTGGCGGAATGCCAGTCGACATGCTTGTTAGAGTTCATGAAAACTTCAGGAAATTTATGCAGCAGTGTGTGGACAGCGATATTTGCCAGATACTCTATTTAAAACCATGTAATTTAAAAATTCCCCTGCTGTTCAATATAACTCAAATATAAAATAAATTTTTCTAAGGTGCATACTTTTTTTATTTCATTCCCAAATAAAACAAGTAAAAAATGTTAAGTGTGGCTATGTCGAACTTTGGATACCCTCCACCAGATTCCCAAATAAATTTCTCAATGCCCATGAGACCGTTTGTGTGGGAGGTACCAGTAGGACATTTCCGATCTCAACAGAATTTAGCGCAGAGGTGTGTTCTATATAAAAATCTTTATGTAGAAAATTTCATCTCGATAGGTCAAGTTTGTAGTGAGTTATTGTCATATTATTTTTCAAGGCCCATGAGACCGTTAGTGTGGGAGGTACCAGTAGGACTTTTCCGATCTCAACCGAATTCAGCGTAAAAGTGTGTTGTATATAGAAATCTTGATGTGTAAAATTTCATTTCGCTAGGTCAAGTTGGTGGTGAGTTATAGTCATATTATTTTTCAAGGCCCATAGGGCCGTTTGTATGGGAGATACAAGAAATAGTGGCCCAATCTAAACCATTTTTACATATATGATTGCGCCTATATAGAGATTATTATGTGCAAAATTTCAGTCATTTTGCTCAAGAAACTGGACGGATATTTCCAAATAAAAAACTATTTTTTATGAGGTAGTGATGGTTGCGGGTCTCTAACACTAACTTCCCGTAGAGCTATATAGCCCATTTTCAATACCAACCATGCTAGGTTAACTATGCCAAATTTCAGCTCCCTAGCTGTTTTCATGCAGGCTCTATCTTGTGTTCAACAGTCGGACAGCCGGACAACATGGCTAGATCGTATTAGAATTTTAGGAGGATCAAGAATATATATACTTTGTTGGGTCTCCGATGATTATTTCAAGGTGTTACAGACAAAATGACAAAACTAATATACCCTCCATTGTATGGTGGAGGGTACAAAAATTACAGTGTTTAAGCAACATGTGCTGGATTGAGTAAGCGAAAAGTCCGTACTCTCGGTACTGGTTTCTGGATTTGTTTTTGTGATGAATTAATTGGTGATTATGTCCTATTTGGTCTTGCCATTTGGAGCCACGGTGACATGGCATGCTTCGAAAATATATAATAACGCCTAGGAAATGTGTAGAAAAAATTACAAAAATCAAGAGCTACACTCCAAGAACAGATTTGATGTCGCCATGGGAATTCTGTCAACCAAATGGCATGGACATCATGTTCTCCAATCATTCCATCAATACAGCCGAATGGAAATGTCTATATCTTTGTCAGTTATAAAATAAATCATACCCAATTGAAGCCTAATTTTGTAAGTTGGAATGGAAACCTTTAAAGTAATTAAGAAGGTAATATATTTCTGATAAGCAGTGCTAAGACCATCGAGGAACAATTATCAAAAACATTTTTTAAAAAAATTGGTAATTCTTAAGTAAAAAATTGCAGTTGTTCAAAGAATAAAACTATGAAAATTGTTGAAATGTTTTAAGCAATGGCTTTATGAAAGTATAAACAAATCCAGAAATCATCTTAAAAACATATATTGAAAACAAATGGTATAAATTATTTAAAATTTAACAAAACATGTGTGGTCATGAAACAAATGAAGTGTGCTGATAAGCAGATTTAATCCGAATTCAAATAAGAAGTCACGAATGCTAAACTTTATGGAGTGCGAAACAAAATATAGTGATATTTGTAAATTGTCGCTTAAGAACCGACCCATACTAATGTACAGTATACGTTTAAGTATAGCTGTTAATAAAATTAACAACTTTAAATACCCGCTTGTATTGCTTTCGGCCGTTGCCACTTTGTTTTAACTTGTTGCTGTTTCGTTGTTGTCCCCCTGTGCCAAAATAATATTTACACTAATGATTAAATACAATATTTATTTCTATATGTATGTACCACGTATGTACGTTTTTAAATGAAGCTGCCAGTTTGGAACAAAGATGTGAATGAACCCATTCAAATATTTGTTAAATATTTCAGGACTACCGAAATGCGAATTCTGAATAAATTAAGACGTTTGTGTTAAAATATTTGACTGAGAAGTAAAAGAAGAAGAAAGGCAGTGTGACATCACAAGAGGAAGACAAATTGAAAAAATATGGGAGGCACACTTTACAATAATCAAAGTATTTATCACAATCATTAAACTCATATTGGTAGGCATGTATATTCAGTGTATAGAAATAAATACTTGTTCATTCGAATACAATAGTTAACGACTACTCCAACAAAAGGTGATATCAAAAGCTACGTGCGCACTTTGAGTGTGTCAGACTACCAGCTACGGTTGGTGTGTTTTATTATCACATCAGACAGACTCATTAAACATAAGGTTCTATTGTGGGTTGCGGGTACTCTCCACCATAGGATATATTTTAGTTGTCATTCCGTTTATAACACCTCGAAGTACTTATTTCCGTCCGTATAATGTGTATATTGATCGTCATAAACTTCATAGACGTTCTTTTCATGTTCGTCTATCGGTCTGTTGTAAGCACGACTCCTCTAAACGAAAAGAGCTAGAGTCTATAGACCTACTAGATTTGTGTCCTATAGTCGGTGATGGGTTGGTACTTAAAATGGACCAAATCAGGCAATTATTTGGGGTTTTGTTTTCTTATGATCATTTGTTGTTATTATAGTGTCAAAGAGTAAATTACGCCACAAAATAATTAGAATATGTTTGTTGTTGTTAGTCATATGGGGAAGATATGTATGTCAGCGAAGTTAACGCAAACACAGCACCGTCTAGAAGACGCACGCATCGCCGTTGGTGTGACCATAAGTTTAATACAAATATTTCCGTAGTTTCTAAAATAAGCAGAGAGGCATAACAAAATCATTCCACTAAACTCTAACTAAGGCTGGGTATTTTGTTTGTTTCCATGTGTATTGCTTCTCTGTAGGCATACAGAGTACGTTATGGTGCAACCAGTAAA
Source organism: Hydrotaea diabolus (assembly GCA_963513945.1). Taxonomy (NCBI): domain Eukaryota; kingdom Metazoa; phylum Arthropoda; class Insecta; order Diptera; family Muscidae; genus Hydrotaea; species Hydrotaea diabolus. The sequence goes on from OY740717.1 coordinate 210,035,685, forward strand.
AAACCCTCAGTAATATTGGTCCAAATCAGTTTTTATTTTCATATAGCCCCATCTGAGAAACCTCCTCAATTTAAGGCCCTGTCACCACATTTGAGGTGCAATGTTGATATAATACAGTCTATTTATTCAAATAATCTCAGAACCATCTCTGGCAAAATAGGTCTACTTCGGTACAAGTTATAATACGAGGGTTTGCTATTTCTTTTTCGGGTCCTGACAATACTAGTTCCCAGGTGCAAACTGGAACTTCTATTGAAAACTTTGACATTTGTTAGCATTACTTCAATCAGAACGTTTTGTCATTTGTGTTTACAGTGCGTTGAAAAATGCATCTCAGCCAAAAAATGAAACTATCCCGTGAATATTTCGTTCGATGATTTTTTACGATTTTTGGCGTGGGTTATCGAGACAAGATTGTTTATATCTACTTGTTTCGACTTTTGGCGATGAAGCACCATCAAAAACCACTGTTAATTGCTTGCACCAAGTGTTCAATCTCGGACGCCGTTCGCCCCAGAATGCATTTCGTAAAGGACATCCTACTTCGATCACTTTGCCAGAAACCATCGATGTTGTGCGTGAACTGCTAAAGCAAAACCGACATATGACATACCGTGCGATTGAGTCATCCATGGGCATTACTATGACAAGCATCAATAAGAAATTGCATGTTTATTTGGCCGTGAAAAAAATTTGTTCTCGTTGGATCCCACATAATTTCACGAATGCTCAAAAAAAGGCTCGCATGGATTGGTGCAAAGAGATGTTGAAAAAATATAACTGCGGTAGCTCAAAAGCAGTTTACAATATTGTCACAGGTGACGAATCATGTATCTATGCATATAAATCCGAAATAAAACAGCAATCGACCGTATGGGTGAGTAAATGACACGTCATTCACGTTTGAGCATTTGTAAGATACTCCAAGTCTCTTACCGTTGGTGTGGCGAAAACTCGTTGGTTTTTAAATTTTACCTCAGGCGGTAAAATATTTTTCTTTAGCCCTACCTTTGGTAGGGGAAAACTCTTCGTCTGTAAGGCTCGAAAGACCAACAATGAGTGAAAAACACGTCATTCCATGTTGAATATTTGTAAGATACTAAATTTTATTTATACAAAAAGTGATTATATCAAATTTTGAAAATATTTCAAGTTATCTTGTATAACCTCCAGCAGAGATTACAAATCAAAGCGGAGGCCAAATATACAAAACATAATATACAATACAATTTTCAATACTGGTATTCATCCTAAGTACACGAAAAGTGTCACATTTCTTTTGTGTGCGGGCTGCTCCTACCACTGGTCATTATCACCATGTGGAAAAGTAAGATCATGAGCGAGGGTACAAATATTATCTAATGTATACAGCTAACAATTTTATGGGCTGCACTTGAGAATGCAACATTACCCAACACACAATTTAAAACATGTTCAACTTTGAACAATGGGTTTTTAAGACGAGACAAATCTAACAAAAACTGTTCGTGGAAGAAGTACATCGAAGCAAATGATTGCGTTTTTTTATGCGAGCTTTCACACACCAGCTGAAACGATGAGCTATTTGACCACTCAAGATGTCGAATTGAAGGGCCATACAGCCCTGATTTGGCACCCAATGACTTCTTCTTATTCCCTAGCATCAAGAAAAAAAATGCTTGGTCAACGTTTTTCATCGTCCGAAGCAGCTGTTGAAGCGTTCAAAAATCATGTTTTTGTGGTGTCTCACTCAGAGTGGAAAACGTGCTTCGAAAATTGGTTTGTGCGCATGCAAAAGTGTATTGAACTTAATCTAAGCGCGCGGCGATTTTATACCCTGAGAGGGCTATATAGAAACGAGTTCATGTTTATTCAATACCGTTTTAAAACCGCACAAGGTACCATGAACTCGAGCTTAACATCTTAGTAAATGCACATTTAATTGTATAGGGTAATGTCCTTTAATTTATTGATTCTTAATAAATTCTTTTTAAAGGACATTACCCTATACGATTCTTTTTTTTGGTAGCAAAGGGTTTAATTGGTTTTCGTTGTGTGTCACAGAAAAATGCTATTTACACTTGTTCAAGATGAACCAGTTTTTACTCACTCATAAGAGTGTCCTAGAAGCAACATTTCGCGACACCACAGGCAGAGAAACATTTATTTTAAATAAACCTCATCCTAGGTGGAAGGTATAAGTATATGCAAGTGGAAAATGAAATTTGACAGCCCTAACACGTTGATCAGATATGCCTTATTTACGTTTTAGTCCTAAAACGAAATTTGGATCTGACTGTCCATTCACTCTCTACTCTTCACCGAATAAAATATGTAAAAAATTTATCATTCCGTTTTCAACATCCCCAAAGATTGATCGCAGCGTTACTGAGTGCTTATAAATTATTGATTATCGTAAACCTCAAGACTTATCCGGATTATGGTAAACTCAAGACAGGCGGATGGTCGGCCTTTTGAAAGCATGATAGTGGCCAAGCCGTTCAAAGCCGGCGTTAAACAGCAGGTCCCGATCAGTGAGTATTAGAAATTAATCGTAAGATTGAGATTGTACATGGGTGAAAAGGCTTAAGGGAGAAAAGTTTTCCTTTATCGGTCTTAAGGTACCCCAGAAAAACGTGCACTTTTATGAATATTTAATCATTATACCCTTTATAATTGTGGACGAACCTAGGCTTAAATGGGACCTGTAAGCTGAGACCTACTGTTATTTCAATAGCGAGTCCTCGCTGAAGAATTTGTAAGATTCGGTATGACTGAACCTAACGACATTTATATTTCTTACAACCCACTTAACCTGAAAATACCTTTTCATTGTTTTTACCTTGCGCGCTTTTGTCTTAAGTCTTTTGTTTTCCTCTCTCCGATTCATACCATGCTGAGTTAAACTAAGCGCACGACATATATTTATCGGAACTGTTTTCCTTTATCAAGATCTCGCTTAAATTGGCACGTTTAGTGCCTAATGAGCTGCTTTATTTGCGAACAAAAAATGAACTTCTCTTGCTTAAGAAAACAAGAATGCATTGAACGCTGCCCTCAGTAGATGTTTAATGAAACCAAAGGCAACGTATTAAAAAACACTTAAGTAAAACCAGTTGACCTGTTGTAAGGGCCACTTTATGGCCAAAGTAGTGAGGGCAATTGTATTTTTTCTTCAACATAATTTTAATTGAATTATGCTACCAAAATAAAGCAGCAAGAAAACCAGACCTAGGGAAAGCCGTGACGAAAGAAAGATGAAAACAAGAAATAAAAATAATTAATAATTACATATTTTCCTCAGTATGTCAAGGTTGCTGCACAGGAAGAGCTTATTAAAAAAAATCGTATTCAAATTTAAAGGAAGCAGAGTACAACAATGTCTGCTCGTATGCCTACTACAATGTAGCGTGTTAATTTCTTATTAACATTTTCTGTCTGTCGTCTCTGGGGTAATCTACATCTCAGGCTGACTTTGACATTTTTCGGGCAATCTTGATTTTCATGTTGAACAGACCCTATGTACATGGATGATGTATTTAAATGCTCAACATTAATCTTCGTGATGTTGTCTTTTTGTAGGTTGACTGCCAAGTGTCGCTTTTGCTTGTTTTGTGAAAAAAGAGGCAAATTACGTTGTCTAAAATAATAATAACGTGAACAAAGTACGAGTATAATTCAAGTCGTGTGTAACTGCACATGCTATTATGTAATGGTTATTTGAACTCATTATTATACTTATGTATAACTACTCCATGACGTTGTCTTTAGTAAGAAGAAAATACTGTTGTACTTACATCACCAATTTCATGTCTAATTACTTCCGCTGCTTTGTATACTTCTTCTTTCCGGGAGATATCAACCACATAACCCTTGCAATAGCCACCGGCTTCTTCGACCATTTTCACGGTCTCATTGATGCCTGTACAAAAAGAAGATAAACATAAAAATAAATAAAACAACTCGTTTGAAGTTGTAAAAATTAATTCTTTTTTTAGTTTTATTTTATTACTCACCTTGTTTATTGATATCCCATATCACAACTTTGGTGCCCATTTTGCCCAAGCGCATTGACAACAATCTGCCCAAACCACTGCCGCCGCCGGTCACGAGTGCAATGTCGCTGCTCAATTCCTTTTCGGGGTAGCCAAAGACCAAGTAGTACAAGTCCTGCAATTAAATTGAAAATCACGGCTCCAATAAGTATTTTGTTTTTTACTGTGTGTGTGTGTGGCAATTATTGAATATAATGAATGTAAATACTCGAACTTTGGGCAGGCTGGAGTAGCCAATTAAAAATAATTAAGATTTAACAGCGTATAAATTACTACAGTGAAGTATTTTGAGGTGGGAAGGATAACTGACGGGCATTACTCGAAAAACATGTGAACAAACTACGGACAAGATCTACAAAGCGCATGTGCCTTAAGTCTTTTGTTTGAATTCTCTTTTTAGTAAAATAAGATACATTTTCAAAATTGTATTGAGTTTAATTTAAACTATTTCAAGTATCCTGAAGAGAGAAGCCAAGGAAACAACTAAAAACACCTGCCTTCCATTACAGCAAAAGATCTTGAGCTGCCATCCCTGTTTTTTTATATAATTCCATACAATATTATTTGAGGACAATTATAATTTAAGAATAATAAAATATTTTTAACTAAAAGGTTTTAATTTGTTTATGGCGTTTTTGACTGGGCTGATTGGTCAGTCAAAAATGGCATAAACAAATAAAAGAAATACTCATTTGGTCAAAGAAGAAGAATAAATGGTTTTAAATTGAAAAATTTATTAATTGGTGTGTGTGAACGGACTTGGAATATTAAAGTGTTTAACAGGTCTTAGTAGGAGGAGACGACTTACAAATAACCTTACCTATAAACGGAAAATTTGTAAAAAAAAAAAGTACTAAAAGGGGGATGGCTATGTTTCCCGTTGTGTCCATTGATTTAATCAACTTAACATCAAAAGCTGTAATATCAGAGAAGAAAATTCGATTGTTCAGCAGGTTTCATAAGCGGATTCAAGTGATCTCGGGTTTAAATAAAATATCACGTGTCCGTCCTTTCAGGCAGAGATTAATGCAATCTATTTAGCCGCAGACATGTTTTTTAAACTAAGCATAACTTCGACGAACGTCCGGGCATATGAGGACTGCATTAAGGCGTTGGTCTGTATGACAGTAAGATCAAAATATGTGATGAGATGTATTTAATCACCCATAAGAATCTTAAGCAATCTAAGCCTGTCAACGAGATGCCGGAAGAATGTGACAGGTTGGGTTCAGGAGCAGAAAGTGAACAAACATCAACAAACATACATATTCTGTTGGTCTAAGTGATGCACGCAATCGATGAAATAGAGGTTATGCAAACAAGGTCTAGGAACTCAATTTATAACTTCATAATATTCCGGCCTTTCTTGATGGTAAAAGACAGAAAAAGGTGATGGAACCAGTTGGCATTCAAAAAAGATCGATAACCCTCAAAAAGTCCTCACGGAGCATTGCTTAATAGGCACAATGACAGAGCGCTATCCCGAGTAGAGTCTACTGTAGAAGTTGCTAGCGTGTAGAACGCAAAGAATGTGCCATGTATAAGTAATGCGCCTGCACAGGTCTTCAAGAGTACAGACTTATCTACCTAGGGTGTATTTTCTTCAACAACCTGGTGAATGAAGCAAATGTGTCTCTTACTCGTAAATCACATTAAACTTTGTTAAAAGGTCGGGCTGATTCCGAATTTTGCGAACCTGCTGATCACCTTACCGCTATTATTACTCAAACAAGCCGGCAAGCCCTAACTGCATACCTTCTTTTTCTTTCTCTCCTATAACCCTAGAACACTTTCCTCTTTATCTCTCTAATTCTTCTGTTCATACTCGTAGTTGGATTCACCAATGGGGTTTGAAGGCCTCCGACTTAAGTCGTCATTTCGTTTCCGGCAAGCTACCCTTTTCACCTAATAATATCTATAACTACTTTCATTCATTGATCGTGTTCAATGAATGAATCTTACAGGACATATAAGTCTAATTTGAAAGAGGATGGAGCCCTTTGTAAGGGGGTATCACCAACATCCTCTGGGAGAATTTGGATCTCCGAATAGCAGTTTAATAGGTTTTAATAAAGACACAGTAGAGGACTTTTATTTTTTTAAGCTAACACAAAGAAAATGCCCCTAAATATTTCATACATTGCATTGCCGATCGAAAGAATGAAATAGGAAGGGGTGAAAAGATAGTGAAAGTACTTGAATTAATATAAAATATAGGTAGCAATAAATACATCTGCCGAAAGTTCATTTCACATTCGGACCGTCCGGCTAAAAAACCAACTAAAGCATGGCAAGTTGCACGGACCAGGCGATAAGAAACGAGAATGGCCCTCTGAAGTTCTTGGTCGTTCGGTTAAATATTCATAAATAGCAACTTCGATGAAAATATTGATAATTCAACTAAACCACCGCTCTCCTTGAAACACGATCAAGCCCCTTCAAGGAATCCAGCCTCGGAGTCCGAGTCCAAATGTGAGAATTGTATTCCATCTTCCGTGATTATATCCGATTTGATTAGCCAAGGCACTTAAATGTTTCACACGACACTTGTAATGTGTGCTCTGACTAGCGGGCATCGCATTGTATTCACATGCCCAGAACATCAGGAGCTTGCGATCGACCTACAACTACATGTACCCCATCTTTAGACACTGACGACATAGGGGCATCCGCAAATCCCTTGCGTGACTACAGTCAGCACTCTCTCTAACGTTTTAGTCTACCCTTTTCAGACCAACCCACTAAGATATCGCGACCAGGTTGTCTATAAGTCCACTGTCGCAAAGTTCCAAAGGCTAGGATGGTGGTCACAGGAAAAAATGAAACAGATAACTCTCATCTGCAAAAGAGTAAATGGGCTTTTGTGTCTGACACAAAAGGTGGAGCGACAGAGAAAGGTAAGAACCTTTGGATACTTCTGCGTTAAGCTTATGTTCTTTTGATGAAACCCTATCTACAACAACACTTATAGAAAGAACATTGAGGAAGCTCGATTTAAATCGGGGGAATACATTGTTGCACAGAATAATTGCAGAATGCATAATTAAAAAGTAATTCAGGTTTTACGGAAATTGTTAAGTGGGATTCAATTAAAGCAAAGATAGTAGTAGTAGGTAGTAGGATAAACAAAATAAAAAGGGCGTTGTTAGGGTTCTAATATGTTTTGAGCACTAATAGTCAATATTACGGAATAATAGGCGTATGAAGCCGTCATGAAATTGGTACAGAGTTCACAATTTGATCAAATTTCATTTATAAACGAAGAAGGTAAGTGGGTTTTAATCCTTTTAAAAACTGAGTATTAGGTTTGTGAAGTACCAGAAGGGGCTTGGTCAGGAATCGAATTGTAAGCCACTTTAGAAAAGAATTATGTACGATCTAATTCTTTTCTTAAGTGCGAAAAGTAAAAAATATATAAGGCTACTAAAAGCTACAGAAATGGTGCAGGTACCAGAAGTGGGAGGTACCAGAAGAGATGTGCCATTATGACCCATTTTCAACCTAGTAGAAAATTTTGGCAAAATATATTAACGATTTTATGATATATGAAACAATCACATTTATATGAATAAAGGCATATATCCTGCACCAAGCCTTTTGTGATTAATCTTATAATACTATTATTTCATTCAACAGTTAATATTGGAACCATCACAATGCCTTTTAGTCCAATTTTATGATAATATCGTCCAATGGTAAGGGTAAATGCAAGCCTGTTAAACCCACAATGATTTCTTTGGTTTTTCTTTTACTGTAATCCAGTTTAAATATACTTTGTATGTTTCGCATAAACACAACTCAAGACAAATTATCATATATTTTCGTGACTTTAGTCCAAACCCAAACTGCAACAACTCACAGTGACACTTTGACATAATTGTCCTTCACAGCAGACGCTAACATTTTTTTACAGTAAACCATTTTTAAATTCCCCTGACTTATAAGTTTAAACTGCCCTGAAAAAAACAGTATCGCAAGTAAGTAAGCCATAAAGCATTAAAAGTGATTTACATAATTTATTGACGAAACTCGCCCAAAACAAAACAAAAAAAGAAAACCAGCAACATAAATAAGAGCAAATTTCCAGGCACACATTCGGAGGGTTGACCCTGAAAATGTTTTGGTTGTATTTTTTTCTTTTGGTTTCTTAAGGCATGTCAGTCGGTTCGATGTGCTGACAAAAGGGAAAATCGGTATTAAATTTCAACTTCACCTGTTATCGGCCGAGCCACACTAGTCGCCGGCCACCGGTTACCGGTTAAGCGACCAGACCTACAACTGCGCTTTAGTATGAATTATTTGTCTTGTTTTTTTGCCGGTTGAAAGAAGTTCACAAATTGTTGTGGATTTTTCTTCTGTTTCGTTGTGTTTCAACGAACCGATGTTGTTACTGGGACATTAAATATGTGTAAATTAATTTTTATGTTGTCTTTAAAGAAGTGTCTGGAGATTTTGTAGAGAAAACTGTCCCATAAAAAAAGGTGTAATGTCGTCGTCGTACGTCATGTTAATGTTAAAATAATTGCCTTTTAGGTATGAGCTGCGTTCGTACGAGTTTATGGGATTTCTTGGCAACGGTAGCTGAAATATTTCAACAAAAAAAAACAATTGACAAACAAAATAATTACAAACAAATTGTGAATGAAAATTGTCTACTTATTTGTGTAGACAGTAGTGGGGGGAATTGTTGGCTTTTATAATTAAAAGTGTTGACAAAGTAAATGGCAATAAATCCAAATGGGGTTGTGGAGTACGAAACATGTTGTTAAGAGAGGGTTCTGGTAATATAATAATGAGTTATTTCAATTAGGGCATGGTGTGATGGTAGTGTTCACGACAATCATATCAGTAAAACTTGTTTCAACCCCGGTAAGAACATCTAACAATTTTTCAGCAGCGGGTTTCCACCTTGTAATTGCCGGCGACGACTAGTAAGAGATTTATCTCTAAGCCGTGTAAAAACTTTTCTGTAAAGTGCATTAGCCGTTCGGAACCGGCGGTAAACAGTTGGTCCCGGTTAGTGAGTATGAGAATTGAATCGTGCGCAACTCAATGATTTGAGAAAAGTTGCCGCATTTTCTTTAATGTGATGTTGTAAGAAGATATTCTCTTGAAGAGAATATTTAATTTAGCATTAATGATTTTTGAGGGTTACAGAAAATTGTTTTTCTTTTTCGTCCTATTAAGTTTAGTGGCCTTAAATAAATGCCAGAAAATATATAAGGCGAATAATTGAGGCACACTGTTACAAAAGACAATGTTCTGCTTGAAAGGACAGACACATTTTAGCAGGATTTACATTTTTCGAATGTATGAAATACCTAAACTAGGATAGAATAAAAAATAAGCTAAAACCCCTTAGTTCACCCAAGATTTCAATTTCTTGCCATAGAAATAGAAAAGTCGGGAAAAACTTCTCAAATCTATGAGATCTGCACGATATCATGTCTATAAGCGTTGAGCGGTAGCTACAGTCTATGCCACCATGAAAGTCCAGTTTTAAATCTTTTTCTTTTTATGGAAGCTGCTCCAGTAGAGCCTTACAATGGCATATAAATCTGAAAATCCGTAAAATTTAATTTCATTTAATTTAAGGGGTTATAAGCACGATGTTTGTACAATCAATATTGATGGATAATTTGTGGCCGTTGAGTTATTTTGGTCATTTGTATCGGTATGATTTCGCGTGCAGAAAGACCATTCCTACTTTCTTATTTTACTCAGCATTCCGTTAAGGAACAAGAAGAAAGCATATTTCTCGAACCAATGCACTCTTAAGTACGTTATCAGAATGGTTAATGCATTTTATAAAGAAGAGTTTACATGGCTTAGATATTAGACTCTTACTTGCAAAGTTGCCGACATATACAGGGCTTTCCATTAAGGACATAACAATTTTATATAACAATAAAACACAGAATATTTAAGATATAGAGTTCAAATTTAGTCCAGGTGTAATGCAAGTCACATTTTAAGAATGAATTTCGATTTCGGCCATATGACCACCGCACACATTTCGACCTGAACGTTGGCAATTTCGCGGTGGATGTTGTCTCTGAGCTCGTCTAAAGTTTTTGGCTTGTTGTTATAGGCCAATGACTTGATGTGACCCCATAAGAAGAAACCATGGTGTGAAATTGCATGAACGAGTTAGCCATTCGACCAGTCCATTCCCCGACACGTTCACCCAATGTGCCTTTCAGTAAATCGATTGTAACGCGTTATGTGTGTCTAGTGGCACCGTCTTGTTGAAGCCACATATCAGCGATGTCAGTCTCATCCAGTTCTGGCCAAAAATAATGAAACATAATCTAACATGGCACGATAGAGCTCTCCGTTGAAGGTAACATGACGAAAGAATACTTGCCAATCACACCTCCGACATGAAAACCACACCACAGAGTAATTTTTTGAGGATGCAAATTGTGGCTCTTGAAGCACATGTGCGTTTTTGCTGTCCAGTTTTGTTTATTGACAAAACCACTCAGCCAGAAATGAGCTTAATCGCTCTTTCTGACGGTTGGAACGATTATTAAGGCCAAAAATTGGAGAAGCGCTCGTAATTTTTAATGATTTCCAAACGTTGCTCGTAAGTGAACTTTAACATGATGAAAATGTTGACTTGGACTAATTTTTTGACACTGGAAGATCATTTAGAATGTTTTAGCGAGTGATGACATAAAGCTTCGACATTGTTATGTCCCTATTGGAAAACCTGTACTTGCAGAAAAATCCGTCGCTACAAAATTGCTTAGATGTGCTTACCTGGGTTTGAGTTAGGGTTTACTTGTGCGATAGCCTTACATCGCACCACAGCGGCCTACTTTGTTCCCAATAAGTGATAACTAAATTCAGTTTTTGGGTTTTATTTGATTTGTTTAAAGTTCATGTCTTAAGTCTTTCGTTTGCTAGGTTATTGAATAATTTCGAGTTCGTGGCTTAAGTCAATCGTTTGATTTATGCCTTCTTCGGAAATGTGCTAAAACTGAAACCAGTGCACAAATCGGCCCGGCTAAAGCTTTTCAACTGTCCTCCATTGATTTGGGATTATCTGTTTTGGGAGATGGGTGAGGGTTGTTGGTGAGTTAGTTTTATTTGGTTTGGTTTAATTAAGTATAGAGAGGAACTAATTGTAGAAAATCTTTCTATTAAGTGCATAATTGGATTTATGTTCATATTGGAAGGGCCCCTTAGGCCCTTAATGGCAGAGAGCTGGCACTGAAATTCACACAAATCTTCAATAACTATGTTTATTATAGGATTTGTAGGAAATGTAGTTGTTTTTTTCTACCCATATGCTTACGTTTGACAGGACCTAACCTACGTCAAGTTCTCCAATTTAACCCAATTGTAAAACAAATGTCATATTCCTTTGTTGAAGGGGCTGATTTTGGGGTCTCTTAGGCCCCTGGGTCATGATCCGAAAGTAAGACAAATCTTGAAAGTTTGTGCGTATTTAGATTTGTGAAGATGTTCGATATGATTTATCTTTCGGCGCTCTAGAAACATAACCCCAACCCATGGGTTTAGTCGAATCGTAGAATTCCTTTTATATACGGATTTATGATGAAATTACATTGGTTTTTAGTAACCAAGTTTTCATAGTTAAAAGAAGCCTATGAGACCCTGAGCCAAATCTAAACATTAGCAACGGATTTAGATTTTTAAGAAAAGGTCACTATGTATGGATAAATAATATGTCCCCGAACAGTCGGGGATGGTTTTGGGGCACCTAAGGCAGCAAAGCCCAATGGCCACGTCATTTGTGCGACGTTTAATGTGTCTAAGCCTAAGAGTTCCAAGAAAAGCTAATTTAAAAGTTAATTAGTCAGGTTATGTAGTTGAAATGCCCAAAAATGTGATTCTTTGTTTTGGTCATTTAAAGAGAACCTATTTATCCTTTGCTGGATTTGGTCTATTTTTAATATCAACCGATCCATACTTGATCCTATAGTCTATACTCTCGCTTATGACAATGTCATCTACAAAAGTGGTTACAAAAAGTACACTTTTATTAAGGATTAGGATTAAAAATACAATTATGTAAATCGATTATCCCTGATTATACAAGACTATTCATTTTGAAATATTGGGATTATTAAAATTACTAAATTACGAGGGCGGTTCGGAAAGTTCTTAGCCTATCAATGAAAGAGAATAGTTAGTTTTTCAAAAATATTTTTATTTCTCAATATAATCTCCTGAAACTTCAATACACTTAGTCCAACGCTTATCTAGCAATTCTATCCCTTGATTAAAATAGTTTTCCTCAAGGTCTTCAAAATAGTGGTTTACAACTGTAATTGCATCTTCATTTGAGGTAAAATGCTTGCCAGCATGGAATTTTTTAGATTTGGGAAGAGGTAAAATTCACTGGGAGCTAAATCAGGAGAATAAGGTGGGTGGTCAAGCAACTCGTACTTTAATTCGTTGATTTTTATTTTTTTTGTTGTAAGCCAGGACGTTTTACTCGAATTGACACATTTAATTGATCTAAATGGTTGTAATAGTACTCTGAATTTATTGTTTACCCTTTTGCGGATAGTCAATCAATAAAATACCTCTGAAGTCCCAAAAACCGTTGCCATAACCTTACCAGCCGATTGAATTGTTTTTGCCTTCTTTGGGGCACTTCCTCCAGCTTCAGTCCATTGTTTGGATTGTTCTTTTGTCTCTGGAGTATAGTGGTGGATCCATGTCTCATCAAAAGTTATGAAACGACGCTTAAAATCCATTTTATTTCGCTGAAAACGATCCAAACGAGCTTGAGAAATGTTCATTCTTATGCGTTTTTGGTCGACTGTTAATAAGTCCGGCACCCATCTTGCAGAAAGCTTTTTCATCTGTAGTTCTTCATGCAAAATTAAATGGACTCGATCATTTGAGATGCCCATGATATTAGCTATTTCACGCACTTTTATTCTTCGATCATTTAATACCATATCATGCACTTTGGCTACAATTTCTGTTGTCGTTGCTGTTTTTGGACGTCCACTACGTGGTTCATCTTCAATGCTTGTACGACCACGTTTAAATTCAGCAACCCAATTTTTTACTGTTGCATATGAAGGAGCACTTTCACCTAACACATTCACCATATCATTATGAATTTCTTGTCCCGATAAACCTTTTCTATGTAAGTATTTAATGACACCACGCATTTCTAATTTTTCCATTGTAAAAAAATCGCGGATGCGTCTTTTGTGAACACCTGTTTCTATATGAAGGAGTTGCCAGATCGAAACAAACATGTGTTCATAGCAGAGATGGAAGTTTCCAAAACACTTTACTTGTTTCTGTTTATACCGCGCTTTTTGTTCTAGGCTAAGAAGTTTCCGAACCGCCCTCGTAAACAAACCACTGGTTATATAAACTGAAGCCTTACAATTATAAAGGGCAACTTTTTTGGATCATTGTCTCGGGCACAAGCTTTGCCGATGGTGGCTGAAAGTACATACCAAAACTTGATTTTTGGCATAATAGGTTTTGACAATTTGTCTCAAATTATTGAGTTAACGCCTAGTACATTTTATGGTTCAAAATGGATTTTTAACACTTTTTTGATACTTTGAGACGGCTGTATTGTGCGATAACTCAAAAACTTGAGTCTAATTGGCTAAACGTGTTATTCCAAAAAAGTTTTAGGATGTACTTTCAGTCGCCACCAACAGAACTTATGCACGAAAAAGTGTGTTGCTCTGTGTAATAGAACTATTAAATTAATTGAATAATAAAAAGTTCGTGTCCTAAGTCTTTTGTTTTCTAGTCCTATTTATATTACAGTACTTTAATGCAATAATTCAAGAAAACACATAATTAGTTAATAATAATAATAGTTTTATTGTATCTAAGAAGGCAGCATTACCTGAATAAAAGTTGCCAATTTTTGGAATTCGGTTAATTTCAATTGTCCCGCCTTTTTCTCTCTTTAACTGGAATCGTGTGCCAAATGTCAAAAACTAACCCAATTTAACCATTATTTATAGCCTGCTTTATTAAGTTTTAAAATAATTACTTAACAAAACAAGCAGCCAAACAATTCGTCATTATTTATGTGCATCTCTCTTTTGGACAGTCTCTGTGCCGTTCAATGCCTTTTAAAGTGCACATGTCAAACTGTCATGATGTGAACTCTAAACGTGAAAAGACAGTACAACGAGACAAAAAAACCAAAACATAAAAGAAAAAAAAAACAAAAAATGAATATCTCAAACCGCAATTTTTTCCAGCGCCGACAAGTGTTACTTCCACCAGATTATGCCACCGTTGGCAGTGGCTGTTAAACGACCAACAACAACAAAGTACACACACGCCGCAGCAGTAACAACTCCACTCGACTTCACATAGAAAAATGTGCGAAAATGCCGTCCACAAACCAAAATACCTTTTAACAGAAAACATCGAAATGATTGACTCATACAAAAACTAAAAACACTGACCATACATACCCGACTGCAACTACAAGCAGGCGGACGGACAGGCCTATAGAGCCGCATACTCTACGACAGCAGCTTGTTGACCTAGTTCAACATTTTTTTGCGCCGGCTTAATGTTTGCTGAGCCTGTTTAAAGGCTAAGATCCAAAGCTAATGTAGCCATAGATAATGCACGGTAAGCAACACTCAGCTCGGCATGGATATTATGCCAGTCTGGCTATTAAAAATGTGTTTGTTTTTTTACCAAATCTTTAAAATAGCCATATGAAAAAGTGCTGCTCGGCTTCGACAAACAGTTAAGCAGCTTTGTAAAGCTTTGGCTTGTATGCGTTTCTCAGCATAATTTTCGGGGGCAAATACTTGAGGCATTCTCATCAGCATGAGGTGCTGCTAGCTACGACCACTGGTGGCGGTGGTGATGTGTAATTGCAATCGCCACTTAAATATTAAGTAAACAGCTTTGAAAACGAAAAAAAAAACATTTGGAGAGCTGACCACAAAAGTGGCAAAGAAATAAAAAGTGAATAAAAAACAAACGTATAAACTGTTGCAATGTTTGATTAGATATCCGATAGATTAGTACCCTACGGACGGAAATAATCATGGGTACAAGGATGTAGATTTAGGATAACTTCTTGCGCCAAAATGTTTTCAAAACAGAGAAATAAGGAACGGATGGGCGGCTGAAGCAAATGTTTCAGAAGAAATTTTCAAAACTAATTTAGGTGTGGCTGCTATTAGGAACCTTAGTTAAAACAGACAAATCCCAAAGAACTTTTTACTGAAAACTACTGACTCCGCTATCTGTAGTCACACTTACCCGCATATCACATTATTAGGGAAAGCTCTAACTTGTATTACAGATGTTCACTAAACCATTTATCAAAAGAAACCTATCAATGTTGTCTTCTATTGATGGGTTTTAAACTAAACCATTTTCCAAAACAAAATCATTAATGCTGCCTGCGCTAGGTGAGAGTAAATTTGGGCTGCTGATTTGCCGGCTAGTAGAAGGCATTTTTAAATGTCTATGGACTCACTAAAAGGTCTACTTGCTTGCTTCTTTACATTTCCGCAACTGAAAAGATAATTTTAATGCAGAAGTTCTTTTGTGGTCTGGGGTGGTTCATTTTTCACATACCATCTCCTAAAGCTGCCTCTTACTAGGTAAAGCGAATGCCCTTTGCAAGGAGAAAAATCCGTTATTTATTTTCTACCCAGCTCTGAACCTGGATTTTACCATGTCAACTTTGTACGGTACGGAAATTTTCCTTCTGGGAGATACGCAATTGAAAAATAAGTAGCACTTATATACACACTTATAAATAAATAGATTTTTGGGAAATCTACAGCAATAGTTTCAATACACTACTGTATACAAGTACTGAAGTTAAATACTCCGGAACCCAAACTAAAAAACACCTACCCGGATCAGCAAGTCCACGACTATGTAGGAGATGATCTCAACCGATTTTGGCTCACTAAATCCAAATCTTGCTTCGCAAACTTCTTCTTCTGGCGTTAGATAGGTCCCAAGATGTTCGACAAATGTGTTTTTTGAGGCCAATAGAGGTTATCATGCGCCGACTACGGTGGAAATTTTCAAAAACCCCCTTACACCCATTTTAAAGACTTTTCTTCCGCTACAAAAAAATTGCTTTTGATAAAATACAACAACCTTTTACCGATCCACAGAAGTCTTCGTTTTACATAGAATGTTTTTCAATATGGGTTAGTCAAGCAGCTTTGCACGTTAAAAAGTGAAAAGAAATTCAACTTGGTGGTATGATGTGTTTCACATTACGTCCTTGCTTTACAAACCGGTATGTTTTAGTCTATTGGGCCCTTAACTCAGTAATGTTGTGGGCAACGAAGTAGTAGACAAGGCTCGTCTAAGAATGCTGCAGATACAGACAACTCTGAAAAAATGCCAAACCTGTGCCATGGTCTAGGACCGACAAGCATAAGGTTCTGTATTGTAAACTAGACAGGAATGAACCAAAATTCTGCAGGGAAGTAACAAGAGTGATGTTTGGTTGTTCATAAGTGACCCGACGGGATATTTTATGTTGGGGAAATGACTAGGAAAGGATGAGATTGATAGGCTGTTTCCACTACGGTCGCGTCCACGCCCAAAAATCAATGAACGCGCGTTAAAGCCCATACAAAAAACATAGGCAGTTAGGTATGGGAAAAAGTCGCGTTCATATTGGACGCGTTTTCCGATAAGTCGCGTTTACTAAAAATTCGATTATTTTTGCAATCGAAACCCACCCATACCTAATTATGGCAACACCGCAATTTGCACATCCCTATTAAAACAGCTGTTTATCAGCATAAACATAAAGCGCTGCTGCACATTTACATTAGGCGCAATACCATTTGATCCTCATTTTCCACTGCGGTTAGCAAAATAATATCATTTAACTCCATTCTAATGTCACAACACAGAAATATTAAACTTTTCGCACCGCAAAGAAAACAAATAAACACAAACAGCTGTTTGAATGCAAACGCAATGGAAGCACCATTACAAATTTTCGATAAATTGTTGACGCGGACGTGAACGCGACCGTAGTGGAAACAGCCTATGAGTAAGTGAAGTGACATTTGTGTAGATGCTCGTCACTCTGACGTAGTTGATTTGAAAAGAACTTTCTTGAAGATCAAGAAGAGTCTTGCAAGCAAGTACCCTACTGAGTTTTACAATAGGTTTGTCCTAGATCAAGAACATCTGTCTTCAAAAACTTGCAATTCATCATAGATTAAGGATCATCACAATTAACCGTGTTTGGGTCACCGATTAAATGTTTCTAGGAGGAACATAGGACTGTAAGAAAAGATAGTAGATCTCCAAAGTTTTACAAACGTTTTGTCCTCAATCAGAAATATCTGCCTGCAAAACCTTGTAGCGAAATTCATCATAGATGAAGGACCATCACAATGAACCCTGTACTGATCACCGATTAAATGTTTGTATGAGGTACTTAGGACTGTAACAAATGTATTCTACTTTGTTCTATCTAATGCTTAGAATTTTTTTGCGCCCTCTATATCCTACTTTCAGGCCCCTACGTCCACCAGTTGTCTCCGCGAGCCAACCTCTTCTACTACTTTCCTGCTAGATAAGGTCTAGGCCTATGCCTTTGATGTCTTGAGGTTTTGTTAATGTTTGGTCAATTTACGTCCACCTAATGGGCTCTACGATTGAATGTACAATTTATCAAATTGTTATTGTCGTTCTAGCCTAACCTACAGTGTTGGGCAAATTCGGGTTACGGGTTTTTCTATCCATGTTTTAATGTTACTTAGTGCTTTAATAATTTTCACAGGTCTAATAATCTTACAGGTCTAACTGTAGGATTTTCTATTAAAAAGTTCTTGGTTAAGTTTTATTATAAATCTTCATCATTTTCTACAAAACTGCAACGTTCTCATTTTCATTGTTCATTGTTTACTTAAAAAATAAAAAAACGATATGTCTTAAATTGCCCGATAATGTTTTCACATCAAGACTTCCTGGTGTCTTCCAATTCTCAATAGAAAGATTCATATTGGACGAAACAACTTACTTTTTGGGAGATCAACTCTTAGAGTTATGAATACTGTATATCTGAAAGTTTAAAACATTTATTGATAAGAATATGACTGACTTATTACCTAATGGCCCATTTCTCTGACTGATCCCCTGCGAAAATCTATTATATTTCAGCACGTTTTTGGATAGAAGTCCATTTATACTGCGATATGTGAAGAATGTAATTTACTTTTGCTCAAACTGATGGAAAATTCTCACTTTAAAATATCACCATCGTGACAGAAAGATGACAAGCATGATAGTGACAGGGGGCTTTTATTTTCATTTGCTACTGCTTCTTCCGTAAAAAAATGGGCCCTCAATATTTAAAAAATATTAATGCACCACCTCGAATATTAAGACATTACGTTCCCTTCGCAATTGAAATGCATCTTTCAAATTATGCTGTTAATGAACTCTTGAAAAAATCTATGGAGCTTTTTAATTCAATTTTTGAACATGTAGATTTCAGACTTCCTAGTATTAAATTTAAAAATTTATTAATTACTTTGTTTAATTAGTTTTTAACTAACATTTAAATGAATTTTGTCATAATTTATATTACATTTTCATAGTGGCTGGTCTGTAAGGAATTTATCTCCATAGACGTAATAAATGAAAGGGAATGGAATGACCCTGCAAAATATTTTTCTACTCCAGTACAGGGGTTCCCTATAGGGAATAGCTATGGTCGTATTAAGCTTAAACTTCAACATACATAAAAACACACATTCACATCACTTTTAGAATTAGTTTATTTCTTTACAGCGCAAGTTTCGTTTACATCCGTCCATTGTGCTCAATCCCAGAGAGGATTTTGAAAAAAATTAACAACAGGAAACTTGATTTTGTTAAAATTAGCTTTACCTGAGACACATTATCTCAAGTTTTAAATCAACCGTTTTCAATTGTTCAAAACCTCTCCGCCGCCTACCGGCATTTACTTAATGTCCGTCGATCAAATCGTACTCACGACTTTTACAAAACCAAAAGAGAGCTTTATATTATATATAAGTATATCGTATATAATATATTCGTATATATTTGTGTTTTGTTGTTGTTAATATCAATATAGAAAATCGTGCATGAACAGCAATTGCAATGCTCAGACGTTTGAAGAAGGTCAGTAAAGTGGTTTTACTAGACTCTGCTTGAATGTGATATTCGTTTACATTCGCACACACAAACTCGTCTATCATGGGCTTTCTATGCTGTTGTTGTTGTTAGTGTAAACTTGTCGGACAACAAAATAAATGGTAATTGATAATGCCGCTTAAAACATGCAACAACAACAACAGCAACATTCATTTCCAACTTCTCGTGGAAGTGGTAGCATTGGCTGGCTTTTGATGGCGTTGTTGCATTTGAAAAATCGGCATCGGTCTGGTTATTGCATCATTTCTGTTTTGCTGTACGCTGTATATGTGGCTGGATTTGCTAGTTTGTATTGATTGTTGTTGTTGTTGCTAAGAGTATATGGGATATGTTGTTGTATTGGTATTTTCGTCTTGGCCTGATCAGAAACTCTGTTGTGGGCAAATGTTTACCTATCAAGTTCGTGTCTTAAGTTTTTTGTTTTCATTATACTTTGCTGTACACATTTGCACAGAATTGAAAATTAAAGAATTATCATAGGTGGCCAAATAATTTTCACATTAAGCTCTTTATTTATAAGTAGCTTTAAAAAATGTGTAAAACGTTGAATTTTAAATTATGTAAATTTGGAGATTAGCATATTGAACGGTCTTTTTCTAATTATAGCCGCTTAATTTGATAACTTGAGAGTTACTCTATTTACATATTTTCCTAAATATTTAAGAACTTTTGTTGAATACAATAACAAAGTAACTCTCTACCTGACAGGGATCTACTGTTTAAAGCAAGATCTGAAGGGTTTTAATTTCTTATCAATGTACTTGGTTAAGAGGTTGATCTTTAACTCCCAAAGTCGTCGCCGGAATTTCCAGGATGATAAAGCACTGCAGAAATTGAAATTCGTTATCGGTATAGCAGTGCCTGACTGTGCCATTATATTAATATAATGGTATATATAATCTTTGGTATAAGCTGTACTAGTAACTCAATCTATCACCAATTTTACTGTAAAATCCATCAAAGAGCTCTTCTAAGACAGACTTAGTTTTAGCTTTATTTGGGTTTTATTAGAAGACATTGGCATCTGGAAGATGCTAAGAATTAGTTCATTGGACGGTACTTTAGATTTGATGACAGAAAAATTATGAGCATGCGTTATTTCCTTTAGAGTCAATGTGGAAGAGTCCTTAGATTGTGCGATTTTTCGGCAGAGACTTTATTCTGCAGGATTATGTTAAGATTCTAAATTTTACTTACAAACAAACCAAGGGACGAACGAAACATTCAGTCGAATGGCTTTATAAGGAAGTCAAAGTTTTTTTTTTTTTGAAAGTAAGGGGTCGCAACTGCTTGCACTCGAAAATGATTCATACGGCAAGGGCTTTCTGCCTCAATTTTAGTAGCAGCAATTTTGTCGCCTGACCATGTACATCGACAGCATAACCATCTGAAAGGTCAATGCTATAAATCTAAGTTTTGACATATTATGATACAAAAATGTTTACGTCAAGATTCCAAATTCCGATTTTCTTTAAGATTTGTAATCTTTCCAGATCTGCAGAACACTTTTTTGAATATTATTTAGGATTTCCTTTTTTTGGGATCTTGTACTTTTATTAGGCCTATATATTTTTACAATAATTTAAAGGGATATACAGGGTGTCCGCCGGGAAGGTATACTACTTTGTTTTGCCGCTATTTTGGTAAACATTAGTCTTGACAGTTCATATTTGGCAGTCGTGAAGTAGAGACGTGGCAAATTTATTATGGAAAAATATTCGATAAACCAACGTGTTTTAATCGTTAAAACATTTTATCAAAATCAATCATCAATTACTGTGACGTTGAGAAAGTTACGTGCAATTTTTGGGAGAAACAACGTACCAACAAAGCGCACTATTTATCCTGTAGTGAATGATTTCGATGATAGAGGGCCTGTAGCTGATAGGCCCAAGCATGGACCACAACGTACTGCAAGATCGACTGAAACCATTACTGCTGCTCAAGAAAGTGTTCAAAACAATCCGCCGTGCTCAGGAGCTTGGCCTTCAAAGAACAACTAAAAAATGTGCTTAAAAGGGCTCGCATTTGTGAGACTAACAGAGGTGGACATTTATCTGATATTGTATTCCATACATAATTGCCGACATTTAATAAAACATTTATCAAGATAAGATCCATTCTCTTTCATTTAATTAAGACAAACACAAAAGTATACCTTCCCGACAGCCACCTTGTATTATGCACTAATAATTTGGTATGGCTACGACGATACTCGATTCAGGAATGGGACGAAATACGAGTAGATAAAATAAAAACAAGACATTTGGTACAAAAAATGTTCATTTGCAAAATCTGTTTGCGAGTTTTCAAATGCAACTGCTGTAGCAAAAAGAATTGCTCCTGATTTTTTAAGAACTACTCAGGAGGAAGTCTCTCGAAAAGGGGTAAAATATTGTCTGCAGAAATATAGAAAAGAAAAATATTGTCTGAAGGCCGTGGTTTACTATTAAGAGTAAGTTCAGTATTCTACAATACAATAAGAATCAATAAAGCAACTAATCTTTTTAAGCTGACTTTTTTAACTTAATTATGCTCTTAATTAAGTGAAACCTTGGATAATATCTCTTCCAGTGAAAAAAGTTTCAAATAAAAATGTAGTCTTAAAACCAGAAGATATTAGTTTTTTGATTCCTAAAAGTAAACTTTGTGTGAATTTTGGCATTTTGTTGAGTGTAGTAGCGATGTTTCATGGCCCTGCTTTATAATTCTCTAGTTATCCCTAATTATCTTCTATTCCTTCTCAGACTCCTGAGAAGGTTTCACCAATTTTAACTAATGGCACATAACTTTGCTACTATAGCTGGGGATTTATAAAATTCTTAGCGATTAATTCAGATGTCAGTGACATTTAATTACGAATGTTTTTTTACATATATTATTCAAATGACAGAACTACTTATAACTGGCAATCTTTGAACTGAATATCATTTGTGGCTTAAGTCTTTTGTTTGATCTTAACCCTCCAATTGTTTATGCAGTCTAAAGTTTATTTAGTCATTTCGTTTTGTAGTTGTGATACGTTTTTCACAAAGAATAATAAACTTTTATTATGAAAAAACCATATTTTTGTAGCTTTGCACTAAAAACGTCGAATATTTTTTGCCACGATGAGGTTCAACGACATTAACGACATGTTTTAAAAGTCATTCATGTGTGTCTAATATCGCATTTAAAATGCTAATTAAACAATTAAAGCAGTTGCCATAAACAGTCGAATAATATCGAAGACTAAAACAGTATGCAGAATATTTGAAATACGACAACAAATTAAAAGTCCGAATAAATGTAGATATGAACTTTATCAGAACAAATAAACTTGAGTGTAATTATATATTGAAATTAAGTTAATCTACTTAAAAAAGAATCTTATAAATACTATGTATAGCTCAACTGAATAAAACAATACTTAAAGGTAGATGTGAAGAGATTACCTACTTTTATACAAAACAAAAAAACAGGGTTAAAACAGGTTGAGAACTTTGGTTACTTTTCAGAGTTCCACTTCACGACATGTCTGTAAAGCATTCCAAAAATAGCAAGGTTTACTTATTTCGACTGCAGGTCTCGATAAAGTTCGTACATATTTGCCTTAAAATCCCATTAAGGAACAAACTTATCTGGAAACGTGAGTTTGCTACAAATTAATTGGCTGTAATTTGCATATCATTAAATTAGACCATATCATCCTAACTACTGAAATATCCACCATACAAAGATTCTTTGCGTTTTGAGGCCGATTTAAATGTCTCATATCCCAATCTGTTCGTGATTAAATTCTAGGGTATCATTCACTCGAGGACTTTAGTCTTTTTTGTTTATTTACTTTTTTATTCAAACTTTTCAGAAAATTATGAAAGGAATTTGCACTTTCAGTACAGAAGTTTGCAGTGATCAGCAAGGAAACATTTTTCACGGTTTGTGTAAACATCTGCTGTTAGGTGGCCTTTGCCCTAATTTCCTGCAAATTTAACACAGTTGGATCTGCGCTATGTTCTATAGCAGAGAGGCAACATGCTGCCAACTCAACATAATGTTTAGTTAATAGAGGCCATTACTTTAAAATGTTGGACAAAAGTTTGAAGATTGTGAAATGTCTTCTTCTATTAAAGGTATACTTTTCTAAGCTTTGATAATAAGGACCGAATATAAAACAAGACTACAGATACAGCAGTGGTTAACAAAAGGAGCCAATTTTGTTCATGTATGTAGGAAAATACCTTCAATATTAAAAAGAAAAATAAAGGCTCGGGCCCTTTGAATATTTTTTTGCGCTTTAAAGGTAGATGTGAAGAGATAACATACTTTTATACAAAAGAAAAAAACAGGGTTAAAACAGGTTGAGAACTTTGGTCATTTTTCAGACTTCCACTTCACAACATGTCTGTAAAGCATTCCAAAAATGGCAAGGTTTACGAGTACTTTTTTTGACTGCAGGTCTCGATAAAGTTCGTACATATTTGCCTTAAAATCCCATTAAGGAACAAACTTCTCTGGAAACTGTGAGTTTGGTACAAGTTAATACCTAATCTCACTGAAACTCGTAATGATGCATTTATTGGATTTCAAAACATTCTAAACTCCACATTTTAACACACGCAAGCAACATTTAATGTTTGCTGTTAGTTTTTAATGATCAAACATTATCTTTTTTCTCATTTAGTTCTATCTGATCAAAGCTGCAAAACCAGTTTTGTTAACTATTGGCAAATATCTGAGTTTTATGAACTGCTGCTGGTGCTGTCTGTGTAAGCGTATAGAAGTGAACGTTTATGGTTTTGTTTCGTTCAATTCGTTTCCAATTATAATTTTGCAGCTTTAGTTTCTAAAGTTGTCCAAAAAAACCATACGATACCTATACATAAATAATGTATTCAAACACAGTGACACACAGAGTCAATGGGCGGAGACAAGAACTCCATAAGTCGATAAACTTGCATTGCAATATACAGCTATTAAAAAATTGAAATGGAGTTTGTTACAATAATAAACAAATAGCCAATAAATTTTGAGAATAACGCATATGGTAGTTTCTAAAATTACTTTAGGTATTATAAAGTAGCGATTAAATGAACCCCTAACGTGTTTGTAATCGCGGTTTATAAGTTTTTTACCTGTTCCAAATTTGTTCGCTGGTAAAGCTATTACGGCTAGAAAACATGTATTTTTCAGTGTGCCGGAGAGAGAATTATGCAGTCACTGAACAGAAGGGCAATTAAAGTGGGATGGACAGATTGGAGAACATATGTGACAGTGCATAGAGAAAGGGACCTATGGGTAAAAAAAACAATTTGCACTTTTTTTTGATGTTGACAATATCTGAGCATCGAATGAGACCGATCCCATGCCCCAAAAGTGTTCCCACCCAGAGATATGCGTGTTTTATGTAAGTGATGGTACACCAAAGATACGCGTTTTTAAATCTTTAAAATGGCTCTCCTGAACAAAACTGGTTTTTACCCTTAGGTCCCTTTCTACGAGTATTTTGCGCTTCACATATAGAGCCCTTTCCGCGAAAAAGACGTAAGCGCCAAATATAAAATTTTACAAGAAAGGGTTTTTTGTCTAATTCCTCTGGAGGTTTCCGTTACAATTGAACAATATCTTTTTAAATATTAATATTTAGTTTTTAATATTTATGCATAAGAGCATTGTACAATTTTCTATCGAATTTTATTAAGAAGTGAGTGACGCTTAAGTCTTTTTCGCTGTAAGGGCTCGATATGTGAATAAAGCAAATTAAGTGGGTTTAACACCCATGCCCCACATTTGAATGACTTTTGCTTTTACGTTTTAGGTGGCAACTCTATTATTTTTTGAAGTTTGTGCTCAGTCACTGTCCCCATGGAACACTACTGAATTCAACAACCCCTGCGACCTATTGAGATAATTATATCAAATTTTAGTAAACTGGGTCGGTTGCTTATAAAGCTGTACATGAAGATCTAGCTGATACTTGTATTAGCCAAGTTGGCTAGCTACGCATATAAAAATGAACCTATTGTTCTTCCCCACCTGTTGGTTTACCAGAGTGGGTTACATGCAGAGAAAATTCGATACGGACCTCATCTTCTCTAGATCCTTACGAACTAATCACCGGTCGTAATATTAAGTCTCATTGCATACCTTACATTCTCCTGTCTTGAGCGGCACAATCAATATCACATCGGGTCTTTATAGTGACAGCCGTGTGTGAAACCGTGTTGCACGGCATTTTCTGTCTAGATTGGGAGCGACAGAATATAAAGACTGTATATCGAATAAAAATAATAAATGCTGGGTAGGCTACTGTGCCCAAATAATATTTGGTGTTCAATGATTTGGAAGCCAACTTTCTTATAGCCAACATTTCAGCTGGACAACTCGTCCTTCCTATAGTTTCTTCAGGGAATATAGTCCAAACATACTTCAATATTTGAATTTAATTCACTATCGACCATTTTGATAGCTCTCTGGGGGCAGCAAATAAAATACTACATTGATTGCAACAAACGATTAGGTGCGCGACGGGACCGTGTGGCTTAAACTAATCTTTTTTAGCTCATCTAGAAAAAATCCCGTTAACAGAGTGAGGTTTATGGCTCTAGTGTTTCCCTATTGCCATTCTGCTAGCATGAAGGCCATGTTTGTACTACCGATCGACTCAGAATCACCATTGATTTGCACATTGTGCAGATTCGCGGGAAGAAAAAACCTCAATTATATTTACTTCACGTCGGTATAAGTTTTGATATAATACAGAGGTCTTTCCCGATTTTGGTTCCTATGCGCTATAAGCGACATGAGGTAAATTTTTTTTAGCACAGAGAACGTAATTATTGTTGCAAACGAATATTTCAATTGTTTTCTGTTATATATTTTTCAAATATGTTGTAAGAAATCCTTGCATAGATAAAAATAATTTATTCCGTTTTAATTTGTAATTTATATTTCAAGGTTTTCGAGTTAGTGTAAGCAATATGCAGATAATGATTAGAATAAAGTAATGTATTGTCCTAAACAATTGTCGGTAAAAATGACCAAATCTAAGCAAAACTCCACTGCAGATGGTTCTTTTTACCAATTATTTAGAATTGGTTTATTAGTACAACCCGTTAGCTTTTATCTCCACCAGGCAATTATCCAAGCTATCATATGGTATTTTGAACCGAATTACCTTCAGGACTTTTAAAATTTGGTGATTGCAGCAAAAAATCTTTTCGTCAAACGAAATATGAGTGGTCCTAAATGTTTGCAAATTCTACTGTTCTCTGCGTGCGAAATCATCTAAGGATATTATGAAAGATATAACTCAATCACTAAAACAGTCCCCAGAAAAAAGGATGCATCAATAAAATACAATACTGCTTTTATTTGCATATCATATGGCCGACCGCTTAAAATGGACCATATCTAACTACTGAAATAGCCACCATACAAAGATCCCTTTTGATATCAGGCTGATTTAAATGTCTTAAATCTCAATCCGTTCTTGATTTAATTCTAAGTTGATTAAATTAAATTCAATAATGTATAATCGACTTCCGGCAAATGTATTTCCCACTCATTGCGACATCCAGAAGTTTAATGCAAGTGTCAAATAACATTACTCCTTCTTTCGCCCCTCCGATCCTTTCCACTCGCCAACGCAATGCACCGCATGTACGAGGGTGACCGCAAAACTAACTGGCCTGGCACATTTTCTGTTTTACTAACAACTTTTGTTTTTTTGTTTTTTAAAGCAATCTTTTATAAGCCATCTGTCAAAATTTCCGAAATATTTAATGATTATTTTCTTTGTTACAGGTGATTGAAGTAAACAAGTTTTATAATTTTTGAAAACTGGAAAATAAAGAGTTTCGTGCGGTAATTAAACACTTTTATATGAAAGGTTATACGCCACAATTAATCAAAGATGAATTGATTTCTGTTCATGGTGATAATGCACCATCATACTCCACCGTGAAATCCTGGGTTCAACAATTTAAAATGGGTCGATCAAGTACGGAAGATGAACAACGCTCTGGAAGACCGAAAACTGCTACTACTATTGAAAACATTAGAAATATATTTAATGAAGTGACTAAAGATAGACGAATAAAGCTCAGAGAACTTGCTGATATTGTTAAAATACACGAAAAACAAGTTTGGAGTATTTTACATGATGAGCTCCACATGAAAAAATTATCCGCAAGTAGGGTGCCGCGTTTGTTGACTTTGCCCCAAAAAATCGTCCGTTGGACCAATTCCGAGGAGCTTTTAGCGATTTATCAGCGTAATCCAATAGAGTTCTTGCGCCGATTTATAACTGTTGATGAAACATGGATCTATCACTACATCCCAGAATGCAAAGAACTGTCAAAACAATGGATAGAAGCTGGTAAAAGTGGTCCCAAGAAGGCGAAAACTTTTTAGTCAGTAGGAAAAGTAATGGCCAAAGTATTTTGGGATGCAAGGGGTATAATATTTATTGATTACCTTGAGAAAGGAAAAACTATAAATAGTGAATATTATTGTGCATTATTGGATCGGTTGAGTGAAGAAATCAAGAAAAAAGGACCGCATTTAGAAAAAAAAAGTTCTTTTTCATCAAGATAATGCTCCTTCACACACTGCATTTTTAACTCAACAAAAACTGGCCGAATTAGGATTTGAAATTGCTCCACATCCACCATATATATAGTCCAGATTTAGCTCCTTCTGATTATTTCTTGTTTCCAAATTTAAAAAAAATTCTCGGTGGCAAAAAAATTTCGTCCAATAGCGAGGTTACTGCTGAAACTGATGCATATTTTGAAGGTCTTGAAAAATCTTATTTTTCGGATGGAATTATAAAACTTAAAAGCGTTTGATGAAGTGTATTGAGTTGGAAGGAGATTATGTTGAAAAATAAAAAAAACGATTCTTTTTATGTTAGGCCAGTTACTTTTGCGGTCGCCCTCGTTTAGGGTCATCTGAGTGTTGGTTATTTAAAAAAATGTACTTTTCTATTCAAAATTTCCAGAAAATTATGAAAGGAATTTGCACTTTCATTAAAGACGTTTGCAGTGATCACCAAGGAAACAATGTTCACGGTTTGAGTAAGTATCTTCTAGTAGGTAGCCTTCGGCCCAACTTACAGCAAATATAACAAAGTTTGATCTGCGCTTTGTTCTATAGCAGAGGATGTTGGACAAAAGTTTAAAGATTAGAAAATGTCGTCTTTTGTTGGAGGTATTTTTTTTTTCTAAGCTTCACTAACAAGGACTGAATAGAATATAACACAACAGATATATCAGTGGTTAACAAAAATACTCAATTTTGTTCATGTACGAGTATGTAGGAAAAGACCTTCAATCTTAAAAAGAAAAAAGGCTCGGGCACACTGAAGCTTGTTTTCTTTGCGCTGCGTTTTTCTACATTTCCGGTTGTCTAAAAACCAATCAAATTCATGTTGAATACTTCCAAACAGTTCATGATATTGCAGTGACAGCGTAGAAAAGCATCTATATAAATTGATTTAATGTTTTGGACACTTATTTCAATGGTTTTTATACTACCAGAAATTAAAAAAGCAGCAGAAAAAAAGCTGTTGTGTGACCAATCCTTACTTCCTTCATGTTTCTTTAGTGTAAAGCATATATAACTCCTGTACACAGGGTGGTGAATGAGTGAAAATTAAGAACTCATCTAATTTCATTTTTAATTTATATATATTTACCATCGTTATTTTGAGAATTAAAACACACATATTTATTAAGCCTTTTCAATGGTTTTAAAAATAATAGAATTTAAATGACATTCACGCTGATGCATGTGGGATATCTTATTGAAAAGTCATTGTCTAGAGAGTTTCAGCGGAGATTGCTCCAATTGTTGATCGAGTGGATTACTTTGAATCACCCAAAGTTTTTGGTATTGTTTTGTTAAGTTTCTGTTTGCAATATTTCCAGAATAAATTCGGTATATTAAATGTAAAACAAAATGTGGAGCACGCTTATCTCCTGTTTTGTACAACATTTACACGTCAGATTTCCCCTCTCTTACTGACTGCACCACATCTTTATTTGCTGATTATACAGCCCTAATTTGCTCTGATGTTTTATCGAGACTGTAATATCACATCTTCAAAGATCAATAAATATTGTATTAAGATATTTATTAAAATGGAAAATAATAGTAAACAGCAAGCAATTTTCTTCACTAAAAGATGCAAAGAATGCTTTACCCCACATAGATATATTAAAGTCAACTCTGCTGTTATCCCTTGAAACAATAAAGTAAAGTAACTAAGAATAATTCTGGATTTAAAGGGAAAATTTGCAGAACACATATATGCAACTGCATTTGTTTATAAAATCAATCAAAATTAAGCTTTGAAAATAAACATAAACGATTTAAAAGCACATTTAAAGCTTTTATAGCATTTTTAAGAACCCTTGTCTGGAAATGCGGTGCAAAAATTCATGTCAAGAAACTACAAGTCGCCCAAAACAAAATACTTAAATAGATTTTCAATTTACATTGGTTCTATTTTACCAGGAGACAAGCGGTATTGAGATAATTGAACAAAAGCTATAAAGACTATCAGAATTATACCAGCAAAGGTTAACTGATTCCAGCTATATACATATTAAAAACTTGGCTTCAATACCATTAACGTATTTTTTGCTTATTACCTTAGAAACATTTTAGTTAGTTATTGTTTTTAAAATTTTCCTCATCACTAACATAACCTTAATCATTCAACAATTCATAGTCATTAATATATTTTGAGAAGAAATGATAAAATCTGAACTCTCAATAACTAAAAATGCCATTGTAAAACAAACAAATATTATATTAATAAACGCTAAATAAAATGAAAATGTGGAGTTTTTGAGCTATTGTTTTTGGCATATTTTTGTTGCAATTCTGTCAAAACAGGACTGGCTGCATACCAAGTTACACGATTTTCTTAAAATCTTACAGCGTTGAAAACGCTTGTAATGAGAAACATTTTTAAGTTTGTCATTAATGAAAAACATTTTTAAGTAACAAACTCCATTGAACAGGCTTTATCCAGTTAAAGTACTAAAACTTCAACAAATCATTTTTTTTAATTGTTTTTGAACCATCGGCTTCTGCTGCTAAACAAATTTCTATCTATTGCATTTTTCCTATTCAAGTTTAGTTATTGATGCTATGTCCAAACCCCATTATTAATAAACGATTATAGGCGTCAATATTTGAAATTAAAATAAGAATATTTGCCGAATCATAGTTTTCCACACATTCTTTTAAAACACTTTTTCTAAGAAAACGAATTCATTAGGAATTAATAAACAGACAAAATTATATTTTATGTTCTTTTGATTATCTTGATTGAAGTCACTTAATTTTCAATTTAGCCAACAACAAACACAATATTGAAACGAAACAAATTTGTTTTTATTAAATAAATCTATAAAAATCTATCAAAGCCATACTAATTTATCTCCCATCAAAGACTAATCAACAATGACGAAGAAAAAAAACGACAAAAAAAGAGTTGAACACGATATTATAACGAAGCTTAATAAATCAAAGTATTTCCATTTAGTCTTTTTAAAGCTTCGCATGCTTGATTAGTGACCAAACATTATTAAATATATATTAATGAATCGAAATAGTTGCAAGAAATTCCGCGGCCATATGGCATGTCTGTAGGCATTTCCGAGACATCTGCGACGTGTTTGTAACGTGCTTGTTTCTTAAGTCTTTTGTTCAAGTAATATGTCAGCAGGATGGGAACACCAAAGTTTGTTGCTTAAGTCTTTAGTTTTTTCTCTAAATGCAATTTGTTTTTGTATAACAAAGTATTAGTATATAAAGCTAAGATTTTTCAGTAGCTAATATATTATCGGTACGTGTACCTTAGTTATGGTTTTTAAATTGTTTTTCTTTCGATCTACCAAATCTTCTGTTTTAGCAATATTTTAGTGATTTTATTCGCAACACATTTGTTGTTGTGGTTGTTCGTTTATTGTTCGAATTTGCATGCTTTTGCTTTTTATGTGCGTTTGAGTGACTTCATTGTTTATTTATCGTTTGCCTTCTCTATTTTATGGTATCTGTCTTGTTGTTGTTTCATTTTTAAATATTTATCATCTAATGTTTGCGCTAGTGGCCGTTTCATTCATTGCATGTTTTAAGTGCTTTGCTGCATGCTTTGTTTGTTTTGTTGCTTTTATCATAGAATTAGTTTTAAGCGCCATTAGTTATGGCCCAAAGTGACAAACGTATAGTCGCCTCCCCTGCTTTTGTTATTATCATTCTGTTCGTCCGCGCGATATTTCTTTGGCTTCGATTTAGATAGATTTCAATCGTGAATTTCAATTCGCAAAATTCACAATAATAGAAATTATGACGCAGCATGATGGTGCATGATTAACATTTTTCTTTTACTTCGTATAATATGCGAGTGTTAATGAATTTAGACATGCTAATGCCAAATGGTTTAATAGATTTACAGTGTGTAAAAACCGGACATCTTGATTTCCTCAAATGTTCACACTCACACTTCAAGGTGAAGTGTTAATTATGACAAGAACTTATGATGCTGGCAATAAAATAAAATAGTTGTTTAGGGGTGTCTAGGCCGAACAATAGTGTGTTTGTTGCCTATTAGACATGACTTGAAAGGAAAACTTTTATTGTAGAGTGAATTCTATGTAATGAATTTTAAGGTTAATAAACTAATAAGGTGTCGGTTGATAGTGTGGCTAAAGTCTTAAGGTCATCCGGGTTTAGATAGTAAATATTAACACGACTAAAGCTTCATAGGCCAAAGATTCATATAAATTATTTGAACTACTAAAGTCGTTTAGAAACTAAAACATACTGGTTAATCTTAATGACTATCATCTAAGTAATCCCAGGTTAAACTCCGGGTAAAAACATCTAATAGTTTTAAACTGGCATGATTCCACTTAGTAAATTCCGTTGACTTTATGTCTAATATATTCAGGAAAAACTTCTCTGTAAAAGGCATTAGCTGTTCGGATCGCCGTTAAATTGTAGTCCCGTAAGTATAAGAATTGTATTGTATATAGCTTACTGATCTGAGAGAAGTTTCCTCTTGTTTATTAGTAGGATGCTGTGAGACTTAAGTAAGTAAGTAGTAAGATGATAGTGGCTAAGGTTTAAATCCGAAATGCCGTTCAATGTATAAACCGTTTCCCAATATTTAAAAAAAAAGATATAAACTTGTCGCCACTTTTGCTGCATAGTATTATTTATTACCCTCAAGAACTCATGAACAAAAAAATGTGGAACCCCATCTAAAACCATGAATCAATTCAAATATTTTTTTTACTACCACGTTTCAATAGTCAGAATTTCATCTCCATATCATTTTGTTTAACAGAACTCAATTCTTATCTATGGGTTTGTATGAAGTCAAAGATAGGTTCAGTTTGAACTCTACTGAGCCGGGCTTACTGATTACTGAAAAAGAACTTTCTGTGCAAGATTGAAGAGCCAGCAGAAATATTCAATTACCCGATCAGTGGAAAATTCTTAGCGAAAAATGGCTGCCACGTTATCTCATCAGTGATCATAAACGCTCTCATGACACAATTTTGAAAGGAGAACAAAATTTCGTTCTTTCGAGTTTCGGCGTCGGTGATTATTTTGTTTTGGAACTTTAATTTTAAAGCCATTAATGAAACTGATGTTGACTGATGATCCAGACGAATAAGTTGTTTGTTGAATTTTTGTTGTTCTAACGTTGCCGATAAATTAAGTTCAACAAATTCTTTTTCAAAATTTGGCAGTAAGATTCACGGGAAGAGATTTTTTTATAGAGCATTGCTTTTAAACATAGCGGGGTGGTTCCAAATTAGTTATTTTGAGTGTGACAACTTATTATCACTCGAAGTCTTCACAAAAAATGAGTATCATATCTCCGCGAAAATATGTATCATATCTCCTTTTGTCAGAACAACTTTGGGAAGAGAGGCAAACTTATTCGAACGGTCTGTTTTGGTCGTACAACACGTTGTTGCCACCCAAGTTTGTGCTAATGATATGTGATATTAGAGTGCCAGTGGAGCACAACACGTTGTTGCCAGCTCACAGCACCGTCGTCGTAGTGGCTGCCATAGGCAAGAGTTTGCCACAAAGCTCTAGAGCATCGACTCGCAATCGATTTCATCAGCTTTAATTTAATGTAAAGGGTGTTTTTTTAGACATGTGGTTTTCAATCTGGCCACACTGTTTTCGTTGTTGGTCTTTTGACATATGTCACTTGATATATGCTCAGTTTGGTTTGCCATTTCATAATGAATAGACTTATTCCGGAACAACGTTTGCGTGGTTGGCCCATTCACCAAGGAGATGGCCATTGATCCTGGTTTTTGCAGCGACGAAGCTCACTTTTGGTTAAATGGGTACGTTAATAACCAAAATTATCGCATCTGGAGTAATGGAAATCCACAAGCCATTGTTGAGACGCCGTTACATCCTCAAAAAGTCACTGTTTGGTGTGATCTATGGGCAGAGGGATTCATTGGTTCATATTTCTTCAAAAATGAAGCCGGCCATAATGTTACAGTCAATGGGGAGCTCTATAGAGCCATGATTAATGACTTTTTCGTGCCTGAGTTGGAGGATGTTGATGTGGACGACTGTTGGTCCCAACAAGACGGCGCTATACGTATGCCTTACCAATGAAACAATCAATTTATTGAAGAAAACATGTCCTTCCTTTGTGGGCCTGTGGCGTGGCCTCCAAGATCGAACGATTTAACACCGCTGGAATATTTTTTGTGTAGTTATGTGACGCCTTGGAAAAAAATATTAGGCGCGTTATTGCTGACATATGGCTCCAAGAGCTGCAAAAAGTGGTCGAAAATTAGACCTCTTGGCTGGAATTTATTCGAGCCAGCCGCGGCAGCCACTTGCCCGAAATAACGGCAAACCCCTATCTTTATAATAAACCTATATTCTTTATCATAACATTAAATTATATGCGTTTTATTTCTTTTTGAAAACCACTTGTCTGAAAAAACACCCTTTATGTGCCTGATGCGTGTTTTGCACAAAGGCTACTCATTATTCGGTAAAAATGTTTAATTGACTACGTTGGCTCTAAGAGCTCGAAATGAACAACGATTTTTCGCGAAACATCATCTGTTCTTACCAAGTGTATTTTCATCTTGCCGTTTATATTAGCTAAAACTTAGGTTCTTTTTTTATGAAAATGTTGATGGAAACTGAAGTCATTATCCATCCATCTTTTGCCAAGCGCCAAGTTCGGTAGTCTTGCTATTAGCCGTATTGGCGATGGATTTTGTATTCCATTGCGACTTGTTTGTGATGTACCGATGCTATGTGTACCTTCTATTATCACTTCATTGCTAAAGGGGAATATCGAGCCAGTCATTCGTAAGATAGAGCCAATGATCGTCACCAAAGTATTGGGTGCTCCGCATATACTGGCAATGTTTACTCTTGCAAATTAACCAATAAATAGTATGCCGAAAAAGAACAATTTTTTGATAATTTATTTCGATTTTTTAAAAAGCAACTCGTGCTTACCTAAAAAAGAATCCTGAAATACACAACTATTTTTATTTTTATATAAATACTTGGGTAAAAATGACGAATTTATTTACATGCTGCAAGAGAAACTACAAATCCTTGACAATACAAAACAAAAGACTTAGGAAACAAACACGAAAA
Organism: Hydrotaea diabolus; assembly: GCA_963513945.1. NCBI lineage: Eukaryota > Metazoa > Arthropoda > Insecta > Diptera > Muscidae > Hydrotaea > Hydrotaea diabolus. The sequence goes on from OY740717.1 coordinate 210,070,550, forward strand.
TGTCAAAACATTGCAAAGAATAATAATAATAATAACAGCTTAAATCAAAAAACCAAAATATAGTACTTGTACACATTTCGAACAACAACACACCCAGACGTTGAAATACAACTTAATAATCAACACCCATAAAAAGTGGAAAACACCAACCAAGAAATAATGCAGCCCATATAACATTAATTTCAATTGCAACTGGCCATCAATTGAATGTACTTCATCAGGTTCACTTCCACCACGATAAAGATTAACTACTGTGAATTTTGTGCCGTTGTGGACGTCATAAACCAAAAAAGAACCGAAACATATTAAAGGCTTGCACAAATTAATCACTATAATTAAAACCAATCAATCACAGACATCAGGCTGTACGGCTTATTATGAGCCTCCGTCTCTCTGGCAAGACAATCATAGCTATGCGCCAGCGTCCATCATTCATACAATGCCATTAAGGTAATTTAGAAGAATTTTTTTTTTGGCCGGTTCTCGCTTTTCTGTTCATCAACATTCCTTGGCTAAAGTAAATTAGTCTCTCTGCCTGTGTGTGTCTGTGGAGGGTTAAGAGAAATACGCATATCATTGTTGACTTTAAAACGTCAGTGTAACATGACTGCAAATGATATGTCTGACGATGACTATTGTAATATTTTCGAAGCAAAAATAACTAAATATACTGAAGACCCAGCACAAGTTGGTCTACTCTAAGTAACACGAGTGATTGGTATCTCTGATGGCTGAACAAAAAAATCAGTTTTTTTTTCAAAACTGCATACTCACGTTAATGCATTTTTTTTTGGTTTGCATTCAACTGAACATGAACTGAACAATCTTTGCATGCAAATGATTGGTTTGGCTTTAAAAGCGTACTTACGTTGAGGTTAATTGTATTGGGATTTGTTCAAAAGCAAAGGAAAGAAAAAAACCTCACAAGGAAAATTGCTGGTTGACGGCATTGTTAGATTTTAATTTGCATAATGAAACCAGTATAAGGCAGGAGGAGGTGGAACACAAGTCGTTTATTTGTGGTATTTATAGGTTTAGATCTAAAGGAGAAGTTATCGTGCTTCCCACGGGGACGTTATATAAACTGAGTTTGTGAGCTGCAAAACTCAGTGTTACATCACTGGCCTAAAGTACTATTTTCTCTAAATCAATTGGATGTCAGGGGTCATAATGAAAACATAAAGTAGTTTGAAGCTTTCAGTTAAGTTGGTGATAGGCTATAAATGGCATTCACTTCAAAATTCCCTAATTTTGGACAATGCTTAAATATTTTTAAATGCAAAGCAGCTTTTTAAAGTTAAATTTCTAAGGAAGAAAGGCAGAAATTTACAGTGTCTTATCAAAACTAGGCAATTGCGGTCATATTCAGTAACGTACAAAATCCTTTCAACATCCCATTAAAAAACAAACGTTAATGTTCAGGAAAATAGCAACGAAGCACCGAAGGGACCTTTCCTTAAGCTTAAAATAACATTTTCCAAACTCTACTTAGTGAGAAGATTTTATTTACTCTTCTAAAGATACGCGATATTTCACGCTACAACTAGTAAACAGGGCTTAAGTCGGGCGCAGTCAACCAATGTGAAACCTGAGACCACTCTGTTATTAAAAACAGTCCGGGCCTCGGTCCGGAATTTAAGCAATGTCGAACATCTTGAGCGGGGGGAAATCTTTAATGGGTTCTACATTAAACCATATACTGATTCAGCCCAATTTCACCAGTTGAAGATAGATGGAATAAAAAATCTTGACTGTGAGGCTGCTGCACCTCAAATCGGAAAGAATATTCGTACGAGTGCTATGTCGAAAATAGTCCAATATGATAACGCCCTGTGCTTATTTGATATGCGGTAGGGCATTACACTGGAAAGGATGTACATTAATATAGTTCTACCAGAATTGGCTTTAGTTCAGCTTGCTAAATTTAAGCAAAACAGATAAAAAAAAACTAGTAAAAAAGTCGTTGTAACAAACTATACGAGTTTTATACCCTGCACTTTTGAATGTTCAAAAAAGGCAACTGAAAAAAGATTTGTTGACCCTATTGGACGGCTCTAAATTTACTCATATTAAAAAACGTTTTTTTTTTTAAAATTTTGGTCAAATCGATTGAACATATGTGGGAGCTATATCTTTATCTGAACAGTTCGCTCCAACTCTAATATTGTCGGCCTTTTGTCAAAAAAAACTAACTTATGCCACATTTCATTAAGATTGGATGTAATACTCGATTTAAAGACATAAAATAAGATGACCATATGTGTGTGGGAGCTATATCAAAATCTGATATATTCAATAGCTTCTGTCCTTGGTCCAAAAAACGTACACGGGTGAAGTTTCAAGATTTTATGCAAAATGTGGCTTCTAAAGGTAAAAACATTGAAATCGGATGAACATATATGTGGGAGCTATAACTAAATCATTGCCGATCGTCTTCAATACAATAGCGTACATCGCCCTTAGCCCTAAAATCATACTTTTCAGAAATTTCATAAAAATCGGATAGAAATTGCGAACTTAGGTTTGACTGCAAGCTTTAGATGGACGGATGGACAGTCAGACAGACATCACTAAATGAAATCAGCTGGTGAATATACGTCGATCGGTATACTTAAAGGTGGGTCTAATATTTGTGGTAGTTACAACCATCCCCGTTTTGCAATAAAACTAACTTATAATAACCTGTTTCACAGAGTAGCGCAGGGTATAATGAGGTTATTAAAGCCACAGGATTTTAAATTGGGGCTACACCTTTAAATGGGGACTATACAAAAAGATGGACTGATATGTCTCACATATTTAGTCTCTTCGACTATAAAGTGTAAATTCTAAACAGCATATTCCATTAAATGCAAAATTAAAGCAAGACAGGATTTAACAAGTGCCTTCTAGAATGGCAGAACTTCAAACTTAGAGAAACCTTTGCATTGAGGATGTTTAAAAAATTAGTACACTTTTACCAGGGTTGTGTACAGATACTGATAACAAAGGTAGGCCAAATTTTTAATAGATCTACATTAATTTGTGTCTTCTGTAACGCCAGGACAGCAAGTCGCTAAGGAACTTTGTATAAGGACTATTCGAAAACGTGGATTTCAGTTGATACAAGGCCACTCATAACATTCCTTGCTAAATTTGAGCAGAGTCAGATCGAAGATGCGGCTTTTAGATGTGCATGTTCTAAAATTGAAAGAGTCCTTTGTATTATATCAAAACATGGACCGATTGGGACTAATCTCAAAAGTGTTCGTTTTTGAATCAATCGTTCAAACCTAAACCATGTTAAAAGTTTCTTCAAAATTTGTTCATCCATATAAGCAACTTTGATTACAACGAGAGATGGACTGACTGACGGAAATCGCTTAATATAAAGTAATCAGAGTGTAATGCCTTATCTTCAAATACTGCTTATTTCCTTCTAAGGTATATACACATTTTTCAAATTGCTTCAAGACGGCTGAAAAGTAGCGGTAAGCCAAAATGAACGCTAGATTGTAATATCTCACCATATGTTGAAAAACAGTGTGGCAACATCACAATTCAAGATTGTAATATCTCACCATATGTTGAAAAACAGTGTGGCAACATCACAATCTTCAAGTGCGATATTCATATTTTGTGTAATTTTTTTTTTATTTTAGAAATTTTTTATTTCTTAAGGTACTCGTAAAAAAATTAACAGATTGTGCCACTTCGTGTTTATTTATAATCATACAAATCGCATTGCTGACTGTATATTTCCAAAATTTATTTAAAGGTTACTAAACTAGTTACTAGGTTAGCCTCAAGTTGCAAAACCAAAAGAGTTAGAGTTACCACACTTGTTTTTCTAAAAAAAATCAAACATGACACACCCTGTCTTTAAAAAAATACAAATGACCTTAAGCTTGAGTAAAAATAAAGAACAAATGTTTTTTGTATGCATACAAAAAAAATAGGCAAACAAGAAAAGATCTCATTGTCGAATTCGTATTGTGTTCATCTGCACGAGATAGGATGAGTAAAAATATAAACCAACTAAAACTGATAATCCAAAGAAATGTTACACATTTTTTCAAAGCAAAACTGTAGCAATTATTTATTTAATTATATTTCATTAATTATTATTTTATTATAGTTTTTTACTGTCTGCTAACGAATTTGATGGCAGCCTGGCAACATATTGAGAGTAGTACGGCAACATTGTTTCTCTTTGGTGTATACATAGAGAAACAATGTTGCCGTACTACTCTCAATATATTACCAGATTACCATATTGCAAGCTTACCTAAGCTAGTTACCTCAAAAGAATGCGGCTAATAATTAACATGTAATGCAAATCATTCGTCCAAAAGAAATGTGTACGAATATGAATCTTGTATTAAAACAAAAATAACCAAGGAAAAGTCCACAATTTCCAAGATTTAAAAGCTTATCAGTGTTGAGCTTAAATTGTATTTAAGTATACTCGTACTGTGTTATTTTCAAAGGTGGCAGATTGGCCTTTTTCTTCCGTAATAGGCACAACTTTCTAATTATCCGTTTATTTAAAATTGCTACGGCGTAAATGCATTTCACCAAAGTAGAATTAAAAATCAATTCATTGCAAACCAGTTTAGAAGCAAATTAGAAAATACAAATGTAGTCTAGTTACGAGCATTTCAATATAACAAACAGCTAACATTGTAATTAAAATGTAAAATCAATAAAACTTCCTAGGAATATATAAATGCGGTACTAAAGGTTACAATGTAATGATTCGATAAAACTTTATTATGTCATTAGAAGTGATTAGATGTCTGTTTAAAAATTCAATGTCAAATACAGATTAGTTTCATATGATTCTGTATGCACTGTTTAGTTCATATTTTGCGAAAACGAGTTTTTCTATTTACCATTTTAAAAGGGTGATGTTTTAGAGATTTGAAACCTTATACTAAGATTACACATTTCAAATTAAAAATTTGCATTATTAGAACGATACACCATTAGTACTTTAATATAATTTTAGATGGCCAGATTTGGTGCCTTTTGGAAGTTAGCCATTTTCTACGAGTCTGATCCAAAAAGCTGAGACACCACATAAAAAAATTCCAAAATTTCTTTCTTGAAAACTAATCAGAGGAAAAAATTTTAAAATTCATTTTCGTATTTAGGAGGCCATAATCTACAGGAAAAAATATTTAGAACTCTGGACCAGAAAAAAAATCATAATTTGTAAACTAGTGTAAGTAGCCTTTATTTAACGAAATAAGTTGAATATTTACATCATCATGCAATTCATTGCAAACAATCAGCTTACATTGATTTAGATTAATATTTCTAAGCAATATTTTAATGCTCCTGTCGTAGCAGCAAATCAACAATCAATATCTTATCTAAAGCATCTTATCCAGCGTAGCTTATTAAACATTCAATATTTAACAAAATATTAAGTGTTATCAACTTTAAATTAAATTTTATAAAATAAAACCAGTTCGTTTTTTAGTTTAAAGGCAATGCAAATTTAAATTATCGTGTTTATCATAATAATAATTGATTTATTAACAATCTGATCGGGTGTCTCATTTGTGGGATGTTTTTGTGTGCATGCTTATGTGCATAGATGATCGATCAATAAATCATGTTCACATTTTAACATCTTCTTGGCACATGAGATGAGAAAAAGCAATTTTAAGGAGTCTTCACCTAAAGAGCTTACAACTTAAAACGGGTTTCAGTTTTAATATTTAAACTCAGATGGTGTATGATATGGAAATGTCATCAACGTTATGGATAACAAGTTCGACACAAAGTAAAGGGTTTCAGATTTAAAACGTTTTTAATTGGATAATAATAAGGTTAAGGAGTAGAAAGCTTAAAGGTTGTCAAAAACGGACAATAAAATGATATGGTATTTTTGATAGCTTGATGATGCTGCTGTTGAAATTATGGGTTACTATTATTATTGCCATTACCTTCTTAAGGTCTTAATTCGGTGCGGAGCACTTAAACTTGCTTTATTGGTTTTGGTCTGGGTGTGTAGGAATTAAACTGCATTCCTGGCATTTTGATTTTGGTATGGCTACTTTTCATGCTGCTGTCGCAAATGTTAATTATCTAGTAACATTAAAATGACCAGTAGAAGCAAAACAAGGTTTGCTTATAACCTAAAGGTTATTTCCTTTTCGTAGACCTTAACAGCAGTTGCAGATTATCACTGAATGTTGATCTCATAAATATGTGATAAACTAGAATTTTTAAGTTAATTCGTTTTTGTCAAACATAAACGAATTCTCTAAAACATTTTATAGCAATTAGATTATCTCCTGTTTAAATTCTTTTCTGAGTTTCTTACTCATATAAAAAGTTACGACTATTGGTATATATTTAAAGGTATTTCATTCAATGTCCATTTACTTTTTAATATTTAGCGATAAGCTGAAAGTGTAAAAGTACATTTAATTATGTACGTATTCGTATATTTTTCCCCTAAATTTAACCTTACTGACTAACAATATCAACCTAAACCTGATTCGACTCAAAATTGCAAATACATGATGTCATTAAATGCAATTTATTAAATATATGTATTCACATAAAGATCTAAACAATTATTATGTTAATAAGTAAAGTTTTTACAAATTTACCTGAATTATAAACGTGTAGTACAATAAATTTATCTGCCCTAAAACAAAAGACTTAAGAAATAAGCACTACATTGAAAATATTTAATCAGAGCAAATTAAATAAGTTTAGATCTAAAATCATATTGATTAACTGTTTTTATACGAACATTTGAATTTTGCAAGCAAAATTTATCTGTCTGTTCTTAATGCTAACAAATTAAGAAAAACTCTTGCGAGATTGTTTCGAAAATCAGAGTTAGGTTGGAAGTGATACCTTTATTCCTTAGTGGAATTTCGGGAATATGTCTCTTTTGGCGTGTTTTACTTTACTAGCTTTGTTGGTTTCGTAATGACTAAGCCGGGTTGAAGCAGGATATACATTTTAATTTTTAGGGTTTCACTCTGAAATGTTTACATATTGCAAATATCTTTAAATCGAGCGATTATCATCTAAATTTCTTATTCTTGTTGCACTAATACGAATAACACGAAATATTCATTGTAGACCCTATACGTAAATTAAGAGTGCTTTTCAAGCTGCATAATAGCGATCTATAACAATGGTTTGATAGGTAATAGAGTCAAACTTCTATTTAGTAAGGCTTAGTAAGTCATCATGAATCGTTTGACGCCAGAACAAAGCTTCCAAATTGTAGAAATTGTCTTTAAACAAAAACGATATCTGTTCTCTAAGTTTATAGAGCATAGAGAAATGTTTTAAGTAATAAAGCTTATTTCTGTTTAAATGACCGTATTTGTAGCATCCATTAAAATTGACTGTTTGGTGCGGTACACTGGCGGCATCACCGCTCGTTATTTCTTTCGAATTGAGGAAAAAGCTACCGTTACGGTTGAATAGCGATCGCTTTTGTGCCATGCTTGCAGAATTTTTGTTTCCAAAAATTAATAAACTTGACGTTAAAGATATTTGCTTCTAACGAGAAGGCTAAACTTACCATATATTGCGCTTATCAATAGATTTATTGCAAAGCCAAATTGGTGGCAACTTTATTTCCAGAAGTGATCCTGTTTACTGGCCCCCTCGTTCATGCGAATTAATGCTCTTGGGTTTCTTTTTGTGGATCTATGTTAAGTCATTGGTTTGTGCGGACAAACTAGAAACTCTTTAAGCATTGGAAGCCACCATTGACGCCATACGGCCAAATTTAAATCTGTCAAAAGTTAAACTGACCGCATGCAACTCATAGCCGGACAAATGCCGGAAATCATATTTTAAAAAAATTATGCCATAAAATTATCTACCAGGTTGTAATAAAAAAATCGATTGATGGCTCTCAATGTGAAGTCTCAGTAGAGGTGGTAAAGAAAACTTGAAAAGTGAGATTTTCAACAGTAGTTCTCATTCGCTTGGTGAAAGCCTGGTCTTAAAAAGTTCGGTTTTTCTTTCAACAGCTTTAGAAGCTTTCTGATGAAGGTCGGCACGGTCCCGAAGTCGCGTTGAAAGCAGTGAGCAGCCACGAAAATTAATGTCACTCTGCCATTTTATTAAAAACTTTTCATCTATTTAAATATACAAGGGGTCTTGAGCCTGTTCATCCCTGTTCAAAATTGCATTCCAATAATATTTCAGTCTTGTACACGGGTGTCCGCCGGGATGGTATACTACCTTGTTTTGCCGACATTTTGGTAAACATTGACAGTCTTGACAGTTCATGTTTGACAGTTCATGTTTGGCAGTCGTGAAGTAGAGACGTGGCAAATTTATTATGGAAAAATATTCGATAAACCAACGTGTTTTAATTGTAAAAACAATTTTAAAAAAAAGAAAGTTACGTGAATTTTTTGGGAGAAACAACGTGCCAACAAAACGAACTATTTATCGTGTAGTGAATGATCTCGAAGAAAGAGGGCCTGTAGCTGATAGGCCCAAGCATGGGCCACAACGTCTGTAGCTGATAAGCCCAAGCATGTGCCATAACGTAAAATCGTAAAAATCGGCTGAAAACATTACTGCTGCTCAAGAAAGTGTTCAAAACAATCCATTGACGTCGTGCTTAGGAGCTTGGTCTTCAAAGTACAACTTTGGCCAAAATTTTGCACAAGGATTAGCATTTGTTTCCATTTAAGATTCAGTTGACACAAGAGCTTCTTTCACACCGCCGTACATATTCCAGTAGGATGTTACAGCTCGCCCCGATTTTCATGAAAAAATCATTATGAGTGACGAGGCACATTTTCATTTGAATGGATATGTGAATAAACAGAGTAGTCGATTCTGGGCAACGGAAAACCCTCAACTTATTTATCAGTCACCTTTGCATTCATAAAAAGTAACAGTCTGGTGTGCAATTTGGTTAGGAGGAATCATTGGACCTTACTTATATGAAAATGAAAACGGGGTAATGGTAACTGTCAATGAGGAGTGATATACTTTTTAAAGTCAGAACTGAATGCGTAGGGCTTGATTAACATGTGGTATTAATAATACGGTGCCACATCGCATACAGCCAGGATTACAATGGAATTACTGCTAGACCTCTTTCCACAATAAGTTATTTTAAGAAATAGTCGCCTGGTTTGACCGCTCCGGACTTCTTTTTGAGGGAATATCTAAAAAGCAAGGTTTATGCAAACAAACCAGAAACGCTTGAGCAACTCAAAAAAAAAAAATATTAGTGATGAAATTTAAGAAATACCGCGTAAATTGTGTGAGAATGTAATAAAAAATGTGCTTAAAAGGGCTCGCAATTGTGAGGCTAACAAAGGCGTACATTTAGCTGATATTGTATTCCATATATAATTGCCGACATGAAATAAAACAATTACCAATATAAGATCATTTCTCTTTCACTTAATCAAAAATTGTAAACTAACAAAGTAGTATACCTTCCCGACGGACATGTATTATCAGTTTTAATTCTCATGCTCCTTAAAACACCCTATATAAACAGGTTCATTTCTGTTAACGCTAATGTTTTGATAATTAAACTTTCCCTTTACCTTCGAAGCACTGTCAAAGTACGAAAATACCGCCATGATCTGGACCAGATTTGATCTTTAGTTTATCATTAAAGCAGAACAAATATTATATTTCCATAATTACAAAAAATTACATTCCTTGATGATTATTTTTTTATGCTCATCTTTCAAACAAAAGACTTAAGACAGAAACTCGAAATTATGATCTTAATCGCCTTATTCAACGTTCAGTTTTTGGTTCACTTGCAGAACTTCGTTTAGTAAATTTAATTTCAATACAATCAAAATATTTCATTTCAAAACTCATTATTTCAATTTCACGAGATTCGCCAGGTTAAAACGTGATCTTCTGAAGTTGTAGAACGTGGTGTATGGCTTACATGTAACGCTGATATTATTCTTCTCGTAGGTCATTAGCGTTATAAGCAATAATCAAAGAATGTCTAAAACCTTCACGCCAAATTTTGCCATTAATCCCCGAATAAAGAAGAAACCCCATGTAATGACCAAATGGAAAAACAATGAATATTTCTAGGCCTGTTATATGTATTATACAAATTACCACCACATTGTAGAGGCATCAGACAGAAATTGCGAAAACTACAAAACCATCTGTTGGTTCGCATAAACACAAGAAAAAAAACGCCGAAATTTCATAAATGAAACATTATGTGCTTTGTTAAATTCATTTCATTTAATTGTTGTCGTTAGCTGGTTTTGCGTTATTTTTTGGTATATCGCTTATACGCATTTTTGTTTTTGTCTTCTTTACGAGTTTTTCTGATGCTGACTTCGGATATTATTGTGGCCATTATGGGGTATCTGCGGTAATTCATCATGAGTTGCTGGCTATTCATTATTGTTGTTATTATCTGGACGCCTTAAGGTGTTGATATGACTGAGAGCATCGTTAATTTAAATGTGAAGTTTGGCTGCCCGTGGATGAAGGGTTTCGGGCAATTATGATTGTTCGTCGTTGTTTTTTTATATTTCTGGAGCGTTATGGGCTTGATTGAACGCTGGGTATTTTTTATTTTGCTATGGAAATGATCGTTTTATGATCGCTGTAATTATTTCTTATTAAAAAACACTTCGTTTTTTCTGAATTTATTTATTGAAAATATGCTCGTATATTTATTTAATTATATGCACCACGCGATAGTAGTGCTGTGGGTAGTGTTGGTTTGGCTAAGAATTACTTTATTTATAGAAAACTAGATATCTTCGAAAACCAGCTAGTGCTGTCCAGCCAAACAATCGACTGAAGAAAAGCTCTTGCAATGCTTAGCATCATAACAATCACTGACCTTCCCTAACCACTCGCCGGTTGCTTGAGGTTTTTATGTTTCTTATGGAAGAGTTGTTTTTATCGACTTCAGTTTCAGTTTTTGATTTTGAATGCGTTTGTTTTCTCTTTCTTTTTTACTGGTTTTATTTTATGGTCTCCGTGATTGTTAAAGGCGGTCTAAAGCAACATCTTTAATGTCAGATTTAAAATCGTTTAGACCTGATGTGAAATATTAGTTGGAATATAATGGGCAGGGCTATGATTGGGGTTTTTTTATAGATGTATATATAATGTAACGACGGACAACTTACCAATCGTTTACCAATTTAGACCATATTGGCTTATGTCAATGGTTTGGGGCGCCCGAAAACGGCTTCTTCATACATTGCTACCAAATAAGGCTACAATTTTACCAGGAAGTGAAAAAAATTATTTTGGTAATTTGGATAAATTTTTGTGACGAACTCTAGGTCCGAAAATTCGGCCAATTTAAACATTTAAATATGGGTTGAAAAAAACAAAATTCTCACAAATTTAATCACACGTTTCAATAGCCCCTACTAAGTAAAATCTGAAGGAAGAGAATATTCTCGACAAACTTCCTAATACCCTAATTTAAATAATATCTGATTCAAATTGAGACCTGTAGATCGGGAGGTGAATCCTTTGACCGAAAATTCGGCCAAAAAATGCAGTCAAAAAATAATGACTTTCCACCAAATTCAAATATACATTTTCATATACGTTTTCTTTTAATAGCTCCTACTAAGTATAAATCTGAAGGAAGGGCATTTTCTGGACGAAACTTTTAATACTACTAGAGTGGCAGCGCCAGCGGCAGAGCGGAAGGCATCTTTTTGATCGACCCTATATTAAAAAATGGGTCAATATGGTTCTTTTTGGTTAAAGGTTAAAGGTTGGTTAAAGGCCACACAACATGTTCTATGCTTGATTTCTCCATGATCGGATTTAGAGTGTGGTTTGTTGAGCGGCAGGGCCTTCAAATGAGGGCAGTTATATGGGGTTTGTCATAGATCTCTTTGTACTTACTACTCTTAATTGTGTTTTTTATGGAGGTGCCTTTCAGGGCTGACTCACTGAACCATAACTTTTAAAGTTATTATGGTAAACGTTCGATACAAGTTAGCTCTCTGCCCAAACGGAAGTTGGAGAGTAGCTGCCCAGATGATACCTGAGCTTTTATCGAAGGTCTCTATCCCCTAAGATAAAGGATGACCAAGATATGTACTAAATTTTGGCTGGTTAAAACCAATTAGGCCGTTGCTTAGGGTCCATAGTTCCCTTAGATTTTCATAGGCGAAGCTCCGGTAAAAAGACCAAATCCAGCAATACTTAAGAAAGCGTCGTCCACTTCGACTTCTAGAGACAACACGAAAAGCATGGAATTTAAACCTTATCACACCTAGAGACTTTTGAGAGAGAAAAATGATATATGTACTACAGTTTGGCTTATACAGGGTGAAGACTTTAGTGAAGAGACCAAGGATCTTAGCAACAGCAGGCCCGGACTATCAAGAGGTTATGGAGCCGGTCTAAGTAGGAAAGTATATAGACTACTTACAATAATCACAGTGCTGAGATTATAACATAAACGGCCCAGACATATTTTCATGAGCGAAACACAATCATATACTCGTATATCTGTAACTTTTTGTCTGCTTTCTAATTTTTTTTAATTGAATAAAATTTATATAGAAGTAATCGTTCAAAACAGGACTATGATTAAATAAGCATAAATTTTTACAATATAGCATGTCGTTGTGTTTAAACTTCACTAATTTGAAATAATTTATAACTATCGGGTGATCAGAGAGGCATTTTTTCAAAATAACAAAAATAAAAAAAAAATTCCAATCATGTGTGGAATCTTTATTGTTCATTCGAAAGGACATTTTATGCCATTTATTTTTTGAATATTATTTCCTTCAAATGTTAACAACTGTTTTATGGAATTGAGCATTCGACGAGAAACGGAAAGATCCGCTGTTTTCGACCAAAATGTTGTTCAGTAATGAGGCTCATTTCTGGCGCAACGGCAACGCCATAAACAAAATTGCCGCATTTGGGCTAAAGAGCAGCCAGAAGAGGTTCAAGAGGTGCCATTATACACAGAGAAAATCACGCTTTGGTGTTCTCTAAGGGCAGAGGGAATCATGGGTCCATAATTCTTCAAAAAACCATAATGTTACAGTCAATGGGGAACGCAATAGAGCCATGTTTAATGACTTTTTCGTGCCTGAATTGGAGGATGTTGATGTGGACGACCTTTGCTTCCAACAAGTCGGCGCTATGTGCCGCAATGCCAACTAAACAAACAATTTATTGAAGGAAACTTTTGCTGAGCGCATTATCTCGCGCCGTAGGCCTGTGGCGTGGCCTCCAAGAACGTGCGATTTAACACCGGTGGACTATATTTTGTGGGGTTATGTATAGTCGCTTGTCTACGCAGATAAGCCTGACACGATTGACGGCTTGAAGGAGAATTTTCAGCGCGTGGTTGCTGACATACGGCCCCAAATGCTGCAATAAGTTGTCGAAATTAGAGCCTCTCGGCTGGAATTTATTCGAGCCAGCAGCGGAGGCCACTGGCCCAAAATCATTTTAAAACATAATGGCAAAACCTTGTCTTTGTAATAAATTTAAATTGTTGGCCATAACATTAAAATATATATGCCTTCTAATTTTTCTTGAAACACACACTCGAAAATAACTCCCTTAAATATTTATTTTCCAATTGCGGAAATAAAAATTCTTTCAAATTCCGTTGGTGTGATTGAAATACCGATGAGTCAAATTTTAAACTCTTTGGCCGGCATATAATCCTCCTTTCATAAATGAAGATTTAAATTTTAAAATAAAACGCTATGGAATTCTATTTGGCAAGAAAGTGTGGTATGCTGAACCTTGAAAAAAGGAACTAACGGAGAACTTTACGAAATCATAAGGGCTGTATACGACACCATTTCCATAATAATTTTTTGGTTCACATAAAGTAATTAATTTAAACGTATTACGACTACACCTTCAGTTGACCTCCAACGAATCAAATGGATCAAACATTCTGTTTAAAAATATTTTGGTCTACATCCACTTTATCATGAAATCACCCTAGAATATTTTACTTATTGCGCATGCGGATATTTATTTCCACTTCTTACGGTTAAACCGAATTTTATTTATTTTTTATTGTCTCTAGAATTCTTTTGTTTGCTCGACAAAAGACCACACTAAATAAATCTCAAATAAATAATCGACCTTCTTTAATTATACGAACGTTTAATTCATGTCCATTAAACCTCTAAATAAAGAAAAAGTCAAAACGAAGCAGTTTTAAAAGCATAGTAGAAAGAACGAAAGAGGAAGATGATGACCAGCATACTCGTATGTTTATGTTCTTAAAAAAAAAACTAAAAATCATTTCAAAAAAAATATTATTTATTTGTTTGATTTCAATCTTGATATCTGTTCGAGGAAGTCAAACAAACATTGCCATTAACAGTAAGAAATATTTTGGAGAACTAAGAACAGCTTCTAATTTAACATGTTCTTTTTCTACGTCTTTCGTTCTGAAGGTCATTTAAGAGTGTTCGGACAACAATAATCAATAATCGTTTTTTGCACTTTGGGGTGTATTCAAAATTGAAAATACAGTAATTTCAATTTTACCTCAAATAACTAGTAGCGTTTTGCTATTGGCTTATTTATTAGGAAACATGGCGGAGTTTTACTGCTATAGCCTTTATTGCAATTGAAAGTAATATCAGACGCTATACAACAGGTTATGTGACGTCAATAGGTACCAAACAATTTTAGATTCTGGAGAATTTGATGTTGCCATCAAAAAATAATTTAATGAAACAAGAAATATGGCGAGACATTATCATAAATAAATAAAATAAACTGCATTAGGGACTGCAGGCATTATGGCATATACAAGGGGATTTAGTCTTAAATTTAAAAGAAAATGTTTTTGGTAAAGCGATACCTTATCTTACTTTGTGATAGAACGTGGCTTAAGCTACTTGCCGCAACTCTTACTCCAGGGATTGTGTTTTTCAAAATGTGCACTTTGTGCCATAAAATAAAGTTATTTATGTTAAAAGAAAAGACTACGAGAATAACTTGCATCGCTTTAAGACAATGATGTCATGCCGTGTATGTTTCTTAAGTCTTTTGTTTCAATAATTTATTCTTCACAACGTCGGAAGTCTCGATCTTGTTTGCTCTTGCATTTCTTTGAAATCACAAAATACTTTAAAAGGTTAGCACCTTAAGACGTTGGTTTTCAGGAGTGTCTGTTTATTTCATGCAAATTAAAAATAATTTAAAGCACTCTGCTCCACGTAGGAAGTGTTGCCTTAGTAAAGATGAAGGTTTGTCAAAGAAACTGTTTGGTTGTACCAAGTGCGCCGATGGTTGTCTTCTTAGCAAATTCTATAAGGTTTCGGTTAAGCTTAGGAGTTTGTGAAATGTTAAGGTTGTGAGGTGTCAAAGTATTTAATACCAGAAGCCGGAAAAATCCATAATGTATAATTACTGTAAAACTAGCGACTGACTTGAACTGCTCAGGTCTTTAATCAGATGCGTCAGGAACATGGATTTGCTCCGGTAAAGAAAAATTAAAAATGGTTAAAGTAAAAGCCGGCGATTTTACGAGTAAGAAATTAATCACTAAGCCATATAAACATTTCTCTGTAAAGTTCATTAGCCGTTTAAAGCAGGCGTTAAAACGAAATTACATCGTGCTAAGCTTACTAAATTTAAATAGTTTTTCTTTGTTCCTTGATAGAATGTTGAGACAATTAAGTAAGTAAGTGCTAAACTAAAGCCATATGTATAATTTTAGTGCGTTAGGTTTATATTTAAAGCCATATGTATAATTTCAGTGCAATAGGTACATATTTGTTTTATGCACGTTGAAAAACGTTGCCAAGCAAATGCATAGTTGGACTGTCAGATTGACGAGCATAGCAAAAAATATTAATGAATTATTCTGTGTCGCTGTTTTGCAACATTTAACCAACTGTATTGTAATACGTGCCACCTTGTGGTGTAGGGTGTACAAATCAGAAATTCCCACATAAAGTGATAATGATCAATAATGATAATGATTTGTAATTAACATTGAGATTGATGTCATACTTAAAGAATTTTAACGAAAATCTGGCTTCATTTATTTTCTTTTCGAACGCATGTGTCTTAAGTCTTTTGTTTTCTTTTTGAGCCACACTTTTTTTTGACAAAAGTGCAGTGCATGAAACGAAAAAAAGAAGAAAAAATATGCAAAGCTTCAAATAATACGCGGGTATTTCGGGAAAAGAATGACCAAGGTCGTTCGGGTCCAGCGGGGCCTTGTGGACTTGAAAATTATTTTCCAATTGAAACTTCCTTTTGCGTGGCTTAACGACTTCCGTTATAGACAGTCGTAAACTAGGTAACTCGGCTTTAAAATAGCCTTCAGCTATTGGTCACTGTTTGCCGAAATTTAGGTAAAATTCTTCAAGTCTAGAAAATCAATAATTTCTTTTAAAATGTTTATAATCATTAATTTCAAAAAATGAAAGAATCCACTTAATTTTACAGTAGAAGTGATCCACATCCATTATGCATGCTAGCAATTTTTGTATAATTCTGTACTAGTTGGAGCTCTAAGGGCCTTACTATGACATTGCTCCTTTATTTTTCGCATTTTTGGCATCCTTGAGCCGGCATCTTATTATCATAAAATGCGGTATTATCATGTACTCGCACTAGGCCCTGAGGGCTCTGGTCCCGAGAATTCTTATTTATTATTTTTTTCAATATCTTACCTTACTCACTAAGGGGAACTTCTCTTAAATCAGTAAGCTGTGCACGATTCATACTCACTGACCGGGATCAGCTGTTTAAAGCCGGCACCGAACGCCTAATAAATTTTTACAAAGACGTTTTTATATGGCTTAAAGATTAATCTCTTACACTTAAAGTCATTAGCATTTACAAGGTGGAAACCCACCGCTGAAAAATTGTTAAATGTTCTTACCCGGGGTTAAACCTGGGTTAACTGGCATAATAGTCGTTCACACTTCCAACACAACACTGCGGTCTACATGAAAATACTCACACCATTATCCGCCATGCTCCATAAACTGCCAACTTCAGACTACTTTTTTTTAGAAGGGGGTATTAAGTACCGGCCAGTTTGGTTATGGTTCGTGAGGGTTTTTAAGTTTAAGTCGACTACTTTCGCTCAGTGGCGCGAAATTTAATAGTGACTAAAGTCCAGCCACGACCAAAATATGGGCTCGGCAAATTCCTTTAAAATAGAACCATCACACCAACCATCAGAGGATAATTCATAATGGCAAATCCAAAAAACAAACTTCACATATTTGGGACAAAGGGGAATAGATTCAAGAGATGCCACTACATCTACACAAAAACGAAAATGTTTTTTGGGCAGTTACAAAAATTGATCTTAAGTTCTCTGTACCTGACAAAAAATGATCTAAATGTTATTTTCATTTCATAAATGTACCTGACCTTACGAAAACCCTGAGGATGTAAATTCCGCTACAGACACCAGAGATAGCTATGATATAGATTTCAACTTTTATCTGTCTTTTAGATAAAACATCGCTGATATCTCACATTGCTGATCTTGTAAAAGATTTTTTACACTGATCAAGCCTATCACCACGAACTCTTGCCCTGTTTAAAAATATTTTTTTCTAAAACTGCGTACAAACTTTCTAAAAAAAGTTTGAAACAGTTGTTTTTGGCTATGAATTGCATAATTCCCCTCCTACGAAGAAATGTCACTGACATTTTATAAACTTTTAATAAAAATTTGAATTTTTCGCCTGAGAACCATCTAAATCTTGTTATACAATCTTAATTGAATTTGGCAGAAGTCAGTTTTTTAACCAATCAAGGACGATATTTAAATTGGAGTTCATACTAAGATATATAAGTATACATAATATATTAATGTACGAGTAATTTGGAACTGGTCATTACAATCGATGTATACCAAGCTCAAATGAAAATGGTTTAACATATTCATATACCCCCGTAACAAAGGTCCATCCCCGATTTTATGTGCACGCTCTCTAGAACACCCATATTAATCGGTATAGTTTATATTTCATTATAGAATATAGGCAGACAACCAATCCTGTACCAATTTAGGCCATAAAGGTCCTTTTGTGGAAAGAGGATACGAGGCTTAAAACAGCCTACTGATATCAAATAGCAGTGAAAAACTACCAGGCGAAGCCGAAAATAAAATTAATTTAGCAAGAGCTTAAAAACCGGCCAATTCAATAATGGGCAAAAAAAAACAATGACATTTTCTCACAAACTAAAAGAGTTCCAATACTTGTTTTTTGCTGGTTTATTTACGCTTCCAGAGTAAAGGGTACATTAGAGTCGGCCACACCCGACTTAAGCTTTTTCTACACGTTTTTATACTCGTATGCATAACTACCCCAAGATTTGCTTGCCTCTAACAAATTCGTGACAAGGTCGTTTTTTACATTTTACACACTTTTACTTTACAAACGGCCATTATTATTGGACAATTTAATTGATTTTATCGTACCCGTTACTCATTCAATTTGCGTTTGTGTCTTGGCCATAACCCTCCATCACCTCCGTATGCCAGACAAAAGAAAACATTTGTTAGCCGATAAAATGAAAACAAACAAACCAAAGACGAAAAAACACACAGAAATTGCTAACACTTTTGGACAAAATCAACGTCCACATGTCGTTTTGATGTTGATGGCGGTAATATTCGCAAAACAAAGCATTTGCATTTGCGAAATATAAACAAACGCGACATCAAATGCAACGACATGTAAGAGATTTGGCTGTAAACGAAAAAAGGCTGTGATTTATTAATTTGATTGACCACCTACCTGTAGGATAAAGCCAATGGAGCAGACGACAAACCACATGAAGTCCACGATCGTGTCAATCCAACTTTTCAAATTTTCATAGAAACT
The DNA here is from genome assembly GCA_963513945.1 of Hydrotaea diabolus. Lineage (NCBI taxonomy): Eukaryota > Metazoa > Arthropoda > Insecta > Diptera > Muscidae > Hydrotaea > Hydrotaea diabolus. The sequence goes on from OY740717.1 coordinate 210,089,374, forward strand.
TGGAGGAGTTACCGTGGCCGGCGTTTGGCCATTGGGTAAGTGGCCATTTTCGGAGCCTTTGTTGTGGCTGTTGTTGTTATTTTCTTCCACCATGGTGCTGATGTTGAATTTTCTAGTTCACTTTTCACACACACTCGCTTGCACTTTTCAAATCAATATTTTTCTTTTTTCAATACAATTCTTCAGAAGGGGTTTGTCAACAAAATTTTTTGATATTTTCCCTCGAATTTTATTTTGATACAATTTTGTTGTTGTTGGGTTTATTTTGGCGCTGACAAATTTTGCGTAATTTCGCGTATTTTTGCAGTATTTTTAATTTTGTAAGCCACTGGTTGCTGTTTTGGTTTAATATTTTTTTTTTGTAGTAGAAGAGGAGGAAAATGGTTATAATCGTCTAAGTTAAGATTTTTTGTTAGTTTTTTGTTGTGGGGGAAGGTTTGCTTTAAGCCGCGTTTACACGTCCGCTCTCATGAGCATAAAAAACGTTTGTGATTGTTAAGCCAAAAAGCAAAGCCTTCTCAACTCTCGTACATCAGAAGTTGAGGCGGCAAAAACAAAAACCAAAATCACAACAAACAAAAAAACATATGCTGGCTGGCGGGCTGACTAAGTAGCCTGGTGTTGGCTCAAACGAATTGGCTTAAACGCCTGTGTGTGTATGAGTTACTGCTTTTACGGATTTTGTTTTTCATTTTGCTGCTGTTGCTGCTTTTGTTTCGATTGAAAGTGAATTGTATTTCATGTGGACGCGTCTTTGTTGCCGCTGCTGTCGTTTAAGCTCAACTGAAGCCTTAGCTTTGTGACGTCATCAATGTTTTAAGCTCTTGAGCGAAGCTTTCTTGTTGTTGATCTTCGGTTGGCTTTGTTTGTTTGAGGAGGAGTTCAATAGAAAAAAACATGCTTTTATGCCTCTATGCCCGAATGGAAAATGCCATATCCACAATCTAGACCTTCAATTTCTATTGACCAAAACAACAAAAAAGCGAAGCGATCCATGAAAATACTTTTAATTTCTTTTGCTTGCTTCTTTACGGCTTTGTTTATCTTTTACGTATTTTGAAAACTTTAAGCCAGTTTACATGGTTAGTTTCATATCAAAAATAGTTTAGACTTTGGCTTGACTGCAAGTGAACAGGTTAGATAAACTTGTATTTAAAATTATTGCATGACTGACGATGGGCTGATTTGGTAAATAATTCGCTCAATAATCGCCAAGACCAAGCAATCATAAGAAGGAATAAGGGAATTTAAGAAATGGCTGTTCTGTATTTTTTTTATAGGGAAAAAATTAATAAGAATGAAATTAATGAAACCGAAAACCTACTCTGAAATACTCGTAGTAAAGTTCGTGCTATTTAAGAAACATTTTTCTAAGTATGGTTTTCGTTAATTTTTCATACTATTGACGATGGTTTTGTAAAGTTCGTGTAGAAGTTTTAAAGAATTTACGAACCGGCTTCTTAAAAATTTCGTAATTTTTTTTTTATATGTGACAGCGCGTTTATTTTTTGATGTGGACAACATCTGAATCGAATGAGACCGATTCCAAGCCCCAAAAGTGTTCCCTCCCAGAGATATGCGCGTTTTATGAAAGTGATGGTACACCAAAGATGCACGTATTTAAATCTTTAAAATGGCTCTCCTAAACGAAACTGGTTTTTATGTTTTAAGAAAAGTTTCTTACTTTGCATAAAAAGTCTTTGTTAAGATTTTATTCGCAATTTTTAGAAACATTTTTGTTTAAATTTCGGAATTTTTTGTAGAAATTTTCTAATTTTTGCCTCATATGTTTTACGCAAATGGACTCATTTTGTATAAAAAGTCTATATAAGAAAAATTTTAGTCATTTTACAGAACATAAGACATTTGATTTGTGGCCGAAGTAATTGTTGCAAAAAACTGCTGAAGAAAAACCTAGGTCTTTCTTGCAACCATAGCCCATACTTTTTATCAATGTTTTTACTTTGGTTTCAAAATAAAAACAAAGGTCAAAAACCAGCAAACAAAAACTATTCCAGAAAAAAGTTTCACATTTTTCTTAAAATTTTTTCATATAAATTATAAACAAATTTTATAATTTTTATGAAAGAATTTCATGTTTATTCTGAAATATCGTCATAAAAATTATGAAAAGTGTCACGAAAAACATGAAACAATTTATATATTATTTTATAAAACGCACACACAGAGAACAAATTTGTTGTCACAACCGTATTTTGTTGCCAAACGAATTTGGTGGTTGCACGTACTATGCGTTACAACCAAATGTTGATTGGCTACCCAGTAACATTATGTAGAGGGAACTGACCCTTCGTTTGAAGAATACGAGTATCAGTAAGCCTAACAGATTAAGATAACACAGTACAACAGCCAATCTGGGGGGTGGGAAATTCCAAGTTAGGGTGATGGTACTAGGTCAGTATATTAAAACCCTCAAAGGGTTTTGCGTTCGTATGTGCCAAACGCAAAATTTTTTGGCAAAATTTTCTTCATAAATTTATTTCTAATTGCAAAAATGTTGATTTGGTAGAGAAACAGTATATTAATGGAATAAAGAAAATGTAATTATTAATTTTTCTCAATTTATTTCAGCAAAATCGAACTAGTCGTTCTCGAGTAATGTCAAACTACGTTTTGCCAACATTTTACAACTAAGCGAAAAAACGTCAAGATAAGGAAAAAATGTAAAAGGTCATAAAAAAAACTGGCACATACGAACGCAAAACCCTTTGAGGGTTTTAATATACTGACCTAGTACCATCACCCTGACTTGAATTTCTCACCCCCCAGACAATAACCCCAAAAATGTTCCACAGTGTAATTATTTTAACTGAATTTGTACATGTATTGGTTGTTGGTTGTAAGTCATTTTTGCAAAAATGTAATATTTAACCGCCAGTTGTCGCAACCAATAATCAAACTGAATCCGGTTCGTATACCTGTGTTATTGGCTGTGATAACCGTGATATGGTTGTAGCAACCATCATATGATTACTCGAAATATGTTAGTATTGATACTTTGGTATGTTGGTATCACATTTTTTTTCCACAGAAAATCAGTTTATCCAACCGATTTTTTGTAGTTCGGACCAACTTTGAACTGTTTTTTTCTCTGTGTGTATGAAATACATTCCTTGGAATAATGAAAGATATCCCAAAACTATAAGAACAGTTTTCATTAAGTTCATAAAAATCATCAAACCGATTTCGTAATTTTAAAGATTATTTTCATAGTTCTTATCAAAAATTTTTTTGGCCGAAAAAATAAGACAAATTTCGTAATTTACTTAGTAGGGACATAAATACTGTTACACACGTTTTATGCTGTAAAATAAAAAGTACTGAATGTTTTTGGCCCAAATATTTTTAATATATTTATTGATGTATATTGTATCGAAAGAGAATCGACTTATTCGAAATGTCCGCCTTTTGCCTTTACACACGCCTTAAGCTGCACTGGCCAATCGTCAATAGAATCACGAAATTGGCCACAGCTCGAACCAAAGCAGTCTTAAGAGATCCAATGTTGGGGTACCTTTTGTGACAAACCTTGTCCTCTAAAACCGTCAACAATTTGTAATCCAATGGGTTCAAATCTGGACTGCCTAAGAGCCATTCTTCAGAGGAAATGAACGCTAGCAAATTGTTTCGAAGCCAGGCCTGGGACGTTTTAGACTAATGGCCCGGTACAGAATTCTGCTGGAAAGTCCATGGCTGGTATTGGAACAGGGAATTGTTAAGAGGCTTCGCAACAGCTTCCAAAACGGTTTCTTGGTAAACTTTGGCCGATGTTTTGACTCCTTGTTCGCAGAAATGCAGGTCAGTGACCCCATCGTAAGAGACATCCCACCAAACCATGACTGAAGCTGGGTGATGACCCTTTTCCACCCTTGGGATCAGTTCAGATGCTTTTAGATGACCGGGCATGCACTCTATCATTTTGCTTGTTAAATTTTTCCTGAACGGTAAAAATGTTTTCATCGGTGAACAAAATTTGTCTGTGCAAGTTATCAGCGTGCTTCACCAAAAGACGTTTGCATTTTTCAATCCTATTTTTTTTAAAGCTGTAGTCAATAAATGTCCGGTACGTCGTTTGAAAGTCCCAAGTCTTTGTTAATGATTCGACTCATGGACTTTTGCGTGAAATTCATCTCACGGGCCATGATTTTTTGTTTTCGGAACTGAATTCTGTGAATTCTTGATTTAACGGCTTTGATGACATGCGTTGTTCGAACAGAGCGTGGGCGGCCCGTGGCGTGGCGGTCTTTTACATCTCCAGTCTCCTCAAACGATTTTATGTATCGGTAGACGAACATGCGGCTATATATCATTTTTTTCATTTCACACTTGAAAAGCGCTATTACAGCGATACGGTTCTCATTATCTGACCACTCCATGATGAAAGTTGAAACAATTTTAAAATCCCGTTACAGACTAACGCTTTTGAGGTAAGCTTTCAAAACCGATGTGACATTAACGGGGTATGTTCAGTTCTACTATTGAAATGGGTGTGTTCAATGTTGTAACAGTATTTATGTCTTATATTTCATAAGTATATCAAATATTTTCTGATTTTCACGAACAAAAAATTTTCAGTGTAGAGATAGATTTCGAAACAAGAGGATGTAGCCAAGTTCGTCTGTCTGTTGAAAGCACAATTTAGCCCAAACGAATAGAGCTAGAGCCTTATCAGATATATCTTATGGTTGAAGATCGGTTGGTGTTAAAAATGGCCCAAATCGGGCGAAAGCGGAGACCAAAAAAATGTTTTTTTTGCACTTTTCATCAAAAAATCGTCAACTAACGTTCGGGGACATATGGATGTTCAGAAATATAAAAATCTTTTCACTAATTTAAATAAGTTCCTATATTTAAGATTTGGACCAATTCGGAATTTGAAGTGGCCCATATTGTCCTCCTTGAAGGATGGACATATGGGTATTAAGAAACAATTTTGTCACGAATCCGAAAATCATATTAATTTTATGGTTCATAGTTTATAGAAAAATAGGTTTGAGTAAAGAGTAAATATAGGTACTCAGAAACACTAAAATTTTCTGATTTGGCTAAGTTGGTGGCCTCGACATATGGGCGTATTCTACGAACCCTAGGTCCCAAAAACCGTCCCGTAACGTCCGGAGACATACGGATATCCAGAATCAGTACATTTTTTTGCATAAATCCCAACATGTACCCCTATTTAAGATTTGTGCCAATTGGAACTCGGACCGGCCCATATGGGCCGTAGGGGCTCAAAGATTGGCCTCCTTGAACTGCGGACATATTGGTATTACAAAACAATAGAATTTTGTAGCGGATCCTTATATCATATATTTGAAGATTCCACCAATTTTAAGTCACTAACCCATGAGTCCCTAGGGTGACACACACTCTTGCATTTCAACGCTAACCCATGAGTCCCTAGGGTGACACACATTCTTGCATTTCAACGCTAATACAAAGTTAGCACTTTTCCTGTAAACTAGCTTCATCTAATAGCATTTAATAAGAAGGGATTTTGTAGCGCCGAATGCCGCAAATAAATAGAAAGAGGCTCACAGCCTTTAAAGTATTCCGAGTCGCTTTTTTGTAAAAAAAATTGTGGTGTTTGTGCGAGAAACCGACATAAAAAACAACTGGTTTGCGTTTGCCTTAATAAAGACATTTATGGCCTGGAGTGTTCCCAGCCGCTTAAGGAATTTGTATGGGCCGCCGTGGTGTGGTGGAAGTGTGCACGACTATCATTTCAGGGAACCCAGTTATAAACCCGACATAAGGGAAAGAGGGGAAATTCTCTCAAATCAGCTGGGCATGATTTAATTTTTATACTCACTGACTGGAACCTACTGTTAAATTCTTCGAAAGGCCAATGCATATTAAAGAGAAGTTTTTACATGACTTAAAGATAAATCTCCTACTCGTAAATTTGCCGGCGTTTACGAGGTGGATACCCGCCTCTGAAAATTGGAAGATGTTTTTTGGGTAAGAAGCTAGTTTTACGCACCCCCTTCACACCACGGCGGCCCACCGTTGTTCGGTACAAACTCCAGAAATGGTTGGCAACTCTATTTACCATTTAAACTACGTTTAACTACGAGTATCAATGCTTTTCTTAATTTCCTTTTCAAACTTGCTTTAAACGTCAAACAAAGATAGTCTCCAACACATTTACTGCAACCTTTTTGAGAAAAACCCCAAAATGCACAACATTTTTTGCTAGATATAGATGTTTTTGACGTAGACTTTTTAGAAAGTTTATTACTGAGCCTTCGAGTAAATTTGAATTAAAGGCAGTGTGGATTACTATTACACAGTCCTACCGAGTCGGTTAAAGGAACTGATGTTGGCCGCTGCGATGTAAGAAACTCAAAAGTTTGTATACAATAGGTGCTCTACCTTGTAACTGCCTGCGACTTTTCAAGTAGGAGATTATCTTTAAGCTGTGTAAAAGCTTCTCGGGGCCGGTAACCAGTATCTTCTTCTCAGCGAGTAGAGAAATTATATACCGCACATCTCATTGATTCAATAAAAGTTTCCTTGTTGGTATCTAATGGATTGCTGAGGAAAATAAAATAAAGTTTTCCACCTCGTTAATGCTGCCAATGCCATGTATTTTTAAATTCAAATATAATCCGATGGTTCAATAATTAATAAATTCAAACGCGCACTAAAGTATATAGCAAAGCTTCCTTTAACCTTTCGGTCCAATAACCAAAAATGTGAAAAGCTTACTAATCTGACATTGATTCCAACTAAATACGCACTTTGGATAACTCCGCACTTAGATGACAGATGACCTTTAAGGGTTGTTATTTCGAATTTGATTATTTGTGTGGAATTATACCCGATATCTTTGTGCGATAGCAAAACGCATTAAAATTTTAATTGGAAAATTAAACATGACAATGACCTATCAGCACCAACAATGACTGACCCCCCAAAACAAGCGGAACGCATATTAAAAAATCAAGAATTGTGAATTCAAATCTAATTCGTATCAAACTTAGAATTTTCGTTTTCCATAAACTACTTTCGATATGCGAGTGTTAAACGAGCGAATAATCAACATTTCAGATATTTCCATATAAATTGAGAAAAACGAATCTGATTGGTAAAACAAACAATGACTTGACCGAACAAAACATGCACCGCACATCAGTTAGCCCACGTTCATCCTATTCATCAATGTTGCTTTAGGCGCCAATGACCTATAAATATAAGCTTAAATGCAAACAAAACCAGAAATTAATAAATTCTTATCCTATTTAAATAATTTAGTTTCTGCTGTGACGTCTTGAACTATTTCGAAAATGAATAGTATGCAAAAAACAGGTCAAGATTAGAAATGGCCATACATTGTATGCTGCTAAACTCCCACTGAACGTCCATGAACTTTTCGGTTATGTCAAAACATTGCCTTTAAATACGTTTGCCAATCGCTAATATTTCCACAAAAACAAAACTCAATACGGAGTTAATGCCATTTCCTTGTTTATCAGTTCAAGTTCGGTCATTCGTTGTTTGGCTTAAACACGTTAGTCGGACTTGTTCTTTGCTACTTAGAACATAGAAAAGTAGAATTATATAATTGGTGGTTATTCGCTAAAAAAAATCATTAACCCTGCTTATTGTCTAAGATTTATGCTTCATTATCGAAATCAAACTACGCAGAAGCCAAAGTTATTTTGTAGTGTTCGATTGAGAGACAACAACAGATATCGAAATGAAAAAAATCATAGATGGCAATCAAGCAGTAGCTGTGTAAATGTGAAGTCGACTTAGGCACCAGTATCGGTAAAATCGTTACGGAATTTGTATGTTAAAATGAAGCAGGAGAGAATTTTATTGATTGGAATTTCGGGACTAAAAAAATTGTTTATGCCTTGTTTACCATCTCTGTAAAGTCAATACTTCATTTGTAATTCCTTTGCAATTTCTCGAAATATCTATCAGAGACTCTATTAAGTACAAACTGTGTGTATTCTTATTTGGCATTTATTTATAAGATGTTCCTGACATGCCAATCTGTTGACAGCACAATAGAGGTCAAATAAAATGAGATTCAGTTATGGCTGAAAAAATTTCTCTGCATGGGACTAAAATTCCTATAAAAAAATATACTAGATTGGGAATATGCTTACTATATTTCCATGGCTTAACTTAGATCGTTGGGGGTGAACACTTAAGTTGTTTAAATTTGGATCCCTGTGACCAATCAATGAGCGCAATAATAATTATGGATATATGGTCATTGTAGGCCACTGTGGTGTGATAGGAGTGTTCCACTTAGTAAATGCCGGCGGCTTAAGGAGTACGAGATTTTTATCTAAGCCATATAAAAACTTTTTTATTTAATGCATTAGCCGTTCGAATCCGAAGTTAATAAGTAGGTCCCGGTTAGTGAGTATAAGAGTTTTATCGTACACAGCTCACTAATTTGAAAGAAGTTTCCCCTTGTTCCTTAATGGGATGTTGTGGGATTTAAGTATGTAAATGGTCATTCAAAGCTTAATTGCATTGTGATTCGACATATGAGTGTATTTTCAAGATCTACTATATATTTAATATAAATATTTTATAAAAAAAACTGTAATTACGATTTTAAATTTATATTTTTAGACCTGTCATAAATTATAGCATGGGTGCATGTCTCACATAAGCGACATATAACAAATATTAGAACACAAATCAAAGCAAATTTTATTTAGAAAACATGTACTATTAATATTAAGACTGTCTAAAATTAGTCCTTAGTGAACCAAAAAACGGCAATTATGTAGAAAACAGTACGCTTATATTAAATATTGGCATTAGGTTACACAAATATGAGCAAATTTTGCTATGAATCCAAATATAAATTTATTTGTAAGATTTGACTGAGATAAGAAGCCTCAGACGCATATTCTCCGGAACCCCTTAATACTACCCATCGTCATTATAATAGTCGACCAAAAGTAAATGAAGACATATAAATAGTCAAGTTAAAGCAGATTTTATTACGAGAATAAATAGGGACCTCCTTTCCGGAGGTTCACAAAAATAGGCCACATGGTCCAAACAATAGACCAATAATAAATATGGACTTAAATTATAATAAATTCGTTACAAAACCAAAGTGTTTTTTTTAATATTTGGATGAATGAATTGTCCCCTGCTCTATGGGCTCCAATAAAGATCTTGTGTTTAAAGCAAGCGACTAAGAAAACATTTTATCATATTTTTATGATTCGACGGAAATTGATGTTCGTACCTACGGTCCCACTAGTTCGAAAAAGTAACCCACGTGGTCAAAACAATCGACCGAAAACCAATATGGACTTTGGGTTTAGTCAAAGCAAATTTCTTTACGAACCCTAATACTTATACAAAGTTTTTTATTTGTGTTAAGATTAAGACTAATAGGTTCAAAATACAGATGTTATGGTTGAAACATATGACCAATATATGGACTAATGTGTACTTAAATTAATGTAAATTTATATATTGATAAATTCAAATCGGCTGACTATACAACGGAGTTGCAAAAGTTAATACAATTGTACTTTTTTGATACATTTTCGGCACCAAAAGTACCATGCCACTACCTGGGCACATTTGGGGCTTTTTGGATACGTTTTTTAAATGCTGTTAACTTGTATAGCCTACACCATAATATGGTTTAGGACATTATGACTTAGTAATACCCGAGAGGTTTAGGGATGTTTGGTACACCGATAGATTTAGAATCACTATCCCTCCATTGCGCGATTACCGTCTGTTTGTCCATCTATCGTTGTAGTCGAAGTAAAGGTCGCAATCATGAACTGTATTCAATAAAACTTGGTATATTATTTGGGTCAAGGACGAACCCAGAGGAAATATTTTTATATTAGTCCATATTTTGATATCATACAATCTTTTCTTTGATTTGAGGACCCGCAGCTCTAGACACAACAAATCAAACACGATCGTACTCAAATTTTGCATGGTACGTTATGAGCGACCAATACTTAACTCTAGTGAAACTGGACCATATCTACCGATATTTTGATTATTTAATATTGGTATATGTTTTTTCCAAAGTTCTAACGAAAAATGTCCACCTGCTATAAAATTATAAAGTCCAGTCTTGCTGCAAATCCAGACAGAGCTGTTTATACTGACTTTTTCTCTTTTTTATTTCCATGAAAATGAGTTTGAAAACTAAAAATGCTTTCTTAGATTTGGTGCCGTTAGGTTCGAAAAATTACATTGTCAAAGAACGGAAAGTAGAAAATGAAAAAAAAAACTATTTTACATCCCATTATTGCAGCTGCAGCAATATTTTATGTCAGTCTTGTTATTGCAACCATTACACAGTGGGGAATTTTGAAGTATGTTAATGACAAAATTTGGCATTTGTAGTGGTCCAATGATAGAATACATTGTGTACTGTAGGATGTACTTTTACATTGTGTTGGGATGAGAACAAAATATTAATATCAAAAAATAAGCCGATCATATTGTAAAATTCGAAATTCCCATTCTTAAAGAAACTGTGAATTTCCATACCTAAACAATTGTATGGGAAATTCCATCACGAACAATTTGCTATTATGGAATTTTGGTAGCAGTCAAAATCTGCTAATGTTTGGGATATTAAACAATTTGTCGCAAATTAAAGAAACAATTTAAAAAGACAATTACAAGTTTTTTTTAAGTGTCTTTCTAACATAATAAAGCAGCGAGGGATGGAATTGAAATCTCTCGAATCCTTTTAAACTACTAGATTAATAGCAAGTAAAACATGGTGTTTGGTTTATATATATGTATATATAATAGTTTCCTAGATTTAAAATGCATTATCGTATTAATAAGAATGCTTTTCAATATCGTGATAAGATGAACGTTTTGAAGGTGTAAAAACGGTCTAAGGCTAGTATTGCTTTGATTGTAAAACTAAGTGCATTGTTGGGTTTTTTGCTGTGTGCAGCTGCCAGAGACTAACAGGTCGACCCGCTATGGCCCAGGCTATATTTTGCGTTTTGTAAAGGAATTCCTTCCTATTACTTGCGTCGCTCAATATCCCAGGGATGGAAGCAAGAGAGAAATGTTCTCAAATGGCTAATGTATTTTACAGAGAAGTTTTTTCATGGCTTAGGGAATAATCTCTTACGTGTATCCGGAGTTTAGCCTGGGTTTACTTGTGTGATAGTCGTGTACATTAACCATCACTTCTCGGCGGCCCACTCCCCCTTATGGAAATTCCAATTTGCCATAAATGAAGAAACCGCAGAAAATAGATTGAAGTGTATGCATTTTTTTAGATGTTAAACCTTCCCTGGGGGTTTGAAAAAAAAACATAATTCAATCTCCTCCAGAGCCAAAAACATCTAATATATTTGTTTTTGTCATTTCTGATCCATGTGTTTTTGCTTCAAATCCAATATATTTCAATACAAATCAGCTTTTTCCAAGGATCAACTAATCCTATTACGTACACTTTTGTCCCAGTCTTATTGTATTGAAGGAGCCAACCACGTCGGTCAATTTGTGTCATTTTGTTAACGATTTGGATAAAGTTGGTAGTCGAATCATAGGTTAGATCCCAAATCGGGAGGTATGACGCTTAAATGAAATCATGGGACGATCTTTTTAAATTTTAGCGCTTTCTGACCTATGTGTGGTCTAATGCAACGCAGCATACATTAATGAAATCTGATAAAATTGCGAGTAAGATTCAAAATCTGTAGGAATATTTGTATTAGCACTATACCAAGATTTGGACCGATCTGGTCTATTTTTAGAAATGTTTATCCAGCTTACAAAATAATGAAATCTAAAGAAATTTGTTGCTCTTAGCCCCGTTAAAACCCAAACCGGAAGGTACATTTGAAAAGAGGCTAGATCAGAACTTTGAACGATTTTTCCCAATTAAATCTCAGACCGGCATTAGCCGAAAATAAAATAATGTGGAATGTTTTATCGAGATCGCTTTGATGGCAACTATAGGTGGACAAACGGACATGTCCAAGTCGTTTTAGAATATAATTCGAGTCAACCATTTTAATTTGTTTCTGCGTGTTCCAAACATCAGCAGAATCTCTTAATACCTCTGCACTACAGTGTAGTGAGTAGTGTGTGTGCGTAGTGAGCTTAAAAAAAATCGTTGATACGTACTATAATTTCTATATATCCGGTTTTATCCAAGTAAGAATCTAAACAATTTCCGGGTTCTAAAGTTGTTGGCACAATAAAGACTTTTCGGATTTTTTTTCTCGAAACTTTCGTTTCTTGAAATCATTAAAACGATTTCTCAAACGGTGATGGAACTGAAGCTCGTATTACGCCTTTTCTGTCATCAAATCACTTGTGCGGCCGGTCATTTATCATCAACTGTGAAGAAGATACAAACAATCCAAACAGAAACAGAAATAAAAGACAAATGCCATTAACTATTTTTAGCCCAAAAACGTGATATATCACATGTCGGTCCACACACTTAAACACACCGGACGTCGTCATCACAGCTTTAACCACAACAACATCAGAAACATCAGAAAAGTAAAGTCACAACAACAAACAGTCCAAATCAAAACATTGACAGGTTTCAGGCAGAACTTGGAATTTGTCCACGCTGTGCCATTTATTTCCTTCCCGCATTCGCAGATTGTGGACTTGAAGTATTCGGCCCGAGTAAGAACTCATCAGAATATAAATATTAGCAGAAATAGTTAAAAATAATCGTTGGTATCATTCTAAAACACAGCATTTAAACAAAAACAATTAATTCATTTTTAAACATTTCATTTTTTTCTTTTTGCGATTTTGCTAAGGTCATCGGAGAACAACAACTACAGCAGGGGTTTGACCAGCCGGACCGTCGAGCAGATGTGTCGAAATCATAAAACGAAGAAGAGAAAAGAAGTTGTGTCACGTCGCTTTGAAAATAAACTTCCGTTCTATAAAAAATTGCCACAATCTGCTACAACCGATTTCATACACATGCCGGTGATTTGCAGAAAATTTTAATAATTAATTTACTTTTGCTTATGGGGTAATTCCTTTAATTTGCGATTTTTTTGCAACACAACCCGTCTTTAGATAAGTCACAAACAAACTGACATTAGCAGGACATGCGCACTAAGTGGTGGATGATTGTGTGTGTTGTCATATGTTGCTTTTGCTTTCGTTTGTCTGACAGTGACAGATGAAGGACAATAGTGAAGACATGTACATTTGGGGGTGTATAAACCGTAGGGGTTGTTAATGTGCAGGGTTGCACGAGAGGTCTTTTTTCGTATGGAGTACCTTTTGAATACAACCTTGTAATTAGGGTTGCATTTTCGAAAAATATTTTGAAGAACTTATGAACTCAACTGATACAAGTAAAGTGGGCAAGTCGGAGTGATTTCCACCATGGATTGGCAAAATACTACAATTTGGACTGTATTTAATGTAGATATTGAAAAATAATGTACCTATGTACAAGGTGGCGCGAAATAAAACATCCAATTAATTTTCGGAATAACTTTATTTCTCTAAATAAAGATTGTGACTAAGATTAAGACTAAGTATTTTTATATTTAACGCAGATTTTGAAAAATATTGTACCTATGTACAAGGTGGCGCGAAATAAAACATCCAATTAGTTTTCGGAATAACTTTATTTCTCGAATTAAAGATTGTGACTAAGTGAAATCTTTTTTAGGACCTTTGCAATATTTTGTGTTAAGTGGAAAAAATGGCATCTGTCAAGTGGCTTCCGCCAGTGTTGATACACATTTTTGGCCGCTTTATCGGATTTTCCATGACTTTCCGCAAGATTTCCGGTGGTAAATGTTCACATTCCTGACGAAAATGCTCTTAAAGGTTTGAGACTTTAAGTCGCAATCTTGCTGGCCATACCATGTCGGCAAGATTTCAAAAAAGCACAGAAAATATATAACCGTTTTGGTAGAAATTGACTATTGATTTCCGGCCCATATCCAACCTTTTGTGTGTTGTCCTTTGGTGGACCAAAATATCCTTGGAAATGGATCACATAAGCACAACAGTTTGCTGTTCATCTGTGGTAGAAGTTACATTGAACCTGATCCGTTACTAAAATTAACAGTATCACTTTTTTGTCTCTAAACCGAAACGTAAACCAAACCTTTGTTAGAAAAAAATTGTGGAAGCGAACCAAAAACATTGTCGAAGTAACAGTTTTTGTTTTAAATAAAAATAAATTATATCAACAAATATTTTTGTTTCTATGTTTATTGAACCTAAAATCCATTATTTAAACCAAACCAATGGTTCAGACCTGCTCTGAACCACCGAACCCAACCAAACTCAAATTCTGAAATAATTTGCATCCCTGATTTCAACCATATAGTACTTAATTAATGCATGTAAGCATGGCAATCTAATGTTATTATTTAAAAAAATATATAAAAAAAATGTCTTCGAATTTCGACGGCATCAGAATTGAAAAGATCAGCAATTGTTTACACTTTGGAAAATGGTCTGAAATATTTTGTCGCATTTGGCTACTCTAGAGACTAATCCAATATTTTATGATATTTTAATTGTACTTAGTAGGGACATAAATACTGTTACAACGTTGAACACACACATTTCAATAGTAGAACTGAACATACCCCGTTAATGTCATATGGGTTTTGAAAGCTAACCGCAATATCGTTAGTCTGCAACGGTATTTTAAAATTGTTTCAACTTTCATCATGGAGTGGTCAGATAATGAGAACCGTATCGCTGTAATAGCGCTTTTCAAGTGTGAAATGAAAAAAGCGATATTTTCAAAACGCTCCGGCCACTAGAGATTAGCCGCATGTTCGTCTACCGATGCATAAAGCTGTTTGAGGAGTCTAAGGATTTAAAAGCCCGGTCGGGCCGCCCACGCTCTGTTCGAACAACGCATGTCATCACAGCCGTTAAATCAAGAATTCACAGAAATCAGCTCCGAAACAGAAAATCATGGCCCGTGAGATGAATATCACGCAAAAGTCCATGAGTCGAAACATTAAAAAAGACTTGGGACTTTCATGGGTTTTCAAACGACGTACCGGACATTTATTGACTGCAGTTTTTAAAAAAAAAATAGGATTGAAAAATGCAAACGTCTTTTGGTGAAGCACGCTAATAACTTGCACATACAAATTTTGTTCACCGATTAAAAAATTTGTATCGCGGTCATCTAAGGAAGCATCTGAACTGATCCCAAGGGTGGAAAAGGGTCATCACCCAGCTTCAGTCATGGTTTGGTGGGGTGTCTCTTACGATGGGGTCACTGACCTGCATTTCTGCGAACAAGGAGTCAAAACATCGGACAAAGTTTACCAAGAAACCGTTTTGGAAGCCGTTGTGAAGCCTCTTAACAATTCCCTGTTTCAAAACCAGCCATGGACTTTCCAGCAGGATTCTGCGCCGGCTCATAAGGCTAAAACGTCCCAGGCCTGGCTTCGAAAAAATTTGCCAGCATTCATTTCCTCTGAAGGATGGCCCTCAGGCAGTCCAGATTTGAGCCCATTGGATTACAAATTGTGGACGGTTTTAGAGGACAAGGTTTGTCACAAAAGATACCGCAACATTGGATCTCTTAAGACTGCTTTGGTTCGAGCTGTGGCCAATTTTCCAATGGACGAGGTTCGTGCAGCTATTGACGATTGGCCAGTGCGACTTAAGGCGTGTGTAAAGGCAAAAGGCGGACATTTCGAATAAGTATATTCTTTTTGGATATATATTAAAAAATATATTAAAAAATATTTGGTCCAAAAACATTCAGTACTTTTTATTTTAGAGCATAAAACGTGTGTAACAGTATTTATGTCCCTACTAAGTATTGTATGTTTTATGGTTTCTATAGTTATTTCAAATTAACTAAATTAAAATTATTTTTCGATCCATAATACTTTTGTTTATGGATGTTAAAGTGCTGCTAACGCCGGATTGTAAATCCGATAGTATATTCTAAAGTAACATTGAATTCCAAAAAAGAATAAATGAAATCCGCAAATACAGAGTCAGCGCGACTCACATTGTAAATCACAGTAATGTAACCACTTTTTGTCATATGGTTATCATCGTTGAAAGCCATATAAAGTATACACGCTCTCTTCCTCTTTAACGCATCTACTGGTAAGATCGCATTGTTTCCATTACATAAAATCTAACTACGAAGTCCATTCTGAATGTGTTTTTTTCTTATTTCGTTTCGATCATCGTTGGATTCTAATTTGCCTTCTGCTTTGAGCTACAAAATCACAGACACCACAACTTTTTGATTTTGTTTAGGATCAGAGATCTCTCAATTTCTTGTTACCCAGCGGTAACAATGTCAAAAAAATAAAATTAAAGTTGATATGGATTAAAATAGCAAACAAGAAAGAAAAACTGATTTTAAATTCCATAACAGAAGGTCGAATACTCTGCGAATCCATTGCTAAAATAAAAAAGTCAAAATGGCATTTGGTTAAAATTGCATGAAAGGGACGAAATGTCAAATACGATTGTTGTAGAACGCCATTTGCAAGATTTCATTGTAATCAAATTACAGGTCGCAAAAAATACTCGACTCTACGATAATTTAGTGTAGATTTGGTCCAAAGATGACTGCTATTGAAATTGGTGGTACAACGGGTCTTTGCAATTTCGACTTCGCTCATTTTGCTCAAATATCACAGAGAACCTTTCGAGCGTCCGGAAACCAACTCTACTAAAAATTGGAAGTAATCGGCACATATTTTTTAAAAGCTCCCATCTTTATGTGTGCGCGATTTTCTGATAACATCTCTTTAAAGAATTATGGGGTTCCAATCTGTTTACACAATTTTTATAAGTTCAACGGCCATTAGAGCCGTATTCTTGAGATAAAAAGCTTTTATTAAAAGTTGTCACCTTAGCATGTTTTTCATTCACATAGGCACAAGATCGTAAACTCAACAACTTCTCTGAATACGCACACAGATATTCAAATCATGCGGTGGTCATCCATATGGAATCATATTTATTATTTAATCATCATTATTGTTATGAAGATGGCCAATCGGATTGTCTATTAAGAAGAGTTCTATACTTACGTATACTCGTATATGTATTTATGTACATTTTGCCATATACTGGGCATTTAACATTGACCATGAGTGGTGGCGATATTTGAATAAGACAGTGATGACGAAGCTGTTTTTTATAATTATTCCGTATCTTTGATGAACTATTTCAAAAACAGATCGAAAGATCGACGACCATCCATGCGCGAAGGTAACGACTGTTAATCTGTTGAGAAACAACAGAATGGATAGAGAGGAAGAAGCGTCTTTGTGAATAATTACTTTACATATGATAATTTTGCTTTAATTTTCAAGATTTTGTTAATCTGTCCTAAAGGTTTTGTTCCTTTTTTTGTTCTTTTGATTCGTAAAAATATAGCACAGCTCGCCTCTAGCACAGTGGTTTTAAGCTGGCCAAATGTACTGTCTGATTCAAGGTACATCGATCTAAATGTGCCAACACATGAAAATATCATAAGACGACTTAAGAGGATATACGAGTAGTTGTAATTTGTTATACTTATAGGGTGTCCGCCGGAAAGGTATGCTACTTTGTTTTGCCGCCATTTTGGAAAACCTTAGTCTTGACAGTTCATATTTAGCAGTCGTGAAGTACACGCAGAGACAAAACATGGTTAATACATGGTCACGGCAATAATAATATGTTCTCCGCAATAAAAGAATGTTCGTCGCAACCATAGCATTGTCAACTGAATTTATTTTTGACAATAGTATAATTGCTGCAATATTAATATTGTTGAAATGTAACAATAGTATTATTGCCAAATTTAAAAATGAAAATATGGTTATAGCAACAATATACATACGGTTTGTGCGACAAAAGTATTGTGTTTTGCGTTTTATGTTAACAATAGTATGATTACGGCAATCATACTGTATGATTGTAATTTTTCTTCATTTAAATATGCTTTTAAGAACAAATGTAATTGGAACGGATGCAATAATAGTACTTTTTTATCGAAATTAAATTTTTTTAAACAAGCTGCTTTGGCTTTATTTAACTGAAATATTTTTAATAAAAACGCTTACGTTTATTTTAACTTATTTGTTCTAATGTAAAATAAATCACTCGTATTATTTTGAATTTAATGTATTTTTGAATAATTTTCATACTTCAAATCTATATAAGTTGACAACTTAAACCAATTCTAATAAATAATATTGGGGATCAAATCTATTGTCGACAACTTAAACAAATTCTAATAAATTATATTGGGGATCATAGTATAATTGTGTGTGATCATACTATGGTTGTAGGGATCATAACATGGTTGCGTGTGATCATACTATGGTTGTGAGGATCAAACTATGGTTGTATATGAAACATACTATGGTTGTGAGGATCATACTATGGCTGTGGAGATCATAGTATGTTTATGTGTGAATCATACTATTGTTGTGAGGATCATAGTATGGCTGTATTTGAATCATACTATTGTTGTGGGGATCATAATATTGTTGTACCACAACCATACCACAACAATAGTATTATCCTCTTCGAATATTGTCACCACAACCATACTTTTTTTCTGCGTGTAAAGACGTGGCAAAACTATTATGGAAGAATATTCGATAAACCAACGTGTTTTAATCATTAAAGTTACGTGGAATTTTTGGGAGAAACAGCGTGCCAACAAAACGCACTATTTAACGTGTAGTGAATTATTTTGAAGAAAGAGGGTCTGTAGCTGATAGGTCTAAGCATGGACCACAACGTACTGCAAGATCGGCTGAAACATTACTGCTGCTCAAGAAAGTGTTCAAAACAATCCATCAACCTCAATTCAAAGCCGTGCTCAGGAGCTTGGTTAAGTGGAAATGAAAAAAAAAGAAATTGTTTTCACTTATACATGATTTTTTCGTTATTTTGTTTCATCGAACTGATTACTTTCAAAATTGTTTTATAAAACAAAGATTGTTTTAGTTTTATTAATTTATTTTATTGAAAGATAAAAGTTCATTTATTTTTTCTTTGCTTTCACCATTCAAGTCAACCCGGCTTTGGTACAAAATGCATTCCTTTTACAAGAGCAAGGCCAATGTTAACGTGGTCTGTGGGCTTTTCCCCGAAGTTGAAAAGCCCACAGACCACGCATTTTTAAGGTATTTTTTTCATTGTGCGATGTTTGTTAGGACATCCTGATTTTTTTGTAATTTTTTTCCCAGATTTCAATTTTTGGGGAAATGTTTATTTTTCAGAATGGAGGGAGAACCATGCTTGTTTCCCAATCTTCGAAATCAATCGCAAATTGTTAAATATTTAATTGAATTGATATAAAATGTACCTTCAAA
Organism: Hydrotaea diabolus; assembly: GCA_963513945.1. Taxonomy (NCBI): domain Eukaryota; kingdom Metazoa; phylum Arthropoda; class Insecta; order Diptera; family Muscidae; genus Hydrotaea; species Hydrotaea diabolus. The sequence goes on from OY740717.1 coordinate 210,108,699, forward strand.
TTTAATTCCATAACCTAACAATGAAAGCAATTTCGAATATATTTTTTTTCACAGTAATTTTTGACAACAAACTAATGCATGAAGAAGTTTTGAAATGGGCCGGCACAATATTTTTACTTACAGGGTGGAGTGCCGAAATTTGCTTATTTGGGAATGAAATATGAAATTATACACCTTAGAAAAATTTATTTTATTTTTTATTTATATTGAACAGTAGGGACATTACAAAATTACATGGTTTTAAATAGTGTATCTGGCAAATGTCGACCTTCGCTGTCCATACACTGCTGCATACGTTTTCTGAAGTTTTCATCAACTCGAACAAGCATGTCCACTGGTATTCTGCCAATTTCAGCCTCAATATTGTTAATTAGGTCTTACAAGGTGTTGGGGCGGTTTATATACACCTTCGACTTCAGGTAACCCCAAAGGAAAAATCGCATAGGGCCAAGTCTGACGAGCGTGCCGGCCAGTTCACGTCAACTCTCAAAGATATAAGCCGTCCAGGAATCATTTGCCTCAAACAATTCATGGTAACCTTCGCTGTGTGTGCAGTGGCACCATCCTGTTGGAACCATGTATCGTATCCTCTAATTGGATTGCCTTTAGAGCCGGCTGAAAAAATCCAAGAGCAAGTGTTTGCTTCCGAGCAGAGCGTTTCGGAGATTGCTGTACTGCTGCTCTAACGCTCTCGATGTTTTGTGGTGTTGTAATCCTTCTATCAGCTCCCATTTGTACACATGACACATTCTTTTTCAATGAAGTTACCCAATTTGCAATTGAAACACGACCGCGTGGGAGAACAGCGAATCGTAAACGAAAAGCACGCTGCACTGCAATGATTACGTGCGCATTCAACACAAAATGAACTCTCCTTACGTGTCCAATGCATGATGGCAACTCAAAGGCAGACGAATACAAATCTACCGTCAGCCACTATAAGCCACACACACTCTCCTTTCTGTTCGACCAACAATGCCGCCACAGCCTGCAGTAAAAAAGGGCAAATTACCGCGCTCCACACTGTGCATAAGTTTCTCTTAAGCGGTGTTCGTGTCATTTTAGATGATATCTTGGTATAAAAAATGTGTTTCACATAAACGATTTTTCACTAAATCGGATTTTCCTTTTAAGAAGAATATAGTGTATGGAAAATTATCCAGAACAATCTTTACGCGCTCCACACTGTGCATAAGTTTCTCTTAAGCGGTGTTCGTGTCATTTTAGATGATATCTTGGTATAAAAAATGTGTTTCACATAAACGATTTTTCACTAAATCGGATTTTCCTTTTAAGAAGAATATAGTGTATGGAAAATTATCCAGAACAATCTTTACTAATATTTATTTTGAATTAAGCAATTTTTAAATTTATCTGAACTCAACTGTATTTCGTAAAATATTTTTTTTGTTTGGAACCACTGTGACTTGTCTTCAAACATGTTTAAAATAGCCCGGAAGATTGGAATTTTAAATTTTAGAAACTCGCTTTTGAAATATGTTCGTTTGGATGCGTCTGCTTAGCACATTTAACTTTATGTTGGCGCTAATTTTTGGTAAACTTTTTTTTGTTTCTTTAATTTTTTTTTTGTTCCATGTTTTATTAGCTTTAGATGCTTATACGAGTAGTTTACCATTCAGACAAAATGTTAACCGCCGAGGCTATAAATAGGAAGCACAAATGGGTTAAAGGTTGTTCTGCAACCAAGAACATCGTAGTATTCTAAATAAATCTAATGCTTCAGTGGAAAACTACTATCTATAAGATATATGTAGAAATGACGTCTTTGTTTACTCTTTATTTGGATATTTGAATTTTAATTACCGTCGTCAAGCATCTTGAACGAATGCATTCTGAATGATTGCAACCAAAGACAAATGGTGTTGAAAAAATGTTTGCCATCAAAACGAGCGCACAGTGGATGTAAATCAGAAAATTATAGACTTTTAGCTTTTGTTTTACTTAAAAGCTACAAAACTGTATTTTAAGCGATGATTTCGGATTTTTATTAAATTGCTTTTAAATTTTTAAAAATAACTGCTTACTTCTAAAAGGTAAAGTCGTTTATATTGCGTCTCATTGATATGTAGTGCAATTTTGAAATTATACTTGTTTCTTTGAGAGTTCTAGAAATTCGCATATATAAGTATACAAAAATACTAATTAAGTCAATGGATGGCCAGCACCATCCTACCAGGATCGGGAAATTTATTTTTTTTTGTTCTGTGATAGAACACTTGCATATTTATAAGCAGTTTCCACAATCTCTCACCAATGTATTATTGCAAACTTTCTGAGGGTCAACAACTGAGGGTCCCAACTTTGAGCTTCGGTAGTACAGGGTGGGCCAAAGTTACCATGGGGTTTAAAAATTTATTAACTTTTTCGTTTATATATTTTTTTCAGATTATAAAAATAACACTTGGAGTGGTGAAGCTCATTTTCATTTGAATGGCTATGTTAATAAGCAGAACTGTAGGTTCTTGGGTTCTGAAAATCCAAAAGCCATTTATCAACGCCAATTGTACCACATTAGGTGTACAGTATGGTGTGGGATCACATCTGCAAATATCATTGGGCCTTACTTCTTTGAAAATGAAGATGGAAGTGCTGTAACCGCAAATGGAAAGCAGTATTGATTTATGATAGAATGTTTTTTACGTTCTGCTCTTGAAAACAGACCTGAGATGTGGTTTCAGCAGAACAGAGCCTCAGCCCACACTGCCCGAGACACAAAAACACTTTTAAGTCAACTTTTTGGAGAGCGAATAATTTACAGAAATTGGGAAATTATTTGGCCAGAGCGATCGCCAGATTTGTCAGCACCCGATTATTTTCTTTGTAATTTGGTGGAGCGAGTATATGTGAACAAGCCGGAGACAATCCTTCAACTCAAGGTCAACATTGTTGCCGAAATATGAACGCTACAGCCACATATTTTGAAAGATGTTATGGAAAATGCTTAAACACGAGCCTATCATTGCGAAGCTGAAAACAGGGGTAATTTAAGTGACATTATTTTTCATACTTAGTGTGAAAAAATTTCCATTTTGTTCTTATATATATTATGTATAAGTAATCTGAGAAAATAATAAAAATAATTAATAAACGAAAAATGTATTAAAGTTTTTAACCCCATGGTAACTTATGGCCCACCCTGTACAATACCCTTTAGGTTTAAGGCATCTAAAACTAGAGCGTCAAACTCAAGAACCCCTCCTTGGCTTATTGGTCTATGAGAAATTGTATACGACCTTCTCAAACATATACAGATATGACAAAATATGCCGATATTCCTCCACTGTGCAGCGTGATGCCGTTCTCACACTTCTCTGTTTTATACGCTTTCTCATATCATTATTTAAAGATGTTTAATTATTATTTATAAGTTTTTTATACTCGTTGATAGGGTGGTATTGTTTCCTAATGCTACGCAGTGGTGGCCAAAAATCTCATAAATCTAATAAATGTAGATTTATATTAAAAACACAAATAGATATTTACACCCTTTGTATGAAACGCATCGTTTTGTTTCGTGCATTTTTATCTGATGATAACGATAAAGTTTAATTATTCTTTAACACATGGCTCAGAATTTTTAATACTTTCTCGAAAAGTTGATAATTTTATTTTTGAACATTTTTTTTAGAAAAAGTTATATTTTTCTAAATTAAAATTTTATTGTTCATAGTTTTTGCTTAAATTGCAAATTTGTCAATAACTCTAACAAATCGAAAACATTAATCCGATTTGAGGGACCGCAAAACCGGCAAAATAAAGGAGCCATTTGGCATTTTCTTTTTTAAAAAATGTTATATATTGATTTAAAAATTTTAATTTTCTAAGTATTCACGCTCGCCGATATTTTCAAAGATAAAGCCTTTGGCCATAACTTCTGCGGTTCCAAAAACCTGATTACTGTTTTGGATTTGTAAGACTTATGAGCCATTTTTCTAAAATTTTAGAAAAAATCGAAGACCTTGAACTGATTTTATTTGCCTATTTACCCTAAATAAATGCTTTTTAAAACTATTCTTTTGTAGACCGAAATCAAAAAGTATTAAGTTTCGTTAGCACACAAGTTTAACAGGCAGCAGGAATCGTAAATGTTCAGCAAGATGATGGAGATGACATTATCTTGCTGCACAATAGAATTACGACTCTATCTAAAGACTCCACCAGTTTGCGGTAAATCGTATCCATATCCGTATATAAAGTATATCCATAGTATGGCGGGCTAGAGGGAAAGGTTGAAAAATTTCAATTTTGGAAAATTTGAAAAATCCACTTAGAATTCCATATAATCTTCGCATGGGTTGCTTGATTTAAAACCGCGGGCATGACAATTATGTGTGAAACAAAATATCGGCTAAATGATCTCTGTGGCAGCGGTTGTTTAACTCTACCCGATGGTTCATATTTTCAATGACTCTGAGTCCTAATGGAGGTTCAGTGTCGCTAATGTGACTAATTATCTCATTTTTTAGCTCTTGAATTGTTCTTCAATACCACAATCAAATTTAAAGGTTGGATGAGGTCACATTAACTAAGTATTAAGTACAACCGATTCTTTTTTGATGCGCCGGAATTGTTTTGTAACTGCAAATATTAAGAATCGAAGAGAATACATTAATTGCAAGCATTTTGCTTACTCGTATCAATTGCACCTGATTGAATAATAAAATGAAGTGTATGACTGTCCATTTTGTTCTGAAGTTGTCGGATACAAATACAATAATAAATTAAAATATTTTGAACAGGAAGCGTCAATAGGTGCTATATATGTGCGTTTCATGTGCTCTGTTTTTTGGGTTTAGGTGCCAGAGATAGGATACATGAATATTTAACAAAAAAAAGTTTCAGTCGGTTTATCCAACTTACGAGGGCGACCGCAAAAGTAACTGGCCTAACATAAAAAGAACCGTTTTTTGGAATTATTATTATTTATTTTTCAACATAATCTCCTTCCAACTCATTACACTTCATCAAACGTTTATCAAGTTTTTTAATTCCATCCGAAAAATAAGATTTCTCAAGACCTTCAAAATATGCCTCAGTTTCAGCAATAACCTCGCTATTGGACGAAAATTTTTTGCCACCGAGAATTTTTTTTTAAATTTGGAAACAAGAAATAATCAGAAAGAGCTAAATCTGGACGATATGGTGGATGCGGAGCTATTTCAAATTGTAATTCGGTCAGTTTTTGTTGAGTTAAAAATGCAGTGTGTAAAGGAGCATTATCTTGATGAAAAAGAACTTTTTTTCTTTCTAAATGCGGTCGTTTTATCTTGATTTCTTCACTCAACCGATCCAATAATGCACAATAATATTCACTATTTATAGTTTTTCCTTTCTCAAGATAATCAATAAATATTATAGCCCTTGCATCCAAAAATACTGTGACCATTACTTTTCCTGCTGACTTAACAGTTTTCGCCTTCTTGGGACCACTTTTACCAGATTTCTATCCATTGTTTTGACTGTTCTTTGAATTCTGGGATGTAGTGATGGATTCATGTTTCATCAACAGTTATGAATCGGCGCAAGAACTCTATTGGATTACGCTGATAAATCGCTAAAAGCTTTTCGGAATTGGTCCAACGGACGATTTTTTGGGGCAAAGTCAAGAAACGCGGCACATATCTTGCGGATAGCTCTTTCATGTGGAGTTCATCATGTAAAATACTCCAAACTTGTTTTTCGTGTATTTTAACAATATCAGCAAGTTCTCTGAGCTTTATTCGTCTATCTTTAGTCACTTCATTAAATATTTTTCTAATGTTTTCAATAGTAGTAGCAGTTTTCGGTCTTTCAGAGCGTTGTTAATCTTCCGTACTTGAACGACCCATTTTAAATTGTTGAACCCAGGATTTCACGGTGGAGTATGATGGCGCATTATCACCATGAACAGAATCCAATTTATCTTTGATTAATTGTGGCGTATAACCTTTCATATAAAAGTGTTTACTTACCGCACGAAACTCTTTATTTTCCATTTTTCAAAAATTATAAAACTTGTTTACTTCAATCACCTGTAACAAAGAAAATAATCATTAAATATTTCGGCAATTTTGACCGATGGCTTATAAAAGATTGCTTTTAAAAAACAAAAAAAAAAAGTTGCTAGTAAAACAGAAAATGTACCAGGCCAGTTAGTTTTGCGGTCGCCCTAGTACATATACCCTCAGTAGGGCTGTTCACGACATAATGGGAACAAAGATTTTTTGTCGGATCTTGTAGCTTATTTTCTGCCACTGGAGAGCATATCTTTTTAATAGCCCTAACCCTCACCCTTATATGGAACTTAAATGTTCCTTCCTTCCGTCCTTCATTGCCTAAAGAGTACCGATTTTTATCGTCATCTATCGTCATAGATTGAGTGGAAGGTGCTAGAATGGGGAGTGGCATCCACATTTTTCTTATGCGCATACAAAGTTGAAATAAACATTTTGTAGAAGAAAAAAAATTCAAGAAAAGTTCAGTTCAAGTTACGCTTCGATAGCACTGTGTGTGTGGAAGGTAAAGAAGGGGCGTGGCTAAGCTACAAATTTTCTTCAGATAGTCTAATTTATATTCTATTTGATAATTACTAACTTTTAGCAGGGTCGTAACAGTAATAAAGTTATTATGCGAATGCCATAAGGGGGCAGAATGGTGCATTTGCACTGCAGGTACCAGTTTGGGGCACGTCATCCACTCTTTTCGAATGTGTGCATAAAGTCGTTATAGAAACGTTATGGAGTTTTCCATTAAACCTAATCATAAAACAGTGTCATTTGTGTGGGAGGCAACAGAAGGGGCGTGGCCAATTCTATGTTGCAAAGTTAACTTTTTAATTGTGTCCCTAAGTATTGATTTTGGGTTAGATCGTAACATTACAAAAAATTCCAAAAATAAAAAAGTGGGCGGAATGGTGCATTTGTATGAGAAGTACTAGAATGGGGTGTGTCAATCCTTTTTTTGATATGCAAGTACAAAGCCTATAAAAAAAATATTACGGTGTGCACAATTTAAAAGATTTTCACGCACTGGGTGAAAAGTTATAAGGGTTCAAATCTGCACTGAACAAATGTCATTTGTCTCCTACACAATCCAGAAGTAGCGTGGCTAGAAATCTAATTACGATATTTGAAACTAATGTAAGCTTGTTCTTATTTAAGGTTATATCGTATGAGTAGGATTAAAGATATTTCAAGAATATCAAGGCATAATAAAACATTTGAGTGGAAGTTTCCAGAAGGAGTGTGGCAATATGGTCATTTTCAATCCCATAGACAGTTCTGGAAAAATATTACGACATGCCAAATTTTAAACGATTGCTAGCTCCATTCGCGAGTTATCGTGCGAACCAGTATAGACGGGCATGGCTCAAGTGACTTAAAAAGTAATGAAACGTATTTGGTCAAAAAATACGTAAAGTCTAAAATGCGTTTTTCGATGCGTTACACTTGTTGTCCGTACCAAATGGTATATACATTCTTACCCAATATAGCATGGGTACAATAACCCAAACAGAAAGTTAAAACACGCTTTCTATGATTTAAAAATGCAAAGACATACCGATTATTGGTTGTAATACATTTCGTTTGTTGAAGCTTTTTCATTCTGAATATCAATGACAATTCTTTTGTTACGAACAAATACATGTTAATGATTTTTTTATTGAGCAGTAAACAAAACAAGTTTTTGAATTGATTATTTCATATTAAATTTTAATCATTTTTTATATAAAATTCACGATCTACGGAAACAGTGAATGTATTTAAATCAAAAATCGCTTTCTCTGTACACAAAAGGAAAACAAATTCAAATATATACAATTAATTACAAACACGAGCTCATTAAACTATATTAGAATAAAGGTCACTTTTGATTTATTCAAGTGTTAATTTATTTTAATTCTAATCATATGATTTCCGTGAAAATTACTCTTTGATCTCAAGCTTTACATCGTCCTGTAAACGGAGAGTCGTGAATCTTTTACTTTTGGTCTAAAGAAAAAAATAAAAGGAAATACTTTAAAGCCAAATATTTCATATCGATATTCTCCGAAAATTGTGTAAGATATGTTATGATCAGCAAATAATAAATGTTTTTGGCAGTGTTACAGAAAAGGAGTCTAGCATGTCGCTATGACATCACTGCGTTCGATTTGTGGGATCACATTTGATCAATTTGGAAGAGCTTGAAAAAATGTAAAGCGAATTAAGTCATCATGCATGCTGACTTTTAGGTAAGTAAATAATGTATTTACAAAAATTAATAATATCGTAGTTTCGATGGATTTCTTTCATATCAAATTAAATGCGATTAGACAAAATAGCATTATTTACACACAATTAATCACATTAGTTGTCTAAACTTGTTATAACTTTTATAGGAATTTTAAAAACAATAAAACTCAATTTTTTTAAGAACTTGATAACATTGAAGTCAAGGTTGAAGTCTGTGCACGGTATATTCCTCTGAAAAAGTCAATAACCGAACTATAGATTCTGAAACATGTATAACATAAGACCATAAGAGAAAAGCAACTTCTGATAATTTTGGTTTATATTTTATTTACTTAGATAAAATAGGTCAGCGGATTACGGTAGTCATCTGCGTAATAAAATAGAAATAACAAAATATTAAAATCTCCACAAACCAGCTTGAGTTGGGAAACATTGTATGAGATGAAGCACCACGAAAAAAACATAATTACTTTTCAAAGATTTTTCAGTGTGAGCACATGATGAAATTCTGGTTTCCCAGTCATATTTCATCCGAATTATTTCGAACGGAAGCTCTAAAAAATTCTGGTTTTGTTTTAAGGAAATAGCAAAAAACATAATTTTAATAATAAGTGGTAATTAATTTAAGTATATTTTATGTAAAGATCTATAATGTGGAAATCTGAGTGGTATGATGTTTCTTTATGAAAAAATGCAAGTCATGTGTTTGTTTTCATAGGCTTTTATATTGAGCATGTTAAATAATTTGAGAGTTTAACTTCGGCAATGTGATTGTATTAAAACACCTTATATTACGAGGGCTACTATAAATATTTCTGGCCTAACTATGAAAATGCGAATATTTATCATCAAAAATGGTTTTATTGTTTTTCAAAGTATTCTCCAGCATGATTTATACACTTTTGCATGCGATTAAACCAATTGTCGAAGAACTTTTTCCACTTCGATTGACACACCACCAAAACATGGTTTTTGAACGCTTCAACAGCATCTTCTGGCGAAGAATATCATTGACCACGCATTTATTTCTTGATGTGTGGAAATAAAAAGAAGTCATTAGGTGCCAAGTCAGGGCTCTACGGCGGATGACCCATCAATTCGACGTTTTGGCCGGTCAAAAAGGCGCTGGCGCCGATGTGTGAGAGCTCGCCTTGTCATGGTGCACAATGATTTGTCTTCTCTTCTTAGTTTTTCGAATTTCTCCGAAGACTTCAGGCAAAGAAATTGTGGTGTACCACTCAGAATTGACCGTCCTCAAACGGAACTGTTCGACCGAAGAAACAAATGACCATTCGCTTCGAAGTGCGAAGTGAAAAACTTTCGTTGAATTTGGCTTTGTTCCGGGCTCATACGCATATATGCATGATTCGTCACCTGTGACGATCTTATAAACGTCTTTTGAAGCACCGCGATCGTATTTTTTCAAAATTTCTTTGCTCCAATCGACACGAGCCTTTTTTTGAGCAATTGTCTAATTGTGCGGGATCCAACGAGAACAAAACTGTTTTACGACCAGGTGTTCATGCAATATCGAATGTATGCTGGTGGAAGAAATGTCCAAGGTATGCCACATGACGATCTTGTATTATCAGTTCACGCACGGCACCAATGTTCTCTGGCACAACGGCCGTTTTTGGACGACCTTCGACTTTGTGCGAACGTCGACCACGACTAAATTCATTAAGCCAGTTTTTCACAGTGCTATAGGATGGTGCTTCTTCGCCATACAAAGATTTAAGGTCATCGATACATTCTTGTTGTGATAGTCCACGTCGAAAGTTGTGAAAAATGATTGCACGAAAATGTTCACGAGTTAATTCCATTTTTGTTGCCAAAATTGATTTTTTCAAGTCACTCATAAACAACACAAATGATGGTCGTACGTCAAAACGTTCTGAGTACGTTTATGCTAAAAAATGTCAAACATTCCAATGGAAATGTCAGATGGCGCCAGTCAACACTTAGTGTTGCATAGGCCAGAAATATATATAGCAACCCTCGTACTTATGTTTATACCCTGCATCACCCTACGATACAGTTAAGAGAAGGGAGTTGTAACCGTTGTTTTGTTATTCTGATCGATTCAGAATCCCTATATGACTTACCAATGTCCGTCAATTTGTTGTGGTTATCAAAACCCGGTCAGAAATATTAAGCGCTCTTAAGGATTTATTAATTTATTTCGAACCTTTTTTTCGCATAACAAGACTTACGGACACTAAAATCAATACAAATATTTTTACGAATATAAATATTTAAATACAGTCCCTAACAATATTAGCAATTTTCAAAATGAGTAGTTTATTTCTTATTTTTACTAAATTCCGATATTGCTCAACTTGAGCTTACTGTGTTATGAGTGACCTTTAACTAACCCCGGTAAAATTGGACTAGATCGGTGCAGGTTTAAGCCGGAATATTTATTATCATACAAAAGAATAATCTTTAACATTAACTTTAGCAAGCCGTGCCACGCTCTTCCGTTCTTTTGTTGGAATCACTTTACGAGGGCGACCGCAAAAGTAACTGGCCTAACATAAAAAGAACCGTTTTTTTGAAATTATTATTATTTATTTTTCAACATAATCTCCTTCCAACTCAATACACTTCATCAAACGTTTATCAAGTTTTTTAATTCCATCCGAAAAATAAGATTTCTCAAGACCTTCAAAATATGCCTCAGTTTCAGCAATAACCTCGCTATTGGACGAACATTTTTTGCCACCGAGAATTTTTTTTAAATTTGGAAACAAGAAATAATCAGAAGGAGCTAAATCTGGACTATATGGTGGATGCGGAGCAATTTCAAATCGTAATTCGGCCAATTTTTGTTGAGTTAAAAATGCAGTGTGTGAAGGAATTATCTTGATGAAAAAGAACTTTTTTTTCTAAATGCGATCGTTTTATCTTGATTTCTTCACTCAACCGATCCAATAATGCACAATAATATTCACTATTTATAGTTTTTCCTTTCTCAAGATAATCAATAAATATTATACCACTTGCATCCCAAAATACTGTGGCCATTACTTTTCCTGCTGACTTAACAGTTTTCGCCTTCTTGGGACCACTTTTACCAGCTTCTATCCATTGTTTTGACTGTTCTTTGCATTCTGGGATGTAGTGATGGATTCATGTTTCATCAACAGTTATGAATCGGCGCAAGAACTCTATTGGATTACGCTGATAAATCCCTAAAAGCTCCTCGGAATTGGTCCAACGGACGATTTTTTGGGGCAAAGTCAACAAACGCGGCACATATTTTGCGGATAGCTCATGTGGAGTTCATCATGTAAAATACTCCAAACATGTTTTTCGTGTATTTTTTAACAATATCAGCAAGTTCTCTGAGCTTTATTCGTCTATCTTTAGTCACTTCATAGAAGTAGAAGTTTTCGGTCTTCCAGAGCGTTGTTCATCTTCCGTACTTGAACGACCCATTTTAAATTGTTGAACCCAGGACTTTACGGTGGAGTATGATGGTGCATTATCACCATGAACAGAATCCAATTCAACTTTGATTAATTGTGGCGTATAACCTTTCATATAAAAGTGTTTAATTACCGCACGAAACTCTTAATTTTCCATTTTTCAACAATTATAAAACTTGTTTACTTCAATCAGCTGTAACAAAGAAAATAATCATTAAATATTTCGGAAATTTTGACAGATGTCTTATAGAAGATTGCTTTTAAAACACAAAAAAAGTTGCTAGTAAAACAGAAAATGTGCCAGGCCAGTTAGTTTTGCGGTCGCCCTCGTATGCGTTTGAACCCTTTGGTACCAAAATCTGAGCGAGGCCTGCACAGAGAAAAAGGTTCTCTTTTTTAGGGACTAAAAGAACGCGTTTGGATTTTTGCTAAGCACATCTCTATTATTCGTGAACAAACCATGGCTTAACTTGGGGATCATAAGTGGATACGCACTTATCCTGTTCAAAATTGGGAATAAGCTCAAAAGCAAAAATAATGGTATCTATGATTCCAACAAACATTTGCAAAAAAAAACATGGCCAGTAATTTTATGTATTTTCAAGAATAATTGGGCAAAAGGGGACCTAAAAACTAATTAAAATAAAACAAGCGGTCAATTAATAAGGACATTAGTATAGGTACTTAAATTAAAGACCAATTCATTACAAATCGAAAAATTAATTTAGTTATAAGCTTTAACTAAAACTGCTCTGTTCTCATTAACCCCTTGAGGACCAAAACATGTGCGCTATTGTCAAACAATCAACCAATTGTAAATAATGATAGTCAAATTGATCATAATTTACCATGAATACAAATTTGGACTTTCAAGATTTATCTCAGATTGAGGTTCGTGTTAGATATTCTTGGGCCTAAAAATGGATAATAAGGCTTTAGAGCCATATGCATGATAACTTTTTTACTTTTACGAGTAATAACAAGTCCATAGTGAAGGTGTTTTACGATAATGTCTCGAAGAACTGTCTATCGTTTTACTTGTTTAATGATGCTTCCGTCTAAGCAGTCGGTGTTCCATTCTGTTGGTACAACTTTCGATAAATATTTGCAGTTTCTCGCGAATAACACGAGTAATGTGGCTTCCCAGTCTTGATTCGTAGCAAGCTTATTGACAAAGACTTTTAACTTCACTTAACCCCACTAAATACAATTCAGCGCAAAATTCTACAAAATTTTGTATTTTTAAAATCAATAAATTTTCCTCGCCGATTTTGTATAGATGCACAAGATCGACGAAGCAATTCATGAAATCTAGGCAATATTTTGTTGCTTTTACACTCACAATTTGTTCAATGAGCTCTAGAAGTTAACAAATTCAAACCCTAATTCAAAATTACTTCAATATCGGAGACATAACGTAGAAGCTCCAACTTTTTTACGCATGCTAATGTATAATTTAACAACGAGATTTAAAATTGCTGAGAGCAATTAAACATTTAATATAAAAACACTAAGAACACCAATTATGGATTGTCGTTCTCCAGCATTTCAATTGCAAATGTTTGTCGAAAGTCCTAATTTGTGTGTGTTTTTAACCGGATTTGTATAAGTTGGGCATTCAATGAGAATGATTAACCACTTAATTGTGCCAGGCAAATTATTGAGCATTAAGCAAATGTTCTGGTCAGTAAGCGACAAAATAGAGATTTTTTTCTTGGATGAAGTGAGATTTGCATACTTTCTACTGTTGTTATTTATAATTCATACGAGGGCATATCAATAATTCCGTGACTTTTCAAATTTCCCTTGTAGTTATATGAAATGCAACATTATATGAAATGCAACATTAATAGACTACTGTCCAGTTTTGAGAGAGTCCCCTTCTTTAGTTTGTGTTAAAAAGCTAACCTCTTAAATTTTTTTGAAAATGGAAACATGTAAATTTCGAGTGCTCAATAAACATTATTTTTTGCAAAAAAACCGTCAATAAAACCAAGGAAAATCTCAATAAATGTTATGATGATTTTACGCCATCGATTTCAATGGTATACAAAGTGTTTTACTGACTTTCGCTGTGGTCGCACAAGTACAAATGAAACTCAACGTTCTGGAAGGCCAATTGAAGTCAACACACCCGAAAATGTCGAAAAAATCCACGATATGGGGTTGGTCGATCAAATAGTAAAAGTGCGTGAGATTGTAGATGCCATACGAATTTCATATAGCGGTCTGGTTTCGATTTTACATGATCAGTTGGGTTTAATAAAGCTGTCTGCAAGATGGGTGCCACTCTTGCACTCAATTGACCATAAACGTAAACGTGTGATAACTTCAAAGGATTGTTTGGAGTTCTTTAACCGCAATTCGAATGATTTTTTGCGGCATTTTGTAACTGTGGATGAATCGTGGATCCATTACAATACTCCAAAGACCAAGCAGCAGTCTAAACAATGGGTTTCTCCGGGTGAACTGGCTCCGAAAAGGGCAAGGTGACTTTGTGGGCCAATAAGTTGATGGCAACAGTTTTTTTTTGGGATGCAAGCGGGATAATGCACATCGACTTACTGCAAAAGGGAAAAACAACAAACGGCGAATATTATACCAACTTATTAAACCGATATGTCCAGAAAAAAGTTATTTTTCATCAAGATAAGGCATGGGTGCACACTAGGGCGTACCTCAAAAAAAAAAATTCGCCGTACACCTTCGAATATGAAGTATTATTGAAAGGTAGTTTGAAAAAAAAATTTTTATTTTTTTATGCCGAACGTAGGGGTCGCGCTTTTACATTTTTCTATATAACTTCTGCATTTATAAACGGATTTTAAAGTGTGATACTCTCGACGAGGCCGATTTTTTTGTCTTTGAAGTCATTGAGCTCAAGCACCCCCTTCTGGTACTTTTTTTGTTGATATTTTTTTGATAATTTTCTGATATTAGAGTGGTACATTAGGGTAGTAGCAACTGAGATATGATGGGTAAGTGCCAGAAGGGGGTGCTTGAGCTCAATGACTTCAAAGACAAAAAAATCGCCTCGTCGAGACAAAAACATCGATGTATCACACTTTAAAATCCGTTTATAAATGCAGAAGTTATATAGAAAAATGTAAAAGCGCGACCCCTACGTTCGGCATAAAAAAATAAAAAAAAAAAATTTTGAAACTACCTTTCAATAATACTTCATATTCGAAGGTGTACGGCGAACTTTTTTTTTTTACTTGTAACCTGGTACGCTCTAGTGCACACGTATGGCAAAATTGCATGAATTGGGTTACATCTGCCCTATTCTCCGGATTTAGCTTCATGAGATTATTTCCTATTTCCAAACCTAGAGAAGTGGCTCGGTGGAAAGAGATTCAGCTGCAACAATGAAATTATTGATCAAACAAATGCCTGTTTTATGGACCTCAAAAAATCCTATTGTTTGAAGGGATACAATTGGAGATACGTTGGACTAAGTGAAATGAGCTAAAAAGAGATAATGTTAAAAAATATTTTTTTTGCATTAAAAGATGTGTTTTATTCGAAAAGTACTGGAATTGTTGAAATGCCCTCGTATAATGGAATGCAATTTTATTTATCAATATATTAATTATAGTATAGTTATATAGGGTAAGTTGTCCATACAATTAACATGTTTGCACAGTCTTGGTAATTATCTTAACTATAAGGGCTGTCATAGACACCATGTCGGTTTTGCTAATTGTTGTTTTTGCAAACCAATGCAGGTTTCATTTGGTGTCATGAAACCAAGTTGGTTTCGTCCATTTCGAATGTAAATAAAACCAATGTTCGAATCAGCTGCTGCTGATAAAACCGATAACATTGGTTTTCATGACACCAAAGCATTTTTTTATCGTTTTCAAAACCAATAGTGACAACATTGGTTTCTATGACAGCCCTGTATATACTTGTTTATCATGACGATTTGTGTAGAACAGAAATATGAATTCTGAAATTATTTTCCAAAGATAAGCGCGAATCAGAAAGATCTATTTAAAATTTTTTTTTGAGAATTTTTACTTGGTTTTTCCTGTACATAAACAGCTTGATCAGCCAACACATGTTGCATTCATAACTTAAGCTGATCACTAGGTTGGTATATCCAAAAAAAAATAGTCTTACGGGCTTGAGGTCTTGGCCGCAAGCACATATTCTTTTATCAATCACCTTAGCTTTTATGGTTGGAACTAGACATTTCACCTTTCAGTTTAAAATGGATCTCAGGTTCTCAGAATCACTAACTATATCGGTGTACCCATCGTCGGGCTAAACTGTTGAGATTTAGATCTATGTCCTACACACAGAGAAAACTTTAGGTGGAAATCGGTGCGAACTACAAATATTTGATTGAATAAACTTACTTTTCGTTACAATCAGCAACATTCCATGATATTAATGGTTACCTGGTTCGACTAACCATGAGATGAAAGCTACATTAACATTACGATTCTTACAGCCGAAAAGTCGGCTATACCAATCTAATTTAGTAAAACTATGGGTTATGACAACCAACCAATTATGAATTACATGTTACTTTGGTACAAATAACTGGTGATGACAACAAATAAGTTCTTTGTGGTAACCAAACCCTGTTTAGTTCGCTGTTGTAACATAATAATTTACTTTTTTGAGTATTTGCTAAACAAATCATAATTTGTTGTGGACGGACAATGGTTAAAATGGGTATTGTTAGTCAGAACGCATTTAATACCTCAAAAAAGAGCTTAGTTGTTGGACGTTTTGGCTTCTGAGGTAAAAACATCCCACATGGTCGAAACGGACTTTCTATAGTCATAGTGGACATATGGGTACTGAAATTAAAGCTTATTTTACTACAAATCCAAATAATTTATATTAAAGTTTTGGCTAAGAGGTGGACGCATGGGCCAAAGGTTCTAGAAGTTTAAGTGATGACGGAGGTTTTAGAGTTTCGGCCTGGCCGAACTTAACTACGTTTTTGGTTGTTTTATTTGAATTGGAGCACCGTGGTGCAATGGTTAGCGTGCGCGACTATCGCACGAGTGAAAACAACCAAACTTTTTCAGCGGCGGGTTATCCGTCTAGTAAATTCCTGTGACTTTGTAAGTAGGAGTCTTATCTCGAAGCCACAATAATTCTTCTCCATTATAAAATAGGCCACTATCAATTATTGTAAAAATTACATCAAGCAAAGCGTACTGTGTTGAAATAAGTTCTTTCAACAAAAAAGGATAAAAGACCTTGTCCGCCATATTCTCCTGATATAGCCCCCAGTGAATATTTCCTATTGCCAAACCTAGAGAAATGGCTTGATGGAAAGAGATTCAGCTGAAATTATTGATCAAACAAATGCCTTTTTTATGGACCTCAAAAAATAAAAGACCTTGCCCTGTAATGTAACTCTATGTTAATTATAACTAAGAGTAGAATGGAGCTTCCTTAGTATGTCTTGCAGAACTCTTACTTTTTCCCTGTTTTTTCAAACCGACTTTTTAAGAAACCGTCATGCCGAACCCTTACTTTTTCCCCTAGAGAAAATTCGGTAGTCAGTAAGTAATTTTTAAAAATTAATGAGATAGGTTAAATAGTCTCTAGGATATATTCCATTAATTAATTGAACCAACATCTCTCTAGACTTTCATCGATTAAGAAGATTATCATGATAACTCAGGACACAATCAACTTCTTTGTAAGTCACACTTCCCTTTGGGCAAGTTCTTGTTTTTAATTCCTAAATTGCAAACATGCCCAAAAATCTAAAAATAAATCTCGTTGAAATTATTTTAAATTACCTCTTCATTCCAATGGTTTTTTTTTATTTGAAGGTCATTCTTAAACGCATATGCAAAATTTAGGTATTAGCTTCTGACACGATTTTAGATGTTGCTGCTTATAATATGCTTATGTCTGGGACGACTAGACAAGTGGCACGTACTCACATGCATACGTACAACAAAGATGCAAATCAGTAAAAGTAATTAGAGTTTTTTCTTTATTAGGCAGTATGAATTTTGAATATGACGTTTTTATTTCCTGCGAATTTAATGACTTGAGGTAAAAACAGAAGAACAAGAGACAATCAGTAAATGTTAATATTCTTAATAATACTTCGTAATTGTTGACGTTGATTGGCGGCATGTGGAGTGAGCGCGCTACTGTTGGTCTGTGTTAAGCGTTAATCAGGTTCTACCACTTCAAAATGGAATGCATAAAAGTGCCAAAATGTCGAAATAAATTATTGCTGAATAAATGCTACTATAAATCGCTACGAAATTAATCGTAGCTACTTGAATCCTTTAAGTTGCAAAATTATTCATGTGAAATCTCAAGGTTTAGTTCGGACAGGCAGGTTGGCTAATGCTGATTTGTGGTAACATGTTAAGTAGGTAGCGAAAAGCCGATTTGTCATAAGACAAAGATGCATTTCTTTGGAATGTTAATGCAGTTTTTGGTCTTTATTGATAGAACTTTATTGATAGAAGTAATAAATCAACATTTAACAAAATTCGGGATTTAGACTTTTGCCCTGAATGGAAAATTTCTTCCCAATCGGAGTGAATTAGTTGTCCTCATTTCTAGGATATATGAATGCAATAAAATCAATTGCTACGAATAGAAATTTGGTTTTTATTTAAATACGAGGGTTGCTATTTATATTTCGGGTCCAGCAATAAAAACACAATAATTTATCATTAGAACTGGTATAATTGTTTTTCAAAATATTCTCTTTTAAGATCAATACACTTTTTCACACGCACAAACCAATTTTCGAAGCACTATTTTCACTCCGTTTAAGATACCTCCAAAACATGATTTTTGAACCCTTCAGCAGCTGCTTCGGGCGATGAAAACCGTTGACAACGCATTTTTTCTTGATGCTAGGGAATAAGATGTCATTGGATGCCAAATCACGACTGTACGGTGGATGGCCCATCAATACGACATCTTGAGTGGTCAAATAGCTCATCGTTTCAGGTGATGTGTGAGAGCTAGCACTGTCGTGATGAAAAATGATCGTCTTCTCTTATTATCTTTCCTTATTTCTTCGAACACTGTTGGCAAACAGAAGGTTGCATTCCACTCATAATTGACCATCTTACGTTCAACTAAAGGCAATGTGGCAACATGGCCGGTAATACCGAAAAAAACGCAATTATTTGCTTCGATGTACTTTTTCCACGAACAACTTTTGTTGGATTTGGCTCGTCTTGAAAGACCCATACGATCGATTGCTGTTTTGTTTTGGGTTCATATGCATAGATCCATGATTCGTCACCTGTGACAATGTTATACACTGCCTTTAAGCTACCGGAGTTATACTTTTTCCACATCTCTTTGCACCAATCCATACGAACCTTTTTTTTGAGCATTTGTCAAATTATGTGGGATCTAACCAGAACAAATTTTTTTCACGGCCAATTGAACATGCAATATCTTATTGTTGCTTGTCATACTAATGCCCAAGGATGCCTCAATCTCACGGTATGTTACATGTCGGTCTTGCTTAATCAGTTCACGCACAGTATCGATGGTTTCTGGCAAAGTGACCGATGTTGGACGTCCTTCACGAAATTCATCCTGGAGCGAGCCGCGACTGAACTCTTGGTACCAGCGATTAACAGTGGGTTTTGATGGTGCTTCATAGCCAAAAGTCGAAACAAGTTGATTAAAACACTCTTGTCTTGACCCACCCACGTCGAAAATTGTAAAAAATCATCGCACGAAAATGTTCACGGGATAATTCCATTGATGATGATGAATTTTAAACAAAAAAATTCGCCCTCAAATGACAAAGCGTTCTGAGATGAATTTTAAACAAAACAATTCGCCCTCAAATGACAAAGCGTTCTGAGTGAAGTTATGCTAAAAAATTTCAAAGTTTCCAATGGAAGTTTCAGTTTGCATCTGGGAACATTATTATTGTCAGGACCCGAAATATATATAGCAACCCTCGTATAAACTAGTAATATAGTTAAAGGCTGAAGTGGCCGACTATATTGTACCCTCTTCTTCTGGATGTGCAGAAAAGCCTATTTAAAAGAGGTTTTTTTGATTCCTTCATCGGGCTCCAAATGTACACAGATTGAAACAAATTAGGTCATATTTAAATTTGTATGATTATTTTATTGTTTTTGGTACCTAAATGTCCAGGTATGGAGGCTCTAAGCTCCTTGTACGAATTGAAGATGTTAATTGTTGTTTTTCCATGTTAAAAAAGGTCAGATTATGGACATAGGCCAAAATTAAGCCAAACTGCAAAAATAATTTTAGTTATATTTAAATTTTCTTTTCTTTTGTGTATTCTTTTGTAATGGCATATCCATCAATTACATTTGCCAAAGGGGAATGCTAATTTCATGAGACATTTTTAATTGGAAATGGTGTAGTATTACCGTGTTTGCAGCTTAATAATGAGAAGAAAATTTAGCTGCTTATGCAAATTTGTTTTGTTCAACGATTTATTTTAAATCTATTTTCAACGAAAGTCTTAATGCAAATATACTCGTAGAGCTGCGCTGTTGACTTATGTCAACAGCCTTAACGACCTTAAAAACTTAATTAAATTCAATGGACAAACAAAGCCGAGCGCGAACGACAACCAAACACAGCTCCTTGTGTTTGTTACTTGAAAAACGTCAAGCTGCCTCTATTAAGATGAAGTGTCATTCACATTTCTGAGAGAAGATTTTTCTAAATAAACAACTTGTGCGTCTGTGTATGTGTGTGTATGTGTGAACAAAAACAACAGCCGTAGTAGTAGCTGCCACAACAATAACAAGAACGTTAAGAATAGCAGCTAACTCACCGCGCCTACCTACCAACATGAGTTGTTGCCACTTGTTTCAATTTTTAGCCTTTTTGTTTGAATTCAATGAGCGGTGGAGTGCGGTGTTTGATTAGAGACACAACTTTGGGGTGATAGAATTTAAACATAACCTTTATATGAATGAATTGGTAACAATTAAGCTGAATAGACCGTCGACACGGTTGGGAACAAAATAATTTATGTAACGTTTGCGGAATGAAATCGCAACAAAAAAACATTTTTTTTTCTTTTAAACAAAAACAAAAATTTTATTTTTTTTTTTTTAAGATAATACATTGTACTAGTTTAATGTAAAAAAATATTTGGTCCCATTCGAGCTGCTTTGCGGCAATTTTGAGGAACTTTTTCCATGGCTGTTGAAAATGTCGATGTTGGCATGTTTTGAAGCTCCTTTCGAATTTTTTTAATCAAATTTTTGGTAGTTTTGGATCTGAAGTTATTTGCATATACTTTTCGTTTTAAATTTGCTCAAAAATCCTGAATTGGGCGTAATTGGGGTACATTGGGTGGATTTTCTTCTTTACATACATATGGAATTTGAAGGGTGTCCATTGCTTCCAATGCCTTCTTGGCGTAATGACTTGATGCTAAGTCGGGCCAGAAAATTACATGTAAGTTTCTATGCTTCTTATTCATAAATTCTTCAACCTTTGGTAATCAGAAATTAATATATCTTTCAGAATTGACGGCCAAACCGGACTCAAAAAAAAACTCGTTCTGACATTCCATGCTGAATAATTGCAAGCCACAATAAAACTTTTTTAGGAAATTTTGAATGCTCCACATACCTGATTTTATCGTCAACGTGTTTTTTCCTTCAAAAAATGTTTTCCTTGCCATTCGTTTCCATCCAATGTGAAATATGACTCATCGTCCATGATGCATACAATGTTGCTCTTGGCTTTGAATGTATTTTCGTCCAAATTTTGAAGTCGAGACTTTTGGGTAACTTCTTGAGCTTCTGACTTTTTTGCCTTGTTTTTTTCTGGACTTTCTCTGAATTCCCATATCACTCAGATACTTTTTCACTGTTTTTCCGTCACATTGGAACTTTTTCCCAAAAACCCTATAGGATTTAGCGACTTTACCATCGGTAATTTTTCGAAGTCGGCTTCTCATAGAAGAGTCGTTCAAACTTTTTTCCAGAACCACGTTTTCTTTCTGTTGTTTGTCTTTTCTCATATATCGCCAGTGTTCTATATACCGAACTTCGATTTTCTCCTTGTTCTACAAAATGAGAAACGATATCGAATTTCTTCTAATCAGGATGATGGTCGAAAAAATTACAAATGGTTTTTCGACGTTCTTTTGACGACATTGCAAACAAAATAAATGATCAACTTCAGCAAAAATCAAATAGCAATATCACAAAACATGTGGTAAATGAAAAATAACGGTACTTTGTATACATTTTTAATTTTGCTTTGTACCCAGCGTTGTCAAATTTGTTGCGATTTCATTCCGCAAACGTTTTTAAAGCTTATCCTAAACGTTTTCTTCATCGTTTAAGCAATCTGCTGTATTATTAATAAGCAATAACACTATTCTGCAACTAAATCTTTCTTATTCATATGCTAAATGATCTCCTGAGTCTGTATTGAGCGTTCGTTTTGTCCCATCACGTATAGTTTTCGAGATATCGTGACTTTTTCCCAATAATTTGCCTACAACTTCGGAAATTCTTTTCCAAATCAATTACTTCAATAATAATTGGTAAGAAATGCATCTTCCATAAAAATCATAATTTATAAAAACCGAATAATAATTGTGAAAGTTAGAGCCAGAAAATTTTGTTTGCAACTACCATTTGTACCCCAATTCTGAAGCTCTCCCTCTTGTTTTTGCACAAAATCGTAAGAAACGAACTGTAAAGTTTTCAACATGGTATATTCTTTTATAATCCGATAAAAATTGTCTGAGTTATAGCAGCACGACATCTCGAAAACTTTAAGTGAAAGGAGGACTCAAAAGTTATTTTTTGCAGAACTGTATGCTTATCTGAATACATCCCTTTAAAAAAAAACAAACACAGGCACTTGAAACAGTGTGCTAGCGATGCAAACCTATGCGAAATCAGAAGGCAGTGCGAGGGATTTTTATTGTGTTCACTTTGTTCGGTCGAATACTTTACTAACGGCAGGTTATCGTTTATTAAGATTCTCCCTGCTCTTAAGTCTATAGCCATTGAATATGGTTTCATCACATTCGTTGCTTGGGGTCTGAGGATGGTGAAGTAGAGTTCACCGAAACTGCAGTCACCCCTGCTTGTAACGGAAAATCTTTTCGACTGCCTGTCTCACGATGTCCAACGTTAACTTTCGAATAAGATCTTCATGAAAAACAGCTGACTTGCATCCCAATAGCTTTTTCACAACGACAAGTCGAACGAAAGTCATTGCGACGAAAACGTAAACATTTCAGTACAAAATCGGGTACCGCAAACTTTTTTGTTGTCACCTGTGCGAACACAAATGTCAAGAGCAGTCACTTGTGTTTTGGTTTGCGCCTGAGTTGACAAAAGCTAATAAAAAGAAAAGTGCAATGGAAAATAAATCTTGAGTAAATAATAATGTAGCATTTCAAAAAGATACGAGGGCTTCTATATATATTTCTGGACTAATAATGAAAATGCGAATCTTTGTCATCAAAAATGGTTATATTGTTTTTCAAAGTATTCTCCAGCACACTTTTTCATGCGCTCAAACCAATTGTGGAAGCACTTTTTCCACTTCGATTGAGACAGCTTCTGGCGACGAAAATCGTTGACCACGCATTGTTTTCTTGATGTGCGGGAACAAAAAGAAGTCATTGGGTGCCAAGTCAGGGCAGTACGGCGGATGACCCATCAATTCGACGTTTTGGACGGTCAAAAGGCGCTGATTTGAGCGAAGTGTGAGAGCTCCCATTTTCATGGTGCATAATGATTCATCTTCTCTTGTTCGTTTTTCGAATTTCTCCGAAGACTTCAGGCAAACAAATTGTGGTGTACCACTCAGAACTGACCGTCCTACGTTACTAAAGCGAAACAGTCGCCACATGACCAGTTTTACCGAAGAAACAGGCGACCATTTGCTTCGATGTGCTTCTTCCACGAACAACTTTCGTTGGATTTGGATCATCTTCGAAGACCCACACGTTCGATTGCTGTTTTGTTTCGGGCTCATATGCATAGATCCATGATTCGTCACCTGTGACGATCTTATAAACGTCTTTTAAAGCATCGCTATTGTATTTTTCAAAATTTCTTTGCACCAATCGACACGAGCCTTTTTTTGAGCGATTGTCAAATTTTGCGGGATCCAACGCGAACAAACCTTTTTTACGGGCAGGTGTTCATGCGATATCGAATGTATGCTGGTGGAAGAAATTCCCAAGTATGCCTATATATATGTCACATAACGATCTTGCATTATCAGCTCACGCACGGCACAACGGCCGTTTTTGGACGACAATCGCGACCTTTGTCTTTAAGCGAGCGTCGGCCACGATTGAATTCATTAAACCAGCTTTTCACATTGCTGCAGGAAGGTGCCTAATCGCCACACAAAGATTTAAGTTCATCGATTAACTCTTGTTGCGATATTCCACGTCGAAGTTGTGAAAAAAGATCGCACGAAAATTTTCAGGAGTTAATTCCATTTTTTTGCCAAATTGATTTTTTCAAGTCACTGTAAACAACACAAATGATGGTCGTACGTCAAAACGTTCTGAGTACGTTTATGCTAAAAATGCCAAACTTTCCAATGGAAATGTCAGATGGCGCCAGGCAACACTTAGTGATGCCAAGGCCAGAAATATATATAGCAAACCTCGTATATACAAAGGATATAAATAATAAACCAAAAAAAGGAATGATAAACATTTGATTCCATAATAACTTCAATTGATCCTATTTTGTACAAATTCCATTATTCCATTTTCTATACCAATCTCTTCAGTCCATCAACACATATTTCTAAAAAAGTTCAGGCACCTACCTTAATATTGCGACCTGTAGTTTGCTTTCATAGACAGACATACAGGCGGGCATTGCTAGATCATCATAGAACTTTACAACGATTCAGAATATATACGTAGTTTATGGGGTCTCCGACCAGTGAGTCAAGGTTTTGCATTCCTATGTCTTATGATGGAAAAAATTATAAAAATAGAGGGAGTAGCTTCGCCTAAACACGAAAATACACCAACTTCGAAATCCTATTTATGGTGGAAGGTACCTATACAAAATTTGCCTTATTTTAAGTTTTGAGCCGTTTTAATTTATTTTGGCTGCAGCTACATATATCCCACAAAAGGTACAAAATCAGAATCATCCCAAATTGTAACCCTTGCAACGAACTTTCATGGCACAATTCTTTGAAGAACAAACAACCCCATACTCATACATATTCATATGAAAGACAAATAAACACAAGACCATTTTGGGGCTTTTCACACAAAATTAAGTAAACAGAGAGAAATCATCCAAAAGCGCAAACGCCAACCTAACAGCTGAGACCTGACCACAAAGCTTTCACTTTACAGCCTACGAAGCTTTTATAGCCAAAAAAAGCCAAACCTTAGGGTAAATTTTTAGTTATTTTTTGATTGTTGGTCGGAACGGATTTCTTTGAGGCAAACCAAAAACCCCGCATGACGTGTAAACCTCAAGTAGAGCGAGTCGGTTAATGAAAGGGGGCGACACGGAACGGAAGGCGGTCGACGGCAATTCCTTTTTCTCTCTTCTCTTCTATACGGATTTATTTGTTAAACGGAAAAAGGTCAATAACAACAAATAGAATAACATAATATAAGCAGCAAGCGAAAAAAGTACAACAAACGTCAATAGTAAGCATTAGAAAGAAAAGGGGGCCACCAACTACTTACGTTGGATATAAAACGAAAATATCACTCATTTCGTTAATTAAAAGTTCGTGCTGAGGTGGGGAAAGAAAGCCACCCAAAATTATGTGAGTGCGTCCGCCTGCCGCTAAGGAAATGTTAGTGTCTCATGGAAACAAAAAAGAAGAGTTGTTGTGAAAAAGAAAAGAAAATTAAATATTCCCTCAAAGGAATCGAATACAATCCGATTAAGAATTTTTTTTTTAAAAAGAAACGGGTGCCATGTGATGATATCAAGTTTGGTGCTGATGACACATAACTAGAATGTGAATTTTCTGTTCTAACTACTGCTATATGACCTCTTACACTCGTACTTACATATATACCACTCTTATCATATAGACAAATATTCACAGCGGATCAAAGAAGAAAAAAATCCATATTTGGATAAAGGCCAATAAATATCGCACTCAAACTTGACGAAGACGAAGAAAAGATTTTCAACGCTGCTGCTTCTGCTACCGCTGCTGGCTGCCGGGCTGCTGTTACAAGATGCCCACAACAAGGTCGGTATGGGTTAGCTTCTATAGATGGTACATAAAATTATCATAATTTTCTGTTTGTTTGTTTCGGCTTTTAAGCTTTTGGGAATTACTTACAGACAGCTTGACGATAACAACATGTATTTGTTAGATTGACTTTGGTCTTTTGTGCTCATCCAGAATGAATTGAATGTTTGGTCGGCTGAAGGTTTCATAACATTTCGTTCGATAATTGTTAGCATTCGATAGCCCATAAGGCAGTTATAGTTGAGTGAGAAAGATAACTCGATTTAACAGATTTCTTAGTTTTTTTATTGCTATTACTCGTATAGTGGAATAAATTACGTATTTACTTTGGCCACCACAAACTAGCTTACCTTGCAAATGTTGTATTTTTTCGTGTTACATGGGTTTGGGTTTGTAACCATTAAAAATGTAGGCTAGGAATCTCTATAGTATTTCAGTCACAAATTAATCGTTGATGGAAAATTTTAAAACAATACTTAAACCGAAAATGAGCCATTTATATTTCTTTATATTTATACCCTCTTTATTTGGATAAAAAGACAGATTTATCATTTACTCTCTTGGTATGAGAACAACAATCTTCTGGAAGAAAAGTAGGCGATGGCTCCTTCTTAGACAATATCTTTACATTGGCCAAAATACGGGATCGAACATTAGAACATTTCATTGGTATGTTATTTTTAAAAAGAAAATTCGATGAGACTTTATTAGGTCATCCAAAGGGACGAAGCATTTTGATATTTCATGGCTCCTTGCAAGACGTAGGGGTACGTACGCCGACTATGATACTATAAAACGCGATAAGACTCGACACTGTCATATATAATTGTTCTCATTTTTGTCAATTAAGAACATTTAATGTATACCTGGTAAAGTGAGGGGCCATGAAAAAGAAAAAGTCGACCGAGCCAAAATTTTAATATCCAAAAGGAAAGTGTCAATAAATAATTCGTCAGTGTAAAAGCTTTAAGTGCGGCCAGGACGTGTATTAAAGATTACGTATTGTACTTAATATCATCTTCGTCATTCCTACTAAAGAAAGGAACCGATAAGTATTGACTCATTATTCATTAATGCACCAGTAAGTTGAGTAATAATATGTCCATAGTATATACTTTAAGTAGATTAAATGTCTCGAAATCATCCAAATTTAAAATGAAAGTCGGGTAAAGGCTCTGTTTTGGACCGATCTGTGTTTAGTAAAGCTCCCATTCATATGTATCTCTCAATTTTGCTTTTAACCGTCCTAAGACCGTACACAGAGAAAGGTCGTTTGGAAATCTGTCGTAACAATTTAGTTGGACCAGAAGATAGTTGCAAGTTACCAAATGAAAACCAGTAAGGAAAGTCATAAATCGGGCGAGAAAAAATATGGTTACTATATGGTCACGGCAATAGTAATATGTTCTTCACAATAAAAATACGTTCGTCGCAACCATAGTATTGCTGTTTGAATTTAATTTTGACAATAGTATGATTGCGGTAATATGAATATTGTTAAAAAGTAACAGAAGTAGTATTGCCAAATTAAATAAAAAAAAAAACGAAAATATGGTTAGCAACAATATAAATAAAAGTATTGTTTTTTGGGTAATATTGTGTGTGATCATACTATGGTGGTAGGGATCATACCTTGGTAGCGTGTGAATTATACTATGGTTTTGCATGCTATGGTATATGCAACATAATATGGTTATGAGGATCATACTATAAATTGGGGGATCATAGTATGGTTATGTGTAAATCATACTATTGTTGTGAGGATCATAGTATGGTTATGTGTGAATAATACCATTGTTGCGAGATTTAAAGTATGGTGTCTTTACATCATTCTATTGTTGTGAGGATCATAATATTGATGTACTACAACCATATACCCAACAATAGTATGATGCTCTTCCAATATTGTTATCCCAATCATACTTTTTTCAACTTCCATGATACCCTCTTGGTTTAAAATCCAGAGTCTTAATATATGTTTTACCTGTGTGCTTAATACTGCCATGAATCAAATATAGTTGGTATCTGATGAAATGTACCACTTTAATGTCGGTTAGACGCAAAATCGGGAGAAACATTTGTGTGGGGGAGGAACATGTATACATTTTCAGTGATATTTTTTTCTGTATGCAAAGAAACGGCAAAAACCGAACTTCGTAGAACTCTGATAAACTTTGTCGCTCAATCGGGAGAAAAATATGCGTGGGGACATATCAAGACTGAAAAATGTTTTTTTTCTGTATGCAAAGTAACGTCACAAATGAATTTATGTTGAAATTTGATTAACGCTGTTATGTCAATTGGTCGGGAGGTATACCCCAAACCATATTAGAACTTGAACTGATTTCTCCCAACTTCAATGCCAAACGTCGAAAGCCGAAAGTAAAAAAGAACTGTAATGTTCCTTCAAGATCGGTTAATATTTGTTCATATCGGTTCGATTATCAAATTTGCTTATTGTTAAACTAAAAGATTGCAAATAAAACACACATACAAAAAAAATATCGGTTCGATCGGTATAATTTTAAATACTCGTATGCCAACCAAACATCTTTACGTTACAAACATCAAACCTCTGCATAAAATCACGACATCCCTGTGCCACAGTTTGCTGAGAGTTAAAATACAAACAAGTGGACAATTCATAAGTCCTTCTTTGACAGAACTACTTTAAACGACCCTAATTTCTGCAAAACATGAATATTATAATATTTCAGGATACCCACATGTCGCCTAACATTAGGGTTTTTAGGCCCCTGGGCCGAAAACCACGTCCCTAGGTAAATGCTTCCAATTAACTAAAATCTGAAATATTATGTCATATTCATATAATTTAGAAAATTCTACTGTTTTTGTGTACTTATTTGAAGACCTATTTGTCGACACCTTAGATCCATAGGTCAAGGACTTACAATTATTCGAATCGTAAAAATAATATTTAATAATATTAATAAGATTTAATCTTAATGTTTTACTGCCCATATGTTCAGTACTAAAGAGGTCGATTTTCGGGCGCTTATGGGATCGGTCCGAGTGCCGAATTGGCAGAAATCTTAAATCTTTTGGTAACTCATTTGTTCCCGAATATTAGGGGTTTATTTTTGGGCCAACAGGCCTATAGACAACGACCTTTGGTTAAGGCATTCAATTAGACCAAATCGTAAAAATAATGTCACTTTCAGATTCATCAGAAAATTGCTATGTTTCTGAGAGTCCATATGTGCATGTTAGAAAGAACCAGTTTTTCAACGACAGTGGTACGAGACCATCAGGGATTAAGGTCTCAAATTTCTTTTAATCATAAAATTAATGTGATGTTATGACTCGTGACGAAATATTATTGTATATTATTGTTCCAAACTGGTCCAAATCTTAGATAAAGGTTCATATTTAAATTTGCGAGAAGATTTCACCATTTCTCGTTATCCATATTTCCCAGAACATTAGGGGCTTTTAGAACCATGGGCTGATTTAAAAGTTAATTATTTTAGATACATACAGATAAAGCAAAAACGTTAAAAATTTTATAATTTCTCCCCCAAAAAAAAGTCCGGAGCAGTCAAATCAGGCGACAGCGGTGTTCAATCAACATCACAATATCTTGAAATAACTTGTTGTGGAATGAGGTCTCGCAGTAATTCGATTGTAATCCTGGCTGTATGCGATGTGGCACCGCCTTGTTGATACCAGATGTGAAAGCATGCAGTTCTGGCGTTAAAAAGTTTTCAATCATATTACGATATCGCACACCATTGACAGTTATCGTTACGCCGTTTTCATTTTCATAGAAGGAAGGTCCAATGATTCCTTCCTCCTGACCAAATTGCACACCAGACTGTCACTTTTAATAGATGCAAAGGTGACAGATGAATAACACTGTGGAACATTTTTGGGGTTATTGTCTGGGGGGTGAGAAATTCCAAGTCAGGGAAACCCTCAAAGGGTTTTGCGTTCGTATGTGCCAGTTTTTTTTATGACCTTTTACGTTTTTTCCTTATCTTGATGTTTTTTCGCTTAGTTGTAAAATGTTGGCAAAAACGTAGTTTGACATAACTCGAGAACGACTAGTTCGATTTTGCTGAAATAAATTGAGAAAAATTAATAATTACATTTTCTTTAATCCATTAATATACTGTTTCTCTACCAAATCAACATTTTTGCAATTAGAAATAAATTTATAAAGAAAATTTTGCCAAAAAAAATTTTTTTTTTTTTTTTAAACATATAAATCCCAAACGGAAAAACGTGTAGAGTCTTATAACTTTCACGTAAAGTCAAAAAAAAAAAACTGGCACATACGAACGCAAAACCCTTTGAGGGTTTTAATATACTGACCTAGTACCATAACCCTGACTTGGAATTTCTCACCCCCCAGATTGGCTATTGTACTGTGTAATTGGAGGGGTTTTCATTGCCCAAAACCGATTTTTCACATATCCATTCAAATAAAAATGTGCCTCATTATGATTTTTTTCATAAAAATTGGGGTTGTCATGTGCCAGCTGTAACATCCTATTGGCATATGTACGGCGGCGTAAATGTTCTTGTGGAAGAAGCTCTTGTGTCAACTGAATCTTAAATGGAAACAAATGCAAATCCTTATGCAAAATTGTGGCCAAAGTTGTTCTTTGAAGACCAAGCTCCTGAGCACGGCATCGAATTGAGTTTGATAGAATGTTTTGAACACTTTCTTGAGCAGCACTAATGTTTTCAGCCGATCTTGCAGTACGTTGTGGTCCATGCTTGGGCCTATCAGCTACAGACCCTCTTTCTCCGAAATCATTCACTACACTATAAATAGTGCGTTTTATTGGCACGTTGTTTCTCCCAAAAATTTAACGTAATTTTCTTTACTTTACAGTTAACGATGATTGATTTCGATAAAATGTTTTTACGATTAAATCACGTTGGTTTATCGAATATTTTTCCATAATTTCATGACTGCCAAATTTGAACTATCAAGACTAATGTTTACCAAAATGACGGCAAAACAGAGTAGTATACCTTAGTATACCTTAGTTCACATTATTTTTAAATTCTTCGTCATATTTGAGCCCATACAAGGGGTCCAAAATTCCTTTTTCAAAAGACTTTTCTGCACACCTAAAAGTTCAGCCGATCGCGCCAGACTAACTTTTTTACTAGCTTCTTTTAATCAAATGTTTTTATTATTATCACCAATTCTTGCTACGAACATAGAAATGTTGAAACCTCGAAAAGTTGCCAAAATCTTTATATTTCATTGGTGAAATAATCTCAAAGTATATCAAAGCGAAAACCTAATCGGTATTATAAAAATTTTGCTAACTGCAATACAGTCTTCTAGCCTAGCGAAAATTTTGTAGTTCAAACTAACCTCCAACTATTTTTTTCTCTGTGTGTATTTGTGAAGCACAAAATAGAAAGGGACCTAAGGGTAAAAACCAGTTTTGTTCAGGAGAGCCATTTTAAAGATTTAAATACGTGTATCTTTGGTATACCATCACTTTCATAAAACGCGCATATCTTTGGGGCATGGGATCGGTCTCATTCGATGCTCAGATGTTGTCCACATCAAAAACAAAAGTGAAAATTGATTTTTTTACCCTTAGGTCCCTTTTTCTATGCGCTGTCACATATAATATTTTGTATTCTTTTTTAAAGTTTAACCAAAAAATGTATGTTTTTATTCGGTAGTATACTAAATATAATTTTCATGGCTTCGGAGAAAGATAAAAGGACCTTCTTTCACTATCCGTTTATAATTATATTTCACAACAATAGCTCAGTTTTTTTTTTGTACAGGAACACATAGACACAGCTTTAATTAAAGCTTCCGAAACCAATTAGCAATCCTTTGCATGCAACTGCCGAAATTACAAGTGACATGCTAATGATACTACCTTTAGGTAATAGGTTTAAATAGAGAAAGAAAAATGAAATGCAAAGACTTTGCCAAAGTGTCCCCAAACAAAAAAACATTCTGTCTGGTATCCATTGTGGTCGGCCATTAAGGCGCACCAATCGCACGCTCGTCACTCAGTCAGAGTTTTAATCAATATATTGATTGCAGCTCGTACGTGCTTGTATGGGTATTCTCAAAATAACAATATACGGCCACCGGCATTGTATTCTAATCTATTATTACAAATCGACTATTTTGTTGGGCTTTTAATGAATGGCATTTCTCGTGCGCTGCCATATATTTTTACCCCCATTACAGTGGGGTGGGTTTCAACCCAGCTCCTTAACCACTTTATTTAAGTTGTGTTGCCGTTAAGTGGGGCAACATCAAACTGGACTGGTTAAATTTAAAGAAACTATGAATTGAAAAAATAAATACAGTTTTAAGTAAGTGATTTAAGATGCATGCTTTAATCAACTAACTAATATTTGTCCTGATATGCTCCATTACTACAGTTTTGTGCCACGGATTACCAATGGTCACAGTAACCCTCATTTCATTTCAATTTTTCCCAACGATTCACTATAGTTATATTCTCTCGAAATAATGAATTGAACAAAATTATTTAACAAATGGCTTTCAAACTCGTCCCTGTCTAATGTACTTTACACGAACATCCACCTACTTATGCATGTTCCACCTCCTCCACCGGACTGGGTGTGCTCTTCATTATGAACGCTAAAAATAATAAAGAATTTTTTAATATTTTTCGTTTTCTGCAGTTCTTCATATACTCGTATGCACCAAGCTTTTTTCAGTGCTTTTTTTTTGATTCGAATCTGAACAGACTTTGAGAACATGCCACACAGACACAGAATATATCGTATTGGGTTCTTCACAAGGCGGCGAGTACTTTCGCTTTTTTGCTCTTTTGACATTTGTTTATGTTTACGTTTTTGGATTTTTATTTGTATTAGTTGTTGTTATTCATAATTTGTTATTGTTTTTTTGAAGCTCAGCAAAAATGCGATGCATTTTCTGTTGTTTTTCTGAGGCACTTTGTATCGCGTGTCTCTGGGGTTTACCGCACGGCGTTTTTGTTTTATACCTCTTGTTTTGTGGGGGCCTGCAATCCTCACCACACCATGTCTATTCTGTTCTAGCTGCTGGTTTAGGCATATTGGGCGCAAGTCTTTTGCGAACTGTGTGTGGAAAGGACAACAAGGTCTGTTAAATACATGCATAAATAAATAATAATTTCTGTGTCGGAAACTTATGTGAAGTGAAAATGCTGTTTGTTCGTATATCAGAAACAAATATGAAAACTTCGCTCAAAAATTGATTTTTTTTAAGAAATTTAAAATGAAATTTGTATTAACTTAATGTACTCGTATACATGTCACATTGAATTTAACAAACAATGGAAAACTAAGTGGGTTCGTTGTGGGTTAGCTCCCATTGCGGTTCTATGATAAACGAATAAGAACGTCGAGTAGTTCGGCCAGCCCTAACCTTATACACCCTTCACCATGGATTCACAATTGGAATGTCAGAAGTAATAATTATTATTTTAATTTATAGTCTCTATGGTCAATTACATTTTTGCTATACATATTTACACGTTTTGAGATTTCATTGCTCGGTTATTAAGCAAGTAAGAGGACGCTTTGCACCATTGTACAAAAATAGAAAATGGATTTGGAACTATAGAATGGAGCGCGGAAATTTGCTTATTTGGGAATGAAATAAAAAAAATTATAAACCTTAAAAAAAATCATTTTATTTTTTAGTTATATTGAAAAGTAAAGGAATTTTTAAATAACATTGTTTTAAATACTTATAATGTATCTGGCACAAGTCGGCCTTCGCTATCCACACACTGCTGCATACGTTTTCTGAAGTTTTCATACACTCTAACAAGTCGACTGGTATTCTGCCAATTTCAGCCTCAATATTGTTCTTACAGGTCTTACAAGGTGTTGGGGCGGTTTATATACACCTTCGACTTCAGGTAACCCCAAAGGAAAAAAATCGCATGTGGCTAAGTCTGGTGAGCGTTCCGCCCAGTTCACATCACCCCTCAAAGAGATAAGCCGTCCAAGAAAAATTTGCTTCAAACAATACATGGTAACCCTCGCTGTGTTTGCAGTGGCACCATTCTATTGGAATCAGGTATCCTCTAATTGCATTGCCTCACGAGCCGGCTGAAACAAATCCAGGAATTGCCAAGACCAAGGGATTGCTTCCGTGCAGAGCGTTTCGGAGATTGCAGTACTGCTGCTCTAACTCTCTCGATGTTTTGTGGTGTTGTAATCCTTCTCTCAGGTCCCCTTCGTACACATGACAAATTTCCTGCTGTTCTTAATAAAGTTACCCAATTTACAATTGATTGCCGTCCTGGAATTCGTCCGCGTGGGGGAGCAGCGAATCGTAAATGAAATGATCGAGTGAGCATTTGAAAAATTCGCATCAACACAAGATAACCTCTCCTCACGTGCCCAATGCATGATGGCTACTGAAAGACACACGAATTCAAATCTCCCGTCAGCCACTATAAGCCACGCACACTCTCCACTCTCTTCGACAGTGCCGCCACAGCCTGCAGTGCAAAAAATCAAATTACCACGCTCCACCCTGTATTTATAATGTGTGTTATAAACACTTTTTATGAAAACTTAAAGTTTGTTGAGATGTAATATACGAGTAAACACACATTTCTAAAGTTTTTTTGGAGGTTATCGCCTTAGCGACAAGTTAGTCGCTTAATAACCAAAAAACAAGCCCATTACTAAAATGAGACCTTTCAACCCCAACAAACCTCAGCCAAATCTTTAAAATAAATGCATATTTTCAGTTTAAACTAAACTTGCTCTAATTTGAGCATTTCGACCCGATCGCATATACTTATAGTCATATTGTGATTCGTAACGATATCTGCTTGAGTTTGAGTACGCATAAATCCGGATTTATTATTAGCCGCTTATTTTGAGCAAAAGACAGCGTACTTTAGGACCATGGGTACGAGTTACACCTTTTTACAAAAATGACGATTTTTTCCTATTTAGATAGGTTACGAAATATCCATTTATTTTAGCTCAAATTGTTATTAATCGCTCTGTTAGGTTCATAAATACACGCCAAGGCAAAGCTAAATCTTCAGAATAAATCTGTACTTTGGTTTGAAGTGAAATGTGCTTTAATATGAGTACCCATTGGTATATATGGTCTTTTGTTTCGACTATGGGAATTATTTTTCTGGGCATTTTGAGTCTTAGCCTCTAAGTTAGCCACATCTTGAAAATAAATTCATTTTCGGACTCCTACTAAAATTTGCTTTAATGTGACTAATGATATGTTCATACATTACAAGTAGTTCGTAGTTTGTCGCCTGTTTTCGCAAATCAAGATCTGTACCAGTTTATTAATTAATAGTACACGCAGAGAAAATATACGGTTACTAAATGGTCACACCAACAAAAATATGTTTTCTGCAATAAAAGCTTGTTCTTTGTAACCATAGTATTGTTTTTTGAGCTCCATTTTGACAATAGTATGATTGCAACAATATTAATATTTTTGAAAATAAGGAAAATAAGGTGGTTGGTGTGATAAGAGTATTGCTGTATTGGGTTTTATGTTGACATTAAATTAATTTCGGTGACTATATTGTACGATTGTGATTATTATACACACACACGATTCAGTACATCGTAGTTCTGCATTATAAAAAACAACGCTACAAGCCATTGCAAAATCGGAAGGCAGTTCTAGGGATTTTTAATGTGTTTGCTTTATTTGTTGTTAACTCTACTGCCGGATGCTTCTCGTTTATAAAGAATCTACCTGCGCTTAAGTACATAGCTATTGAACATGGTTTAATCACATTCATCGCTTTGTGGTGAAGTAGATTTCATTTCATTCGATTTCATTCGTTTTGAATAACTTTTTGGTTTCTTTGAATCAAATGTTCAATATAAACATGGTCTCTAATCAGACTACGATCTACTTGTAATGTAATTTACAATAATTTACTTAATAAAAATATCAATGGCCGAATCCTAACTAGAGATTTTGGGATTCATAGTTTGTTTGAGGGGGATCATACTATGGTTGTACGAAACATAACAAGGTTGCGTGTGAATCACGCTATGGTTGTGAGGACCAAACAATGTCTGTATGTGAAACATACTATGGCTGCGAGAATCATAATGTTGTTTTGGGGATCACAATAAGGTTGAGTATAAATCATAATATGGTTGTGGGTATAATGTTGTGCTTGAATTATACTATTGTTGTGAGGATCAGCACTTTGTTGTGCTGCAAACATATTCTCAACAATAGTTTGATGTTATTTGATTATCGTCGACCCAACCATACTTTTTTCTTGCGTGTAGTGAGGACCATAAGGCCTATTTTTTGGTCCACTAGTGCATATTGGTTCAAAACGTTAATTCCCTCGTATTAATGGATTGTCTACAAATAATATAGATATGTTATGCAAATACTTAATATAGATTCATTGTTTCAGAAACTCTAAGTCCTGTTTAGAAGTCAAAACTGTTTCTATAAACGATCCCAAGCTGAACTATGGGTTGTCTAAAAATAATCAAGATATGTAATGCAAATACTCATAATGTATACGGTTTCAGAGATATTTTTATTCCGTTTAGAGCTTTCGCAAGATACATTGACGGACGCATGTACATGCGGAAGAAGAACGGGCATAACTAGGCCGTCTTAGAAATTTAAGACAATCAATAATAAATGTATTTTTAAAAAGTCGCTGATCAATATTTCATGATGTTACAAATGAAATGATAAATTTAGTGTACACTTAGTTCTATGGTGAAAGCTGACGAAGATTATTTAGCACGTTGTTTTGGCAACAGCAGCATGTTGATTTAAGGCCGGCAACAGTTGAAAGTCAGGTTCTGTTGGAAACTGCAGCATGTTGATTTTAAACTGGCAACATATTGAGAGACATATTTAACATGTTGCCGTTTTTAATTCAACATGTTGACTTGTTCTCTTTGCTGGATAGTCAACATTTGTTGGAGAATCCATATTGGCATTGTTTCCACATCTTTTAGAGTTGATACGGCAACATGTTGTCTCCAAATCCACAACATTTTGTTTGCAACATACCAGAGCATGTTGATGGCAAAAAGCAATAATTCCTCTAGAAATTTTTTTGGATAAAAGAATATATTTAACTTAAGTCAGTAGAAAAAAGTATTAAAAAACATTTGTTGTAATATAGTATATTTCTAGGCAAAATATACATACTAAATCAATTTGACTGCCAATACCTTTTTTAGTTGTTTAGGTAAGCAATGTTGCGTTTTGCTCCGTTAGATAGAAATTATTTCATTTTGTTATGGTTCCTACGCAAATATTGTGCTTTGATATGAACAAGGTTTGGAATAATGAATGTTTGCTTTAAAAAATGATGGGTATAAGTTTGTGTTTTTCATTTGCATAAGCCCTTTCTTATTAAATTGCACCACCATTATGCAATGGAGGAGGTATTCGGCCTCTTATTAGATAGCTAGTACATCGTTACCTTAAACTGTGTAAGTTTCAAAAGATTTGATAACACATTGCTTTAAATTATAATAAGTTTCGTTCGTTTATTTTTAATCCGAAGGGTGTCAAAGCGAAATACATTTTGCAAAACTTGTTCATCATATCTAAAGAATCGACCTGGTTGCAGAAAACCATGACCTCGGACTGAAAAACAGTACTCTTCTTTTTTCAATCGTTCAGATCAAAATTATCTGATCTGGTATTGGATTACCATAAAATGAACTTTGCAGTATTTTACATTTTGCATAGCTTTTTATATTGGATTCAGTAAAAAAATACCTTAAAATTATCTCGTGCATACCATTGTCCGTGCACACTGAAGAGTAGGATCTTTAAGATATGGACATGGACAATCTCAATGAAATTGGTGTTCAATCCGTATATGCTCTTAATTTTACTTACATAAGTCCCAAAACATCCTAATAAGGAGCAAGGGGAACTTCAATCAGAACTGCACGATTCAATTTGTATACTCACTAACGCCGGCTAGGAACTGATAATGCATTCTTTTATGGAAATTTTTTTACATTGCTTAGAGATAAATCTCTTACTCGTAAAGCCGAAGGCATTTACAAGGTGGAAACCCGCCGCTGAAAAATTTGTTTGATGTTCTTACCCGGAGTTGAGTATGGGGATACTAGCATTTCTTACAGTTCTTTAAATTTGAAGCACACGAGGGTAGCGGCAGTAAATCAGATCGTTTCACACATTTACTCAGGGAACCTTATACTCGTAATCATGAAATTTTATTTAGAATCCAATTTTGCACCCGTTTTTACAATTTCGGCTATATCGATTATGGACATTAAATTAAAACTAAAATACGAATGTTATGATTTGGTCCCGGTTTCTTTGGCCCTTAAAGTCCCACATTTTGGGGCCGCTTAACATAGACATATAAATACTCAAAAACAATGAAATTTTGTCGCAAATCAATTCATTCTGTTATTTGTAAGTTTTGCCGGAATAGTCCAGATATGCCCTTCCGGTCAGTTAAGATATGCTCTGTACTCGAATTTCTCGCTTCTGTACATATTAGGTCTTCACCCATGAATTCCAAGGACTGGGGAAACAGATGCACTCAAAAAAGCCAAAAAGGTACCAACAAACTTTTATTACGAGTCCTCAAATGTCCTTATTTTTAGAATAGAATAGGGCTTTACCCAGATCCAAGATTCCTGGCTGCATAAAAGGGGTATTTTTATATGAACATGAAATCTAATATGAACTTATATAAATTACTTATATTTATTATATAAATTATACTACTCAAAGTATTATTGTAATACAATAAAAACAGCTTAATGTGCTAATTATTTTAGATTTTATAATGTTTTTTGCTTCTCCTATAAAGTTTGGAAAAAGTGTGCTAGGTCATTTTGGATTCCTGGTGACAATACTAACTCTGATTTAAGCCGTTGTAATCATTTCAAAAAGAAACAACAGTACATCTGTATTTCTTGACATTCATAATTTACAAGCACATTCTACTACCGCCATTTGTCTTTACTTAAATAAAG
Source organism: Hydrotaea diabolus (assembly GCA_963513945.1). Classification (NCBI taxonomy): domain Eukaryota; kingdom Metazoa; phylum Arthropoda; class Insecta; order Diptera; family Muscidae; genus Hydrotaea; species Hydrotaea diabolus. The sequence continues at coordinate 210,147,553 of OY740717.1, forward strand.
AAACAACGCATTTTTTCACAAGGACCACGGATTAGTATACATCATGTGGCTCATGACGTCACGCCTACTGTATAATTATTTTGGATTAATAATGTAGCACAAAGCGTGTAGGTGAAATACGCTCCTGGGTGTTGCATTTTTTCAGCTTACCTTAAAAACCCACATTTTTATTGGTTATCCAACAAGTCCCACTCTCTAACCCTGAAGATGGTTAAGCGCCAAGGGAAACAAAAAAATCACAAACGATGTAAATGATATCGCAGCTAATCTAGGAGAAAATTGTGCAATTAAAGACGCTTTAATGAAGTCAAATTAGTGTACGAGTAGTCCAGTTAAAGGATTCCATCAGCAAAACCCAACACCCATAAAACAGTGGCAATAAACGCAAACACAAGACCACAAGTACAACCCACCGAAACACACACACAAAGACACCAAGTCCTTTCATTCATCTACTAACCACCTACGCACACCCACACACCCAGAGAGAAAATTGTATGTTGTAATGGCAACAAACGGCGCCAAATCAAACATTAAAACAACAAAGTGCACACACACACATTTATAGCTGATACCGGATTTGCTTGAAAGGAAACCTCGCACATAAAATTATTTGCAAAAGGATGACTAACAGAGTGCGAGCAATGAAAACCCACTCACATAGAAACACAGGCACGTCCACCAGTGTTTCCTAATGGAGGGATTTTTACACTCTTACCCTTCTGGGAAGAGGGTAAAAATCAGTTTGATAAGGACATCGATAATCGAAGCATTTTAGACCCTTCATATGTTTGACCAAATACGTTTTATGAGATTTTAAGTCATTTGAGCCATGGGTGTCTGTCCGTTTGTGCGGCTATTTCGCACGACTAGTTTCGAAGGGAGCTACCAATCGTTTTTTAATTAAGTATGTCGTAACATTTTATAAAATTGCCAATGGGATTGAAAATGGGAAATAATGCCATACCCCTTTCGGTACCTCCCTCACAAATGTTCCATGAAGCAATCTTTGGTATTGTCATTAAAATATATAAAATATATTGTCACTAAAATGCAATACTTAGGAATGGAAGCATAAGGTTAACCTGGTTACAGAGAATTTTAGTCACGCCTTCTGGTACCTCTAAAATAACCGACCTTGTTCCACTTAAGATAATATCCCACTTAACTTGTCTCCTAGTGCATGGAATTCTCGTAAATTTTGAACTCCGTAATGTTTTTATAACGGCTTCGTACTTGAATATAAAAGTGGTTGACACGCCCAATTCTGGTACCTCCCAAGCAATGCACCATTCTGTGCACTTTAGTTTTCGTGTAATATTGTGAATGTCTTTAATACAATCTAACTCAAAATCAAGACTTAACAACAGAGTTATAAGGTTAACTTCGTAACAAATAATTGGATTCCTAACCACGCATCTCTTGGTACCGCGTCAGATGACACGCCCCATTATGATACCTTCACTGCAAATGTCCATTCTGCCCACTTTTGGTATTTCATAATAATTCTAATACTTATCATATGATTCTGCAGAAAGTTATTAATTAGATGTAGATGTATGGGGTAATTAGATGGATTGATGGAGACTCTGCCACGCCCTTCTTGTACCTCCCACACAAACTACCCCCATATAACTATTTTTACAATGCATAAATTTCGCTGGAGTTTTGCATTCTGCCATATGTTAGTTTTATATTTGTACGCGATGAGAAAAAAGTGGTTGATACGCCCCATTTTGGTACCTCCTACACAAACGACCGTTTACGAATTTTTTATAAAATCGATACTCTTTCATTTTGGTACCTCCTACACAAACGACCGTTTACGAATTTTTTATAAAATCGATACTCTTCCGGCAATGGAGGACGGAACGAATTCGGATCAACAAACTAGTTTTTTTTATTTTTTTGACTTACCGGAATTCAATATTTGCAATGAACAGGGTTTTTAAGGTTTTACATAGAAAATTGGGATGTGGTATTTAAAACTTCTCCGTCCACACCACTAGCTTCATTTCTCTGAACTACTAAACAAGTTATACTGTAGAGAGAAATAATAGTGATGTTTAGCGTAGGCAGCCGACAGCGTTTATGTGCATAAACAGACTTAATGCAAATTAACTCGTGTATTAACTCCTCCCAAACTGCATTAAGTCTGTAGTAAATGCACAAAATCAAATTGCATTTAGGTATTTCAATCAGTGTCATAATTTATCAAAACTGAACACTGCTGTATTCAAATCAGCTGTTAAGTTGCTTATGGTTGGTAGCAGGGATGATACATGTGGTTGGCGAATTGATACAAAAAAGAAATAAAAAAGTACTTTTTAAGCCGGAAGGGTACGGGTACAACATTTTTATCCCTCTTACCACTCTGTGGTATGGTATTTTGGTATAGTGCTGATATTTCCAACCCCAAAATACAAGGAAATAGACCCGAATCGAATCATAAAAACTATCTGATTTTATCAAACGAACAATGTAGGGCCGAAGGCCTTTCTGGTTTCAGCTTAAAATCCGCAGCTGAAAAAGCCACATATTACATAAATTTTGTACAGAACTTGACGATTCACTAATAGTCCATGACTGGGATAGCCCTGCACAAAGGTTCTTACAGATTCGTGTCCTGTCGGTAAAACTATTGCAAAGTATGTTGGATCAAATCACCCAATGTACCATTCTCCCCTGCAAAGGTCTCTCCAGATTTGAGTTCCTGCCATTCCACAAGCCACACTTAACATTCCATCTTCGTCAAATTTAGTATAGTACATAAATGGAAGATCTATCATCAATCTTTGTAATATTGGAAAATATCGTTCACGCTTTCATGTTTACTTAGTAGGGACATAAATACTGTTACAACATTGAACACATCCATTTCAATAGTAGCACTGAACATACTCCGTTAATGTCATATGGGTTTTGAAAGCTAACCTCAATAGCGTTAGTCTGTAACGGGATTTCAAAATTGTTTAACTTTCATCATAGAGTGGTCAGATAATGAGAACCGTATCTTAATAGCGCTTTTCAAGTGTGAAATGAAAAAAGCGGTATTTTCAAAACGCTCCGGCCACTAGGGATTACCCGCATGTTCGTCTACCGATGCATAAAACTGTTTGAGGAGACTGGAGATGTAAAAGACCGCCACCGGTCGGGCCGCCCACGCTCTGTTCGAACACCGCATGTCATCAAAGCCCTTAAATCAAGAATTCACAGAAATCCGCTCCGAAAACAGAAAATCATGGCCCGTGAGATGAAAATCACGCAAAAGTCCATGAGTCATATCATTAAAAAAGACTTCGGACTTGGAGCTTTCAAAGGACGTACCGGACATTTATTGACTGCAGCTTTAAAAAAAATAGGATTGAAAAATGCAAAGTTCTTTTGAAGAAGCACGCTGATAACATGCACAGAAAAATTTTGTTCACCGATGAAAAAAATTTTACCGTTAAGGAAAAACTTAACAAGCAAAATGATAGTGTATGAGCGGTCATCTAAGGAAGCATCTGAACTGATCCCAAGGGTGGAAAAAGGTCATCACCCAGCTTCAGTCATGGTTTGGTGGGGTGTCGCTTACGATGGGGTCACTGACCTGACCGGCCCATAAGGCTAAAACGTCCCAGGCCTGGCTTCGAAACAATTTGCCAGCGTTTATTTCCTCTGAAGAATGGCCCTCAGGCAGTCCAGATTTGAACCCATTGGATTACAAATTGTGTACGGAATAAGAGGACAAGGTTTGTCACAAAAGATACCCCAACATTGGATCTCTTAAGACTGCTTTGGTTCGAGCTGTTATTGACGATTGGCCAGTGCGAGGCGAGTGTAAAGGCGGACATTTCGAATAAGTAGATTCTTTTTGGATACAATATACATCAATTAATAAATAAAAAAATATTTGGTCCAAAAACATTCAGTACTTTTTTTTTACAGCATAAAACGTGTTTAACAGTATTTATGTCCCTACTAAGTAGGTAAATGCCGAGGCCTGTTCTACAATTCCTATACTCGTATTATACAACAATACAATTCCTATACTCGTCTTATATCCGATCTCACTTAAATTTAGAATAGGACACATTATGAGCAACTTAAACCAAACCTACCGAAGCTTGACCATATTGGTCCATCTTTTCAAATAGCTCTGCCGCCTTTTATTTACATGCTTTCTATTTCAATTCTATTCAAAGGATTTTTTTGTTGATTTAAGCATTAATTCAAGCGATAAAAAAAAAACTTAGAACGTAAAAATAAACTATTAAATTGCACAAAATTCACTTTTTTCCGGATACTGAAAAAGGTATCAAATGAGTTGCGGGGGTACTACGGTACTTTTCCAAGTCAAAAAGTACTAAAGTAACAACTTTATCATCCCTGGTTGGTAGTGCATGTACAATTTTTACATTGTGGGCCAACTTGAGCAAAATTTATTTCAGCATTCTTTCAAATAAATTGTTGTTTTTGCCAACAGTATAGCTGCTAATCGTTATTTCTTTCTTTTATCCATTTTCTATCGAAATAACTGTTAAAAAATAGTAGACAAAAAGTTATTTACAATCAAACAGCTGTTTACTAAATGCCTTACCTTAATGCAGATACTGACGTCTGTCACCATAAAATATTAATTTGCATTAGTGGATTTTTAATGCGCATTAACGCTGTCGTCTGTCTATACCCTCGATATTAGGGTTATCAATAAAGAGGTATTTTTTTAAATAAAAAAAACAAAATGTGCCAATTCTGTTTGTGTCGTAAAAAAATCACCAGATGTACTAGACTTACAAAAACAATTGAAAAGTAGTAGAATTAATTTTGCCTGAATATCTATCGAGTATAAGCGGCTTTCCAGGCTAAGTACATGGCTACAACAAACTATTTATTTTTAATTTTTTTTTACAGAATCGAGTAGGGCAGTGCTTTTTCTATACACTTGCCCCAAATTAGCACTTGTTGTTAACAAATGACTTAACTATTGCGGTTGTGCTGTTCAGTCTTATTTAACGAGTCTTAACCGAAAACATCACTAGAAGTTGTTATTGGGAGTTTCTTCGATTTAGGCTTGGTAACACTGGCATCCTACTCCTGTAGACACAAGAAAATAAATAAAACACGCACACATACATGCATAAATCCTTCGAAAGACGAGGAGAAATGTAATTCAAAACTATGCAAACATTTTTGATTGCCACAAGGCCCATAAATTTTTAATAGAGACGTAGGGCAAACTTTCCCAGAACTTTGTCGATGCGAAACAAACATATACTTATACGTATACTTTATACATACATGAATGTGTGTGCGTGTGAGTACGGCAGTACGAGTGTGTCTGTTATTATGATGATGATGGTGGTTTGTGGCCGTGGCATACAGGATGTATGAGTGATTTAAATTGTAAATATCACAAACGAGGGATACGAATGTACATTTGCAAACACATGTCAGAAAGGTACATACAGTGCGGCGCAATATCAATAAACCAGTTTTATAAGCTTATAACGTAGTGAAATTCTCAAAAATAATAAATAAAAAATCCTATACCACAGGATGGAGGGTGCATAAAATCATGTCATTTCCTTTGCAAACCCTCGGAAACCTTATAAATTGTGTAGAAAAATTACCCAAACCTGTAAAAGAAAAGAACAATATTTAAGTTTTCTTATTTAAATTGTAGGGTGTTTTAATTAAAAACGTATCTTTCAGATTTTCAGAATATTTATTATTATAAAAAGCGTAGTTGAATTATATTTTTTTCTTCTTCTTCTTTTTTTTCTTTGTTCAATACAAAAGGATTGTATTATAGTAAAATTCACAATAACTTTGAAATAGGGTGCCCATTTGCTCCCATGCAAAGAAAGCACGTTAGCGTTTAGTCGAAATAGTCATGAGATTGTGGTAGGCCTAGAGAAACACTTAAGGACCAAAAACTGCAGCTGTTGCTAAAACAAGCGAGCGATAGAGGCATTTGTGTATTCAAATTAATGAATATTTTACTACAAATTCAAATATGGACATAATTTGAATGATTTGCCTGGGTTGGGTCTGGGACTCATCAGCCAACACAGACATTTAATTGTAAATATAAAAACTTGGGAACTTAAAATAAAGCTAATTGCACTACGAATTCAATAATGGGGTTGTTTTTAAAATTTCGGAAGCAGATGCCCCGATAGTAAATATAAGTATGTAAAATATGATTAATCCTATTTCAGAAATAAGTGGTAAGGGTATTGTAATGTTCGGCCTGGTCAACCTTCACTGTAGCACACATTTTATTGTCGCTGTCGTATAAAACCACTTACAGGACGTTTTCACCACCCTGTATAAACAACCTACCTACACATATCTGTACGTATGTTTGTTCTCCTACACAAACACACATCCATAAACATGTAATTGCTGTCTCGTCATAAAAGACCTCTTCTCAGAAATTGTAAATGAACCGCACTCTGGAGTATTTTTGAAACAAGTAAAAATGCCGTTACGTTCGGCCAGGCCGAAGCTTTTATACTCTCCACCATGGATTGAGTTGTAGTACGGCATTGACAGAATTTGGTCGTTGGTGGTTGGTCCTCGTTTGACAGACCTATGTTTTTTAAGCCCAATTAACCGTTGTGGTATTGCTTTTTTAAAACCCATATGTCTTTTGATAAATATGAACCTTTCGGGTCATAAGGTGCCTGTAGATTAGGGCTTAAATTTAGACAATTCATAAACACTTAATGCGTATTAAGATGAGTAACGATACGTTTTGTTGTTTTTTAATACCCATGTGTCCATAGTTGAGAGATGCCGATTTTTGAACCCCTACGGAACGACCAGAATGCAAAATTAGACTTTATCTTAAATATAGGTTAATATTTGGGTCGTAAAAAGTAACTGTTTCTGGATTCTGGATAAATATAAGTATACTATATCTTCCAGAGCATTAAGGTCTCTAATTCAGCCGAATCGTAAAATTCAAATTTTGAGGACTTATTTTGCGGCACTTATATCTAGGGACCTTATATCCATGGGTCAATGACTTAAAATTAGTCGAATACTAAAATTAATATTATACGAGTATTAGGATGCGTGACAACATTTTATTGTTTTTAATACCAATATGTCCATAGTTCAAGGTGGCTGATTTTTGAGCCCCTAAGGTCCATTTGGGCCGGTCCGAGTTCCAAATTGAAAAAAATCATAAATATAGGTACAAAAATGGATTTGGAATACATTTTCTGTGTTTCTGAATACCCATATCTGAATGCGCATAGAGAAAGAGACCTAAGGGTAAAAAAAATCAATTTTCATTTTTTTTCTTTTTTTTGGTGTGGACAACATCTGAGCATCGAATGAGACCGATCCCATGCCGCAAAAGTGTTCCCTCCCAGAGATATGCGCGTTTTATGAAAGTGAAGTCGACGATTCTACACCAAAGACACACGAATTTAAATCTTTAAAATTGCTCTCCTGAACAAAACTGGTTTTTACCCTTAGGTCCCTTGTTATTTTGCGCGTCACATTTGTTGTTATGGGCCGGCTTTTGGGCCACAGGGTACATATATCACGCCCATAGGCGAAGGTCTTAAATTCAAAAAGAAAAGTTCACTTTTTCTGAATACCCATATGCCAATGTTAGAAAGTCCATGTGTCCATATTCAAGAACACCGATTTTTGTCCCATATGTCCCCAAAAATGAGGCACAGATGGTCCCAGGACACATAGACGACGCCCATTGGTCAGGCATTCAATTTAGCCGAATTGTAAAATTAATGTCATATTCATATAAAATTCCACTCCATGGGTCAGGGCCTCAAATGTCTCCGAATTCTCATAAATGTCAAAAAATTAAAAATTCGATGAGGACTTTTTTTTGTTTCTTGAAGGGGAACATTTTCCTTTTGCTCGTTTTAGTCCATCTTCAATACCAACACAACGCTTATTATAAGACAACAACAGATCATAATTTATATGGTCGCATATAAGTATTTCGATGTGTTACAAAAAGATTGAAAAACCTGTATATGCTCCCATCCTTTGGTGAAGAGTATAATAAAGTTTTCTGTTTTTGGAACTCAAAAGCACAACTCAAAGACAAGACAAGGGATGTTGAATTGGTGTCAATGTTAAGTGGCCCTCTGGGTAGTATGAAAAAATTATTACATGAAACATAAACAATGTATTTCAATTAATATTAAACCGTTTGTGAAAAGAAGAAACGATTTGTGCTATTAGAGAATAAGATTTTTAGAAATTGAGTAGTTAATTGTTAAAATGCTAGAAAAATGTAAGATGTGTTTTCTGTGATTGGCAAAATGTAATCTAAGGGGACAACCTAAATAAAGGTCAAATATAGCATTCTTAAGTAAAAACGTTTCGTTCGACTAGACCAAATCTTACATATTGTCCATCATGGATCCACTATTAAGATGGGACAAAAAAAAACAAGTATAATACTACAGGATTGAGCGCGGTAAATTATATTTTTGCATTCGAGGCTGTTGGTCGAAAAGAGTGGTGAGTATGCGTGAATATGCGTGGCTGACGGGAGATTTGTATTCGTGTGCCTTTCAGTTGCCATCATGCATTGGACACGTGAGGAGAGGTCATTTTGTGTTGCAGCGTATTTTTCAAATGCGCACTCGAACATTGCAGTGCAGCGTGCTTTTCATTTACGATTCGCTGTTCCCGCACGAGGACGTGTTCCTGGACGGCAATCAATTGTAAATTGGGTAACTTTATTAAGATAGGGAATGTATCATGTGTACGAAGGGGACCTGAGAGAAGGATTACAAAACATCGAGAGTTAGAGCAGCAGTACTGCAATCTCCGAAACGCTCTGTTCGGAAGCAATCAATGGATCTTGGCATTTCCAAACGGGATTCCCGGGTTTTTTTTCAGCCGGCTCAATGCAATAAGAGGATGGTTCCAACAAGATAGGACCATTTATCATAAATTGTTTGAGGCAAATGTTTCCTGGACGGCTTATCTCGTTGAGGGGTGATGTGAACTGATCGGCACGCTCGCCAGACTCAGCCCCATGCGATTTTTTCCTTTGGGGTTATCTGAAGTCGAAGGTGTATATCAACCGTCCCAACACCTTGGAAGACCTGATTAACAATATTCAGGCTGAAATTGGCAGAATACCAGTCGACAAGCTTGTTAGAGTTCATGAAAACTTCAGAAAACGTATGCAGCAGTGTATGAATAGCGAAGGTCGACATTTGCCTGATGCACTGTTTAAACCATGTAAAATTTCCTTACTGTTCAATATAACTAAAATATAAAATAAGGTTTATCATTTTTTTATTTCATTCCGAAATAAGCAAATTTCCGTGCTCCACCCTATAGTTTTAAAATCCTTCAAATTAATTCCTATTTTCTTTAGTTTGAGTGCTCACATTTTTTATTCGACGCTTGTTTTGGCTATAATTGTTGCTTTATGGTTATCATCGTTTGCTTTGATATGTACCCATATGTGGTGTTAGCTTTTTATAAACATAGGGACCGTCTTTTTTGTGGGGCCCCAAGAGACGATAACCCGGACCAATCCCAATTATTATTACAAAAACCAATCGATATTTTAATTCGTTTCGCAATTTGTTTAAATTTGAATCCATATTTGTTAATGGCCGCCTGATTCTCCTATAAGGACCACGAGTCTAAGCCCCAACATAACACAACTCTTCCATAGTTAAATTTGGATTCACAGTAAAAACCGAGTACCCAAATGTATACGAGTATGTGACAGCGCATAGAGAAAGGGACCTAAGGGTAAAAAAATCACTTTCATTTTTTTCTTTTTTTGATGTGGACAACATCTGAGCATTGAATGAGACCGATCCCATGCCCCAAAAGTGTTCCCTCCCAGAGATATGCGCGTTTTATGAAGGTGAAGTCGACGATTCTACACCAAAGATACACGTATTTAAATCTCTAAAATGGCTCTCCTGAACAAAACTGGTTTTTACCCTTAGGTCCCTTTCTATTTTGCGCGTCACATATACTTATTATTTTATACCCTCCACCGTAGGATGGAAAGTATATTAAGTTTGTCATTTCGTTTGCAACACCTTGAAATATTGATCAGAGACCTTCCGTCCTTCCGTCCCTGGGCCTGTTGAAAATACGATAGCGATCCAACAAATAAGCCTAGGGACCTGGAATTTTGCATAATGATGACTCATAGTTATAAACTGCTTAGAATAGAAAAAAACGCAAAAGTTCTCTGTTAGGGGACTAAAGCTACCTTGAAGAAAGAGTAAACTTCTTTGAGTATTAGCTCAACAAATCATAATTTTTTGTGGACGGGCAATGGTTAAAAAATGGACTGTTAGTTAGAAGCACTTAATACGACAATAAAGGACATACTTGCTCGACGTTTCTTCTCAATGGGCACAAAAAATTCAGTATGGTGGAAACTAATATGGGTAAATAAATAAAGTTAAATTTTACTAAGAATCCTGGTATGCATTTATTTTTAAGTTTTGGCTGAGAATTGAGTGGGAACCACGCCCCTTATGGTCATATGGGTACTCAAATTAAAACAAGTTTAATTTGAGTATAAAAATGGATTTATTTTAAATATTTGGTCGGCATCATCGATCCGAATGGATCAATCGGCAATACTGAAAAATTCAGTACGTCAACAATAAGCAAGGGAACAGCACCTATGCGATCATTCCTAAAGCTTGGGTTTATTATTTTAACAATCATTTCAGTAAGTCAAGATTATTAAAGATAAAAAATAAAGTAACTGGCCTAACATAAAAAAACCGTTTTTTTGGAATTATTATTATTTATTTTTCAACATAATCTCCTTCCAACTCAATACACTTCATCAAACGTTTTTCAAGTTTTTTAATTCCATCCGAAAAATAAGATTTTTCAAGACCTTCAAAATATGCGTCAGTTTCAGAAATAACCTCGATATTGGACGAAAATTTTTTGCCAACGAGAAATTTTTTTAAATTTGGAAACAAGAAATAATCAGAAGTAGCTAAATCTGGACTATATGGTGGATGCGGAGCAATTTCAAATCGTAATTCGGCCAGTTTTTGTTGAGTTAAAAATGCAGTGTGTGAAGGAGCATTATCTTGATGAAAAAGAACTTTTTTTCTAAATGCGGTCGTTTTATCTTGATTTCTTCACTCAACCGATCCAATAATGCACAATAATATTCACTATTTATAGTTTTTCCTTTCTCAAGATAATCAATAAATATTATACGCCTTGCATCCCAAAATACTGTGGCCATTACTTTTCCTGCTGACTTAACAGTTTTCGCCTTCTTGGGACCACTTTTACCAGCTTCTATCCATTGTTTTGACTGTTATTTGCATTCTGGGATGTAGTGATGGATCCATGTTACATCAACAGTTATGAATCGGCGCAAGAACTCTATTTGATTACGCTGATAAATCGCTAAAAGCTCCTCGGAATTGGTCCAACGGACGATTTTTTGGGGCAAAGTCAACAGACGCGGCACCCATCTTGTGGATAGCTTTTTCATGTGGAGTTCATCATGTAAAATACTCCAAACTTGTTTTTCGTGTATTTTAACAATATCAGCAAGTTCTCTGAGCTTTATTCGTCTATCTTTAGTCACTTCATTAAATATTTTTTCTAATGTTTTCAATAGAAGTAGCAGTTTTCGGTCTTCCAGAGCGTTGTTCATCTGCCGTACATGAACGACCCAATTTAAATTGTTGAACCCAGGATTGCACGGTGGACTATGATGGAGCATTATCACCATGAACAGAATCCAATTCATGTTTGATTAATTGTGGCGTATAACCTTTCATATAAAAGTGTTTAATTACGTCTTAATCACGAAACTCTTTATTTTCCATTTTTCAAAAATTATAAAACTTGTTTTCTTCAATCACCTGTAACAAAGAAAATAATCATTAAATATTTCGGAAATTTTGACAGATGGCTTATAAAAGATTGCTTTTAAAAAACAAAACAAAAAAGTTGCTAGTAAAACAGAAAATGTGCCAGGCCAGTTTGTTTTGCGGTCGCCCTCGTATGTTGCCTTTTAAAAATATTTGTTGATACCCTGATGACGTTCCTGAAAGCACGACAGACAGAAATAAAGAACAACACAGACCGCGAAATTTTAAAAATTAAAACGATTAATATTGTTTCAAAGGAAAAATAGCGAACACTGTTGGCATGCAAAATTGAAACACAGAAACGACGAGAACCATAGAACTTATTTTGGGTCATATAATCTGAAGTTAGATCAAAATAAAGAGATATTGCCTGGCTAAAAATGTAAAATGCAAAACAAAATAGACGAGCCTTGGCGTGTTGATGTGTCATTTAAAAAGTTGAAATTTACTGAGAGTGTGACTGAACTATTGTGTTTTTTTGAATCCCCTAAGGTATACTAAACAATTAACGGCTAATCAAGTTTGAACAAGTTTTGGAAACTCATCATCAAAATTTAATAAAACAAACTAAACACTGAACTACTGGCGAAACTACGACAATACTTTGGCTAAACAAGAATCGAAAATTGCTATTGGTCACCTCTGTTTGAGAGACATAAAACCTGTTCATCATGATATTGTGCGCTATTTTGTGTGCTTTGGTCGTTGGTGTTATGACCCTCGAAACTGGAGCCTCAGCTAAAAAACTTGGCGCCCTTATAGGTCATCTTTCAATAGGTCCTGATATTTCAGCTGACATCGGATCTAGTAATCAAGGCCGTAATTATGGTATTGGAGCTGGTATTGGTGCTAGTCTTGGTCCTAGTTCATCTACTATTAGTGTTAGTTCATCAAGATAAAAAAAAATTAAACGCAGATAAAATCCTATGAAAACATTATTTAAGAAAAATGGAATTTATAACCAAATTTTCTATTGTTTTAATATCGTTTCGGTACTAGTCATTGTAGGTCAATTATGTTTTGCCAAATTAGAAATCCCATATACATGTGTAATGTCATTATCTTCTCTAAGTGGTCCCTATTCAGTAGATGCACGCAGAGAAAATATATGCACGCAGAAAAAAAGTATGGTTGGGATAACAATATTCGAAGAGCATCATACTATTGTTGGTTATATGGTTGTGGCACAACAATATTATGATCATCACAACAATAGTATGGTTCACACACAACCATACTATGATCCCCATAACAATAGTATGGTCCTCACAACAATAAAATTATTCACACACAACCATACTATGATCCCCACAACCATATTTTTATTCACATTCAACCATACTATGATCCCCACGACCATATTATGATCCTCATAACCATAGTATGTTTAACGTACAACCATAGTATGATCCTCACAACCATAGTATGACTTACACACAATCATACTATGGTCCCCAAAATTTTTTGTAAATATTGTGTTAAGTTGCTATTTAACAATAGAGAATTTTATTAAGTACGAGTAAGTTATGTAATATTTTTTTTTACTGTTTAATAAATCACTAATTAAACAGTAAAAAATTTTATTAATTTAAAATATTTCAGTTATACTAATTCGTAGTTTGTTTCGAAAAAATTAAATTATTTTTACTATTACTGCGTAAGATTCGTAAAAATACCATTGTCAAATTAAATAATACAATTTTCCGGTATGATCGCCGTAATCTTGTTATTGTTAACATAAAACCCATGAAAACAATACTTTTGTTCCACCCACCATATTTATGTTGTTGCTACAACCATATTTTCATTTTTTAATTTTGCAACAATACTATTGTTACATTTCAACAATATTAATATTGCCGCAATCATACTATTGGCAAAATGAAATTCAAAAAACAATACTATGTTGCGACGACGATACTTTTATTGCAGAGAACATACTATTGTTGCCGTGACCATATAATAACCATATATTTTCTCTGCGTGTGGATACTATACGAGTATACTCACAACAACAATAACATGTTCTCAGCACTAAAAGTATGTTCATCGCAGCCATAGTATGGTTTTTTAATATCATTTTGACAAAAGTATGATTTTGGCAATATAAATTTTTGTAAAATGCTAAAAAAAATTATTGCCAAATTTAAAAATAAAAAATGATTGTAGCAGCAATGTAAATATGGTTGGTGTGACAAAGTTATGTTTTTGGGTTTTTCGTTAGCAATAATATGATAGCGGCAATCATACTGTATGATTGTTATTATTATAAATTTAAATATTTTCATGTTGCGAATCTTATGCAGTAATAGTACTTTTTATCTCTCAATTTGTTAGACTGAAATATTTTGAATAAATGCTATATTTAAATTTAAATAAATGTTTTTTTCTATTGTTAAATAAATCACTACTTTTGAATTTAAAGTATTTTTATATACTTTATTTAATGAAAATCTCAATTGTTAAATCACACTAAAACCCAATCATCATAAATATTTTTGGCTTTCATAGTATGGTTGAGTGGGATAGTACTATGGTTGTAGGGATCATAACATGATTGCGTGTGAATCATACTATGTTTGTGAGAACCATACAATGGTAGTATGTGAAACGCACTATGGTCGTAAGGATCACCATATTATTGCTGGGATCATAGTTTGGTTAAGTGTGAATCATAATGTGGTTTAGGAGATCATTGTATGGTTGTGTGTGAATCAGGATCATTATATTGTTGTGCCAGTACCATATAGCCAACAAAAAAAAGTATGATGCCCTTTGAATATTGTCACCCCAACCGTACTATTTGGCACAGTACAGTCAAATGGACTAAGCCCTAACTTTTCTTAAGTTGTTGATTAGGAAAATTTCATTAAATTTTTGGAACCCAAGAAGCAGACTTTAATATACTTATCGCTGCTTGTTTAATTTGCAATTCCGGATATTTATTAAAAATGTTTTTTCATGATTATCTCACGATGTACACAGTCATCCTTAATTTTGTATTTCCCCAAAACCATTCCGTATAGGAAATAAGTGAACAAGTTTCAGTCGATTGAACTGACTACTAATTCTCTAAGCCGTAGACAGCTTTTCTTAAAAGCTTTCCTGCGACTTTGCTCGCATGTGCCATGCCAAAATCTCAGATAATAAAGTAAATTTATATTTGGGTTTGTTTGTGGAAGTTGCTTTTATTTGAGTACCCATTAGTACAATGGGCGCTTGTTTTTACCATAGCGGCAGTGTTTAGGGACCCAAGGGTCCAAGAGACCCCAGTCTAAGTAAAATCTTTAAAATAAATACATATGTGACGCGCAAAATCACTTTCATAAAACGCGTATATCTCTGGGAGGGAACACTTTTGGAGCATGGGATCGGTCTCATTCGATGCTCAGATGTTGTCCACATCAAAAAAAAAGTGAAAATTAATTTTTTTTACCCTTAGGTTCCTTAGGTTCTCTATGCGCTGTCACATATTAAGATTAGTAGAGAATTCGGCTTATAAAAATAAAATAGATACATTTAGGAATTCATGGTGAAATGTGCATTAACTTGAGGACTTGTGCCATTGATTTTCGATAGCTTTTAGCGTGACGAAAAAAAGTTTCACTACGACATATCTAGAAAAAAATGTTCGTGGCGCCTAAATTTAATTTTTTTGACCTTCTCTAAACTTTAGTTTCTAAAACTAAATCGTGGCCGTATGGGTGGTGTAGTGGACACCACCCATTTGACCCTAAGTAAGGTTGCTATTACTCATCTACATAATATGTAAACGGTCACTCAAAGTTTATCAAATTTCATTTAAATTCGCTATATGAAATAATATAATAATAAATATGTATAGAAATTGTAATTTTTTAGAAATATTTAATGCACTCTTATACGTTCATTTAAACTTTTAGTCAACATCAATGATTATGAAAGAAGCCGTTTTGAAAATAACCAATAAAAATTTCAATCTGAGCACTAGATACGCAATTATTAATGTTTTGCTTGCCATATAAACCTGACAATCTCATTAAACAAATTTATTATGCATTTTTATTAAATTTTTGTATTGTGCAATCGAGTTTTTACTTTAAAAACAAAAAAAAAACTTATTCTTTAAAAAAACAAGTTTAAAGAAAACAGGGATATAATAAAACTTCGACGATCTTTGGGTTCAACAGGATGTTGCACCATTCCACATAGCCATCGCCACAATAGCTCCCTATCAGCCGTCCTGGCGGCTTTAAACGGCCAACTTGTAGCTGCGGTTTGGTGAATTTTAAATATCTTTGTAGGGTACCGTTTTACTAGCAAGTTATTAACGATTTAGGACCTTTAGGCAAGAGCAAGACATTCGTAACATAGACAGAGGAACCGCAACCTCGGTATTCAAAAATGCAAAGGCTGCCATGGTAGCCACTTGGTTGATATTGTGTTCCAAAAATATTGGGTATGATTGTTAAACCGAAAACATGCTAAAAAGAAAAAAGGCCTTTAAAATTCAAAACTGAAACTTTAAATTGGACCTCCCTATACTACATTTATGCAATTTTCCCTCAACATCTCATTAAAAACCTCATTAAAAACCTGTGAAACGTCAGTGAACTGTGCACATTATTATTCTCATACTCACTGAACGGGAGCTACTTTTTAATGGCGGCTCCGATCGGTTTATGAATTTTAGAAAAATGGGAGATAAATATCTTACTCGAAAATTCGACGTTATTTACGAGGTGGAAAACCTGCCGCTAAAAATTATAGATGTTCTTAAACTTATTTGAACCTGCGTTTACTTTTACGATAGTCGTTAACACCAAGGCGGCCCACATTTAATAGAAAAGATTTTACATGGCTTAAAGATTAATCTTCTAATTGTGAATTCGCTGACCTTGTGACATGTTCTTTTCCGAACTTAAAACTGGATTTACTCGTATGAAAGCTGCGCACGCCATCCAGCACACCACGGCAGCGCGGCCTTCCTTCTCTACATTTTTTAATAACGGTATAGAGTAAGTTATTTGGATAACATGATTCTACTGGACTTAATCTGAAGAATCAACAACATTTTGCAGTGGCGCTAATAATAGACCTGTTTCAACAAGAAAGTAGCATTAATAGAAACATTAATATTTAAAAGTAATCAAGTGCTAAAGAAAATTTACGACATTGCCGGCACACGAGCTGAACGCGATTAAATATAAAGTTTATGAAATGAAACGCGATAATCTAATTGTTGCTGAATAGTGGTTAGTTATCTAGTTTAGCGATCGACTGAATTAGCAACTTTCTTCGGATATATAAACTCGGCCAACGGCTTCAATAGTATCAAACAGTTCTTCTCTGTTAGAAAAATAACAACATCTATTCATTATGAAATTGTTCGCTTTATTGGGTGCTTTGGCCGTTGGCGTTATGGCCCTCGTTTCTGGAGCCGCCGCTGAAAACCTTGGAGCTGGTATTGGTGCCCATGTTGGTCCCCTTTCTGCCGGCATTGGTGCCGGTATTGGATCCGGTAATCATGGACATGGCGCTCATGGTGGAAATGGTGGTCTCGGAGCTGGCATTGGTGCTAATCTTGGTCCCCTTTCTGCTGGCATTGGTGCTGGTATTGGAGGTTAAGCCGCTGTACACTTAATTTTAGTTTAATTGAAATCGGGTGAAACAAAATAAACATTCTATAAAACAAAATCCTTGCGCCTATTAATTTTTATTTGAGTCAAGATTTGGTCACAAAAATCTATGTTGTCGACGACAGAATTGGAAATGATGAAAAAGCGTAATAAGTTATGTTATAAGTACATACTCGTACATAGATACATTGTTGTTAAATAGATCTAATACCTGACATGTACTCGTACTTGAATTATCATGGAATTTTCTTTAAGTCAATTCTTTTATCCAGGTTCAAACGACCAAACGTAAAGAAATTTGATCTTACCCAGTAAGAAATAGGATCATCCAAAGATTAATGTTGGATCGCTCCTTTGCGATAAATGGATTACTTCATAAAACTCCGAGCCTCATGTATTTCGAAGTCCTTTTTAACACCGCATATCCGCAAAAGCGAGCACTCCTTTTGAGCTCCTTACGGATTACAAAAGGAGTATTCGTTTTGATCTCGGTAAGGAGGACAAATGGAGTAATTTTTTATCTCCAGAAAAAGCATAAAGGGAGTATATAGGCAAACATCCTCTAAACAACAGTTAAGTCAAACAAAAAAGAAACACATGCAAAATCAATCCCTTATTTACCCATTTGGAGTATTAAGCGAGGCATCAACTTTGTTAACTATGACGAATTTTTGAGCAAAACAAAATAAAAAAACTTTTCGATTGCCCGCATATTACTCCAAATGGATAATAAAGTCATTACTCTTTAATGGTAGATTATGGACTAATCCATATTTTTTTACTGGGTAATTAACTGTCCATTCAATGGGAGGAATGTATACTAAATTTGTCATATCGTTTGCTACATCATTAATTATTGATCGGAGACTATATAAAGTATTTATAAACTTATATATAATTTTAAAACTTTTGAAACTTTCATTTTAAATCCGTTGAGAAACTAAAAATCGGTTGAGAGTCTTTTTAGCAACAGGCTTTTAAGCTTATTCTTCGGGTTTTTACCGGATTCTCAGATTTTGGGGGCGTCTGCAAAAATGCAAAAAACGATTTTGGGAAATAACAAAACCTAAAATTCGTTTATGGTCCGTTATGCAGAGAATCCCTGACAAACAATATTTCAAGGTGATTTAAACGGAATAAATAATGGAAAATACTCTCCATCCTATAATGGATAACAACTATTCCTTTCATTAGCAGCCTTTAAACTGAAGGTATTTGGCAAAGCCAGCAAAATCAATTTCATTGTTCACCTACAATATTGATTTCACATTAGAAATCTCATTTTTTGCAAATCTACTGGACCAGTTCGTCCTGGAGTTAATTTGCTTCATATTCACCCAGGCACTTTACCACTGTGGCCACGTTGCTCGAATTTATATATCTAAGGCTGTTTTTTTTTTTGAAAAACAAGCAAAGAAATTGCGAAAACACAACAATTCTAGGTGGAAGCGTTTTGTCGTTGGTACGAGACGACTTGCCTTACTTGAGGTTATTATGCCGACCTGACCTACGCATATTTTTCGACGTATAGATTTTGTATACGAGAATTAGAAGCTCGTTTTTGACTAAAAAACTAAGATTATGTACATCATGGATGTAAAATAGTTTTTTTTTAATTCCGTACTTTACGCGTTTGTCCCGCTTGTACGAGTACTATTTCGTTTCCAAAACAAAAATCAATTTTATTGAAACACTCTGTTATTCAAAAGATCCTTGTCTGGAGTTTAAGGAAGGCAGGCCTTTATTTTTCTAGAGCGAAGGATAACTTTTCGTTGAGGCTATATGGAATGATATACCGACATGTTCTATTTACTACAGAAACAGTTATAGGTCACAATTAACGCTCTAAATTTTCTTTGAGCTTGATAGAATTTGAAATGAATTTTGTATAGCGGCAGGACTACAAATTGGAAAGGCCATTTATATGAGGGCTATATAAAAAGATAGATCAATATGTTCAATATGATCGGAAGGATTGTTCGTTTATAATGGATAATGTTAAATATGAACATAATCTAATTTAATTTGTGACATGATCGTAATTAATTTGTGGTTTCTAGAGCTGCAGAACTTCAAATCTAGAATAATCTCAGCATGATATCGAAACATGGACCAATTTCAACTGGTTTTGTCCTGAACAATGTTCCAAGTTCCATCAAAATCGAGCTGTACTTTAATTACAGCGATAGATGGACGGACGAACATCGCTCAATGGAATCAGACCGATTCTGATTCGATCGGTATGCTAGACAAGGCATCTAAGGTTTTACTAAAATAAGCAATAAATAACAATACCCTGTACCATAGTGTGGTGCAAGGTATAAAAATAAAGTACAAGAGATCGAAACATTTGTAAACTATCTAACAAACTAACTAAGCTCCAAGTGAGCCGCGATTGACTCACGGTACTTTCCATACCTTAAATATATCATGAAAGTACAATTGCATCAACAATTGAATTCCTGATGTACAACTTCCTCTATGTACTTATACTTGTTGGCACGTAGTTTTCACATGCCGTAACACAGACAACAAAGCTTTAAAGGAGAACTCAAAATTTCGAGATCGTGACCCTCTTACGGAGATCCTCTAATCTGTTTAAATGTGATGGCTAAATGCCATGAAAAATACATTCGCCAACTTATAACTGGTAAGCTTTCTTTTGCATCTCTTGATATTCGTATTAACAAGAGCTGCACTGGCAAACATTTGCAGGGTTACCGTTGATCGAGTAAAGTCGTAATTTGAAACCTTTTAATGGGCCCTAATTTAGAACAACTTTTCCTAACTTTGTATAGCAATACTGAAATATATGTATCAAAAATGTATAAGGGTGATTCTGAGATTATGGGCCAATTTCGACATCATTTTTGGCATTCGATTTTTTTTACAAAACCCCCTCTAATGTTTATTTAAGTACTTACCCTTACAAAATTTACTTGAGCTGGAAGTTTATATATGCAATAAACACAAAAAACACTTGTAAAATTATAAAAAGTATTAATTATCTTTTTAAAAAACAACACCGGGGAATGACCAACTTAAGTGTGAACGTTCGTAACGAGTGACAAAACACGACTTACCTAATTTTAATAAGACTGTTGATGAAAAAACTCTTAGATGTGCACCCACTTCATGTAATGTTCAATCATATATGAGTTGCTTGATATCAAGATTAGTTTGGAAATTTGAATTTTAGAGAATATTAGATTTTACATGGGATTTTTACTGTGTATTTTCAGGGACAGAAAATAAAAATTCATAAAAATATAAATTGAAAAACAAAATTAATTTAATATTATTTTTTACTAAGGACTGGTTTTATTAAATAAATAATTAATATTTTTGTAAAAAAATCAGAAAACAACCAGGGTAACGCTATTTGAACACTTTGGAAGGAAATTTTATGAAGAACAAATTATTTTTTGTAAAAAAACCATTTTAAAGACTATAAATGTTCTATAAAGTTTTATTGTGTAGTAAATAATAAAGTATAATATATTTTATTTTTCCCGCTTGAAACTACTAAGGACAGCAACGTGGCCCATAATCTCAGAATCAAACATAAAATGTATTACGCATATGTAAGTTTCCAATATACATTTAATTTTTAACGCCAAAAGCCAGGTATTATTTTTAATCTTTTTAAAAGTTGAAACTTGTAATTCGATGCTAACAGCACTTTATTGTTAGATAAAAGACTGGATTCCAAGCAAAATCCTTGTACTTGTTGAATACTAACTACATTTACGTTTCATTTATGTTTAGGAAGAATCATTGTTTCTTTGCTGAAACTAAAATTTTTTGCGTGTTTTGGCTACAATTTATATGAAAGTACTACTGTTGGCATAATTGTTTATTTTTCGTTTTACTCATTCATGTTATTGTTTATAGTCTTAATATTGTGTTTGATATTTTATTCAATTTATTTGTAAATCACCGTTTGTCAACCTTCTTGAACAATTGTTCATACAGATTAATGGTAATGAATATTATTCAGCATGAAATATTTTTTTAAATATTAACGTTGAATTCAGTACTGAAATTATGTAGTTCTACAAACACTTTTGTTTTCTATTGTTTTTAAGTTTTATGTGAATTCTCATCTTTTTTTAATAAACAACATCCGCCGTTGACAAGTTTTTCAAACTTAACCCTAAACATTTGATAAATTTATTCAGCATAGACCTGTTTTATACAAAACGCATAAATGGAAACATTAATATTTAAAAATAAACTAAGTACTAAAAGAAATTTACGGCACCATGCTGATTGCGATTAAGTTATCTATGAATTGGAACTTTCGTTAAACATAATCAAAAAGCCATAGTGGAATCTTGTTTCTCTGATAGATTGAAATCGGAACATCTCGCAGATATATAAACCAAACCATTGTACCAAATAGTATCAAACAGTTTTCTCTGTTAGAAGTACTAGAAACTCAGACTAACATGAAATTTTTCTCTTTATTGGGTGCCTTGGCCGTTGGCGTTATGGCTCTCGTTTCTGGAGCCACCGCTGAAGAACTTGGAGCTGGTATTGGTGCCCATGTTGGTCCACTTTCTGCCGGCATTGGTGCCGGTATTGGAGCTGGTAATCATGGACATGGCGCTCATGGTGGTAATGGTGCTCTCGGAGCTGGTATTGGTGCTAATCTCGGTCCTCTTTCAGCTGGCATTGGTGCTGGTATTGGAGGTTAAGTTAGAAACGTTTTGCTAAAAAATAAAGGCTTAAAAAAACAGAAACTTTAGTATAACTTTGTAATACTTATCAACTTCGGTAAAAACTTTTAAAAAATTAATTGTTGACTTTGACATTGAATTTTAAAGCAACCCCAAAAATTTATTCTAAGTTCAGATTACATCTTTTATCAATATACAGTGTGATTCATTCACGACTGAACAAATATCATTAGCGTATTCCTTGTCTCATTTCATGAAAATATGTCCACCTGCGACCATGCCCGAAAATGCAAGGGGCGAAAGGGCAGCGGTTTGAAAATTTTCGGATTGGTGGTCGGAAGGTACTAGGGTAAAATTGCTAAGTTCTGAACCAGTGGCCGAATTTTTTTGTTTTCTCTACCTCTTAGCATTCAAAAATTACCTAAACGAAGACCAGAGGAATACGCGGATTAAATTGTTCCCATCGTTAATGAATTAATTGTAGAAAAAATTGGAGAAATTGGATCCGACAGCAGAGATACTTAGCCGAAACCTGAAGTCCATATATTATAATCTGGGTGACCACTTTGGTCCATATAAAAGTGAATCTTCTACAACTACTTTACATATCAAGTTAACTAGCTAACTTATGTCAGTTTTCCTAAACTTGCTAAGGTTGCTAGCAAGAGTTTGTGTGGGCTTACTGTTAAATAGGTACGAGTACATTAATGTTGTAGCGGTAAACCGTACCGGGATGACAGCCCTAGGCCGAAGAATTGGTGCATCGGGTCGATCCGGTGCGTAGAACCGGCTGTCGTGGGATCGACGAGTACATTAATGATAATTTTTGTTGGGTTCACCCTTTAAAAGTATTTCACTCCACATCTAATTAAGACAACAGAACTCAGTGAACTGAGCACTTTCATAAATTTAATGTAAGAAATTTATTTTCTTACATACTTATTAAGATAGGCCTTTATTTTTCTAGAGC
This sequence comes from Hydrotaea diabolus, assembly GCA_963513945.1. Lineage (NCBI taxonomy): Eukaryota > Metazoa > Arthropoda > Insecta > Diptera > Muscidae > Hydrotaea > Hydrotaea diabolus. Next base: position 210,170,699 of record OY740717.1, read on the forward strand.
GGAGGATAACGTTTCGTTGAGGCTAAATGGAAACATATGCCGACATGTTCTATTTACAACAGGAACAGTTGTAGGTCGCACTTAATGCTCTAGAAATTCTGAGATTGATAAATTTAAAATGTTTTTTTATAGCGGCAGGACTTCAAATTTTAAATGCCATTTGCAAGGAGGCTTTATAAAAAGATAGATCAACATGGTCTAGCTACGGTAGGAATGTCCCTTTAAAAGTGTTTTACTCAACATCTAATTAAGAACTCAATGAATTCAGTGAACTGAGCACTTTCTTACATTCACTGGTCGGGCCTATGGTTTAAAAGCTGGTTTCGACATTTAATGCGTTTTCTTACATACTTATTTAGATAGACTGTCTAATCATTTAGGTAGACCCAGCCTTCATAAAAATGGTTTTAAAAAAATCCCTCCTGTTCTTAATACTTTGTTTTGTCTTTCCGAAATAAGTGAAAAGTGTAAAAACGGGGAACTGCGACTTTGTGATACCTTCACTAAACGTTTTTTTGAACAAGGATTAACCGGCTCAAGACCTCTTGTTTCTATATTTATATAGAAGACAAGTTTTTAACAAAATGGCAAGTGACATTTTCGTGGCTGCTCACTGCTTTTATTATGATTTCGGTTCCGTGACAACCCTCTTCAGAACGCTTTGCTGCAATTGTTGAAAGTAAAACCGAACTCTATAAGGTCAGGCTCTCCCCAAACGAATGAGAACTACTGTTGTACACCTTACTTTTCTAGTTTTCTTCACACACTTAAAACAATTTTGGAAATACCAGTATTTGCCCATTGCGATTGCAAAGCCTCATGCAACATTGTTAATCCCCGTTACAAAACCCCTCTGCCTACTAGAGCTTTTAAGTTGGTATAGAAAATGGAACAAATATTACGTATTATATTTTCGACATAAGTCGAGATTTAACCATGGGTACATGTCCCCTAGGACATGTCCCAGGTCATCTTGAGCATAGACATATGTAACAGTGCATAGAGAAAGGAACCTAAGGGTAAAAAAAATAAATTTTCACTTTTTTTTTATGTGGACAACATCCGAGCATCGAATGAGACCGATCCCATGCTCCAAAAGTGTTCCCTCCCAGAGATATGCGCGTTTTATGAAAGTGATGGTACACCAAAGATACACGTTTTTAAATCTTTAAAATGGCTCTCTTGAACAAAACTGTTTTTTACCCTTAGGTCCCTTTCTCTTTTGCGCGTCACATAGAAACAGTACGGAGAAACAGTGAAATTTTCTAAGTATTCTAAAAATGAACTATGTTTTAAGATTTGTATAAATTTCGGATTCGCCACAACGGGCGCTAGGTCCCGAAAATGTGCTACCTTCAACAATAATAGACAGATGGGTAATCAAAAACATTAAAATATTCCTACGATTTTTACGATTTGGCCGACTTTAAGGACTTGACTCGTGGGTCAATTGTACATGGGGTCATGAAAATTAAGTCCTATCAAACATGGTCCCAACATCAAAACCATATCCCCCAATAGGGCCATTGCCATACGGGAAAGTAATCCATGGTAAAGAGTATAATATATAAAATTTCGGTCTGTTTGAACTAAGGTGTTGTCGACTTGCTATATCCTCCACCGAAAGGTGTGTGGTATATTAAATTTGTTATTCCGTTTGCAATACCACAAAATATTAATCGAAGACCTTTTAAAGTTTATATATTATTGATCGTCGTAAAATTCTTAGAGATTCTAACCAAGGCCGTCCGTCCGTGGGTTTGTTTTAAGCACGATATCGGTCAAACGATTCAACCTAGGATCCTAAAATTTTGAGTGATGATGGTTTAAGGTCATAAGCTATTTGGGATTGTAAATGGAAGAAGTCGCCCAAGGGGGAAATAGTTTTCCTTTAAGGCGCTAAAGAGCTTGGGTAATAAATACACTAATTTGAGTATTTGCTGGACGTTTTGGCTTCTTTTACCCAAAATACTTCCCGCATGGCCAAAACGGGCGATCAATAGTCAATATGGACAAAAAAAATAGAGTAACTAGCGGACCCGGCGAACTTTGACTCGCCTCAATTTAACACCTTCAGTAAACTCCAGAGTGATAATAAAACACAGATAGTTCAAATTTCAACGCGATTTATTTGATTGCTTTATGAAAAACATTGTTTTTTTATTTTTTGCCGGCGAAAAAATAAACAACAAACACGGTTTCCCAACACGCAACGTACGGCTGACCGTGCAAAAAAATAGGGAAATTCGAGATTAATCCCACATACTTCCAACGATTAACCTTGCGACTTATTGATTGTCATCGCAAGAGCCAATCGGTCATGACATTTCTACTTCTTTTCTTTCAACAAAGCATCTTGATTAATTTGTTTTTTTATTTGGCAAAAAGCAAGTGCCATTAAAGGACGATAACTACGAACGTTCTAGCTGACTTTATTTTTGGCATAATTTGTATCATACCATAATTTTTAATACATTTCTCCCTTACAATTCTATAAATTATAACGATTCTAATCTTAAATTGTATAACTTTACGGGTTTGGCTGTTCTATTTTCTCAATGTTGTTTTTTTCTTCTGTTTTGCAGTTTCCTCTTGGAGTCCCTTTCAAATGGCAGCGGTGCTCGCCTGACGTTGGGCTCGGCCGTACTCGTCTATCTGATTGCCTACAATGAAACAACAGCGCCATGTGTCGTTTTAGCCACCATAATGGGCACTATTTATGCAGCGTTGGCGGGTAAATATTTAAAGTCATCGCTCTCCAACAACCAGCAGCTACACTTGTCCTTTTTGTGGTATCTATCTTTGCTCCATTGCAGCTCGCTGTAAAACTAGTCTGAGGTCTTTACAAATGCCTTACATACGAGCCAGTAACAAATTCGACTTTGGCTGTCTGTTCCTGGCCACTTGGATGGAGATGTTGGCCATACTGTGTGCCTGTGGGGCATTGGCGCGAACGTTGAGCATGTGCTTGGATGCCATGACGGGCGGTTTGGCGCGCATTATGATTTTAGGCAAGTCGAACACAAAAAAGTGACTTTTTGATATTCGTATGATAAGCATGGGGGATGGATGGTTCGGGTGGTATACTTTCAGGCCGCAACTCACCAGCCAACGAACCGTGGCCAGATGTCTTGGGTGTTGCCGTGGTGTTTCTAGTAACCGGCATGTTTATGCTCGGCCTGGAGGTATGGCATACTTACTTCTCTTTGCATTTATTTTGTTTGCCACACTCATTTATTCATTTTGTGTATTAATAATTAATGCGATTTTCTTTCTCGTTTATTTTCTTTTTTCTTCCCCACCATTATTTAGCACTCGAAGGCATTCAGTTTTATAATGGCTTTGGCCATGTTCGGTCTAAATGCCATTTTAAGTGCGGTCGGCTGGTGGAATGGCGATGCAATCGCTTGGCACGAGACCATATTGCAACCGAGTGGTTTCAGAAGTGTACGTATCCTTTGTTTTTTTTTCTTAATAAATAAAAAGTCTAGCGCCTAGGCAGGGTTCAGCCGTACTCGTGGCTGAAGGACACTTATGACACTTTTGATATTCCTTTGAAACGTTTGTGCAAATACACTGCTAATAGAGGGGGAAATTGAGCTTGTAGTGCAATAGGATTCTACTGGAATTAAATGTATAAGTTACAAATTGGTTATTTAAATTGTTCACATAAATACAATTAAACGTAAATGATTTGATTTTGGTGCATAGAGGAGTTTAATTAAAGGGTAATTGAAGTAGGCTTTGAAATTACACTAAGGAAAAAATGTTAACACTAGGGCTACTATAATCTTAATATGTTAATATAATAAATATATCAGGGGCTAGTTTATATTTCAAATATTACGAGTGTTTATGTGTACTATTATTGCAATGAAGTTAACTTCCCTTCTAGTTAATTTAGAGAAAAAACACTACTGGGTGTTCCAAATACAAGTTTCTTTAGAAAAAAAGAAATTAAATAAACAAAACAATAATAAAAATCAAAAAAAACAATTGTATATATGACAGCGCATAGAGAAAGGGGCCTAAGGGTAAAAAAAAAACAATTTTAATTGTTTTTCTTTTTTTGATGTGGACAACATCTGAGCATCAAATGATCCCACGCCCCAAAAGTGTTCCCTCCCAGAGATATGCGCGTTTTATGAAAGTGAAGTTGACGATTCTAAGCGCAAAAAAGGGACCTAATCTTTAAAATGGCTCTCCTGAAAAAAACTTTTCACTTTTTTTTGATGTGGACAACATCTGAGCATCGAATGAGACCGATCCCATGTCCCAAAAGTGTTCCCTCCCAGAGATATGCGCGTTTTATGGAAGTGAAGTCGACGATTCTAAGCGCAAATAGAAAGGGACCTAATCTTTATAATGGCTCTCCTGAACAATACTGGTTTTTAACCTTAGGTCCCTTTCTATTTTGCGCGTCACATATGACCTCCACTTTAAACAGAAAAAAGTAATTGTCAATTTTGTTAAAAAAATGTATATTCAATTAAAAAATTATTCAAAATGGAGTGATAAAAAATTCATACAATCAGCGCACAAATTTAAATTTTTATTCAAAAAACAAGTTGTAGTATTTACAAACAATTTTGTAGGTCTTTCAGCAGCATAAGTAACTAAAAATTGTTCATTAATTAAAAAATCGGTATGACTTTTATCAGCAACATTTTCCATATGCCTCATTTGCATAAAAAAATGTAAATCATAGTCGGCAGAAGTAATCGACGAACTGCGTTTACCTAATGGTGTTGTACTCCTTACTGTGCCATAACTCTGATCAGAAACTACATATAAGAGCAGACAACTCCGTATATTTAGCGAGAATTACTACTAGTAGAGTTTTCCAACGAGCAAAGCCTACACAATAAAAAAAAACTCCTCGCACAAGCTTTCTGCACTGCATTGCATAATAAAATCATTCTTGGGCCATAAAAAATAACTGAGGCCAACCAGGACCCTATCCTTTTGGGAATACACTATAAGCACATTAGCGAGCAAATGAAATGATACTTAGGATTCTGATACTGTGAAAAATCGACCAAGAGAATAAAGTTTTCTCTAAATGACTAAAAATAATTCTATAACAGTTTTTTTTGTATTTTTTTATATATCATAATTTAATTTGAAATAGTCATGACTTAAATGTAGACTGCTAGTTGACTCACTGACCCGTGCGAAACGGAATTGGTGGAAATGATATTGCGCGTTGAAGATTGCTCTACGCACAGTTCGAAGATCATACGCAAAGGGTAATTCTCATTAATTCAAATGAGACTCCCGTATAAGTCATTTGCTTTGAAGCCTAAGTTATCGTTGCCAAAGACTGCTGAAGAAAACCATTAGCGGGTTTAGAAACAGCTGTACAGTCTGCCTGGCGACCGTAGCCAATACATTTCACCAATTTTTTACGTTGATTCTGAAAAAGAAACAACGAAAAGGTCTCGAACCAGAATAAAAACTGTTCAAGTCATAATAATGATAAAAGACTGCATAAATATAAACAAAAAGAAAAAACTCACTGAATTCTTTAAAAGTGGCCAAAGTTCCTGGACCTCTTCGTCGAGAGAAGCGTCCACTTGTTAAAATAGACATATGAAGTAGACATGAAAATGTACCAGACTATACGAGTATGACTGCTTTTTCATTGGCTTTTTTCCTTTAACAATTTCACTGACCTTAAAACGAACTAAAGGGAAGAGAGAGAGAGAGAGAGAAGGAACACTTGTAGACAAAACATTTAAATACAAGTTACACTTAATTATTGGAACATATGGTGGGAGCATTTATGGGGAATTTATATTTTCGTGACAAATACAATTATTTAATAAAGTACACGAATTGCCATTAAGCTTTTGTCGTAACCAACAAACAAAAACTGACAGGAAACTTCAAATTAGCTTATATTAGACTTCGAAAAAAAGCTCTCGAAATATTAATGGAATAGGCATGTCCAATTATTTGATAATCGAAATAGAGACAAAGTGATATACATACGTGAAAAAATTCTGTGGGGGGTAACCTCGATATGGCGAAGACATTTCAGGCAGAAAAACCGTAAAAGCATTCTCTGTAATAGCATTAGCCACGGTAACTAGGCAAAGGTGTTCTAGAAAAATCCCTAACCCTTCAATTAATTTAAATAAGCGAAACAAGTTTTATTGGAACCTGGAGAAATTGGACATAACTTCAGTAGAGTAACACTATCAAATTGTTGAGTAACATTACAAACTTGACTTATGTAGGCAAAAAACAACGCGTAGATTGGATGTTCTAATTTTTTTTAAATTCAACTATTGTAAATATCGTAAAATAATAAACAAAAAATAAAAAAGATGCCGAAACTTATAGAGATTTTGACGTAATAGGCAAATATCATTTGAATTGGATACATTAAATGCAACTTAATTAATTCCCTCAACAAGTGACTAAGAAAAAAGCTGTGCAAGGTTTAATTTTGTTACTCTCTAATAGAAGTCATTACACGATTTGAATATTAATCTCTTATGCATTTATTTATAGTGTGTTCAAACTTCGCAGCTAACAAGAGCAGTTTTCCAAGTAATTTTTACCTAGCCAAATGCAAGGCAGAGCTTTCGCATTGGTCTTCAAATTGATGGAAAAAATTGAAGAATTATTGATTAAATGTTCTACTAAGTTCAAATTGACGAAAATTGAAGTAGGTTCCAATAAGTTGTCCAAATTTATTTCATTGATGTAAGAATTTATCAGTTTAAAGAACGTTATTTTCAGTGCATGCTGTCTAAATGGGACGCTAGCCGTCGCATGCTAGCGTGCTTTCGTATGATCGCTTACCATAGGTTATGCTTTTAGAGCGAAAATTATATAGAACACAACGAGGCTGGTCAAGGATAATTGGCTGTAAAGGCAACCGTCCCTGATGCGGTTTTATGCTTGGTCAAACTCTTGCAGATTGTATTTGCTTCAATAACAGAATTTTTGTTTATGGATATAGCAGCAGAGCAAAAAATTGACCTCTGGCCTAAAGATCTGTGCCTACGGCTTTTAGCTATCGAACACATCCACGCGATGACTTTTCATTTCGATGAAAAGTCAGCTTATCTGTCGATGTTTCTTTTCAAACACTTCATACTCTTTGAGTTACCATAGTTGATCCATTGTTTTATAAACACGGACTATGCATAGATCCTATATTGCCCTTCTGCCTTGCAAACACTATTTTAAAATAGTAAAATAAGCGTTCAAAATTTCTTGGTGTTAATGCCCAACAATTTTAGAGATCGACGTTCCCATATGTAAAATCCGTTGGATTTTAAGGCCATTCTCGCTATTGGGCTTTCAACGCGGAATACTAACGATTCTTGACATTTTTCTAGCAGTTACCAACTCAACCATAAAATGTGTCTTGAAATCCTTCTTCTTGGTGAAAGGACAAGGACTATCTTACACCTCTGATCCTTTATGAATTATAGCACCAAGCATAAACTTTGTCGAAGATTTCGAAGTTCAATCACAGAGACCTCCAAACTCCCCTTAGGGACTTTTCTCATTGCTGGCCTGACCTTGTAGATCATTACTTCTTGCAGTTTGAACTCCACATACTCTAACTGATCTACTAAAAAATTATGTTCGTGAAAATACCAAAAAATGTTATTACTTTCAACAATTGCAGCAAAGCTTTCTGAAGAGGGTTGTCACGGACCCGAAATCATGATATAAGCAGTGTGCAGCCACGAAAATCAATGGCATTTTGCCATTTTGTTAAAAACATGTCATCTATTTAAATATAGATGCAAGAGGTCTTGAGCCGGTTAATCCCTGTTCAAAGAATACCAACAATTTTTAATAAATCACCACATTTGACTTATTTTTTAGCCAAAAAATATGAGAAAAATTCGAAATTGATTTGATGATAAAAATTTTCTACCCTAAGAACTTTGTAAGAATGAAAGATTTTCTTATTTTGTAAAAATTTCTTTCATATATTTTTAAGAATAGGTTTCATACGTATTATGAGGTAGTTTCATATTTTATACTTTATGAAATGTTAGATACTTCTTATGAAATATCATAATTTTCATAATTTTTACGAAAGGTTTTATAATTTTTATGACAGTATATCACAACAAACATAAAATTCTTTCAAAAATATTATAAAATTTGTTCACAATTTATAGGAAAAATTTTCACGAAAACTATGAAACTTTTTCATGAAGTATTTTTTTGTCTTGTTTACATGTATTCCATCTTTTTTTATTATTTAAATAGATTTTATTCCACTTCGAGACCTTTATAATTCCTTTACAGAATCAACTTAAAAATATTGGAAAAACAATTATTTCGTACACAAATCAAATTACTCACACAGTAGTCTCATACAAATATTTCATTCATTTCGTTTTAATTCTTTCAGAATATTATAAGGTCATACTGTACAGCCGTTTCTAAAGCCGTACAATGAACTTTGAACATGCTGCGTTTTAAAATTTGAGCTATGCTTTTTTGTGAAAATTATGAAAGCTGTAGAAAAAAGAAAGAACAATTTTCTTATAAAGGCATTGCGTACAAAACAAAAACATTTTCGTAAAAATATGAAGCAAAAATTAAATGTTCCTTAAGATTACGAATAACATTTTTACAATGACTTTTCGTAAAAGATATGAAGAAAAAATTACGAAATTTTTAAGAAGCTGGTTCGTGAATTCTTAGAAATTTTTTCTCAAAATACTTGAAATGTACGAAACGAATTTTTCGTAAAAAGTACGAATATAATTGTTTTCGGTGTTTTTTTAATGTTTATTCCAGAGATTCGCTTTTTGTCATCATCTAGGCATACAGAATAAATAAAGTTATCCGTGATTTATGTATTTTAATCTTTCATGGGGCGCTCGAAGTCATCTGTAAGAATTCAGTTGACCCCACCTAACGTAAAATCTTACTAAAGGGTGGTTAAATTTTATGGGCCGATGTTGATTTTGTATAAAACACAAATTATTTAGGAAATTATTGTAATATCTTTTTATTGTGACAATATTGGTATGGTTCAATTATGCATGCAACAAAATATCGGCCTAATGGGCGCTGCGACCTCGGCGGCACACCTCCATCCTATGGTCAAAATTTTCGATGACGCTGAGGCATAATTAAGGTTCTATGCCGTTGATGTGCAGAATTATCCCAACCTTTAGCTCTTGAATTGTTGGTGGCTTATCGACGTACACCTTTTCTTTCAAATAACCACAAAGAAAGAAGTCCAACGGTGTCAAATCACATGATCTTGGCGGCCAATTAACATCGCCACGGCGTGAGAAAACACGGCCATTAAACTTGTCGCGCAAAAGAGTTATTGTTTCGTTAGCTGTGTGGCAAGTGGCACCGTCCTGTAGAAACCACATATCGTTCACATCCATATCTTCCAATTCGGGCCATAAAAAGTTCGTTATCATTTCACGATAGCAAACACCATTCACAGTAACTGCCTGACCGGCCTCATTTTGGAAAAAATACGGCCCGATGATGCTGCCAGCTCATAAGCCGCACAGTCACTCTTTGCGGGTGCATTGTTTTTTCGACAATCACTATTTGATTATCATTCGCCCAAATGCGGCAATTCTGCTTACTGACGAATCCACTGAGTTGAAAATGTGCCTAAAGATAATTTTATGTACTAAAGATAATTTTCTTCGATATGCATTTTAATTTGAACGCCCATTTTCATAATAAGCCTGAATATCTTTAACGCGTTGCTCGCTTGTGTATCTTTCCATGACTCAAATTGAGTTAGTCTGAAATTGAGAAATATCAAATGAAATGCAGAAAAAACCTTGACGTTTAGGTGTGGTTCACATTCAACATAGGCCCTTAAAATTTAACCACCCTTTATATATCTTAGAGCATTTCAAACCTAACGTGTATAGCTTTTATACTGTAAACTTTTTTCCCTTCCAGTTTCTTACCGCCACTGCCTTACTATCCTTCTCCTTCCCCAGTGAGTATCCCAGCCAGAAAACCGGCTGGCAACGATTCACTGGATTTTTTATGATACTTCTGGTAACACTGTCCCTGCTTTTGGCTTCCGGTTGTTTAACCACAATATTGCACTACAAGTAAGTGAGACCCAAATGAAAATCTCCTGATGGGTAAGTCTATTATTTTTCCACCTAAACACTTTTCAGGCCCATAGAAGAATACGCAGCTGTCCCTTTGTTCCACATTTTGGATGAAAATAACTTTCACAAACTTGTGCCGGCAGCTGCCTGCATGCTGATGTTAACTGTAACCGGTGCGTTTTTGGAGTTATTTCCCGAACTGTATCGTATAATCGTGCGATTTGCCACATCTGAATGGAGAATATTGACCAAGCAGATTTCCTATGAAAGCTCAGAAAGTGGAAATCCAGTGTTGGCCGTCTTTATAGCGGGTATGTAAATCGTAGATATATTTTTTTTAAATTATTAAATAATATTTTGCAATTATAGGAAGTCTCTGTGCCATGCTTTCATTTGCTTGTCCTTTGCAAAATCTTAGTCACATCCTGGCGGCCAGTCACCTGTGTGCGGTTTTCTTCCGTGCCTTCTATTTACTCTATACACCCTTCCGTCCAAAATTTATTTTACAATGTAGTAAGTCCAGGTTGTAATAATTTGAGAAACAAATTTTGCAAAAAAAAAATCATTCCTTTCAGATAACGACTCCTCATTGTCTTATAGCCGTCTAAATACGGAGCCCATAACTCACAGTTCCTCGGCTTCTCGTTTGAAAAGAAGCCTTTGGAATCTAAGCGTAGGCAAACAAGTGCCAAATAAAAAACCCAAATCAAAATCGAAAAATAAACAAGAAGTGGAGAAAGAATGGTTGCTGTTGGGTGAGCCCACTTCACCGTGTCCTCAAAGGGAGGCCAAAGATGTAGAGTCTACCATTTTATCAGATGGAGAACCACCGGTGAGAATAGATTTCTCTAGAAAAAGAAAATAATTGTAATAAGGAATATCTTGTTGTTTTCTTAAGCCATCTGACTTTGAGTATCCGGATAAATTTGACAACTCCGACACGGACACTTCCACGGACATCGATGCCATTGTCGATGAGTATCGCCAAAAGGTCAAGGTCACCACTGCTGGTCCGTTGGATAGAACGACACGAATACCAACGGTTTCTTCGTGGCGTGTCACCATATTTGCCATAATTGTAGTCTTTTTGGGCATAGCCTTAAGTTTGGCGGGTATTTTTATGCATTGGCCTCCAGCCGCTTTAACGGGTTCGATAGGTTAGTTGTAAAATTCAAGATTTCATTACAGGTTTTCGCACATGTTCCATTTTTCTTTGCAGGCGTTTTTATCATTAGCCTCATGATGCCTCTGATACCGAAATACTCCGGCAGCGTGATCAATGTCAGTCCCGTCATCTGCTGTACCTCCATTTTTATGGGAGGCATACTCTTCGCTTCATGTGCTCAATATTCATGGCCTGCAATTGTCTTCTGGATAGCAGCCGGCCTAATTATGTTAATACGTTGTGATAATTACTGCTGCGACTGCTTAACGCAAACTTCCTCCCTAAATGAACAACTATTGCCCAGCGTGTCAGGTGGCAGCAGCAAAGCGTCAGCGGCAATGACCACAACAATACGCATGCCTAGGCCACCAAAGGGCATCATCACCATACCCACACACATCAATGCGCCCAGATGACAATCAGAGTCCTCAGAGGGCGAAGATTTGTTCAATGAGGACTTCAATATACGCGATTTCGAGGAGGATGGTGATGGCGACGATAACGACGATTGCTGGACTGAATAGACTGTGGATGGGACCTGTGAAGCGTTACGCTGGAGTAGTAGTTAGACACAATCTAAAATGAACACTTCAAACCAGGATCTGTTTTCAATTATTGAAAAAATATGCTTTTTACTTGTTAATGATGCCTCAAGCAATGAACCTATGGAGAAAATTAAAACCAGTTTTGCAAATTTTTATGGAGACTTTTTCGTGATGAGATCAAGTGAATGTTTATAGAATTATTTTTCAAAAGATTCTTATTACAACAATAACATTTATTCTGAATTATTACGTATGAATTTGGAAGAAGACTTTGTACAGGCTTTATTTAGTATTTAAGACATTTATTAAAGTTTCAAATGAATTTCAGAATGGAAAATGATAGTATTACGTTTTCAAATAAAAAGAAAATCGATGCGATAGAAAATTTGATACTTTTAAAGAGTTGGAAGGTATGAAATATAAAGTCAATAAATGTTTTATAAATTACGAGTATTGGATATTCATAAAGTAATACTCGGTATCTCGGAAAAGACAGCCGTTTTGTTAACTTATATCATGTATCGTAAGTAATAACAAGTGGACAAATTAATTTCGGTCGTGCCGATGCTCTCCATCATAGATTACGGTACAGTATCAACATTTGTGGCACCGGCGTTTTTTCTTTCAGGGTCTACTATCGTCACATCGGCATTAGTTTACGACATGTAGCATTTCAGAGTTAAGCGTGATTCGCTACATGCCAACAATATGTGTTTTAAATATCATCGTCATATCTCTATAAGTTCATGAGATATTTCCCTTTTAAGTGCCTAATCTTACCTTAACAAAGTCTAAAAAAACTTATAGTCATTGATTTCATTCTGTTAAATTTTGAAGCGATCGGTCCACTAGTTTGGCCATAAATGCGATTTTGTAATGGGGATATGGCCCAGCCTACTTTTTATCACCATCATGTAATAGTTCGTTATATATAGAGTTTTTAAGTTTAGGGTCGTTGATTTGTCCAGAGGTTGGCCCAGGCCTTGTGAGGGTGATTGTATATACCTTTTGACGGATCTGGTCCATTTTCAATACCAATCGGTATGAACCATGAACACATGTTTTTTAAATATTTCAGCCAACTAGTTGATTGCTTTTCATAGAGAGACAGGCGGACTATAATTCTATAAAAAGTAGTTCTCTATCCTATAGTGAAGGGTATAAAATCAGGAGAATTTAAAATATCTTAAATTTTGTTAACTCCTAACCCTTTGTTTTAATACATTTGCTACACATAGGTAGAAATTAGTTTCATTGAAAATATTTGTATTCGAGATATATCATTGAAGTGTTACGTTCGACTTAAAATCACGAATTGATTCATTGAACTTTAAACTTCAGATAAAAAAAATATACATTTGTACTTATGATATAGGTCAACAATCCATAACCAACAAGATAATTAAAATACAAAAATGTGGGCAAAGAGATTTTCGAGATGTCGTTTAAGAAATCCCGGTTTTTTACATAAACCATGGAAAATCCAGTAATTTTCAGGTGATCCGTATGCAAAGGGCTATGGTTCCGGAAAAAATATTTGAAGAGTCCAACGATGTCAGTTCAAACTGTTAATTTTTTTAAATTCAATATTGAACAGAACTAGATTTTATTGATTTAGAAGATGTTAGAGGTTAAATTCTACCCACCAAACCCTGAGGAAAATGATCCTTTGATTGCCCTGGGTCAATTCCGTCGGTGACATTTCGAAGCACTTTTTATCATTCACTAACTCTTCAATTCCTTACATTAATTTAACGCACATTGTAAAGGGTGGTTAAATTTTAAGGGGCGATGTTGATTTTGAATAAAACACAAATTATTTAGCAAATTGTTGTCATTTCTTTTTATTATGATAATATTGGTATGGTTCAATTATGTATGGAACAAAATATCGGCCATATGGCCGCCGCGACCTCGGCGGCACACCTCCATCCGAAGGTCCAAATTTTCCATTTAGGTTCTATGCGTTAATGTGCCGAGTTATCTCATCCTTTAGCTCTTGAATTGTGGCTGGCTTATAGACGTACACATTTTCTTTCAAATAAAACCAAAGAAAGAAGTCCAACGGTGTCAAATCACACGATTTTGGCGGCCTATTAACATCGCCACGACGTGAGATAACACGGCCATTGAATTTGTCGCACAAAAGAGCCATTGTTTCGTTAGCTGTGTGGCAAGTGGCACCGTCCTGTTGAAACATTATATCGTCCACATCCATATCTTCCAATTCGGGCCATAAAAAGTTCGTAACATCTCACGATATCGAACACCATTCACAGTAACTGCCTGACCGATGCCGCCAGCCCATAAACCGCACCAAACAGTCACGCTTTGTGGGTGCGTTGTTTTTTCGACAATCACTCTTGGATTATCATTCGCCCAAATGTGCCTCATCACTGAAGATGATTTTCTTCGAAAATTGATCATCCACTGTTGCCATTTCTTGCCACCATTCTGACCATTGATGACGTTTGTGACGCTTGTGTATCTTTACATGGTTCAAATTGAGTAAGTCTAAAATTGAGAAATATTAAATCAAATGCAGAAAAAATCTTGACGTTAAGGTGTGGTTCACATTCAACATCGGCCCTTAAAATTTAACCACCCATCAATCTGAAGAAAAACGTACATCAACTTGATGACAAGTTTACATAATTTTAAAAAAAATTGTAGATCAATCAATTTGTTTAACATTGAGCATCATTTTATGAAAACTAAGTTTTTTGCTTAGTTAGATTTGAGACCAAGTTTCTAAGGAAGATTTTATTCAATAGAAACCTAAAATTATTCAACAATAGTAATGACTATTAGTTGAAAGCAGATATGACTGCATTTGCGGTAAACGCTACATTACCATCATTCAACCCCAAGCAATGAATGTGTTTAAACCATAATGAACAGTTACACCTTTAAGAGCAGGCAGATTTGCATTCGACGAGAACTGCTGGCATTAGAGTTTAACACTGAATAAAGTAAATACAATAAAAATCTCTCGTGTGTTTATAGGTTCTATCATGCGTAGTTGTTGTATATAGTACACTCTGGCTACCTCATATAAAATATTGATAAACAAAATGCAAGATTGACATAAAACTGATAAATCGCTAAAAGCTTTTCGGAATTGGTCTAACGGACGATTTTTTGGGGCAAAGTCAACAAACGCTGCACATATCTTGCGGGTAGCTTTTTCATGTGGAGTTCATCATGTAAAATACTCCAAACTTGTTTTTCGTGTATTTTTAGCTTTATTCGTCTATCTTTAGTCACTTCATTAAATATTTTTCTAATGTTTTCAATAGTAGTAGCAGTTTTCGGTCTTCCTGAGCGTTGTTCATCTTCCGTACTTGAACGACCCATTTTAAATTGTTGAACCCAGGATTTCACGGTGGAGTATGATGGTGCATTATCACCATGAACAGAATCCAATTCATCTTTGATTAATTGTGGCCTTTCATATAAAAGTGTTTAATTACCGCACGAAACTCTTTATTTCCCATTTTTCAAAAATTATAAAACTTGTTTACTTCAATCACCTGTAACAAAGAAAATAATCATTAAATATTTCGGAAATTTTAACAGATGTCTTATAAAAAAAAGATTGCTTTTAAAAAACAAAAACAAAAGTTGCTAGTAAAACAGAAAATGTGCCAGGCCAGTTAGTTTTGCGGTCGCCCTCGTATATAAGTAGATAACCTATAGGATATGTCTATAGTGAAACTGTACAGATTCACTATTGCCTTTGTCATCAGTATTACTGACCAAATATACCCCAGACAATGCTTTCTGCTATAGACATTTATCATGGGCTTGTCATTTAGAATTCACTAATGACATTGGAACCAGTAATTGAATATTTTTAGGTCAAATTTTTGTCTATACTTACATTGGGAGTTTTTAATCAATTGTCGCACTATTGACTATGAAGTTCTTATGTGGTCATATGGAGACATTAGAACTAAAGATTCAGTGGTACTTTTTAATAATCGTAGTCAACACATTTGGCTTTATTTGCTAGATGTCCACACTAGAACGATTGGAGAGGATATTTTTCACATAATTTTTTTCTCGAAATAAAATGTTCTACCACCCTAAAAAAAATCGAAGCTTTATCCGTGAACTATATCTAAGCCCTTCCGATACCATATGTACTCTCAAAAAAAAATAAAAAGTGTAGACGCTTCCTTGACAATGTCAACCAAAATATAGGGTGCGGCAAAAGTCGCGAAGGGATTTGAAAAATTAATAACTTCTTCTTTTTAGGACTTGTAAAATAAAACTTGTAAAATAATCATGAAAAATTACAACGTTATCCAACTAGCCAAAATCATAGAATTTTATTTTCAACATCTTCGATAAATAATTCAAACTCAACGAGCCTATTGTCGTCATTTAAATGTGCGGAATTCCCCCTTAGAATCTATGATTCGACGCTTAGTGAAGCGATTTCGGGAGCAAAGCTCAGTGAGGGATCTATAGAATAATTTATGCACTTCGCTTCCAGGAATTGGCCAGAGAACTTAATGAATTCATTCATTATCTGATAATGAGCGATGAATCCCATTTCCACTTAAATGGTTTTGTAAGCAAACAGAACTGCAGATCATGGGGTGCTGAGAACCCAAGGGTGCTTCATCAGCGACAATTACATCCAATTAAATGTACAGTATGGTGCGGAATTACGACCCAAAGAATTATTGGACCATTCGTTTTTCGAAGATAACAATGGCAATGCTGTAACTGTTAATGGCGAGCGATACCGAGATATGCTCCAAAATTTTTTAAGGTCAGCTCTTTTTAACAATCTAGAAATGTGGTTCCAACAAGATGGGGCCACTGCATACACCGCTCGAACCACTATGCACCTCCTAAGGAAGATTTTTGGCGAACGTTTAATTTCCAAAAATTTTGCATTCAATTGGCCTGCCCGTTCGCCGGATTTAACAGCACCTGATTATTTCATTAGGGGATATTTAAAAGAGAGGGTGTATCTCAATAAACCCAGAACCCTTGAACAGCTTAAGGAGAATATTCGGACCAAAATAAGAGTGTTCCCGATATTCTGATTCGTAACATGGAAAAAAATGAGTTATCAGGAAAAATACACGGGTTTTTTTCAGTGTGATTTCAAAAGTGTATACACCATTCGAAAGTTTCTTCTTTCTAAATCTAAGTGCGTAAGATCCGAAAACTAACTCCAGATTTTGGAGATGTTTGGGAAATTTCAAAAGAGGTTTCTTGGAAATTTCAAAAGAGGTTTCTCAGCAAGATCTACAAGAAAAATAATATCATTTTCCAGGTATTTTTCTTTGTCACACGGTGTTATCTATCAAAACCCAAAGCATTCGCTTAGAACCAGATGGTAGACACTACTATAAGGTTCCGGCCAGTGAGCATTAATACAGCCCATTGATTTAAGTGACGTTTCCATTTTGTTTCTTAATTGAATAATGGTGAATGCATGTTAGTACTTGCCTAAAATCGGTCTTAAAATCTGAAATATTTACCGTTGTTAGCTCAACGAAAATCACAACGTAGATTTTCTTTCAGTGCTTTAATGATACAGTTTAAACATTCCAATAAGCAAGATCTTTTTTACTTCTTCTCTGTACATTTCATAGCTTTTAACTTTATGCCCTCTTACTGGTTTCAAATCTCTTAACACTTGCAGTTTAAGCTCGAATACTCTGCTACATAAGCGACGAATAATTAAAACATCTTCACTGGATTGACTTGTTTTTAACATTAACAAAATCAGCGTTATCTAGTTTTGATTATTTATTATTTTATATTTGAATAGTTTTTAATAAATTATCATCGCCAAGAGATACTGAGTTTATTTTTCTCAGCCCGCATGGTGTGAGTAGTTATAAATAATATTAGCTCTCCGTAAAGTAATTTACTCAATTCTTTATCATTTGTAAATTTGATAAAGAGAACAAAGGCCAATTTATCTATTAAAGCAAACAAAATATGCCTCTGCTCAACTACCTGACAACAGAGACCGGGGTATTTAAGAAATCTACAGAGATTTACAAATTAGTATTTCGTGGAACGTCCGATCATGGAGGAAAACAACGCTGACAACATTGAAATTCTTACCAAAGCGGATTGCTTAACAATTGTCAAAAATAATTTGAATTTTTTAAATGACTCGGACTTTGAGTTAAAATCGTATAGAGTTGTAAAAGCCTCTAACGATTTGGTGGGTTTTATGGGTGAATACTACAAATTGAACGTGGAAATACAACAAAAGGTAAGTGAGACCGCGGGTGTATTAACACGAAAATTTGAACTGATACGAGTATTTGTTACCCTAGAACTGTGATGACATTGAAACCTTAAAGTATTTCGTCAAGAGTGTCCCCGTTACAAATCAAGTATATCGCAATGAGTGTGAACGCAAGGGTTTCTTTCGCAAAGAATCGGATATTTATGCCAATATTTTACCAAACATTCAACGTTTTGCTGCTTCAGCTCTTTTTCCCAAAGCATATTTGGCACGAACAGATGTCTTAGTTTTGGAGGATTTTTCACTGACCGAAAAGAAATTAAAGCAGTTGGAAGGGCCCCACGAATACACGACGAAACACTATAAATTGTTTTTACAACATTTGGCCAAACTGCATGCGGCCAGTTTAGCCTGGGAATCAGAGGAGTCCATAGATATTGGCCAGAAGTTCAAGCATGTATTGTTTGAGTTACAATTGACCGCTACGAATGAATGGTACACCACGGGAATAAAGGTAAGCTCTGGCATATCTCACTTGTTCAACAAAAGGAAATTAACTCAAAATTTCCAAGTTAACATTTTTTATAAAAAAAAGCATACAGAGGCCATCTCTACCCATTGGGAAAAGTGCCCATCGGTTGATTAAAATTGTTTATCATTTCCATTTATTATGGTACTTAAGAGTACCATAACTTTTTGTTTAATGTCTTTACAGAACATTTGGAATTTTTGAGTTTATTTCCCCTTGCTGGAAATGTGTGACATTATCAAACGATTAATGTTCTCTCCTCTGCAGGGTGTTTTGTATTTAGCCCTTCATCATCCGAAATTCCAATACCCCAAGGCCCAAGAGTTCATAAATGAAAAGCTTTACAACATTTTTCTCAACTTGGAACAGTTTGTCAATCCATCTTCCACTCTACGCAATGTCTTGTGCCATCGCGACTCCTGGAATGCTAACATATTTTGGGAATACGCCGACCCTGCTTCACAAACAGATCCAATAGCTTGTCGCATTGTCGACTTTCAATTGATGCGTTACAGCCCGCCCGCCATCGATGTTTTAAACTTTCTCTATAACAACTTCCAGGATACCCAGCAGAGGGATAAAGAAATACCACAGCTACTGCAATACTATTACAACTCTTTCAGAGAAGAACTGAAGCGTTTAAAGCTATCGGAGGATTTAATAACGCAGCAAGAATTTGACGAAGATTGTCGTAGAGCTTTATTGCCCATCTTAACCCTAAAGGCAATTTGTGATCCCCTGCTTAAATTACCCAAAGGTTGGGCAGCACTGATGCGTGCCACAGAACCGGAAAAGTTCGATGTTTATATGAACAGTGATCGAAGGGAAATGTTTGAGAGGGTATCGCAAATAGACCCTGACTATAGAAGTAGAATTCTTCTTCCAGTTCAGGAGATAATGGAGTATTTGGGATTCAATAAATCGTGCTGAAGTTACTGTAACAAAAATCGCCTTTTTTAAATCTGAAGTTTATTTCCTGCGCGAAATTCACTTAATCTGGTGCCACTGAAGTACGCCTTGAAGTAGTTACATATTAAAATTACTGTTCTAATCAAATAGCCAGACCCAAGAAATTAGGGCAGCAGGAGTACAGGAAAAATCTTGTCTTTGATTAATAAAACAAGTCGACAAATTAAGTTCGTCAGTGCCGAA
Organism: Hydrotaea diabolus; assembly: GCA_963513945.1. Lineage (NCBI taxonomy): Eukaryota > Metazoa > Arthropoda > Insecta > Diptera > Muscidae > Hydrotaea > Hydrotaea diabolus. The sequence continues at coordinate 210,190,407 of OY740717.1, forward strand.
GCCCTTCATCGTGGTATAATATAAAAAATATTGTCAAGGGGGCATGCCACCGTCCTCTTTTCTATCAGGGCATTTTCCAAGCAGTACTAGTTAACGAAATATAACCTTTTAAAGTTCAGGGTTGGGTGGGCGGTAAATGTTTGGGCCAAGCCCCCTTGTCCAATATATTCATAATATCGTCTATAATAATTGCCTAGTCATTGATTTCCTACTGTTAAAATTTAAGTATGATAGGTCTATTACTTTGGCTATAAACTGGATTTTTAAAAAGGGCGTGGCACCGGATGTAGTTCGATCTATGGCAACATAATATGTTCCAAATATCAGTCATACCCTTATAAGTATATGAGATATTTTATTTTCAAGTTCAGGGTTGAGTGGGCGGTGCAACGCCCCCTTGTTTAATTTGTTCACAGTATAATCTATAATACTTGCCTAGTCATTGATTTTATTTCAAAATTGTAGAACTATCGATGTATTAGTTTGGCCATAAAAGCTGGCGGAATGTGTTTCTATCCAGACCAACATCATATGTTCCAAATATCGTCATATCTCAAATAGTTCAATAGATATTGTCTTTTTAGGTTCAGAGTTGTGTGGGCGGTGCCACGCCATCTTGCCCAATTTCTTTATAACACCGTTCAACACGCTTTTGCACACATGAAGAAGACCTATATATTCGGAATCTACGTCAAAAAATAAACTACCCGTGTGCCCCAGTTTTTCTAGATCAATTCGTATTTTCGCGAAAAATGTGAATATATATTTGGTTAAAAACCACTTATATAGACATATTTTGTATTAACATACAAGTCCATATCCATAAATTTTTTGCAAATATAACGAATTGAAGCAGAATAAGTGGGATACACGTGTATTTTATTTTTTCCTCCTCTTTCAGAATATACTAATTTTTTTCATGTGTGCAACCAAAAGCTTAAATTTGTCATACAGTGTAATATAGTCTATAATAATAACCTAGTCATTGATTTCATTCTGTTAAAATTTAAGATTAGTTAGTTTGGTCATAAATGCGATATTTTAAAGGTGGCGTGACGCTTTTTCTCCAGGATGTGTTTCGATCCATTATACGTGTAACAATGTACAACCTACGATCCTGAAATTTTGCATGATGATGACACTTGGTCATAAGCTGCTTGGGATTGCAGATATGCAAAATCGGCCTAGGGGAAAAAAGTTTCCCTTTAAGGGACTAAAGGTGCCTCGGGAAAAGATTCCCTTTTCCATAATTTGCTTAACAACTCATAACTTTTTGTAGACGAGCAATGGTATAAATTGGTACTATTAGTTGGAACGCATTAAATACCTCAAAGAGGACATAGTTGGTGGACTTTTTGGCTCACGTTGCCTAAAAAACGTCCCGCATTGTCAAAACGGTCGATTTATAGTCAATATGGACATATGGGTACTCAAATTAAAAAAAAGATTGAGAGACATTTTATGTAGATCCAAATATACTTATAGAGTAATTTAAAAGTTTCGGTTGAGATTAGGGACGGACGCATGGACCGAAAGAGCCAAAGTAGCGTGGGAACGGTGGAGGGTATTTAAGGTTTGAAATTGACTGACTTTACGACGTGTTTACTTGTTTTTTAGTAATGTAGGATTGATAAGGTCGAAAGCATACTTGCTTTACAGTTATTGTTGGTCGTTTCATTAATTATGCTATAGTTCAAGATAGCAAAGAACTAATCAAAAAAGGCCTCAATTTAGAATTTAAAAAAGATAACGCAATTGAAAAGGGAAAAAAACTTAGAATGAAAGCTGAAAAGAAGACAAAGCCTTAGCCAAATACTGGGGCATCTTAATTGTGTGCCAACATTGGCCATAACACTCGTCATTATAAGTATTTCACACCTGTCCAACATAACGGGTTGTGGATTATTTTGAAATAATATATTATTGTGGCAGGGGTAGTTCTTTCCCTTTAAAAACATAAAGAGAAACACAGTTTCATATCTCTTTAGTAAGAAATTTATCGCTTTACGCTTTCACCACGTTTGGAAATAAAGCAAAATTATTGTCATAAGCAAGGCTGTGTAGCTCAAACGGTGTGTTTATTAAAGAGAAGCCCAGATAAATCACCCACAAAATATTTTAAAGTTTTTGGGCATGCTAGTGGACTACTTACGGTGCGCACTGACAATAATGGGGTGCCATATTAGAGGTTGTGCGTCTCATTCCTAGAACATCTATTCGTCGTCGATCTTAAAAACTCAATTTTTTACCCATTCAATATTTTGAATAAGCGATTATCTGCTCTAACAAAAAAGCTATAACAAAAGCTTATTTGTTAGAGCAGATCTATGTAAGTGGATACCGATTTTGCTTAAAGGCCCATTTAGTCTCGACGGTTGACGGTAGATTCTGCAACCTGCAGAAGTCTACCGTCGTCAACCGTCAAACTGTAGTTATCTCCCTCTAACACATGCAAAATGCAACCCTCAACTGAAATAGCTGATTGCCTACCGTCAACCGTCCACCGTCAACCGTCGAGACTAAATGGGCCTTAAAAATCATACAAGAATTAGCTGACGAAAAGCATTTCAATCTCAATGGCTATGTAAACAAGCAAAGCTGCCGTACCTAAGACTTGGAAACCTACAGGTAATTGTCAGAGAGTGTTATTTTGGTGCGCATATTGGAGCCAATAATGTTCCATTTTTTACAAAAATGTTGCTGCTAAAGGCGAGAGGTATGACATGCTTATCATTGTGTGTGGACGGAGATTGATAACAAGGACTTGGGAGATCTTTGGTTTTAGCAGGATGGATCGCCAAACAACACAACCCACGATGTCACTTGGGCACCGTGGAACTTGGATTTATCGCCATTAAACTTGTTCTGGTAGGTATTGTAATTGGACGATATTATACGAGTAATCCATTTACAATTCAGGTTCCTAAGTCGAAAATTAAACAAGCCAAAAACCGTAACCAAGGTTTTTGGAAATCGGGTTGACAGTATGCACTTCTGCAAAACCAGCGGATCCAACCACATATGGAAATGTTTTCTATAAATAATGGAAATTCAAATAGTCAGTTGGAAATCGTTTCGAAAAACAAAAATTTTGTTAGTCGGCAGCACACATAATGGTAATGGTATTGATAAGCCGCCCCAACCAACGGCGTTTGCCCGACGGTGATGTGTTTGCTTTAACTTCGCAGATTTACTTTTCCTTACCTCTATGAGAAACAACAACAAAACCTGATCTTATTAATTTGTGGAGTAATTCACTCTTTTAAAATAAATAATTACAACAAATGATAAAAATAAATAAGACTTTCAGCTCAAATCGCCAACTGTTAGTAATCATGGCGGAAATTCGGTGGGACATTCCATAAGATGATAGCTTTGCCTTAAGTATGGTACCAGAGAATGACAACATGTACTCACCAAAAAAGAGTACTTGAGTACTTATTCATAATTTCCATACTTGTGCGCACCAGTATTTACGCCAGCCTGACTGCACACTTTACTTAAATAACGTTGCGACAAGTATGTACACACTCTAACCTCATATCGCACATATGTATGAATGTTATGATACTCGTTAAGTCTAGTCATAACACGCTCGTACCATACGTGGTTGCACTCTAACATTTAACAAGTATACTTCTTATGGTTCGTTATTAAGTGGTTGTCGTTCTATCGAACAAGCAACAGTTCCAATTTTTTTACATCAAAAACTGGCCGAAATACAACAAATTGAACGTAAAAATGCTCCAAAAAAGCGTATTTTCCCGCAGGCTGCCTGAGTCCTTATATGGGGAAATTTTTCACTTTGGCCCGATGTGACCGACTAGCAATACCAAGCAGCTTAACAAAATAAGAAAGAAATCTGGAAAGTTTCAGCCGTAGAATGTTTTCAACAGACGGACGGACATTGCTATATCGACTTAGAATTTTATGACGACCAATAATATATACATATATGTACTTTGTACGGCCTCCGATGAATATTTTTATGTCTTGCAAACGTTACTCGTATGACGAAGTGAATATACCCTTGACCCTAGTGGTGCTTTATTGTGCTTTACCTTTTGTTCATTTTATAAAATACAACAATATTTTTCAATTAATATACATAGGTACAAAGATTTTATTTCAAATACTCGTAACTCATCAGAAAAAAATCAAGTTGTGACTTCATCTCCTTCAGAAACCAACAAAAAATACAAATACAGACATAAGTATACACCCCATACTGAATGAACGCATACATGAAAAAATATTTGAGTACTCTAGTATGCACCTCATACTCTGGTCTTTTCTCCTATAATTCATGTCATGAAAACACAATTTAACAATTTGGTGCACACCCAATGTATTGTCCATTTTCACTTGTATTCATACATGCATGAGTGTGAGATGCCCTGTCGACTATTAGTACTTCACATATTTAGTTTGTACCCCGTCTGGATATGTTATGTGTGGTGTTTGGTTGGAACATTTACTCTTCACACTTATACATGTCTCACCAGTTGTACTTTAGGAGTACTCTAAATGGGCATTTCGTCATTCACTGTATGGTACATGCAATTTATCATTTGGTCAAATTTACCGATTATTAGTTGCCAGAGCCGCTTGCTGTGGCAACTTATAGTTTTGTTCATTGAACTATTTCGCTTTAATAACCAAAAACGGGTGAAACAATTTAATTGTAAAACATAAATATTAAAACAATAAGTAAAGAATTTATTAGGCGGAATTTCAAGGATTCTCTTAAAATCATACCGCGTAAAGGAAAATTAAAATATATCTTCCTCCGATAGTCAAGTGGGCCGAAAAAGGTTATGAATGTTTGCCAAAATTGGACAATATAAATTGTATCTTGCTAAGTCCCAACAGCTTATGGAGACTGAACCGGTGAAGTATGATTATTATATGCATTGTGATCGTAGGGAAATGTTTGACCGAGTTGCACAAATCGATCCAACATTTATGGAAACAATATTATGGCCTGTGCAACAGATAATGGAATATTTTTAATATAAGGCTAAATAAGATAATAAATAAATTTATTTATTTCAAAAAAGGGTTAACTATATTTTATTATTCTGGGCCGGCAAAAAACAAAATCATTTTAAAGTGACATCAGTGCACAACATTATAATATTAGTCACATTGAAATATTGCATTAGGTTTCGCTTAAATCGACGTTGAACTATTGGCCGCACTTCTGTGTTGTTACCGTGCGAATGAGTCGTTATTTTGCAATTATGTTGAAAACGAAAACTTACCCAAAATTGACTTTAGCACCAGTTATAGAGCTAACTAATACATAGGTGTATTTTAAGTCTTTTGTTAAAATAAAAATCATTTAATTTATGCCTTTTCTTGCACCGAAAGCCAAAATTGGACAATATAATTTGTATCTTGCTTAGACTAATTTCTTTTTAATTGGACCTTTTACAGAAGCTTAAAATCCTGATAAAATTATGTAATTATTATTAATGAATTTCAAACATCATTTCATTATTTAAAGGTTTCTACTTACTTTGTCACTACAACCAATACATTCCGTTCCCTATACCTATACTGAGCATTCGGTTGCACTAATGGAAAATTGATAGTACATGCAATCTCAATGATTTGGTTGGCAAAAAAGTTTGGTTGTGACAACGAATCTGTTCTCTGTGTGCCGAAAAAAATTTCGTTTTCTACTTTTATGAAGTGTTAAAAAGGAAACTTGGAAAGGAAGCTTGGATATACTTTTGGGGATAAAAATTAAATTATGTTTATCCATTTTCTGATGCTAGTGGTGTTTTTGGTTAAACCTCGAGAAATATGTTGAAAAATGTTTCAAATTTTATATAAGGTGGATTCTGAGATTATGGGCCAATTTCGACAACATTTTTGGCATTCGATTTTTTTGCAGAATTTAATATTTTTTTGCAGAATTTAATAATGAAGTTTACAGCAAGATTTTGCCAATCATACAACGATATTGTGCCACTCCTCTTTTTCCGCAATCGTATTTAACACGAAAGGATTTGATGGTTCTGGAGGACCGGAAAAGAATCTGAAACAAAGTCAAGAGGAGGAAATATATGCCAACAGACATCATCAAGTGTTTATGGAACATTTGGCAAAATTGCATACGTCCAGTTTAGCATGGGAACGAAAGGAGTCTATAGATATTGGACAAAAGTTCGAAGATATATTATTTAAATTGGAAATGACAACCACAAATAAATGGAATATAACAGGAATCAAGGTATAAAATGGAGAAATGTTTAATTGGTTTTTTTTTAAAAGAAATCCTGTTTTGTATCCCTGACAGAGTATTTAATATCTGGCCCAAAATCACCCGAAATACCAATACTCCCAAGCCCAAGAGTTTATAAATCAAAAACTATATGTGACAGCGCATAGAGAAAAGGACCCAAGGGTAAAAAATTTTCATTTTTTTCTTTTTTTGATGTGGACAACATCTGAGCATCGAATGAGACCGATCCCATGCCCCAAAAGTGTTCCCTCCCAGAGATATGCGCGTTTTATGAAAGTGAAGTCGACGATTCTAAGCGCAAATAGAAAGGGACCGAATCTTTAAAATGGCTCTCCTGAACAAAACTGGTTTTTAGCCTTAGGCCCCTTTCTATTTTGCGCGTCACATATATGGAAACAATATTACTGCCTGTGCAAAAGATAATGGAATATTTTAAATTTAAGGCCAAATAATATAATAAATAAATTTATTTATTTCAAAAAAGGGTTAACTATATTTTGTTATTCTGGGCCACCAAAAAACAAAAACATTCTTAAGTGATATTGAAGTATTGCCAGGTTTCGCTAAAATCGATGTTGAAATTGGCCGCATTATTCACTTCTTTTTGCGAATGAGTCGTTATTTTGCAATTTATTCAAAATCGACTTTAGCACCAATTACGTATAGGGATAACTAATAAGGTATATTTCAAATCTTTTGTTAAAATAAAAAATCCGTTTATTTTGACCTTTTGTTACACCCAATGATGCGACACCCAATGATGCGACGATTCCGTTCGACATCTTCGTTTTTTTTAAAGAAGCTACACTTACTTTTTGATAGAAGATTTTTGCAGTGGGAAGAGTTGGACACTGTTTTCCGTAAAAAAATGTAAATGACATTGTTTGACATTTTGTATTATAACTGAATTTTATGAGAGTGCTGATTTTTCTTGAAATTTTCAGGAGGTTAACTTTGTGTAAACACATAACATAAGGAGTACAGTTCTTCCTAGAAGGATATGAATAACAATTCGCACCCTGAATGTCTCAGCAAAACAACAACTGATAAAGATTTTGAAGCAGTTAAGAAAATTTTATTTTTTTTTTAAGGAAAAAATTTAATTAAAAGTAATTTCGTAATTACCGGACTTGACCTCCTCCTATTTTTTCCTGTTCCCAGAACTAAAAATTCCCTTGAGTTCAATCAAGAAGCGCACATCAAAAGTAATTTAAGGATTGCATTACATATTTAATTAAAATTTAAGATTTAGTCTAACTTTGGTAAGCGTTTTTTTAAAACCGTTTTGTTGAGCGGTAAAACTTTTCATAACAAATCAGTCGCGGTAAAATTAGGAAGGTAGTGTTATGCAGTCAGCTGATTAATAATTTTTTTTTCGTAGAAATTTGAACTTTCAAAATTTAAATTTGACAAAGACAATTCTTAAAGTTTTTAAAGCTAAATTTCTATATAAAACATTCACAATACTCACCAAGCATTCACAAAAATGTATTTTAGGTATTTTCTTTAAAGTGACTTTGACAGTAATGCTAACTTTTTTTGTTGATGTTAGGCTAGTGACTTTATCTCGTTTGTTGTACCGTGAAATCACTCAAGTTTTGAGTGTTTTATCCGGTATAACTTAATATAGCAAGCACAAACTTGCTCATTCTTCCTCTCTCAAAGATATACGCATTATGAGCGATGGTAAATAATATTAGCTCTGTGGTCTAAAAATTTGTAACAAAATAGTATAGTTGATTTTTGGAATTTAATACAAATACTTCATTCAAAATGTGTTGATAGGCTTTTTTAATTTTACAAGCGAAAAAAATCGTGTAAAAACCCACTAATACTTTAAAATTGTTATCAAACCAAAAACTTTCTTATTCTCTCAATATATGTTGGATATTCCAGTCCAAAATCGTTTGTTTCAATAATTTGTTATTTATATCATACAAGTTATAACGGAAAGCCCGTTCTGCGCAACTCAACAGAATGAAGCGGACTTAACTTGAGAATAATTGTGGAATAACCATTCTTCCTTTTAGGACACATTGTTCAAAGTTGAACATGTTTTATATTGTGTGCTGGGTAATGGGGTATTTTTAAGTGCAGCCCATAAAATTGTTAAGTGCATACTTAGGTACTATTTGTACGCTCGCACATGATCATGCGTTCCCACATGGTGATAAGAGCAGCCCACACACATAAGAAATGTGACACTATTTGTGTATTTAGGATTATGTACGGTTGTTGAAAGTCAACGGAGAAACCCTTGATTTGTTATCACCAGGAGACCGATAGTTCTAGACTATTTTTAAGATATTCAATTTTTTAATGTACATACAATTATTTCTAATAAAAATCAGTATCTTACAAATGCTCAAAACTGAATGACGTGTGTGTTTATTCATTTGGTCCATTCGAACCTTTAAAAGACAAGAGTTTTCCCCTACCCAAGGTAAGAGACTCTAAGTTAAAAATAAAATCGGGTCTTTAGCGCCAGAGCTAAAGAAATATTTTTACCGCCTGAGGTACAAATTTAAAAAATAAAAAGTGTAAACCAAGACTTTTAACATTGGTTTAAGAATTTACCGCCTGAGGTAAAATTAAAACAACTGGGAATAAAGAACATTCCTTAAAAGAAAACAAAAAGCGTAAACCAAGGCTAGACATTGGTTTGAAAAAAAAAACACACGAAGAAAAACAAAGAAATTATAAATAAAAATGCTTCCGGTCCCGCTAAGTAAATCGATGCAGGAACTGGCTGCGAAGCAGGAAGCAGTGTACGAAAAAATTAAGAAGCTGCTAAAAGAGGAACCTAATTCTACGGAATTAGAGACGTTATGGGAAGATTTCCAGCAACGTCACAAGAGTATGGTGGCGGCAGAAGCACTAGCAGGCACCAACTATTTCAAGAACAATATTTTTGGGAATCTGTCCAAAAATATTGAAGAGTGTAGAAAGCAGCGAAGTTTACAACAACAAGAGACAATAAAGAAACAAGATAGCCAAATCCAACAACTACTAAAACAACAAGAAGAAGAAAATTTTCCACAACAGCAACGACAACAAGGACAAGAAGACATTTTACGACAACAACAACAATACGAAATTATGCAACAACGAAAAAGTCTTTTCAAGGAAGAAAATGACACGTTCCGAGAATGGCTGAAAAGAGCTGGTATTTTATTGACTGAATGCAATCGGCTAATGGTATCAGATGCAAGTCCTTACGATATGGACTTAAAAATGAAAAGCCTACAAAGGATGTGGGATGTCGTAGAAGGCGAAAGACGAAACATTGAAGAAATCAATGATGATGTCGAAAAACGTTATAAACAGATGGCGCAATCTGTTAAGATAATGATACTAGATATGGCGGATACGATTGGGAATAAATCAAAACCGCAAATTACATCCATGCTTGAGCCACAAAAACCATCCATACCAAAGTTTTATGGAGCCATAAGAGATTGGCCTAATTTCTATGGCATGTTCAAAGAAATGGTACATGAACGAGCAGAATTCTCCGAGACCATAAAATTTAATTATTTAAGAATGTGTTTGGAAGGAGATGCCAAGTCTGTCGTATCCCATTTAATAGCTGGAGGTCCATCAAACTACGATGCTGCACTTCAATTATTAAAAAAGCGCAACTGCCGTTCGGGACACGACATCCAATAATTTTGGAAAGATCACATATTGTGGATCTTTTGATTAAACAAGCGCATGAAACGACGCTCCATGGAGGAATCAACTTAATGCACACACATCTCACAAGGTCATACTGGATTTTTAATTTGAAGAAGTCTCTAAAGAAATATCTGCGAACATGTGTCACGTGCATAAGGTATCGTCAAGATATATCTAAACAATTAATGGGCAATCTGCCGAAATGCAGAGTAACGGAATGTTGGCCATTCGTCCATACTGGATTGGATTATGCTGGACCGTTTAAATTGAGGTGTTCCAGAGGACGTGGGAAGAAAATGTACAAGGCATACATTGCTGTGTTTGTATGTATGACCACAAAATCCATTCACCTCGAAGCAGTCGGTGATTTGTCCTCAGAAGCCTTTTTAGCAGCGTTACGAAGGTTTTTTGCGAGACGAGGCAAAAGCGAACATATATATTCGGATAATGGTTCGAATTTCGTAGGTGCCGCGAGAATATTGGAAGAGAACTTCAAAACAGCGCTACAAGAAAACGCCAACATTGCCCCAGTATTGGAGAATGAAGCCATAAAGTGGCATTTTATTCCACCGGCAGCACCCCACATGGGAGGAATGTGGGAGGCTGGCGTCAAAGCTGTAAAATATCATCTGAAACGGGTGATCGGCGATAGGAACCTACCTTACGAAGAGTTTTCAACGTTTTTAAGCCAGATAGAAGCAGTGTTAAATTCCAGACCATTATATACGATAGCAGACGATGAAGTTGAAGTTTTAACCCCAGCTCACTTCCTGATAGGCAGGCCAATGCTAACGGTACCAGATACTCTGGCAGAGCCCACTATTGGACCTTTGGATAGATGGAAGCTATTGCAGAAACTTCGCGGTGACTTTTGGAAAAGGTGGAAAGAAGAGTATTTAAACACTCTTCAACAAAGATACAAATGGCAAAAGCCCAGACCAGATCTCACAAAAGGCCAGGTTGTGTTAATAAAAGATGAACTGAGCCACCCAGCAAAATGGCCGATGGCAAAAATAGTGGAAGTCCATAAAGGCGTTGATAACAGAGTACGGGTGGTAACTGTGGAAACTGAAAGTGGAATTTTTAAGCGGCCTATAACAAAAATATGTCCACTATTGGCGGAGAATGAAAATGAAAAAAATTATCAAAAGACATCAGCAGATCCGAGGGAGAAGGAAGTCAGAAAAGAACTACCTAAGAGGAGTAATAAAGCGGCACCGAAAGGAGCTATATTGACGATGATGTTGTTGATGATACATATGGCCTCGGCAGCGGTTACCAGAGTATCGAATTCGACTTTAAAGGAATTGAACAATGGAACGGGGATATATCTAGAAAGTCTGGGTCAAGTAAATGCGATTACTTCAACATGGAATATGGTGATCTATTTCGAAATGGTGGCATATTTTACAAGCATTGACAGCGCATCCGGTTTGATAGACAGCATGAAAACCATTTGTACAAAACTGGATACTTTTAAAGAGCCATGCCAGAATGTCATGCAGCGCATGGAAAAGGATTTAGATGAAGTGAAGGCCAACAATCAATTATTTATGCCGCAAAACAAGCACAGATCCAAGCGGGCACCATTTAAATTCATCGGATCTCTGTATAATGTGCTGTTCGGGTTAATGGACGAAGATGATCGACAGGACATGGAAACGAATATGAGAAGCATTCTGGCTAACCAACAAAATCATCATATACTAATACAACATCAGACCTCGGTCATAGATTCAACACTCAACATTCTAAATATTTCTATGGTCGAAGTTAATGAAAATTTTGGAAAAATCAAACTGCAGATTGACAATATTACAGCTACTATAAAGCAGAACTATTTCATTTATAAAGAGTCCATGAAATTCTTCATTTTAGCCCGAGAACTCGCATCACTAATAGAAGACAGTCAAAGAGTACAAATGAAAGTACTTCAGCTCTTAATGGATGTCAACCACGGAAAAGTTAATCCGGAGTTAATAAAGCCACTGCAACTCCAGAAAGAAATAAGCCACATAAAAGATCGATTATCCGACGATCTTGTATTGCCTGGAAATAAAAAGATGGATATAAAGGCAATTTTCCACCTAATGAGGGCTAAAGGTATTTTTATTGACAACAAACTTGTGGTTCAAGCTCAAATACCGTTATACCATAGGAAGGCATCACAGCTGTATAAACTTATACCGATTCCTGTTAAAAGAGCAAGCAGAACCATTCAAGTGAAAATTCCGAGCACTAATTACGTTTTATATAACTTCGATTTAAATTCATACCATCCTATGACCCACATGGATGTGCAAGGTTGCCAAGGAGATTTGAACGGCGATTTAACATGTGAAGGAAACTGGCCTTGGGTTAACGCAGACGATGGGTCATGTCTAATGTCTGCACTTAAACCACATAACGAATATCAGTGTTTCTACGAAGAAGTTTCGACGCAACCCAGCTGGATCGGATTGAAGCAGAAAAATAAATGGTTATTTAAAATTTTCGATAAAGCATCGGCGCAAATACGATGTGAACGCGGGGAGCATGAAACTATAAATCTGCCTTTACTAGGAATATTAGAGCTACAACCGGGATGTACTGCTAGAATAAACAAAGTGACTCTAATTGCTCCCAAGTATATTGATACCAGTTCAACGGCGCAGCTACAGGAGCATATTTATCGGCAGAACAATTTAACGCAAGAGGAAATATTTTTAAAGTCATTAGACCTTATGGACGTGGATCATGGAAAAGAGATCAAAGAGCTAAGGCAGCAACTCTCCGTCTGGCAGAAGGAAGCGAGCGAGTTGAAAGATGTCAGCTTTCACCATTTAAGCGGACATACATCACTAATGCTAGTTATTATAGTTGTAGTCATCCTAGTTATTGCAGCTATTAAACATTGCAGAATAAAACGGCAACTAGTAGCTAGTTTTAATTAAATTTACAGTCCACTTAATTTAAAAATATATTTAACTTGAGAAAAACTAGTGCATTCGTTTCCGAAAAATATTTATGAAAAAATTGTATACTGTATATATCTTAAGAATGTTTTATGTACTTTTTTCCGCTGGCAGAATGTTCAAAGTTGAACATGTTTTATATTGTGTGCTGGGTAATGGGGTATTTTTAAGTGCAGCCCATAAAATTGTTAAGTGCATACTTAGGTACTATTTGTACGCTCGCACATGATCATGCGTTCCCACATGGTGATAAGAGCAGCCCACACACATAAGAAATGTGACACTATTTGTGTATTTAGGATTATGTACGGTTGTTGAAAGTCAACGGAGAAACCCTTGATTTGTTATCACCAGGAGACCGATAGTTCTAGACTATTTTTAAGATATTCAATTTTTTAATGTACATACAATTATTTCTAATAAAAATCAGTATCTTACAAATGCTCAAAACTGAATGACGTGTGTGTCTCACTCACACATATAAGCCCTTGGAACGGCCAGAACTTCATAGAAAAAAACACTCATTGCTAAGATCTAGAAGAGTTTGAAGACACTTTTATGAATTATTTCGTACCTTAAATGTGCATTAGGAATATTGACTGAGATTTTTCTCTAAGAACATACATCTTCGTCAATAAAAAATTTAATTTAGGTCTAGTTAAATAAAATGAGCTCTGAAGGAAGCCACACCTGAAAAGGTTAAGAAGTTTCCAATTTATTCAAAAATTAATTATGGGATTTTAAAATGGCTTTTTGTAGTTTATTTAGTATCTTGACAATTTGATTTTGATAAAATTTTTGATTAATAAATACCCAATGATAGTATAGATAAAATAAGTATAGTAAAATAAGTATGTCTGTTATTTTAAACATTTCAATGTATGTCATTTTAAACATTTGAATGTTTAAAATAATAATAATGTAAGTTATTTTAAACATTTGGAAACAGTCTTCAATAATTATTTATGAAAAAATATTTGCCATTTCTTTTAGAAACTTTTTCAAAAACATTTCAGAATGATTTGAATGAATAAAATGAATGAATACAGTGCAACTAGCACGATGTGTACCGCCTTCAAAGTGATATTCCATGTCTAGTCGGATTTTACTAGATCTCGAACTAATCCAACCTTAACATTAAACTAAATAAATAGCCGGAAACTTTTTTAAAATCGGTGGCTTGTGTAAGCCTATGATTTTTGGAGAGAAGCTACTACAGCGTTAAAGAGATTTATTTGCAGTACATTCAAAAACCTTAAATGACGTTAATTCAATGTTTGTCGATCTTTTGTACCAACCAAAAAAAGTACCAACTGAATAATTATGCCACCCCTATTCTCTCTTTGACTCTCTCTCACTTTCTCTCTCTCTATACCATTTTAATTCAGTGTTGCCAGAAAAGTTTGGTCGAAAATCGTCAAACCCATTTCTCAAAATCGTCCAAAAAAAACGTCATAATTAAAAACACAAATTCTTTGCTGATATTAATTTTATTAGGAAAAAAGCAAAAATATTATTTTAAACACTCATAGTGATGTACTTACATATGATTAATGAACATAAAATTGTTTAAAAAGAACGTTTTAAACTTATTGTACACATTAAGAGAACATAAATGGATGTGCTATGTAGAAGTATATAAATAAATATTATATACTTTTATTCATATAAACATGTATATTACGATTTTTCAATTAAATAAAATTACTTTTGATTTATAGGGTGATCCATCTAGAGATATTTTTTCAGAACAAAAAAATATAAAAATTCAAATCAGGTGTGGAATATTTATTGGTAATTTGAAAGGACATTTTATGGCATTTATTTTTTGTATATAATTTCCTTCAAATGTTGGCCGCAACTACGCCTCAGGGTTTCCATTCTGAGAGTCCAATTTTGGATGACTCGTTCGAGAATTTCGATCGGTATGGCTTTAATGGCACTCTTAATGTTGGCTTCCAATACCTGAATCGTAGCTGGTTTGTCAGCATAGACTTTGGACTTTACGTAACCCCAAAGAAAAGTGTCTTAACACTATCACTCGATCTTGCTGCTTTTCGAAATGACCTCTCAATAGATCCATTGTTTGAGCAGTTGTATGGCAAGTGGCACCGTCCAGTTAAAGCCAAGTGTCGTCACGATTACGGGCTTTAATTTCAGGGAGCATTAAGATCGATATCATGGCGCGATAGCGAGCACGGTTACGTTCCGGCCATCATCATTTTTGAAAAAATATGCAGCGATGATTCTACCGGCCCACAAACCACAAAAATTCCTTGTTTTTTCTGGTTGAAGTGACAGCCCTTGAACCTCTTCTGTTTGCTCTTCGTCCCAAATGCGGCTATTTTGCTTGTTTTCATACCCGTTGAGCCAGAAATGGGCCTCATCGCTGAACAAAATTTGGCTTAAAAACGCACGAAGCACATTCCTCACAGAACGTTAATTTTCGTAATAAAGTTCAACTTTTTGTAACGATGTTTAGGCGTAGATGCCAAACAATACTTATCAAAAATAACATGACAGCATGACACGACTCACACACCGATCTGTCAAAAAAAGACTATTGAAAAGAGTATCTCTACATGGATCACCCATTATTTTATAAAAATATTTCGCTTCAAAAAAAAAACGAAGGAAGAACTTTCCATTTCAGTCAAATAGTCATAACTTTGAAACGGTTCAGAACTTAGCAATTTTACCCTAGTACCCTCCGACCACCAATCGGAAAATTTTCAAACCGCTGCCATTTCGCCCCTTGCATTTTCGGGTATGGTCGCAGATAGACATATGTGACAGCGCATAGAGAAAGGGACCTAAGGATAAAAAAATCAATTTTCACTTTTTTTGATGTGGACAACATCTGAGCATCGAATGAGACCGATCTCATGCCCCAAAAGTGTTCCCTCCCAGAGATATGCGCGTTTTATGAAAGTGATGGTGCACCAAAGATACACGTATTTAATTAAATCTTTTAAATGGCTCTCCTGAACAAAACTGGTTTTTACCCTTAGGTCCCTTTCTATTTTGCGCGTCAAATATTTTCATGAAATGAGCCAAGAAAAAGGCTGGTTAAATTTGTCCAATCGTAAATGAATTACCCAATATATACATATAGCGTATAGCTTCAGCTAGCTTTCTCATTAACATATTTCTTAAAATTTCATTTGAAAATACTCTCAAACATTATATGTTAAATACATTTCGAAGTTCAAGCTATAAGTTAAGTCCCATTTCAATACTGAATAACAACAATTCTTTTAAATTAGTGTTGAATAATATTTACACGCTAGCCGCCGTGCATTAGCGGTCTTGCTCTCTAATATTGGTGCCGTACTAAGAGAAAATCTGTCACACTTAAAAATCGCAATTTTAGGTGCTAAAATCGCCATTTTAAAATTTCAAGCCAAAAATCGTCGACATGATAATAAATCGTCATATCTGGCAACACTGTCTTAATTGGTTTGTCAAACAAAAATAAAACATTAGTTAAAAACGTATCTCTGATAAGATCATCACTTTAATCACGAAATTCAACACATTCATTGAACATATTTCACGCCGTTGCTCACCCACTCTCCCATACTATCTTATCTCAATTAATTACAAACAATCTCGCAAATTGTAAATTTTATTTACTGATCGACAAACCGCTCAAATATTTCAAATCTTTCCATCAAACGATAAACAATTTTAGTTGTATTTATGAAGTTGCCTCAGACGGTTCGTTGGATCGCCCATCTACATAGAAACGCCGATATCACGTGTTATGTTAATAAAAGGTTTTAAAATTTAATTAAAACAAAAAAGAAAAACAATGTGTGATATGGAAAATAATAAAGAACTAATCGAGAGACACAACCGTCATGATTTGGTTACGCGAGCCGAATGCGAACAGATATTGGAGATGATATTGAAAGAACAACAAGTTAGCGGCGGCGTGTTGACAGAATATGAAATTATACCAGAGCTGAGTACGATTGGATACTTAGGCGAATATTTTCATTTACATATCAAATATCAAAAGGAAGCGGTAAGTTAGATATAGTAATTTGTAAAAAAATGTTCAAAACGTAAAGAAATACAAGAAATGTTGTATTTTAAAATTTTGTTTATCAAAAAAGAAAGAGAGGGATTAAAGTACTTCGTAGTCCGTTTTCCCTCTAAGAGGTGTTTCTGTTTGCTTCTTAATGGAATGTTGAGTTCATAAATATACTGGATTTCAAGTTGGCGGCAAGAATTTATACGAAATGGATTTATTGATTTGTGAAAATTAAAAAAAATATTTTTAATAATACTCGTATGCTTTCAAAGAAGAAAAAACCATTATAAAGAAGTTAAAAATGAGTATATTCTTTAAATAATATTACTCTCTCATTTAAAGTCCCAAATTACTCTACGTATTTCACAAAGTAGTAATCGAAATGTATTTTAGAAAGCGACGTTAAATAACATTTTTACATCCTAAAATTATTTTTTTTGAATAAACATTTTACAACTAATTGATTTCTTAATTGATCAAACGGATTAAAATTCTCTTTAACATTTGTAAGGATAAAATCAAGAGGCATTCTGATTAAAAATCTGTTTGCTTAATTTTTCAGACATGTACCATTTTTAGAAGATACGAGGGCGCTTCGGAAAGTTGTTAGCCTATCAATGAAAGAGAATAGTTAGTTTTTCAAAAATATTATTCAAAAATAAAATATCAATATAATCTCCTGAAACTTCAATACACTTAGTCCAACGCTTATCTAGCAATTCAATCCCTTGATTAAAATAGTTTTCCTCAAGTTCTTCAAAATAGTGGTTTACAACTGTAATTGCTTCTTCATTTGAGGTAAAAAGCTTGTCAGCAAGGAATTTTTTAGATTTGGGAACAGGTTAAAGTCACTGGGAGCTAAATCAGGAGAATAAGGTGGGTGGTCAAGCAACTCGTACTTTAATTCGTTGATTTTAGCCATTGTTAAAACACTCTTGTGCGCTGGTGCGTTGTCTTGATGAAAAAATATTTTTTTGTGTTGTAAGCCAGGACGTTTTTCTCGAATTTGTACATTTAATTGATCTAAAAGGTTGCAATAGTACTCTGAATTTATTGTTTTACCCTTTTGCAGATAGTCAATCAATAAAATACCTTTGAAGTCCCAAAAAACCGTTGCCATAACCTTACCAGCCGATTGAATTGTTTCTTCCTTCTTTGGGGCACTTCCTCCAGCTTGAGTCCATTGTTTGGATTGTTCTTTTGTCTCTGGAGTATAGTGGTGGATCCATGTCTCATCAACAGTTATGAAACGACGCTTAAAATCCATTTTATTTCGCTGAAAACGGTCCAAACAAGCTTGAGAAATGTTCATTCTTATGCGTTTTTGGTCGACTGTTAACAAGTGCGGCACCCATCTTGCAGAAAGCTTTTTCATCTGTAGTTCTTCATGCAAAATTAAATGGACTCGATCATTTGAGATGCCCATGATATTAGCTATTTCGCGCACTTTTAGTCGTCGATCATTTAATACCATATCATGCACTTTGGCTACAATTTCTGTTGTTGTTGCTGTTTTTGGACGTCCACTACGTGGTTCATCTTCAATGCGTGTACGACCACGTTTTAATTCAGTAACCCAATTTTTTACTGTTGCATATGAAGGAGCACTTTCATCTAACACATTCACCATATCATTATGAATTTCTTGTCCCGATAAACCTTTTTTATGTAAATATTTAATGACACCACGCATTTCTAATTTTTCCATTGTAAAAAATCGCGGATGCGTCTTTTGTGAACACCTGTTTTTATATGAAGGAGTTGCCAGATCGAAACGAAATTTAACATGTGTTCATAGCAGAGATGGATGGATGGAAGTTTCCAAAACACTTAACTTTTTTCTGTTTATACCGCGCTTTTTGTGCTAGGCTAAGAAGTTTGTCATATTTCACTGTTCAAGACAATACAGAGTTTGAACATGATTAGTTAAGTAGAAGAACAATTGAGGGGGATAATGCCAGAGTGGGCTATTTCATATTGAAAACGAACGGAGATAATGAGGTTTTTAGTTGAATCAACTCCACGAAGCCTGTTTTGACGAAACCGTTTGAAGAAATTGATTGGTATTTGATTCACAGATGTATTTTACTTCTTTTACTTTTAATAATTCCCACCTATTTAATTTTTTATGGCTTGGGCCATTACGATTCTTAACAAAAATGAGTTACAAAAAGATGGCCCAGATAGGAACTGTTTTTTTTTTAAATTACATTTTTATTAGTTTACATTGGAAACAAAAAAGGGGCTTATTCAAAGCCCTCATGATCGTCTTCTCATAGAAGACTTTAATGAATCATAAAAACTATGGAATCTTGGTGGGATAAAATCCTTCAATGTTATTAAATCTTTTATCTTCTCTGGACTAATTCATGACCATTTTTATACAAAATCGGCTGCTTATCAGAAACGTATGAGGTTTTATTCCTTTTACCAATATACACCGAATTATGTATATACACGTGAATTATGTATGATCTACATAATTCACACATAACCATACTATAATCCCCACAACCAGAGTATATTCACACTCAACCATACTATGATATCCACAACCATACTATGATCCTAACAACCATAGTATGTTTCTCATACAATCATATTATAATCCTCACTACTATAGTATGATTCACACGCAACAATACTATGATCCCCACAACCATAGTATGATTTACACTTAACCATACTATAATCCCCAAATTATTTATTAGGATTGGTTATTGTTGTTATTCAAAAATAGAGATTTATATTAAGTATGTTATTTTAAATTGCATTACTATTAGTTCATAGCCAGATTTGAGGCCATGTTTTTATTGAACATTTCATTCAAGAAACAAAAATATATATTCCAACGGTCAAAAATACTTTTCGTTGCCAGCAGGGGTGAATGCACTTCACCATCCGAAGACACCAAGTAACGAATGTGATTAAACCATGATCAATGGCTATATACTTAAGTGCAGGCAGATTTTTAATAAACGAGAACCAGTCGGTAGTAGAGTATTTCACCGAACAAAGCAAACACAATAAAAATCTCTCCAACTACCTTCCGATTGTTGTTGTTTTTTTAATGGACAGCAACCATTCATTGTATCGTGTGTATGTGTTTTATTTGTATATCAAAAAAAACATACGCACACACATACATGTATGTTCTATAAAACCTGTTTTGTTATGTTCATAGTCGCAACCATACTGTATGATTGCCGTAATCAAATTATTGTTAACGTCAATTTTAAACAATACTTTTGTTGCACCAACCTTGTTTATATGGTTGCTACAACCATATTTTCATTTCTAAATTTGGCAATAATACTATTGTTACATTTCAACATAGCAATATTGTCGCAATCATACTATTGTCAAAATGAAATTCAAAAAACAATACTATGATTGCGACGAACATGCTTTTATTGTAGAGAACATATTATTGTTGCGGTGACCACAGTGTAACCATATCTTTTCTCTGCGTGCACCAAGTACTTTCATCCACTGAACTTTGTTGTTTGGCATGCTCACCTTTCTGTTTGCAACATACTGTTTCATGAACTCTTTAATTGAAAACAACTCTTCAGAAGCAATTTCCTCCACAATGAAGGTTTCCTTTTTTGAACTTCTGATGACATATATCCAATCGCTAGGAGCAAAAATATTGGAGTTGTATCGTTTATGTTTCTCAATCACTCCAAAATCCGCATCGTAGGCAGAAACGAATGCCCACTAACCAAGAAATTATGTCTGATTCTGCTTATGGTGAACTGTTCAGCCTGGACCATATATTGACAAAACAATGCCCTGCGCATGCGACAGAGTCCATTATTACACTTGTTATAACGGTTGCCAAAGTGGTCTGTCTGTGGCACCCACTCTGGCATTAACAATTTACGTCCATAATGATCCAGCCCAAAATGGATTTGAGCTCCCTTATCTTAAGCTTTGCGTAAACTAACTCAAGACTACTTATAATTTGAGATTATGTCCCCAAAACTCGAAAAAAAATCGTTTTTTTAAATGTGGAATTAACCCCCTTAATTCAAACTCTAATACCATATTATTGAATACAATCAAATATAGAATAAATGGTATCTGCTGATGACAGTGTTAAAAAATAATCATATTACTCCGTACATCGGCTTAGCGGATGCAATTTGCAGAAAAGTGTGGGTGTACTGATTACTACTGATTTTTCAAAAGTCTAAATGGGTTCAGCGACTGGTTTCTTATTAAAGATTCTACATAATTTCATATACTCTCAAAAGGAAAAGCCGGAATTGTTCTTAAGTCGCTAACGTCAGTACAAGATAGGCTTAATACCCCGTCAAGTATCATTGACTTAATTGCGAATAGCTTTAAACTAATTGCATTTTGAAGGGTCGAAAATTTCAGCGGATTGATATTTATGGTGTATTACAGTGTAATCTAAGCTCCTATTAAAATAGGATAAATAGCTTTTTTACTTGCTTAATGGGCAGTATTCTCTACATTTTCTAATAAAAAATGGTTCAACTTCAAGAAAATTTAAATATAGTTTTTCCTGTCCGGAAAATTTTAAAATGTATTCCTCTTTCCCGGGAAAAAAATTATTGCGATTATTATGCGAGCATTCAAAATAAAAATCGATCCTTAAAATTTTAGATAAGAGTCCACAAGAACTATGAAATGTTATCGCTACTTCAGATTAAAACGGTAGCCGTAAGATTTCCACAGAAAACGTCGCGTTAATTTTTAAGAATTGTAAATTTTGGGACCGTATTATATATGCATGTTGCATTACTTCCGTTTTTAATAAAATTTCGCATAGAACGTTGTTGGTGTTAAATAACCAATACTAGTGAAATTGGCCCATGTTTTTCAATAGCCACCGTACTTAGGCCCTGCCGCTCTAGATGCTTAATTATCATATTAACAAATTTTTTTATTTCCTTTCAGGAAACTAAATTGTCCCAGGTGCGTTTATTTCTGAAGACTAAGCCGTACCAAAATCCAGACATGTCCGATTTCATCGAAAGATCCGGAATGTTGAAAAAGGAATCGACTCTATACCAAAAGCTATTAAATGAATTAAAGAAGCTAAGTAAGGTACAATCCCCCCAGCTGCAAAAACTTTAACGTAAATATAAACATTTACCTCAACAGCTCCCAGTATCTGGTGTGCCCAATGTTATCTGGTGAAAGCCGATCTCTTTGTTATGCAAAATATAGTCGACCTGGGCTATGAACCCCTGAAGGATGCCTCAGTATTTTTGAATAAGGCACAAATTTGCTCCATACTAAAAGGATTGGCCAGTATGCATGCCTGCAGTGTGGGATTTGAGCAGAAAAACCAAATCAAAATCGGTGAATGGCTTAAGGATGTTCTCTACGAGGTGACTGTGTCTCCTAAAGTTGTATGGTATACAGCTGGTATTAAGGTTAGTTTAAACGACTTTCAACTTGATAACCAACAAGACTTAAAACATTAAAATTTATTTCAGGCCGTCTTGGCAGTAACTCTCAAGCATCCTCTCTACCAGACAGAGCCTTTGCAGAACTTCATTAAAACCCGCCTACCTGGCATATTGGATACAGTCTACGATATGGTGAATCCTTCGGCCAAATACTGCAACGTCTTCTGCCATCGCGACGTCTGGGGTGGCAATGTATTTTTTGCCCAGGATCAACCCTATAAAAAAGGAGCTGTATTTGTGGACTTTCAATTGTGTCGCTATTCAGCAGCCGCCATTGACATCCTCATGACTCTTTATCTGAACATGAGACCCAAAGAACGTAAATTAATTGAACGGGACTGTCATCAATATTATTATCAAAACTTTTCCAATGAATTGTTGCAAATGTCGTTGAAGTCCGAAGATTTTATGACTTCTGAACAATTTGAACAATCTCTAAAAGATTTGGCTTTATTTGGAGCTCTCTACAATTGTATGGCTGCAACTATCTTAAGAGTTCCGGGTGATTATCTGAAGGATATGAAACTTAATCGTCCCGATGATTTTCATCGCTATACCAATGTGGATCGCACGGATGAGGTATTGGAATTGGTTAAATCCAATGCGGAGTTTCGAGGATATATGTTGGAATGTATTGAAGATATGATGGAGCTGGTCTTAAAGGATTATTTATATTCCGAGCAATAAAGAATATTTAATTGTAGAACGTTTAGCATTCCAGCTTTTTAAATGTTTTTAAAGGGAATACGAATTAGTAACCTACTTGATTGATACTCTACAGTTATCTGATATTCAAAGGACTCCGCGAATGCATCTGAAGTTAAGGAAATTGTAGAGCAAGAGCCCATAATTCTTGACGGCTTTATGGTCCAACTCTACTGTAAGGGGCAATGAAGCACATTTTTATGTAGAAAATTTGTTTGATGTAAATCAAATTGAACATGAGTCTTGCAAGCGGGAGCTACATCAAAAAAAGTTAACAAATGTAGTCGAGTTTCGCTAGGGTTGGTTAAAGTCGCACATAACGCACTATTTTAAATTCTAACTAATAAAAGAGCTTAAGTCGAGCGTGGCTGTTTATGTTATACCCTGCACTTCTGGATGTTCGGAAAAGCTAACTGTAAATAGGTTTTTGGATCCCCTTGGACGCGCTTAAAATTTTCCCAGATATTCACACTAATGTCATAATTGAAGTTTTTAGAAATATGTTTCAAATATCATTGTCATAACTTAAAGTTCATGAGATTCATATACACTTAATATAATGCATCCTTATTACGGTTGTCGAAATTCGTCAGTTGTCGTTGTCGATTTGTAAATTTGGTGGTACTACATACATTTTTCGACTGCTTTCATTTTGTAATAAATGAAAAAGACCTATCTGTTACATTTGTCAAAGGAAAAAAAATATTTTTCTTGTGAGTTGATATTTGACTAAAAACTAAAATATATTCAACAAAATGTTAAATGAGGCATTGCTTCTATCGTCTGACGATGAGGACGAATTTTCCAGTGGTGGAAATAAATGTTATGCGGAAAGAAATAAGGCAAAACTTAAATATATTTGCAATGCAAATACTTAGTCTTCGAAGACCCACACGGTCGATTGTTGTTTTGTTTCGGGCTCATACGCATAGATCCATGATTCGTCACCTGTGATGATCTTATAAACGTCTTTTGAAGTATTTTTGCAAAATTTCTTTGCACCAATCGACACGAGCCTTTTTTGACCGATTGTCAAATTGTGCGGGATCCAACGAGAAGAAACCTTTTTTACGGCCAGGTGTTCATTCAATATCGAATGTATGCTGGTGGAAGAAAGGCCCAAGGATGCCTCTATCTTACAGTATGTCACTTGACGATAATGCATTATCAGTTCATGCACGGCATCAATGTTCTCTGACACAACGGCTGTTTTTGGAAAATCTTCGCCGACTTTCGCCTTTGAGCGAGCGTCGGCCACGATTGAATTTATTAAACCAATTTTTCACAGTACTATAGAATGGTGCTTCATCGCCATACAAAGAATTAAGGTGTACCGAGATCACCGATATCTCGGTGAAAATTGTGAAAAATGATCGCAAGAAAATGTTCACGAGTAATTCAATTTTTTGCCAAATTGATTTTTTGAAGTCATTATAAACAACACAAATTATGGTCGTACGTCAAAACGTTCTGAGTACGTTTATGCTAAAAAATGTCAAACTTTCCAATGGGAATGTCAGATGGCGCCAGGCAACACTTAATGTTACCTAGGCCAAAAATATATATAGCAACCCTCGTAATATATGCATTCATTTGCAAATAGAATCACCTGAAGCAAATTTTGAAAACGAATCATTTGAGGTTTTGGGCCCAGAAATGGATGAAAATTGTACAGCTTCAGACACAAGAAAAATAATAATACTTGTAGCCATCAATATGTATACATTTTTCTGTATTTGTTTTGAGTAAAAACGTATAAAAATCGTTCTAATTAAAAAAGGATTTCAATTCAGCTGTTGAAAAGCTTGTATCTAAAAAAAACAAATGGACAAGGATTTTTTTTTATACATGGATATGCTCATCAAACATTATTTTTTGCGGAAAAAAAATCGTCAATCAAACCACGGAAAAGCTTTATAAATACTATGTGGACTCTGCACCATCGATTTCAATGGTAAAAAAGTAGTTTACTGACTTTGGTTGTGGTCGCACAAGAACAAATGACGCTGAACGTTCTGGACTGCAAATTGGGGTCAACACATCTGTAAAAGTCGAAAAAATCCGCGATATGGTGTTGGCCGATGGAAAAGTGAAGGTGCGTGAGAATGTTAATGCCGTACGCATTTCATATGTCGGTGTGGTTTCGATTTTATATGATCAGGTGGGTTTAAAAAAGCTGTATACATGATGCGTGCCGGATTTAGCCCCCAGTGACTATTTCCAAAACTAAAAAAATGGCTCGGTGGAAAGTGTTTCAGCTCCAACGATGAAACTATTCATCCAACAAATGCCTATTTTATGGACCTTGAAAATCCTATTTTTTGGAAGGGATACAGAATTTGAAGAAACGTTGGACTAAGCGTATTTAGCTAAAAGGAGATTATGTTGAAAAATAATTATTTTTTGCAAGAAACTGTGTTTTATTCAAAAAGTCACGGAATTAATGATCTGCTTTTGTATATTAATAAAAAAAATTTAAATGCTATATAGATATGTCGACTTTAACAACTTTTATAGTGCTGGCTCTATTTCATCGCACATAACTGTATATATAGGGTGGACTATTTAAAATTTTAAATATGAATCAACTATAAAAAAGTACTGAATTTTTTTTTTAAATTTCTGGGAAAAGTTGAACTTTGTCAGTTAATAATGGAACGCAATATCATTTAATATGACTACAACTGGCTTGGCAGGAGATGTAGAAATTTTCCGAAAAATCGTGTTTTCAGATGAAGCTCATGTTTATCTGGGTGGCTATGTCAATAAACAAAATTGCCTCATATGAGGTTCAGGAAACCCACAAGTGACTATTCTTGTATTCTTTTTACTGCCTGCAATTATTGTTTCGAAGTGTTACAGGCAAAATGATAAGGTGAGTATATATAGTCCATCCTATGATAGAGTGTACAATGGAATTAAAAATTAGTTCGTGTGGTAATTTAAATCTTTCCATTAGAAATGATTGGAATTATACAAAAAAAACACTAGTAATTGTGAAACTAACTGCGATAATCGCGTAAACATAGCATTAGTTTGTTCTACTAATAGTGGATCTATCTAGCTTTTGCCATTTATTTACATCGGTTTATTTTTTTTAAAATAACTATATCGACTTAATTTGGATCAAATTTAGTTTATACCTTATCTAGCATAATATTAGCAACACACTTAATATACCTGTTTATGTTGATAATTTTCGTGGTACCCTGTTGCTATGTCACTGTATTTCCTCTTATTCAAATTTTTACAATCGAAAATTCTCTTACTCAGTTGACGTAAGTTTGTTTTGCTCGTTTATTCTCTTCAACGAAAATTCCATATTAAAAGTTGATTTCTGCCACATGGATGTGTTCTTTTTCCACATCAAGCTTGTAACAACTGTTGTCCTGTAACGTTTCTTCCTGAAGTTGACGTAAGTATTGTAACGCACACGTTTAATAGTGAAAGAAGAAGAAGAACGTTCATGTGGACGACAATACACAACAACAAAATGTAAACAAGAAGTTGCAGGTGATGATGATTGGTCCAAAAAAACGAAAAGAACATTAATTTACAGTTTTCTCACATTATGCAGCTCTTTTTTTTAGTAAGACAGTGATATATAATATATAAGTGATATAATAATACTTTTCTGTACATATTCTTGTTTTATATTGTTTTCACAGACACTTTTAACGCTTCAACGATAGTTCAGAGATGTCACAAGACCGGCGCCCGCAAACTTTTTTTTATTATTTTGTTTGTCGACTAAGCTTTAATTATTAAAACAACAATGAGGAAGATAAACCACAAAACACAATTTCACTTTACAAACTAAAGAATTTGATTAAATTAAACGCGAGAAATATTTGCGACACCTTCGAAGGACAACACAATTTTTGCAACTAATTTTGCTCACATGTAAAAAACAACTGTCAATGTCAACTGTAATGTTAGCGAGAGAGATCTATCGATCAATCAATTTTGTTTGTTACAGTTTGAAAAAAACTGTTATAGTTTGATGGTTACTGTGATAGCTTTGTTTAAGAAGCATGTCTTGGATTTGACAGTTAACGAGTTTCTGTTAATAAATGTTGAAAGAGGGAATTTCAATTGGCATTAAACAGTGTGTTTTAAAATAGCATTCGTATATACGATCCAAATTCAACGAATTTCGTTCTTATGGGATTTCTTCAGGAGTTTGAAGATGATATTATTTAAACTAATGCAACCGTGCGGCGGTGCTGCGGTTTTAATCGACGGCTCCTGTTTTTATAAAACCCTTCGACTTTGAAAAATAGAACGCACTGTTCTCAACGCTTTTAAATACCAAGGTTTATTTCCTTGAGTAGCGTTTAAAATTAAATAGCTGCATGCAGCATTTTAGATTTTTATCTGCTGCTTATTTTTCGTCGAGCGATTTCTTTTCATTTCAACGTTGACATATGACTATGAATTGTAAATAGTCAAACATATAAAAAGTGATCTAACACGATGTTAATTGTCAATTTAACAAAAAGTTTTCAAAGAACTATCTTAATGTTTTTTAAAGTGATAAAATGATATGATTAATTTTATTATTCAGCTAAATTGGAGGCCTTGACTTATAGGAGTTGTTTTTAAGCCTTAAAACCGTCCCCTAATGTTCAGTTCATGCATATATCCAGAAACAGCAAAATTTTCTTACAAATCCAAATATGTACCTTTACTTAAGATTTGTCCTAATTTACAACTTGGATGGGCCCAAAAAACGGTGTTCTTGAAATATAAACATATGGGTATATAAACATTGACATTTCGGCAGAATATCACATTCATTTTAATATTCGAAGAAAGTTTAGGCCTTGGCCCATGGTGGTAAGGTTTTAAGGTGCCCGAAAATCCTCTACCTGGAACATGTCCACTGTCGGTCAAAAATATATAAAATAATATGATGTTAATTAAAATATTCCACTAATTTAATGTCATTAACCCACTGATGTAAGGTCCCTAGGGTGCCGAAAATTGGATCCTTACGAACATGGAAATATGTTAATTCAAAAACTGTGGAATTTTCTAAAGAATTTGAATTTTACGATTCGGCTGAACTAGATGCCCAAATCTATGCGAAAGGACAAACTGAAGCCTATATGAAGGGTAAGCCCCCAATTTATCTCTTGACCTTTTATTTATCTCTTACCGATCTGAATGGAGTCTCATAATCAATGTAGGTACACAGTGCATCTTTGTCTCACAAAAAATTAAAACTCTTGGGTACCTTCTCAAGCTGAACAAGGGCGATATGTCCAAAAAATATTTAAAGTCTTCAAATGGCGAATGTTTTCTACAACAATTTAATTTGTTGTTGGTTCAAAATTAGCACAAGAAAAAAGTTCGCTAACATCGATATATTAATTAAATATAAAATCTATAAAAATTTTAATTCAATCTCTCAAAATTTTAATACAATCTCTCAATGAATGTTGCTTTTTATAGAAATATCCACAACCGCTTCAATTATATCTTCCACGCACTCCTCCATCAGTAAACAGAATTCCTTATTCTTTCCCATGTACTCTAGCAATTTCGGCGACCGCTCAACGTTCTTGTAATCGTCTGTAACCAGTTCCTTGGGAACCTTTAAAATCGTAGCCGCCAGAGCACGATAAACGTAACCGAATAATTTAAACTCTTCAAACGATTCCAAAAATTCCGCTTCACTCAGGCCCCAATTATCATCCGCTTCATCATTGCAAGCAAACATCTGAAGCTGCTGCAGATAATACTCAAGATATTGCGTTTGTCTTTCTATAAATTCCGCCTTAGTTAAATTCATAAATAGCGTAAAAATCACATCAATGGCTGGGGGGCAATAACGACATGTTTGAAAGTCCACAAAGATGGCCGATGCTTCGGAATGCTGGGGATTAAGGAAAATGTTGCCACCCCAAGTGTCGCGGTGGCACACAACGTTGCGATATTTTGGTGAAGGGTTGACCATGAAATAAATCGATTTTAAATGATATGGCAACTCTTCGTTAATAAAGTGCTGTGACACCTCCGTTTGATATTTTGGGTGACATTTCGCTATGTCGATGAGAGCCCTGATGCCCGTGGTGAACCAGGGAATCTCTGGATGTACTGTGATTTCTTTAAGGCATTCCGAGTGGGTTTCTTCTATGGATTGATCGTAAAGTTCGTAGAGCAGACTGGAGGCATGCATAGAGGCCAGTCCTTTGAGAATAGGCAACATCTCCGACTCTTCCAGATATTCTTTATGTGCTAAAGCGTGATAACCAAGTTCGTCTAGATCTTGTAAAACTAAAATGTTTTGAGTACACAGGTAGGTTTTGGGACACCATGACTGGGGAGCTAAAAGGAGAATTAATAAAACCACAGATTAGTTGAGGACAATGTTATATTAAAGGTGTTTTTGGTTAGGCCTCGGTAACTAGGACTGAAAAGCAAATCGTCAATAGTTAAGTCATTTGTTAACGAAAAGGGTCAATTTGAAGCATATCTGTAGAAAAGGTGATGCTGTATGGAAAAAGAAACAACATTAGAAAAATAATTTGTTGTAACCGTTTTAGTATTTAAGGTTTACTTAAATGGCTACAAAAAATTATTTTTCTACTTTTCTAATTTTTTTTCTTGAACACATGTCGTTTTCTTTAGATACAAAAGGAATTGACTCCTTTTGCTAACACTTCTGACATCACTTCTGACTGACTTCACATTACGGTTTAACATTCAGTCTTTTTTACCGACACTTAACCAAAAGCACAACTATTGTCAGGGGTGTTTTTTAGAGGTGTTGAACACAACAAACATGTGTGTTTTGCCTAATTTTGGCGATAAACCCATCTCGGGCTCATGAACCCCGATTCAATTCGTTACAAAATGAACACGAATTAAACATTTTTATGAAAATGTATAGTTCTTTGGACTATGTTGCCAGAAACTTTTTTACATTTAAACGACTTTTAACTCAATACTGCGTTTTTACAGCTTTTTAGCAGCAACTTCACATAATTATTTTGTAAGGCGTTTAACATTCCCCCAGCAACCAACGAACTTAATACCAGCCTATGTTTCGCACCTTTTATTCATTGGGAGCTGATGGAATCTTTCCAGCTCTATAACAGATGAACACGGCCCGCAAATCGATTCATCTAGCCGTCATTTTCACAACATGCCTTAAATTCGCTTTTACCCCGAAAGCTTGGCAGGGAGCAAGAATAGTTTTCATAACTAAGCCCGGCAATAAAAAGGTTATAGACCAAAGCAAGCATTTTCGAAACAACAATTTTAAGTTGGAATGAATCACCGATAACAACATTCATATCTTAAAGGCCGGTCAGTGGAAAAAACATTAAAAATCCTTCAACTGTAAGTATTGACATTGAAGATGCTTTCAACAATGTACAGACCGACACAATTATCTAATCCATAGACCAGGTTTAAGGGGACTCACTGCGACTGCATAAGCCCCATGCACAACTGTGCGACGTTTGAATTCTTTTGAAGGCAAAGGTATAAAATCGGCTTTGCAGAGGTTCGGAGACCGCATGACTGCGTTCAATTAAGAAGTCTGACATAACATAAACTTGTCTGTTTACAAATAAAAAAGAAGATTGGTCATTTCGATCCCCTTACGTTTTCTTGAAAAGATATTTTCAATATTCGACAAGTCAAGTAATTGGGAGTTTTCCTGGACAGAAAACTAAGATGAAAGTGCCACACAAAAGAAAATGTAAACAAGGTTCAAAGATGTTGGGCATTTTTTAGAAGAGCTTAGGTTCTTGTTCTGAGTTTACGCATCAGGCGAATGGTGAACATCGATGAAAAAGAAGTACAACATGAAAATATTACAAAATGTGCAACGAATGCGTGTATTGAAACGAAACGATGAGGACCACGCCTACTGGAGCATTGAAGACAATTTTAAATTGTCAAAAAAATACAAATTAGACATGAGGCAGCTCTCGTGGCAATGAGTGATGGTCAAAAAGATCTTAAGCGATCACGAATCATATCATCGAAGAATAATTGAGATGACGGGAGAGAACTCGGTATACATGTTAGTTTTCGATCGGATACCTGAGAACAGTAATTGCGGTGTGTGAAACCTTGATACCGGGCTGAAATCTTGTATTGATGGAAACCTAGCGCTGTTGCTCGCTGGGACTCGCTGATTTACATCAAAGACGACAAATTTTACAAGATGGGCGATATAAGCTTAATCGAAAAATGTATTGATGGGAAATGTGCTTTTTCCTTGCAATAATGTAAAAAAAACAGCACTTCAATAACGCACAAATTCTCGTTTTATTGTTCCACATTCGTTTGTACACAATCACAAGAACACTAGAATGTCAAAATTTAAACACAAAACACAGAAAATACTAAATTCGCACACTTTAAATACACAAAAAACAGCATTCCCAAAATGATTTTTACTAATCTTGTTTTTTCTATTTTTCGATAAAGCTCAAACCGCACATCTTGTACAATTTATCGTCTTTAATTTTGCCCTTCTTCTCAAATTTAACGTCATTGGTTTGGAGCTGACGAATTAATCGTTATCGGGAAAACAACCTCTATTGAAAAAGCGTTGACAAGAAACCCTATTTTTTGAACAATACGATTTGATAGCTTGAGTCATGGCACAATAACACAAGAAGTAGCATTAGAAACAACAAGCACAACAAAAACAGGCAATTTATTTTGGTAGTACATAATTATATATAATGTATAACTACATTGTCAAAGTTGCTGGTAAAATGTTCAAAGAACTTCCTGTTCCACTACGGTCGCGTCCACGTCAACGATTTATCGAAAATTTGTAATGGTGTTTCCATTGTTTTGCGTCCACGTTTGCGTTCAAAGCTGTTTGTGTTTATTTGTTTTTTTTTGCGGTGCGAAAAGTTTAATATTTTTGTGTTGTGACATTATCTAACTCCATGATAATGTCGCAACATGATATTATTTTGCTAACCGCAGTGGAAAATAAGGATCAAATGGAATTGAGCCTAATGGAAATATGCAGTAGCAGCAGCGCTTTATGTTTATGCTGATAAACAGCTGTTTTAATAGGGATGTGCAATTTGCGGTGTTGCCAATAATAGGTATGGGTGGGTTTCGATTGCAAAAATAGTCGAATTTATAGTAAACGCGACTAATCGGAAAACGCGTCCAATATGAACGCGACTTTTTCCCATACCTAACTGCCTATGTTTTTTGTATAGGCTTTAACGCGCGTTCATTGATTTAAGGACGCGGACGTGGACGCAACCGTAGTGGAAACAGCCTATTAAACTCAAATGCCATTACAAGTTTGTGAAAGGAAACTTGACAGTTTCGCTAACCATACAATAAAAAAGTATAAATTCAGCTGATTCGCAACAATATCTTTATTATTGTGTCATGGATTGAGTAAAGACTCAAAGGAATCCGAATTTAGGACAAAATTGAACATAAAGCAAATGTGTAGATCATTTAAAAACTTACAATATTCTTGTAATTCCATCAACAGTGTCCTATACAAATCACATTCCTTCCGAAATATAACAACCTTTTCATGTTTCTCATGGACCAAAGGAAGTTTCTTAATAAAAAACTTTAATACTGTGGCATCTTCATCCTCATAATCATCTTGTTCGGCAGTCTCTTCTGTGGCATCTTCGACAGCCTCGTCTTCCGCTGCAAACTACGCATACACATTAGTTGGAATAAAAGTCTTAAGGTATGCTGTGAATTTGGTGTGTTGTTTGTTGTTCAATCTCACCGTTGATCTACACTTTATGATCAAATGAAAATATTCGCCTAAAAAGCCTTTAGCTTCTTCCGCAGCTGAAATATCATATCTCCACAATTTTAAATCAGTTTCATTTTCTTCATTAAACTTTTGTAGAATTTCTTTACACTGCTGAACACTAATAAGTGTGGCCAGATTTCTGTCGGACATTCTGATGTTGGAGAAATTTCTTTAAGATTTTGTATTTTTTTCCTTTTGGCTTTTGTCCAAAAATGTTTCAATTTTCTTTTTTTGGGTTTTAATTTTTCTTTTGTACACACTTGTTTGTGATTTTTGCGTTTCCCGATACTCTCTTCGGAAAACGTTAATTGAGGCCCGTGTGTGTTCTGTAAGACGTTCTACTCTTTGCGACTTGCGAAAATTCACTGATTAGTTCGTCATTTGGTCGATATAAGTGAACATTTAAATGCTTTTCTTTTGGACGGTTTTTTCTCTTCTCGTTTAGTTTATTTCAGTTGATTTTATTTCATTTATTTGTTGTTTAATCTAATCATTTGCTTAAGTCTACAAACCTACGTACTGATATTATGTATGCTCAGCGGGACGTACTGCCTTCACAAATGATTTATTATTAATTGGTGCTACTTATTGGGCCGATATAGTCGTTGTTGTATCGACTCGGGATGTTTATCCCTGATAAAGACATTTTGCCGATATTGTGTACACATTTTTTGGATAATGCTGGAACAATTGCAATATAGCTGATAGCTTTAAATGAATCATGCTACATTTATTCAAAAAAAAATCGAACCAATGAAATGCAGTTGAATAATTTATTGAAGCAATGGATGAATTGGTACAAATAATTGGATATGACAACAAATTTGTTATCTCTAATAAATAAGCATACATCAAATACTATAAATTGAAAAAAATGGGCGATACGCTTCTTCTTTGCAATAAACGTAAAAATTTTCGGTTTATTTATCCACTTTCGTTTGATCACAAGCATTAAAAAAAGGCAAAATTGATACACAATAAACACTAAATTCGCACACTTTAAATGCAAAAACTTCTCTCTCTAAATGATTGTTGTGTTCCTCAAATTCTCGTAAAATCTCATTTCGTCCATTGTCTTCATTTATCGTCCATGACGTACATACTAACTCTCTCTCCATGAAAGCTCTAATATCGGAAAAGTATTATTTTCCAACCGAAAAGTTCAAAAATTAATACAAACTTTAGTTACTTTGCAGACATTTTTTAACGATGCATAATTTTCTTCCAAGTTCGTCGCCTGTACTTTCTGATCATGGAGTTTTGTTCGTGACTTTCTGATATGGTATCAAGTTTACTCATATGGCGAGTAGCTAGACAAATCAGTTCAAAAAATTAAATATTACATTAAAGAGATCTCAGTGTCATATGGCACAAAGCCTCATATGCTCCATCTAATAAATGAACTTTAGGATCTAAGATACTGAATGAGCCAAGTAGTCGAAAGATACTTCCACCGATATGTCTAGTTCCTTGTACTGAGCAATGCAGTGTAACAAATTACATTCGATTTATTTATTTGTTTTAGTCTATAGTAGTAAAAACTCCTTACACACTACTTCTTACAACTAAAAGTAAATTAAATCTTAGTTATTAATAAAATTACATAACGAATCAAACAAATCAATGTTCTGATTAGAGATACTATTGAACTCTTTCATTGCTCTAGTTATAGGTTCATTAAAAAAAAAGTTCGTTCTATGAACAGGTAAACAAAACAAGTTAAAGCGCCGCAAAGTTCTGGTAGGAAAACAAAAATCGACTAGTACCAACAGACACGATGAATCTATCGAGACCGAAACCTATTTATAAAGAAAAACTTGAGATAATAAGGTTCTTCTATTGTCCAGCGATTTTAAATGAATTAACCTACATTTGTCTACATATAAAGGCTGAGTTTGAGCAAAGAGCAAACAATATAAATCTCTTTTGATTTTTTTTCAAGTCTACAAATGTGAATTGAATACAAGGGATTCCAGATTAAGGACGCATATTCTAATTTAGCTCTAACTAAAGACGTATAAACTGCCTTTACTGTGTAGTAGTGTAAATACGATAGTTCCTGTAACCGCCATAATTTGGATGGCAATCAAAACTTCGAGTGAGTCAACGAATCTCTTCTTTGTATACTCTAAGAAACAATTGAAGTAATTAAGTTATCATGCGAGGAGGCTTTAATTCACTTAAGAAGCGAGTAAGATGTTACCAGACTTGTATTTTCAACAACAAATAGTACATCTTGCTTTAATCACGATATAAAAAATATGTTTTGTGTTATCTTTACAAAGAGTCGGTTAAGAAACGATTAAGAGTTACCCGACTTTTATTTCCAACAAACAGTCTTACATGACACACCTTGTTTTTTAAAAAATATATTTCTTGTTATCTATTCTAAAAAAATTAAATAAGAAAGAACTTATCGGCATATTCGAACTGGTTCATATAAGATAGGATTTATGATTATAAAAGCCAATTCAAACTGTGACAAAGGCATTTTTTATACATTTATACAATCTAATATAATTGCAATATTAATTATTTTATTCAAAAAAACCTTTTGTTTGATTCTATTTGATTTATCTAAAGAGAAAGATTTTTTTTAAAAAGGCTCGATAACTTAGACTGGTTGGCAAAGACAAACTAGGTTAGGAGAAAGTCCTACTGTACTCGATTTAGAAAAAGAATTTGGCGTTTAACAGCAATAACATTCAAGTACAATTTACTTAATTCCCTTAACATCCCATTAAGGAACAAAGGGAAACTACTCTCAAATCAGTCAGCTCTGCCCGATATAATTTGTATACCCGCTGAACGGGTCAGCTGTTTAATACCTGCTTTAAACGGTTAATGCATTTTATATAGACTACATTACGGCGGCCCACGTCTTTTTGGTATCCTGGCTAAGTACTAAAACGTCTACAACGTATGATTCTTCTAAATTTGTTTTCAGGTCATTTACTGTAGACATGAGCAAATTTAGTACTTTTTTTAAAAAAAACTATTCCAGTCTCAGTTAACGAGGTACCGCAAGAGAAAACCACGAATATTGCCACATTGTTATTAATCATCACATTAAGTGTGTTCGTTTACTTTCCCAGTAAAAATTTGCATGTTTCTACTTTTGCGAGCGTAAGGCCAATTTTACTCTCTTTATTAAAATTTGCAAGAAAAGTAAACGAACGAAAAGTAAATGAAACAGCTGATTTTGTTTACTGTTTGTATTACATTTCATTTTATTTTGAATTCTAAAGTGTTATGATTTGTAATAAAAAAATGAGGAACAGAAAACTCGACATTCAGCCTTATTACGGTTGTCGAAGACGAATATCGAGAGCAGTCGAAGTCGTTGTCGATTTCGATTATTTTTGGTATTACGTAACTTTTTCGACTCTTGTGATTTTGTAATAGATTGAAAAGTAAAAGATGTGCTATACTGTCAAAACAATGTTTACTTTTTACATAATTGTCCGCCAAAGGCAACATTGAAATTTTCTCAAGATAAAATAAAATAAATATAATAAAAAAAATATGTTAAGTTTGGGACATTTTTTTCTTCGGATGAAGACGACGAGGCATACACAGAATGTGATATGAGTGCCTTGCGTAAGGAAATAAGACAGAATTCGGACATATTTGCAATGCCCATCTTTGTAAACAAATGTGAATATATTCAGAAAACGACGCCTGCTTGTTCATTTTTACGGCGACAACTGACACAAAACAAGTGACGGCGACATAAACTTTATATCAGCGGTCGACATCAGATAAAAGTTTTTTGGTAAAATACCTCAAATTTACCCAATGTTGAAAATAGATAAATAATTTATTTTATACAATTTTGTTATATTTATTTATTGTCGAATATAAAATGTCAAAAAAATGTGTTAAATTTCAAATTAGTTAACGGCGTGTTAGCGGATGAAACCAACGGCTAACAATTGTTGTCAATTGAATGCGGCGACGTCTCTAGTCGTATGGAAAAAATTGATCGACTGTTTTAGCCAACTTTGACAGTCGTTTTCGTCTTCCGTGTTACGAAAATTGTAACAGATTGTGCATTTTCGACAACCGTAGTACCGTTTTCCAAAAAAATCGACATTCGACTACGTCTTCGACAACCGTAATAAGGCTGATTAAGTGTTCGCCAGGAACGTTCCTTAAACTTATATTCCAATTTTATATTCCTATTCTGTTGTAAATTTATTTTTACTTTTATTTGTATACATAAAACAGCTGATTTCAAACATCTGTTCTATCTTGCAAATTTTGGTTGGCTAGAATTTCTCCAACCAAAATTTGCAAACTCTCTAACATCGAACTGTCAAAATTTTCCCCCTCTGGATCTCATTTACTGGACTTTTTGTGTAAACGAACAGGATCCAGTAAAAATTCGCAAGTAAACGAACACACTTATTATCACATTGCAAACTTCGTAGCTAACATAGCTAGTAAGCCTAAATGAAGAATGCTTACTTGTCGGATGTTTCCTATGAAGAAAATTTGCTTGTAAAAATGGCTTATATATTTTGTTTGTCCAAATTTTTTCATATCCAGTCTAAGAAAAAAAAATCATTTTTTGTTTATTGACGCAAAAGTATATTTTTTGTTCATTGAAATTATCCCAGCAAAAACTAAGCAAGTATAACGTTCTGCATTTTCTGGTATTGACCTCTCATTA
This sequence comes from Hydrotaea diabolus, assembly GCA_963513945.1. Lineage (NCBI taxonomy): Eukaryota > Metazoa > Arthropoda > Insecta > Diptera > Muscidae > Hydrotaea > Hydrotaea diabolus. The sequence continues at coordinate 210,227,936 of OY740717.1, forward strand.
CCCTTTGTATGATTTTGAAAACGAAAATAAGTACTTACTTATAATGGATTCAATAAGTACATATCGGTATGATGTGTGGCGGTTGATGTTTCCAAAGGTTAATCTCTAAACTCTTTTTTTCTTGTTCAGGTCCTTCTCATTTGACTTGCACTCAGACCACATCGTGTACATATAAAATAAAATTCATTCATTATTTCGAGGGCTGAAAAAGGGAAAAACAACTAAGAAATGTCATGTAAGAAATGTATCGACCGTCCGTGCCGCAGACGCTAGTGTCTGCCTCTACTAACCAAATTGTTTTTGTTAAAAATATTTATTTTTTTATTAATTATTTTTCAATAATTTTTTACTTTTTCTCTGACACGTTGTTGTACACGGACTACTTATAATTGAGGTAAGTGTATTTTTGCAGATAAGTACTTTTTCTTGGGATCCGTGTATACCTGCAGATGAGTACTTTCCTCTAATGTCATCGCCATAATAGAGTAATTTGAAAGGAATACGAATATTTAGTGGCGACTTTTGATTTTAACTAACTCGCAAAGCTACTTGGTAATAAGAGTTTTAGCGGGATCAATCTTTTGTGGTATGATTTTTGAAACTTTTGAGGGAACAGTGCTTTCTGTCAAAGTTAATGGTCTCTAACAATAATTCGTTACAGTTTTTCCAAAAAGAAAACATAAACTCGTTTAATTTAAATAAATATACCAAATCATTATAAGCTAGATTGATATACCATTAGATGCATACAGATCTGATTTATAATACGAGTATATAGAAGTATTTATAGTATGTAGTACGAGTATATACTTAGCAGGGACATAAATACTGTTCCACTCGTTTTATGCTGTAAAATAAAAAGTACTGAATGTTTTTGGGCCAAATATTTTTTAATATATTTATTGATGTATATTATATCCAAAAAGAATCTACTTATTCGAAATGTCCGCCTTTTGCCTTTACACACGCCTTAAGTCGCACTGGCCAATCGTCAATAGCTGCACGAACCTTGTCCATTGGCTTGTCCATTGGCCACAGCTCGAACCCCAATGTTGGGGTATCTTTTGTCACAAACCTTGTCCTCTAAAACCGTCCACAATTTGCAATCCAAAGGGTTCAAATCTGGACTGCCTGAGGGCCATTCTTCAGAGGAAATGAACGCTGGCAAATTGGTTCGAAGCCAGGCCTGGGACATTTTAGCCTAATGGGCCGGCGCAGAATCCTGCTGGAAAGTCCATGGCCATGGAACAGGAAATCGTTAAGAGGCTTCACAACAGCTTCCAAAACGGTTTCTTGGTAAACTTTGGCCGATGTTTTGACTTCGCTGAAATGCAGGTCGGTGACCCCATCTTAAGAGACACGCCACCCCCCAAGCCATGTCTGAAGCTGGGTGATGACCCTTTCATACACTCTATCATTTTGCTTGTTACATTTTTCCTGAAAAATGTTCTAATCGGTGGACAAAATTTTTCTGTGCATTTTTCAATCCTATTTTTTTTTAAAGCTGCAGTCAATAAATATCCGTTACGCCGTTTGAAAGCCCCAAGACTCATGTCTTTTTTAATGATTCGACTCATGGACTTTTGCGTCATATTCATCTCACGGGCCATGATTTTCTGTTTTAGGAGCGGATTTCTGTGAATTCTTGATTTAACGGCTTTGATGACATGCGGTGTTCGAACAGAGCGTGAGCGGCCCGACCGGTGGCGGTCTTTTACATCTCCAGTCTCCTCAAACAGTTTTCTGCATCGGTAGACGAACATGCGGCAAATCCCTAGTGGCCGGAGCGTTTTGAAAATATCGCTTTTTTCAGTTCACACTTGAAAAGCGCTATTACAGCGATACGGTTCTCATTATCTGACCACTCCATGATGAAAGTTGAAACAATTTTAAAATTCCTTTGCAGACTAACGCTATTGAGGTTAGCTTTCAAAACCGATATCACATTATCGGGGTATGTTCAGTTCTACTATTGAAATGGGTGTGTTCAATCTTGTAACAGTATTTATGTCCCTACTAAGTATATAGTTGGAACAAGGATAATAGCGAAATATTGTAAAATATTTACCCTAATAAATTTCCTCTTTTAGCATCCATGAACTAATCTATCAACCCTCATAGCCGATACATGTATGCATTACAAGAGAATATGGGATTTATCGAAAGAGGAAAAATTTTGGAAAAAAGCGGACCAACATAATTCGTATGTAAGGGGAATTAAACACTGGCCTTAAAATGTATGATGATTGAATATTTATTTTATAACCATTATTACAAACAATTAGCTATGTGTATGACTATTTATCTCTCAAACAGGCATGCAAATAAAGTGTAATAAAAGTTGAGTTTTATATTAATCCTCGATAACTAAAATAGGATAGCAAAACCGTAAAAGTTATGTCATTTGTTAACAAAAAATGGCTAAATTTGAGAATGCCTATAGGAAACTCAATGCTGTTCTCAATTCGTTTATTTATATTTCTGTAATTAGGAAGCCATGAGGCCGATAAAGCTAGTTACAGTATAGGTTATCAAGATTAAAGTCATTCTAATGTAACATTTTAAGTATTCTGAAAAAATTGTTAAAAAAAAGTAATTGTTTGCAGCCGTTTTTTTACTAAGCCTGGATAGAGACATACTCGTTTTTATTTTTAAATCTAGTCCTTTTGGACTTTTCATTAGGCACAAACCAAATTGGCACTTTTTTTTACGAAATGACAACTATTGCGGCTTTGCTATTCAGTCTAAATTATTGAGGCTTTACCCAGTGTTCGTCCGCACCCTACCAGGGAGTGTATTTTTATACTCTATCGGAGGGAATTCAAATTAAGTCTGTTTTACTCACATTCTGTTTCTTCATAAGTGAGAAGCAGTTGTTCTAAGACCGCCAGCCTCCGAACTAAAATCCTCCTATATATTTTTCCTGATAAGATTTTCTGATGGAGGACCTAACATTGAGTTTACTTTTTACACACAATATAAGAGATCATTATTACCTTAATTTCGTATCATAAATCAGTAAAGCACATAAACACAGTTAAGTGCAAAAATTTGAATGTAATACAAAATGTTATAACTTCGAAGTGTTGAATTCAAACGAACACACATGTCCCAGACTACATAAAATGGCAAGCAGCTACCATAGGATGTCCCGAATATAAATCAATTGGGATTTTTTTTATTTCTGCTGGACCAAGGCTTATTACGCTCCAATATGGATTAATATGTTTGTTAGTGGGTTCAAACATTTTTTCCTAAAAACATTAATTCAGTTATATTTGAAGTCAAAATATGAGTGTATTTGGATTCGTGACAAGTTAATGTATTAAATAATGCACTATTAACGATGTAGATTAAAGTTATGTACATGCTATAAGAACTGGATTTTGTCCCTATGTTGTTGGGATAGTTCTTAAATGTAGACAAATCGTTTAGTTCACATATATCCATTTTTTAAGTGATATTTTCTACAGCTTCTAGGGTTTATGGACCCATAGGTCAAGGTCTGTGAGAAATCATAAAATTAATGGAATATTTTAATTCATGGGGAAATTTCATTGTTTTTGTGCCGTTCTTTATGACGGCTGACTTCTCCACCCGGGCAAGAAAAGTAGGCCGGGCTCAGAATGGCTGCTCTTTGTGTTTTCTAAATCTTTGAAAAGCTTACAAATAATACAATACCTATTATTAAAGCGAAACATAATTGTAACAACATAATATGTCCATTGTTGCGGAGGCCCTAGGACTGTGCTGACTACTAAATCAAACGAAATCTTGAAAATAAGTTCATATTGATATTTGGAAGAAATTTATTAGGTTCCGAGTACCGATATTTTTACTATTATGAAGGAAGCGTTTTTGGCGATTTGAGCCTCATTGCCATGCTTACGATGTCCAACGAACATGAAGTTCCTTTAACAGTAATCAAGTTATAGAGTAGAAATATTAAAACAGTAAACTTTGCTCATTCAATATTAAAGTTCCTTTCATGGTATCTATTTCATTAATTCTCACGGTAAAACCTAGTCATTGAATATTCCATACCATCCGAAACAAATATGTCTTTAATTCTCGCTCACAAATACACAGTAAAACCTAGTCATTGATCTCCTACGACATCTCCGTGTCCCAGTAATTCGATGGGTATTCGAGGAGTTTTGGGATATGGCTTAACCGCAATGTTCTTCGGCAATGAGAGTTTTTACTTCGTTCTCAAACATCGAGCTTTCTAGAATAATATTCACAATAATTTTTATTATGTTTTATCTTCCCTAGTGCAGTTAAAAATATTTTGACCTGCTTTTTTGTTATTCTTGAGTTAAAGTTTAGCAGATACGTCATGGTCATCTAAAACACATCTTTACATTTATATGAATTTATAAAGACAAATCTTTTAGATTAATTATAACATGACTTTTCAATTAAGCTAAGGTCTTTAAACTTATTTAAGGCTTCTTTTTTCGAGACACCCTAAGATATAATATACACATTTACTTCAGCTGTGATAATGTATGACAAAATACGATACAATAAAAAACGACACGGTGCAAAATGGTGCTAAATATGAAACATTCACAACGATAATGCCAAGATCATAGCAACAATGAATGAGGTTGGCGAGGGGCTGGGCTACACCGAATTTTTATTAGATCCCCTGTTGCCGCTGTTGACGCAAAAGACGTTTCTTATTCAGCATGCTGCCGTAGGGGCGTATGGTGGCATAGTAAAATATCTCCACAAAACTCAAGAGACTGGCGCCAACGAAAAGACCAGTAGTGCCACCAATGGATACTAAAAAGGTAACATTAAAACTATCTGATTTCTTTATGCTCTGTACGTTCACAAACTTACCGACCAAATCCAATTTTCCTCTCACCAAATTGCGTTTATAGCGTTCTGTGGGCAATTCCACCAAAGCTATTTCCAGCTTGGAAAAGGGTATTTGACTGTAAATACTATAGAGTTCTGCTGTTAGTCACTTCAAGCATTAAGCAAAATAGGCCTTTTCCCGTTGCCTTACTTGTCTTTACTGTCCACTACTGTGGTTATGTCCACCTCCGTACACGAGGGTAAACAATCACACACCAGACCACGTCGACCCTTAGACCATTTGGCGATGATCACCGATAAATCCTCATAGTTACGATTGAGGCACTCCAAACCGTCCATATTGCACATCTGATAGTTGGGCGTATTCGGCGAGAGATGACTGGAACAGTTGCACAATTCCAATTGCTTATCCTTGCGGCATTGCACCGTACAGGCACTGTAGCTGTAATAGCGATGAACATCTAAATTGTTTTCATCATTGAAGCGGCAATTGCGTTGAGAGACGCTCGTATCGCGAATCTGTTCGTCATTTTGAATGTCCCGCTTAGATATGTGGCGTCTATTAACAAAATGTGAAATACCAAAAAAGTTAAAGGTGCTGCTGAGAGAACTTTGAAATGCCCTACTTACACAAAAGATATGTAAGGGCCGACTATTAAGTAATCCGTTTTCGGTGTGACCAATGTGGGTACCTCTTCTTCGCCCAAAATAAAAACCTAAAACCATAAAAAGTAAAACAATTATAAACATCTTTAAGTTCGGCCAGGTCAAACTTTATGTACTCTCCACCGTCTCTAAGGTACTAAAGCGCAAAAAGGAATAGTCCGTTTTTGGACCGTTTCGGCCCTTGCGTCCGTCCCTAATTTTACCCGTTTTAACGATATGATTTGTTAAGCAAGTATTCAAAAAAGTGTACTTTATACCGAGGTACCTTTAGTACTTTAAAGAAAAACTTTTTCCCCCTGGACCAATTTCACACATTTTCAATCCCGAACTGCTTACAACCATAAGCTAGCATGCAATATTTTAGGATACTAGGTTTATTCCTTTGACCGCTATTGTGCTTTCAACAAACACTCGGACAGACGGACATGACTTGATCGTCTTCAAATTTTACGACGATTAATACGAGTAATATATATACTTAATAGGGCCTTCGATCAATATTTCATTGTGTTGAAACACGAATGACAAATTAAGAATACTATCCGCTATTCAGAGGAGGGTATAAAGCCAGCGGCGAATTTGTTCTAAGTCCAGAGAAACCATTTCGATTGGGCCTAAATTACATTTCCCCAATGAGGGAATGAATTACAATTGAATGGTTTCAAAAACTAAATACTTTTATTTGATTTCGAATATTGCAATTTGGCACGCTGAAACTTCAGGTGCGCTGCACATATCCACCCTCACCACCCATACGAGGGAAATATAGTTTGTTTTTGCATAGTGGGGATTGTAGTTTTTATTCTAAATGACCAAAATGACTTTTTCGGAAAAAATCTACAGAAAAAGTTTTAATGCAGTTTAAAAGCACTATAGTGACAAACTCAGAAAACCAGAATTTAAAAAAAAATCAACGGATAAATTTTTTTTAGGAAATTTTCGAAGCCAGATTTGAATAGAGCTAGCCAAAATCTTTTAAGATCGCCCGTTACATTTTAAACATAATTGCTGACTTGACCCATCGTCGATAGATTTTTTTTTCAAAAAGTCATTTTTAACTAGCTGTGTTATTATATAAAATCCTTCTTGAGTCTGAATACTCTTGTTAAGGGTCTTATACTCACTGCGTTGAAAAAGTCAGCCTCACAAAATTTTTAAAAGAAAAACTCATTAGCCACACTTACCACTGCTTCAGTGTGTATGTCCATCTTTAGATTGCCGGGACCGGTATAACGGTTTGACCACATATTCATACGCTGACCATTATTCTTACTGAAAATAGACCGAGAACAAATTTCGCACTCTTCGCCGAAACGTCCATTGCACACTTACCCCGCTTGCAACGAATTGATGGCATAGCACAGACCCAATTCCGTTTCCATGCGATGGAAATATTTGCAGCATTGAAATGGTTTATTATTCCACATGCAATTCTTGATGGTGTTGTGGCAGCTGCTGCGTACCAGCTGGGCATAATACGAGAAATTCGAATAGAAACAATTTTCCGAAGGTTCTTCGCCTCCACACTCATGGACCGTGTGATATGATTCACCGCGAAAGAAGGCAATTTCGCTAAGGACTTCCTCCAAAGTGAAATCATGGTCAGCTCCCCAAAGTCTATAATTCGGAAATCGATACAGGAAAAACGACGTAATGCTCAATTATATAGACTCACTGTTCGGCCACCTCCTGTATGCGATCCATATTTTTTGACTCGCACACTACTATGGCAGGGAAATTTGTTTCCCAATCGCGATAACTGGACTCGACGCCAAAACTAATGGCATTGTTTTCGAAAGCATCTAAGAAATTTACAATTTTCTTAAATTAAACTTTGGCAAATAAACAAAATTTCAAAATAAGAAAACAAAACATGTTTATTTAAAAAAACGGCGGAAAAAATCATTAAGTACTTCTCATTATCATCTAAATTACCTGTAAATGACATCCTATTACCCTATTTTCAAGTTAATATTGAAAATTGCTGTCTATGTTTCTGGCCAAGGCAACACTAAGTGTTGCCTGGCGCCATCTGACATTTCTATTGGAAATTTTGACATTTTTTAACATAAACGTACTCAGAACGTTTTGACGTACGACCATCATTTGTGTTGTTCACAGTGACTTGGAAAAATCAATTTGGCAAAAAAATCGAATTAACTCGTCAACATTTTCGTGCGATCATTTTTCACAACTTTCGACGTGGATTATTACGACAAGAGTGCATCGATGAACTTAAATCTTTTTATTGCGATGAAGCATCATCCTATAGCATTGTGAAAAACTGGTTTAACGAATTCAATCGTAGACGAAGCTCGCTCAAAGATGAAGGTCGTCCAAAAACGGCCGTTGTGCTAGAGAACGTTGATGCCGTGCGTGAACTGATAATGCAAGATCGTCATGTGACACCGTGAGATAGAGGCATCCTTGGGCACCACCAGCATACATTCCACCAGCATACATTCGATATTGCATGAACACCTGGCCGTAAAAAAAGGTTTGTTCTCGTTGGATCCCGCACAATTTGACAATCGCTCAAAAAAAGGATCGTGTCGATTGGTGCAAAGAAATTTAAAAAAAATACGATCGCGGTGCTTATAAAGACGTTCATAAGATCGTCACAGGTGACGAATCATGGATCTTTGCGTATGAGCCCGAAACAAAACAGCAATAGACTATGTGGGTCTTCGAAGACGAGCCAAATCTAACGAAAGTTGTTCGTGGAAGAAGCACTTCGAATCAAATGGTCGCCTGTTTCTTCAGCAAAACTGGTCATGTGGCGACTGTTCCGCTTGAGCAACGTAGGAGGTCAATTTTGAGTGGTGCACCACAATTTGCTTGCCTGATGTCGAAATTCGAAAAACGAACAAGGGAAGACGAATCATTGTGCACCATGACAATGCGAGCTATCACACATCGGTTCAAACCAGCGCCTTTCCGACCCGCCAAAACGTCGAATTGATGGGTCATTCGCCGTACAGCCCTGACTTGGCACCTAATGACTTCTTTTTATTCCCGCACATGAAGAAAAACATGCGTGGTCAACGATATTCGTCGCCAGAAGATGATGTTGAAGCGTTCAAAAACTATGTTTTGAAGGTGTCTCAATCGAAGTAGAAAAAGTGCTTCTACAATTAGTTTGAGCGCTTGCAAAAGTGTATAAATCATGCTGGAGAATACTTTGAAAAACGCAAAACCATTTTTGAATATTAATTAGCATTTTCATTATTAGGCCAGAAATATATATAGCAGCCCTCGTATTATAACTGTTATTAAAAAATTGAAATGCTGTAATTTGAACTAAATTAAAATTTAACTAATCGTGGATAAATATTAGAGGAAAATTTAGAGATAGCTTAAGATTAGACAGAAAAAAATTAGAGATAGCTTGAGATTAGGTAGATTAAATAGACATAGATAAGACCTCCATTTTGTCTAAGCTATATTTTTTGAGACAAGGGTCTTGGTCATCTTAGGTTCATTCTTGCGCCGCAAAAACAGCTTGGAAACAAAGATATTAAGTGTCCATTTTTCAGTGTAAGTTTAAAATATATTTATCTCAACCAGAATATAAATTGACATTGTTGCCGTAAATGGCAGTGCCTGCCAAACAAAAAATACATTTTTGTAAAATATTTATGTTGTTTTGACTTTTATAAAAAGTGCCTTCTTAAGATAACGTCTTCTGGGGGACAACAAGGACCCATCTAAGTAGGAATCTCTTCAACGGGCTCTTACAACTGAATCACATCGGTTGTGGTGAGGCTTCTTTAAGTGAGAGAAGTTATGATTTCAAATTTTTAAGAACGGTGAGTTTGTTTAAAAAAAAAATAAACCATCTGAAGGCTCTTTTGGAGGAAGAATCCTGCCAGCATAAGATTGACTTCCACTGACATTATGAGTGTCCCACTAAGAAACTCAACATCGTTTCCCAGCACTAACAAATCATCCAAAGAAGTGGAAAAGTTGTACAATGATTTGTAGCCAGGCATGTTTTAGGACGGATGGTCCTTTTTAACTAATTAGACTTCGCTTCTTAAGAATTAGACATCGCTTCTTAAGAATTTGGATTAACTTTGTTATAACTGTTCCCCTCTTCAAAGAAGAAGAAAAATACAATCGGCGCGGATAGGAGTGAAACCACTAACTCTACCTTCGTATTCCAACGCCTTTGCTGTCTTTGCCATTTCTTGCTGTTAGTTAAGGCCAGCTAAATTGCATTATGAGTTTTTAACATGGCAACAAACAGAACTTAGAGGCAGAAAAGTTTTATTTTGCAATAATAATGAATACATAAAGTAACAAATATTATAAATTCCTTCGTTTAAGCGAATTTAGGTGATGATGTATCTTAAGTAAGAACTCTTATGCAGATTATTTTGTGGAACATTGCATTATCCTATCTATAAGTTCGGCGGGTTCTTTTTTATTTTCAAGAAATGCGAAAAATAGTTTTTGTATTCTACAAATCGAAGACGAAAAATTGATATCACTTTAGCGTGTCCTTAAAATGATTTGGTTTGCCAACTGGTTCCGAGCAGATCCTAATTTCGGCGACAGCTTTAACATTACCAAAATTTACTTGCCGAAGAAACGGAGAAGTAATACGAGTATTGCTTGTTGTTAAACTCTAAAAAAAACTCACTCTATTAATAGACCAGATAGCGAAATGCAAATGCTTTTGAAACGGCAAAGTGGGCCACTTCAGGGAAGGTGCGTAAGAGGGCGTGGCTTGGATTTACATTATCCATCGTTGAGTAAATCTGCCAATAATATTCCGAACCACTCATCTTCATTACGATTGCTAAAAACTAGCTGATTTTAATGAAGTAGCGTAAAGAAACTCATTTTTCTGTCACCTGGTTTATCTAATAGTTCTATTCTTAGATACTGATTTAAGTAAAGTTTTAATTAAAACTTACCCAATGATGCCTTAATCAATCTCCACGATGCAAACCATGACGCCATCAAACAGATGGCCCAAAATGTCTTTTCCATCCATGTCAGCTCCTTGTCCACAATGAAATGTGCTCCGTGTAGGGTTGAATTTCGCATGAATTCCACTGCCACATCACGTAAACGCATCATTTTCGTACGGTTCCTCTAGGCAGTGCCACCAGTACGTGAATCCAACCAACCAAACGACCACCTTTCGCGTTGAATGCCAAATGTTAAACTGTAACAATGGCGTGATTTCGACATTTGTTTTATATGATTTTCGTAATTGCTGCTGAATGGCGTTACGTTTCGGGCAATGTTCTCTTTTGTTCGCCGCTTAATTATCCTGTAGATGGTTAATCTTGCAAATGTTAAGCAACAGTTGGTGGAATTCACACAATTGCGTTATTCGGTGCGCTGATTTAGTAAGACCATGTGGGGAGTCGGGCAAATTGAGTGATTGTTTCTTGTGGTGGACATTGCGATTGTGGTCATAATTCCTCAGTTGACATTGTATGTTTAATAGAGACCACTTGTTCTGAGGACTTAAAGAATAAAATCCGCTTTCGCTTTCATGGTCAATGGTCTTAAATCGTTTATGGTTTTGTTTGGTCAACTGCCCAAAAATGTACTAAAATACGTAAATATGTTTGAATAAAAATGAAAAAATAGGTTTAAAATTAATTTCACAATTTTGCGCAGTAAACAAAAAGAAAAACTGAATGTTGAATTCCTGTTTGTTAAAATTAGCACAGCCTAGACAATTTTATATCGGTTAACAAATTTTTAATCTAACGAAATCCGATACATTGTGAAAAACTGGACTGGTTAAAATATATTTTAAATTTCCAAAAATTTTAAATGAAATTTTGTTAATTTAATTTAAAAAAATCATTTTATTGATACATATTACAACATTTTTTACTAAATAGCTGAAATATACATTTTAAAAAAAAAACAAACAACCATACGGCATCGATTGAAAATTAACCAAAATTTTGAAAAGCCAAATATCAGTTTGATTCTCAGCGCTCTTAAATGAAAATATTTGATAATATTCATCAAATTAGCAGAAAACACACTTAATTTACTTGATAGTAGTAAATTTACTCTATAGTAGTGACTACAAATCATAAAAACATAGATCATTGGTCACCCCGGATACGCAACTACTTTATTACGATATCCTTTTTGCAAGGTAAACAGCAATCTATATCTCTACACGCAGAAAAAAAGTATGGTTGGGGTAACAATATTCGAAGAGCATCATACTATTGTTGGTTATATGGTTGTGGCTCAACAATATTATGATCATCACAACAATAGTATGGTTCACACACAACCATACTATGATCCCCATAACAATATAATGGTCCTCACAACAATAAAATTATTCACACTCAACCATACTATGATCCCTACAATCATATTATTATTCACATTCAACCATACTTCGATCCCCACAACCATATTATGGTCCTCCTTACCATAGTATGTTTAACGTACAACCATAGTATGATCCTCACAACCATAGTATGGCTTACACACAATCATACTATGATCCCCAACATTTTTTGTAAAGATTGGGTAAAGTTGTTATTTAACAATAGAGAATTAAGTAAGTTATGTAGTAATATGAGTGATTTATTGAACAGTAAAAACAGTAATTAATATTGCTGCAATCATACTATTGTTAAATTGAAATTCAAAAAACAATACTATGGTTTCGACGACCATACTTTTGCAGAGAACATACTATTGATGCCGTGACCATATAGGAACCATATCTTTTCCCTGCGTGTAGAGATTTGTAATGGACTCTGCTATTTAATTTCTCATGCTTGACTGGTTTACTTTTGATTTACTTTGTTTGAGGCTTAATTTAGAATACTCAATGCTTTTAAAACAAGACATCAACATCCTAAATCTATCAAATCATAACCTATCTTCAAGGTTTTGGATAAACATATGTCAGCAGCATTTTCAAAATTCCACACAAGCTTAATATCTTAATGTAAAATGAATTTTTAAGTTTTTATCCTCTCGTAATGTTTTTTTTTTTAAATCGTAAAAATCGTTTTAAAACCTTTGACGAGTGTGGAAGTTGGAATGTTTATCGGATCCTTTTTTAATTGATAATAAAAAGTATTTTGGTAAGGTAGCGTCAAAAAATGCATACGTCATGTACGAGGGCGGTTCGGAAACTTCTTAGCCTAGCACAAAAACTGAGGTAAAAGCAGAAAAAAGTTAAGTGTTTTGGAAACTTCCATCTCTGCTATGAACACATGTTAAATTTTGTTTCGATCTGGAAACTCTTTCATATAGAAACAGGTGTTCACAAAAGACGCATCCGCGATTTTTTTACAATGGGAAAATTAGAAATGCGTGGTGTCATTAAATATTTACATAAAAAAGGTTTATCGGGACAAGAAATTCATAATGATATGGTGAATGTGTTAGGTAAAGGTGCTCCTTCATATGCAACAGTAAAAAATTGGGTTGCTGAATTTAAACGTGGTCGTACAAGCATTGAAGATGAACCACGTAGTGGACGTCCAAAAACAGCAACAACAACAGAAATTGTAGCCAAAGTGCATGATATGGTATTAAATGATCGACGAATAAAAGTGCGTGAAATAGCTAATATCATGGGCATCTCAAATGATCGAGTCCATTTAATTTTGCGTGAAGAACTACAGATAAAAAAGCTTTCTGCAAGATGGGTGCCGCACTTGTTAACAGTCGACCAAAAACGCATAAGAATGAACATTTCTCAAGCTTGTTTGGATCGTTTTCAGCGAAATAAAATGGATTTTAAGCGTCGTTTCATAACTGTTGAAGAGACATGGATCCACCACTATACTCCAGAGACAAAAGAACAATCCAAACAATGGACTGAAGCTGGAGGAAGTGCCCCAAAGAAGGCAAAAACAATTCAATCGGCTGGTAAGGTTATGGCAACGGTTTTTTGGGACTTCAAAGGTATTTTATTGATTGACTATCCGCAAAAGGGTAAACAATAAATTCAGAGTACTATTACAACCATTTAGATCAATTAAATGTGTCAATTCGAGTAAAACGTCCTGGCTTACAACAAAAAAATAAAAATCAACGAATTAAAGTACGAGTTGCTTGACCACCCACCTTATTCTCCTGATTTAGCTCCCAGTGAATTTTACCTCTTCCCAAATCTAAAAAATTCCATGCTGGCAAGCATTTTACCTCAAATGAAGATGCAATTACAGTTGTAAACCACTATTTTGAAGACCTTGAGGAAAACTATTTTAATCAAGGGATAGAATTGCTGGATAAGCGTTGGACTAAGTGTATTGAAGTTTCAGGAGATTATACTGAAAAATCAAAATATTTTTGAAAAACTAACTATTCTCTTTCATTGATAGGCTAAGAACTTTCCGAACCGCCCTCGTACAACAAAATTGATTTTTAGAATAAGCTAGCCTGTAAGAATTGTAATTTCAAAGACTTAAATAAATATATAAAATAAGCCAGCTTGATTCTCAGACGCACCATTTCCCAATTTTTTTGATGCTGTCCCAGTATGTTTTCCTAACTTCGTACCACACTCTGTATGGTTGGTGGCACAAACTTATCCACGGTTCGACGACACGGTGTCTGTGCATTGAAGCATTGACCTTACTACAAATTCACATTTAGTGTTGCCGAAACTTCCACAACATTTTCTTATAATTTCTGCATGTTCAGGAAAGGATGCAAGTTGAAATGGCAAACCATAATTAATACTTTATTTATAATCTTCATGGCATTGGTAACGTTGACAGGTTCGGAAATTACCAGCTGGTCTCTTTAAAAACTTTATTTTTTTGGTTAATTAATCTTGTATTTTTTCTGTGTTAAGTTGAGAAGAACCAAGAAAAGAAAAAAACGCAGAAGGCCAATTTAAATTCGGAAGGAAATGATCTGATAAAGCTTATGCATCACTTAGTCGACACAATCTGAAATCACAAGAGCAAATCCTATTATAAAATATGTTGTAGACGAAAATTCGTAGGATACATAATGTTTTGAGGGTCGCTACATAAAAGATTATCTAGTCCTAAGTTACTTGTTATCAACTATCTGGCAATCAACACTCAGAGTAAAGTTAGATACGGAAAGTTCAACCATGTGCCACACTTTTAACACTTAGAGACAAAATACGATAACAGAAGTTTGTAAAGCGATGGAAGTATAAAAACAAAAAAATGGATATGAAGAATACATTTCTAGATAAGTTTTATAATTTTACAGAGTAAATAGTAGGAATTTATTACCATAACAAAGCCCAATAAAAAGTTATATACAACATCTTAAATATGAAGCAAATTTAGCTCTAAATATGCATGCTCCCTCCGCCTCAGATAGATAAAGTAACTTAAATTTCCAAGATCAGCGCCAGAATGTTTAAATTTGTGAACTCCAAGAGTCAGTACGGAAAGTAGAACGTATCTAACAGAACGCAACCGATCAACACGACAATAACCATGGCCACAGCTCTAGAGTTAACCCCCACCGAAGTGCACGGTGTGTGTGAACGTTATTTTAACGATAAGAATTTCCTCGAAAAAGAAGCCGAACCCACCGATGAGAAAGACTCCAATTTTCATATACTCAAATATAAACTCAAACCCATCTCGGATAGTCCTTCGGGATTTTTGGGACACCATCGCTATCTTACAGTCAATTTACAAATCCAAAATAACAGCAAAGCAGGGGAAACGCAACGAGAAGAAGAGGCATTAGCCTTCAACAAGATACGTTTCTTTACCAAGTCAGCTCCGGTGGAAATTGCCTCACGCATGGAATATCTCGAAGAGTTTGGTGTATTCAAAAAGGAAATAAGCGTCTACAGAGATGTGCTACCAAGATTGCAGCAAATCTTTCCTGGTGTGGCTGCCAAATGCTACTATGCCGACAACAATCTTTTGGTATTCGAAGATTTACAGCAGATGGGCTATAGAATGGCTGCAGGAAGAGATGGCCTCTTGGACTACACACATTTAAATTGTGCGGTAAAGGCACTGGCTAGCTTGCATGCGGCCTCTATAGTGCTGGAAGTGAAAGAAAAGCAGAAGCTAGGCCAAATATATCCGCAAGCAGTGGAGGAAAATGCTTATCCTTTTCCGTGCTCGCCACAACACATGCGTTATCAGAATTTTGCCAACGGTGTCAAGGTGTTCGAGGAACTCATCAAACACATGCCAAAATATCAAGCACACCTATCCTACATTCTGGATAATCTGC
Source organism: Hydrotaea diabolus (assembly GCA_963513945.1). Classification (NCBI taxonomy): domain Eukaryota; kingdom Metazoa; phylum Arthropoda; class Insecta; order Diptera; family Muscidae; genus Hydrotaea; species Hydrotaea diabolus. Next base: position 210,243,632 of record OY740717.1, read on the forward strand.
AGAAAAAAATGTTGGTCATTTTCCATTTGGCCCAAACCTCGCCGACGCGGTGTAATGTCTTCTCCCATGGAGACTTATGGGCGAATAATGTAATGTTCGAATATGGAAAATATGGTGAAATACCTATCCAATGTCGTTTTGTAGACTTTCAGTTGGCCCGTTACAGTCCACCCATGCTGGATCTGATTACTCTACTCACTATACCCACTTCGAGGGAATTCCGTTCAAAATACCTGCTCGAGCTAGTGCAAGACTACTATCGCTTTATGGAGGAGTTTCTGAAACGCGAGCAACTCTCCATTGCAGACATTCTGCCAGCATCGGAATTTTGGCAGACATTTGAGGAATTCCGCTGTTGTGGCCTAATCGAAAGTTGTATTTTCTCTCATTTGACGATGTTGCCAGCGACTTCAACACAAAGTTTAACTTCATCGGCAGATGGTTTTAGTGATTTCTTTGCCCGCAAACGTGTGGAGATATGCCTGGAAGCCTTCAAAGGAGACACTGTGTACCGTGAAAGGCTGTCGGATATGTTGGAAGATTTCGTGGATAATTATATCTTAAAGGAAGGAAAATAAATGAAAAAGCACATAAGAATAAAAAGTGTGTGTTAAATTGCTGCAATATAGTGTAAAGGGGCTAAACTTTAGATATAATTAGAACAAGTAAAAGGGTCGTTCAGCCAGTAACTATGCTATCAAAGCACATGACTTCTTTTTCTCGGCTCTTTCGGCCCATGTGCCACTTATCTCGGCCAGAACATCAAAGTAAATCGTTATTTGGATTCGTAGCAAAATTTTCTTCATATTAGCATATTGACTATTGATCGCCTGTTTGGGCAATTATGACCTTTTTGGACCACGGCCAGCAACAATGCTCTCTTTTAAGGTATAAGGTGTGTCCCAACTAAAAGTAGCCATATAAACTATTATTCGTTGATAAACAATTATGATTTGTAAATAGTATTCTTTTCCGATGTACCTTAATCCCTGATTTGCCTATTTTTAATTCCATTCAGCGTATTATTTCAAGATCCTAGGTTTATTTGTTTGACCGCTACGTGTTTCAACAGACACACGGACGTGGCAGATCGTCTAAGAATTTTACGACGATCAATAATATATTTACTTTATAGGGTCTCCGATTAATATTTCGTGGTGTTGCAAACGAAATAACAAATTTGGAAGAAATGGGCCAAAAACAAGTCCACTAATGCCCTTACAAATATTTACAAATAAACGTACCCATGTTTGGCGACTCAAAAATATTTAAATCATTTTATTTTTCGAAACATTATTGTTTTAGCATTTTAAGTAGATCTAAAATCACATTTACAAATGGTATGAGTGCCATTAAAACTCAAACTACTTTGCATGCTGCTTCCGATTAGAGTTTTGCCAATGACATCAAAGTTTCCAAGGAAGTCATCAAGTCCACATTTACAAATGGTAAATGGGGACAAATAGGAACTCTTATTAAGGCAAATATCACTAAAAATCTTAATATGGATTTATTTAAAATATTAAACTAAGGCTTAGGTCGAAATCATAGGACCTCGGACTCAAAAAACGGATTTCAAAGCTAAAGATGAACGTAGGCCTTAAAGGCTAATCGTGAAACGCTGCTGAAAAGGGGTGGAAGATGAGAGGGGGGGAGGGTAACGAGTTATAGGAAACAGAGGTGTATATAAATATAAACAAGTTATATAGGCCACTATCTGATTTGTTTGACTCTTATGAGTTATGGCTTATCATCTGCTTCAAGCAATTCGGAATGTAGACATGGAATATCTTTAAAACTTTGATGTCTTTAAAATGGAAATCCTCGTCTACCGTGGTGAGCTACCAAGATTACAGCAAATATTCACCCAAACGCTAATATGCCGACAATACAATTTTGGTATTTTAAGACTTGCAGCATTGGGCTATGAAACGACTGCGGAAAGAGATGGTCTCTTGGGCTACGATTACTTGAATAGTGCCATTAAAATTCAAACCGCTTTGCATGCTGCTTCCAATAAGAATTTTGCCAATGGCATCAAAGTTTCCAAGGAAGTCATCAAGTCCACATTTACAAATGGTAAATGTGGAAAAATAGGAACTCTTATTATGGCAAATATCACTAAAAATCTTAATATGGATTTATTTAAAATGTTAAACTAAGGCTTAGGTCGCACTAAAAAAATGGACTTCAAAGCTAAAGATGACCGTAGGCTTTAAAGGCTAATCGTGAAACGCTGTTGAAAAGGGAAAGCAAGACAAGAGGAGGAGGGTAACGAGTTATAGGAAACAGAGGTGTACATAAATATAAAAAAGTTATATAGGCCACTATCTGATTTGTTTGACTCTTATGCGTTATGCCTTATCATTTGCTTCAAGCAATTCGGAACCAGACCGACCTTTTAATAAAGTTGAAGAGTTGTTTTAAAATGTATATCGGCTAGTTCGGCTAGGTTATCAAAGTATTTACGGCCTAGACATGGAATATCTTTAAAACTTTGGTGTCTTTAAAAAGGAAATCCTCGTCTACCGTGATGAGCTACCAAGATTACAGCATATATTCTCCCAAACGCTACTATGCCGACAATAGTATTTTGGTATTTTAAGACTTGCAGCATTGGGCTATGAAATGACTGCGGAAAGAGATGGTCTCTTAAGCTACGAATACTTGAATAGTGCCATTAAAACTCAAACTGCTTTGCATGCTGTTTCTAATTACAATTTTGCCAATGGCATCAAAGTTTCCAAGGAACTTAGCAAGCAAATGCCTTAATATGGACCACATTTAAGAAAATCATCAGAAGAAAATGTATGTGATTTCAAACTAGCGCAGAAATTAAGCAAACTGAGCTAGGTCTTCTCCTATGCAGATCTTTGGATCAATAATTACATATGAATGTGATAAGACTGGTACACGCAACAAAAAAAATCAATTTTCTTGTTCTGCTCCGCCTATGTTGGATGTGATCACCCCCTCACCATACCTTCATCACAGGAATTTCGTTCAAACCATCTTAAAACGCTAGTACAGAACTATTTCGGTTTATTGAAAGAGTTCCTCAAACGTGAGAAGCTCTCAGTTTAAGAGTTTTTACCAATATTCGAGTTTTGGATTAAAGAATACAGTTCTGGATTAAAGAATTTGTTTATTTTCCCATTTGAAAATGCTACCTCCGGATGGGTGATTTTTTGAAAGAGAGCGTGTGGACATATACTTGACAGAGATTGGTGGCTCCGAGCGGTTAATGTTTTTAAAGAGAGGCTGCGATACCAACTAGAGATCATTATCGAAATGTCACCAGCGTTTCGAAACAAAGATAGAGAAACCAAAAATCGCACAATATTAAAACTTTTGAATAAATAGTTTATCAGATTAGGGTTTCTGTTTTTGGATACATTTTTTACTTAATTGCTTTTTTTACTTATGCTTTTTTATATATGTATATATGTGACGCGCAAAATAGAAAGGGAACTAAGAGTTTGTTCAGGAGAGCCATTTTAAAGATTTAAATACGTATATCTTTGGTGTAGAATCGTCGACTTCACTTTCATAAAACGCGCATATCTCTGGGAGGGAACACTTTTGGGGCATGGGATCGGTCTCATTCGATGCTCAGATGTTATCCACATCCAAAAAAAGTGAAAATTGATTTTTTAACCTCTGGTCTCTTTTCTCTATGCGCTGTCACATATACATATGTTAATAATATATTAACAATATATTTTCATTGTATTGGCTTTCTTCAGTGGAAAGACTACTGTAGGCAATTCTCGTTAAATATACGTATACATTTTTGTGTCCTTCTATTTCGGCTGTCAATTTCTATACAAGTTGTACACGACTTCAACATGGAGTCCGGTGCACGAAGAATTAAATGTTTTATGCAAAAAGGCATACGAAAATGTTCTTTGATAACAGACGTACATTAATTTAAATAATATCATAATTTTTTAATTAATATATTCCTGATGAAAGACAGACCATATTTGAAGTCAATGCCGCAGAATGGAGTGTATTATTACATTAGTTTTCTTATATATAGGTGATCCAAGTAGAGATACTTTTTACTATCGCCTTTTTTGACAGATCACGCGTGAGTCGTGTCATGTTATTTTTGTTTAGTATTGTTTGGCATTTCATTATGGAAAGACTTATGCCTGAACAACTTTTACAAATCGTTCAACTTAATTACGAAAATTCAAGTTCTGTGAGGATTGTATTTCGCGCACTTCGTTCAACTTCTGGTCAACATAATCGGCCTACTGAGCGTACTATTCGCAACACCATCACCCATCTTGAGACCCAGCACTCATTATTGGATAATATTCGACCGAATAGACCACGTCCAGCACGCAGTGAAGAAAATGTAGAGGCCGTAGCTGAGAGTGTACACCAACACCGTGGAGAGTCGATTCGGCGTCGTTCGCAGCAACTCGGACTGACGTATGAAACGACTTGGCGCATTTAACGTCGAGATCTTAAATTGAAAGAGTACAAAATACAGCTTGCGCAAGAACTGAAGCCGCCCGACGTTCCCAAGCGACATCGCTTCGCTCTGTGGGCTCTTGAAAAGTTTCAAGAAGATCCGACGTTTTCGAGCCAAATTTTGATCAGCGATGAGGCCCATTTCTGGCTCAATGGGTATGTAAACAAGCAAAATTGCCACTGTATCCGGAAAAAACAACGGTTTGGTGTGGTTTGTGGGCCGGTGGAATCATCGGTCCATATTTCTTCAAAAAAGATTCCGGTGAGAACGTAACCGTCAATGGCGACCGTTATCGTGCCATGATAACCGCCTATTTAATGACTAAAATTGAAGCTCGTGATTAGGCGGCACTTCCCATACATCCCATCAATCAATGGATTTATTGAGAGAATACTCGGTGAGCAGATAATTTCACGTTTTGGGCCGCCAATATCGTGTGATATCACACCGTTAGACCTTTTCATGTGGGGATATGTAGTCTTAAGTTTATGCGGACAAACCCGCTTCGATTCACTCAAAACATCACGCGTGTCATTCGCCAGTTACCAGTCGAAATGCTCGAACGAGTCATCGAAAATTAGACTCAACGGATGGACGCGACCAACATTAGATAGACATAATCTTCAAAAAATAAATGCCAAAGAATGTTCTTTCAAATGATAATAATCGTTCCCCATTCAATTTGAATTTCTTTAAGTAATTTCTTTAGTAGGGAACCTCGAAATGGTCCTATGACGATCTAGCCATGTGCGTTAGTCCGTGTATCCGTTTTACCCTAAAATTGAGCATGATGGGCATAAGCTGTTAAGGATTGTAAATAGGCGAAATCGGGCCGGGGAAAAAAGTTTCCATTTAATTGACTAAAGGTACCCCGATAAATAATACACTTTTTGTAGTATTTTCTTAACAAATCACAATTTTTTTTGTGGACGGACAATGGATAAAATGGATACTGTAAGTTGAGAAGCAATAAATACGTAGTAGCATAGTTGCTAGGTACATGTGTCCCAAAAAATGTGCCGCAAGGTCAAAACGGACTATCAATATGTCAATATTTCATTTCATTTTTGTTATGTATTCATTTTTGTTTTGTTATATGGACATTAGACCCTTTAGAATATAATCTTTATTAACTAAATTATTTAACAATGTTTTTAGCTTAGTAGTAGAAAAACTTAAATTGATAAGTTCGATAGAGAATTGCAAAGTGTCATAGATTTAAGTAGAGGTTCATTTAATGCAAAGTTTTAAAGTTTGATATTTTGTAGCACAAACATACTCAGAACGCTTTGATGTACGACCATCATTTGTGTTGTTTACAGTGACTTGAAAAAATCAATTTAGCAAAAAAATGGGTCGTGAGGGTCGTCCAAAAACGGCCGTTGTGCCAGAGACCATTGATGCCGTGCGTGAACTGATAATGCAAAATCGTCATGTGACATACCGTGAGATAAAGGCATCCTAAAGCATTTCTTTCACCGGCATACATTCGATATTGCATGAACACCTGGTCGTAAAAAATGTTTGTTCTCGTTGGATCCAGCACAATTTGACAATCACTCAAAAAAAGGCCCGTGTCGATTGGTGCAAAGAAATACGATCGCGGTGCTTCAAAAGAAGATCGACACAGGTGACGAATCATGGATCTATGCGTATAAGCCCGAAAAAAAGAGCAATCGACCGCGTGGATCTTCGAAGACGAACCAAATCCAACGAAAGTTGTTAGTGGAAGAAGCACTTGAGCAACGTAGGACGGTCAATTCTGAGTGGTACACCACAATTTGTTTGCCTGAAGTCTTCGGAGAAATTCAAAACACGAACAAGCGAAGATGAATCATTGTGCACCATGACAATGCGAGCTCTCAAACATCGGCTCAAACCAGCGCCTTTTTGACGGGCCAACACGTCGAATTGATGGGTCATCCCCCGTACAGCCCTGACTTGGCACCTAATGACTTCTTTTTATTCCCGCATATTAAGAAAAAAATGCGTGGTCAACGATTTTGAACGCGTCAACAGCCAGAAGATACTGTTGAAGCGTTCAAAACCATGTTTTGGAGGTGTCTCAATCGGAGTGGAAAAGTGCTTCGACAATTGGTTTGAGCGCATGCAAAAGTGTGTAAATCATGCTGGAGAATGCTTTTAAAAACAATAAAAACATTTTTGATGATAAATATTAGCATTTTCATTATTAGGCCAGAAATATATAGCAAATATATATGAAAATGTGTATAATGATTTAAGAAACAAGATGGCGCCGGAAATTAAATGGTCGTTAACAGCTCCGAACAACCAGTGAATCCATGGACAATGCCATGTAAAATAATTACGGACCCAATATCCCTTCTAGATTTAAGGGTTGGACATATCGGTACTTAAATGAAAACAAATTTTACTACGAATCAAAATATTGAGTAATTTTGATGTTTTGGCTGGGATTAGGGACGTAAGCATGGGTCGTAGCGGGCCAAAAAAGAACCTTTTTTGCTTAAACGGTGTTGGGACGGCCTGAACAACGTTTAGATCGGTGTTTGTGTTTATTTTTTTTTGTTTTTTTGGGTATTCCGAAATGTGTTTTTGTCTTAAACAAACATGGTTGGCATAACTATGTTGCAACAGCTTACTAAGCGGGGCTTGTTAACTACACGATCGTATTTGTTGTCACTACCAATTATGGATACCAAAGTAATGTGTTCATCATTTTTGGTTGGATGTTATAACCACCAGAGGTGGCATAGAAAAGTGTTACTAAATTCGGTTAGTATAACCGATTTATTATCTGTGCGTTCCGTTATCGTAGGTACCATCTTTTAATATTTCGAACCACGCAACCATCGATTCCACGGTTTTTTTATTGAATTTTGATGATTGCAACTGAAAGTCTGTTTATCCGAATTTAACCGAAGTTTTGTAAGTTTAGTTGGACCGATTTCCAACTGATTTTTCTCTGTTATAAAACTTAAAAAAAAAACATAAATGCACTTTACTATGTTAATGTATCCGCCAGTAGGTTGGATGAAAAAATAATAGTTCGGATGTCGCGCATTCTGGATGTCCAACTTTAGATATATTTTTAAAGCACTGAGAAATAAATTTACGAGTATATGGAACGTAAAATAAACGTGACGCACGGTAGCATTTTCGAACCGATGTAGCGCATTCACAAAGTCCACCATCCGATTACTTTTTTGAGAAATAGTGGCCTTATATCAAATAAGTCGTACGAATTAAAGATTTCCGAGTATGTACGAAGTACACTAAAATGCTGGCATAAGATCTAACAAACGATTGTACCTAAAACTTAGTTCTTGCAAAAAGGTTACTTCTCTTTTGGAATACTCCAATAAAACCTCTTGTTTATTGATAGCTTTTTAGCCAAGTGTTGCCAACCAGTTATTCTCCCTATTACCACAACTCAACGGGGTTATGTCCCTGCTAAAATCACCGAAGCCACAGATTCAACAACATCGTCGATTTTTCATTTCAAGTCAACTTGTTTTTGCAATTTGTCTTTTTGGCTTAAACTTGTTGTGTGTGTTTTAGACAAAAGAAACGAACTTTTTAACTTCCCTACTTGCCACAATCGTTCCACACATTCGTGAGTGACGGCACTGGAGTCGTCGTGAAAATTTTGGGGGGTTTTGACGTTAAACAAAAATTACATTTGAAACAGTTGTTTTTGAGAAGCGTTTGTTTAAACTTCGTTAAGCGCTTCAAGAAGCGAACAAAAAACTAAAGGGGAAAATAAAAATAAACCAACATACATAAATAATTTAGCAACAATTTAAACGGATTTGATTTGTGTAAATTTGTTATAACAATAATAACATTTGTAACGGTTTTTATATAGTGTTTTTTTGCACTTGGCTATTTAACCCCCCAAACGTTTGTTTTGGTTTCAGTTAAACGGATTTTATAGCAAAAAAAAACAATAAAAAAAGTCGTGTGTGTGAATCTCACTCTAAAGATTACAAATACTCGTATCGTGTATATTTGTTTTTATTTTGAAATTATTTTTGTGCACAGAGAAGAAAAATGTGAGTTTCGAAATGATCAAATGGAATTTATTTGAAAGTGTAATGAAAATAAGTAATTTGAAATTTTTGCATAAGCTTCAAGGAAACAATTACAAAACAATATAACACAATTAATGGATAATAAATATAAGTACTTAATGAGTGGAGACAAATTTGTTTATTTATTTCTTCGATTGTATATAAAGTTGGTATGATAAATTGGTATTCGATTACATTTGGAAAAACATTTACTTTTGTCTGGCAATGAAAAATGTGAAAAATCTAAACGCAGTGCTGCACCACTTCTGATTGCTAAAACTTCAAATCAGTTTGAGAATTACTTTTCCAAATGAAAAATTCTAATTTATATTATAAATTCTCATTAAAAATTAGAATTTCTAGTTGATTAAAACAAAATTCAGTTGAAATTAAGAATTTACCTTTCAAATTAGAATAATTCCCATTGAAACTGAGAGCGTTTGTTTTTAATAGAGACAATTTAAATTTAAATTGAAACTTACAGTTTATATTAAGAAAATTCTAATTAAAAATCCAAATTACCATTGAAGTGAGAACTGGAACAAAATATAATTCAAATTGAGAGTTTCCACTTGAAATTGAAAAATTCTACTTCATATTGATAATCTTCATTTTAAATTGCAAACTTCTATTTTAAATTATGAAAACTTAAAATAAAATTTGAAAATTTCGATTTTTACTGAGATTGAGTAAATTTCTCCAGAGATTAAGAATTTCCGTTGTAAGTTAAAAAATTTCATAATAATTGAGGACTTTCACTTTAATTGAGTGAATTGTAATTTAGACTTTCAACTAAAATATAGAGAAATTATATTTTAAGTTAAATGTTTTTTTTTGAAATTGAGAAAATTTAATTTTAAATTCATAATTCTATTCCAGATTACTAAAATTCCAATTTAAATTCAGAATTTCTGTATAAAATTTAAAATATTTCAATTGAAATTGAATATATTTACGAGTATTTTCAATTTAGAACTTTTATTTGAATATTATAGTTCAAATTACGAATTTTTATTATAAATTCCTATTTTTTTTATAAAAAATCCTAATTTTTTATAAAAAAATCCTAATTTTTAATAAAAAATCCTAATTTTTAATAAAAATACCTAACTTTTAAAACAAAATTAATTTAAAAAAAAATTCTTGTTTTAAAAATTAGGAATTTTTATTAAAAATTAGTAATTTTTATAAAAAAAATAGGAATTTTTTAAAAAAATAAGAATTTTTATTAAAAATTAAGAATTTTTATTATATATTAAGAATTTTTATTAAAAATAAGAATTTTTATTAAAAATTAAGAATTTTTATTAAAAATTAAGCGTTTTTATTAAAAGTTAAGAATTTTTATTAAAAATTAAGAATTTTTATTAAAAATTAAGAATTTTTATTAAAAAGTTTGAATTTCTATTTGGTATAGAAACAATTTAAATTAAATTGAAAATTTCCATTGAAAATTTAAAAAATTACAATTGAAGATTTGAACATTAATTTTTTATTGTGTATATATACTTCAAATTATAAGAGTAAGAATTGAAATTATAAATTACAATATAAAATAATAATTTTTATTTAATAAAGATAAAAAAATCCAGTTCAAATTTAGAATTTTCCTTTGAATTGAGGATAATTTCCATCGAAATTTCCATTTTTTTTATAACTTGAAATTTAAAACAGGATTTCCACGAACGAAATGTCCATTGAAATAAGAAATTCTATTTAAAAATAGAAATATTTAATTATTTTTGAAAAAAAAATTAAATTTGAAATTTAGAATTTCAATTTGAAATTTTATTAAAACTAATAATCTTTATGTAAACTTGTGAACTTCTATTTAAATTATAAAAATTCCAAATTAAATAGAAATTTTGATTTTAAATTTAGAAAGTTTAAATAGAAAACTCCATTTCAAATTGATAAAAGTATAATTTAGAACCTCAACTAACAATAGAGAATTGCCGTTGAAAATTCAAAAGGAATCCAATTGATGATTAGAACCTTAAACTATTATAATTAGGAATTTCTACTTTAGATTAAGAATATTTTGATTAAAATAAAGTAAATTAAAATTGAAATTCAGAAAATTACAATTAATATTGCGAATAAATACAACAATAAAATTAATTGCAAATTTAGAATTCTAAGAACTGCGATTTCAAACTAAGAAAATTAAAATTGTTATTGAGAACCTACATATGTGACCCCGCATAGAGAAAGAGACCTAAGGGTAAAAAAATCAATTTTCATTTTTTTTTTTTGATGTGGACAACTTCTGAGCATCGAATGAGACCGATCCCTCCCAGAGATATGCGCGTTTTATGAAAGTGATGGTACACCAAAGATACACGTACTTAAATCTTTAAAATGGCTCTCCTGAACAAAGCTGGTTTTTACCCTTAGGTCCCTTTCTGTTTTGCGCGTCACATACTACATACATACATATTATGTAATTGATATTGATAATTGAATTCGATTTTAAATTGAAGAAATCTATTTTGATTTTATGAGAATTCTTATTACAATTATTAATTTTAAAAAAGAAATGTATATTTGAAATTAAAAAGTATTTAGAATTTCATTTTAAATTCAGAAAAGTCCTATTGAAATGAAGAATTTTTAATTTATATTGATATGAAAATTATATTATATTGATATGAAAAATTCCACAGAAATTGAAAATTTTATTTAAATTTCTATAAAATTTCTATAGAAATTGGGAATTTTTTACATTTAAAAAAATGTCAATTAAAAATGAGAAAGAGTCAATTGTCATAATTAAAAAAGAGGCTGTTGTTGTTCAATAGATTTTCACTTATTCACAATTTCACTTTCAAAATTGTCTTAAAGTCCGTGGGTATTTCATGGCCCGTTTTCTGTTTTTTCTGAAATTGTTATACCCAAAACTATACTGTGATACATATTTGTAACACCTTAAGGAGATAGACTCCATGTTAAGTAAATCAATTAATTAAGAATCACTAGCTGGTTCCACTGACAGATGTCGGTCTGTCTATCTATAGTTGTAATTAAAGTACAAGTCGCAGTTATGGACCTATTTCCAAGAATAAACCCTATTGAAACTGGTCAATATCGGTACATGTAGTGATATTAAACAGAGGGTTTTCCCGCTTTCAAAACCAGAGCGACAAATACGCAGCTCTGCTGAAACTGGACCATATCGGTCCACGTTTTCGAGTAGCTCCCACACAAAGATCCCTCCCGATTTGAGGACCTGTGGCTGTGAACGCCCCAAATTGAGAACGATCTTGCTCAATTTCGCATGGTATGTAATGAGCAACGAATATTAAACCCAGCAGAGACTGGACTATCGTATATTGGTTCATCTTATCATTTAGCCCCCATATTATGTTCTTTACCGATTTCAAAATCATGGTTTTGTAATGACATAGCGGGACACTGTTCAATCAGGAAAAGGAACTCAAGATGGAACAACAGGTATTCACACTTTTGTAGGATATGTGAGGTCGAGATATCTTAAGGAAGTAGGTGTTACCGCTAAAGCCAGGCCGCTGGATGTAATAATTTATATTGAAGGCTTAAGATGACTGAATAAACGTGGTACGGGTACGGGTACCCAACACAACAAGAGCTACATTGTACTATCCTTTCTTTTTTTTGACGTTTTTTCGTGCAGCTATTTTCTTATAATTTGTCAATCTCGTATCCATTGAGAGGAAACAAAGTATAAGTAGATATGAGTCTTTTGGGTGAGGAGCATTTTGGCATCACCCTCTCTAAGAAATCCTGTAAGATCAGACATTGCCTCAAAGATCATCTTAAAATTCTCCCTAGAAAATGTAAATAACTTTTTGCGCCAACAACTAAAAAGTAATGGCAGCTTTACACAGAGGAAAGGTAATGGTTACGGCAATTGTATGTTCTCTGCAAAAAAAAATATGTTCGTCGCAACCATGTTATTGTTTTTTGAGTTTCATTTTAAGTATTGCGACAATATTATTATTGTTAAATATTACAGTAGTATAATTATCAATTTGGAAAATGAAAATACGGTTGCGGCAATAATACTTATATAAAAACGGTTACTGATTATGGTTTTTAGAACAATGTTTTCGTTACAAAACTTACGCAATAGTAGTACTTTTTATCTTTAAATTAAAAAATTTCAGAACAAACTGCTTTGAATTTATATAAATGAAATAAGTTTAATAAATGAAACACTTACGTTTGTGTAAAATGATTTTTTATGTTGTTAAATTAATCACTCCTATTATTTTAATGGATTTTTAAAGAATTTACTTAATAAACATCTCTATCGTTGAATAACAACATAACCCAATTCTAATAAATAATTTTGGGGGTCACAGTATAAATAAATCATACTGTGGTTTTGGAGATCATCACCTGATATCGTGTGAGGTTCATACAATGGTTGAGTGTAAATCATAATGTGGTTGTGGGGATCACAGTATGGTTGTGTGTGAATCATCCTATTGTCATGATAATCTGAATACTGTTGTGCCACAACCATATACCCAACAATAGTATGATGCTCTTCGAATATTGTCACCCCAACCATATTTTTTTCTTCGTGTACACATCGCCTGCTAACATTCTATTGCAGCCTTATCGCTTGAAACGAAACACAAACTCCTGTGGTCAAAGTGCAATTGGGTACTGATGTCATATTTCGGAGTAGATCAATAGCCTGATATTACTTAACATTTGGCAACAGGTTGTTCAGTTTGCTGAAAACAATACCCACAGCAAGCAAGAAAAACAATTATTTGCCAATATTACTCTTCCGAACTATAAAAAGAGCCAAACAACAAACACAAAAACCACAACAACATTAACAATTAGAGGTAATAAATTAACTGAGGTAATTCTACCATTGACCATCATGATCGCCACCATCACCGGCATAAGACCGACCGACCACCGACCAGCCAGCGGAAAGACGAAATTACTATGACGATACTGTGTGAAGTACTGTCGGCCTGGTAGCGATGTCTTAGCGTGGTATGTTCGTTGGCACAGTGGCACGCATTCAAGTATGACATGCCTGAATGACGACGGTGGCATGCAAGTCACATTTATTTGCATAAAACGTATAAACAAAAAAGGCGCCGATTTTTTTGTTGTTGTCTTATTTCCTTTCCAATAACGATTTCAAACAAAATTAAGTAATAATATTTATTTACAAAACATTCATACGTTGTAAAAGAAGAGAAGCTCAATGAGAAGAAAACGCCAGCCAAAAGCAAACTCTGAAAACCTTCATTTAAATTCCAAACGGCAGCCAAATATTCATGCCTTTCGCAATTAATTGAAAATCGTAAAAAACATAATCACAGTGATCGATAAGTCACAAATAGGCCAATTCAAAAATATAATGCCAAACATTATAAGATGAACTTTGCCACCACCCCATTGCCATTCATAAATAACCAGTCACGTAATGAAAGTGAAATAGTTTCACACGCAAATGAAATCAGAATTTCAGCAAAGAAGTTTCTGCCTTGGTGTTCATGGGAAGTGCTCGTATACGTTTATAACGAAGTGGGTTACAAATGTTTGGCTGGCGGATGCCATGAGTAACTTAATGGGCCAATGTTAAACTCATGCTCACTCGTATCGTTGCGCATGCGTGTTTTATTTTCAACGTGAAGTGCATTGTTAAGTGGTCATCTTCGAAAAAAAGAAGGCTTTGGTGTTTTTTACCCTCCAATTTTGTACGGTAGCCCATCCGCATGATTTACAATTTTTAAGACGTTAAATCGCGGTGACCTTGAGACACCATAAATGTTTTTCCATTTGTCTTCTTGTTTTTCAACCATGTAGTGTCTAAAAACAGGCACATATACATTTATGTGTTCATACATACATATGTACATCTGCAATGACGAACATATTATGTGAAAGGAGGGTCAGATATAAAAGCAGTGCATGCTAAAGATAGGGTACTTCTATTTTTTCGTTTAGTCTACAGCAGGATAGCTTTTTCTTTTTGTAGTTTTTACCCTTTGAGAACGTACTTTTTCGATTCCGATGGTACAAAAGCTAAGAAAAGATTTTTAGTTTTCAAAATCATTTTTATTGGAACAATCAACAGCAAACAAAATTAAACGGCGGACGGGGCCTACAGCATTCTGCTATTCAGAAGATTCACGCCTCTGCCTGGAGTTTAGGTAAGGTTGGACTTTATACATCTATAGCGGGAGTGATATATATCGAGGTTATATAAAACATATAGCGATATAGTCCAATTCGACCAGGAATAGTTGTAGATAACCCTCTATGCTGTTTTCTGACGTATTATGCAAAATTTAAGTACTATCGTGTTTAAATTGTGGTTTCTAGAACTAAAGAACCCCAAACACCGTATATACTTATAATATCAAAAGAAGGACCAATGTGAACCAATTTCAATATGTTTGTTCTTATCCCAAAACTGAACAATGTACCAAGCATTATCGAATTCGGTTCATAATTGCGACCATTACTTTTATTACAACAATGGATGATCAGACACCCGGAGGGCCATTGCTCAATGGAATAGTGATTCTAATTCAATTGACATACTTAATACGGGGTCTATTCGATTGCTTTTAGATGTAACAAACATCAGCACTTAGTCATAATGCCCTGAACGAGGGTTGCTTTATATATTTCTGGCCATTCGATATTGCATGAACACCTGGCCAAAAAAAAAGGTTTGTTCTCGTTGGATCCCGCATAATTCTACATTCGCTCAAAAAAAGGCTCGTGTCGATTGATGCAAAAAAAAAATTTGAAAAAATACGATCGCGGTGCTTCAAAAGACGTTTATAAAATCATCACAGGTGAAGAATCATAGATCTATGCATATGAGCCCGAAACTAAACAGCAATCGACCGTGCTGGTCTTCAAAGACGAGCCAAATCCAACGAAATTTGTTCGTGGAAAAAGTACTTCGAAGCAAATGGTCTCTGTTTCTTCGACAAAACTGGTCATGTGGCGACTGTTCTGCTCGAGCAACGTAGGAGGTCAATCCTGAGTGGTACACCACAATTTGTTTGCCTGAAGTCTTCGGAGAAATTCGAAAAACGAACAAGAGAAGACGAATCATTGTGCACCATGACAATGCGAGCTCTTACACATCGGCTCAAACAAACGCCTTTTTGACCGGCCAAAACGTAGAATAAATGGGTCATCCGCCGTACAGCCCTGACTTGGCACCCAATGGCTTCTTTTTATGCCCATACATGCGTGGTCAACGATTTTCGTCGCCAGTAGCTGCTGTTAAAGCGATCAAAAAACATGTTTTGGAGGTGTCTCAATCGGAGTGGAAAAATTGCTTCGACAATTGGTTTGGGTGCATGCGAAAGTGTATAAATCATGATGGAGAATACTTTGAAAAACAATAAAACCATTTTTGCTGATAGATATTCGCATTTTCATTATTAGGCCAGAAATATATATATATATATATATATATATATATATATATATATATATATATATATATATATATATATATATATATATATATATATATATATATATATATATAGTAGCCCTCATATTACAGTGTGGCGTGGGGTATAAACGATCGGAGAATTTGTAAAATGTATTAAGTAAAAGCCAAATGAGCCGCGTTTGTATCACGATACTTTCGATGACGAAAATGTATTAAAAAATTAAAATTGTATCAAATTATGCATGCCTGCTTTACAGGCCAATCATCAAAATAAACGTCATAGTAGCTGAATGAAAATATTTATAAAACCGACACCACTTGGTGGTACAGGATATTACAGCTTAGTGTCGATATTTATAAAGCCTAAAACAAGACCCTACCGAAATTGGACCATATCGGTCCTTGTTTTAAATATACAAAGGCCGTTTTCGAACTAAGAACCAGCCGTTCAAGAAACCATATTTTAAATCCATTGAAATTTCGCATAAATCGTTATGAGTGACACATAACAACTTCGGAACACATTTTCAAATAGCCTACACACAAAGATCTAACTCAATTTGAGGTCCTGTCGCAGTAGGAGACCGAAATTTAATTCGATATTTTGAATGGATTCGACCGAAGGGACCATGTTTTTTAAAGCGCGCATAAAAATGTATCTTTCGATTTAAGGTGCTGCACCTCTTCAAGCTACATATAAACTTCGATCTTGCCCAGATTAAGCACAGTGCATTAATCGCGAGCTATAACCAGTCCTAATCCTTATTAGTCCGTATTATCATATACCTACAGGGTCGTTCTCGATATGCGGCCCTATCGCTCTAGCATTGACATATTTCAGTTCTTGCTTTAATTCCATAGAGAAAAACTATTATTTTCTATATCAGATATACGGCCATGCCAGACTGTTTTATTAATTGTTTAAAATTTGTGGTCGTTAAGCAAGTTATTGGTTTTTCCACATTATCGTATATGTGACGCGCAAAATAGAAAGGGGCTTAAGGGTAAAAACCAGTTTTGTTCAGGAGAGCCATTTTAAAGATTTAAATACGTGTATCTTTGGTGTACCATCACTTTCATAAAACGCGCATATCTCTGGGAGCGGACACTTTTGGGGCATGGGATCGGTCTCATTCGATGCTCAGATGTTGTCCACATCAAAAAAAAGTGAAAATTGATTTTTTTTACCCTTAGGTCCCTTTCTTTATGCGCTGTCACATATTGAGCTGAGTTTGATCAATATCGATCTCATTGATGCCATTAAAATCTGTTTGAACTCAATACAGAAGGGTTCTACGTGAAAAATGTATCAATTGAAAATCCATTTGGTATTAACAATATTCCATTTTATATTCAAAAGATTTCATTTTAAATTCAGAACAATCATTTCAAAATTCAGAATATATTCCATTTGAAATATGGAAAATATCCGTTAAAATTAAAAATACAGCAATTTTATTTCAAGATCATCGATTGAAATTCGAATGAAATATTCCGAACTTTAATTGATGTGCATTTAGTCTTTATTGTTGTTGGTTGAATTATAATTTATGTTTTCTGAATATTAAATGGAATTTCATGAATTTCAAATAGCATTTACGTAGTAATTCCAAATAGTATTACTTAATTTCAATTAAAATGTTCTTAATTACAACGCACTACGTTGTAAAGCTGAGACCAATTTGTCTCATTTTAAACTCATTCGCTTGTTCGGATCGGATATAATATGTTCATTATTAAAGGTTAAAACTAAAATCAGGCCTTACTTTACAGTCCTTCTTAGGCCTTTAAAGTAAGGCCTTTTTAGCGTCAAATAATACATGCTTACTGCACTCTCACTTCAAGATTTTACAGGGTTTTTATTAGCGGCAAACCATTTTCAAAGCCTGTCTCAAATATATACGTTCTAGAATTAAATCTAGGTAAAAGAGGGTCAGTCTCACGCCCATATTAAAAATTGTCCTATTGTCAAAAATAAGGGACCATTTGTTAATTTAAAAATTGTCATTGAATTAAAAGGAGATGATAAGACAAAAGGGCTTGACACGTAAATATTTCAATGCCTCCTTGACAGTGCATTGGCTATAAAACTACGGACAGCTACCCATGGCGTACATAAGATTCGGCTCGTCCAAGCCAATTGACCAATTGGGTTTTCTCAAGCGTCATACGTAATTAGAACATTTTTTTGAAAAAAATTATATTATAAAAAAATATAAAAATTATTAGATTACTTTTTCGTGATATTTCGGCTCGTTGAAAGATAAGTTAAGTACAGCCTCGTAAATTGAAAAAACTCCTTTATTTTAATTGCAGAATAACTCCTACAGTCAATAATCACGGTATTTTGCTATTATTGTAACTCAAAACATTCTTCGATTTGGTTATTCTTCAAACTACAGGGTGGGCGATTTAACTGATAATTTTTTTAATTTTCTGGTTTTATTAGAAGGGTTGAACTTTGTCAATTTAAAGTTGAACACAATATCATTCATATGACTTCCACAACAGGCTCGGCAGTACCTCTTCCGATCAACCCAATTTTACATTACGTTTTCGATTGTTTAGGGATGAATCTCTCCTATGGCAATTTCGATTTCATGTTTCAACGCTTCAATTGTCTCTGGATGCCTTGCGTAACATTTATCCTTAATGGCTCCCCGCAGAAAATAATCCAAAGGGCTCAAATCACAGCAACGGGGCGACCAATTGACATCACAATTTCAGCTGATTATACGATTTTCAACAAGACATTCATTTCATAAATTTTATTCTCTTGAATTTTTGGAAACAAAAATTCGTTAAGTATGGCGTGGTAATGCTCGCCGTTGACGGCAACGGCGGCTCCTTGGTCATTTTGGAAGAAAAATGGTCAAACGTGTGGGTCCTCTGAAACCCATATGCGGCAATTTTACTTATTTACATAGCCATCGAGAGGAAAATAAGCTTCTGTCAAAGAATCTTCAGTCCATTGGGCGAAGGCAAAGCGCATCAGATGGTGTTCCATTATTAAATGACAATGTTCAACCTTTGCAATAAAAGCAGAAATTTGAAAAATGATTATTACTTTTTTTTACAGCCGATTCAAATTTAAAATGTTAATTAGCCCATCCTGAAAAAAAAACAAGGAAATAACTAGTAAGTTTTTAATAGAAACGATCACTTGAATATAGAAAAAAGTTGTTCCGTGAAAGCACAGATATTAGGATGTAGTTTAAGACACTCTGAAAACATATTAATCATAAATAGTAAGATTTTAATGTATACCTGGTCGTTTGTCCTTGTTCCGAATTTTTTAAACGAGTACAATGTGTTTCAGTCAATGTCAACTCTTTTACAAGCTTGCATTGCACCTGTTGGTAATGCATTCCATGCTAAGACTTTAGCCCACAGAAAAAACAATCAGATTTTGCGCCATATAAACTCGCACAGATTTCGTTTTAAAATAAAATAAAATCAAAATCGAGTTATTTGTGTTCAAAACCTTACATAATAATGCAGTTCGAAGTGCCAATTATTGTTGCAGACATTTGTGTGGCTTACAACAGTGACAGACAACAAAGCCACTCACTCACTGCGCTCCATACAACAGAAGTGAACTACTCAAGAGGTGGGATGATAATGATGCAGCAGCAGCTACAGAAGGAAAACCGCAACAGCCATCAAAACTCAGACAAATATTTAGACCACAAGCGTTCGGCGGGGATTGAAAAAGAAGTGATAAATGTTACAGGCACAGCCGAAACAAGATGAAGAAGAAAACAGATAGGTTCCAACAGATACAACAACACTAAAGACTAAAGGAAAAGACGACAACAAGAAAATGAAATACTATACAAATGACCATGTAACTTAGAGACGTATCAGCACTCGAAGGCTTAGTCAGTTGGAGTTAGTGCGAAAGACAGACAAATCAAAAGACTGATTTTCGATGAGGCGTACATCTCACCGTGGGGGATTTTGAATAAATGTTGCAAATGTGTTCTGCCCCATTATAGCTTCAATGAAATTTAAATAAACATATAATTATTAGCGCTTTTCACAAAGCATCTATAACTAAGGGCTATTTCAGACCTTGAGAAGGTTGCTTTTTTAAATTATTTTTCTAAATATTTTTCTCAATTAAAAAAACTGGCGACTAGCGGAAACGACTAAATTCTTAGGTGGTTTTCTTTTACAATCGGATTTAAGAAATCTTCAGGGTATTTTCAGACTGACAAAACAGTAGTTTTCGGGCTTTTTTTCTCCATACAATTTTAAGAAGTCGAAAATGACACACTTTGCTAAGAGGGCTCAGTTTTTCTTTTTAGAATATTGGCAGCCGTATCATTTATAGCCTAAATGTTGTCGATGTAATAAATACTGATCATTTTACCTATATGTGACGCGCAAAATAGAAAGGGACCTAAGGTTAAAAACCAGTTTTGTTCAGGAGAGCCATTTTAAAGATTAGGTCCCTTTCTATTTGCGCTTAGAATCGTCGACTTCACTTTCATAAAACGCGCATATCTTTGGAAGGGAAAACTTTTGGGGTATGGGATCGGTCTCATTCGATGCTCAGATGTTGTCCACATCAAAAAAAAAGTGAAAAGTTGATGAAAAGTTTTGTTCAAGAGAGAAATTTTAAAGATTAGGTTCCTTTCTATTTGCGCTTAGAATCGTCGACTTCACTTTCATAAAACGCGCATATCTCTGGGAGCGATCACTTTTGGGGTATAGGATCGGTCTCATTCGATGCTCAGATGTTGTCCACATCAAAAAAAGAAAAAAAATGAAAATTGGTTTTTTTGCCCTTATAGGAAGAGGAAGGGAACCTCTATGCTCTGTCACATATAGTGCTTCGGGTTATCGAATTATTGCAGTAATCCGAGAGATTTTTTATTTTGTATTAATTTATGTAAAGTGATATTTCCGAAATGTATTTATTTTGAACATGTGTTTTAACAAGTATTTTTTGATAAGAAAATATAGGGTTATTCGTGTATTCCATGGCATTTCTTGGCTAATTTTATAAAAATATGTCCATTTACGATCATGCCCGAAAATGCAACGGGGCGAAATGGCAGCGGTTTTTTACCCTTCCAAAATTACATAAACGAAGCCCAGAGGTTATACCGTTCAAAAGTTATGACTATTTGACTTTGTTTAGGTAATTTTGGAAAGGTAAGAGGCAGGGCTATCTTTTAAGAGAGAAAAAAAGAAAAAATACGAAATCTGAAATCTGAAAGGACCTTTGTTTGGGGGCTCTACTAAAATATAGACTTTCACCACATTTAATTAATATTCGCACATAACGTACCATGTTAAATTTGGGGTTGATAGGGTGTAAATTGTGACTCCTATTCGAAAATATAATAAAGATATGGGCCAATTTCACCGAATATGTACGAGTATATGTGTTAATTTTGGATAAAGCTTTATGCGAAATTTGGTCTGGATTAGGTGTAACATGTAGCTTTAGAGCTGTAGGTTCTTAAATCGGCCTTTTTATGGGTGCCATACAAAAAATTTACCTTTGCTGTCGAGTTCCACCACAGTTAATTAATAGTCGCTTATAGCGTTCTATGCTAAATTTGTGATCTTATTTGTGGCTCCTAGAGCTGAAGGACTTCAAATCGGTAGGGATCTTTGTGTGGGAGCTATATGACAACATGAACCGATTTGTCAAATTTCACCTGAGATGGATGTTGGTCGTTTTTAATGATCTGTGTCAAATTCCGTCCAAATAATATGTACTATATGACCTTTAGAGCTTTTGGTTTCCTTAAATCGGTTCATAATTGCGAACTGTACTTTGATTACAACGATAGACAAACGGACTGACTTACATCGCTTAATAGAATCAGATCGGTATACTTGATATAGGGTCTACCTTAAAGGTGTTGCAAACACCCACACTAAGTCATAATACCCTGTAACGCAGTTTGGTGTAGGGTATTAATAGGGTGCGTAATAATTTCTTGACGAATTGGCCGTTGTGGCTAAAGTCGTTTTTATAAAAAACATAAGTTCTCTGAATAAAAGCGGCGCGGGTACACAAAAGTTACACTTCCCCTTCCTTTTCACTTTACGAGGGCTGCTATATATATTTCTGGCCTAATAATGAAAATGCGAATATTTATCATCAAAAATGTTTTTATTGTTTTTCAAAGTATTCTCCAGCATGATTTATACACTTTTTCATGAGCTCAAACCAATTGTCGAATCACTTTTTTCTTTCCGATTGAGACACCTCCAAAACATGGTTTTTGAACGCTTCAACAGCATCTTCTGGCGGCGAAAATCGTTGACCACGCATTTTTTTCTTGATGTGCGTGAATAAAAAGACGTCATTGGGTGCCAAGTCAGGGCTGTACGGCGGATGACCCATCAATTCGACGTTTTGGCCAGTAAAAAAGCGCTGGTTAGAGTCGATGTGTGAGAGCTCGCATTGTCATGGTACATAATAATTCGTATCTCTTGATCGTTTTTCGAATTGCTCCGAAGACTTCAGGCAAACAAATTGTGGTGTACCACTCAGAATTGACCGTCCTACGTTGCTCAAGCGGAACAGTAGCTACATGACCAGTTTTGCCGAAGAAACACTGCTTTTTCCACGAACAAACTTCGTTGGATTTGGCTCGTCTTCGAAGACCCACACGGTCGATTGCTGTTTGTGACGATCTTATAAACGTTTTTTGAAGCAACGCGATCGCATTTTTTCAAAATTTCTCTGCACCAATCGACACGAGCCTTTTTTTGAGCGATTGTCAAATTGTGCGGGATCCAACGAGAACCAACCTTTTTTACGGCCAGGTGTTCATGCAATATCGAATGTATGTTAGCGGAGGAATTGTCCAAGGATTCCTCTATCTCACGGTATGTCACATGATGATCTTGCATTATCAGTGGCACAGCGGGCGTTTTTGGACGACCTTCGTCTTTGAGCGAGCGTCGGCCACGATTGAATTCATTAAACCAGTTTTTCACAGTGCTATGGGATGGTTCTTTATCGCCATACAAAGATTTAAGTTCATCGATCCACTCTTGTCGTGATAATCCACGTCGAAAGTTGTGAAAAATGATCGCACGAAAATGTGCAGGAGTTAATTCCATTTTTTGCCTAATGGATTTTTTCAAGTCACTGTAAACAACACAAATGATGGTCGTACGTCAAAACGTTCTGAGTACGTTTATGCTAAAAAATGTCAAACTTTCCGATGGAAATGTCAGATGGCGTCAGGCAACACTTAGTGTTGCCTACGACAGCAATATATATAGCAACCCTCGTATTAACGTTATTTTTTAATCTCATATCGATTTAAAAGGTTTTAAACTTTGACTGGAATAATATTTTTACAAAATTTTAAATCAATTTATGTAGAATTCTCCTACAAATCGCATGAAAATAATTGGAGAATTGTTGAGACGACATATGTGACAGCGCATAGAGAAAGGGGCCTAAGGGTAAAAAAATCAATTTTTACTTTTTTTTTGATGTGGACATCTGAGCGATGCTCAGACCGATCCCATGCACCAAAAGTGTTCCCTCCCAGATATATGCGAGTTTTTTGAAAGTGATGGTACACCAAAGATACACGTATTTAAATCTTTAAAATGGCTCTCCTGAACAAAAATGGTTTTTACCCTTAGGCCTCTTTCTATTTTGCGCATCACATATGGAAAATGCTTCTTAAATATCGAGGAAAAAATTGAAAACAATTTTTTTTTAATGTGCATAACTCATAAGCGAAAAGAAATAGGAATAAATATGGAGATACGTTATCTCTAAGTATTTTCCCACAACTTCGTTGCCATACTACACGACACGTGTTCTGACTAGAGGTTTTAAATTTTTCCCGTAAACTTGAAAGCACCTTAATTATACCTGAGAAAGATCTCATGGGCCTGTGAAATTAGTCTGTGGGTCAGAAATTTGAGACTGTTTTCCCACAAAAAGAAAGCCATTGGATGCCATAGACATAAAAAACATATGCTTTTAAATAGCAGGGTATTTCATGTAACACCGTTCGTTCCAAAAATAAGTCTGGTAACACCTAATCGTTTTTTAGCTCGTTTCTTGAATCCAACTCGATTATTAAACTAGTAAACGGTTAAATTTACGAGTACTTCTAAATAAAGTCCCCCATGGTCGAAAAACAATTGCATCTTCTTTTTTGATCCAACTGAAATTTGCCTCAAGTGACTGGGGCAACACTACACTGTTGAGGCAGGCACTGTGGATGCAGCCAATGATGCACAGCGCAGAAATCTTCAAACCAGTGAGCGAGTCACAAAAGTATTATGCAATTATCGTTTATTATCGGTGCAACGTGTTGTTGCTGTTGGAATTTCTGTGGAGAGTATGAAAACGAATTGTGGTTTGGACGCTTCTCCTCTTTCGCTCTATCCCACTGACATGCATTCACTTTTTATGTTAAATTCAAATTGGATGAAAAATGTTTCAAGTCAGTGGGGCGATGATGTGTTGATTACGCTTTTTATTTCTTTGGTAGAAGGGGGGCTGGTTTGTCCGAGTCTATAAATCCCATAAAATAAGTGGGTCACTGGGTTCAAACGAGTGTGGTGCAATAAATGAAGATAAAAGCATACATAAGGACATTTACGACACACACACACAAATGAAGATAAATATTGTTGTAAATGTATTGGGATAAACGCCAATAATATTAATTTATCTTACTAGACTTGTCCGCTAAATTTATGACAAGAGATTTTCTTGCGGTGTTTTTAAATCCCCGCTTATTTTCGGTGTAGTACAGCATTCACTTTTTGTAGCAGTGCTGCCAAATCAATTTATGTATTGATTTTTGATGTTTTCTGTGCAGCCTGTGTTTTTCAAAGCCCAAAAATAGTGTTTCTATCATTCATTTTTAATGTTACTAAAAACATAAGCACATTTCAACGGAACATATGAGAAAAATCGGCTGAAAAATGTCGTCAAACTCCTGTGGTGTTGGTCATTCGTTGCGTTCATCTATGACTTCTACAAATTGAAAAAATTAATTTTTTTTGTGTCGTCGTCATAGGATGATGATATAAATAATAATATATGATATAAAGAGAAAAAAACTACCTTTAAATTAAGGATCAATTAGTGCATCTTTTTTATAAAGGGTGGTTAAATTTAAATGGCAACAGTGGATGATCGGCCCACTGTTGGCATTTCTTGCCACCATTCTGACCATTGAAGACGTTTGGAATGGTCAAGAGGCTTTAGTTCTTGAGTCAATTGCACCTTGTAAGCGTGTAAATGCAAGTCTTTATGAATAATGTTCATCAACGACGAGCGTGAGAGGTGCAATTGTTGAGCACGACGACGAGTTGAGGTGGACGGCTCTTCAATCGCGAACAGCAGCAATATTTTCTGCATTACGAGCTGTACTAGCATGCACTGGTGTTTTCACATCTCCTAAAAGTACAGACCCGGTTTGCTCAAATTTTTGCACGATTTTTACGATTGTACGCACATTTGGAGAATTAAATTGACCGAAAAAATCACGAAGTGCACAATATGCATTTTGATTTGAACGCCCATTTTCATAATAATCCTGAATAAATTAAACGCGTTGCTCGCTCGTGTATCTTTCCATGGTTCAAATTGAGTTAGTCTGAAATTCAGAAATATAAAATAAAATTTAGAAAAAAAAACTTGACGTTTAGGTGTGGTTCCTAAAATTTAACCACACTTTTTTTTTTAAAAATATCATGTTAAAATCCGGATTTTACGCGAACATATTTTTAATTTAAAATGAATTTTAATTAATTTAAGTTTTAATTAGACGTTTCGATGTTTTTTTTTTTGCAAATATGTTCCTTATTGATGCTAAAGTAAAAAGTTCTTAAATGGCTTAGCGGCAAATGCGTTTAATTTGTCACAGAACTGGCAAATTTTTTCGCTTGACAAAAAAAACATGCCTATTGGAAAGTTCCGACTGAATCTTTCAAATTTTCGGTATATCAAGAACTTTTTCTTAGACAGTTTTAGTAGTCTACAACAGTGAGAGTTCCATGTGTTCTGGGTTATGTGTTTCAATGAAATAGAGGATCATGTCCATTACACCCTAGAGTTCCTGGAGGTTCAATAGAACGACCAACAATAGATTTGTGCCTACGAACTTAGATTAAATCAAATATGTTGTTACAAATCAATGGGGTTATTGTGAAGATCTTTCTTCTATTGTAGTTTCGGAACCTTGGGGCTTAAAACCGTGCAGTATGAAATAAATTCAGCGACTAAAGTAAATATGAATACACGGGTCTCTATTCTTTACGAATCTAAATTTTCAGTGTAGTAAAAAATACTGCTAGTCAGTCATGTCATGTCTTCTTTGACGAAACAGTAATAAAATCGATAGACGATTTTTACTGGGTGTGGTTTTCTTACAAAAATTCCAGTTACAAGAATTGTGTACGTTTTATTTAAAGTCGTTAGGTACCCAATTTCCGAAAATTTTATTTCGAATATAAATATGGATTTATATTAAAATTTGCAGTTCGTCCCCGTAAATAATAGGGTCCAATGCATTTTTTTAAATTCTTTGTATAATAGCGATGGAGCACAGGGGGTTTGTTTATTTGTTTAAATTTACTTCCTTCAACATTCATCAGTATTTTCAAAATAAAAATCATATTTCTCCACTTGATCATACCAACCCAGGTTTAAGGAGTCGTTTACCTTTATCGTTCACTCAAAAACAAACATGTTTTTCAGTATTTTTATCGTTGGTCACAAAACATGACACACAACTTGGAAATACTTGTAGCTCCGCACTTGTCCGCAAGTACCAATATTAAGAAGGGTTCATGTGAGGTGCTTGAGTATGGTTTGTTGGTTTTTAATTAAAACCTTGATACAACATCATCTTCAACATCATCATCGTCCGCAACGCCGTCAGTATTGATTTTTTACTTCATCTTTTTTTTTGTAACTTCTCTTGAATTTAAAAACTTTGTGTAATTTTTTTAATTCAACCTCAACCACCCGTCTGCTGCACAACTCTTTAGGTATTTGTTTAAACATCGCCTTTCATTGACTATCGCTAATTGTTCGAATGCTGGGATTTTTGCTTCGGTTTTGTGTAGACGCACTCGAAATATCATTCGATTTCAATTGATTTGAATGTTTGTCTTAACATTTAAGTATTTTGTTAACAACAACTACAACAACAACGGCAAAATAAAATTAATTCAACGGAAGTATTTCGCGTGAATTATTATACAAAAAAAACAACAACACACGATGTCGAAACAGTTCAGAAACTGAATAATTGCACGGATGTTTTTGCCCTCGTGGATGTTTAATAACTTATTAATGTGTTATATTTATGTTCAGAAATTTAGTAATTATGATAATACAGTGATGAATTACGGATATGGATTAGTTTATAAACTAATTTAATGAGATTAATAGGTTAAGTTCATTAATTACGGTACGTGTGAGCCTTATCAAGATGTAATAGTCATATTGAATCGTGAATCCAGAAAAATTTCGATTTTATTCAATGTTTTGTCCTTTTAGACTTAACCAACATTCACCATAATATGTTATTATAAAGTTAGTGTTCAATAAAATTGATAGAAGTTAGCGTGCTTATTATTTGACATTTAAGGGTGTCCAAAATTGGAGCACATAAGTTGGAATTTACATCACAACTGACACTCCAGGGTTGTTATAAAACGGTGACTCAACTATCAACATCTCACAAATAGCGCGAAATTCAGAAGATATGTACATTTTGTGAACTGCGCAAAAAAGGTGAACTCGATTTCACCATACACTGAACCGATTGTTTGACAAAATCGTATTTTATGCATATCGAATGCCTTTGGTTGTTTTTAATGTTTTAAGGCGTTCAATCCAGGAAACTAGAATGTTAATTAGTGCACCGAAATTTTCAGTATATACAGAGAGAGAGAGAGAGAAGTTATATCATAGAAAGAATTACCAATAAAAAGCTTTAATGCTATGGCGTGGCCATGCTACATGGTTAAGTCATTAGCCCAACAACAACAAAAATAGTTCGCTAGATTGTCAAAATGCCAAAAATACATTTTTGTGGATGTTTGTTAATAAGTTTAAATGTTGGATGAAGAATTTTTCCTTTACAAACTTAAACAAACGTCACTGTCAATTTTTTAAAATTGACGATTTAAATTACTACGAGAAAAAATTTAAAATCAGCTGTTAGCATAACTCTACATTCTTAATTGTACCATCGGCGTGGCGCATCAAGAAACCATAAAAAATGATTGCTTTCTTCGAAAAAAAAGCAAAGGAAATGTTACGCTCGCCCGAAAGTGTCGAACTTACAAAAATTGTGTTCTCGATGAAAAAATGCTCTACTGAGCAGTTCATAAAATTTCAAAATGATCTTGTTTACTTAACAGACCGCACAGGCGAAAGTTTGAGCCTTTGAACGGCCATCCAAGTAATGTTCCTTCCAAAGTAACGGTGTTGGCAACTGCAACCACCGATGGACGCTGTCCAATCGCCAATGCGACTTTTTAACGGATTATTGTTTTGGGAGCAGCTTTAGAGCTGTAGGAAAGCAAACTAATCGGTCGTAGACCATGTACGTTCCAACAAGAATCGACACCATCCATAAGGCCCGATCCCATGACAGTCGGTTTATAAACCGGATCGACCCGAATAAGGAATTTTTCACCCCGGCACTATGTGCCGCTCAACAACAACCATTCATTAAGCTTTTGTGATCCAAGAGTAGTTAAAAAACCATGTTTCACTCAGCATTTCGTCCACACAATACATTCTCTCTACACTCTTTGTAATTTCAATCAATAAAAAGTAATTTTACACAAAAAAATGGTCGATTAAATAGATATCATTCCAATCGTCTAACCCTGTAGAAGAAAATATTAAAATCATACAATGGTTGTGGGGATTATAATAAGGTAGCGAGAGAATCATATAGTTGTGTGTGAATCATGCTATGCTTGTATGGGTTTCATAACTTTGTTGTGAGTGTAAACCATACTATGGTTGTGCGAATCATACTATGGTTGTGCGAATCATACTATGGTTGAGCGAATCATAATATGGTTATGGTCATGGTAGATTTGTGTGGTAATCATATAGTGGTTGAGGTATCACAGAGGGTTCATAGAGTAGTTGTCCGAATAATAATATGGTTGCGAGAATCAAAACATGGTTGTGTGAAATCATAGCTTTGATATTTTATATTAATTGTATTGGATAATAATAAAATGTTGAGGGAATCCAAATGCACTTTTTTTAAAAGCGATGCATAGTATATTAAATTAAAGAAAAATAGTTACATGCCATAATTTAAAAAGAAAAACATTCTAAGGATTGACAAGAACAAATTTAATAACAAATTCACAGTAGTTCGTAGTGCCGATTATGGTAAAATAAACGAGGTTTAGTCACTAGCCCAACAAGAAATAAAAGTTTGCTATATTGTCAAAGTCACTTGCCAAAAATACATTTTGTGAATGCTAGACGATTATTGTGAATGTTTGATACAGAAATTTAGCCTTACAAACGTCAAGAATTGCATTTGTCAAATATCAAATTCTACAGTTTAAAGTTCTACGAGATAAAATTGTAAATCAGCTGATATAATAACTCTATCTTGTTTATTGTATCATGGTGCCGATCAATGGCAGATTTGCCAGATCTAAGCCTCTGAAGTATGTTTCATGAAACGTGAAAAAATTTGTTTTCGCCCCATAAACAGATCAAACAACCTAAACAATAGCCACTTACTATTAGGTAATACAATTCAAATTATTTGCAATTGTTTCGACGAAACCATTTTTTTCCTACGGCGACAACTTCTTGCAAAGAAATAAATCTTTACTGTCGATAAATATCGCCCTCCCACTACAACCAACCAATGAGTAGACGAACGAACTGAATGATTGGCTAGATGCCATGCTTTAGCTTGGAAATTTATGAATTTTCATGGAGATAAATCTCCTTTTGGTTGGTGTACCAACACGATAAGAAATTAAATATTTTTGATTTCCAAACCGACAAGACTAAAAAAAAATACAAAAAATACATTTCTTACAACATTTTTAAATAGAAAAAAATTATCTTTAAAGATTAGGATTTTCATGATTTGCAATCGCGTTTCTTTGCCTGTCTCGTGTGCAGAGACTATCAACGACCAGCCAGCAGATCTTCCACCACCGTATAGCACCGAGTGAAGTGAGCACAACAAGAATCACAGGTGGTGTAACAAGACCTGGCCTACAGACGTTATGGGCGGATGGACATGACTGAAAACGCCAACATAACCGGCACTGGCATATAACGACAACAACAACATCTGGTAAATAATACAACGAAGATGTAAACAAATAATGAGATCCACCACTTGGATTGCTTGGAATGTTTTGAATTCACTCGTGCTCATATTGTTTGGCAAATACGTGAATAACTTTTCATATTTCCAAATTGTTGGTCACTAAACACAGCGAACCAGCACGATGAGATTACAACAAATTGCAAGATCCATGAAAAAAATCAAAACAACACATAAGACGTGGAAAATTGAAAGTAAATAGGAACAAAACCAAGTATGTATGAAATAACAAACCTTTTTGGCCCATAATGGGGCAAAAAGGCTAGGAACTGATCATCTGACAACGGCTATGAAGCAGGCGACCAAATTTTACTACCGAAGTATGAATGATTTAAACAAAAAATAGGTGGGCTGAATAAGATTTAAATTCTATACTCACTTGCCTGGGAATACTGCAGGATACTTCCAGCGTAGTCAATTTTAAGGTTTTTCGTCAAAACTTACTCATCACGGGAAATAAAGATTTTGGAGGATATCGGGAATTTTTGCTTTATACCCTCCATCAGAGATTAAGAATATATTTGCTTTCTTCTTAGCTTTTATTTTTTTTTTCTCAATTTCACAAACGATTGAAAGGAAGTGGGAATGAATTATCCTAGTTTTTTTATTCTCTTAGGCAATGAAAATTGAAAATGATAATTTGTTTGTTTACCCTAAATAGAACAGCTGCTAAAAAAAAGAGTTGCCAGGACATGGGAATTTTTCAGTACGTTATAAACGAAGAAAATTTAGTGCAACTTCGCAAAAGTGGCTTTCGAATTTCTTCGTTAAAAAAACTTGTTTCTATTAAAAGGAAAAAATCAACTTCCTAAAACAGCTTTCCTAAACAAATATTATTATGGATGAACAATGGGTAAAATGGGAACTGAAACGTTGAACGTCCTTTATATCTCCTAAAGGGCATAATTGCTAATCTTTTCGACTCACAAGGCGCCAAAAATTAAGTGGTTAGGTCAAAACGAGCAATAGTACAAGGGTTGTTATTTACGTTTCGGGTCCTGACAAAACTAGTGTTCCCAGGTGCAAACTAGAACTTCCATTGGAAACTTTGACTATTTTTGGGAATAACTTCACTCAGATTGTTTTGACATTTGCGTGCGAATTGTTTTGTTTACAGTGTGTTAAAAAATTAATCTCAGTTAAAAAATGGAATTATCCCGTGAACATTTTCGTGCGATGATTTTTACGATTTTCGCGTGGATTATCGAGACAAGAGTGTTTACATCAACTTGTTTGGACTTTTGGCGATGAAGCAATTTCAAAAACCACTGTTAATCGCTGGTACCAAGAGTTCAGTCTCGGACGCCGTTCGCTCCAGGATAAATTTCCTGAAGGACGTCCAACTTCGGTCACTTTGCAAGAAACCATCGATGCTGTGCGTGAACTGATTAAGACAGACCGACATGTGACATACCGTGAAATTGAGGCATCCTTGGGCATTAATAAGACATTGTATGTTCATCTCGTGAGAAAAATTTGTTTTCGTTGGATCCCACATAATTTGACTTGGCTTGTATGGATTGGTGCGTAGAGATGTTGAAAAAGTATAACTGCGGTAGCTCAAAGGCAGTGTATAACATTGTCACAGGTGACGAATCATGGATCTGTGCATATGAACTCGAAACAAAGCAGCAATCGAGCGTATGGGTCTTTCAAGACGAGCCTAATCCAACAAAAGTTGTTCGTGGAAGAAGTACATCGAAGCAAATGATTGCGTTTTATTCGGTATAATCGGCCATGTGGCCACAGTGCCTTTGGTGGAACGTAGGACGGTCAATTCTGAGTGGTATACAACCATCTGTCTGCCAACAGTGTTCGAAGAAATGAGGAAAGATAATAAGAGAAGACGGATCATTTCGCATCACAACAATCCGAGCTCTCACACATCAGCTTTAACGATGAGCTATTTGACCACTCAAGATGTCGAATTGATGGGCCATCCACCGTTCAGCCCTGATTTGGCACCTAATTACTTCTTCTTATTCCCTAGCATCAAGAAAAAATGCGTGGTCAAAATTATTCATCGCCCGAAGCAGCTGTTGAAGCGTTTAAAAATCATGTTTTGGAGGTGTCTCAATCGGAGTGGAAAAAGTGCTTCGAAAATGGGTTTGTGCGCATGCAAAAGTGTATTGATCTTAAAGGAGAATATTTTGAAAACGATAACACCATTTCCAATGATAAGTTATTGTGTTTTTATTGCCGGACCCGAATTATGAATAGTAACCCTCGTATGGACATATGGTTCTCAAACTATATTAAATAACGCTACAAATACAAATATTTTTTTGAAGTTTTGACTGAGATTAGGGTCAGACTCATGGACCGAAGAGGCCCTAAAGAACGGCCCTTATGTGTATTAGAAGGGACCACCGGTAAATATGGGCATATGGGTACTTGAATTATAGCCAATTTGACAACGAATCGAAAGGAATGATTCTAAATAACATTAATAGGAAAAAGCATATTATTTTATGATCACTAATTCAATATAATTTTTTATAAAAAATGGGTTTGTCCTATTTACATATTTGTATGTGACGCGCAAAGTAGAAAGGGACCTAAGGGTAAAAACCAGTTTGATCAGGAGAGCCATTTTAAAGATTTAAATACGTGTACCATCACTTTCATAAAACGAGCATATCTCTGGGAGGGAACACTTTTGGGGCATCCACATCAAAAAAAAGTGAAAATTGATTTTTTCTCTATGCGCTGTCACATATAGTGCTAGTGGATAAGAAAAAAACAGATATAAATGAGACTATTTTCTAAAAAGAGATAATTTTTCGGTGGCGATAAGCGATATAAACTATTAGGTGTGAATAACTTAGACTGGATAGCTATACCGCAATAAGTTAGTCACTCGTTTAAAAAGTACTTATTTTTAAAAAGTTCTACTGTTCGTAAAAAAAATAGTAAACAGTGTAACACATAAAACGAAAAATCGTATCGAATCTAACGTAACCCCATTTGGGGTTTGCTAGTTTAACTGATGTTCGGATTTTATGATATTTATTTTATTATTCCGAAGAACAATTCTCTCGCAATTTCGCTTAAACCAATCGGAATTGAAATTGACAAACAACACCAATTTAAATTATAATTGGGGTTTTAGTTTCCTGTCTACGGCATAATTGTAGCTATCGACGAGGAGAAAACGACTGTAAAACAAACTTACCCAAAAAACTGCGTCTAGTGCTTAAAAATTGCTTATATTTCAATTTTTTTCAATCTGTTTTCAACATTCTTGATCCATAGCTCCCAAACTGTGAAAAAATCAGTGAAGTAATCTTAAGAAAAATTATTCCTTATAACGTAATTCATAATTCTTTAGAACATTTTAATGCTGTAAAATGTCTGGTTTCTAGGGCTTTTATCGACTAGCAACAACGCCATTTATGGGGAAAACATTGCACACTGTTAAAAATGTAAATATTAAAGTATTATAATTTTTTAAATAGTTATGAATTTTTCTTCAAAGAATGTAAGTAGCCAAAGGAGGAGAAATTCCACTCTTTTAAAAAAGGAGGGAGAACGGGAAGACAGTGGTCAAAAAGGAGGACATGTCCTCCAAAAGGATGTCGTATGGTAACCCTGTATATAAGAAGCCATTATGATAGACTCTATCGGAGGCTTCTGAGATACATCCGAGCTAGGTTATTTCGTTTCCATAGTCGTTTAAATTTATTCTGTTTCTTATTGATTTGTTTTCTAGATCGAAATTGATGATCTGGCATGATTTTCTTTTTCTAAAGAATTTACGCCAAAAAAAAGTTTTTCGGTCTGTATCATGACAATTTCATCTACTTTCTAGCATGATGGTAAATGCTATAGCCAAAAATAAGAGTTGAATATAACCGTTATCTTGCCATGATAGTGTCACTGTTTAAGGATCTGTCATTCATAAGGTCATATCCAGGGTACTTTACATTGGGTAGACATTTAATAACGTTAGAAACATCTTTGAAAGTGATTTTCCTAAATGGAATATCGTGTATTTTTTGCATACAGTTATTGTGTTTTGTAGGATTGTAGGTTGGTTGGAAAATATACTTTTTAAGGCGTAGACAATAGCTTTTTTTGAAATTGCACTTTGCCCATTTACCATTGCTAGGTAATCTAAAAATATTGGGACTTTTACGGTTCTTGACAACAGGATTTCTAAATATTGGACGTGTTCTGATGTCAACTCGCTTAGGAGGTCGCTTACGCGATATCACGTCATTATACTTATACAGAAATATAAAAATGATTGTGTTTGCAGTAAACTTTAGACAATTTGCGTTTAAGCCCGTTTGTTTTATAATATAATTAAAATTTTTGGAAAGGAAGGAATTCAAGAATAAAAATTAGCGAGTTTATGCAAGCTGGGTTATTACCCGCTTATAGTATTTCTTAAATAACTTTTTTTCGACAAACTTTCAAATCAAAATAAATCCAAACAGTTCATGTAAGTAAAGAAATTTTTGAAATATCTCGTAAAGATTTGAAGAGATCGCCTTAGCGACCACTTACTCGTTTAATAAGGGAGTACCAATAAAACATGCATGTTGGTAAATGCCAGCCTTTAGATTATTGACTTAATTGCCATTTTGTCCTAGGTCTCCTTTTGTATTCAATAAGTTCAATAATGTAACGTGTATATGTTAAGCTTTGTCTTGATTTAAGTTATTGAGGCATACTATCCTATATTTCATTCGAGTACCTTATGACTTTATTCTTTAATTCCTCGATGTCCTCTATTGTTGGATACTTTATTTTGGTATTTCTCTTATATCTGAAATGTTCCTAATCACACGCAGAAAAAAAGTATGGTTGTGGTGACAATATTCGAAGAGGATAATACTATTGTTGGGTATATGATTGTGGTACAACAATATTATGATCCTCACAACAATAGTATGATTCAAATACAACCATACTATGATCTTCAGAATAGTATTATTCACACATAACCATACGAGTACTATGATCTTCAGAATAGTATGATTCCCACATAACCATAATATGATTCACACTCAACCATACTATAATCTCCACAACTATAGTATGATCCTCACAACATAGTATGTTTCACATACAACCATAGTATGATCCTCACAGCCATAGTATGATTCACACGCAACCATGTTATGATCCCTACAACCATAGTATGATCACACACAATTATACTATGATTCCCAATATAAATTATTAGAATTTGTTTAAGTTGTCGACAATAGATTCGATCCCCAATATTATTTATTAGAATTAGTTTAAATTGCCAACATTAGATTTGAATTATGAAAGTTATTCAAAATAATAGGAGTTATTTATTTCAAAGTAGAAAATATATGTTTAAATAAACGTAAGCGTTTTTGTTAAAAAAATACTTCTGTTAAACAAAGCCAAAGCAGCTTGTTTAAAAAAGTTTTAATTTCGATAAAAAAAAGTACTATTATTGCATTAGATCTGTACCAATAACATTTGTTCTAAAAAGCATATTTAAATGAAGAAAAATTACAATCATACAGTATGATTGCGGTAATCATATCATTGTTAACCATTGTATCATTGGAAACCACATTACAATTTCTGAATTTAAATTGTTTATAAGTACATATATTTACATTGAACAGTGCGAATTAAATGTAGAATTGAAACACAATATTTGACAAACGTAAGTGCTGACGAACGAAAACATTCGAAATTCCTCTGCATAGCACAATCGATCGAATGTCGTTATTGGACCCTATAATCCTGTGGCTTCCAAGTCTCGTCGAGCTGAGTTGATGCATTATTTTAAGGGTCTCTTCAGACCGTCGAAATATAGTGTTTATCTTTTTGAACTATAACACCTGCCCTATAGGGAAAACAGCCCATTTTGTCTAGTTTTGTTAGTCTATGCTTTTATAACAAGAGGACTCGTAGAACACTTTTGCCAAACAAAAATTTAAAAAAAACATGCTTAAGATATTTCCCTACTAGGAAATGTCTCCATGGTCGTTTTCTTACGCACAATTTCTCTAGCAAACAGTAATTATACATATCTAAATACACATAAACGAATATTTTTGTGAAATATTTCAAATTCATTGTATAATAAAACCACATAATTGAAATTTAGATCAAGTTAAATGCTGTTTGTCGCATGACAACTTTTGTTTCGTTTTTGGGCGCAAAGAAATGAAAACGAAATGACAACAAATCGATAGCCAAAAGACTCGGCCAGAGATAGACATTCATTCGTAGCCAGCCAGCGGGCAAAAAGGGAAAAATGTTTGGTCAACATGCGGAAATGCGTTTCTGAACACAATATTCATTACTACAAACACCAAACGCTAAAACACCAAAACGAATGTAGACGGTTTGGTTGTAAATCGTCGAAAGTGCGTGTGCTGCCTGCCAGCCAGCCAAACAAAGCAACGCATGCGCTAAACGGTCAACGTAAGATAGCGACCGGTTGCCCTCGAATAACGCGCTCAGTAGATTCATTTGCATTTCAACTGAACGCATTCATAATTGCTACGAGTATTGAATTGTATTGTGGGGCTTTTATTAATAATGCAAAAGCAAACATTTTCTACCTATGACCTTCAATGCCTGGGACTGGCACAGAAGGTGTTTCTTTCGACCGCCTATTATTATTATTATTATAAAGGAATGAAAAGTGGCCGCTGCCCCGTGAGTTCATGAGATGTTGCGTTATTATGTTTAAGATTGATGATTTTTCTGGAGGTCGACCCATTCCTTGTGCTCCCTATTAAAAAAATCGCATTTATGGCCAAACTTATAGACAGATCGTTACAAAATTTAACAGGATGAAACCAATTATTCTAAACTACTTTATAGTAAAATTAGATAAGGGGACGTGGCTCAGCCCACTCAACCCTGGACCTTAGAATTCAATATCAAACATATGATGTTGGCGTGGATCGAAACCCATACTGAAGCAAAGGTGGTGGACTGATCGTTTTAAAATTTCAACAGGATGAAATCATATCATTAAAGACTATATTGTGTTAAAGTTGGACAAAAAGGCGTTGCCCCGCCCATACAAACCTAAACTTTGAAAGGCTATATCTCGTGAACCAATACCTATATGATGATAGTAGTTGGTGTATGATATTAATATAGAAAGTAATTCACCCTAATTGAAAAGAGACCGGTGCCACGCACCTTGGCAAAATTTTCATATTGAACCGTAATCCGTGATGTAGAATAGTAAATTTTCAGCATAGCCAAACTTAATTTGTTCACATGTTAGTGCTCACCTTGCCCTACAAAATGGAGTAGATGCAATACTCTATCGGATTTGCATCTGGCAAATTCGAAAACCATTGTGTGGACGAAATTAAGTGTGGAATACGATTATTTTTTAACCATTCTTGGTTCACAAGAGCTTAATAAGACGGTACCAAGTCCTGCTCATGATCTCCGATTGAAACGTTTGCGTACCTACGGATCTAGGCTGTAGTCCAAAACACTTTGCCAGGCCTGATACAAACGATTGGACAGTGTCAATAGTGGTCATAGCTACCAGTTTCATTACTTAAGATGAAAAATTACTTCGGGTGGCCGTTTGTATTTAGTGTAAGATCTTGAGCCGTTTGGAACTTTTAAGGCTTTATCATGTGTTTATTTAAGAATAAGTGCCAGGTGCTCTGTTCTTTGGCATTTTGATGGCATCTACGATGTGGATTTCGGCTGTATTATCAGCAATTCCGAAGAGATCTGATATGATGATTTTCCAGTGTTGAGAGAAATGCCAACATTGACATGTAAATTCTCTCGAGAAGTTCCGAAGATACCTAATTTTCTTTAATAAAAACGCCTAAGAATTTTTTGCGACAAACTTTTTGGGTATTTAATAAACAAAACTGCACTAGTATGTACTCGTAGGGTAGTGGTAGAAAAGGTAGCTCTGTAAGAGAATACCAGAGTAGTCTACATTTAGGATATCAAGATTACAATCACATTTCTTGGAGTTGGCACCAAGCTGTAAAAGAATCAACTAGTGTTCAAGTAAAGCGTGGTTAAGTTTTAATGGCCGATGTTGATTTTGAATAAAACACAAATTTTTTAGGAAAATATTATCATTTATTTTTATTATGATAATATTGGTATGGTTCAATTATGTATGGAACAAAATATCGACCAAATGGCCGCCGCGAACTCGGCGACACACCTCCATCCGATGTTCCAAATTTCCGATGACGCTGAGGCATTATTGAGGTTCTATGCCGTGAATGAGCCGAATTATCTCCTCCTTAAGCTCTTGAATTTTTGCTGTTGAAACCACATATCGTCCACATCCATATCTTCCAATTCAGGCCATGAAAATTTCGTAATTATCTCCCGATAGCGAACACAATTCCACAGTAACTGCCTGATCAGCCTCGTTTTGGAAAAAAAATACGACCCGATGATGCCGCCAGCCCATAAACCGCACCAAACAGTCACTCTTTGTGGGTGCATTGTTTTTTCGACAATCACTCTTGGATTATCATTCGTCCAAATGCGGCAATTCTGCTTATTGACGAATCCACTGAGGTGAAAATGTGCCTCATCACTAAAGATGATTTTCTTCGAAAATTGATCAGCCACTGTTGCTATTTTCATAATAAGCCTGAATAACTTTAACGCGTTGCTCACTTGTGTATCTTTCTATGGTTCAAATTGAGTTAGTCTAAAATTGAGAAATATCAAATGATATGCAGAAAAAAGCTTAAAGTTTAGGTGTGGTTCACATTCAACATCGGCCCTTATCCTTAACCGCCCTTTATAAACACAGGATTTCTCTCTACCTACTCGTATAATATTTTTCCCCATTAATGTGAGGTTTTTCCGCATGCGCGAACTACTTCAGGCCACTGTCATATTTTGCTCTTATCTATGATACATTTAGAGTTGGGCACGTATGATAAATATATATGATGCTCCATTACCGATTCTGTTTTCCGCGGAGATACCGCATTTTCTTAGAATTACCTGTTCCCACATGGCAATATAAAACTACAAGTTGCTGTTGGAAAATTGCCGGTTGCAAATACGAGTACGCACAGTTGAAAGCACTCCAAACATAAATGGGGAGAGTGTGCTTTAGACGACTAGAAAAGCACACACAGAAGCATTCGGGCAGACAGGACCCAAAAAGATATGAAAGACATAAACGAAATGCCCGGTAATTATCGTTGCGTAGACGGGTACGAACGAACGAGTATTAGATTGAATTAGAGCACAAACCACGCCTCTGTGTCTCTGTGTTGGTGGGTCTATTGTTTGTTGGTGGTGCTGTTGCGGCTAGCAGCACAGGGTCGTCCGTCCGTCATACAAGTTGCATGCTGAAGTCGCATTAATTTAAATTATTTACATAATTCATATCAGCCTAATAAACTAAAGACTTTGCGTCACTTGGTTTTGGGACACGTGATGCGAGGTGCGGGAAGAAAGTATTTAGACAGGAATAAAAGGATAACTAAAATCCTTCAATAAGCTACTAGTATTGAGTGCTTTAATAATCACAATGCACTGGAAATAGGTAATTGAATACACTGACAGAAATAGTTTCATCAAACTGCAGTTTTTGCATTAATTTAAAAGCACTTCTTATTTTTTTCCTACCACGCTTTTTATTATTTTTATTCAAAATATAACATGCGAATGCATCAGAAGCTTTGCTTAGACATGATTCTAGGTAAGTTTGCAATATGATAATCTGGCAACATTACAAAATTGAGACTAATAAGGCAACATTGTTCCTCTTTGTACATATACACCAAATAGAATTGAACACTAAGAGAGTTTATCGGCGAATTTGTTAATAGCAGACACAAAAAACTATAAATTGCAATAAAATCATCAATAAAATATAATAAATCAATTAATTGCTACACTTATTTTGTAAAAATGTGTAAGATTTTTTGAACAATCAGTTTGATTTGATTTATAGTTTAACTTATGGGTATATGGTTGTGGTACAACAATATTATGATCCTCACAACAATAGTATGATTCAAATACAACCATACTATGATCCTCACAACAATAATATGATTCACACATAACCATACTATGATCCCCACAACCATATTATGATTCGCACTCAACCATACTATGATATCCACAACCATAGTATGATCCTCACAACCATAGTATGTATCATATACAACCATAGTATGATCCTCACAACCATAATATGATTCACACGTACCATGTTATTATCCTTACAACCATAGTAACACAATATTACTATGATCCCCAATATAATTTATTAGAATTTCTTTAAGTTGTCGACAATAGATTTGATCCCCAATATTATTTATTAGAATTGGTTTAAGTTGTCAACAATAGATTTAAATTATAAAAATTATTCAAAAATACATTAAATTCAAAATAATACGAGTGATTTATTTCACATTAGAAAAAATAAGTTGAAATAAACGTAAGCGTTTTTATTAAAAATATTTCAGTTAAATAAAGCCAAAGCAGCTTGTTTAAAAAATTTTAATTTCGATAAAAAAAAAGTACTATTATTGCATAAGATCCGTACCAATAACATTTGTTCTTAAAAACATTTAAATGAAGAAAAATTACAATCAAACAGTATGATTGCCGTAATAATATTATTGTTAACATAAAATGCAAAACACAATACCTTTGTCGCATCAACCATATTTGTATTGTTGCTATAACCATATTTTCATTTTTAAATTTGGCAATAATACTATTGTTACGTTTCAACAATATTAATATTGCAGCAATTGTACTATTGTCAAAAATAAATTCAGTTAACAATGCTATGGTTGCGACGAACATACTTTTATTGCGGAGAATATATTATTATTGTCGTGACCATGTAGTAACCATGTTTTTTCTCTGCGTGTATATAAGTACAAAATGGCATTAGCTGAGCAGCGACAAAATAAAAATAATGCTAGCAGACTTTTTTCTTTTGTAGTACCGTTTTATGATTTGCCAAATCTCAATGAATCAAAATAATTTTAATTAAATTTGACATTAAAAAATATTTAGAGTCGAGACAGCGACTAAAAACGTGCAAGCCCGGCTGTTGCAATCATTGCGTTGTGCCGCGCCTGTCTCTGAACATTATTTTGAGTCGATGATAAAAAGATTAAAGGCTTGGGAACACTGAAGCTTTTTTTTTGTTAAGCTGCGTTTTTCTAAACTTTCGGTTGTCTAAAACCCACTGAAATTTATGTTGAAAAATTACAAAAAGTTGATGATATTGCATTGTCGGCATAGAAAAGCCCTGCCATCAATGTTTTTGTCGGGTTTGGACGTTTATATCAATGTTTTCTAGACTGCCGGAAGTTGAAAACTACTGCCTGTGCCTTAACACTTGCCACACTTACACTTTTTCCAACAAACAGTCTTACATATTTAATATAGGGTTCGGAATTCTATGCACTAAAAAATATCACTTTAGGCGCTTTAATATCCACTATAAAATGAAAAAATTTGCTTTTAAAATAAGAAAATACGAGTATGCACACAAAATTGAAAAATATGCAGCAAAGAAAAAAAAGTACGAAAATAAAAAAGTTTTACCAAAAAAATACTTTTTCATTTTTATTTGTTATCAATAACAAAATGTTAATGATTTTAATAATTATTATTTTATTATACTCCATGTTTTATCAGGACTTCTTCTGTTTCAAGTGATATAAAATGTTACTGGAATAAAAGTATGGAAAATGAGCATCCCAACGTACCACAAAATCGAAAATTTAATGAAAACATGCGAAAAAAGTTTAAAAACCATTCCTTATTTCTCGGGCATAAAAACTAATTTTTATATTATTTCAAAGCATCGTCTTAGGACTGGCTCAGTTGTATAGTATTAATATAAGAAAGTATAAGTATAATCGATTGTTATTGAAGGACATTTTGATTTTTATAAGTGTTTTAAAATG
Source organism: Hydrotaea diabolus (assembly GCA_963513945.1). Taxonomy (NCBI): domain Eukaryota; kingdom Metazoa; phylum Arthropoda; class Insecta; order Diptera; family Muscidae; genus Hydrotaea; species Hydrotaea diabolus. The sequence goes on from OY740717.1 coordinate 210,285,877, forward strand.
GGTCCGGATCACGAAGTGGCAGCCTTCATGAAGCTGACGCCAAAATATATAGGAATCGCTTGAAAACATATCAATCTTTATTTCTAGGAAGTAAAGGGTGTGTTTTTCAGACGAGTGGTTTGCAAGAAGAAATAAAAGGCATATAGTTTAATATTATGGCCAAAAATTTAGATTTATGGTAAAGATAAGGGTTTGCCATTATATTTTCAAAATGATTTCTGGCAAGTGGCAGGCAGCCGCGGCTGGCTCGAATAAATTCCAGCCGAGAGACCCAATTTTCGACCATTTTTTGCAGCATTTGGGGCCGTATGTCAGCAATAACGCGACGAATATTCTCTTCCAAGGCTTCAATCGTGTCGGGCTTACCAGCTTAGACAAGCGACTACACAGAACGCCAAAAAATAGTGCAGCGGTGTTAAATCGCACGATCTTGGATCTTGGATAATGCGCTCACCAAAAGTTTCCTTCAATAAATTGAATGTTTCGTTAGTATTTTGGCTTGTAGCACCGTCTTGTTAATTAATAACTTTTTCGTCCAATTCAGGCACGAAAAAATCATTTATCATAGCTCTATAGTGTTCCCCATTGACTAAATCATTATGGCCGACTTCATTTTGAAGAAATATGGACCAATGATTTCCTTTACCCATAGAGCACTCCAAACAGTGACTCTTTGAGGATGTAAAGGCGTCTTAACAATGGCTTGTGGATTTTCATTACGACAAATGCGACAGTTTTGGTTATTAACGTACACCTATTCAACCAAAATTGAGCTTCATCGCTGAACAAAATTTCTTATAAAAATCGGCGGCCATCTCGTTTTGTTCCCATTCTCCACGATCAGCAAGCGTTGTTCCGCAGTAAGTCTATTCATTATGAAATGGCAAACCAAGTGACAGCTGTCAAAAAGACCAACTCCGAAAATGTGTGGCCAGATCGAAAACTAGACGTCTAAAAAACACCCTTTACATTAGCAACTATGTTGGCTTCACACAAGTCGTAGCATTTTAAGAAGATATCGTCGTTATACTGCGTAAATTGTCTAACTCCATTTTGATATCTTTGATCAGAAGCCAATAATCTAAATATATTAGGACATAGGGTACATTTTCTTTCATCGAATTTGAATTAAGTTGATGGACCCACAACACTTTGTACGCTTTTTTGAGGAAATTTTGCATTTAAACCATTTTTTTAAACAAAATCTACAAAATGTATTAATTTTTTACCAAAATATGAATTTTTTGTAAAACATGCGTTAACGAATCAATGGCATCTTATTGCAAAATCGTTGATTCGCAATGATATTGGGTTGAAGGAACTTTTAGACTAACCAAAAAAAATTACATTTGCATAAAATTCTGAACCCTACATGTGAATATTAAATAAGGCATCAAATTAAATTTGTATACCATTCGACAGTAGATAACTTCTGAATCGATTTAAAAATTCATTTTATATTCCAGGACATAGATAAATTTGTATATGCCTTTAGAGGCCAATCTCTTACTTGGAATGTTGCACGATGTAATATGTGGCTTCTGAAACGACAAGACTACAGATCAAAAGGTACCTTTGATAGGGTGGGAGGAGGGGTAACTTATCAAAACATTTTGAAAAAGGCTCCCATTCTGTGCTCCAAGAAGCAATTTCTTTTCCTACAAAAAAATGTGCGTCGCCATTTCCAAACACAGACGAAAATCAACGATTTAAAAGAATCTACTTTTATTTTGTAAAATTTTATTAAGTAAAAGTAAAAAATATTCTTACAAATGTATACTAGCAACATATTAAATTTTAGCGTTGTAGCATTTTTTTATTTGTATGTGCTAATAAGCGCTAAAACCTTATTTATAATTCGATTCACAAGGTTACTTGTGGTCGATTTGAAACCCCAAACTTTTTTGGGTATTCGGATTAGAGCACACCACTAATGGGAAAATACTTCACAGTCGACCAAAATCGAAATTCAGAACAAGGGCGTTTATTATAAACTATTGCTTAATAATTATAATGATTAATATCAGACCACTTATTAGGTTTAAAGAGTGGTAGCAACTCAAAATGGTATAAAGGCTATATCAAAATATTGACTCATATGGCTATGTTTAACTAGAGTATAGTTAAACATAGAGTATAGTTAAAATATGGGAGCAGAGGCTGCTCCCATATTTTGGGAGCAGCCTCTGTATGCCGGCTGTATGGTAACAAATATGGGTCAGTATGTACCAATTTCTAAAAAAATTCACCCTTTGACTAAGTTTCGACGATATTTGTTCGGTAGATTCTAATACGATCAGTATGTGATCGAAGTTTGACCATATGCGAGTATTATTTTTATACACCATTAGCAGTATTGAAGTTAGTTAATTCAATAGTAGTGTACGAGACTATTACTGATTAAAATGCAGGTTCTAAAATTGTGTATTGTTAAAGCCGATCTTTTTCAGCGGCGGATCAGATTATTTCGTGTATAAAACAATGTAAGAACATATTTTCTAGTTGGTCAGTCTTTCAACTCACAGTTGTAAAAATATGCCATTGAGTCTCACGTAAGTAAAAATCATTTTTGAGCGTCTACGGGTCGGTGAAAAAAAATTAAACATTCTATACAGAATTTGAACCAGAGTTACTTGTGTTCTATTTTTGAGTGCTATTAATTGCAGCTCACATCATCTTAGACATAAAAGATTTTCAAAGTTTTTATGTATTTGTTTCCGTATAGTATGTTTTCCATTTACCTTCCTCATAAGCCAGACGAAACGCCCCAAAACAAAATTCAGTTACCTCACAGCACGAGTACAAATACTCACAGTGCCTAAGCTCCCCTTGCCCAAAACGTAATGATAATTTTTGTCTACTGCAAGAAGCCAGACAAAAAACAAATGAAATAAATTATTTAATTCATTATAACACTTTCACTATAAAATAGTCAATAACGAACGATACCCCCGCCGAGGTGCACTATTTATTTCTGGTTAACACTCACCCATTCCTGCATTCGCTCACTTGCCGATGCAATAAATAAGGCCAATAACGTGATTGCAAAATCTGACCAAAATGTATGGAAGCAAATGAAAAAAAGAGATAATTTTGAAAATCCAAAACAAGTCAACGACATAATGCTTTGTCTTTTTTATACTTTGGAGGGCAAGCCATTAATTGCAATAAACTACTTTAATATAATAGATAAACAAAAATTATGATATTTCCAAGTTCTTTAAAATAATTGCTAAACAATTCTTTTTTGTTTGTATATTTTAGGTCCCAGCAGTTATATTCCCTTTTAATAATTCTCAGCTTTGCAATTATTCTCGTTATGGGACGGCCGCAACTAAATCGTTATCAACACATTGCAGTGATAGAAAATGATGCCTGGGAACAGTCTTTGCCGGGCGAGCTAAGGAATCCCTTCTACAAAACACCAAGAGTACGAAGTGCACTGGCCAAATCGTCATGGTTTGGACCGGGGGAAATGCCGGTATTGTATTTTTAAAATATAAAACAAAATTTTTTCATTTAATCGTACTTTGTCTATATTTCAACGTTAGAATTTTATTCAGTTGAGAGCCCTATGCGATTACTGATTTTACAACAATATTTCGCACTCCTTCATTTTCAATATTAAAAATCTATTGACAAAATTGTATTCCTAAAACCGACATACAAGAACTAGGGTAAAGTGACGATAGGAAAATAATTTAAATATAAAAACGTCTGTAAGTTGGGGGCCTAATTTTATAATAAAAATTAGTGCCAGTTGCTTAATTTTAATATTGCTCCAGAGGAAAAAACAGCCGTAAGCCCCCTTTACCGACCACTGTCGTCGGTTTTTATGATCGCGTATATTGGTGAACCTCCGCGATGTGATGAACGACTATCATATATGCACACAGTTCAAACTGCGGGTAACAACGTCTTTACTTCAGCAGCGGGTTTTCTACTTATACATCGTAAATGTCATTAGGCTACCTTATAAATATTCCGGATCCTGACAATACTAGTGTTCCCAGATGCAAACTGGAACTTCCATTGGAAACTTTGAAGTTTTAGCATAACTTCACTCAGAACGTTTTATCATTTCAAGGCGAATAGTTTTGTTTTCAGTGTGTTGAAAAATTTATCTCAGTCTAAAAATGGTATTATCCCGCGAACATTTTTGTGCGAGTGTTTAAATCAATTTGTTTCGACTTTTAATGATGAAGCACCATTAATAACCACTGTTATTCGCTGGTACCAAGAGTTCAGTCTAGGACGCCGTTCGCTCAAGGATGAATTTCGTAAAGGACGTCACACTTCGATCACTTTTCCAGAAACCATCGATGCTGTGCGTGAACTGATTAAGCAAGACCGACATGTGACATACCGTAAGATTGAGCCATCCTTGGGCATTAGTATGACAAGCATCAATAAGATATTGCAAGTTCATTTGGCCGTGAAAAAGAAAGTTGGTCTCGTTGGATCCCACATAATATGGATTGGTGCAAAGAGATGTTGAAAAAGTATAACTGCGGTAGCTCAAAGGCAGAGCATAACATTGTCGCAGGTGACCAATCATGGATCTATGCATATGAACCCGAAACAAAACAGCAATCGGCCGTATGGGTCTTGCAAAACTAGCCAAGTTCAACAAAAGTTGTTCGTGGAAGAAGTACATCGAAGCAAATGATTACGTTTTTTCGGTATTACCGGCCATGTTGCCACAGTGCCTTTAGTGGAACGTAGGACGGTCACTTCTGAGTGGTATACAACAATCTGTTTGCCAACAGTCTTCGAAGAAATGAGGAAAGATAAAAAGAGAAGACGGATTATTTTGCATCACGACAATGCAAGCTCGCACACATGAGCTAAAACGATAAGCTACTTATATCGAGATGTCGAATTGATGGGCCATCCACCGGAGAGCCCTGATTTGACACCCACTGACTTCTTCCTATTCCCTAGCATCAAGAAAAAAATGCGTGGTCAACGTTCAAAAATCATGTTTTGGAGGTGTCCCAATCGGAGTGTAACAAGTGCTTCGAAATTGGTTTGTGCGCATGCAAAAGTGTATTGATCTTAAAGGAGAATATTTTGAAAAACAATAAAACCATTTCCAATTATTATGTTTTTATTGCAGGGCCAGAAATACAAATACTAACCCTCGTAAATGCTAGTCAATTGGGAAATTATCTAATCTAATATCTAAGAGTTTCTATAAAATTCTTTATAAGTATTAAAACCGGCTTAACGCAGTAGATTCCGGTTTGTAAGTATTACAGTTAAATCGTACACTCCAAAATGTTCAAAACCTTGATGGCACGCAGTGCTCCGTTTCCCTACTAGCATTGGAAAAAAATATAAGGAGTTTTCAGAATTAATTGAAACTTTATTTCTAAATGGATTGTGATAAGCTGTTTCAAAAATATAACAGGTTTTTATATAACATTCGCGATTTTCTTGTAAAATGTAATTTTTTTAATTGGCTTTTACTGAATCATTCGGCATATCAACTAGGCCTGAATTAACACGATGATCTGTTCTCAGAAAAGTTCGCTGACATGCTAAATTTGATGAATTTGAAAAAAAAGTCAACAACAACGAATTAATAATGTTTTTTTGGAATCAAAAATTAAGAATGTTTCGAATAAAAAATTTATCATAGACACTTTTTAAAAAATTAAAATCAAAACAAAAAAATCGCCAAAAATTATGTTTTTTTTAATAGACGAAAATGCAAACTAATTTATTGTGCAACAATATTTCACCGCTTTTTTGATGTCCTTTGCTTTTTGAAATCAAAAACTAAGAATCTTTCGAAAAAAATAAATCCTACACTTATAAAAAATGAAAATCAAAAAGAATCATAAAAAATCAGCGAAGATTTCGGTTTTTCCTAATAGGCGAAAGTAAAACTAATTTATTGTGCAAAAAAATGTCAACCTTGTTTTTTTATTTTACCATCAAAAATTTAACATTTTTTACATATTCATCTAAAACAATTAAATATTAATTTAACATAATATTTATAAAATTTAAAAAATTCAAAAGGTGTACCACTTCCTAAGTATTAAAAAATGTTAAGCCAATTCGATCGATTCCGTCTAAAAATGCGCCTTTGACAAATATTTTCGTTGAACTACTCAAGGACGAAACTACCATAATTATCAATTAGGGATACAAGCGCTCACTTTGAATGGCTCTTGAGCCAAAAAAAAACTATATTTGCAGATTTTTCTTAGTTGGACTAACTTACCTTTAAACTGATACCACAAAATTTTACTTTAAAGCAGTTTTCTAATTTTTGTCAATGAAACGGAGCACTATGTGGCAGTCTAATTTCTCAAAACGTGGAAATAATATTCCAAATTTCGGGGCCCAATTACATTTGTAATTTGGCGTGTAAGATTTTAGGACCTACATTACACCGCCAATAATAAGCAAATTCGTCCTTAACTTGGCGCATCTTAATTTCTTTATGCCATAAACACACCGCATTTCGCGAAGTCCCCAAGGACGTCAAATTAAAGATTCCTTAATTGTTTCGAAAATAATAACAGCCCAATTCTGAATACTCCCCGGGTGATAATTCCCGGGGAATTTATTTTTCCCGAGAATAAAATCCTCCTATTCTAAACAAACGGGGAGAATGGAAATAAGGGGGAGAGAATTTCGATTATTCGAAGTCAACTGTTTTGTTTGGCTAACAATTTTCAAATATTTTTATGAAGTTTCAAACGAAAAAAGTTAATAAAGTGAATATAAACAAAATGAAAACTTTTTGAGGTCTTCTAATTCTAAGAGTCGTCGGTTGTTTTCTATTTTGTCCTCTACTTCTCTTAGCCGCAACTTTTCCATGACCAAATTGTGCCTTTTTTGCTCTTTAAGCTCTTCCTTCTTAACATCGTAAAGGCGGTCAATAGAGCGATACGTTTTTTTTTGTAATTTGCTGCTTCTCCATCATTGCTTCCAGCATATTTTTTTGGATGGCTATCTCTTCTGATGGAACATCGCGATCGGAGACCTATGCTGTCAAATGTTGGCCACTTGTTTTAATTTTTTTCGCCGGTGGCTTTTGGGTCATGTCTTGTGCTGTGTCACTCTGCACCGCAATACTTTCAGCCTCCTCATCGTTTGGTTCTAGTAACTCCAGAAATGCAGGCAAAAGGCTATCTGGGTTCTGCTTATGTTTTGTGGAATCTGAAGAGCCTAACCCAAACGTGTTGGCCCCACCTTCCACTGACTCCTTCATGCCAATTAAATCATATATGGCCTCTTCGTTTGCAGAAAACGTCTGCTCCATATTGGGGCCTCCACCAGTTCCTCTGGAGTATTTCAGGTTTTGTACCGCCTTGTGCCGTACATATTTCTTTTGATCGCCCCATACCTGAAAAGGTACGCATTTTGGTCAATCTTCCACTCGGCAACACTTTTTAATGGTGGCCCGGCTGCATTTAATTCCGCCTCCAAATTGCGCCATACGCGGTTTATCTCCTCTTTACTCTCCCTTAACCAACCTCGAGCAATGTCTGCATGCAATTGCATTGAGGTTAGCAGAATGTCTAACTGCTTTTTGTTTGTTGTTTTGGACTTGAAAAAATAAATGTGTTTTTCTTACATTTATAGCGCAACTCCCTTGCAATTTTTTGGCGGAATTATTCCCAAAATTTGGCATAACATTCTCCGTTTAATTGACATTCGTAATGCCTACTTTTTTCCCGGGGAAGAGAAAATCAAATTTATTTTGTCCTCGATTAAAATGCATTCTTTTCCCAGAAACAAAACGTAGAAACTCACCAAAATCGTTACGAAATTATATCTACGAAATTGTTTTGTTTTCGTACGAATTCCAGGACTGTTTACACACTTCATCACGACATATTTCCTTAATCTTGTAATCTAGCCTTTCGTATTGGCTCTTCTTTGCATTTTCAGCAAATTATGGGCCATATAGTCAGCAAATATTGTTAAAGCGATCGATATTATATCAAATTCGACATATGTAACATCAAAGCTAACAAACATACAATGTTTTCTCAAAACTATTTTATTTTTCAGTTATTGTTAGGCTTGAGGTCATAAGCAAAAAACAGATGTTGGTGTTTTTATAACTTATTTAATTTTAAAAAACCCAATATTTCGAACTGACTTCGTCGTTCATCATCAGGGGTAATCACTAAAACAAGACCGAGTACATAAAATTACAACAATACACAATTTTCTATCACGAAAAACATAATTGAGATTATTTAAAGGACGCTTTCCGGAGATGCAATGTTTATATATATTTACTACTTCAGAGATTATTAGCGGATTCCAGTTGATTTTGTCAAAATCGGCCTTAAAATGGCGTAGATATGGCCGAAACATCGGGAAAAAAATATAATTTTTTAAAGTATATTGGGCTATAACTTCTGATGTATGCATTCCACGTGGCACCTTCAAATAATAAAATTATAGCCCTTAACAATCTGCGTCCTTTGCACTTAATTTAATAAAAATCACAATTCAAATCAAATTCAGAGATTAATTTGATAGCCCTAACTGAGATCTGTCTATTGCAGTTAATATCATTAAATTCGGTTATTAACTGGCGACAATTGCACTAAAATCGGCCGAGAAATAAGTAAAAATTAATTAAAAACCGACAACCGAAAAAATCTTTTCAACCGACATAATTCTATATCAATATAACTCTGTGAATGCAAACCCCTCAGATAAAAATATAATGCATCGACCATGATATATAATATGGGCGCTGTAACATACTATACAATACCCAAACATTTGACCGGCTTCTTGAAGCCTTACAGATATTTTTTACATGTTGCCCGTAACTTAATTTTAAATTCGAATCAACATGAAAATAAATTTTGGTCGAATTGGCGCAAAAACGCGCAAGATGTTTATGTTTATTATATCAGTACAATTCTTAAGTTTTAAAAAATATAAATTTCAGAACACAAAGTTGACCGGTACCATTTTAAAACTATGATCAATGTCTCATTTTGTTCATAGGTTATGTGACTTTACGTGAAAGTAATAGGACTTGACACTTTTTACCGTTTTGTATTTTTTATGAATTAAAAAAAAACTATAATTTTTTAGGCAAAAAAATTTTTTTTTCTTCATACATTTATTTATAACTGCGAAATGTTGTATGAACAGATTAAAGGAATTGTAATTTTTAATTTTTTTATATTTGTTTCAGCTTATTCGGACTAGTGGTTCTCGAGTTATGACAAAGAAAAGAGCCTAAAACGTGACAAATTCCCCTATACGATGCTTACTAATTATAAATTAATTATAACTTTTAATTTGATGTACTTGACCAAACGAATGATGCAGAAGTTCTTCTTTTTGGGGCTACTTTCACAAACAATTATCAGAATTGAGTCCCGAATCAATCACCTGAAAAATGTTGTACTGTGTAATGGATTCTGTATATTCGATAAAAAGAAACAGAATCTAGAATGTAAACAAGCTTACAGATAAAAATAAAACAATTTAAGCATACCTTCGAGTTAGAGCTTTTTACACGGCGATGTGGTGGAATCCTCTTTTAAGACTAACTTTATTTTAATTTCTATCCAACAAAATCGTATCGACTAGATGCTTTAAATGTGCATTTTGTAGTTTGCTTTAATTTGGCCAAAATGCTTACGGCTAAATGTCTGGCTGAAATAAGTAAATACTATCAAATCCTTTATAACGTACGAGGGTTGCTATCCTTATTTAGGGTCCGGCAATAAAAACACAATTAGTTATCATTGGAAATGGTTTTATTTTTTTCAAAATATTCTTCTTTAAGATCAATACACTTTTGCATGCGCACAAACCAATTTTCGAAGCACTTCTTTCACTCCGATTTAAACACCTCCAAAATATGATTTTTGAACGCTTCAACAGATGCGCTTCAAGGTATGTCACATGTCGGTCTTGCTTAATCAGTTCACGCACATCATGAATGGTTTCTGGCAAAGTGACCGAATTTGGACGTCCTTCACAAGATTCATCCTGGAGCGAACGGTGTCCGAGACTGAACTCTTGGTACCAGAGGATTAACAAAGGTTTTTGATAGTGCTTCATCGCCAAAAGTCGAAACAAGTTGATTTAAACACTCTTGTCTCGATAACCCACGCCGAAAATCGTAAAAAAAATCATCGCACGAAAATTTTTCAACACACTGTAAACAAAACAATTCGCCCTCAAACGACAAAATGTTCTGAATGAAGTTATGCTAAAAAAAATGTCAAAGTTTCCAATGGAAGTTCCAGTTTGCATCTGGGAACACTAGTATTGTCAGGACCCGAAATATAAATAGCAACCTTCGTAAATCAATTTCATTCAAAAACAGCAAGTGGATCTCATTACACCATTAATAATATTTTTTTTAATTGGTTTGCTACGTTTGTTGTTGCATGTCTAATGAAATCTCAAATTAATGTTGCACGAAGTAGGAATGACATCGCCGAAATGACTCATTTGTGATTCATTTAATCAGTAATGGAACGAAAAAGGTAGATTGGTTTACTATAGATTCGAAAAAAGAACTTCTAAACAATCTGACCTTTGGTGCATTTGACCAATTTCCATCGTTTCTAAAACACATTAACAGCGCTTTATTGTATATAATAAATTAACTATGTATTTGTACATTTTTGTTAAATAAGATTTAAAAGCAATTTCAATTTGTTCTTGCAGGTTTTGGATAGACAAGCTGAAAAAATTTCCAGACGGGAAATCTACAATGTTTTAAGTCATGCCGGCCTCATCGAAAGAAGAAAATTTTTCTAGATCGCTTCCAACCCCAGGATATTCCGTTGACAATTGTGAATAATTTTGTGTTAAAAATAGCATTTATTTAAGAAAGAAAAATAGTCTGAAAATTTGTTTTCATTATTTTGTTTTGGATACATTTTATATGCATTTCATTCATTCGGATTAAGGCAGGAAAAATACGTGTGTATTGTAAAAAAAAGCATGTATCAATCAATAACATTATCATTATACGTTTACTTAAATAATCATATGCTATCCAATATAGAGTCATAGACATAAGAATTAAAAAAAACAAGCCTAGTTTTATTACAAAAAATAGTTCTAGCTCAACAAAGTCCGTTTTAAAATTCAAAACTTATGACTTTTTTCGCCAAAAGCCTCAACTGGGACTCCTCATCGTTGGCGGGTAGTTTACTGATACCTTTTGATTTCTGTTTGCATTTCAGTTCTTCATTTTTCCGCATCAGATCTTTACGTAAGTTCATTGCACTTGTCGGAGGTGAGGAGCCATTGGTCATTTTTGTGTCACCATCACCGTCATTGTCGTCGTCTTCATCGTCTGAATGTGCACCAAAACCATTTGTTGCCGCATCCCCATTCAGTCGCGTAGTCAGGGCATCGTTAGCCTCTGAATGGGAATTGGATGAATTAGTGGCTACGCTGGATACAGATAGGACCATCGATTTAAGGAAATCTTCGCACATCAGACTCATCGGCGGCATAGTATGACTTGACATGTCAATGAGCTGAAAGAAAAATGTCAAAATTAGAATTTATGTTAAAAATTGAATAAAACGGTTACACCTATTTCGGAAGAAAATAAAAGACATTAAAAAAGTATAAAGAAAACTCTTTACGTATTGTAATGGTTATCTAGGTAAACCACAAAAAACTAAAGAAATTTGCTGTAGGGACGGGTAGTTTTCGATAGTGGTTTAACATTTATTTGTTTTCTATTTTTCAATTTTTCAGGCAATAAAGTTTAATAACCACCGCAAGTAAAAGCGCTGAGCAACAGGTTCAAATAATATATCGTTGCTGCCAAATTGGATTATCTCTTGGGGCAACTGTAAGCGCGTTGTTCCCATTTTACGGTGTGTATGGTCGACTTGCCCAGTCTATTATTTAACGTTAAGTGACCAACATCGCGGCGACCGGTTCAGTGACAAAGTACGATACTGAGGAGTCAAATATTACTAACGTCTAAACGAGTATATGACAAATCTTCGCTGAATTACTATCCTCATTGGACAAACATCAAAGATCTGCTTTAGTTAGCTTGCCTTGCAGTTTGGACTTTCAACAAAAATTTAAACATCACCACTATCAGTGAAAGTGTGTAGTCCAAAATTCCAACTAGTCCCGGAACGCCAGCGCATATGTTTGCTGGGCCGATGGAAACGGATCCCGCTGTATTTTGCACATAAATTGTAGATGTGGGCTCTTTGTTAGGAGTATTAAAATATTTTTGGTTGCACCCATATTAACCTAAGTACTTTCATTACATTGACCTTTTGATTCAGATTTGTCTCCAAAAAGGTCATTGTTATGAAATTAGGGTAGTATGGGTCCAACCAAAAATATTTTAAGTTTCTTAATACTCCTAACAAAGAGCCCACAACTACCATTTATGTGCAAAATGCATCGGGATTGGTTTCCATCGACCCAGCTAACATATGCGCTTACGTTCCGGGACTAGTTGGAATTTTGGACTACACACTTTCACTGATAGTGGTTATGTTCATCTTTTTGTTGAGAATCAAAACTCCAAGGCACTTCTGTTGCTCAATATTCTTGCCCTTTACTTGTAACCTTTTTATTACAGAATGGAGCACTTATAGCAGCGTCCCTTCATTAAAAAGAGTAGAACAAATTAAAGACGGGCGTAGCCGACTACGACACCACTCTGCTATTCAGAGGATCCAGCATTGCCATGAGCAAGGTCGGACTCAATATGTTAAGAGTTTATTAGCTGTCGCTCATAACGTACCATACAAAATTTGACGTGATCGTGTATAATTTGTGTTTGCTAGAGCTGGAGGACCTCAAATCAGGAGGGACCTTTATGAGGGGGCTATTCGAAAACATAGACCGCTGTGGTCCAATTTCAATAGAGATTTGTGTTGGTCACTCGTAACGATTCATTCGATATTTGGTAGGAATCGATTGTAAAATGTGGCGTTTAAAGCTGCAGATTTCGAAATCGGAAGGACCTATGGGTGGAGGCCATACGAAAATATGGAGCTTTGTGGTTTAGTTTCACTTCAGCTAATTTATGGTCGCTCATAACGTACAATGCATATTTTAGGCGTAATCGAGTGTAATTTGTGGCCTGTAGTGCTGCAGGACCTCAAACCGAGAGGGACCTTTGTGTGAGAGCCTTTCTAAAATATAGACCGATATGTGCAAATTTAACCAGAGAGAGGTGTTGGTCACTCGTAATGCATTGCGTAAAATTTGGTCATCGTATGTAATATGTGGCTTTTAAAGCTGTAGGTTTTAAAATTGAAAAAAAAAACTATGTATCACATTAAAATATGGACCGAAGTCAACCAATTTCAATTGGTTTCGCTTAACCCAAACGTGATGAATGTACCAAGTTTATTCAAAATTGGTTTATAATTGCGACCTGTACTTTGATTACTACTATAGATGGACTAACGGACGGACATCGCTCAATAGAATCAGAAAGTGATTCTGAGTCGATTCTTAACATATGGGATATTCTTCATTCCTTTAAGGTGATGTAAACATCAGCACTAAGTCATAATATATATCAGCTTCAATGCGGTTTGGAGAATCTTTGAAATCTCAATACACGAACGTCATCCTGAATCGCAAGCAAGAAATCAAGAATATCAAGAGTAATACGAGTATTAACTTATTTTTCGATATTCTGTGTGTACAATGAAGGATAAACTATTATTTATGTCACTCTATGAACGATCAAAAATGTATGCAGTTATTGGAACCTCTTTTTATGAGCGCTAATCAGTTTGCAGTTTTCATTTTCAAGCAACAAACGTGTCTACTATTTAAATTCCGTTTCTACCAGTGTTGAGGTTTCATACTCATCTTACTTACATAATTCCCTTTTCTCAAATTAGTGAGTTGTACAAGACATAGTTCTTGTACTTTCTGACCGGGACCTACTGTTTAACGTAAGCTCCGAATGGTTAATGCATATTATAATGAAGGTTTTACATGGCTTAGAGAAAAATCGTTTACTCTTAAAGTCGCCGGCATTGACGAGTTGGAAACATGCCGCTGTTAGATGTTCTTACCCGATTTGAACCCGGGCTTACTGGCATGATAGTCTAACACACTCCCATCTCATGACGGCGGCCCACAAATATTCATCTTGTCATTAAAATATTGCAGAGGACCTACCGATTTTTCTCATTGACTATTTTTACTTGGGACAATTTTAATTCTTCTTTCGTTGTATGGATATGAAAATTTCATCTACTAAATATTGAATATAAATTCTACCAAATTCTTTATATTTGAGAGATGTCAGTACATTATATTTTCTCTTGATGGTTAGGGAACACGATAATCACACAAGAAAGACCACATGTTCCACAGTTCAAGTCCGGGAAAGAATATATAATTCTGTTTAAATTTAATAGCAATTCAAAATACGGTCAAACGAAGTCGGCATAAAACAGGAGGTATCAGTAAGTAAATACAAGAATTACATATATCGTGCACAGCATCCTGATTTATGAGATGTTTTCCGTTTGTTTCTTATTCAAATGATTAAGTACATATATTTTTTTTAATTCCAAAAAAAAACTTACTTTTAAAAGCATAAGAAACTATTTTCTTTAAATTTAAAGTAACCTTCTTATTTGACAATAACTGCTTCTGATAAAAATTTTCTGTAGGTGGACTGAAAATGGGACAAAAAAGGCGCGATTCCTTTAAATTTCAGTTAAAAAAAATATTGTACATCTACATCCGTTCATACGTTTTAATATATTAATTTATTTTGTCCATAAATGTCGCGACCTTAAATATCATTGAACGTTTTTCTACAATATGTGAAAGTCATACACGCACGACACTGCAGATACAGGGGTTTCCATTAAGGACAACATAAAGAGTTCAAATTTTTTCCAGATGTAGTGCAACTGTTACAATCTAAGTATAAAATTCGATTTCGGTCACCACGAGCCCGTGTACAGCGATCTTTTCTTTGGACCCAATTTTTCACCACTCTTAAACACATTTCGACCGCAATGTTGACAATTTCGCGTTAGATGTTGTCTCTGAAATCGTCTAAAGTTGTTGGCTTGTTGCCATAGACCAATGACTTGATGTGGCCCCAATCCAAAGGCGATAAATCGCATGGACGAGGTGGCCATTCGACCGGACTATTTTCGAGATACGTTCACCGCATTTGGCTTTCAGTAAATCGATTGTTGTGTAGCTAGTAGCACCGTCTTGTTGAAACCACATATCGGCGAAGTCAAGCTCATCCAATTCTGGCAAAAAATAATTTTCTAACATGTCACGATAGCGCTCTCCATTGACGGTAACATGACGATTGTTTTCATCGACGAAAAATACGGCCCAATCACACCTCCGACATGAAAACCTCATTACACAGTTATTTTTTGCGGATGTAATTGTGTCTCTTGAAGCACGTGTGGGTTTGTTGCTGTCCAATATAGCATATTTTGTTAATTGACAAAACTACTCAGCCAGAAATGAGCTTCATCACTGAAGATGATGAAAATTGGAGTAAGCGCTCTTAAAGTTGCGACCGCCGACTCAGAAAGTCGGTAGTATATTTTAATGAGTTCCAAACGTTGCTCGTAATAGAACTTCGCCATGATGAAAATTTTGACTTCGACTAACGTCTGGGCACAGAAAGCTCATAAAAATGTTTAAGGGTGCGTTGACATAAAGATTCGAAATTGTTATGTCCCTATTGGAAACCCCTTAACAGTATATGCCTTCCTTATACAAAATTTTATTGTTGGCATTATTTAGATAAATAAATCATTTATATTTATTTATATAAATGGAAATATAGACCTTTTCTGAATTTAAAAAGAGTGGTCCATATATTTTTATTATTGGAACGAATTCAAAAACATTTTTTGTACGGAAGAATGTGCCATTTTATTGCGACGCAGATGATAATAATTTAAAATAAAATTGGTGGGAAATTGCATTAACTAACATCTACTCGTATCAATTGCATTTCCGATCCAGATGACATTGTCAATAATGCAACAGAATAAATTGAATATTTCTGTAATGACCTTTTGCTAATTAAGGTCAGTTCTTCGATAATCGTGATGCGGTGCATGAGGTTTTGAATGAAAATAGCAGATCAACGACGACGTAATTGACAGCCATATGAATGTTGAAAGATGAGGATTTTTCGGACCACTTACGAGGGCGGTCCGGAAACTTCTCAGCCTAGCACAAAGAGCGCGGTATAAACAGAAAAAAGTTAAGTGTTTTGGAAACTTCCATCTCTGCTATGAACACATGTTAAATTTTGTTTCGATCTGGCAACTCCTTCATATAGAAACAGGTGTTCACAAAAGACGCATCCACGATGTTTTTACAATGGAAAAATTAGAATTGCGTGGTGTCATTAAATATTTACATAAAAAAGGTTTATCGGGGCATTTTCATAATGATATGGTGAATGTGTTAGGTGAAAGTGCTCCTTCATATGCAACAGTAAAAAATTGGGTTGCTGAATTTAAACATGGTCGTACAAGCATTGAAGATGAACCACGTAGTAGACGTCCAAAAACAGCAACAACAACAGAAATTGTAGCCAAAGTGCATGATATGGTATTAAATGATCGACGAATAAAAGTGCGTGAAATAGCTAATATCATGGGCATCTCAAATGATCGAGTCCATTTAATTTTGCATGAAGAACTACAGATGAAAAAGCTTTCTGCAAGATGGGTGCCGGACTTGTTAACAGTCGACCAAAAACGCATAAGAATGAACATTTCTCAAGCTTGTTTGGATCGTTTTCAGCGAAATAAAATGGATTTTAAGCGTCGTTTCATAACTGTTGATGAGACATGGATCCACCACTATAATCCAGAGACAAAAGAACAATCCAAACAATGGACTGAAGCTGGAGGAAGTGTCCCAAAGAAGGCAAAAACAATTCAATCGGTTGGTAAGGTTATGGCAACGGTTTTTTGGGACTTCAAAGGTATTTTATTGATTGACTATCTGCAAAAGGGTAAAACAATAAATTCAGAGTACTATTGCAACCTTTTAGATCAATTAAATGTACAAATTTGAGGAAAACGTCCTGGCTTACAACACAAAAAAATAATTTTTCATCGAGACAACGCACCAGCGCACAAGAGTGTTTTAACAATGGCTAAAATCAACGAATTAAAGTACGAGTTGCTTGACCACCCACCTTATTCTCCTGATTTAGCTCCCAGTGACTTTTACCTGTTCCCAAATCTAAAAAAAATCCTTGCTGGCAAGCGTTTTACCTCAAATGAAGATGCAATTACAGTTGTAAACCACTATTTTGAAGACTTTGAGGAAAACTATTTTAATCAAGGGATAGAATTGCTAGATAAGCGTAGGACTAAGTGTATTGAAGTTTCAGGACATTATATTGAAAAATAAATATATTTTTGAAAAACTAACTATTCTCTTTCATTGATAGGCTAAGAACTTTCCGAACCGCCCTCGTATAATACTGATATGTATGCATTTTATACCATACAAATTTTGATACATGCTTCACACTTTATTAATGTTTATTCATTTTAAAAGTGCACCCATTATTAGCAACATAATTAATCTCTGCCTTGTGTACATCCATTGTAATGTAAGTTCATGCTCATTACTTATACACATTTTCATCAACTTGAAATTTTTATTAGGAATTCCTTTGTAGGACAACGCCCTTCATCGGAAAAAACTAAATAAAAAACATATGATGGATGCATCTATTCAATTAAGTTTTTCATTTCTACAAAGAAAACAAAACAAACTTGCACTTACATCGGATTGTGTCACATTTTTAAAAATAATAATAATTAAAATTTTTCAAAGAAGAATGACATTTATCCTGTGTGTGTGCGTTTAATCTTTGTTTATCAAGATGCTGATCTGGCTGTGATGATGGTCTTCTCAATTAATTACAATTTGCATACGGGGTCAGTATGTGTGCATGTTTACAAAATGACCCGCTGTCCGTCCGTCCGTCAATGGTCAGTCGACAAGCCAGTGATTAAAAGTAATTAAATCAAACATGTCTCACAATTAGTCACTTTTCATTTCATGGTATAAAATTACAACAACAACAAACCAATGCGAAACAAACCAAAACTGAACGAACTAAATATTGCGGGAAATTATAAGTCTTGAGTTGCGTCGTATGTAGCGCAAGCAAGTGGCGCAGCGTAACAAAACATCGGTTTTGTGAGCTTTAACAAGCCGAATGTGGTTTGAACAGGTTTCCATTGAAACACACACACACAAAACAAAAACACAACAACAAATTAATATTAATTCTTGAAACAAATAATTAATAAAAATTTGTGTTTCGTATAATTTTTAAAATTTTGCAGTAGAAACACATTCAATTTTGTTGTTTTTTGGATTTGTTGTTGATAAGTGGAAATTTTCGTTTTCGTCAAGATTTGAGTTTGCTCTTTGCCGAAATTTGCCTCAGTAACATATTGAAAGTCCTCTACTACGCCTCCATCAACAGCAGTTTTTTGTAACAAATAACGTACGACACATCACATTCATTCCAGATGCTTGTGTCTCACAGCATTCACAATCGAATCATCCAAATGATGACCCCTGTCTGTGTAGGGGTCACAAGAGCCCACGACCGCGCTAGTACGTGTGCAATGTCACAATTTCACGGCAATGGAGCGAGGCTTTGGAGACTTTCTAAAAATAAATCTTTCAATTAGGCCTACTCTTCGTATTAGGTCAAGTTTTTTTTCGTTTTGTTCTCTCGCGATTTATGTTCTCGTGGGCTTGTCTTCGAGCGAAAGTTTCCATGAACTTATTATGGGTTTATCACATTTCCTTGTGCGCTTTCAATTGATGGCTCTCTGACGTTCAGTTCATTCAACTCTTTGATTGTGCTGGCGTTAAGATTACTATGATCTTGAAACGTAATCAAACAAGTGACATTGAAGAAATGTTTTGCTGCTGAAGAGAAATTCCCAGGATAACATTGACACTGATTATAAGAGAGAGATTAAACTGAAACATCCCCCATCAAAACCTGCAGATAGAATTCAGTAGATTTTAAAAAAGTCTTAATACCTCCAAAAACAAAGGAACTAACTGGGAAACTTCGGTAGCATCAGCGAGCTGTGCACAATATAAATTCGTTAATTTTATAACGGCTTAGTGATTAATCTTCTATGGCATTATAATTATCATTACCTTCAAAAGCATATCGCCTGCTTTTAGAACTGAGTGTATTTTTTGTAGGCTAACTTGTTCCATAATTAAAAGGTTATATAATCCAATGTTTCTACTTTTTATTTGTACGAGATGTTCCAAATACAGGTTTCCTCCAATATGTTGACTGTCATTCAGCATCATATCTTAGCGAAATTAAATAATCCGTTCTGCGCTTGACCAACCTTAGGAAATATCCCAAAGGCCACCAAAAGAATTTACCAAATGTAGACTAAAATGTGCGACTTAATCCAGAAACTTTAACAGCCATTTTCCAACGATTCACAACGATCTAGAGAATACTCTAGCAAGGTCCAACTGACTCAGAAGGCAAACGAACAGCCAGTCGCAGGCAATCCAAAAAGAAAACTTTTGTATTATTATTATAACAAAAAACGCGGGAATTAAACTTAGTTCATAATTCAATTTTGGATTCTTCTTCTTTGACCAAATGGATATTTCTTTTTTATGTCGTTTTTGACTGAACTGATTGGTCCGTCTTCGTTCATGAATAAAATAAAACTAATTTATTTCATGTTTTCCCTTTTTTTATACTTACTCACTGAGATCTAATGTTTAAAGGTAGGCTAATGTACCTTAATAGAGGAACATTTAAATGGCTTAGTGATTAATCTCTTACTCGTAAAGAAGCCGGTATTCACGAGGTGGAAATCCACTACTAAAAAGTGTTAGGTGTTTTAACCCGAGTTGAACCATGGTATACATGTATGATAGTCGTGCACACTAACCAACACTCCAATACAGATCATAAAGGGGGAAATTCTCTCAAATCAGTTCGCTGTGTACAATTTGATTTTTATACTCATTGAACGAAGCCTAATTTTTAAAGCCGGAACGGGCCATAAATTTATTTCTATAAACGATCATTTAAATGTCTTTGAGATCAATATCTTACTCATAGAGTCGCTGACTTTTAAGGGGTAGAAAGCCCGCTTTTTACTTAAGTTTACAACTAAAAATTTGAAGATCTTAGCAAATCTTAAATACAATATTTTCCGCTAAATGAAAAAGCTGAGTTGAGCCATGGTGTTTGATTATTAAGAATACAAGAGCTGCCGCATCTCATCTTCCAAGATAACAATGACCAATAGCACTAAAACTCGTATGTTGATTTCGAGCATATTGAGCAGCTCCCCCTTTTTTAATAGAAACAATGTTTTGGGCAGCCTTTTTGAGTTTGGTAAAAATTGGACGACTTGGTTCCTACTACAACGCAGGTACTTTGAACGACACCGGACTCCAATTGATTTCATTTTTTAATTGTCATGTAATTCGAAGCATATTAGGGGCCTGCTAAAACTAACATCATAAACTACTAGAAATACTGCTGTATTGAATAAAAAATATAAATTAAAATAATCCAAAATTTCCCTAATAAACTGAGAGAAAAAAATCTAATGAGATCAGATTCCGTCTAAAAAACTTCGATTTGGACTAGACATTTATTAAATTTTTAAGAAAATTAATTTTTAACTTGTATTTGAAGTCTATATTTTATTATAGTTACCAAAACACTTAAAACTACTACATTCATAAAACAAGCGAGAAATTCGCTTAAGACGCCGCTAAAGCAAGTAAGGGGTGTTTTTTTTTTTGGGGTATAGAACTTTAAGTTGGCATCACTTTTTTAACTGGCGGCCATTTTGTCAGCTGTCAAGTGATTAATATTTAGTTTGGTTTGCCATTTCATCATGAACAGGTTGACAAAAGAACAACGCTTGCAAATCGTGCAAATTTATTTCGAAAGTAATGGTTTAGTTCGCGAAGTTCACCGCAAGCTCCGTCCATTTTATGGTCGACATAATCGTCCATCAGAGCAATTAATTCGGTTAACCATGGATCGGTTAACATGGACCATTGGATTATTTTCTTTGGGGATATGTGAAGTCGCTCGTCTACGCCAACAAACCAGAAACACGTTAGGGGACTTGGAAGCCAACATTCGTGGCGTTATTGCCAACATACGGCCCCATATGCTCGAAAAAGTGGTTGAAAATTGGACCTGTAGAATTGGCTTTATTCGAGCCAGCCGCGGCGGCCACATGCCCGAAATCATATTTAAACATTAATGGCATAAAATTATCCTTCCAATAAAGCCAAATTGATGGACATTAAAACGATTTTCTTGTGTTTTATTTCAATTCGAAGTTCTATACCTCAATAAAAAACACCCTTTACAATAGTGGCATAAACGAAAAAAAAGTTTTTAAAGTGAAAAAAATATCTCTACAGGCGCTACGCAAAAGTATGTGGTGATGAAAAATCATCACAAGTAGTGGAAAAGTGAAACTTTATGCAACTCAAACTGATAGTTCAAAGTAATGAATTGAATTATTATATTTTATTGATTAGTCGATGAACACTTTTGTTGTTCAATTGTCTTTGGTATATACTTATACAAAGACAAATACTCGTAATGTTGCCATATAACACTCAACTTTGTTCAATGTTGCCAGATTATCATATTGAAAACTAGCTAGCTTAATAAGCTAGTTACGGCTAAAATGCTTCATCGACTAAAAAGAGAAATATCATAGGTGCGTACAAAAATATAAGGTCAACGACAAATTTCAATAATAACCAATTATAATTTAAAGGAATAACATCGTTTAGCCGCGAAAATTCTTTGTAGGTGGTAATATAAAACTCTAAAAGAAATTGTTCCAAATATCATACTTACAAAATATATAATCGCCAAGATATGGTTCGAGCTAGGCACTGTAAGACAGTGTTCCGTCATTCGAAATTTAAATAAAAAAAAATCAAACTCAACTTTAAATTGCCAAAAAAAAAAGCATTGGAAGATTGTAGAATTTTACTTTGAAAGCTAGATCGTAAAATAGATCGGCTAAAGAGGCTAACCACATGAAGCTATTGTCAATTTGGAAACATTTTAAGTTTTTTCAAGTGGTTAAAACTGAGCTAAGAGTAAAAATTTTTCTATAACCAATTACTAAAAAAACATTTTATTCGATAAATCTGAACGGCAAGTCCCAGAGTTAAAAAGAGGTGATTGGAAATGATGAAATAAAACACTTTGTTACCGCTTCGCAACAAAAACCTATTGATTAATATATCATGGTTTCGGAGTGCTTTTCTAGGCATGAAGTATGGTCCATATAATGGTAAGGACAAAACGTGAATAAAAATCTTTACTACCATATCCTAAGCAAAGACAGACTACCCTGTTTGAAATAAAAAATGCAATAAATTTTTTTTTAACATGTCAACTACGCAAAATATATTTTGGGTCTTGTAAAAAAATTGGTTTTAGAATAACCATGTCAATGTAATACCTTGTCCTGCAGAATTTCTCAATCTTAATCCTATAAAATATTTTTAGTAAGTCATGGACAAAATTGGACCAATCAAATTTAGCAATAAGAACGAACTATGAGACAAACATTCAATACGCATGGTTTTCTGTTCTGAAATCGACTTGCCAGTATTTGGTGCACCAAATGCCAACAGGATGCAAACTGTTTAAAGAAATAAAGACGTTACTAAACATAAACTCTAAAAGCAAAGTTGTCCGTTTGATATCATTAGATTGGATCCGATAAGTATAAATGGTTTTTATTTTCAAAGTCAGCTATACCGAGATATTGGGTATATAACACAGGTACTATATGAAATAAACAGTAAAATAAATTGAAAGAACAAACAAATGATAGTCAACAAAACTTTTTTTCGTTTCTTTCCAAATTACTTCAAGAGATTATATTTTTTGTAAGTAGCTGTATAAAAAAGTTATGAAACATTCCGCCGAGAAACTTCAAAAAACTGGTGCATCCGTCTATGTGTGATACTTTAAAAGATAATGTCGGAATATCTTTCTAGGAAATAGTGCTATAGTGTGGAATACATCCATTGGAATCCTAGTGTGGGTTCGTACATTGTGAGAGAATGTGTGCCTTTTCTGCGATTTATATATAATATAATCCGACCTAACACGATCATTTTCTAAAACAATATCAGTATATTTTGAAAGCTAAAAAAAACATTTTTTAAGTTGTATACCTGTACGTTGGTTAAGTTGGTTAAAAATCTATAAAACTATTTCCAAAAAAACAACCCCAATTGCTTCCTTAACTCATGTTAACAATTCATAACATACAAAAAATACATGTTTCACAAAATTAAAATGTTTATTTTCGTTTCCTGATCTTGCCCTGCCCTGACTAAAATTTCCAAAATTATTAGTTCCAAACTCTAACTCCGACTCTACAAATTTTCCGTGTTGAATCTATGGTTTCAATATTATCGTTAAAACTGGATCTATTGTAAAATTGGTAGGATAGTAAATTTATGGCCAGATAATACTTTACGGGAATACACGAATTCACTGACCCAATCGAGAAAATACGTATATTTTTTTCCAATCTGTAGAAAGAAAACTCTGCACTAAATTGTTTGCCTATATCCAAAAAAAACCTCTGAGTACTAATGTCTATTAAATTACTCTAATACATTTCTCTTTAGTTATCTTATTGTATTGCAATACATAAATTTACTTCTCTGTGGAAAATTCCTCCCCAACATAGCGTCCCCAACTATCCAATTACACTAAAGAATAATTGAAGTGCTATGGAAAAACGCGTGTCGCACATTACGCGGCATTAATTTATCACACAAAAAATGGAAAAACATGATTTAACCCCATATAGAATACGCCTTCCTATAATACAATCAAGCTAATTGTACAATGATAGTGGCGCGAAAATAATGCAAAAGCAGCGACAATAGCAGCAAGACGAAGTTATAAATACGGCAAATTCTCAAGAGGAGTCTAGAACTTTGTCGTGTTTGAAAAGACAACACAATAGAACGTGACATACTAGCAAATACCAACGAATTCCAAATGCTACAGTGCAGGCAAAGATGTTTGGGGTTGAGGTGCGGCAAAACAACCCCAAGCAACATACTGAAGCAAAATGTGATACACGATGTTGCAACATTTATGCAATTATCTGCAACATGACCTATGCTAGAGTCGTCATTCGTCATTCGCAAAAGAAATTATCTACAGATTTGTTTGGGAAATTGGGTATGAGAGACATGAGCTCTGGCTGTATCTTTTGGATAGAACCGCTGCGAGTCGGTTTTTGAGATGAAATTCTCCACCAAAACAAAACACACACGACTCAACACTACAACTTTCTCATTCTCAGAGCCAAGTGTTGTACGGCAGAGGCGGAATGAGGAAGTAATGAAGCCTTATACAAGGCCTTAATTTGTCGACGGCTGTTATGATTGCACACTGTTATTTTA
Organism: Hydrotaea diabolus; assembly: GCA_963513945.1. Lineage (NCBI taxonomy): Eukaryota > Metazoa > Arthropoda > Insecta > Diptera > Muscidae > Hydrotaea > Hydrotaea diabolus. The sequence goes on from OY740717.1 coordinate 210,310,372, forward strand.
ATTTCTATACGCCTGATTTTATAAGAGAAATTCGTCCAAGATAAAAAAATTATCCGCAGACGAAATAAGTATAAGTTAGGTTATAAAAATAATAAAAATTAGTTTGTCAATACATTCTTACTTATACAACAAATGATTTTCAGTTTGAATTTTGAAAGTTCCATAAACACAAATGGAAGGAAATGTATTTCCGTTGATGGATTTTACGAAAGAAATGATGCGTTGAAGTAATAATAGCAGGGGATTAATAACACAGGGCATCAGTGAGTAGCAATATCTAGTATCCCACGACAGCGGGCTCTATGTACCGGATTGAGCCGAAGCAGAAATTCTTCAGCCAAGGACTGTCACACCGGCACACAGTTGCCACAACAACAAAAACAATTATTGTACCCTGCCACAGTCACACAAATGTATTCAAATTGCACGACAAATATCTGACTTTGTCTACAAAATTTGAGTTATTGGTACCTAGGTGTCATATATACTAAAAGCCGGTTCATGGCCCCAAACCATTTGTGTGGGGCAAGATCAAAAATAAGCCTATAAGGTCCAAATGGTCAACTATATACCAAATTTGATCAAAATCGGACTTAATCAAAGCGTTGTAGAGTGGTTGTATGTAGATTCGAAAGGCGTATTGTATTGGGGCTATACCAAAGCGTGGACCGATATCATCCATTTTCATAAGCTGGTAACTGTTCGATCGTTATTAACTGAGCCAAATATCATCAAGGATTTATGTTTTATGTGACTTCCAGAGCTAAAAACATATAACCGTATGAACATATGTATTAAAGCTTTTTCTGCATCTGAATCGACTTTCATCAATTTCAAAAGTGTCCGTTCTGGCTCAAAAAACTTACTTGTGCCAATTTCATTAGGATTGAATGTAATATGTGGCTTCTAGAGCTGAAGTCTTAACCATTCTGAAGTCCGAACCATTTTTGTTTGTCAATTTCAATAGTGTCCATCCTTGGCACAAAATATATGTGGCTTCTAGAGACAAAAACATAAAATCAGATGAACATATGTGTGGGGAGCTATATCTAAATGTAAAGCGATTTTCGGTAATTTCAATAGCGCCCGTCCATGGTCCTGCTAAATTTTATGAAGATCGGCCCAAAAGTAAAGTGTGCCAAATTTCATCAGATTGGATGTAATATCTGGCTTTTTGAGCTTAAAACCACTAAGAGTGGGAGCTATATCTAAATCTAAAAACTTCAATTTAAATAACGTACGTCCTTGGTCCAAAAAACTTACTTCTGGCAATTTTCATGAAAATCGGAACAATTGCGACCTGTGGTTTGATTACAAGATTTAGATGGACGGACAAACATACATCGTTTAATCGAAAAATACGTCGATAGGCTGGTATTTACAATCATTTGCTATGAAACGCTTATAATCTTTCACATCGTGGTGCAGGGTATAAAAAGGACGACGTGATCTACTGTACGCTTAAGGCCCAGTGACTTATGCATACTCTTAGGTTATAGGTTCAAGCTGTCGCGTCTCGTCTGGTGGAAGATGTCAGTTTATATGTTTCGTGTTGCCCAAGAACATTGCACCTGCATCCAATCCAATCCTTCTGCCCCCGCCTACATCGCCTTTTCGAGCTCGCTCTTGCAAATCGAAATAAAAGTCTCTTCCGTGTTGGGTACCTAATTAAAAAACTGATAATTTTTTTATGGCTTTGATTATAAATGTTTTTTTATAATGAAATTCGAGCATGTCCCTAAACGATGCCTTAACGCGTTGGTAAGTATTGCAGCAGCTGTCGAAAGGGAGGTTAAAGAATCATACAAAGTTGTACACAAGCAGTTGGACTTTCCATCACTCCACCAAGGCGAATTTAGATTCTTTAACAAGACCTGAAAACCACTAAGGACACCTAATGTATCGTAAGTTCCGGTCACCGTTTGCGTTTTAGACAATGAAAACGAGTCAAAATTTTGACAACATAAAAATACAACTTCATTGTAGAACCGCTTAATATAGATCCAAAGTTGCAGTTCTTTGTATTCCACGACAGAACGGAAGTAGTTCGTTGCTTCCAGCAAAACTTAATGTTTACTGTGGATTTTGGTCAAGCGACATAAATAGTCTAAAGAAATTAGCATGGCGAATGTATATGAAAAAAGCCAGGATAACTGATTTTTTGTTCAGTTAGACGATAGACATGAAGCGCTAATGGTACGTGTATATCATAACACGTTGCGTCCAAAGAGGCAATGTGGAATTGCCGCTTTGATGGTTCAATTTAAGAATTGACCAAGTCATTCTAAATATTGGTGAAATTTAGTTCGAATTGAGCAACAGAGTCAAGAAAGACCCCTCAGTTATTAGAATTCTACCCGTTTTAAAATACAGTGGCATAGCATATGTGTACTACAACACAGCTCTGGTTATTTTTCTATTAAGCTTACATACTCTTAATCAAAAACTGTTTATATTGGATAAATTCTGGAAAGTATAAGAAGTTCTCTTATTTGAAGGCCTTGCCACATCCGATGCTGCTGCTGTTGAGGCGATAACACCAGTAGCGTGTCCGTGTGTGTTCTGATACAGCGTGTACATCTGTTGTTGTGTTAATTTCCGAGCCTTTTGCAGCTACGGCTGCTTTTTGTTGGGGCGATATAAAATCATGTGCTTTGAAAAATTCTCCGGTCAATCGAAAAACGAGACTGAACCGAACGCAACTGTGGGAGAAATTGCAACTAAGCGCGTGAGTTGTTCAAACAACAACAGAAATTTCACTTCCGTGTATAAACAAAAATAAACTGTAATTGCCGGAAAAATATTGAATTAAAAACAAAAGGAAAACCTTAAGAAATAAAAAAGCAAACAGCAACCAGAGATTGATAATTCTCAGTTTAAACCGAAACAACCTTAAAAATGTGGCCAAAAGTATTCCAAGTTTTAGTTTCAATAACAACAATTATAAGTATTTTCCTTGTACTAATGCCTGCTGCCGGTCAATGTGGCCCAGTGCCAAAAGTGAATGAGGTAAGTGGAGAGAAAACGGCGAAGATGTATGGCGTCAGTCAGTCCTATACGGAAGTAAGCAAACTATGGAGTTATGACAGATACTAAGACACAGACATGTAAAGGACATCATTTTCATTTCATTTGTTATAAATACCCCGCTAGTAGTAGGCCTCTTTTGAAACAAAGTTTTATATGAATAAAAGTCACGTTTTTTTAATAGAACAACTTTTTTGGAATGAACGACAAATTTTCTTTAAAAAAATACTGTTACAGAATTTAAGATTTATTTTTTGTAAGAAAATTGGTCTGAGCATTATGTGATACTACATAGTTTGTAAAGAAAATTTGTCTTTAAATCTACGACACATTTTTATTTACATTTCATTTTCATTTAAAAGAAAATCTTTGAAATTAAGACATTTTCAAAAATAAATAAATTTAAAATGACACATGTTTTTATAAGAAAAATGTATTTAAGTTGCGATGACACGACCCTGTTTCTATAGCAAAAACTGTCTTAGAATTAACGAAACATTTTTAATAGAAAATACGGGTTTCGAAATCACTACACAAATTCTAAGACAAAGTGTTTCAAACATTTTACGACGCAATTTATAAAAAAAATTCTTAGAATTTAAAACAATAGAGTTCTAAGAAGACAATAATAATTCATAGAGTTACAGACACGACTCTTTTAGGCATATCTATGGAACGTTTCTTTATAAGAAACTATGGAACGTTTCTTTACAAGAAAACCTGCTTTAGAATTTACAGTCATTTTTCTTGCCGAAAGTCTGTCTTAGAACACTCTCTTACAGTTCGATTTCTACAGGGAAGTAACAGGTTAAAGGGACAATCTGAGGAAACTGAAATGTAAAATACGCGCCTTGCTGACTAGTTCAAGGTCCGGCACTCAAGTATGGGCTAGCATCATTAGTTTTTAATTATTCATCAGTGTACTTTCATGTTTTTTGTAATTAGTTATTTGTAGGTTTAAACAAATATCACTCGAGTACCCCAGGTTCAAAGCTGGGTAGGAAGACCTAAAAGTTTTTCCTGAAACGATTTACAATTAACAGATTTATCTCCAAGCCACGTAAACGCTTCTCTTTAAAATTCATTAGCTGTACGAATCTAATGTAAATCAGTAGGCCCCAGTCAGTAAGAATATGTACTCGTACATACATATCGGGCTCACTACTTTCAGAGAAGTCCCATTTTTGGAATGTTTAAGAAATGAAATAGTTGCACTGTAATGTACTATTTATTTATGTGTTTCCTATTTAATTGCTGTCTTAGCACTAGATTTAAAAATAACTGAATTTTTATAGAAAATAAACTGTTGAACTCTCAAGTCCAAAAATAGCACCACCCAAAAGAAAAGAATACTTTATATTCTCGTACCTCAAAAAAATAACCAAACAAAAACTATATGATTGTAAAGAATTTTTAGACAATGAATAATTTAAAAGAAATAATCATAACAAAAAACCAGAGCAGACGAATATGTCATTGTTGTATTCAAATAGTGGAATATGCTAATATAGGTCAGTACAGATGGACTTACTACTCATTGACTGACGAAAGCAACAAGTTGCAAAGTTAAATACAAAACACACGCTAAATGCTAACGAAAACGCAGAGCAGCGGTGCCTGCAATAGAAGTTTCATAAAATTGGAATTCGACGAGATAAAAATGGAACTAAGATTAAATTTATACTGCAGAATTAAGGGAAGAGGCTGATAATGACGAATAAAGATCGATAAGCAAATTGAGTGAGGAGTAAATATTAAGGACTTGAGACATGTAATATCTGCAGATATTTAAAGGGATGTTGTTTTTAAGTTTTCTGCACAATAGAGGACCAAACTGGCACAATAACATCTTTAAAATGAGTTTATGGGCCACCGCTGCGAAATAGTAAGTGTACACGACTATGACTTAAGTCAGAACTAACTTCAAATCTAGATTCATAACTTGGTAAGACCATTTAAGTTTTTAGCGGCAGGTTTTTCAACTCGAAAATTCCATCGCCTTAACGAGTAAGCCATGTAAATCTTATCAATAAAAAGTTATTAAATCAATGAGCTATACATGCTATTGTATTATTTTCTTGACCAATAGCCCTTGATAGCATCAGTCCTTAATTTTAATTGTAATAAATATGTAAAAAAAATAAAAAATATTATTTTCACTGTCCATTACCCGAATCTATGGCTATTATTACAGTTAATGCACTTCATAGAGAAGTATTGGATAGTCGCACAGTTTAACTATGAATGCATTTGAAATTGGGTTGCTATATTCGATAGTGCAAACAGCTATCGCTATTCAAAAAATATTTTTCTCGAGATCTTTACAAATGTCGTTCTTTCCAGAAGAATAGCATCACTAAACTAAATCAACTAAAGCTAGTTCTTTATCCCCTTAATTTCTGCATGTTTATCTGATCATATTTTGCAAGTGGGCGAAATGTTAAATTTGTGTAGGGTGTAGCAAAAGGGTACGTACCACCTATCTTACGCATTTATAAAGATGTAATAAAATATTACGGAATAATAAATTTAGTCGAATTTCATTAGAGGTAGCAAACGAAACTATGATACGTTTTCAGTTTACGGCACCTGATTGACCCTACAATGCTATTCAAAAACGAATAGTGGGTGTGAGAACGTGATCCATTTTTAAATTTAAATTAAAATTTTTTAAGCGTTACACTTTTTGGCCGTTCTAAATACATATTCTTTAAGATGACCACTGATATTGAAAACCCTGTCGTATGAAAAAGATTTTGTGTCTGATTTAAATAAAACGTTGGTGAATTTTGTACTTTTGAATGTGCACATTGTTAATTGAAATTCAAATATTAAATGTGTTGGATTGAATACATTTACTTCCCTTTAACTAATTGAGTCTTATTATTCTCAAATCATTTTCTCCGAATCCTTAATTTACATATTGTTGCCACTTTGGGGGAACACTATTTTAAAAGACATATCTTTCTGGTTTGCATTTTAAAATTAAAAAATTACCTTAGTATTCTATTAAATTTTTTTTATCAAGCTTTTAATTCAAATCACATTGGCCTTTAAAATTTAGATAACAACATACATGAAATAATAGAATATACTTTAGTAAAATAAAAATAAATAACCTTAATAATTAATTTCACAGACAAGCTATTTACGATATGAGTGTAAGTGGCAAGTTCAAATTCCAGGATAATATTTGCGTGAATTATTCCATATGGAAAGCTATCTTCTTACTAAGGTTTCTTGAACATGAACAGATATTAAAACAGATATGTAACTGTTAAGAGGGCTCAATATATCCCTCATAACTTTTATATATCTGTTTTTATATTAAAAAGCATCTACTAGTTTTTAATAAAAGTTTTTTTAAGATTGCTAAACATCATATTGTCCACTAGGTTGTTAGTTTATAACAAAAGAAAACTAGCGTCTTTTGTCAAACAATTAAGATAAATTTGATTTCCATTCATTTTAAACAAAATTAAATGACTACTGGACACTCGACGAAATTACTACTACGTTGTTGCTAAAAATATAAATACATAAATTTCCCGTGCAAAAAAATCATATCTCTTCAATCGATTCTACTTTCAGCACGAAATGTTAATGCCCAAAGTACCGCAGTGGCACTGCTTACGTTACTTCAAACATGACGTCCTCATGATGCGTCGCTGTCGACATTTAAGAGTTCCAACCGCTCCACGCTTGGGCGATGTAAAAAAGTGAGATTCTGATTTCAAACAAAATATATTCAAAAAATTATAAATTAAGGAAATCAATTAGTTCACTAGAGCCACATTATTGGAGAATTACAAAATTTTGATATATTTGTTTTACTTTGACTACATAGTTTGTTTTAATTTATTTGCTTCTTTTTTTTCTTGTGTTATTTTATTTTATTTGCAGATTAAGCCACAATTTAAATTATAATTTTGTTAAAACGACTGATAGCAAGACTACAACTCATGACAAAAATAGTTGATATGATAATTCTTAAGGAAGTAAAAAGGAGTAAGGAATAATTAACTTTCATATAAAAGAGATTAATTAATGCAAATGAAGTGCCATTTAAAAAAAAAACATACAAAAAAAGAGCAAAAGCTCGAGTTTTACATAAAAGAATTTCATAGAAAAATTATACACCTTTAGAAAACAAGTTTCATCGAAAGTTATTCACATTAATCAAAATATTTGTAATTCCCTTTAAGATAAAGAACAAAAAATGCCTTTTATGCCTTTGTACTTACTTCATAGTTTTAAGTTCATATATATTTTATAAGATTAATTTATTAAAAATTTGAAATAAATAAAAATGAAAAAGTATAGAAGTTTTAGTTTTTATAAAACAAATGTCAGACCAAACAATTAGTGCTACGAATTAAAATGGGATTCGAAAATTGTGGCCGTATTGCATGTGATATACTAGGCCAGTTAAAAGATAGCACCACGGATAACCGAATGATCATAACCGAATAACCGAATGATACATTAAAATTTCCTGGTTGATATATTATTTCGATTTTTTTGTCCACCGTAGTAGGGGAACAACTTCTGATTTTCACCTGAAATACTGGATACAAATAAATTTTGAGCTGAGAAAACACTTTTTTGCATAGAAACCCAGAGATGAAAAACAAGGATTGTATGGTAAATCTACGTCAACGAAAACAAGTGTGGTTCTTTTTTTAGCAACAATTGTGATTGTCCATACACAATTGATAAACACCATTTAGTCCGAGCAAATGCTAAATGATGGAAAAAACATTATTCCGCATTTAAGATCATCGAGTAAGTAGGTGTGATATAGCTGGCACCGTGACCATCATAACGGTCAGCGTGAATTAATATTGCATGAACATATTCATATGAAAACCCACCAGATTATTTCAATTATCTTATATCTTATATTTTATTGTACAAATGTTGCCTGGCGCCATCTGACATTTCCATTGGAAAGTTTGACATTTTTTAGCATAAACGTACTCAGAACGTTTGTTTTGACGTACGACCATCATTTGTGTTGTTTACAGTGACTTGAAAAAATCATTTTGGCAACAAAAATAGAATTAACTCGTGAACATTTTCGTGCGATCATTTTTCACAACTTTCGACGTGGATTATCACGACAACAGTGCATCGATGAACTTAAATCTTTGTATGGCGATAAAGCACCATCCTATAGTATTGTTAAAAATTGGTTTAATGAATTCAATCGTGGGCGAAGATCGCTTTAAGGAGAAGGTCATGAAGGTCGTCCAAAAACGGCCGTTGAGCCAGAGAACATTGATGCCGTGCGTGAACTGATAATGCAAGATCGTCATGCGGCATACAGTGAGATAGAGGCATCCTTGGGCATTTTTTCCACCAGCATACATTCGGTATTACATGAACACCTGACCGTAAAAAAGGTTTGTTCTCTTTGGATCCGGCACAATTTGACAATCGCTCAAATAAAGGCTCGTGTCGATTGGTGAAAAGAAATTTTGAAAAAATACGATAGTGGTGCTTCAAAAGACGTTAATAAGATCGTCACAGGTGACGAATCATGGATCTTTGCGTATGAGCCCGAAACAAAACAGCAATCGACCGTGTGGGTCTTCGAAGACGAGCCAAATTCAACGAAAGCTGTTTGTGTAAGAAGCACTTCGAAGCAAATGGTCGCCTGTTTCTTCGGCAAAACAGGTCACGTGGCGACTGTCCCGCTTCAGCAACATAGGACGGTCAATTCTGAGTGGTACACCTCAAAAAACGAACAAGAGAAGAATCATTGTGCACCATGACAATGCGAGCTCTCACACATCGGCTCAAACCAGCGCCTTTTTGACCGGCCAAAACGTCGAATTGATGGGTCATCCGCCGTACAGCCCTGACTTGGCACCCAATGACTTCTTTTTATTCCCGCACATCAAGATAAAAATGCTTGGTCAACGATTTTCGCCGCCAGAAGATGCTCTTGAAGCTTTCAAAAACCATGTTTTTGAGGTGTCTTAATCGGACTGGAAAAAGTGCTTCGACAATTAATTTGAGCGCATGCAAAAGTGTATAAATCATGCTGGAGAATAATTTGAAAAACAATATAACCATATTTGATAATAAATATTAGCATTTTAATTATTAGGCCAGAAATATATATAGCAGCCCTCGTAATATACAAAACCCAAGTCAGGCGTGGCCGACTATGAGATAACCTAGACAACTCTGTTATTCAGAGGATTAAGCACCCCTGCCTGGAACTTGAGCTTTCTCAGATTCATATGTTAGAGTTAACTTTTTTGTATAACGTACCATACAAAATTTAAGCTTGATGGGGTAAAATTTGTGGCTTCTAAAGCTACAAGACCTCAAATCGGGAGGGATCTTTTTAGGGGGCTATTCGAAAACATGGACCTATGTATTTCAGTTTTACTACTGTTAATTTGTTGTAGCTTATAACGTCCAATGTTAAAAGCACAACAATTGTGTTGGTCGCTCGTAAAATGTGGGTTATAAAGCTGCAGGTTCAAAAATATTGAAGGACCTTTGTGCAAGGGCTACCGAAAAACATGGACCTATTCCAGTTTCACAACAGTTAGTTAACATTTCACCAGAGATTTGTGTTGGTCACTCGTAATAATCTGTGCGAAATTTGGTGGCATTTTGAGCTGTAGAACCTTTACTCCGGAGCGACTTTTGTCTGGGAGCTATTGATAACTTAGACCGATAAGGACATATTTCACCAGAGATGGTCCAATATCACCAGAGATTTGTGTTGATCCAAATCAAATGTAATATGTGGCTGTAAGAGCTGTAGTTTCTGAAATTGGGAAAAACCGATGTGTATGACATCAGAATATGGACCGATGTGAACCAATTTCAATAGAGTTCGTCCTTTGCCCAAACTTAAAGAATGTACCAAGTATTGTCGAAATCGGTCCATAATTGTGACCCTTACAACGATTGCCACGACAGATATACAGACGGACAAATGGACGGACGGACATCGCTCAATTGAATCAGATAGAGATTCTGAGTCGATTGGCACACTTAACATAGGGTATATTCCATTCCCTTAAGGTGTAGCAAACATCATCACTTTCTCATAATACCCTGTACAACAGTGTGTTTTAGGGTATACATATGTATTGACACATGAATGTTACTTCATCAAATGCGGTCTGATTTTTAATTTCTTATTTCCTTTGTGTTGTATTACGAATTTTCTGGACAAGGTTGGTATGAATAGAATTTCCAAAAATCCATCGGATAACCGCGAAAATTCATTTTTGTATAAAATTAATATGGGAAAGGCGAAGTGGAAAACTCAAAAAAGAAATCAAGTTTAACAAGCGGCGAATAAACTTCGCGGAAATTTACTTTTGTTATAGGATTTTTTATGACCATTAGCAAAGTTTCTGCAGATAAGACATGAAAACGTCGAAAAATCGTTAATAGTAGTTAAAAACCTCTTGACGGCAAAGAACAATGAGGAAGATGATTTAAATTTGTATTCATCTACTATCCAACATCTACTATCCAACTGAATTCCTTTACTTACGGAATTTAACAGAAATGCCGCCCACAATTTGCAGCTTATGGTCAGATGGGTGATAGCCATGTAACTCAATCTGAACCCAAGACTTTGTAATGGAACAAGACTTAAGACGCTAATAAGCAACCTGATTGACGCCACAACAAACATCATAAAATTCAAAGGCACCAATGTTCTGATTTCAAGAATACTAAAGATTTTAACCGACTTTCCGTTCCAATTCAAGCCTGTCCCGTTTTCGGTTCGCCGTGGTACGCCTAAAGACGTTAAATAATTCGTAAGGCCAATAATTGGAAGTCAGTGGAATTCTGGTGGAAGATAAATGGAATTAACATCGAGAACATCTTCAAGTTGCACAATCTTCTGAAATTGTTGCCTGTATCGGCATAAATTTGAATTTTAACATCATTTATTATTTTCATTTTCTTGGATAATCCCTCTTGTCCATAATTTGAATATGTAGACGCAGGATGCGTTTTTTGTTTAATTTGTAGTATAGACTTTATTATTTTTATTGAAGTATTATTTTTAAGTGGTATAACAATTTGCATTTCTTTAATACTCTTATATCCAAAAAAGGACAAAATATGCTCAAAATCAAATCAATCAAATTTGCAATATGATTGATTTAAAAAGATATTAACTTAAAGTTAATTTAAGACTGAGGACGACAAATATGCATTTGCATAGAACTCCAAGAATTAATGATGAGTCTTGCAAAAACTGTGCAATTTCTTGAGAGAACAAGGTGTAACAAGGTGTTTGATATTATGCAACAAAGAATGCAATCATTTCGATTTTAATAAATAAATATTAATTTATGTATTAGTTTTTACCCAGCCCCGTATAAGTCATAAAGGAAAGCAATCCTCTTTATAACCTACACAACGCGTTAGCAATTATTTTGAACCTTGTGTTATAGAATCCCTTCTTAAGTTTATAACTTAAAATTTTGTCCACGAAACTCGACAAATAACATTTCAATCTTGGGATAAATAACTATTTTTGCTACTTATAATCATTTCGGATATTTTTACAAATAAAACATTGAACTTACCGCTTTTACAGCCGTCTTATCCGAATTTCCCAAAACCAAGGGACCTGATTTTCTGCTAGATATCTGTTTTTCTGTAACCGATTTGACGGCATATGTACCAAACGTTGAGTAGCGCATAGTCTCCGAAGCTGCCTTGTTAAAAACAATTGGTGGAGGAACATCGGAATGCTTTTCCGTAGGCGAAGACAAGAAAATAATTCTCTGCAAAAAAAATTTAAAAGTATAATGGTAAAATCTGTTGTTTGTCTGTTGTTTAGGCAAGGACAGATATAATATGACTTCTAGAGGGAGTAGGACATACATCGTTACATGTTGGAAAGGTCATTTGTACGGGGGCTATATATTAAGATGGACCAATATCGTAGAGCTTCGGAAAGAATGGCTATGAGTCTCTCATAACACTATATGTTAAATTTTAGCACAATCGGATAATATTGTGGTCCTAGAGCACTAGAAAATCCACAACTCGACAGGGTACAAAAACATTACATGCGCAGTTTACCTTAAGTCCGGAAGGACATTTGAAATGGGGCTACATGGACCGATATGTTTCAGTATGACTAGAGTTAAATTTATTTTTACCAGATTTACATATTTTTGGCTCAAAATGTACCATACGAAGTTGGCTACTAGAACTACAGGACGTTAAAACGCTCGTAACGCTTGAGTCATATTCGTACTGCATGATTTTTCAGCTGCAGTTCCTGGTATCGAGAAAAACATTTGGAAAGACGTGTTTGTACGTGGCTCAAATCTGATCACTGAACCGAATTTTGTCTAAATCGATTTATATCTGCGACCTGTTCTTTAATGAAAACGGTAGACAGACAGACTGACAACCATCGCTCAATAAAATAAGAGAGTTATTCTGAATTGATCGGATATAATAAACATCGGGGCCTATTTAAAGTGAGTGTGATGTAGGCTAAAATAATGCATTATAATGTCTTAACTCACTTGATCTTGTGTTAAAAAATATAACGTAGATTGAGCCTGCCAATCTAAGTTAATAGAGCGTTGTTTAGGATAACGTCTGGGTATCCATGCCATGCCATACAACTGCGGCAAATTGCGCCGTTGGTAAATGGGCAGCGGCACATTCGGCTGGAAAATGTGTACTAAAATGGAAATATTTAGCATTAAATAAAAGCTGAATGTTTATTATTGATTTGTTCCATTGAACTTACATTCATTGTTTGTTGTCACCACAGCCATAAGATTTGTTTGCGGGTCGAACGTCAAATGTTGTACGCTTAATTTGAGCACCGACTGCAAACGCAGTGTTAACAGATTCCATATAAGAATACGACGTTCCGTACATACAGCCACCAGGTGACCGTATTCTCCAGCCGCAAATTGTACTTTAGTTATTTCAGCTAGAGTTGCTGTAGGATGCAGAGTCTTTGTGCCATCTAATTCAGCGCTCTTTGTATCATTTTTAATGTCGCCATTGTTCAATTTGGGTGGTTGAATGTTTTGCTGTAAATTTAGAAGACTTAACAACGGCACCAAATTGTTTGTTATGGTCGCATCATAGTTGCGTTGCCGTTTGGTATGTTGCTTCAAGCGAAATTTAGCTTTGAAACGATCTTTCAAATTTAGACGATGCACATCGGTGAGCAACGTTTGTACGCGGCGCTGTTTTCTCTTTGGTTGGACAGAGTTATTTATATATTCGGCTATTTTCGATGCCATTTGCGGATGAACTTTGCAGCCAATAAATAGTTTTTGGTAGATTATAACCTTTTGGAAAAGATTTAGTTCATGCATTTGTAAAATTCTAGCATACAGTGCCTTCTTCTGCACGTCATCCAATTTCTCTACAGGCTTTGAAATATCCTCCGTTTTTTTCTTCTTATCCTTAACGGTCTTTTGCAATTCTTTCACCAGCGTCTCTTCATTCATATCCAACATATTTGAAAGTAAATTCATAAGTTTATCGCGCTTTTCTTTCAAATCAGATTTGGCTCCATTTACATTTTTTGAAGGTATGCGAATTTGTGCCTTTGTTACACAGCCATCCAAGCCATTAGCTCCGGTAAGGGCAGCCTTTAATTTTAGATTATCCGATTTGTATATACACAAAGTGTTGCCAAATCCGGCGGCTAACAGAGAACCATCCTGGGAGAACGAAATCGACTCGACGGGTAGATTTCGGTATGAAGTCTGCGCTATACAATACCAGGTTTTGCCTTCTTTGTAAATGTTATCCGAATCCTCGAGGGACCACATTTTTATTACGTTATCTTCTCCAACAGTCGCACATAGTAAATTATCAACCTGATAGTCGTTGGAGAATTCGATAGCCTTAAAGCCGCCTTCATGTGGCAACTCAATGTTTGTATTGAGAGCATAGCTAAAAAGAAATGCCATTAATGGTCTACAATTTTCGAATAATTAAAGGGTCCTTCTTTAAGTCTAAGCTAAGAATTTTAAATGTGTTGAATAGGCAATCTATGTTGCAACTGCAAAGTATATTAAAAAGTGAGTCCATGGAATGAAGGTACTCTCATTTTTTGCTAGGTATCGGATATGACCACTTTTCACCTGGAGATGTTGTAATAGATCGCATTTAAGTCAAATTAGAGAAAACCGAACATAGTTCCAGGCTTCACTAGAAAAAAACGCAAACGGAAATGTAAAACAAATCTGGTGCTACATATTTTCTTCTTACCATGAATACAATTCCCAGTTACTTATTTTCCTTACAATATTAAAATGGTTGAGGTATTATGTCCACTTTTAATAAGAATTTCTTCGTTTCTTTTAGCTGGCTTCAATACTTTTAAAAGAATTGCTAAATAAATGCTATTGAATGAATATCCCTTGAAATAAACAGAACATTTCGCATAAATCATGTGCATTATATTGAATGCTGAATGCTTTCATTCCCTATTTTGCCAGTTAGGAAAGTGTCCCTCTTATTCATTAAAGAGGTTAATGTTGTCATGTGGCTAATCTGAACGGAAAAGAGTTTTATCCAAAAGCAGGACAAAAATAGATTATTAAAAATTTAATATCTCATACATATAATCAATGAATATCATTACTGAACCCGACTGAAATACTGGAATAGCCCGCTAATAATAAAGGTCGCATATCGTTTTTTCGATTAAAATGCCGCCATTGACAAACAGATTTAGGAGTGGTATAGAGAAATGATAATGAAGCCAACAGTGATCACTTACGTAGTAAAATACATTAATCGGCAACGATTAAGCTGGCTAAGAGATAAGCGAATAATTCATAAGGACTTGTTAGTCCAAGAAGGACTGATTAATCTTTTAATAAACGATAAGCACAATACCTAAACACGTAGAATTCTACTTAAAAAACATAGCTTTCTAATAATGTACAGGTTGGCAGGTATAGGTAGAATGGTTAGATAGAATCGTGGTTAAGGTCCTACATATTTTTAAGGGCGTTTTTTCTATCTTAATCTCTCATACAGCACCAAAAAGAATTTAAAACCAGACTAAAACTACCTTATTTAATCTAAACGACGTATTCGATGTTTCATTCTCCTACGAATTTATATTTAAGTGCCACCCTAGATAAAGACTTACCACTGTGACTCCTCTTGAAATTTCCAGAATTTTAAACGCAATTCCGGCAAATGTTCTTGGTCATTGAAAACTTCACCAGTAGCCAGCCAATCAATATTGAAGGCAGCTTTGGTCACGCGAATATCGTATAAAATACGATCACTTTCCATGGACAAAAGATTTTGATTCACAATATTTAACTGCAATGGAAGTGTACAATTGTCATAAAAACCTAAATGCTTAAATATTCAAAATCACTTACATTGTACAGCAAATTCTTAGTGTAAGTATTATAGAACTGCAATGAACCCATGCGCCCATTTAGTACCAACGTATTGGTACGTGGATTCAACCGTAGTCCCACCGGAAATTTGCTATTCCCCGTCTTGTCATCCACAATGTAGGTGAACTCCTGAAGATTGTTAAGAATTTTATTTTCAGCTCCCACAATTTGTACACCATTGTCGACGGTACATAGCGCAATTTCCGAATTATCGGGACTAACTACAACGTGTTGAATTCTCGATGCCATGCGTGGAAGGAATTGTCGATACTCTGGATTCTCGACGTTCCATTTGACGAGCACAGCCTCCTGACCGCTGCTGAAGAAATTTGCTCCAGATACGGTAAAGCAGATACTCGTGACTGCGGTATGATGCCAATGGTAAAGGGACTAAAATGGTAAAGGGGTTTGTTTAAATAAAAACCACATTCTATAGGAATTCAAATGTGAAAAGACTTACAGTTTTTACTTCATGTTGACTTGTGAACTCTCGCCATAAGAAAATTCGGCCATTTTCGTCACCGGTCGCAAAACAATCTTCAGACGGATGTTTTTGAAGGACCGTAATGGGAACTTTGTGGGCATTCATAAATCTGCAAAAAAAAAACAAATTAAAAAATGATATAAAATATAGAATGACATTTTAATTTATTTTAAATAATTTTAAACCAAAAAGTGAAAAATAGGCTATTAATTACGGCTGTTATTAATGTTTGTATAGCCAAATTCGCATTACGTTATACTTTGCTCGCTATTGTATGGGTGATAAAAATCCCAGAGTTCAATATTCAGTTTATTGGTTGCGAAAAAGTTCAGTAAAAAGTGTTACTCACATGCACAAAATATACTCAAATGAAAGGAAATAACCACATGAGTCTAAATATGTACAAGTTTCGGTCAATCTAGACCTATTTAAGTGGGCCGCCGTGGTGTTATAGCTAATGTGCACGACTAGCATACAAGACTGCCCTCGTTGAATTCCTGGTAAGAACACCTTATAACTTTTACATGCCGGCGACATTACATGCCGGCAATCTATAAGCTATGTAAAAGCTTCTCTTTAAAATGCATTAGCCAGTCTGTGAGTATGAGAGTTAAAACGCGCACATCTTTTTGATGAAGAGTTTAGGAAAACTATTCCATTTCTGCTTGATAATTGTTTGAATTTTAATAACAATTAAGGATATCGTATATGAATATACATTGTGATTTTATTAGGAAGGGAAAAATTAAAAAAAAAACCCTATGAATGTTTTTTTTTGACTAGATTTTGGAAAGCTTTAAGAAAAAAATAAGGATACCAGAGCGTTGATATCGTCAAAGTGCGATGCCTCACATCTCAATTTAAGCGCATCGTTATTTTCTCAATTTGATCGATTATAAGTGGAATACCAGAAAGGGTGCGCAATCTCTGTGTCGAATAATGTCATGGTAGGTTACAATTCATTTTGAGTATCTTGTTTTGCGAGACTTGTAATTTATAAAGGGCCGATGTTGAATGTAAACCACACCTCAACGTCAAGTTTTTTTTCCTGAATTTCATTCGTATTTCTCAATTTCAGACTAAATCAATTTGAACCATGGAAAGATTCACGAGCGAGCAACGCGTTAAAATTATTCAGGCTTATTATGAAAATGGACGTTCAAATTCGAAGAAAACCATCTTCAGTGATGAAACACGTTTTCATCTCAGTGGATTCATCAATAGCAGAATTGGCCCATTTGGGCGAATGATAATCCAAGTGTGATTGTCGAAAAAACGATGCAGCCACAAAGAGTGACTGTTTGGTGCGGTTTATGAGCTGGCGGCATCATCGGGCCGTATTTTTTTTTCCAAATTAAGGCCGGTCAAGCAGTTACTGTGACTGGTGTTCGCTATCGTAATTTTTTATGGTCCGAATTGAAAGACTGGCGCACAGTAGAACATAAGTCAGAGCACAGTATTGACGTTTCATCAGCAAAAATTGAAATAACACAGTCATTCAGAGAAGGGATATCCGCAGTAAATATATTATAAAGTATCGAAGACTAACAAGATCCTTGGGGACATCCCTTATCTTAACTTAGTTCTTGAGAGCAGGTATTTCTAAGGTGTACACAAAATTGTCTTTCGATCAGAAAACTCTGAATTATATTAACAATTTCGATTAGAAGGCCACATTTTAATAAATAAGTCCGTTGTGCCAAACCGAGTAAAATGCAGCTTTTATGTCTAAAGTATCATACCGGTAGACAGCGATTTAGTAAAATTCTCGTGTACCAAATTTTCCATCTTCCAGAGTGGTTAACTGGTGTTGTGTTCTCTTCTGAAGCCAAATTGTTGGTGTGGTAAAATATGTTTTTCTTCACTAAAACTAAGCAGTCGTCTTTGGTTTGCTTTTTCCAGAAGTTTGCTAACGGAACCAAGTAAACTTATAGATCTGTACGACTTTGGATCGTCAGCAGGTTTATGCATTTTATAAATAGGAATTGTTTTTGATTTTTTATAAGCACGAGGAAAGATGAAAATCAGAAGGCATGAATTAATTATTTTAAGTAAGAGTATGATGCCTTTTTTAGGAAGCATTTTTAAGAATTTATTATTTATTCCGTCAGATCCAGGCGCTTTTTTATTCTTCAACTTATGATGGAAACTATTTCTTGATTCGTTAGCGTTGTTAATTTTTTTAAAATTTGGAGCTGTTGGACGAATTTGATTTGCTAAAATATTAACCTCTCTTGTGGTAGCCAAGGAAATTGAATGGATTGGGGCGAAATTCTCTGCAAGAATATTGCATTGTTCCTGTTGGGTAGAGTACGTTTTTTTCTTAAGATTTGTGATATTTTTCAAAATGGGGACGACGACCTTTTAAGTTTTAAAAGCATATTATTCCAGTTTTTGTTTCGAAATAGATTAATTGAGGGCATTCATTTGTATTTTATCATCCTCTTCTCTATATCGTATCCAGTTTCGTTTATAAATATTTCAACATTGAATAAGCTCTTTGATGTGAGTAGGCATTGGTTTTGTTTTGGGCGAGCATTTGTGTTTTGGCACGCTGTAGGTGATTGCAGCTTGTATTTTCTCATTAACCAAATCAATCATATTATCTGCATTATCTTTAGTGGCCATTTTTGCTTCAGGAATTACATTGTTTCTATTAATATTTTGTATTGACTCAAATTTGTTTTATTAAAATTTGAAAATATTTTTTTTGTAACGTCACACGTCAAATAATTGTTGCTGGTTATCGGATGATGATCGGAACTAAGACTGTTTATTGCTTTTATAAGTTGCATATGTTGGGGTATATTAGTCAGGATCAAATGTTGACGGCTGCCTTCTTGGGTCTGCTGGGATATACGTACTCTCCTGTGGGAATCGTTTTTAATATGGATTTGTATGAAGTTTGTTAAACAATAGATTTCCCCAAAAGTTACTTCTTTGGCAGTCCAATAGCTGTCTGCAGTTAAAATCGCCTCCAAGAATTTATTTATATGATGTTGTCAGATTCCTAAGGTTGAAGGTTTGAATCCCTACGACAGGTTTGAATCCCTACGACAGTTGCCTCCAGGAAAATAACACGCAAAAATATCTACAGGTTCATTGTTAACGAATACTTCTATACCAACACTCTCGATGCATGTGGTATTTCTAGGGCGTAGCAAATTGTCGTATATTTTTTCTTATAAAAACTGCTACACTGCCACATCTTCTTTTTCTTTGATCGTAACCGTAGCCATTAAAATTTTTGTGTCTAATAGAAACTATACTATTAAGCCATGTTTCACGTTAAAGACACATACCGATGTTTTTTTGTCATCCTTTTTTCCGAATGCCGCGAGCATTCCATGAAATAATTTTTATTGAATCGTTCAATGCAAAAATTGTAAGGCAAGAAGGCCTGTTATGACCTCAAATTGATCAAATCGTGTTTTACATCTTTTATGTTTCGAGATTAACTCAAAAGTGATGTTTTTAAATTAATGTTTTAATAGATAATTATTGCTAATATTTTGTCTTATGTCAGATCATGAATTAGGTTGGGGCATATCTTCCTGATTTAAATAGTTTAGAAAGTTTTGATTGTAGTTTGGCAACTGATAATTGTTGTTTGCTTCCCGACGACCACATTTTTTGGCAGAGCACTTTCTCTTATTTCCATAAATGTTTTTCTGCTGGGACAATCCGTAGACATAGCTTTCTGAGCGCCTTTGCAATTAGTGCCGTAAAGTGATTCCCGGCACAATTTGCGCAAAAAGTTTTAACTCTGCATCTGCTAGAACCATTTCCAAGCATTTGGCAGTTATGGCATTGTGTCAGTTTGGTCTAGTTGGTCTTTTGGTATTCCCATTTGTCCGTTAGTTAATTGACCGCGGAGTAATTTTGTCTCAGTTCCTTAATTGTAATAGATTCACTTAAAATACAGAAAAATTTGGCAACTTTTTTAAAATGAACTGTCATAGTTTCATTCACATACGATGTGACATAGACTGGTGTTGTTCAATGAGAATAGTTATAAAATACAAAATCTACATTATCAATAGACATTTTCCCCAAGACCATTAGGATCGTTTGCTTACCTTCTCCATGTCCACTGTTGGTAATTTACAAAATATGCATAAAATCCTTGTACCAATACCAAATTAGGAAAATTCTTGGTATCGACTGCCATTAAAGGATGCCTTGTTCTGTAAACAAATAATAAAATACATAAATAATAAACCAGTACGATTGTTGGTTGAATTGTAAAACTTACGAAAGCTTCAAATCAAAAGGCACTGCAACAAAACTGCCATCAGTTCGGTTCACAACACGCCAATTAATAGACGCCTGTTGCATCTTCATACACATGAAGGCGTATGACAATTGCGAGTTGCCCCACAGGTTAAGCAGCTTGAAATTGGTTACAACTGCATTTTTAACATCCATTTGTACACTACTCTTTAACTCGCCTGTTTTCCAAGACCATGTTAAAATCTCGCCAGACTGACTGCATGCCACAACAACATCGTCATTATCCACTTCAAAATCATAGTCCGCCAAAGCTGTGGTGGCTCCTTCCAATTTACGCACCAACTGACCAGAAGTTGTGGAATAAACATTGATCACATTGTTGGACAAGAACAAAAGATGCCTACCGCAAAAGCAAAAAGAATGATGAGAATGTTGAAGGCAAACAAGTAGGACAGACATTTACTTACTCTCCTGTATTGCCATATAATGGTGGCCGTTCTATTATATTTCCTCCTGCTAAATATTCGAACTGCAAACGATCACTTGCCTCGTTCTCGAAATTCATTTTTTGTTAATTTGTTTTTGTTTTCAGTGCCGTGAAATGATTCAATTCAATTTTACAATTTCTTTGTCGTCTCTTGTAAAAGATTAACTCCACAGGTTGATACGGGGTTATTTAACTTATAAAAATAGGCAATCTTTTTGTTATTAAATTCAAAAACAATAGCCCAAAATATGACTTTAGTTCTTCGCTCGGCACGTGGAATAAAGGCAGAGTTGTTGTCGCTCTGACAGCAGAGTCTGAGGCCGTAACGTAATTAACGGCGGCGGCTCAGCTGTTTTAGACCACCGACTGAAGCTTGATTCGTTATAAATTTAGGGTATCGGCCGCTACCGGTCATCGGGTAGTTGTAGATGTGTTTCATTACAAAAATATAGTTTTCATATACACGAATAAATATATGCAACGTTAAATAAATAAGATAAAAACTTATTCCTAATAAATTAATGAGTTTTTTTATTCATTTCAAACAAGAAACATATATTATTAAACGCATTTGTTATTAATATTTCTATTCTCAACAGCTTATGCAAAATTAAGGAATTAAATCGGCCAATTAAATCGACGGCGGCTACTTTACGTAAAATTTCATCAGCAAATGCGAGCCATCGGTTTGAGCCAAAATCGCCTTAAACTTTGTTTGACAGGAGACAGAGTGTTGCCACATATTGTTGAATGTAATCCTACACTGCGAGATTTTTTATAATAATGGTGTCGTAGGTTAAAGCCAACGTATGTGCAAACTTTATACCCTAGACAGATGACAGCGTACGTAAATTTGCATTAAAAATACACTAATGCAAAGTAAAATTTTATGGTGACAGACGACAGTATCTGCATTAAGGTAACCGCATTTAGTAAACAGCAGTTTGATTGTAAACAAATGATTGTTAAGTATTTTTTTGCATTTACTTCAATATAAGATGGATAAAAGAAAGAAATGACGATTTAAAAGAAAGCTGCAGTTATTGGCCACAGTGTAAAAATTGTAAATGCACTACCAACTAGTAATGATAAAGTTAATACTTTGGTACTTTTTGACTTGGAAAAATACCGCGGTACCTCCGCAACTCATTTGATATATTTTTTAGTATCCCGAAAAAAGTGAATTTTGCTGAATTGAATAGTTTATTTTTAACGTACTAAGTATTTCTTTCTGCTTGCAGAAATACTTAAACGAACAAAAAATTCGTTGAATAGAATTGAAATTAAAGCAAGTAAATAAAAGGCGGCGGGACTATTTTAAAAGATGCACCAATATGGTCGAACTTCGGTAGGTTTGGTTTAAGTCGCTCATAAGGCCCTATTCTAAATTTGAGGAATAGGAATTATAGACCGGGCCTCGTCATTTGCCAATATGTAAGGGCTACATGAAAACGTGAACCGATACCTTCCAATATTATAGCCTAGACAGACAACAGCGTTAATGTGAATTTACAGACTTAATGCAAATTAACTTGTGCATTAACTCCTTCCAAACTGCATTAACTCTGTCGTAAATGCACAAAATCAAACTACATTTAGGTATTTCAATCTGGCAACGGTGTCACAATTTATCAAAAATGAATACAGCTGTTATCAAATCAGGTGTTAAGTTGTTTATGGTTGGTAGCAGGGATAAAACCTACGGTTGGCCAAAAAAAAGACTTTTTAAGCCTGAAAGGTACAAGTTTTTTATACCCTACACTACTTTGTGGTAGGGTATTATGGTATAGAGCTGATATTTTCAACTCCAAAATACAGAACCATTATCTGATTCCATTGGGCGAACCCTATTTAAATTGGTCAAAGTAAGGCCAAACTAATTCATTTCTGGTTTCAAAAACTATTGGTATGTTGGATCATATCGCCCAATGAAACAAAATTACCATTTTGGCAGCCATTTTTCAAAACAAAACAAAAAAAGTTGAGAGCGCTTAATGAATTTATCAAATTGATTATTTTTAATATGGAAAAAATTCGATGTACACGAAAAGAAGTTCAAAAGAGGGTTGCTAGTGTTTTTAAATTAGCCGATCAAATGTGAGCTTCCTACCAATGTACAAAAAAATTTTGTATTAGCAAAAAAAGTGGTCCACTCGCAAACAAATTCAACAAATGGTTTGATACGCAGCTAATCCGCAACAATTTTCTGACGAATATTTAACGGATGAATCACATGCGGTATAAATAATATGCATTTTCCGAAAACGGCCTTACCGATGACTTACATAATACCAAACAGTCAACTGCGGAAAAAATCTGATCCTCACCCATTCGTCGGCGGGCATAATAGACACGAATATCTCAAAACTGTGTAAGTACTTACTAAGATATATGTAAATAAAGATGATTCCAAAAATTTAATTGAAGATTACGGCTGTATATAGATGAAAGTATGTAAGGCCAGAACACACATAATAAAAACCCGATAGCCCTTATTAATTTCCCCCAAAATACCTGGTCCATTCGTGGACGTGGCATATTTTTTATGTTAAGAACCACACTCTGCACTATTGCCCGTTATTCGAATATTCTATAAATCATTATGGATTGTTTCTAATTTCCCTTTTGAGTAAACGAGTAACCTGTATTCAAGTACTTACTACAATTCCAACACTATAACACGCTGACAAAAAAAGGTAAACAAATTCAGAAGTGTTAAAATAAAAAAGTATGTGAACGAGAAAAAAGAAATAAATAAAAATCTCTTCATATTTCAGGAGCAAGACAGCCACTCAGAAGGAGGAAATAGAACCTACGTGTACCTACGACGAAAATAGACATTTATGGTGGTATAAAAATAGTATTTTTTCAACAAGACTACCGACTGAAAAGCCACGAAGGCAAGCCAGAAAAAGCTGCCGACTGAAAAACGCAGATCAATGCATTTTAGAACTAAGAACTAAGCGCAAAAAAATAATGGACTCAAATACAGCATTAAAATTGTTCGCCCTATTGTTGTGTGTGTGCGGTGCATTTTTGATAAGATCTAGTGAGGCGGCAATTGATAGTGATTTGGAGGTCGTCTATGCTGTTAATGCCGGTGGATACGATCACACGGATAAACATGGCATTGCGTATGAAAATGACCCTTTAACAATTGGCACTGCCTCGGACTATGGAAATAATTTGCTAATCATTGGCCGGGTCGCTGAGCAGGATGAAGTGCTTTACCGTACCGAACGATATCATACTGCCACATTTGGCTATGATTTGCCATTGGACGGGGATGGCAGCTATGCGTTGGTGTTAAAGTTCTGTGAGGTGTATTTCAACGAGCCAAACATGAAGGTGAGCAGAGTCCAATCGTTGTAGTAATTAAGAAAGTAACGTGTTCAAGCATGTTGTCAACGGACCGTGGGGATTAAAATGAAGATAAAGATATGAGGGCGTTCGACGTTTGTCGATGACGTGTTTCTTATTTTCCGCTTGAATGACATATATTGGCCCAGAAGTCCGCTAACATGGCACATTTTAAATGACTTGAAATCTTTAAGTATTAATTTGTGGGCATTTTAACATGATTTGCCCAGGAGACGACCTGTCCTCTTGATGTAAAGTCTTTATTTGCCTTTCAGCATTTCCCCTTCTGTGAAAATATTCAACTTCTGAGTCAGAGTCTTAGGAATAGGAGTAGGTTTGAATTGCTTGTTATATTTTACAATATGCGCTTACAAATACCATCAAAAAACCGAAATGTATTCCATTAACTGTGTTGGATAAACGCGTCGAAAATAGTTTGTTTTGAAGATTTTTAATTTAGAGGCAAAAAGATGTTTAACAAAAACGCTAAGCGGATCCACATTAGTCCGCTGTAATCCGTTGAAGCACTTTTAACACCATGGTAACGGGTGGTTTAATTTTAAGGGCTAATGCCATTTCTTGTCACCATTCTGACCATTGACGAGGTTTGGTATGGTCAAGAGGCTTTTGTTCTTGAGCCAATTTTCAAAAAAATTTGTTTCAATTTTTTTAAAATATGTATGTATAAGTATACTAGGGTGGATCGATTTAGTAATCGTAAATTAGTAATGTAAATATTTTTTTTTATATAAGCTTTATTTGAATTTTTGAATCTGCTCCAAAGGAGCCTAACAATAAGTATACGAATCTTAAGTATAATTCAATAATGAATCCTAGTATGTATTTCTTGTAATGTGGATATCTGCTTATTGGCAGGAATTTTAATTAATTTGGTCAAAATAGTATATAACTGGTATGGATCACATGTCTGAGAATTTTAAACCTGGTTTGGCTTAAACCTCGTGATAAAGGGCCAGAGGACCCTTACAGACATTTATAGAGTGTTCGCGATATTATGTAGAGTGAAGAAGTCTAGTTATGTATGTATAACGGATAACTCTAGAATAGCAGAGTGGACGACGTAATTTGGGTTATGTAGGTTTTTCGTGTTGACTGCTTTAAGGATCACGTATGAGAGCATTTAAGCCACGTGACGTAGAATAAAGGATTCTACACAGTCTTTTTTGAGTGTTCGTCCCGCGATTGATATTGACTGTTTTAAAGATCACGTATAAAAGCATTTAAGCCACGTGACGTAGAATAAAGAATTCTACAGTCTTTCGGGCGCGTGTGTTCGCGATTACTGTTACGGATGAAGCACAAGTGCAGATTAGAAAACACGGCGTTCGTTTCTCCGAAGTCTTAAAGAGCTTGGACTGCACAATAATTGTGTAGCAAGTACGTTATCATGACGTTCGAGCTTATTTTTGTGCTTTATATTGATTTTTTGAATTGCCTCTTTAACGAGAGGTATTTTCAAGTCTGTTTTCGTTCCTCATATACCAAGGGGCACCGGTAATAAGCCGCAATGTCTTCGATTGGACTCTTTGTATTTTGTCGAGATTGCTCGAGCTTGCTTTGCCCCATAACTGGGCACCGTATAACCAGATAGGTTTGATTGCACTGTTGTATAGCAGGACCTTATATTCAAGGCTTAGTTTTGAGTTCGCGTTTAGGAGCCAGTGAAGTTGATGGACCTTAAGTTTCAGTTGAGTTTTCTCTTTAAATAATCAATTTTGAAATTTGTGAATGACGTTTGTTGAAGTTTGTAATGGAAAAATTCAGTATCCAACATTCACAGTTAACATTTAATTTTGGCATTCTCTTTCAATTGACTTTGACAATTATTTTTGTTGGGGTATTGACTATACCTTGGTTATTCAATAGCTTTTGGCATGAGAAAAAAAGTTCCACTACGATATATCAAAAAAAATCATTTTGGAGACGTCCAAAATTATTTTTTCTCAACCTTTACTTATGTTTTAGTAGGAATAAAAAACAAATATTTTTTTTTTTAAATATTTCCTTTCCAAGATGACATACAAATATTCATTGCCACATACAATACAACATATGAGCGAGTGAGAATAGAAATACGACTGATTCGATTCTCTCAGTCGTATTGTATTTTATGTGGCAATGTATATTTGAATTTAACCTTGAAATGGTAATATTTAAAAAAATAAAAACCTTACAAGAAAAGGTTGTGATAAAGTCAAAAAATTTAAATTTAGGCGCTTCAAAAAAAAAAAAATTTTGATATGTCGTAGTGGAACTTTGATTCCTCATTTCTCATATCAAAAAATTGATAAGACAATATCGAAACATTTTTGTCCTTACAAATCGGCCCATCCTAACGTTGTTATAGTAGCTGCTTCTGTTTGCCGGGGCCCTTTGAATTTCTCTTCGGGTCAATCCGGTCCATATAACCAGCTGTCGTTGCAACCCTAATGTACACACTTTTTGACGGTTAATACAACATGTTCTCAGTAAATAAAAAAGTTTTATATTTTTTATAAAGATTTAAAGTTATCGCCTTAGAAATCATATCATCACAGGTTCAAACCCGCAGTAATAACTTCATCGAGTTATCACCTCGTAAATTTCGTCGACTTTACAATTAAGTGATTTAATCTGCAATGATTTAAAGTTATCGCCTTAGAAATCATATCATTGTTTAGAAATCATAATCACAGGTTTAAACCCGCAGTAATAACTTCATCGAGTTATCACCTCGTAAATTTCGTCGACTTTACAATTAAGTGATTTTTACAGCCGTATTCATAAAAAATTAAAACAGCTTTACAAACGATTGTTAAGCTTAAAGTATGAAAACTGTATTCATAAACAATTATTAGCTTAATAATCGTTTTGTAAACCATTATTAAATGTGTGCATTTTAATATTCTTTCGACCCTACTTTAACAGTGTTTTAAAGTGACGTTTGTGTGTTGTTTGTCTATATATATATATATATATATATATATATATATATATATATATATATATATATATATATATATATATATATATATATATATATATATATATATATATATATATATATATATATATATATATATATATATATATATATATATATATATATATATATATATATATATATATATATATATATATATATATATATATATATATATATATATATATATATTTATATATATATATAGTGATATCACACGATCGCTCCTAGTTGATGTTATGTGAAATAAAAAAAACCTTCGCCAATCCTAGCCGGCGTACGATTAAAGAATTGGAAAGACAACATTGATCGCGTAGTTCGCGAGATACCAGTGGCAATTATGTTAAGAGTGTTCGCTTTTGAAGGCCAATGATTGTTCTTTCAGGTCACAACAAAGATTCCGACATCCATTTCTAAATTAAACAGGTTATTTGGAATTCGAAATTAACACCAATTTTCCAACAGGATCCTTTGTTTTATTTAAATGCTGACATTTTTACTTTTCAGTTTACGGCGCATACGATGTATACAAATACTTCTACTACATCGGCGTTGCAACTGCCGGTCAGACAAAAAGTTGCCAGCATTATTCTAGTCTTGCCCTCCTTTACCATTAGACCCATTTAAGACGGCTCTAATAAATTCTTTGGAAAAACTTTAATTACTTTACATCTCATTCTGTCCTTCTGACTTCATACGTCTACATACGCGAGAAAGATGTGGCCCTTGGTGTTAAGATATTGAGGAAGTTACACGATAAGATGTCACCCTGTCTGAGATTTTTTGTCGTCGTTAAAACAGTTCTGATGGTGACCAAAGTTTTTTCCGGGGAGAAAAACTTTTGGTTGTAACAGCTGTAGCTGTGTTAACAATCCTTGGTCGGGTTGAAACCAGGCCATTCCGAAGTGCTAATCCGATAGTCGTGGAAACGACCTTTTGTCGTAGTCTATGGTTCGGAAAGGTCACTTCCTATTTTAACTTTGGACTTAGTGTCACTCAGAACATTCTAGAATAGCGTACAAGTTTCGGTGTTATTCCATACGCAAGTGTCGAAGTGTCGAATGCAGCCTTTTAGTCAATGCATACATGTTGGCTGTTCTCGGCGGTTCGGAAGACCCCAAAAATGCTGATATCGAAAAGATCCTCAGCTCCGTTGGTATTGAGGCTGACGGTGAACACTTGACCAAAGTCGTTAAGGAGTAGAATGGCAAGTCCATCGAAGAATTGATCGCTACCGGTCGTGAGAAATTGTCCTCCATGCCTGTTGGTAGTGGTGCCGCTGCTGCTGCCGCTCCAGCCGCTGCTGGCGCTGATGCCGGTGGCAAGAAGGAAGAGGCCAAGAAAGAAGAAAAGAAGGAAGAATCCGAATCTGAAGATGACGATATGGGCTTTGCTCTTTTCGATTAAATTCGTAACGGCCCCAGCCATTCACAACAACAAATACAGCAACAGCAGTA
Organism: Hydrotaea diabolus; assembly: GCA_963513945.1. NCBI lineage: Eukaryota > Metazoa > Arthropoda > Insecta > Diptera > Muscidae > Hydrotaea > Hydrotaea diabolus. The sequence goes on from OY740717.1 coordinate 210,338,813, forward strand.
AGACAACAACAACAACAATGGTCAATGAAGATGTAGTACGTATCGATTTGATGCTAGTGGGTCTTTTCGAGGATTTGGCGCGGTGTAAAGTATAGGCCCAATCATTCACACAGTACTTATACAGTCGATAGTATTTTGAACGCGATGGATAGGAGACTTATTCCGCGGTATTTGTCGCAACGGTCTGGTCTCCCATTTTGTGAATTTGACATAGTTTGAGATCGCTCTGCCGGATAGTGCAAACTAACCGATGTATGCATTTAATCAGCTCGACTACTCGCTTGCTGTACAACTCGATCTCCCCGGCGTATGCTTGGCGTCTTTATCCTTTTGTGTCTTCTTTACTTGGAATAGAAGATTCTCCTACCTTTTCATATCACTTTATCGTTTCAAAACTACTCGCTTCGCCATAGCTCCGGTGTTGCCTTGTATGTTATTGTTGTTGTTTTTGTAGCGGCAACTGTGTGCCGGGGTGACAGCCCTTGGCCGAAGAATTGCTCTTCGGGTCAATCCGGTCCCTGGAACCGGATGTCGTGGGATTGCAAGATTGTATGTTATTGCCTTTGTTGTTGTTGTAGCGGCATACCGTATCGGGGTGACAGCCCTTGGCCGAAGAATTGCTGCTTCGGGTCGATCTTGGGATTGTCTTTGTTATTGCTCCTGACGCGACCCAACACTCTTCATTGTACAAATGGTTCCTTTTTTGGCGCCTTCGACAAACAATTTCAACTTCGGCTGCTTTAGTTATGGAGTCTAGTATGGTTTGGTACTGACCGCTCTTGATATTGGATGAAAGGTTTATTGCAAGAAGCATTTAGGATAGCTTTGCGAAGTAGGCTTCATCTGTCTATTGTCAATGCAGCTTTCCGCTTCTGCTTCTACGATGTAGTGGCCCAAATCGATATTTGCTGCCTGGAACGTTCGTATGTCCAACACACGCTGCATGCCGATCGTCGACTACAACATGATCGATTTAATTTTGCATCTTTAATTAGGTGACAGTCATGCAAACTTATGGATATCGCGATGTTTAAATTTGGTGCTTCGTACTAACATGCTTTTTGCAGCGTCGAAATCGATCAGCCTCATTCTTTTTTCGGAGGAGGTGTTATCATGGAGTGTGTACTCTCCGACGGTCGGGTAACAGGTAACTTCCCCTATAGAGATTTTAATGCCATGTCCAAGGCAGCGATCATAGGTTTGTTCTTGGCGCTTGAATGGTGTTTAGTTTTTCGTCTACTGGTGTGGAACCGCTGATAAGAAAACGTATTCGCTTCTTACCAGCAAGTCCCCATTAAAATTTGAGCATATTTTCATAGCAGCTATAATAATAATACGCAATTTTCTCTACGTCTTACTTAATAGATGGTAAGGATGACAGCCTTTTATTTTTTGAGGACATCCGGATAGAGGCATCTGGTCGCAGGAGTGTTCCTACACTTCTGACACATCTACGTAAGTCGTCGTCCTTTTTTCATTTGCTGTGGTCGTCAACAGCTGTGGTTCCAACTTCAACCTCTTTAATCTGAGTTCAGGTCGCCTCTCACACGTTAGCCGTTGCTTTGGCGTATGTCAAAACACCGTTGCCCAGAAGTAACCATAAGGAGTTCTCTAAGACGATTTGCAGTGTAGCCAATAAGGATCGCAACGTGGCTTACCAGTTAAACCGGGCAGATACTTTACTGTACGACACAAACTCATTCATGTTTAGGATTGAAAGAAATTACTTAAAAATTGTTTTTTATCCTCTGTATGTAGTTTATGAAAAATAATATAAATTCTAACAATTCTAGTTTGACTGCATTTGTAGTTAGATTTTAAATAATGTATACTATTTCTCGTTGCAGATTTTCGATGTCGTCTTAAATCGTCGCCATGAAATTGTCTCCAATTTGGATATTTTCGCTCAAGTTGGTCGCGGAACAGCCCACGACGAATACATCTATTTTACGGTATCCCGTGGCAAACTTCATTACAAGGACGAAGTGTCCGATATACGCAATAATGTCGCACGTTTGGAATTCATTAAGGGCGGCTACGATAATCCTAAAATCAATGCTTTCGCCTTGTTCAAGGGAGACGTCGACAGAATACCCCGCTTGACGCCGCTGCTCAATGAAGCCTTCAATGCCGACAGGGATTTCGAAGATGGATTCGAGGAAAAGTTGCCGGAAATTAATGCACAAACTCAGTCCAAGAAAACAAAGAAGTCAGCGACCGAAGACAAAAGGCCGTCAACATTGAACCAGCACCCGGAGACACTAGAGTCTGAGGAAGATGTCACCATAGATGACAATTTCGACAATGAAGGTGACGATGAAATGGACAACCTATTACGCGACAGTCGTAAAAATGCCAAAACAAGTGGACCCCGTCAACCGAATCCGTATTCCTCCGACGACTCTATGCTGTTAATGCCCATTATCATAGCCATTGGCTGCTTCATTCCCCTGTTGTTCTGCCTCTGCAAATTATGAGGCGATTGACTGTATCCTGCCCTGCAGTAGACGTGTTCAGACAAATGCATACTTTAACCTTTATTAAACAGAGCTGTGTATTTACGTTCGTTTGGTTTATTTTATTCGTATAGCAAACGCACACCTTGATTTGAGTTCCTCTTTTGTGGGAGTTTAAAGTCGTTTACTTGTATTGCTCGTTCACAATGATCTTTATGGAAAAGTACTTATAGCATTTATTTTATGTTCAAATAGTCTTTTTTTTACACTTGAAAGGTTCCTTAAAAATTAGTTTGGTTTATTTTTTTTTCGTACTTTAATTTATTAAAGCACTTTGTTTTAAAAGCACTTTATTTTTGGCTACGCTTTGTAATACGATCGATTTGTATTTTTTTATTTGTTTCAATTAAAACAAAAATTTTGTATCGACGACGGTTTTGCTGAAAAGTATAATAAAGGAAATTTATTTAAATTTAGCTAAACAAATTGATGATAATAAAATGTTGACTTAGAAATGACAAAATCGAATTGAGTTTCATTACGAGGGTTGCTATTTATATTTCGGATCCTGACAATCCTAGTGTTCCCTGATGCAAACTGGAACTTCCATTGGAAACTTTGACATTTTTTAGCATAACTTCACTCAGAACGTTTAGTCATTTGAGAGCGAATTGTTTTGTTTACAGTGTGTTGACAAATTCATCTCAGTCAGAAAAAGGGAATTATCCCGTAAACATTTTCGTGCGATGATATTTTACGATTTTCGGCTTGCGTTATCGAGACAACAGTGTTTATTCAACTTATTTCGACTTTTGGCGATGAAGCACCATCAAAAACCACATTTAATCGCTGGTACCAAGAGTTCAGTCTCGAACGCCGTTCGCTCCAGGATGAATTTCGCGAAGGACGTCCCACTTCGGTCACTTTGCAAGAAACCATCGATGCTGTGCGTGAATAGATTAAGCAAGACCGACATGTGACACAGTGAGATTAAGGCATCCTTGGGCATTAGTATGACAAGCATCAATAAGATATTACATGTTCATTTGGTCGTGAAAAAAAATTGTTCTCATTGGATCCCACATAATTTGACGAATGCTCAAAAAAGGCTCGTATGGATTGGTGCAAAGAGATGTTAAAAAGTATAACTGCGGTAGCTCAAAGACAGTGTATAACATTGTCACAGGTGACGAATCGTGGATCTATGCATATGAACCCGAAACAAAGAGGAGATCTTTCAAGACGAGCCAATCCAACAAAAGTTGTTCGTGGAAGAAGTAAACCGAAGCCAATGGTTGCGTTTTTATAAGCGGTCATGTTGCCACAGTGCCTTTAGTGGAACGTAGGAGGTTAATTCTGAGTGGTATACAACCGTCTGCTTGCCAACAGTGTTCGAAGGAAAGATAATAAGAGAAAACGGATCATTTTGCATCACGACAATGCGAGCTCTCACACATCAGTTGATACGATGATCTATTTGACCAATTGTCGCCAAGACGTCGAATTGATGGGCCATCCTCCGTACAGCCCTGATTTGGCACCCAATGACTTCTTATCCCCTAGCTTCAAAAACAAAAATGCGTGGTCAACGTTTTTCATCGATCGAAGCAGCTGTTTATGTTTTGGAGGTGTCTCAATCGGAGTGGAAAAAGTGCTTCGAAAATTGGTTTGTGCGCATCCAAATATAAATAACAACCTCGTATTATGAGTAAGGGACTTTCTTCCAAGTCCTAGCGATATTTCCAATTTGTTATCGTTTGAGAAAAATATGGAAAATTAGTTTGTCATTTTAAGTGCGTAAATTTTCTAAATTCCTCAACAGATTTAAAATATTCCATCGACTTAAGAAAATAGGCTTTTTTGTGTGCTTTTTCGATTAAATGGTTCCCTTTAACGGTATCTATACAAAACTGTCTTTTTAATTGTAAATGCAAATAATTTCTATTCCCCTTCTTCATGAAATTTGTAGTCTAACCCAAATAAAGTAAATATCCCTGTAAAAAGTATATTGATTTATCTATAATCGAGCAATAAATGAGTAATGACTTGTTCATCAGTTTGGAGTAATATGCGAGCATTCGAAAAGTTTTTATTTTGTTTTGCTCAAAAAATCTTCAAAGTTATAAAAAACAAAGTTGATACAAGCGTAATACTCACAAAGGATAAATAAGTGATTGTTTTAAACTGATGTTTTCGTCAGGTTTGACTATATACTCCCTTTATGCTCTTTCAGGAGATAAAAAAGATTACTCCACTTGTCTTCCTTTCCGAAATTAAAACAAATACTGCTTTTGTACTCTATAACGAGCTCAAAAGGAGTGCTCGCTTTTGCGGACATGCAGTGTTAAAAAGTAGTACAAAATGCATGAGGATCGGAGTTTAATGGAGTAATTCATTGCACACAAAGCAGCGACGCAAGATTTATCTTTGGATGATCCTATTTATTACTAGTAGCCCACCAAACATTAGAAAGTGGTCGAAGTTTGCTTCAACACGAACACATTCAACAAACTATACAAAAGGGGAAAAATTAAATGAAAAGCCATTTCGATTTAAATCCAAAAACATGACAATTTTCGCAATTCATCATGCTTAATAGTTTCGGCATCTGGTTCCAGTAAGTTTCGAGTTCAAAACTTGTCTTTGCTAGCTGGGAAACTCTGTGACAATGTGCAAACAATGACTTTGATTTTAATTACTCGCATTCAAACTCATTTTTAAATTGTCTGTAAATATAATTTGTTTTATTTTACATTTATAAAATGTTCAAAACAACTAAGTAGAAAAGGATAATTTAAATAAACATAAAAAAGCAATTGAATGTAAACAGGGCGTTGATGAGCGAAATGAAGATGATATTTATATAATGAGAAATTCCATAACTAGTCGTTATCCGCCAACATGAACAATGAACACTATGTGGCCACAATTTGCTTTCGACCCGCACACTGCGCTCCACACAAAACAATGTCGGCATAAATTAAACGATCCCGACTAAAAACCAGATTCTTAACATTCTCAAAGGTAGCCATGGCGGCCCTCTCCAGCACCGCATCGCCGTAACACAATTTACCACAGGCACATTTTGGAGCTTCCGACAAGATATCCACTAAAACCCAGGGCAGAGTAGCCGAGGAATAAGGCAATTTATGCTGACCAACCGAACGAGCAGCCATCAACCACAAGGGAGTGGCTCTATGCAAGTTTTGTACAGCCGACGGTGATTCAAGGAGACAGCAGGAGTTTAGCTTTTGATCTAAATCGTATTCCTTTTGTGGCTGGAAATTATTGCCCCATACATCTAACATCTCCAGACGTGTATTGTTGAAGGCAGCCGGCAATGATTCCAATTGATTTGTTGACAAATGAACAAAGCGTAAGTTTTGCATACGTCTCACACCGAAGGGGATACGTTTCAATTGATTGTTGTTCAGCTTGAGGGTGACTAGTTTCTCGTATTTGATTAGCGCCGGTGGGAAGTATTCCAATTTGTTGGCGGAGAGATCCAGCTCTCTGAGGGAATTTTGTAAGGCTTTGCCCTGGAGCCATTGCCAGGCATTTTTGTCACCCAAATTATTGTCGTTTAGATAGAGCTCTGCGAGTGACAAGCGGCCCAATTCATTGGGTATCTAGAAAATGAGAGAAAAACAAAATTAGTTCAGAAATCAACAATCCGAAAATGACTAGAACGCCACATGAGAAAATGGCTGTTACCAATGATACTTGAGGACAATCCAAAGAATAGACAAGACAATTGTATACTTTTTCAAGGGAAATAAAATGCCTATAATGAAGATAGGTATGGGTACCTGTATCCTACAATTGGTAAAGAATCGTCGCGACGAAAGAAAGCCACGTTTTTTAGGCGGTTAGTTAGGTCTGATAGACCAAATGGTTAGGTTAAAAGTACTTGTATCGTTGTCTTAATCATAAAAAGTTGACAATCGGTACATCCACTCGGTGACCCATAGAGGGTACGTTGTGATTGTCCTTTGTCTATCTATAAAATTACGCTGTAAATTCTCGATCTCACGACAGCCCGTTCTATGCACCGGATCGACCCGAAGGAGGAATTCTTCGGCCAAGCGCTGTCACCCCGGCACTATATGCCGCTACAACAACAACGCTGTAAATTTTGCTACGGCAGCGAACCGATTATAAAACTCAGCACAATTACCATTATGCAGAAGGATATCTCTTCAAGATCTAAAAGATTTTCCACAGAGGGACGGGCATCGAACAAAAAGTTACTCCACTCAATCTGCTTATCCTCATTATACAGGAGGATATCTCTTCTAGATCTACAAGAAAATATTTCCACATAGGAACGGGCATCTACACAAAAGGTACTCCACTGCCTCAATCTGCTTATCCTCATACAGGCGGCAGTATTCGACAAATACAACCTATCATTTTCTAGTTATCTTGCTAACATTACAATGTCCCGCCTGGTCTTCTGGAAGCAATCTGACATCATTTTAATTATAATCAAACAGGCCGAACAGACTAGTTAAGGCCACAGTTACATTCGTCGGTACTAGTCCAGTAAGAATCTAGGATGAATCCATGTTTCTTGTGGGCCGCCGTAATGTGATGGGAGTCTGCATGCCTATCATGCCGACTCCCACCTAGGTTTAAATCCGGATAAGAACATCCAAAAATTGTCCAGCTTCGGGTCTCCACCTACTTAATGCCGGCGACTTTACCAGTAAGAGATTTATCTCTTAGCCGTTCGGAGCCGTCGTTAAAAAATAAGTCCCGGTCAGTGATTAAATGAATTGAATCGTGCAGAGCTCGCTGATCTAAGAGAAGTTCCCCCATGGTTCTTAATGGATGTTGTGATATCTAAGAAAGTATTCCATATACATATATGGGCTTCTGCAAAGTTGACAGCATGGGTCTGCTTAGATGGTAAATTTAATTCGTCCATGGTATTCTTACCTTTTCAATGGTATTGTAGCTCAAATTCAATGTTGTCAAATTCCTGAGTGAACACATTTCAAACGTCACTTTGCACATCTGTATTCCGGTTATGGTTAGCGATTTTAAAGTCCTCGGAAATCCCTTGGACGGATAGTCTCCCCGACTTGTAATGTTCATCTTTGTTTGAGGTACTGATTTCTGTGGTATGGCTGTTGCGGCCGCAATGTTCATTCGCAGATTTATCGAGTCCTTTCCTTCTAAACCCAACTTGAGTGTTTGCAGGAAACCCTTCAGCTGTATGGGGTCACATTTGATCATAAGGTTTTCCGCCGGCTGTTTGAAACTAATGGTCGCTTTGCCATCCTTGAGAAATTTGGTGAACATCTTTTCAATGTTGTTTTTCACTTTGTACCGCGTACCCGTTTTGTCCTGCGGTGTAAAGAGTATGATTTCCAAGTCCTTGTTGCTCTTGCCGTTGCTATCCTTGGCCGATGTATTGAACCCCACCACCAGAGTGGCTTTCACCATTCGCGGCGTTTTGTTCGTCTGGCTGAGGCGGTTATGAACTTGGGTTTCACAGAGTATTTTCATTTTGTGCCGAGAAAGAAAGATATGCCGATTTTAAGAGCTATTATTTGGTGGCCCGTAACTCTCCCAATCGGTTAAAGAAACAGCCTACAGTGATCTGAAAAAGTACAAAAATAAATTGGTCGAGTGTTTTACAAAGAATTTTTATTTTATTTACGAGTATATCCTTTGTTAATATTTCTGCTGCTCGCATTTAAAGTCGTCGTACGGCTGTAAAATATTGAATGTAACAAAAGCCTCCTTGTTTTTTGTGGACGAAAATCCGCCTTTTTCACTTCTGTTGTTTTGATTGTTGTCTTTTGTTTTTGTCGTGTTATTTTTGTTGTCATTTTCTTTGTTGGACATACATAGATTTCCCCTGTTTTTATACCACCATTAGTGTTGGCAGCCCTCTTCCGCGCAGAGGTTCGTCTGGATGGCAACATTGCAATACTTGGGAAGGCCAAAGAGTATCAATTTTCATAAAGAGATGCAATACCCTCTGGTTTCGAGGGTGCATGTGCAGAAGTAGTGATTTGCCAAAATTAAAATCAACTCAAACAGATAGTTAAGTCATTTTTCAAATGCAGAATTGGAGTAATGAATTCATGTACAATATACTGTTTATTATTTTATTTCCATTCAATGATTTTATTAACAATTTTGATGAAAACCCCATCTTATATACATGAGCTTGAGTTCGTCACAAGGCTGAATCTGCCATGACATCTCTTGTAGTTGTATTCCTTTTTTAAGGATACAGAGTACGGACAGCAGAGTTTTTTTTACAGCTGTATGTATTTGCAATGGTATTCAAACTGTACTGTTTTATGAAGAAGAGGCGTATCGAACACAACAAAGCGACGACGTTTTGTTTCTCGTGGGTAATGAATATTAAACAAAGACAATAAATTGTAGAAGATTAACGACATTATCTTTTACCAGAAGTTGAAAAACACACAAACATTTTGGGAAAGCTGTTTTGTTTGTGTTTAAAGTGGGCGAATTTAGCGTTTTGTCCTTCAATTTTAACCATCTACCGTTATTGTGATTGTGTACAAATGAATGTGGACAAAAAAACCGAGAATTTGTGCGTCACTGAGGTGTTTTGGGCGATAATTAAAAGAAGAAGGCGCTTTATCCATTTTTTTTTATTTTATGCCATGTCCTTATTCGCTCTCCAAATTACTTACGCGAAATAACCTGCTTACACTACACGTACTTAATTCGATTTGGCAATAACTTTCTCTTCGGTATTACAAATAAAAAAAATGTGTTTATTTACCTATTCTGTTGTAAATTTATTTTGACTCTTATTTGTTTACATAACACAGCTGATTTCAAACATATGTTCTATCTTGCATATTTTGGTTGACTAAAATTTCTCCAACCAAAATTTGCAAACTATCTAACATCGAAAATGTTCTCTCTCTGGCTGGATTTTTTTTGTAAATTAACACGATCCAGTAAAAATGTGCACAAATTTACAAGTAAACGAACATACTTAATGTTTACATTTTTATTTTGACAGCAGCTTCGATATTTTCCGATAAAAATTAGAGAAGGCAACGAGTTGTTCGTAATTCAGAAGGTAATTCAAAATGTACCATCAAACAACGTAATTCGCTCTCAGAATTGTGTATGGTGAATTACGTAATTCGCAATGTAATTGGGGGTGGAATTACGAAGGAGAGCGCAAATTACGAAAAATTACTGTAGTGTAAACACAATATTTTCGTCTTTCATATTTAATACAATTGGAATCGAAATTTAATTTAAATACAAGCTATCGAATAAATTTTATTGAAGAAAGAACCAAAGACTATAGAATAAGAACAAAATGCTTCTTCTTTGCAATGCCGTACACATTTTTAATGATCTTTAAGTGTCAAAACGTTATTTGAAGTCAACATTTTTATCATGGTAAAGTTCACTTACAAGCAACGTTTGGAAACCATTAAAAGTTCTTACCGAAATTCTGAGTCGGTGGTCGCAACTTTAATAATCATCTTCAGCGATGAAGCTCATTTTTTGCCGAGTGGTTTTGTCAATAAACGAAATATGCGTTTTTGGACAACAACAAGTCCACATCTAAGCAATAATTTATTGTGTGGTGTGGTTTTCATGCCTCAGGTGTGATTGGGCCGTATTTTTCGTCGGTAAAAACAATCGTCCTACTACCGTCAATGGAGAGCGCTATCTTGCATTGGTAGAAAATTATTTTTAGCCAGAATTGGAGGAGCTTGACTTAGAAAAATTCGGTAAACGTGTAATTTTGAGAAATGGTCGGTCGAATGGCCACCTCTTTCAAGCGGTTAAACGTAATTGGATTTCTTTTTATGGGCCACATCAAGTCATTGGTCTATGCCAACAACTTAAGACCAGATCAGAGACAACATCCAACGTGAAATTGCCAACGTTCTGGTCAAATGTGTGCAAGAGTGGTGGAAAATTGGGTCCAAAGATGTAAACCGGCTCGTGGTGGTCATATGACCGAAATCGAATTTCATTCTTTAAAGGTAATATTTGCACTACCCCTGAAATAAATTTGAACTCTATATCTTAAATATATTTTGTTTTATTGATATATAAAATTGTTATGTCCTTAATGGAAAACTCTGTATAATTTACATTTAAAAAAAATATTCCCTGCAATCTTTAGAATCATTTTATTTTAAAAGGATGAACAATATTGTATGCGAATTGAAATTTACACCATAATTTAATTCAGAATAATCGTAAAGAACAGTAAAGAACACTCTTTTCAAATAATGAAACCCCACATTTTTTTCAGATAACCTTCAAAATGAATTTCCTCTCTTTGGCAATTTTCGCATATCCCCAGCATTTTTTAAAGCAAACATTCGTATTTACGATTTTGCAAATGATTTTGATTTTAGGTAGAAAATTATGGCATGATGGGAAATCTCAGAATCTGTCTGTGGGGGTGGTTTGTCTGAGGGGGTGGTGTGTCTGTGTTTATTTAAACGATGTCCATTTGGACGCTTTCTTTGTATATGTGAGAGGTTGTATGATTTTCCACTTGATTTAAAGTGTCAGTGTTAAGTCGTAACCGAAGAAAATCATGAAGAAGGAGAAACGGAAGAAACCCCAAAAAGAGGTCGGACACATACAGTTAAATCTCCACAAGCCCCACATCGCCATATTGGCAGTGACTAAATCAACAGACATATGTAAATACTCCACCCACACTCGCACATTTACATCTATAATCAAACGAATATTATTACAATAACAAAAAAAGAAGGGTCCTTTAAATGGTACGTAAGTAAGCAAAGGGGTTACGTTAAGAAGCTATAGTTTTGGGTTCATTTATGACTCGCCTTTTTGGCTTTGCTGTCAATGTCATGGCTAAGGGAATTGTCAGCAAGCAAACGAGAGAGAGAGAGAGAGAGAGAGAGAGAGATACCTAAAACGCAACAAAGGAAGATAACAATTTTAAATATTTTACTTCAGTTTCGAAGGTTCTTTTCCCACTTTTCTGTTTTGGTCACAGAGCTTTTTGTAGGGATGCTTTTTGGCAAAATCATTCTCACATTCAAGGAAATCAAAAAAGGATTTAAGACTATTTTTGTATAGCCGGTAAAGATGTTAAGTCATAATGACACGGTCTTCTTATCAGATAACCAAATGGATAAGCAGACACCAAAAGCTCAGAGATTTCTCTTCATTCGTGTTGGCCAAAGTTTATGGTTACATTTAGGGTAATTTATTTGTTGTCTGCATTTTTGCTTGTGGGATTCAAGAATTAAAAAAATCATTCCTTGTAGTTTATATCGAACTTTTTTGTATTCGAATCATGCACACACAAATCAGTGGTAAAATAACTCTTTTCATTAAATAAATTTAATTATTAAACTTTGTGTATTGTTTTGGTTTAACATTGTTTTCTATTTTAGATTTATTTTCTGGGGATGATCGTCGTTGACAAATAAAATATTGGATAAAAAAATCGAATACAAATAAATTAAAAACCTCCTTTTTTGTATGTGATCTCGAGCCAGACAATTTAGAAAAGTATAAATTCTTTTCATGACTTGAGCAGTTTTTTATTCTGGTTCGAGACCTTTATGTTGTTTCTTTTTCAGAATCAACGTAAAAATAAGAAATTGGTGAAAGGTATTTGCTACAGTTGCCAGACAGACTGTACAGTTGTTTCTTTTTACTAAAAACAGGAAAATATCTGTAAATTAGTTGCAAATTCCAATATTAAAGGCATGTTTTATTATAGTTATAAGTATATATAATTCATGTTAAATTAAGCACGACTTGTAAGAGTTGTTGTTACGATAAGCAAACAACATTAACTGTTTTTAAGTATTTCTCCAATGTAATGGGTGTGACCGCAGTTATTTTATAAAAGGTATGCTTGACGTACACACAAGTTAACCTTAATCCGGCTAAAAATGTCCAATACTTTTCAGCGACGGATTGTTTCTACCTCCTAGAAGAAATAGATATTGATCTCTTTCAACAAATTTCCAAACGACGGGTGGTCCAACCATTATGCGCGATTTTTATTGTAAGTCACATCTTAACGACAAGTTTTTTATCCAACTTTACTTTATATTTCTATGTTCCAGAGTTTGACACGTTTTGCCTGTTAAAGCCTTTTACGAAAATGGGTTTTCAAATCAAAATGCATTTCGTGCACTTTGAAGCAGAATTGCCTCATTTGGGCAAATGAGAATCCACGAGTAATTTTTGAATAGCCGATGCATCCACAAAGAATGACTGTTCGGTGCGGTTTACGGGCTCGTGGCGTCATCGGGCCGACTTCTTCGAAAATTAGATTGGCCTAGCAGTTTCCGTGAATGGCGTTCGCTATCGCAAGATGATAACGGACTTCTTGAGGCCAGAAATTGAGGATATGGACCAGGCCGATATGTGGTTCCAGCAGGTGCCACACATCCAACGAAACAATAGCTATTTGGCGCGAGAAATTCAATGGCCGTGTCATCGATGTTAATTGATTTGAGACCGTTGGACTTATTTCTTTGGGGATATTTATAAGTAAAACAAAACGTGTACGACAATAAGCCAATAACAATTCAAGAGCTAAATGATGAGATTATTAATGACATTAACGACGTTGAACCTTCATAATGTCTCAGAGTCATTAAAAATATAAGCCACCGAATAGAGGTAAGCCACCGAAGCCTTGGCGAGCATTTGGCCGATATTTTGTTTCACACATAATTGACATATACCCTATTATCATAATAAATAGCACTAAAATAATTCTCTGAAAACGCTTTGTTTAATTTACAATCAACATCGTGCGTTTTAGTTGGATCACCCTTTATATGTTTGAAAATTTACATTTGAAAGTCATATGTCAACCTAAAAATGAAAAGAAACCACTCAAGACAAAAAATTAGCAGCAGATAAAAATATAAAATGCTTTTTTAATTAAATACGCTGGCATTTAAAGGCGTTGGTGTGCTGGGTATCAAAAAACAGTGCGTTCTATTTTTCGTAGCAGAAGCGTTTTGTAAAAAAAGGAGCCGTCGGTTAAAACCCTAGCACAGCCGCGAAAGTTTTGTAAAGCAAATCAGCTTCAAACTCTGGCCGATATAACATACGAATGAAATTCGTTGGATTTGGTTCGTATATGCGAATTAAAAAAACATTTTTTAATGATGTTCTTTTAGAATTTTGTAGTTAACACCGAAACACGATAACTACCAAATCCACGACATGCTTTTCAAACAACGCTACCGCAGCAACCATCAAACAAGAGCAGCTCTATTCAAACTAGACAAACAAAACAGATTGATCAATAGATCTCTCGCACTATCACTACAGTTGACATTGACAGTTGTTTTTAAAGTCTGGACAAAATGAGTTGCAAAAATTGTGTCGTCCTTTAAAGGCGCCGCAAATATTTCTCGCGTTTAATTTAATCAAATTCTTCAGTTTGTAAAGTGAAATTGTGTTTAGTGGTTTATATTCCTCAATGTAGTTTCATTAATTAAAGCTTATTCGACAGAGGAAATAATGAAAGAAAGTTTACGGGCGTCGGGCTTGTGAAATATCTTTGAAGCGTTAAAAGTGTCTGTGAGAACAATATAAAACAAGAATATGTACAGAAAAGTAATATTATATCACTAACATATGTACGTCTTATTAAATAAAAGGGCTGCATAATGTGAAAAAACTAAAAGAAGTTCGTTTGGCTCTTTGGGGCCAAATATCATCACCTGCAACTTCTTGTTTACATTTTATTGTTGTGTATTGTCGTCCATATTGCCGTTATTCTGCTTCTTCCGCTGTTAAACGTGTGCGTTACAATATTTACGTCAACGACTAATACTTCCAGAAGAAACGTTGGAGGATAACAGTTGCAACTGGAAAATGAACAAATCCATGTGGCAGAAATAGACTTTTAATATGGAATTTTCGTTGAAGAGAATAAGAGAGCAACACTACTTTACGTCAACTAAGTAAGAGAACTTCGAGTGTTAAAACAGTTAATAAGAGGAAATACAGTGAAATAGCTACAGGGGACCACAAAAATTGACAACATAAACAGGTAAGTTACGTTTTTTGTTAATGTCATGCTACGAGGGCGGTTCGGAAAGTTCTTAGCCTATCAATTAAAGAGAATAGTTAGTTTTCCAAAAATATTTTTATTTTTCAATATAATCTCCTGAAGCTTCAATACACTTAGTCCAACGCTTATCTAGCAATTCTGTCCCTTGATTAAAATAGTTTTCCTCAAGGTCTTCAAAATAGTGGTTTACAACTGTAATTGCATCTTCATTTGAGGTAAAGCGCTTGCCAGCAAGGATTTTTTTTAGACTTGGGAACAGGTAAAAGTCACTGGGAGCTAAATCAAGAGAATAAGGTGGGTGGTCAAGCAACTCGTACTTTAATTCGTTTTTGTGTTGTAAGCCAGGACGTTTTTCTCGAATTTGTACATTTAATTGATCTAAAAGGTTGCAATAGTACTCTGAATTTATTGTTTTACCCTTTTGCAGATAGTCAGTCAATAAAATACATTTGAAGTCCCAAAAAACCGTTGCCATAACCTTACCAGCCGATTGAATTGTTTTGCCTTCTTTGGGGCATTTTCTCCAGCTTCAGTCCATTGTTTGGATTGTTCTTTTGTCTCTGGAGCATAGTGGTGGATCCATGTCTCATCAACAGTTATGAAACGACGCTTAAAATCCATTTTATTTCGCTGAAAACGATCCAAACAAGCTTGAGAAATGTTCATTCTTATGCGTTTTTGGTCGACTGTTAACAAGTCCGGCACCCATCTTGCAGAAAGCTTTTTCATCTGTAGTTCTTCATGCAAAATTAAATGGACTCGATCATTTGAGATGCCCATGATATTAGCTATTTCACGCACTTTTATTCGTCGATCATTTAATATCATATCATGCACTTTGGCTACAATTTCTGTTGTTGTTGCTGTTTTTAGACGTCCACTACGTGGTTCATCTTCAATGTTTGTACGACCACGTTTAAATTCAGCAACCCAATTTTTTACTGTTGCATATGAAGGAGCACTTTCACCTAACACATTCACCATATCATTATGAATTTCTTGTCCCGATAAAACTTTTTTATGTAAATATTTAATGACACCACGCATTTCTAATTTTTCCAGTGTAAAAAAATCGCGGATGCGTCCTTTGTGAACACCTGTTTCTATATGAAGGAGTTGCCAGATCGAAACATATTTTTTCGATCTGTTCATAGCAGAGATGGAAGTTTCCAAAACACTTAACTTTTTTCTGTTTATACCGCGCTTTTTGTGCTAGGCTAAGAAGTTTCCGAACCGCCCTCGTTGTTAAGGTATGCATCAAATATACCAAATTTAGTCTTAATTGTTAGTATTGATAAAACGATGTAAATAAATGGCAAATTGGCAAAAGGTAGATACGCTTTTAGTAGAACAAACTTTTGCTATGTTTACGCGATTATCGCAGTTAGTTTCACAATTACTAGAGTTTTTTTTTTAAATTATTCTAATCTTTTGTAATGGAAAGATTTAAATTACCACGCGAACCAATTTTTTATTCCATTATATCTTCCATCATAGGATGGAGTATATTACTTACCTTGTCATAATTGTAATTGCAGGCCCTACTAAGATTACTAGGTGGGTCATTTTAAATTTTGAAGCGGCTGTAAAAAAGGTTCTAAAATTTTTTTAAAACTTCTGGTTTTATTGAAAAGTTTGAACTTTGTCATTTAATAGTGGAACACAATAGGCGTGTTCTACGGCGATAATTTCAAAACTACACGAGAATTTTTTGAAATTTCTTTGTATACAATAACTGATTGGCTTTAGGCATCATAAACCGTTTGATTTGAAAATTTGTAATTTGTAGAAAAAATTATTCAAGCCGTTTGATTTGAAAATTTGTAATTTGTAGAAAAAATTATTCAGGAAATAATGTATGCAAGTAATAGGGGATATGGGATTTTGAAGAACTATCTTCCCAAAAATGTTAATTATTTAAAACAAACGGGTTTTAACACAAATTATCTATGGTTTCCTGAATCATTTTTCGATTCTTGTGCAATGGTGTAAAGTTATCACGTTAGCGACCTCCTTCCTTAGCGATTTGGCAATAGAACACGGCCAATATCATTCATTTGACTACCTTAAATGGCTCGGCAGTACCTTATCCGATCTACCCAATTTTTTAGTACATTTTCGATTGTTTCGGTTCGAATCTCTTCAATGGAAACTTCGATTTCATGTTTCAACGCTTTAATTGTATCCAGATACAATTAAAGCTTTGCGTAAAATTTATCCTTAATCGCTCCCCACAAAAAAAATCCAAAGGGCTCAAATCATAGCTCCTAGGCGGTCAATTGACATCACAATTTCAGCTGATTATTTCATTTTTTAAAACAGTGCGTAAAATATCGATGGTTGCGTTGGTTGTGTGACATGTGACTTTTCAAAAAAAAACGTTACTTTATAAAATTTTTCAACGTAATCTCCTTTTAGCTCAATGCACTTAGTCCAACTTTCTCCAATTTTTGTTTTCCTTCCAAAAATATCATTTTTCGAGGTCCATAAAATATGCATTTGTTCGATCAATAATTTCATCGTTGGAGCTTAATCTCTTTCCACCGAGCCATTTCAGACAGCTTTTTTAAACTCAACTGATCATGTAAAATCAAAACCGCACTGCCATATGAAATGCGGATTGTATCAACAATCTCAAGCTCTTTTTCTCGTGGGTTTTTTCGACATTTTCGGGTGTATTAACCTCAATTGGCCGTCCAGATCGTTCAGCGTCATTTGTACTTGTGGCGAAAGACAGTAAACCACTTTTTTCCATTGAAATTGATGGTGCAGAGTCCCCATAGTATTTATCAAGCTTTTCCGTGGTTTGGTTGACGGGTTTTCCGCAAAAAATAATGTTTAATGAACACTTGAAATTCATTTTTTCCATTTTTAACAAAATCCACGAGGTTGTATGTTTTGAACAGCTGTTAAACACAAACTAAATGATGGAACTTTTTCAAAATAGTCTATCTGGCAATAGTCTTTTAACAGATTGTACGTGATGGGAGCAGTGCTGCATTTTATATAACTACGATGGAAGTTGTAAAGTCACGCAATTATTGATCTGCCCTCGTACTTAAACAGCAATACATTAAGAGAATATTAATCTGTGAATTTGTAAGCTTAGGTTATAAATATTAAAATAAAAATTATTATTAATGAAGCTGTATATTAGCTGTGCTTTAAAATAGGTCATGACGTGTTGCCTGAAAATTTAAGTTTTTGTGAAATGATTATCGGAGATTATAGCGTAAAAAGAATTTTAACCTTAATATTTAATGTAATGACGAGGCATTGAATCCGCCAGTTTCTGACACGTCTGTATAATAATATGTTCCTAACTACTTAAAACGTTCGCCATATATTTTCAATAGGGTTTAACTCCTTGGCGAAAGTCCCCATTACCACGAGGCAACTTTACTTGCCGCAACTTTCTGTTTGTAGGAAAAAGAGGTAAGGGGAATAAGAAGAGAAAAAAAATTGCCCGTACTATCAATTACTTCTGTGTTTTTCGTAGTGTGAAGTTGGCTGCAGATTAGTACATTTACTTTGGTTTTGTAGGACCAAAAAATGTTTCGTCACTTAATCACTGGACAATCCGAATGAACTTTGGTAAATGTTAACCGATTGCTAACTTTTGCTTTAAACCGCAATTGTACTTTCTGCTCAATTTTTGCCATCAAATTATTATTAATAGACAGTTTTCTTATTGTTGAGGTATTGACGCCAAAGTTTTATTGCTTTTACAGAGGTAAGCAATGGATATTTTTTGACATGGCGAAGGATTCGTCTTTGGAAAACTGTTTTTTGCTACTAGTTTGTGGTTGTGGGTTATTACTGATTGCATTTTTTACCATTTTTTTTCGAGCACCTAACTATTTCAGCTATTCCCTTAAGCTTTTACCCTATTTAGTTTTTTTTTCAAAGATTCTGCACTCATCACTGCAGTGTTTGTTTCTTCCCATGTTTATATCTAGTTTATATTAAATACTTTAAATAACATTAAAACTATAACAATAAGAACCTATACTTAGCTTTATGGCAAAAATATTTTTAAAAATAGCTTATCGCCCTGTATAGGATCTCCGATTATATTTCGAGGCATTGCAAACGGAATAACAAATACACTTTATCCTTTTGTTGAGGGTAAATGAAAATTATTGTAGACTATATAAGCCTAGTTCGTTTGGGCTTACTATCTAGTTGGTGGATTCAAGTTTTCTACAATGCGACTTATTGATTGCGCACAGAAGCCACAATGCCGGAGTTTTGCTATGTCTTTAAATATTGTTATTTTAAAACGTTAACGAAATACATTTTTAATCGCAAAACCAACAAAGCAACCTTTCCATTCTTATGCTCTTTTTTCACTAGGCACTTTTTAGATGTTAAATTTAATAAAAATTCCTTAGTTTTGAGTCGTCCTATTTTATGCTATTGAATTTGGATGGATATACTTTGCGCATCAAATGGCTTTAAATGTTTCCAGTTAATAAATTTACCGTACCAAATAAATGTGGAAGGACGATGGCGATGAACTTTACTCCGTTCACAATGTCAGAGTATTTGTCACTTCCGGTTCTCTTGTGTCTTTTGACCACATTATGACTTTTGCGGAAATATGTCACAAACAAATCATGCAAATGAAAATGACACAAAACGTGCATTCACAATTGTACAAACACATATTTGAATGTGAATATCTGCACACATTTGGGGATGTACAGGGTAGCTCAGATACAGGAATCTTTTAGGATTATAGGTTCTTCTATTTTCTCTAAAATCCGAACTGTCATGAACAACTTTTTAACGGCGTGCTCTTATATTCTTTAAGAGATTGTCTAGCTGGCAGACAACGTACTTACCCTCCCAACAATTGATCATCCATCGTCAAATGCGTTACGCTTCATTCACTTCCAAACGGTAATTGGAAGATAGCTTGAATTTTACTTGCAGTCGTCTTTTAATCATCCAGACGAAGTTTGGAAGATTGTTTGCTGTTTACAATACCAGCCAAAAAAGGCTTCTAAACAAAAGCAAAATTATGCACTTCTGCCAAAGCCAAGCAAAAATCAAAAGCAAAACAGAGGCAAATAAAAAAATAACAAATATGTATGAGAATTTAACACGTGGTACAAATTTCAAAAAAAAATTATAATTGATGGAGGTCATAGTAAAGAAAGTTGTGGACAAGTGTTTCTAGTCAAATGTTTTCATGTTATGATGTTTCGTTACGTAATACTTCCTTCAATAGACTTTCAAGTGAATTATTCGTAATTTTATGAACTTAATAAACTACATTTAATGTATACAACAATTTTTATTATGTTGAGGATAACAATTCAACTTTCGGGAGATGAGTTTGCGTCACTTTAAATTTACTTCTAAACGGCACTATGTAGTGACTCCTAAAAAGCACTATAAGCTGACTTCTAACAGGCATTTAAAAGTAACTTCCAAGAAGGAACTATGAAGTGACTCTTTATAGTTACGCTAAATTGGCTTCCTGAAGTTAACTCCGGGGGGTACAACTTCTCAATACGGAAGACACTTCTACAATGAAAAAACAGTATCGCAGACGATTACTTTTAACTTCTCAGCATTACTTCCGCGATATAAAATGTTGGCAGGGTATGATCCTACAAATAAGAATATGGCTACTGTCACTAAAACTATTTGATTCAATCCTGTGATCTCAACATCTTAACATATTTCACATTGGACTGATAAGGATTTGTAAGTAAATATTGGATTATTCGTAAACAGGGATATTTCGTTATAGCTACTCACTTTGTGTTTTATTGAAATGCAAAATATAACCAAAAATTAAAATTGTTTCTTCTGTAGATTGAATTATCTGCACGAGACTTTCCCTAAAGCCATGGATCCGTAGAAACAAACATCTTAGACTGTAAGGTTTGACTTAGACTGTAAGGTTTGACTTTCTCAAACTGAAAATTGTACTGACTGGACTGAAAATAACAAATTACATCCTTAAGTCCCTCAATCTAACATTGAAGAACAAGAGGGACATTATTTCAAATCAGTAGTGCACAATACAGCTTTCACAGTCGTGCTTACTAATCATAAAAAACGCGAATGCCCAGCGGGTAAATTAACAAAGCCTTCTTATAAGAGACCTTTAAGAATGCCTTTTTTAATTTAAGTCGTTTGTACCTACCGTACACATGTCGTTTTCCTAAGGAAGCCTGCTAGGAGGCCTTGTAATTATTGCTTTACTAATTCGTCGTTGCATTGTTTAAAAAGGCCTGCAAAAAGACCTTCATATTTTTAATGTTAGCCTCTTCTGGAGCTGATACAATAATACGAAATAAAGCATTAATTAAAAAAATATATTTTTTTAATGATAGAGATCCAATAAAGATTCCTGACTCCCTTCTTGTGGAAGGCATGCTACCATGCCTAGTCGGTGAAGGCAGCACGAAACGTGTTCGTCAAAGCGATGGAAAGTATAAATATAGATATGCTTGCCATTTTACGTCAGCACTCGTGAGAGTAGCAACTAAAAGGTTCAAACGTTAGTTGGTTCGAATCCAGTAAAGGAAAATTTAATCAACTAATAAAATTGAAATTTTTGAACTTTAAAAATAATTTTTCAGTTAGAATTTTTTTAATATCTGTAAAGGCATTCTAGAAGACTATATTTTGCAGGCCTTCTTAATGACTTTCAATAGAGGGAAGCTTGGCAAGTCTCGCTCTGCAATCTAACCCCGTGCGAATTTGAAATGAGAGTAGAAGCATGTAGCAATCATGTCTCTAAGCACCCTAAGAAGGCTTCCTAGAATGCCTTGCTGGGAATTTATATCATAGCTAGAATATAGCAAAAACTAACAATTGAATCACCCTTTATTCAAATAAACACTCACACATACCAATCCAGCCAACAGTGAAAGTCAACACAAAAATGTGTGTTTTTGTCACGATTTCCTTTGTGTTGTTTCCATTTTGTTTATCACAAAAACACTGAATGAAGGAAGAGTGCAAAAAAGAATCACATTTTCATATCATCTCTTTTATGTTTATTATTTTCACTCATATAAACAAAAACTACAGGCCAACCAGTCAAAAACAACAGACCAAACACGGAAAAATATAAAGAACAATTTTTTAACAAATAAATTTCAGGAACATACGTCGTTCAAATAATGCACAGGATGGAACACACAAAAAAAAAGATAAAAAATGGTTGAGGATAAATTTGTTTATAAAGCAGTCAAGAAAAGATAGACCAACGCCAACCGGCTAAAGTCCCCTAAGAGGACAATGTACATGGATGCATGGGAGCAGCTATAGATGTACGAGCAAAACAGGGTGCCACTGTTGGTGCGGCAGTACGAGTATTTTGGTGCTACGGATGAGAGAAAAACGTTTTAAATCGCATCTTTTATTAGATGGAACAACAGTGAATACTTCAAAGGTTTTGCTAAATCGTTAAGCCTGGGATATGCTCCCCTTTATTTTCGAAATTATCTTGGTAGTTTTTAGTGCTTTCTAAAAGTCTCTAGTACACCATTTCGATGTCCTGCTTTCGATATATATTGTTTAACAGTATCTACACTATTTTGAATTGAAACAAATTGGATCTTGTAAGCCTTTAAACTTCGAGACCAAAAGGCTGCTTACGGAGTCTAATCGATTGATTAAGGTCTCTAGCATCATACTCTCTAGCATCATACTCGCAACGGGCTGACGTAGTGTAATGTCTAGACTGTCCTACGGTAAATCTCGGTTCAAATCCGAGTGTGACCAACTCACTTTAAGCGTCGCGTACTTCACCAGTGACTTTTCATCCTTAATGTAATTTCTCTGATTCAACGACAAGTAATTATCTGGAAGTACCTCAAAATTGGATCGAATCCAATAAAATATTAAGCAGGTATACCAAAGAACTTTTCTATCTTTTCCATCACTTTAGCAAAGCTGCACCCTTTCGTCGTACTTCTATGGGTATGTTGAAATTGACTTTGGGACAACTTGTCCTCCCAGCCACTGATGTCTTTTTGTATCTTCTTTTCGTTGGTTGGTCTTTCGGTTTTCGGGAGTCCCATCTGATGACGACTTCTCGCTTGTCGGGTTGGTCGGTAGTCATAACTGAAGTAATCAACTCTCAAACAACAGCACTACAAATGTTCTCATAAAGTTGATTATGAAAATTTCATTTTGATGGTCAGTTCGACCGACCGAAAACATGAACAGCATCAAAAAAAAAGAAGAAAAGAAAAATTATTTGAAATACTCAAGAGTATCCCTCTTCAAAGTAAATGCATATAAAATACATATACACAAGTACATGTATGAGTATGTGAAACGTTGAAACACATTCATATAAACGAGTGTAAAATGAAAAGTTTGGGGTAAAAATTAGTAGAACCCAAGGACTTTAATAGAACTCCCAATTATAGCAGAATCTTCAAGAGAAAGATTAAGTTCGGAGCTTATCGAACCATGTTTCATATAACACTTAGCTCCTGAGTTGAGAGACTGTAGACTGTTTCACTTGCTTTGTCTAGACCTTAAGCAGCATTTAAAATATTTGCATAAAGCCGTTTATCTCTCTGGAGAAAGTAAACTAAAATCTTTGATTGATGTTGTCATGCACTTTTGTAATTGCATTGATTTAATGCTATTTTTCATTACGTCAATGAAAATTTCTTTACATGCACACAAAGTAATAATCAGTTGGAAATCTGTAAATAATAGACTTTTAGTTGCAAACACCAAATGTTAAAAATCATGATGGAAATTCTGTTGGACGGTACAAAATTTAACTGCTATGCCAATATTATGATAACGACAACTTTGTGTTTGGTCACATTAAACGAATGAAGTTAAAATTTTTGGTTGCCAGTACCGCCTGTTGTGACAACTAATAGATTTGTCACAACAGGCGGTTGTGACAAACAAACAATTGGAAAAAAAAATAATTATTTCGCTCTTATAACCAAAAACGGGTGCATCTAAGAAACAGTTAAATTGTAAAAATAAATACTCGTATGAAAACAATTAATAAAAAAGTTACTACGGCGAAATTTAAAAAATTCTCTGAAAATCATATTGTCGAAATGAAAATTTCTTTCTACAATTGCCCAGCGGATCAGAGAAATTACATCAATGGGTCCCAAAATTAGACAATATAAATTGAAAATGTCTTTCAATAATCTTTTTTAATTGGTCTTGAAGAGTTTTAATTGAAGCTTTAAATCCTGATAACCTTATTTATTTTAAAACTGAAAGTCAAATATTATTTCGATATTCATAGGATTCAACTTTGTCACACCCACCGATATATTCAGTTCCAGTTACTAAAAATTTAGTGCATTGCACTAATGGAAACTTAAAAGTACATGTTAGCTTAATCATTAGGTTGGCAAAAACATTTGATAGTGGGTACGAATATTCAGTTTGACGAGAAGGATCGGTTCCAAATTAATTGTTTGGCAAAAATTACTAATTGTTTGGTTGTAATAATAATGAAAATGCGAATATTTATCATCAAAATTGGTTTTATTGTTTTTCAAAGTATTCTCCAGCATGATTTGTACCCTTTTGCATGCGCTCCAACCAACTGTTGAAGCACTTTTTTCACTCCGATAGAGACACCTTCAAAACATGGTTTTTGAACCACGCATTTTTTCTTGATGTGCGGGAATAAGAAGAAGTCGTGGGTGCCAAGTCAGGGCTTAACGGATGACCCATCAGCTCGAAGCTTTGGTCGGTCAAAAAGACGTTAGTTTCAGCCGATGTGTGAGAGCTCGCATTATCATGGCGCACAATGATTCGGCTTCTCTTGTTCGTTTTTCGAATTTCTCCGAAGACTTCATACAAGCAAATTGTGGTGTACCACTCAGAATTGATTGTCCTACGTTGCTTAAGCGGAACAGTCGCCACATGATCAGTTTTGCCGAAGAAACAGGCGACCATTTGCTTCGAAGTGCTTCTTCCACGAACAACTTTCGTTGGATTTGGCTCGTCTTCGAAGACCCACACGGTCGATTTCTGTTTTGTTTCGGGCTCATATGCATAGATCCATAATTCGTCACCTGTGACGATCTTATAAACGTCTTTTGAAGCACCGCGATCGTATTTTTTCAAAATTTCTTTGCACCAAATGACACTAGCCTTTTTTTTTAGCAATTGTCAAATTGCGCGGGATACAACGAGAACAAACCTTTTTTAACGGCCAGTTGTTCATGCAATTACATTCATGCGAATGTATGCTGGTGGAAAAAATGCCCAAGGATGACTCTATCTCACGGTATGTCACATGACGATCTTGCATCATCAGTTCACGCACGGCATCAATGTTCTCTGGCACAACGGCCGTTTTTATACGACCTTCGTCTTTGAGCGAGCGTCGGCCACGATTGAAATCATTACAACCAAATGATGGCCTTACTTCAAAACGTTCTGAGTTTATGCCAAAAAAATGTCAAACTTTTTAATAGAAATGTCATATGGCGCCAGACTACACTTGGTTTTGCCTAGGCCTCAAATATGTATAGCAACCCTCATAATAAAATTAGAACCGCATATCGTAATAGTTTCACTTCGAATTGATCGTTGGTTTCATCAATTGGTAATAACAACAAATTATTTCGTTCTAATAATTATCTGCTTGTCTACCCAGAAATATGAAATACAAATTGAAAAAATTTAAATTGATTTATTTGTTTAAAATTATTTATTCTTCCTAGCTATTGGAAAAAAAATATGTTGGAATGGCAATTGAAAAACCTTTCTATAAATGCAAAGGTGATAACAAAATAATTTTGATTATATAATTTATTATTTTAAGGACATTGCCTAATTGATCATGAAATTTTATTTTGGATCAAAGGTTTCAAGTGCTGAAAGTAACAGTACATGAACCAACATTCGTTTATGCTAATGAAATACTTGGAGTACAATAAACCATGATTACGCTTTTGTTTGTTGGTTGGGAAAAAATCGGTTGTGACAACGAATCTGTTCTCTGTGTATGGGATTAATCGCTATATCTTTGCAGTGTGACTAACATCAGCATTTAGTCATAATAGTCATGAATCACCGTTTGGTGTTGGTAGAGTGATCAGTTCGGGTTTAAAAAACTGGCACTTCGGTTTCTTGAGACAGAAAAAAACCGTCGGTATCTTGAATTTTTTTTTTCGGTTTTACAAAAAATCGGTTGCGACAACGAATCTGTTGTCTGTGTATGGGAGTTATTGCTATTCCTTTAAAGTGTGACATACTTCAGCATTTAGCCATAATAGTCATGAATCACTGTTTGGTGTTGGTAGGGTGATCAGTTCGAGTTTAAAAAACTGGCAGTTCGGGTTCTTGAGACAGAAAAAAACCGTCGGTATCTTGAATTTTTTTTCGGTTTTACAATAATCCGGTTTTTGTGTCTATAACCTAGTTTTTAAATTGCTGTTTAAACAAGACACATAATTATATATATCTTACAGGCAATATAGTAACCAGATATGGTTACTACATGGTCACCGCAACAATAATATGTTCTCTACAATAAAAGCATGTATGATTGCGGCTATATTAATATTGTTGAAATGTAACAATAATATTATTGCCAAACTTAGAAATGAAAATATAGTTGTATCAACCATATAAACTTGATTAGTATAACAAAAGTATTGTTGTTTAAAATTTACGTCAACAATAATATGATACCGTATGGTTACGACTATGAACATTACAAAACAGGTTTTATAGAGCATATATGTATCGCACACACATACATATATGCTCTGTATACTGATATACTAAAAAACACACACACACACGATACAGTGCATGGTTGTTGAAAAAACAACACCAATCGAAAGGTAGTTTGAGGGATTTTTATTGTGTTTACTTTCTTCGTTGAAATACTCTACTAGCGACTGGTTCTCGTTTACTTAAAATCTGCCTGCACTTAAGTATATAGCCATTGATCGTGGTTTAATCACATTCGTTACTTGGGGTCAAGGGATGGTGAAGTAGCGTTTACCCCTGCTGGAAACTAAAAGTATTTCGACTGCCGTTGGAAAATTTTTTTTTTGATTGAAATGTTCAAAAACAAGTAAAAATGTTAAGTTTGGCTGTGCAGAACTTTGGATACCCTCCACCAGATTCCCAAATAAAGTGTATATACAGAAATCTTTATGTGCAAAATTTCATTTCGATAGGTCAAGCTTGTGGTGAGTTATCGTCATATTATTTCTCAAAGCCCATGAGACCGTTTGTGTGGGAGGTACCAGTGGGACTTTTCCGATCTCAACAGAATTTGGCGCAGAGATGTGTTCTATATAAATTTTTATGTAGAAAATTTCATCTCGATAGGTCAAGTTTTAGTGAGTTATTTTCATATTATTTTTCAAGGCCCATGAGACCGTTTGCGTGGGAAGTACCAGTAGGGCCTTTCCGATCTTAGCCAAATTTAGCGCAAAATTCTGTTCTATATATTAATCTTTATGCCGAAAATTTCGTCTCGATAGGTCAAGTGTGTGGTGAGTTATTTTTTCAAGGCCCATGAGACCGTTAGTGTAGGAGGTACCATTAGGACTTTTCCGATCTCAGCCGAATTCAGCGTAGAAGTGTGTTGTTATTAGAAATCTTGATGTGTAAAATTTCATTTCGATAGGTCAAGTTTGTGGTGAGTTGTAGTCATATTATTTATCAAGGCCCATAAGGCCGTTTGTATGGGAGGTACAAGGAATGGTGGCCCAATCTAAACCATTTTTACATAGATGATTGCGCCTATATAGAGATTATTATTTGCAAAATTTCAGTGATTTTGCTCAATAAACTGGACGGATATTTCCAATTAAAAAACTAATTTTTATTAGGTTGAGGGTCTCCAACACCAACTATATAGCCCATTTTCAATACCAACCATGCTAGGTTAACTACAAATGTTTGTGCCAAGTTCCCTCCCCTAGCTCCCTAGCTGTTCATGCAGGCTCTATCTTGTTTTCAACAGACGGACAGCCGGACAACATGGCTAGATCGTCTTAGAAGGAGGATCAAGAATATATACACTTTGTTGGGTCTCCGATGATTATTTCAAGGTGTTACAGACAGAATGACAAAACTAATACACCCTCCATTGTATGGTGGAGGGTAGAAAAACATGGCCTCAAATCTGGCTATGGACTAATTGTAATGCAATTTAAAATAACTTGCTTGATAAAAATCTCTAGTTTTGATTAACAACCCAATCCTAATAAATAATTTTGGGTTCATAGTATGGTTGAGTGAATCATACTATGGTTGTAGGGATAACAGTACGGTTGAGTGTCAATCATACTATGGTTGTGGGGATCATAATATGGTTGCGTGTGAATCATGCTTTGGTTGTGAGGATCATACTATGGTTGTACGAGAGATATACTATGGTTGTGAGGATCATAATATGGTTGTGGAGATAATAGTATGGTTGACTATGAATCATATTATAGTTGTGAGGATCATATTATGGATGTGGAGATCATAGTATGGTTGAGTGTGAATCATATTATGGTTGTGGGGGTCATAGTATATATATGTGTGAATCATACTATTGTTGTGAGGATCATAATATTATTGTGCCACAACCATATACCCAACAATAGTATGATCCTCTTCGAATATTGTCACCCCAACAGCGTGCAGCTTAATTTATTAAAAAATATAATTCAAAGCCATAAACTATGCTAGTGAACTAGTTTACACTAGCATAGTGTAGAGCCAATACGTTACAAATAGAAAAAGTTTGGCTAACTACTTTAGTTCGTTGTTAATCACGGTACTTTCCATGCCATACAAATGCTATTTTATCAATCCATTCTGCATGCATTTCGAGTTGTATCCTTTCATGATGCTTCTCGTTGGAGTCCTTTTTCTCCCATTTTGCATACCGCTCCAACATCCTCGACGATACACCGACAGGGATGTGTGCTACATTTAAAGTTTTGAGTACATAAACTCGAACAAATATGTATTTTGTATTAAACAAATACACATGGAAATCCAAAATAAAAGCACAGGATACCGAACCACTGACTGAATGCCACTTCAATGTGGGCAAATGTATGCTGTAGCTGGACTTGTGTGTCTGTCCGATCATCAGATATGGTTTCATCATCATACAATGACTTCAAATGTATCCGTAAGTACGTGCACATGACCACCATTCACAGGATACATGATTGGATCTGATGCTGTGTTGTGGATCAGAGGGCGCGCGTACGTGTGTCTGTTTGTTATTTAGAATCCCTGTAAAAATGTTAAGTGATACCACTTGACAAAATAAGTTTCTTAACTTTTTTTCGACTACAAGTGGCAGAGTGTGTAATACCGAAATGTACATGCATACAATACGGACAGATTATAACGCAAATAAACACACATTCACAAAAACGACATGGAAATGCTTAGCCACAGGAAGAAGGATGGACGGACACGACCGACCTATTCAAAGATAATGGAGCTGTAAACGTTTTGCAGTTAAATGATAACTACGTATATGAATACGATTACGTTTTTATTTTGTGTAGTTCGTAAAAAGAATGGGGAAAAATATGATAAGCATATCATTAGTCTTCCTTGTGATATGAGCGTGAGATCAATGGCAATTGTATTCAGAATGAAAGGGAAGGAAGCTTTTTTGAGATTTTTAAAAAAAATATATATATTCATTAATTTAATTGGAATGCTGAGGGTTGTGTTAAGACGAAAATGCAAATGGAATAATTTGTTGCAAGTAATAAATAGAAGTAAAAAACTGCCCTAATTCTTGTATGCTTAGTGTAGCTAATTTTTCCAATTTTCGGGTATATTCTCGTATCTTACCAGAGATTGCATTTAGCCGATGATCTAGACATTTTTACTTCTTTAGACTATAATGTTTCTTGACTATGAGTCTGACCCCAATTTAAACAAAATCTTTAAAATAAATCCGTGTTTAGATTTGTAGTAATTATTGTAATTGACTTTTTTCGTCCGATTCAGACATGCGGGACGTTTTTTGGTCCACATGAAACAATAAGTCCAGCAACTATGCCTTTTTTTAGGGTACGAGTATATTGCTATTTTTTCTTTTATTAACAGCAAAATGATAAAATAATCAGTTGCTATTCCTAAAAATCATAAATATCTCCATTATTTTCTTCACCACAACGGATAATGGTTAACAGGAGTACTGTTAGTTTAGACTTACTAAATACCTAAATATTAAATGCTATAGGTAAGGCTAGGTTAGCTAGGTAACACTTAGTGTTGTCTGGCGCCATCTGACATTTCCATTGGAAAGTTTGACATTTTTTAGCATAAAAGTACTCAGAACGTTTTGACGTACGACCAACATTTGTGTTTTTTACAGTGACTTGTTTACAGTTTACAGTGAAAAATCGATATCGCAAAAAAAATTAAATTAACTCGTGAACATTTTCGTGTGATCATTTTTCACAACTTTCGACGTGGATAATCACAAGAGCGCTTCGATGAACTTAAAACTTTGTATGGCGATGAAGCACCATTCTATATCACTGTGAAAAACGGATATAATAAATTCATTCGTGGCCGACGCTCGCTCAAAGACGAAGGTCGTCCAAAAACAGCCGTTGTGCCAGAGAACATCGATGCCGTGCGTGAACTGATAAAGCAAGTCATGTGAAATACCTTGAGATAGAGGCATCCTTAGGCATTTCTTCCACAAGCATACATTCGATATTGCATGAACACCTGGCCGTAAAAACGGTTTGTTCTCGTTCGATCCCGCACAATTTGACAATCGCTCACAAAAAGACTCCTGTCGATTGGTGCAAAGAAATTTTGAAAAAATACAATCTCGGTGTTTCAAAAGACGTTTATAAGATCGTCACAGGTGAAGAATCATGGATCTATGCGTATGAGCCCGAAACAAAACAGCAATCGACCGTGTGGGTCTTCGGAGACAAGCCAAATCCAACGAAAGTTGTTCGTAGAAGAAGCACTTCGAAGCTAATGGTCGCCTGTTTCTTCGGCAAAACTGGTCATGTGGCGACTGTTCCGCTTGAGCAACGTAGGACGGTCAATTCTGAGTGGTACACCACAATTTGTTTGCCTGAATTCTTCAGAGAAATTCGAAAAACGAACAAGAGAAGATCATTGTGTACCATAGCAATGCGAGCTCTCACACATCGGCTCAAACCAGAGGCTTTTTGACCGGCCAAAACGTGGAATTGATGGGTTATCCGCCGTACAGCCCTGACCTGGCACCCAATGACTTCTTTTTATTCCCGCACGTCAAGAAAAAAATGCGCGGTCAACGATTTTCGTCGCCAGAAACCATGTTTTGGAGGTGTCTCCATCGGAGGGGAAAAAGTGCTTCGACAATTGGTTTGAGCGCATGCATAAGTGTATAAATCATGCTTGAGAATACTTTAAAAAACATTAAAACCATTTTTGATGATAAATATTCGCATTTTCTTTATTACGCGAGATATATGTAGCAGCCTTCATATACTCTAAAATTGTTGACTTGATTTTTTATTCAGAGAAGTGCCTATGATCGATTAACGCCATAAGTCAAAAATCCACATTAACCTTTGACACGTAGAGGATGCAATTGCGAGATTTCGGCAATCACTTTTCTATTCTTGGAAAAAATATTTAATTTAAAATGTAAACGAAAACATAAAGAAGAGCATGAGCTTCATAGCGTGGAATGGTTCATTATCATTCGCTTGTGGATGTTCTATAATCTGTTCAAGGAAACCTCATTGCTGTATACTTCCGTCATAAGAAAGAAAGTCACAAGCGCTAAAACTTCAAAATTGGGTTAACGACAGATTTGAAACACTAAATGAGTTTCTGAATTTTGTGTTAAACAAAAAAAAACTTTAAGCAAAATGGTCACATCTGCACGTAGAAAAAAAGTATGTTTGGGATAACAATATTCGAAGAGCATCATACTTTTGTTGGGTATATGGTTGCGGTACAACAATATTATGTTCCTCACAACAATAGTATGATTTACAAATATCCATACTATGATCCCCACAACCATAGTATGATTCACACTCAACCATACTGTAATATCCACAACCATATTATGATTCTCACAACCAGAGTATGTTCCTCATACAACCATAGTATGATCCTCCCACCCATAGTATGATCCTCACAACCAAAGTATGATCCTCACAACCATAGTATGATTCACACGCAACCATGTTATGATCCCCACAATTATTAAATCCTAACAATCGTACTATGATCCCCAAAGTTATTTATTAGAATTGGGTTAAGTTGTCAACAAAAGATTTTAATTATGAAAATTATTTAAAAATTCCTTAAATTCAAAAAGACAGTAGAAGAAATAAGTTTAAAAAACGTAAGAGTTTTTATTTTTAAATATTTCAGTTAATCAAAGCCAAAGCAGTTTGTTTGAAATATTTTAATTTTCATAAAAGCTATCACCTAAGGTTAAAAACCAGTTTTGTTCAGGAGAGCCATTTAAAAGAATAGGTCCCTTTCTATTTGCGCGTTCATAAAACGCGCATATCTCTGGGAGGGAACACTTTTGGGGCATGGGATCGGTCTCATTCGATGCTCAGATGTTGTCCACATCAAAGAAAGAAGTGAAAAGTTGATGAAAAGTTTTGTTCAGGAGAGCAATTTAAAAGAATGGGTCCCTTTCTATTTGCGCTTAGAATCGTCGACTTCACTTTCATAAAACGCGCATATCTATGGGAGGGAACACTTTTGGGGCATGGGATCGGTCTCATTCGATGCTCGGATGCTGCCCACATCAAAAAAAAGTGAAAAGTTGATGAAAAGTTTTGTTCAGGAGAGCCATTTTTAAGATTAGGTCCCTTTCTATTTGCGCTTAGAATCGTCGACTTCACTTTCATAAAACGCGCATATCTCTGGGAGGTAACACTTTTGGGGCATGGGATCGGTCTCATTCGATGCTCAGATGTTTTCCACATCAAAAAGAAAAAAAAATGAAAATTGATTTTTTACCCTTAGGTCCCTTTCTCTATGCGCTGTCACATATTCATATAAAGAAACATTTCAATCATACAGAATGATAGCCTTAATAATATTATTGTTAACATAAAACCCAAAAAACAATACTTTTGGCGCACCATATTTTCATTTTTTAATTTGGCAATTATACTCTTGTTAGATTTCAACAATATTAATATTGCGGCAATCATACTATTGTCAAAATTAAATTCAATAAACAATAATATGGTTGCGACGAACATACTTTTATTGCGAAGAACATATTATTATTGCCGTGACCATTTATTAACCATATTTTTTCTCTTCGAGTGTTTAGAAATCAAAAAAGCTAAATATCTCAAAACAAGTAAAATAGAGATGTGAATTTCTTTCAATCTTTCATTACCCTTAAATGCTTTAAATTTTTGTTTTGCTTTAGTTTCGGTACTCTTATTTCTAATTTCTGGAATACCAGATCAATATTTTCAGATGCTACAAACAGAATGACAAACTAAGTTTATTCACACCCCCCAACGAATAAGAGTTAAGCTATAAAAAATCTAAATATTCGAGCAATTTGGAGTTTCTTGAGCTTACATGTTTTTTATTCAAATCTTGTTACCTTAAATAAAGAAAGTTGTAATCATCCCTTTGTCATACAATCTTTGATGCGAACACTCTATCGTCACAGTCACATACGTTTAGCAAGCGTTTAAAGTGAACTTGCATGCCTTCATAAATCTCATCAAAATTCCAAAAAAAACAAAAATTATCATACAGGAAATATGTGCGGCATATCTCTGGCTTTCAAACGTTTTCAATTCCTTAAATGCGTGCGTTCTATCCAAAAACAATCCATGTATACACGCGAATTCCTCAGAGCCAAAGCGAATACCTTTTGATTTAAGTGGGTGTTTGTGTCTTCGATGGAGTAGGGCAGAAGGAACGCCGAATTGGCAGCACCCACCCATATCCACATCCTTGCAGGGCACGGGATTGAGTGGGTGCTGCCTTCAGCTCTATGCGTATCTCTGTAGGCATGTCTCTATCTATCGACGAGGATATTGTAATTGATAAGCCATATAATATTACACAAGGTAAATTGTCTGATAATGCCTGTGAACGACGTTCGAATTTTACGTAGGTTATCACTCCCCCCACCCACCATCTAATCGCGGCGACGATGTAAGAAGACAGCAAGGAGCCAAGTACGAGGGTTGAATTTTAATGTGTGGCAAGTGAGCAGAGCACCCCAGAGCAGTGTTCAAATGTAAGCAAGTTTTGCATTTTGCCGAATTGCATTTTCTTATGACACCATCGCCGAGAAGAACCCAAAACAGAGTGACAGCCACCACCAGGACAAAGCAGGCGAAAGAATATTCGGCTCTTAAGGAATTCATTAGTAAAGGGCCAACTTGTGAGTGTGTTTTTCACTGATAAGCCGTCTCCTTGTCACTTTGTCTTTTTCGTGCGCTTTGCAGGTTGCCTCCACGCCTTTCGGGGGGCTAAAAACATAAATTGTGACGCTGATGCACGCAAATTGTGGATAAATTTCCAAAAGCCAACTTTATTCACAAACTCGGGGGACCGCATATTTGCCCTGAATGTGTGGGCGGCGTGCAACCGGAAAAAATCGTAGGCATCGATGGGGTGGGTGAGACTGTTAGGGTATTAGAAGCTATTCATTTATGTATTCACTCCACTTACCCCCTAGCCTTACCGGCCTCGCTTTATTAGCCCGGTCGCTTTATTGTTAATGTTGGGCTTCTGTTGTTTTTAACAAATTTTTAATGTTCAGTTAAAAGCAAACTAATATTGGCGGGCTGCATGCACGTAACGACGTAAAGGACGAATGAGACACAAGAGTTAAGCGAAATTGGAGCGAGAGAGGGCGCCATAGAGTACAGGACGTCAGTCAGGCGGGGGTGGTTTGGTGTGGGTGTAACACATTTGATTGTTCACAGTTGAAGTAATGGCATGTATCCCCTGGGGCTACAAACCCACCGGCTGAGTGTAGTACATTTTAATGCATTTTTTGTTTTTATGCATTCTAACCCCTCTTACCCATCTACTCCTTAAAAGCTCTTTTTCTTTCATTCTTCAATATATTCGCTTTTCCGTTGGCAAAGTTAATTTGTTATTTTTGTTGGATTTTTATTGTGTGGCCGCCGCTTTTACTTCATATTTTCTGGTCTGCAAAATCCATATAGAAGCCCTAACGATCTTTTATGGCATTTGCTGTCCTTCCATCAAAGGATAAGAGCGCTAGAAAAAGAGGCATATTAGGTTGTTCTTTTCGTTTGTCATTTTTTTTTTTGAAATTTGAGAGAACGCTGGTTTAAAAAATTAAGCCCGAAAGTCGAAAGCTTCAAAGCTTCGACCTTGGCTATAAGTATATCAAGTCCTTGATTAAGTATATCAAGTCTTTATAGAGTATGAAATTTATTTCAACTATCGATAGGAGATTTCAATGAATATCATTTAATTTTCGGACGTGTTTTTTCGGGGAGAAAAAGCTTTTGTGTGATCGGGCATTCAAATACTCCTTGTCCTATCCTTCGTACTTCCTGATGGTCGAAGACTTCACTCTTTTTATTTTTAAAAACATCCACCAGCTAGACAGGAGTACTTTTTAATTAACAGTTTGGAACTTCAAGTTTGTTATCCGAAAATAGTGGTACTTGCGCGGGTCGCAACTTGTTCCTGATATTTGCAACAACTCCTAGATCACGAACAAATTTTTATTCCTTGGTCAGAGCAACACGATTTCTCAGCGATAGTATTGTCGTCACACACGCTCTCATGAATCTTGTCTTGTGTAAAAAAAGTCTCAATTGTCCCAACAAATATAACGCTAGTCCTCTAATATTAGATAATCCCCTAATTCGTGTAGACCAAACAAAAAACTCATGCTAATCAAATAGAAGCTTTTTTGTCCCGTCCGTTTAAGATAGATTGCGTTCAAGAGAGATTCATTACAATAATAAAACAGTGTCAGTCAAAGAGAAGAAATGTCCATGGCCCCAAGGACACAAAAAACCAGTATCTTATAAACTAGGAAAACATTTCTTTAGTAACCTAATATATTAATAATTTTTCCTGAGTTAGGGCCCAAAACCCTGTCCTCTATGAACATAAACATATGAACACAACTTCTCTAATCCTTCATCAATAGGAAGGGTATCCCGTATTCGATATTAGCGATTGCCATTCGCCACTCGTTCACTTCTCGGCCTTGCCAATGCTCCTTTTTTTGTAAATTTTTATTCACTTATGATTTGTGCATGATGTTCTTTGATACGAAAAAGCACAACAGTAGCAACAAAAATGCTTCAAGATAATCCACAAAAGAGAAGGAAGAAGGAAGACTACACGTCATTGAAATACGAATCGCCTGAAGGTCTGTTGCCAGCGAGGACATTTCACTCCCCCCTTGCAGACGCCCCAGTTCCCGTTCCTTGCAACCAACCACCGACCCCACCCTATTCCCTCAGCCAATTGTTCCTGCCCTTTTGATTAGCCATAAAATTCGTTGTCGTTGTACGCTGCGCTGTTCTGCTCTGCTCCATTCCTTTTTGTTGTGATTTATTGTATTTGATTTTATATCGCATGTAAAATGCATTTTTGATGACAGTTAATGGCTGAGTTCAGTTTTTATGGCATTCACTTTGAAAACTTTTTCGCTCGCTCAAGGATTTGCTTTGGTTTCTCGCCATTCTTTTTACGATTGCGATTTGTGCCAAATGATTTCATTACCGGCTGCGTCACCGACCGCCCACCATTGCCCATGGCGTGGCAGTCGGCAGTGTTAGAAGAAGATATGAGCTGCGATGGGGTTTGCCGCTGATTTGTGGTCTAGTCCGTGGTAAAGTGTGCTCGTATTTCTTTTCTTGGCTTTTTGCAATATTTGGAAAAAATATTATTTTTATGATGTGGGCGGACGATGGCGGGAATTTATTAAATTTCTCATTTTATTTATATGTCATACTAATTTTTGGGAAATTTCATTTCTATTTAGAGACAAACATCAGTTTTAATCAAACGAATTGATCCTTTAGCTAGTTATACGTATAAGCATAATAAAATCCTATTTAAAGTAATGAACTATTCAAAAGATTCTGTTTTAAATATTGTCTAAATGTAAAATGGCAATATGTAGTAGTTGAACAGGATCAATGCAGTACTTAAACATGATCTATGAGAAATAGTCAACTTTGTTTAATTACTATACTGATCATTCGTTGTACTAATAACGCGTGATCCATTTCGACGTTCCCTACTTTTTTAAAGAAAAAAACACAGAAAATTCAAATTGAATAAGGAATGTTTATTATCATTTGAAAGAACATTCTTTGGCATTTATTTTTTGAAGATTATGTCTATCAAATGTTGGCCGAGGCTACGTCTCAGATGGTCCATTCGTTAAGTCCAATTTTCGATGACTCGTTCGAGCATTTCGACTGGTAACTGGCGAATGACACGTGTAATGTTTTGCTCCAAGGCCTGAATCGAAGCGGGTTTGTCCGCATAAACTTTAGACTTTACATCTTGTTGAAACCAAATGTCGCCGAGATCACGAGCTTCAACTCCAGGCATCAAATAGTCGGTTATCATGGCACAATAACGGTCGCCATTGACGGTTACGTTCTCACCGGCATCATTTTTGAAGAAGTATTGACCGATGATTCCACCGACCCACAAACCATACCAACCCGTTGTTTTTTCTGGATGAAGTGGCAGCTTTTGAACCTCTTATGGTTGTTCTTCGTCCCAAATGCGGCAATGTTGCTTGTTTACAAACCTATTGAGCCAGAAATGGGCCTCATTGCTGAACAAAATTTGGCTCGAAAACGCTGGAAACACATTCCTCACAGAACGTGAATTTTCGTAATAAATTTGAAGGATTTGTAAACGTTGTAAGTCTTTCTATCAGGATATGCCAAACAATACTAAACAAAAATAACATGACACGACTCACATGTGATCTGTCAAAAAAGGCTATTGAAAAGAGTATCTCTACTTGGATCACCCATTAAAAGTTTAGAGTTGGTAAATAAATTTTTACGTTGAAGACATTAGGTAAATCATTTTTATATTTTAAAATTCTTAATTTATGTAAGATGTTTTTCCCTAAAGTGCTAACGACACTTTGAAGTAAGTTCAAAATCTCAGTATGAACTACTTAATACCATTTGAGTTACCAGATAATGACCTCTCATTACCCTCTACCTTATTTTAAAACCAAAAATAACTTTTAGTTTTTAAAATTCTTAATTTATACAAGTTGTTTTTGCGTAAAATGCTAATAACTCATTGAAGTAAGTACCCAACAAAATCTCAGTAATTACTACTCATTTCCATTTGTATTACCGGGTAATGACATCTCATTACCCACTGCCATATTTCAAAACCGAAAATAAATACTTGCTGATAATTGTTTAAATAAGTACCTGTCAGTTATAAGTGGTTCTATTAAAAAAAAACAATCATTAAACACAATTTTATTGTTTAGTTCGCTCTCATTTTACTCTCAAACGAGTAAAGTAACAAATAACTGACATCTGATACGAACGGCTGTGGCGCAGGAGCAAGTGTCTAGATTTACTTACCGAAGCGTTCCATGTTCAAATTCTTGAAGAAACGTATTTAATTACTTCTCGAAATTTATTCTCTCACTCGCAAACAGACTTATTTTTAAACCCGGGTATGCTTACATAAGTTTTTATTCGCGTATGCAGATTATAACTTTTCTACGATGTCCTTACCATGTTGAAGTAATTCGAAACTGATCGGAATTTGGAATGAAAATCAAAAATGATTTTGATTCAACCTATTCCCAATGTTACTTGTTAAAGAGTGTTTGTGCAGAGTATTAACTAATAATTTTTATTCGGGATAAATATGAGATTAAGTTGACAATATTTAAAGATCATCTTACTGTTGTTGGGTTTGCGATTGTGAGAACCATATCAACACTTCCTACTATTATCTAGTATAGTCTTAAGATACCAAGCTAATGACGTCGTATGAAAAAAAAACAATATTATTATTCCGCTCAACCATAGTACGATACCTAACAACAATGTTATGATACCCGGAACTATTTTATGATATCCGGAACCATTTGATGCCTTCTATCATATCATAATTTCACTTAACCATTAACCCTTAATATGATCCCCACAACTATATTATGATACCAACATACAATTTTGATTCCCACATTCTTAGTTTGATAGCAAAAATTATTCCAATTTTTTGTTTTTAAAAGGAAATCTGTTAGTTACTATTTCTCTTTTATAGGGTGGTCTAACTAAAACGCACGATGTTAATTGTAAATAAAATAAAATGTTTTCAGAGAATTATCTTAAATTTATGATAAAAGGATCCATGGCAATTATGTGTGATTAAATATTCACTCCACGCCAAATGCTCGCCACGGCTTCGGTGGCATACCTCTATCCGATGGTCCATATTTTCAAAGACTTTGAATCATAATGGTGGTTCAATGTCGTTAATGGGAAAAACTATCTCATCCTTTACCTCTTAAATTTTTGTGGCTTATTGACGTACACTTTTTCTTAAAAATATTCCCAAATAGTCCAACGGCGTCAAATCCCATGATGGTGGCGGCCATTAACATAGCCACGACGTGTGAAAACACAGCCATAGGATTTGTTGCGCAAAAGATCTATTGTTTCGTTGGCTGTGTTGCAAGTGGAACAATCATGTTGGAACCACATATCGTCCAGGTCCATTTCCTCAATTTCGGGACACAACAAACTCTGTTATTTTCTCGCGATATCGAACTTGATTCACAGTAACTGCTTGGCTTATTTTTGAAGAAGTACGGTCCGATGACGCTGCCATCCCTTAAACCGCACCAAGCAGTCACTCTTTCTGAAAGCATCCGCTTTTAACAATCACTCGAGGATTTCCATTTGC
The DNA here is from genome assembly GCA_963513945.1 of Hydrotaea diabolus. Lineage (NCBI taxonomy): Eukaryota > Metazoa > Arthropoda > Insecta > Diptera > Muscidae > Hydrotaea > Hydrotaea diabolus. Next base: position 210,378,233 of record OY740717.1, read on the forward strand.
CCAAATGCATAAATTCTGTTAGTTAACGAATTATAAGGTAAAAGTGTGACTTGTCGCTTAAGACTATTTCCTTTGTAAAGTCACAATTCTCTTCTGTCTGTTCAACCAACCATTCGAAGCATTGACGACCCTTGAATTGGTCAGTAGGCTTCAACTCTTGATTCAATTGAACCTTGTAAGCGTGTTAACTCAAATCTTTATTCAAAATTCGAATTAGTAATGTTCATGAGATGTTAAATTTTTGGGCACGACGACGAGTTGAGGTTCACGGCTCTTCTACCCCACTATCATGAACAACGCGAGTGTTGTTTCTGCAGAACGAACTGGGCGAGCATTCACAGGAGTTTTTACATTTTCTTCAGGCCCGGTTTGCTGGATTTTGCTCAAAATCCTCCCTATTGTAGACACATTTGGTCGATTATGCTGACCAAAAGAATCACGAAGTGCCACAAAATGCATTTTGTTTTGAACGCCCATTTTCTTAGAAAGCTTCAACAATCTTAACGCAGTGCTCAATTGTGTGCCTCTCCATACACGCAGAGAAAAGATATGGTTACTATATGGTCTTGGCAACAATAGTATGTTCTCTGCAATAAAAGTATGGTCGTCGCAACCATAGTATTGTTTTTTTTGATAATAGAAATATTAAACAAATTTACTTATTGTTGTATAGACAGATTGTAAATAAAGAAAGGAATGAAAAAAAATTGATAATAGTATGATTGCGGCAATATTAATATTGTTGAAATGTAACAATAGTATTGTTGCCAAATTTTAAAATAAAATTATGGTTGTAGCAACAATATAAATATGGTTGGTGCGACAAAACTATTGTTTTTTTGAGTTTTATGTTGACAATAATATGATTACGGCAATCATACCGACAAAATTTATTTTTGAAAATTTATTTTTTAAAAACAAACTACTTTGAATTAGTATAACTGAAATATTTTTAATAAATAATTTGTTTCTACTGTTAAATAAATTACTCCTGTTAATAAGAGTTTAATGCATTTTTAAATAATTTACTTAATATAAATCTCTATTGTTAAATAACAACTTAACCCAATCCTTAATAATATTTTGGGGATCATAGTATGGTTACGTGTAAGTCAAACTATGGTTGTGAGGATCATACTATGGTTGTATGAGAAATATTCTATGGTTGTGAGGATAATAATATGGTTGTGGGGCTCATATTATGGTTGAGTGAGAATAGTAGTGTGGGGATCATAGTATGGTTGTGTGTGAATAATTCTATTGCTGTGAGGACCATAATATTGTTGTGGGGATCTTAGTATGGTTGTGTGTGTACCATACTATTGTTGTGATGAGCATAATATTGTGGCGCCACAACCATATACCCAACAATAGTATGATGCTCTTGGGTGCCATCCACCGTACGGTGGATGGCACCCAATGACTTCTTCTTGTTCTCTAGCATCAAGAAAAAATGCGTGGTCAACGTTTTTTTTATCGCCTGAAGCAGCTGTTGCAGCGTTCGAAAATCATGTTTTGGAGGTGTCTCAATCGGAGTGGATAAAGTGCTTCGAAAATTGGTTTGTGCGCATGCAAAAGTGTATTGATCTTAAAGGAGAATATTTTGAAAAACAAAAATCATAAATTATGTGTCGTTATTGCCGGATCCGAAATATAAATAGCAACCCTCGTAATGATAATAAATCGATGGGTATAACATGGTGATCATGTGTCAGTTGGTTGAGCCGATTTCTATATACTATATAAAGACCTACAAAAAAAGCACCATATCTATGCTCGTATATAACCAGAGGATGTCCATACATGTCAAGGATAATTTAAAACATTTTTTTCAATACAATTCACTTCCATGCCACTGTTCTTTCGCGAGTAATTTTCCGCACAAACAGAGCAAAGCAATTTTCGAAATTACGACGAAATGATTATTTCGGAATTTTTCCCATTTCCAAAAAGGATTTGCGCATAAACATACTTTCGAACACACACAAACATATGCACACCAGAAGCATTAGATCCTGGGACTACCAGTTCTGTGTGGCTGTGTGTGTGTGTGTTCATGTATATTTATGACTTAATTCACATTTGATGTCGACGCGCAAACCATGAATGCATTCATCAGTCATTCTGCTCCCTAAAATTCCCCTAGAACTGCACATGCACATCCCCCTTCACAACCCCATCGGAGTTCTAATTTACATTTTACATACCCGCACGCTTTGAATATCACAACAATTGTTATTGCTCGGTTTTGGCACAAAATCATCAATACTCCAGTGGGAATTGTTTGTTTGTTTGTGGCATCGCCAGGTGGCGGCAGTGTAAAAGGTGTAAATATTTTTGCAGTCATCCGTCATCGGGCCAAAGGATGTGTAGGGCTTGTGTTTGTCTGTTCCAAATGCTGGTGGAGCGGGAATAATGGCACCTCCGCTCATTTACGGACGATTTTATGGATTTGCAAATGATTCACACTCACACACACATGAACAATAGATGTGTTCAATGTGCTGCTATTGTTAACGGCGTTGCCGATATTGTTGCTGAAGGCATTTGGATTCTTTCAAGCGATGCACAGTGGTTTCCTTTAGCGAAAAAAAGTCAGAGTCAAGCAAGAGTTAATCATCACCTTTTGAATCGATACTTTTATGGATTTGTTAATGTTTATTGACGACTAATGCTCGAGACACTTTGGTGTGAGGATTCATTAAAGTCTTTATATTTGAATGCAGTCAACATTTTTAAATTCTGTAAAAAGGACGATTGTAACCAAGGAGAACTCAAGGATTTTCTTGAGTTACTGACTTTCAAAATAGGGTAATCTGGAAAAAAAATAAATATTTAATTTAAGATTAATAAGAAAACATATTTTTTTTTGGTTTTTTTAAATATAGGGTGTTCCATCTAGAGGTATTTTTTCAGAACAACAAAAATATATAAAAATTCAAATCAAGCGTTGAATCTTTATTGGTAATTTGAAAGGACATTTTATGGCATTTATATTTTGAATATAATTTTCTTCAAATGTTGGCGTCAACTACACCTCAGGGTTTCCATTCTGAGGGTTCAATTTTGAATGACTCGTTCGAGCATTTCGACCTGTATGGCTTTAAGGACACGCGTAATGTTGACTTACAAAACCTAAAAAGTAGCTGGTTTGTCAGCATAGACTTTACGTAACCCCAAAGAAAAATATCTAAAGGTGTGATATCACTCGATCTAGGCGGCCAGCTCACCTGTCCAAAACGTGAAATTAGCTGCTTTTCGAAATGACCTCTCAATAGATCTATTATTTGAGCAGCTGTATAGCAAGTGGCACCGGCCTGTTCAAACCAAGTGTCGTCAAGATTACGGGCTTCAATTTCAGATAGGAAAAAGCCCGATATCATGGCGCGATAGCGAGCACCATTCACGGTTACGTTCCGGCCATCATTTTTGAAAATAATGCGTCGATGATTCCACCACCTTATAAACCACACCAAACCGTGGTTTTCTCTGGGAATAATGACACCTCTTGAACCTCTTCTTGTTGCTCTTCAGCCCAAATGCGGCAATTTTGTTTATTTACTTTGCCGTTGAGCCAGAAATGGACCTCATCACTGAACAAAATTTTGGTCGAAAACAGCGGATCTTCCCGTTTCTCACCGAACGTTCATTTCCATAATACAGTTGCCAACATTTGAAGGTAATTATTTTCAAAAAATAAATGCCATAAAATGTCTTTTCAAATTACCAATAAAGATTCTACAATTGATTTGAATTTTTATATTTTTTGTTCTGAAAAAATAGATGGATCACCCATTATACTTATATGCATGAAAAACACATAAACATTTTTTTTCCTGTTACAGATTTTCATTCTTTAAGAATTTCAAAATTGAAAAACTGTGGTTTAATTTTTGGAACGTCATACATTTCAAGAGTTATTGCACTCAATGTTTTTTTTACTATAAAGTGTGGTTTCATATAGAGCCCTTACCTCAAAAAAGATGTAAGCGCCATTCGCTTTTTAAAGAAATTCGATAGAAAAATATGAAACGCTTTAAATATTAGAATTAAATATTAAAATTTACAAAGATATAGCAAATTCAATAGTAGTGGCATCCTCCAGATGTACTAGACAAAAATCCAAATTAAAACCCTCTCCTGTAAATTCTTTTTTTGGCGCTTACGTCTTTTTCGCGGTGAGGGTTCGATGTGAGTATAGACGTCCTAATTTTGTTTGTAAAAGGTGTGTTATTTTTTGAACTGTGGTTTTCAATCTTGCTCAGTTTGGTTTGCCATTTCAACAACAGTTTCAGTATTCAATCGATATTTTGTAAAATGGTTGCTACAGCCAAAATATATTTGTTAAGGGGTGTTTTTAGACGTGTGGTTTTCAAGATGAAATAAAACGCATATTATTTAATATTATGGCCAAAACTTTAGCTTTATTACTTATATAAAGAAAAGGGTTTGTCATTATTTTTTAAAAATGATTTCGGGCAAGTGGCCGCCATGGCTGGTTCGAATAAATTCCAGCCGAGAGGCCCACTTTTCGAGCACTTTTTAACAAAATATAGTCGTTAAAGGTTGTTTTAGACCTGTGGTTTTTTAAGAAGAAAAAAAAACGCATATTATTTAATGTTATGGCCAAAACTTTAGCTTTATTACTTATATAAAGAAAAGGGTTTGTCATTATATTTTAAAAATAATTTCGGGAAAGTGACCGCCACGGCTGCTCGAATAATTTCCAGCCGAGATGCCCACTTTTCGACCTCTTTTCGCAGCATTTGGGGTCGCATGTCAGCAATTATGGGCGGAATATTCTCTTCGAAGGCGTCAATCGTGTCGGGTTTATCTGCGTAGACAAACTACTTCACATAACCCCCCGAAAAATTGTCCAGCGGTGCTAAATCGCATGATCTTAGAGGCCACACCAAAAACTAAAAGATTCCTTCAATAAATTGATTGTTTCGTTGTATGTATGACATGTAGTCTTGTCTTGTTAGAACCTAATGTAGTCAAGATAACAGGCTTCAATTTCAGGTAGCAAAAATTCCGATACCATGGCGCGATAGCGAGTACCTTTTAAGGTAACGTTTCGGCCATCTTTATTTTTTGAAAAAATATGGACTGATGATTTCACCAGTCCTTAAACCGCAACAACCGTGGTTTTCTCTGGGTATAGTGAGACCTCTTGAAGCCCCTCTGGTTGCGCCAGAAATGGGCCTCATCAGTGAACCAAATTTTGGTCGAAAACAGCGAATCTTCCCGTTTCGCACCGAAAGCTCATTTCCATAATACAGTTGGCAATATTTAAAGGAAATTGTATTCAAAAAATAAATGGCATAAAATATCCGTTCGAATGAACAGTAAAGATTTTAAACTTGATTTGAATTTTTGTTATTTTTTTTTTTGAAAAAAATACCTTTTTATTGACCGCCCGGTATAGACCCTCCATATCGAATTCGCTAAAATAATTGTCAGCTGCTTCATAGACGCTTATTTGGAAATGCAGACCTATATTATGTGGGTACTAAGGTACATGCCACACTTTCTGACAAATAATAAGAAAATTTCCATACAAGTATTTGCTACGAATTTGTCTAAAATTGTGTAGCTCCTTTTACCACAGTATTCCGTATTTGGATTCGTAGTGAAATTTGCTTCAGTTTGATCACTCCTTTTGACAATACGGGCAATTTTTGTTTGACCCCTACGGTCTACGTGAGCCAAATTTTTGATAGAAATACATGAATATATTGAATTAAAATTTGAAGTTTAAAAAAAAAATAACTCCATGATTTTAGTAAAACTTTCTAAGGACCAAACCACTTCGATAGGCAAATACTCAAAGAATTTAATTTTCCGTTATAACTTTAGTCCCTTAAGGGAAAACTTTTTCCTCCATGGGCCGATTTCGGCGCTTATCAAATTAAATAGGTTAGTACTAAAAGCCATAAGTTTGCAAAATCTCAAGATCTTTACGAGTACATATTTCGTTTGTCAGCCTTCGTGCTTTCAAAAAAATACAGACGACGGACGAACATGACTAGATCGTCTTTAAAGTTAACGTATTTATAGAGTCTCTGATCAATATTTCTAGGTAATGCGAACGAAATGACAACTTATGTGTACATTTCATCCTAAAGTGAAGCGTATAAAATGCGGTCTATGGCCGAGACTGCCATATTTTTCACACTTACCAACTAGAATTAGCCCAACTTCCCATTTGCAATTTCAATAGATTTTATTAGATCAAATAAATTTCTTGCCGTCTAGGTTTATGTTGCCTAATGGTGTGTTTCTGTTAGAAAACTACTGTGCATGGTGGTGAGGAGGAACGCTAGTGTCAATTAAGCTTTAGTGCCAAAGAGGCTCTAGCAGCACTTCTCCCCAGTGTTCCCCCTTGGAAGCAGGCATGAGTAAAATTGGTAGTCATGGCATCATTAAAAGGCTTCATTTTGCTTCGTATTGTAGGTATAAAACAATAAAAGGATAATGAAACACACGCACTTAGTTGCACCTCAGATGCGGCAAAAAACTGGCACACCTTTTGGTAATGCGTTCCCTGTTGCTATTGTTGTTGCAAGTTCTTCGGAGTGCGTTTAGCGGACCGAGTGCAGCAGTTGTGGTAAATACGTTCAAAGTTGATAAGTAAAACTTTCTGTTATTCCCCCACCAGTGATGGTTTTAAGCTTCTCAGGCGAAAAGCTAATGAGTTTTTAATTGAATTATGTGGTTTTAGTTCAATACTCTCTTTTTTAGGGGGACGAAATAAATATGGCCTCCCCTTCTATTGGTGGCGTTGGCTGTGGTGGGCCATAAATTATTTCTGTGGAAATATCGTAGCCAGGATGATTCCAAGGTTAATCGTCATATGGTGAGAGCATTGGGTTTTTTCCCTGAAATTAATGCTCAATTAAAGTATGCGCCACTACACAGCAAAGTTGTTTGTGCGTAAAATTATGCCCGTTTCCACACAAACCACCCGAGGAATACCAAGAAAACGCCGCTGCTATGTGCGCATCGATTACTTTATAGCCTGTTAGCTGAGATCTATTTTTAAATGTACACAACTTTGTGTGATTTTTCTTTTTTGAAAATGTTTTTTCGATTTTATTTTATGGGAAAATATTTACGTTTTCTTTTGGGGAACAGAAATATTTTGTTCCCTAAGGACAAATTATGAAATGTCTGTGAATGGCATGACCCCGTCTCCGATTTAAGTGTAAAGGTAAAGGTACGTTTGTAACAGGAAGGAAACGATTAATCTGATGCACATCGTTTAATCACTGAGGAGAGCGCCACCAGTAGGAATTTTGTAATATTTATAAAACAAAAATACCTAAAGTAGAGGTAGGTTTTTAATGGAATATATAAGTATACATTCCCGTAAATTCACTTTCAAATTTGACTGTCAGGAATTTCTGTACAATAAGTCGTTTACAAGGCGGCTTTGTAAATATAAAACCTTTAAAGTATTAACTTATCAAGATTAAATCCAACCCTGTACAACAAATCAAACTAATGAGCAGATTAGAAATAAAGAAGAAAAACTAAACTAGACACACCCACAAAGTGATAACTTATATCACACTTAACCGAGTTAGTTTGTGTTTTATATGATTGAAAAATTCAATGTTGATGACGAAACAATTGCCGAACCAACCTATTTTTTATTTAAAAAACGCACATTCAAGTCGAGTAAAATCGTAGTGAGAAAATCAAGGTCTCTGCAGGGCCTTCTATGTGTCGTGCTTGTTGCATTTTACATATACTTATAAATAGATTGTACACGCAGAGAAAAGATATGGTTATACTATGGTCACCGCAACAATAATATGTTCTCTCCAATAAAAGTATGTTCGTCGCAACCATAGTATTGTTTTTTGAATTTCATTTTGTCAATAGTATGATTGCGACAATATTGCTATTGTTGAAATGTAACAGTAGTATTATTGCCAAATTTAGAAATAAAAATATGGTTGTAGCAACCATATAAACATGGTTGGTGCAACAAAAGTATTGTTGTTTAAAATTTACATTAACAAAAATATGATTACGGCAATCATACAGTATGGTTGTGACTATGAACATAACAAAACAGGTTTTGTAGAGCATACATGTTTGTGTGTGCGTATGTTTTTTTGATAAACAAAAAAAACACATACACACGATACAGTGAATGGTTGCTGTCCATTAAAAAAACAACAACAATCGGAAGGTAGTTCGAGGGATTTTTATTGTGTTTACTTTGTTCGGTGAAATACTCTAATAACGACTGGTTCTCGTTTATTTAAAATCTGTGAATCATACTATGGTTGTGAGGATCATACTATGGTTGTATGAGAAACATACTATGGTTGTGAGGATCATACTATGGTTGTGGGGATCATAGTATGGTTATGTGTGAATCATACTATGGTTGTGGGGATCATAGTATGGTTATGTGTGAATCATACTACTGTTGTGAGGATCATAATATTGTTGTGTCACAACCATATACCCAACAATAGTATGAACCTCTTCGAATATTGTCACCCCAACCATACTTTTTTTCTGCGTGTACCCTGCACTACTCTGTAAAACAGGCAATTCTAAGTTAGTTTCATTGCAAATGTTTGTAACTGCCAAAAATATAAAGTATGAGCTAGACCAATCTTTGAGTAGACCGATTGACATATAATCACCAGCTGATTCGATTTAACAATATCTGTCTGTCCGTCCGTCCATATAAAGCTTAAAATGAAATGTGGCAAAATTAAGTTTTTTGGACCAAAGACGTATGCTATTGAAACTAAAGCAAATCGGTTTAAATTTAGATAGAACTCCCACACATATGTTTCTTCAACCGATTTTTATGGTTTTAGCTCTAGAAGACACATGCTTCATCCAATCTTGATGAAATTTGGCACTGTTCATTACGATCGAATAGCGTGGCAGATCAAAGAAATGGATGATATCGGTCCCCGTTTCAATAAACCCTCAATATAAAGGTCCGTCCCGATTTAAAGCTTACCGCCCATTTCATTTCCGTTTTTATATTTGGTGTAGTAAATGACTTTGAACAAACAACAAATCTTAGAACGATTTGGTACATATGGGTGCATTTTTTAATACGGTCTTAATAAAAATGGCTTAGGGACCAACAAACAGCTTCCAGTATTCACAAACATATTGTAATTTTTATGAAGCTGAATATGGTTTTTAGAACAATGTTATTGTTACGAATCTAACGGAATTAAAGTACTTTTTATCACTAAATTAAAATTTGCCAGAACAAACTGATTTGTAAAACTAAAATAGTTTTAATGAATCAAAACTTACTTAGGACCCACAACATCACATTAAGGAACAAGTGGGAACTTATCTCAACACGGTGAGCTGTGCACCATTCAATTTTTACACTTACTGACAGGAACCTACAGAGTCGGACATAAAGCCGGCTCTGAATAGCTTATACTTTCTATAGAGACTTTTTGCCAATGCTTAGAGATTGATCTCTTACTCCTAAGGTCGCCGGCATTTACGAGTTGAAAACTCGCCGCTAAAAATTTTTTAGATGTTCTTACCCGGGGTTGAACACTTCCATCACACCACGGCGGCCCAAAATTTAATAAATGAAGCACCTACTTTTTTAAAAGGATTTTTTTTTACTGTTTAATTAATAACTCCTATTATATTGAATTAAATGTATTTTTTAAATAGTTTACTTAATAAAAATCTTTATTGCCAATCCTAAAAAATAGTTTTGGGGATCCAGTATGGTTGAGTGGGATCATACTACGGTTATAGGGATCATAACATGGTTGTAGACTATTGTTGTGAGGATTATAGCATGGTTGTGTGTGATTTATACTACAGTAGGACCTCGGTAGTTCGAACTTCGCTAATCCAAATTATCCAGTAATCCGAACTACTTTTTCCCTGTACCACATACTCCATAATCCGAATTGATTGTATTTTGTTTTCCTGCTGTTTATTATTGTTTTTTTTTTTAATTTAGGCTCGTTTTAATATGTTAATATTTTTAATATTAATATTTTATTTAATATTTATACTATTTAAACATTATTCTTACCGTGAATAATCTTTCGTAATATACATATAAACTGTAGTAACAATGTATAGAGAACTCTTTTGAAAAACACGTGAAGACGAAAGTATCCAATAATCCGTATTTTCGATAATCCAAATTATGGCCTGCAATCAATTATTCGGATTAACGAGTTCTTATTGTATTGTGAGGATCATAATATTGTTCTTCCACAACCAAGTACCCAACAATACTATGACATTGTTCGAATATTGTCACCCCAACTATACTTATTTCCTTCGTGTGGTGCGAAATTATTTGTTGTCATGGCTAACCATTGTATAAAATTATTGGTTAAATTCTATTACTGCCTATCAAAGGTTTAATCGTTTTTGGTTGTGTGTGCCATAAAAAAGTTTAATTAAATTTAAATTAAAAACATTAGCCGATTACAAAATCAAGTCTACTTGTCTAGCGGAGTTTTTTGGGTGCAATACGATATGTATAGGGTGTTTTTTAGACGTGTGGTTTTAAGATAAAATAAAACGCATATAATTTAATGTTATGACCAATAATTTAGTTTTATTATAAAGATAAGGGTTTTATGTTTCAAAAATGATTTCAGGCAAGTAGCCGCCGCGGCTGGCTCAAATAAATTCCAGCCGAGAGGCCCAATTTCCCATCACTTATTGCAGCATTTAAGGCCACGCCACTGGCCCACGACGCGAGATAGTGCGCTCACCAACAGTTTCCTTCAATAAATTGATTGTTTCGTTGGCTTAAAGGCATGTAGCTCCCTCTTTTTGGAACCAAAGGTCTTCCACATTAACGTCTTCCAATTAAGGCAAGAAAAAGTCATTAATCATGACTCTATAGTGTTGCCCATTGACTGTTACTTTGAAGAAATATTTAACAATGATTCCCTCTGCCCATAAATATGAGCAAACAGTGACGTTTTGTGGATGTAGTGGCGTCTCAACAATGGCTTGGAAATTTACATTACTCCTAATGCGACAATTTTGGTTATTAACGTACCCATTGAATTAAAAGTGAGCTTCATCGCTAAACAATTTTTTCTTATAAAAATCAGGATCGGTGGCCATCTTGTTTTGGGCGCATTCACCATGATTTGCAAACGTTTTTTAGTCTATTCATTATTAATGGCAAACCAAACTGAGCATAAATAAAGTGACAGCTGTCAAAAAGACCACCTCCGAAAAAAGTGCTGCCAGATTAAAAACCCCACGTCTAAAAAAACACCCTATATTTGTACAAACCACACGCAGAAAAAAGATATGGTTGCTATATGGTCACGGCAACATTACTATGTTCTTTGCAATAAAAGTATGGTCGTCGCAACCATAGTACTATTTTTTGAATTTCATTTTGACAATATTAATATTGTTGAAATGTAACAATAGTATTGTTGCCAAATTTAAAAATAAAAATATGGTTGTAGCAACAATATAAATATGGTTGGTGCGACAAAACTATTGTTTTTTTCTGGGTTTTATGTTAACATAAATATAATTACGGCAATTATACCGACACAATCTTAATTTTTCTTAATTTGACTATGTAATTGTTACGAATCTTATGCAACAATAGTACTTTTTATATGAAAATATTATTTTTTCAAAACAAACTTCTTTGGATTAGAATAACTGAAATATTTTTAACAAAAGAATTTTTTCTACTGTTAAATAAATTACTCCTATTAATAAGAGTTTAATGCATTTTTCAATAATTTACTTAATAAAAATCTCTATTGTTGAATAACAACTCAATCCAATCATTCCAAAAATTTTGGGGATCATAGTATGGTTACGTGTGAGTCATAATATGGTTGTAAGGATCATACTATGGTTGTATGTGAAACATACTATGGTTGTGAGGATTGTAATATGGTTGTTGGGATCATAGTATGCTTCAGTGTTAATAATAATATGGTTGTGGGAATCATAGTATGGTTGTGTGCGAATAATTATATTGTTTTGGGGACCATAGTATGTTTGTGTGTGAATTATACTATTGTTGTGATGATCATAATATTGTTGAGCCACATCCATATACCCAACAATAGTATGATGCTCTTCGAATATTGGGATAACCCCAACCATAATTTTTATCTGCGTGCACTTTCTTCTGTTTAAATAGGCGACAATTCGCTGAAAACTTCTGGCCATAAATTGCTTGTGCTTACTTATTTTTTTCCTATTTGATATTTGTTTATTCTTAACCTCTGGTAAAGAAAAATAAATTAATTTGCAGCCTTCATTTAATGGGCAATTATCAAGTGTCAACAATTCGCACCTTCCCATCGCTTTTTTATGGTTTTCGCCCCTTCGTTCAAGCGAAATGAGACAAATCACTGCTGTTTTCAAAATTGCGTGAAGATTTTTGACAACCCAGAAAATGTGCAATTTTTCATAATTTCCTTTGTACTTTTTTTGTGGTACATGGTGCTGAACAAGAAATCCCCAGAGTACTTGTAGTAAAAACATATACATACACACATATACTTATAAACGAGTATGTCGTGTATGTGAACATACGAGTACACTCTCTTTTTCACCCATTCACACAATTTTTCGGGTATTTTTTTTGCACGGCTCAACACAACTGACTAACTGACAGCTGTTTATGTCATTAACTCTTTAAAAATGTATGCAAAGCAATAGATGAAGGAAGAACTTGAAGCTTCAGAAGGCCATGTGGGCCGATGGGGGGACCATGTGAGGTGGTAAGCGGAAAAGAGGATAAGAGAAAATAATCACTTGTGCCGAGTGACATGAAAAATTCGTGTCGGAAAATGTATCATAACAGGAGAGTGGAACATTTCTCGTACGCATAGTTACGTATTCTAAGATGTACGACAATGACGTGTATACAAAAGTGTGTGTGTGTGTATGTAAATGCTGTATGTACGAGAGTGGTACGTTAAGTGTGGAAGAGTATAAGTAATGTTTTTTCCAAAAAAAGCATTTACGTTGGAGGCACGTTTAATGCCAGCTTGTTTTCTAATTCTTTTATCAAGCGTTATTGTTTATTTGTAAAATCGTTAAGAATAAGTCCAGTCCAGCTTAAAAAACTTTTGATTTCTTAGATAGAGATTGCATTCATTCCCACTAACGAAGAAATGGGAAGCTTCTCTCGAATACGTGAGATGCGCAAGAATAGTTTTTATACTCAGTGGTGGGACCTACTGCCTAACTCCGGCTCCTAATGCATTTTTATAGAGAATCTTTACATGGCTTAGGGATAGTTCTTTTACTTATAAAGTGGTCGACATTTAAATGGTGAAAAACACAGCCCTGAAAACATGAAGATGCTTTACCCGGATTAGAACCTTGGTCTATTTGTGCAATAGCCATGTACTCTAATCACCGCGTCAGCATTATGCTTTAAACACATAGACGACAGCAAGCAGCACGACGACTGACTTCAAATGTCGTTGGCGACATTTGTCGTTGTGCTGCCACCTTTTAAAATATTTTGAGAACGGCAGCAGCAGCGTAAACAGCTGATATTGTTTTTTTGACAGAGCAATGTATTGGAGCAATGTATTTTTCAGTGATGCCAATATGACGTTTATGAGGCACACAAACAAACGATTTATGTTCTACATAATAATTTATTGTAATCGTGTGCACCCTTCATAGGAAATAGACCGTACATCAGATTGACAGTTTCGTTGCAAAATACATAGTCTGGTTTTACACGGACAATTATAATTGTCGCCATTGTTCCCCGTTCCATACTTCTTACCTCTCTCTCCAACCAACTCAACAATCGTGACAATTATAATTGTCCGTGTAAAACCAGACATAGCTCACTCACTATGCAGCAATCGGATGTTTCGTGTATTTTCCCCAGTAGTGAAGCCGAAGTATCAGATAAGAAGCACATTGAAAAAAAGATTCCGGAACAGAGTATTTTATATATTATTTATATATTATATGTTTTATTTTCATTATAGTTTGTTTATTAATGAGTGGATTGAATAGATTGCAAAGAGGCAGGAAATATTTAAAAGGCGAAGCCATATTTTGGCATACCCCCGGACGAAGACCGGCTTCACAAGAAATCTTTATATAGCGAAATTATATTTTAGCATACCAAGAAGATATATAAAAACACCTTGACACCTTGAACATTTAATAAATCCCAAAATGTTTGACGCAAATTTTCAGTTTTTAGTTAAACGCCTTTAATCTCTAAATTATTACAACTACTTTAGTGCATTACCAACACTGTATCTGATATTGTCGCCTTTCAAAATAGAAATTAGTTTATATTGGCGACAACAGCAACGGCTGCTGTGCCGTCGTGCTGCTGTGACGCCGTCAAAGTAATCATTTTCATATAAACGTGTGTGTTTTAATTTTGACAGGTTGTCGCTCGCTGCTTGCTGTCGTCTATGTGTTTAATGCATTAAGTGTAAATATTAAATCGAACTAGAAATACATGGTGTATAATCAACACAGGTGGTACAGGGTGCGCAAAATTACCGTTGTGGTTTGAATATTTAATAACTATTTTATTTATTGGTTAATTATTATAATTATTTTTTGTTATATATGTACTTTAGTATATTAATGGGGAATATTTTTGGCTTAAATATGAAAAATTAAATCCCGCAAGTTGTGGCCATTTTCGGCTGCGCACATTCGTGCTTTTCTACGTAGCCCCAGTTGTGTCGAGCGTCTTCTTGTGGATGTTTCTGGACTGTCCTGTACTCTATCCACAACACGTTGGATATTTTCGCACGTGTGGACCGTACGTGGTCTTCCGATACATGGAAGGTGTACCATGTTGTCGAAAATTTCTAACCAAGCGGTTTATTGTTGGTTCTAAAGCTCCAGTACGTACTTTAAAAAATCGACGATAAGCACGCTGCGTCAAAACAATTGGCTTGTTTTTTTTAATATAAAATTCAACAATTGTTGATCGCTATTCTGTTGTGTAGTAGTCCATTTCAAACTCCCCAAGTTTGTTTCACAAAATTCTGAAATAAAAAATATAAATAAATTTAAAAGTTATTTAACATTTAAACCACAACGGTAGTTTTGCGCCACTCTGTAGTACACCATTTCCCTCACTCCCTTATGGCATGCTTCCTGTCACACTTATTGGGATTCTTTCGTAAAACCGGCACAAGAAGATGCGTCGTAAGAAGTTTCTTATTTCGCGACTATTTTTATTTAAGTTTCATTATTTTAAGTTTCATATATTTTATACCCTCTTGAAATATTCTTCATCATCTTATAATTCGTAGACAATCTAGCCATGTCATCATGCAGTGCGTTTATGTGTTTGCTAAAGAACGATTGTGGTCAAACGAGTAAGAAAGCTGACATTACCTCTGGAAAAAGAAAAATAAATTAAGTATTTACCAAACATATCTCCATTAAGTTTGGACGAGCCATATCTCAATAGGTGATTGTTAGTTGGGACGCACTTAATTCCTACAAAATAGACATATTTGTTTAACCAAAAAAATATTAAAGCTAGAACCATCTTTTGTGTACCGTTCGACTCAGTCACGAGCAAATTCGATTAAACGATGTCTGCCTGTCCGTCGGCTTTCCATCTTAATACAAGTTGGCAGAAGTCAGTTTTTAAGACTAGGACGTTCGCTATTAAATTTAAAGGAATTTGGATCAGATTTAGATATAGCTCCCATATATATGATCAACCGATTTTATGTTTTTAGCTCTAGATGCAACATACTACATCCATTTTTGATAAAATTTGTCACAAGTACGTTTTTTCGGACCATGGACAAAATTTATTAAAATTGAAAGAAATCGGCTAAGGGTTAGATATAGCTCCCACACTAATGTTTAATCGATTTTAATCTCATAGCTCTACGTGTTTCTTCCATTCCTAATGAAATTTTGTAGAATCTAGTTTTGTGGCCAAAGGATGGACTTTATAAAAATATAAGAAAATCACTTAAATTTGGATATATGTTCACGCCCCAATGTTTAACCAATTGTATGCCTTAAGCTCTAAAATAAAATATGCAGTCTTCATTAAATTTGGCACAGTTCAATACGACCGATCATTCTGATGCTAAGACCAAAATAGGTGATATCGTTCCAAGTTTTGATATAGCCTAGTACGAAGGTCCCTTCTTAATTACATACATCCGCTCTAATGAAACCATATTAATTCCAATTTTACGATATAAAGGCCTATTTGTTTATATAGCCCCAGTAAAAAAGGGTTTGAGGGCCCAAAAAACGGGTTCTAGTATAGAAAGTAACTATAAAAGTTGTTTACGAAGCACGAAAGTTAAATTATTTTTGCAATTTTGATAAACTTCGTGACGGACCATTTAAACATTGACGTATGGGTACAAAAACCAATGACATTTTTTAAATTATTTTTAAATCTGTGTAAATTAATCTCTTGGCTTTTCTGAACATTCAGAAGAACAGGGTATAATATGGTCGACCTCGCCTGTCTTAGTATTTTTACTACGAGTAGTTTTTAGGAACTCTCTGAAGTAGGAGTCCTTTCTGTCAAAACAAACAAATAATTATAAAAATGGGTACTTAAATTTATTTCAAATATAAATTAAATTTAAAAGCCTGTCCGAAATTTGGTCTAGGGCCGATGGACCTTAGCGACCCAACTGCCCTTTCGTCCAAAACAAGCGATCAAGAGAAAATATGGACGTATGGTAACTCAATTTAAAGACAATTTCACTGTGAATCAATATATCGGGCGATCAATCTAAAGGTATTTTTTTAAAATAAAAAAACAATCAAAAAAACTAATAAAATGTGGAGTTTTTGTGTTTGAAAGGACATTTTATGCTATTTATTTTTTTAATATAATTTCCTTTAAATGTTGGCCGCAACTACGTTTCAGGGTGTCCATTCTGGGGTTCAAATTTTGGATGACTTGATCGAGCATTACGTCCGGTATGGCTTTACTGACACTCGTAATGTTGGCTCCCTGAATCGTAGCTGGTTTGTCAGTATAGAATTTGGACTTTACTTAGCCCCTAAGTAAAAAGTCTATAGCTGTGATATTACACGATCTAGGCGGCCAACTCACCGGTCCAAAACGTGAAATTGGCTGCTCTTCCTAATGACCTCTTAACAGATCCATTGCTTGTATGGCAAGTGGAGCCGTCCTGTTAAATCCAAATGTCGTCTATTTCAGGAAGCAAAAAGTCCGATATCAAGGCGCGACAGCGAGCTCCATTCACGGTTAAGTTCAGACCATCATCATTTTTGAAAAAATATGGACCGATTATCCCACCAGCCCATAAACCGCACCAGACCGTGGTTTTCTCTGGGTATAACGGCACCTCTTGAACCTTTTATGGTTGCTATTCAGCCAAAATGCGGCAGATATTTTTATTGACGTCGGTTGTCGTTGAGCCAGAAATGTGCCTCATCATTGAACAAAATTGTGATGGAAAACAGTTTCTCACCGAACGCTCATTTCCATTATACAGTTGCACAATTTTGAGACGTTGTTTCGGTGTAAGTCTTTCCATGAGAAAATGGCAAACAATACTGAAAAAAATATAGTTGAACACAACTCACGCGAAAGCTGTGAAAAAAGGCTATTGAAAAAATACTTTAAGATGGATCCGCCTATATTAATATATTTCTAAGATTTGACTGAGACAGTTCAATATCGTATCCGTGAAGAACTGTTTGTATGTTTCTACTGGTAAATTTTACCCTGTTTTTATTTGAATTATTTTAGAGAGAATAATATTTGTTTAAAGTGATCACCCATACACTATAGCCGATTTGTTTCAATTTGAGAACCATTCATATTAAATGTTTAACAAAATGGTATTTGCTCAAAATTTCCAAATTTTACTTATACGATATACTTATACATTGATCATTTTTACCCACTGTTAAAATTCATCGTTTGACCCATTGTATTATCATAAATTGGCACATCCTTGTAAAGGTTTAGTTTTTTTTTTAAAATGTTAGAGTTAATACGGGGTGTCCGTCGGGAAGGTATACTACTTTGTTTGTTTATAATTTGTGATTAAATGAAAGAGAATGGATTTTTTATTGATAAATGTTTTATTTAATGTCGGCAATTTTGTGTGAAATACAATATCAGATAAATGTCCGCCTCCGTTAGCCTCACAAATGCTAGCCCTTTTGAGCACATTTTTCATTATATTCAGCACGGCGTCAAATTGAAGTTAATGGAATGTTTTGAACACTTACTTGAGCAGCAGTAATGTTTTCACACGATCTTGCAGTACGTTGTGGTCCATGCTTGGGCCTATCAGCTACAGAGCCTCTTTCTTCGAAATCATTCTCTACACGATAAATAGTGCGTTTTGTTGGCACGATGTTTCTCCCAAAAATTTCACTTAACTTTCTTATTGTCACAGTAATCGATGATTGATTTTATTAAAATGTTTAACGATTTATCTTATAAATGTTAGCTACGCTTTACGAAAAATATAAGTAAAAACGTTAAGGAAAATGACACGTGGGGCCTTTAATATTGTCCCTACCAACTTTTCTACCCGACTTATCATATTAACTTCGACATGAGTACGCATGTGTATGTACAATGTACCTACACATGTATTCGCATGTATTGTTGTATGTGTACTTTTAAGTACTGTAAAATTATGTTTCATAAGTACTACATTTTGACACCCCATGAAAAAAATGGGTCCCTCCCACTTTGCCCTAACATCCATGGCATTCACGAACTCACTCCGCACTTCCGTTTTTCGGGCCTGATTATGAAACGTTTTTTTCCGCTTCATCGTTTCAAATTCAAATGACTTCGTTCCTTAAGAATGTGCTGAGTGTGGTGGTGGAAGGTAGGGTGGCGTTGGAGTGCATATGGCTGCGTGTATGTGTGCTTATGAATTTATGCGTACATGTTCATGTCATGTGTTTATTTTTGACATTATGAATGTCAAGTAATTTGTTATATGTAAATTAAATGTTACTTACTGCGAAGCTCCGTCCTGGCTACTGATCCTGCCTGCCTGCCTGTCTGCTGCTGCTTCATGGCGTGCCAGGCGGCGGTGTGCGGTTATGGAGTCACTTTTCTATTTTTGGCTTTGTCGCATGATTGGATGTTGTACGCATATTTTTTTGCAACTGTTGATTTAATTCGTGGAATATGTTTTTCTTCAAGAAATTCTTGAAGTAAACATTGTAGGGAAAATGTTGGCCAAAGAAATAATTTCAATGCTTTTGCCCTATGTTTAGAGACGTCGGTGAATATGTGACGCGCAAAATAGAAAGGGACCTAAGGTTTAAAACCAGTTTTGTTCAGGAGAGCCATTTTAAAGATAAGGTCCCTTTCTTTTTGCGCTTAGAATCGTCGACTTCACTGACATAAAACGCGCATATCTCTGGGAGGGAACACTTTTGGGGCATGGGATCGGTCTCATTCGATGCTCAGATGTTGTCCACATCAAAAAAAGAAAAAAATTTAAATTGATTTTTTACCCTTAGTTCCCTTTCTCTATGCGCTGTCACATATTGAGATCTCATCAGCTTCTACAAGACGATCCTGGCGGCTAGGTAACCGCAATTTCAGCGGTTTGTTTTGTAATATTTTCGGATCAATGATGTCTGAGAGCCACTTTATTTTCGTTTTCTGTGTTTAACGTGGTATGACATGCTGATTCCATCAGGCAAAAGGCTGATGAAGACATTAATGGGTTGTAGGTTCAACATCGCCTCCAGTGCGAGTTTAGTACCAATGCGCATTTGTCCTGTGAGAGATGTGATTTCATTTACACCGCTTCTAACCATACCTGTGATTATATGACGAGTATAGGTCATATTATCGATGTACGAGTATACAGCCATTGTATCATTTTGGGCTGCAAACCCAATTTGCGTCCCAAGATTCAACAAAATCAAAAAAACCCGTGTGGAAATTATTAAAAAATAGTATCGAAATGTCGGCTCAGCGAGGGTGATCTTAAGCCAAGTCAACTAGATTGGTACGCAGTGAATTGAAAACAACCGCCGTCGCGGACTGCCGATGCACCGTCGATCAGATAGATACGTGGGCTGCTATATATATTCCTGCCCTAATAATGAAAATGCTAATGTTTATCATCAAAAATAGATTTATTGTTTTTCAATATATTCTCCTTTTAGATCAATACACTTTTGCATGTGCTCAAACCTTTTGTCGCAGCACTTTTTCAACTCCGATTGAGACACCTCCAAAACATCGTTTTTGAACGCTTCAACAGCATATTCTGGCTACGAAAATCGTTGACCACGCATTTTTTTCTTGATGTGCGCGAATAAAAAGAAGTCATTGGGTGCCAAGTCAGGGCTGTACGGCGGATGACCCATCAACTCGACGTTTTGGCCGGTCAAAAAGGCGCTGGTTTGAGCCGATGAGTGAGAGCTCGCATTGTCATGGTGCACAATGATTCGTCTTCTCTTGTTCGTTTTTCGAATTTCTCCGAAGACTTCAGACAAACAAATTGTGGTGTACCACTAGAATTGACCTCCTGCGTTGCGCAAGTGGAACAGTCGCCACGTGACCAGTTTTGCCGAAGAAACAGGCTACCATTTGCTTCCAAGTGCTTCTTCCACGAACAACTTTCGTTGGATTTGGCTCGTCTTCGAAGACCCACACGGTCGATTGATTTTTTGTTTCGGGCTCATACCCATAGATCCATAATTCGTCACCTGTGACGATCTTAAAAACGTCTTTTAAAGCACCGCGATTGTATTTTTTCAAAATTTCTTTGCACCACGACACGAGCCTTTTTTGAGCGATTGTCAAATTGTGCGGGATCCAATGAGAACAATCATTTTTTACGGCCAGGTCTTCATGCAATATCGAATGTTTGATGGTGGAAAAAATGCCCAAGGATGTCTTAATCGCACGGTATGTTATGTGACGATCTTACATTATCAGTTTACGAACGACATCAATGTTCTCTGGCACAACTGCTGTTTTTGGACGACCTTCGTCTTTCAGCGAGCTTCGGCCACGATTGAATTCATCAAACCAGTTTTTCAGAGTGCTATAGGCTGGGGCTTCATCGCCATACAAAGATTTAAGTTCATCGATGCACTCTTGTGATAATCCACGTCGAAAGTTGTGAAAAATAATCGCACGAAAATGTTCACGAGTTAATTTCACTTTTTTGCCCAATTGATTTTTTTAAGTCAGTGCAAACAACACAAAGGATGGCCGCACGTCAAAACGTTCTGAGTACGTTTATGCTAAAAAATGTCAAACTTTCCAATGGCAATGTTAGATGGCGCCGGGCAACACTTAGTGCTGCCTAGGCCAGAAATATATATAGCAACCCTCGTATATTTTGCATGGCCAGAGAGTAAACTCGGATTATTTGCGGTTAAATCGTGCTGACGAAAGAATTAAAGTAGGATTGACCATAGGCAACGGTGTGAGTTCAACAATTGAACGCAGGAAATGTTGAAAGCTTCTACATCAACATGTCAAATGGCCTCTATTGCTGTGAACCCACTAACAAGGAATTTGTTTATGAAATAATGTTTTTTGTGCTTACTCCGCATATTTTCAAGTTTATTTTCATGCTTTACAAACCAAACAATCAACACCGATCTGTCCAAATCACCAGTCATGGTAGCATCGTTTACCAAAAAAAAAAACTCCAAAAAAGTTCAAAGGTCATGAGAAAATTTGTTTTCCTACCACCACCCTGCGCCACCACAAATTGATAAAGTATCGATTACAAAGTTTAGGATTGTTCTTACGATTGCTGCTGCTGTTGTTGTTCTCCTTGTTCTCGCCAGTACTCGTCTATAATTTCGTTTGATACTTTCTTGTTTCTTGGTGTGAAATAGCCAATAATCGATAAGGGAGCAATAGCATTGAAACTGAAACCAACGAGGACAGCGCAATTGCCGTCATCGCCACCGCTTCTGATGAATAAATTGATGCTGATGAGTTGATAAGATGCTTCGGTTAATCAAAGAACGAAAAAGAAAGACGGCCAGAACAAACTTTTTTTGAAATTTGATATTTTCCCCTCCTTCTCCCTCAGTTGTGTACCTTACACCTATAATAAAAAGGACGTGAGAAAAAAGTATATTGTATATATATATTTATATATATTAGAGTAGGGCGATTTTTATTTATTACCTACTAAAAAAACCTTTAAATTAAAGTTACGAAAAAGCCAAAAAATTGAAATTTGGGCTCCTCGAAAATGATTTTTTTGATTGTTCGTAGTGGATTTTTTTCCTCATATCAAAAGCTATCGAAAATTCGCGGGCACAATATCGATTGCTAAATCGTCCCACCCTAATATATATTGGTGGGGGAGGGTTATATGTTTATTATTGGACTGAGGAATACAAGATAGTTATGCTGAGTTCTTGATTTCGATTTTTGGGAAAAGTTTTGAAGAGTGTGCATTCCTTTAGGAAATTCAAAAGTTCCTGAAGAACTAAGGTGTATTAAAATAACTGATGTTCTCGAAAAAAAATTAGGCTGACCTCAACTCTTGAATAGAAGATTTAGGAATCAAAACATGTAAAAGTGCTACAAATTGAAGAATGATAAGATAGTAACAATGGTGTCTCCAAATTTCAAGATTACTATTATGATTTAGCTAATAAATTATTCTGTAAGATTGAACTACTATTGAACGTGTTGAGATTGTTTAAAAATATAAACCTAATTTGCCTAGGATGTCCGCCTCTATAGCCTAAACTAGACAGGAACAGAACCAAAACTCTAATAGAAAATAATAAGAGTGATGTTAAGCTGACTGTAGCTGTCCTGATGGCTCACTGTAATGCTAGGGAGCTGACTAAATGTACCAGTTAGGAATATTCAAAAAAATGCCACCTGTGTAAGAATAAGGAGGATACTGAGATAGTAGATCATCTGAAAAGACGGCGCAGTTGCCCGAAGAAGTACCTTTTCTGAAAGGTTTACTCTTACGATATAGTAAAGCTGCTGAGCAAATGGGTTGTCGTGGTTCAAGGGCGGCTTCCTACAAAACTCAACAATCACAATGGACCCTTTGAGGGTCACAAGTATGAACTTTTTAAGTTTGGACACAGATGCAGGGCCTTTAAGCATTAAGCTACTCTTTGGGCCTTAACAGACAATGATTGTTGCTAAGTGAAGAAAACCTAGCCGTCATACGAGGGCTGCTATATATATTTCTGGCCTAATAATGAAAATGCGAATTTTTATCATCAAAAATGGTTTACCGTTTTTCAAAGTATTCTCCAGCTTGATTTATATACTTTTGCATGCGCTCAAACCAATTGTCGAAGCACTTTTTCCACTACGATTGAGACACTTCCAGAACATGGTTTTTGAACACTTACACAGCGTCTTTTGGCGACGAAAATCGTTGACCACGAATTTTTTTCTTAATGTGCGGGAATAAAAATAAGTCATTGGGTGCCAAGTCGGCGGATGACCCATCAATTCGACGTTTTGGCCGGTCAAAAAGGTTCTGGTTTGAGCCGATGTGTGAGAGCTCGCATTGTCATGGTGCACAATGTTTCGTCTTCTCTTGTTCGTTTTTCGAATTTCTCCGAAGACTTCAGGCAAACAAATTGTGGTGTACCTCTCAGAATTGACCGTCCTACGTTGCTCAAGCGGAACAGTCGCCACATGACCAGTTTTGCCTAAGAACCAGGCGACCATTTGCTTCGAAGTGCTTCTTCCATGAACAACTTTCGTTGGATTTTGCTCGTCTTCGAAGACCCACACGGTCGATTGCTGTTTTGTTTCGGGATCATACGCATAGATCCATGATTCGTCACCTGTGACAATCTTATAATCGCCTTTTGAAGCACCAATCGACACGAGGCTTTTTTAAGCGATTGTCAAATTGTGCGGAAACCAACGAGAACACACCTTTTTTACGGCCATGTGCTCATGCAATATCGAATGAATGCTGGTGGAAGAAATGTCCAAGGATGCCTCAATCTCATGGTATGTCACATGACGATCTTACATTATCTGGCATAACGGCCGTTTTTGGACGACCTTCGTCTATGAGCGAGCGTCGGCCACAATTCATTAAACCAGTTTTTCACAGTGCTATAGGATTTAAGTTCACCGATGCACTCTTGTCGTGATAATCCATCTCAAAAGTTGTGAAAAATGATCGCTTAAAAATGTTCACGAGTTAATTCCATTTTTTTGCCAAATTGATTTTTTCAAGTCACTGTAAACAACATAAATGATGGTAGAACGTCAAAACGTTCTGAGTTCGTTTATGATAAAAAATGTCAAACTTTCCAATGGAAAAGTCAGATGGCGCCAGGCAACGCTTAGTGCATATATAGCAACCCTCGTATCCGAGCGATTTTGAACCCACCTAACTTTTTTCCTAATGCATTAATTTTGTTTTATGCAATATTCTTATTTCACCTTTGTGTGCGGATAAGAAAAGAGTGGATGGAACGCGTTATTCTAGAATCCTTACAAGATTTCATTCAGGCAATGGTGGACGGAACGAAGGAAAATTTCAAATCCATATATTGATGAGGGTTAATGTAGATCAGCCGACTTACACTTTTTTGATTCTTTTATTTGTTCTTCGAGGTTGTTACTTTATTTAGATCGCGACAGTTATAATCCCTTCTAATCGTGTAGCTGGCGATACTTTTACTCATAATAAAGTAACTGTCCATAAGAGTCCAAGCGTCCCTGCATCCATTAGGAGAGTCTGAGGGAATTTTTTTAAAGATTAGGGGGCTTATTCATGTAATTAGATTATTAGGGGATTAGGGGCTTATTCATACAAACGCTTCTATATCAATAATCATTAGGCGTAAAGAGCCGTCATTAAACTCTCCCAGCCAGTAAGTTTAGAAAATATTTCGTCCACATCTCAGATTTAAGCAAAGTTTCCCGCCGGCTCTTTTAACGGACGTTAACGGAAGCCGGTTGTTCAATTGCAACGTTTTCGTTCTTCATCTAATTTCTCATTTCAAACTGAAATGTTCGTGTTTTCCTTTCACCCTCCCATCCCTTAATTCAAATAACATGTCCACTATTTTCGATGAGTCGAAATCGGTAATAAACGAAATACATATTTAGACATATCATTTGATATTATCTGATTTTTAATCATCATTTGGCCTCGGGCCTCTGTAAATATTTGCTGTTCCAAACACTGACGCATAATCGAAACGAACGACCGCCACCGCCACTGCCGCCACACAACAACGGGCAAAGGAAACAAATTGAAGATTCATGCCACAGAATCAATAATCAATTTGAAATTTAGATTTTCATTTGAAGATAGCACCGAACATGACCCGGCAAACATAGCGAGGTGAAGCGAACCGGACCGGACCGGACCACATACACGACAGTTTCCATCTGCACAAGCATTTGTCGCGCACAGGAAAGGCAAAGAAACCCCGAAAAAGCAATAAGTGAATGAAAATCATAAAAATATGCAGTGATGCGCAAAATAAATGTAAATAATATTATGCGAAGAATAATAAGAAATATCCAAAATACAACAATAACTACGGATGAATCCCATAGAGTATTTAGAAGAAACCCGGTTATTGAAAAAGGTCGGTTGGCGGTTTTTCGATAATGCCATTCATAGATTTTCGTTTGGTTTACAGGAGAGCTAGAAACGGATAAAATGGTTTTGGGACGGTTGTGCAGGTAGGAAAAAGTTCCCCACAAGGCACTTAAAAAAGTCCTAATTTAATTTTTGATATTTTTAGCTTTGTAATTTAATTAATTAACTTTTCTATCACCTTTCATTTCGAAGTCGTAAGCGTAGACGCTTTTACGAAACTGTCCCCTAATGTTCGGAAAATTCAGAAAAATCTTCCTACAAATCCAAGTGTGTATTGGTATTTAATATTCGGACCAATTTGGGATTTGACTTTATAACCCTTGACGCCCAAATATCATCCTCCTTGAGCTATGGACATATGGGTATTAAAAAACCATAAAATTTCATCACGAATCAGAATATAACATTAATTTTACGTTTCGAAGGAATTTGACGCCATGACCCATGGGTGAAGATCATTGATGTCTTGGACATATGGGTACTTAAAACAGTGGAAGTTTATGGCCGTGATCTATGGGCCCTGGGACCCAAAAACCTTCCCCAATTTTCGGGGCGTATGGGTTTCCAGAAACAGAAACAATTCCTTTTTAAATCCAAACATGTTCCTATACTTAAGATTTCCGCAATTTTTAGCTCAAAATCTTTTAAGATTTGTCTTAAGGGCCGAATCGATGGAGTCCCTTCGGCCCTCAGAACAATGGACATACGGGTTCCTCAAAACAATGGCGAATCTGAATAGAACAATGCTTCCGGAGGCCCCAAAATTATTTTTTCAGACACACGAGGATCCAAAACCAAGAACCATTTCCCCCAATACAGTCATGGGCCAACTACTCCGATCCATGGTTGAGAGTATAAAAGCTGACAAAATAAGTTTTTTGGACCGAGAAAGGACGCTATTAAAACTGAAGAAAATCTGTCCATATTAAGATATAGCTTCTACATATATGTTCATTTGGTTTTTATGTTTTAGGCTCTAGAGGCCACATCTTACTCCCAATCATGATCAAATTTAGCACGAGTAAGTTTTTTGGGCCAAGGATGAAAGTTTTACAAATTGAAGAAAATCGGTTCACATTAAGATATTGCTCCCACATAAAGCCCATCTTACATCCAACCTAGATAACATTTATCATGGATAAGTTTTTTGAAATTTAAGAAAATTGGTTTAGATTAAGATATACTTAGTAGGGACATAAATACTGTTACACACGTTTTATGCTGTAAAATAAAAAGTACTGAATGCTTTTGGATCAAATATTTTTTAATATATTTATTGATGTATATTGTATCCTAAAAGAATCTACTTATTCGAAATGTCCGCCTTTTGCCTTTACACACGCCTCGAACCTCGTCCATTGGAAAATTGGCTACAGCTCGAACCAAAGCAGTCTTAAGAGATTTGTATTCCAATGGGTTCAAATCTGGACTGCCTGAGGGCCATTCTTCAGAGGAAATGAACGCTGGCAAATTGTTTCGAAGTCAGGCCTGGTACGTTTTAGCCTTATGGGCCGGCGCAAAATCCATGGCTGGTTTTTGAACGGGGAATTGTTTAGAAACTTCACAACAGCTTCTAAAACGGGTTCTTGGTAAACTTTGGCCGATGTTTTGACTCCTTGTTCGCAGAAATGCAGGTCAGTGACCCCATCGTAAGAGACACCCCACCAAACCATGACTGAAGCTTGGTGATGACCTTTTTCCACCCTTGGGATCAGTTCAGATGCTTCCTTAGATGACCGCGCATACACTCTATCATTTTGCTTGTTAAATTTTTCCTGTACGGTAAAACAAAATTTTTCTCTGCAAGTTATCAGCGTTCTTCACCAAAAGACGTTTGCATTTTTCAATCCTATTTTTTTTAAAGCTGCAGTCAATAAATGTCCGGTACGTCGTTTGAAAGCTCCAAGTCTCAAGTCTTTTTTAATGATTCGACTCATGGACTTGGCCATGATGTTCTGTTTTCGGAGCGGATTTCTGTGAATTCTTGATTTAAAGGCTTTGATGACATGCGGTGTTCGAACAGAGCGTGGGCGGCCCTACCGGTGGCGGTCTTTTACATCTCCAGTCTCCTCAAACAGTTTTATGCATCGGTAGACGAACATGCGGCTAATCCCTAGTGGCCGGAGCGCGTTAAAAACATCGCTTTTTTAATTTCACACTTGAAAAGCGTTATTACAGCGATACGGTTCTCATTATCTGACCAATCCATGATGAAAGTTGAAACAATTTTAAAATCCCGTTACAGACTAGCGCTACTGAGTTTAGCTTTCAAAACCCATATGACATTAACGGGGTATGTTCAGTTCTACTATTGAAATGGGTGTGTTCAATGTGGTAACAGTGTTTATGTCCCTACTAAGCAGATGTTGAACCAATTTTCCATAATCAATGAAATTTCCACCCAAATTGAAATATGACATTAGTTTTAAAATCTGGATAATAAAGAGCCCACCCAAGGGGCCCAACAACGGATTTTCAGTTAGCTTTTCTAAACATCCAGAAGTGCTGGGTATTATATAGTCGGTCATGCCCGACTTAACTTTTTTTTGTAGTTTCAATATATAAAGGGTTTAATAGGCTGTTTCCACTACGGTCGAGTCCACGTCTGCGTCCAAAAATCAATGAACGCGCGTTAAAGCCTATATAAAAAACATAGGCAGTTAGGAATGGGAAAAAGTCGCGTTTATATTGGACGCGTTTTCCGATAAGTCGCGTTTACTATAAATTCGATTATTTTTGCAATCGAAACCCACCCATACCTATTAATGGCAACACCGCAAATTGCACATCCCTATTAAAACAGCTGTTTATCAGCATAAACATAAAGCGCTGCTGCTACTGCACATTTCCATTAGGCGCAATACCATTTGATCCTTATTTTCCACTGCGATTAGCAAAATAATATCATGTTGTGACATTATCATGGAGTTAGATAATGTCACAACACAAAAATATTAAACTTTTCGCACCGCAAAAGAAAACAAATAAACACAAACAGCTGTTTGAACGCAAACGTGGACGCAAAACACAATGGAAACACCATTACAAATTTTCGATAAATCGTTCACGCGGACGTGGACGCGACCGTAGTAGAAACAGCCTATACGAGTCACATGGTTAGAACTGAAACTAACTGCCTAAATCTCGATCTTGAACGAAAGCCAGTCACTTACTTTTGTATCAAAACGGTAGTCACTATTTTTTGACTTATAGTTCGCATAGCCTTACGTGTTGCGAGTGAATAAAATTGTGGCCAGAACAAAAATTTTAAACTTTTTTCAAATTTGCCTAGCAACAAGTTTTAATTTATCAAGACATTAATCTATTTTTTATTATGGTTCATATGGGATAGACTTTTTAACCTATTTGTTAGTGTAAAAAATTTGCGAAAACATGACGCAAAATATTTAATTGATTATTTAATTATAAGTCAGGGTGATTTAAAGTAATTCTTAGGAAACCCTCACCTTGTGAGTATATGAACTCGATACAAATAGACAATGAAGTATCTTGAAACTGAAATGTAAACAAACCATACTATAGGGATGACTTTTTTCAAAATGAAAATATTAAATTAAAAATGAAAAATGTGCGCAAATGGAATGCATCACATAAAAAATAACCTTTCTAGTGCGTTTCTTTCATTAAATGTCGTCTTGTACATGTGCCTTTATATGTTTTTTGTTATCATACGAAAGACAAAACAAAAGTGGCCGATTTTGACAATTGCGCTCTCGCAGCTGACAGCGAAAAAAAGTTAGTGGGTCTTAATTTTATATGAAAAGTGTTACGTTATCGTTTGTTTAAATTTTCTTACAAATTTTCGTGCGTAGGAAAGTAAGTGGGCCCCAAATCAGCTGTTTGTCGCTTAAATGGCAGAAAAAAAATTCATTCGACATCGTGGGTCAGGCTGCAAGACCTTACCTTTGTCTGCAAAGTTGTTTGTGGGTGTGCGGAAGTCCTTTAAAAACTGATTACTCGATGGAAAATAACCGGTTACAATGGTTCACTGCAAATGGAATTTGTCAAACAACTGAGTAAGTTAGTTTTCGGTTGACCGGTTTCGGGGTTGAAAACTCTAGAATCCAACGTGCAATATTGAATGGGAAAATGTGTTTTCTTGCAAATAATTTTAAAACATGGAGTAATCAGAAACAGGAGAGTAAAAAAAGAATATAGGATCTACAGGTTGTACTGAGTTATTTAGTTTTCGGTTGACCGGTTTCGGGTTTGAAAACTCTAGAATCCAACGTGCAATATTGAATGGTAAAATGTGGTATCTTGCAAATAATTTCAAAACATGGAGTAATCAGAAACAGGAGAGTTAAAAAAGAATATAGGATCTACAGGTTGTCATCGCAATGAAGAACGAAAAGCCAATTTTCTTATCTAACTTAGGCACAGTGGGGAATTTTGAAATATTTAGGACATTTTCTTCTGTTTTGTTGAAGGGTGTCCTTATTGCAACTTGCTGAACCCAAGGTATCTCATTTGGGATCCCAATGCGTCTCATTTCTGAGAAACAGTGTTTTAGCTTTTTTTAAATCAGAGGCTCAGCGTGTTCCTGAAACATGGTGCTTACTAAAAACAACCAGAAAGAAAATAATAAGAACTTTCTTCATTATTGATTAACTCTGTTGTTTGAAGAACCACGATTTTCGGAAACACAATTAAAAGGTGTGAATCCTTAGTCTGCTGCTCCTATTCATCTGACTTCTTTACTGAAAGAATGCAACGTTCTCATCCTCGATTTTTTGGAAATACGATGGGAAGGTAATGTAAGAAAAGACCTAAGTTGGAAGCAAGAAACTACTTTATCTAGTCCCAGCTTTCACACCAGTGGGCGAACGACTGGTCATAATCTGTATCAAGGCTAAGTACTTTTCATATGCCTAATTTTTGATCAGAAAAAACGTTTAACAGATACAACAGATCTGGTACAAAAATATGCCAACCTCCTTGGCTATGAACCAAAATTGAAGGGAATTTTAATGCGAATGAAAAAAAGAACAACTTTGATCCGGCAGTCAGTCAGTTGTAGGCCAAATATGACAACACTAGGGTTTTAATTATTTAACAATTCTTAAGCCAACCTGGCTATCACCGGATGAAAAAACAAATATAAATTAAAGACCGCTCCATACGTCAGATTTTAAACATGGACGACGCCATATCGAGAGATGAGGTTCTCGTGATACTGATAGTTAAGGAAAATAGTTTAGAAGCTGCAATCACAACTTACAGCCCAAGTCTACTCCGAAATGTTTTCTTCACTGCTTTAAGTGAATTTTCCCTAACCAAATATTGTTAGCGTTCAAAGTCAACTTAAGTTGGACGTGCCGAAAAAGGAACTGGCAAACGACTGCAACGCCCGCGGTATCAATCCTACAATGGCGACTACTAAGTCATCATTAAAGCTAGGCCATCGCAAGCATACAAAGCGTGTTAAAGACTTAAGCTCCTGAAATAACGCAGGAACTTAAGTACAACTATTTAAAATCCCCCACTGTGCGTGAATATGAGGAGGAAAATCAAAGCAAATATTGATGATAAGGAAAAGCCGGAAAACGGAATGAAGGGAGGAAAACGAACGAAAAAAATATATGAAATACGGAAAGAACAAATACTAACCTACGATTCGTTTGTTTAAACTCCAACGGCAATTGTGGTCAATATTGAGCTGAAGAGATACGAAATCTCATTCCGTTTTTTTATTTCCACTTCCATTCCAGGCCATGGCATTCGTCTGTTTGTGTGTGTTTTTAAGACTTTTGTTTATTTAACATTTTTATATGCTTTTCTATACGAATGTATAAGCGTGTGTCTGTCGTAACCGAAGGGAAACGGAAGGGGAGTTTTTTTCGGTTTCGCTTAAAAAAATGAGGGTTAGCTGTTCCTGCTGCTGTCATACTTATCAGTGGAAAAAATAGTCGAGCGCCGACCATCAGCGTCGTCATCATAAGGGTGACTGTGTAAAAACCACTCTTGTTGAACGACACTCACTGACAGGCCGACAGACAGACGGACGGACGGCCAAAAATGGCACATAACGTTCGTTTTTTTTTGGCTCTTCTTGAACATCAAAGTAAATATTATGGTAACCTTTTACACATAAATGATTTTCAAATAAAATTTAACAGAAAAATTCTACTGAACGACAGGACGACAGAAGAGGGTTGCCAGCCATGTGGAAATTAGGGAGTGCTAGAGTGGAACAACGGAATAACGCCAACTCTAATTTAGCGGTAGTTTTTAAAAAGTTTTTCAGATTTTAAAGACTTATAAGGAAATTCTTTAGATGCTTTCTTTAGAAACTCTGACTCGATGTTTATTGGACCACTAAGTTAAATAAGCGAGGTCCATTACAATTGTCGTCTATACTAGCAGTATGCATTAAGTTAGTCCTTTTGTCTGCAACACTTTGAAGTATTGCTTGGTTATCCTTATTTATTGGCTTTACATACAGCCTGTTTTTATACCCTCCACCGAAAAATGTAGTATGTTCTACGAGGAAACTTCTTAGCCTAGCACAAAAAGCGCTGTATAAACAGAAAAAAGTTAAAAAAAAGTTTTGGAAACTTCCATCATTGCTATGAACACATGTTAAATTTTGTTTCGATCTGGCAACTCCTTCATATAGAAACAGGTGTTCACAAAAGACGCATCCGCGATTTTTTTACAATGGAAAAATTAGAAATGCGTGGTGTCATTAAATATTTACATAAAAAAGTTTTATCGGGACAAGAAATTCATAATGATATGGTGAATGTGTTAGGTGAAAGTGCTCCTTCATATGCAACAGTAAAAAATTGGGTTGCTGAATTTAAACGTGGTCGTACAAGCATTGAAGATGAAGCATGTAGTGGACGTTCAAAAAACAGAAACAACAACAGAAATTGTAGCCAAAGTGCATGATATGGTATTAAATGATAGACGAATAAAAGTGCGTGAAATAGCTAATATCATGGGCATCTCAAATGATCGAGTCCATTTAATTTTGCATGAAGAACTACAGATGAAAAAGCTTTCTGCAAGAGGGGTGCCGGACTTGTTAACAGTCGACCAAAAACGCATAAGAATAAACATTTCTCAAGCTGATTTGTATCGTTTTCAGCGAAATAAAATGGATTTTAAGCGTCGTTTCATAACTGTTGATGAGACATGGATCCACCACTATAATCCAGAGACAAAAAAACAATCCAAACAATGGACTGAAGCTGGAGGAAGTGCCCCAAAGAAGGCAAAAACAATTCAATCGGCTGGTAAGGTTATGGCAACGGTTTTTTGGGACTTCAAAGGTATTTTATTGAGTGACTATCTGCAAAAGGGTTAAACAATAAATTCAGAGTAATATTGCAACCTTTTAGATCAATTAAATGTACAAATTTGAGAAAAACGTCCTGGCTTACGACACAAAAAAATAATTTTTCATCAAGACACCGCACCAGCGCACAAGAGTGTTTTAACAATGACTAAAATCAACGAATTAAAGTACGAGTTGCTTGACCACCCACCTTATTCTCCTGATTTAGCTCCCAGTGACTTTTACCTGTTCCCAAATCTAAAAAAAATTCCTTGCTGGCAAGCGCTTTACCTCAAATGAAGATAGAATTGCTAGATAAGCGTTGGACTTAGTGTATTGAAGTTTCAGGAGATTATATTGAAAAATAAAAATATTTTTGAAAAACTAACTATTCTCTTTTATTGATAGGCTAAGAACTTTCCGAACCGCCCGTACACTTGTCGTTCCGTTTGCAACACCTCGAAATATTGATCCTTAGTAGGGACATAAGTACTGTTACACACGTTTTATGCTGTAAAATAAAAAGTACTGAATGTTTTTGGACCAAATATTTTTTAATATATTTATTGATGTATATTGTATCAAAAAGGATTTTATTTATTCGAAATGTCCGCCTTTTGCCTTTACACACGCTTTAAGTCGCACTGGCCAATCGTCAATAGCTGCACGAACCTCGTTCATTGGAATATTGGCCACAGCTTGAACCAAAGCAGTCTTAAGAGATCCAATATTGGGATATCTTTTCTGACAAACCTTGTCCTCTAAAACCGTCCACAATTTGTAGTCCAATGGGCTCAAACGGGACTGCCTAAGGGCCATACTTCAGAGGAAATGAACGCTGGCAAATTGTTTCGATGCCAGGCCTGGGACGTTTTAGCCTTATGGGCCAGCTTCCAAAACGGTTTCTTGGTAAACTTTGGCCGATGTTTTGACTCCTTGTTCGCAGAAATGCAGGTTAGTGACCCCATCGTAAGAGACACCCCACCAAACCATTACTGAAGCTGGGTGATTTTCCACCCTTGGGTTCAGTTCAGATGCTTCCTTAGATGACCGCGCATACACTCTATCATTTTGCTAGTTAAATTTTTCCTGAACGGTAAAAAATTTTTTATCGGTCAACAACATTTTTCTGTGCAAGTTATCAGCATGCTTCACCAAATGACGCTTGCATTTTTCAATCCTATTTTTTTTTTTAAAGCTGCAGTCAATAAATGTCCGGTACGTCGTATGAAAGCCTCAAGCCCCAATTCTTTTTTAATGATTCGACTCATGGACTTTTGCGTGATATTCATCTCACGGGCCATGATTTTCTGTTTGCGGAGCGGATTTCTGTGAATTCTTGATTTAACGGCTTTGATGACATGCGGTGTTCCAACAGAGCGTGGGTGGCCCGACTGATGGCGGTCTTTTACATCTCCAGTCTCCTTAAACAGTTTTATGCATCGGTAGACGAACATGCGGCTAATTCCTAGTGGCCGGAGCGTTTTGAATATATCACTTTTTTATTTCACACTTGAAAAGTGCTATAACAGCGATACGGTTCTCATTATCTGACCACTCCATGATGAAAGTTGAAACAATTTTTAAATCCCGTTACAGACTAACGCTATTGAGGTTAGCTTTCAAAACCCATATGACATTAACGGGGTATGTTCAGTTTTACTATTAAAATGGGTGTGTTCAATGTTGTAACAGTATTTATGTCCCTACTAAGTATAAGTACGGTAGCGGTCAAAAGAATTACTTAGGATCTTAAAACTTTGCATGACAAGGTCTTATGGTCATACGTTATTTGGGATTGTAAATATACGAAATCTGCCCGGAGCTAAACTTTTTTCTCATTAAACGTTTCTCATTAATCAATAAAAGGAAACTTTAAAGTATTTGCTAGACACATCATAATTTTTTGTATACGAACAATGGTTGAAAAGGGTACTTTTAGTAAGCAAAAAGCCGGTCAATTTTGTAAAATGGGTGATCCCTTCTCTAATACTCGTATAGAAATATGGGTACTCACATTTAGAAAAACTTTACTACGAATACGAATCTGGGTTTACTTTGAAGTTTTGCCTTCGATTAGGGACGGACTCATGAACCCAAGGGGCTCACAAAACCGGACATCGATGGTAGGATGGTGGTACTAGTGTATAAATTGTACATCGTTGTCAAATTCTATGGTCATCTCGCCATGTCCGTCTGGGTGTCTTTTGTCAGTCTGTCTTTAGAAAGCAAACTACACGTCGCATTATTGAAGCTAGGTGGCAGAAATTTTTCAGAAGCATCAGTTCATTTACAATATCAACGGTTTCATATTGATATTGTAAATGGACTCGATCGGGCACTCACATAAACTGGGTCAACCTCTGACAATTTAAACAACCCTGAACATTAAAACACAATATCACGTAAACTATACTGATGTTGGCATTGATCGAAACACATCCCGGAGGAAAAGTGGGCGGTGCCATGCCCTTTTAAAAAAATGCATTTATGACGAAAGTAATTAATCGATCGTTAAAAAATAAAATGATGAATGCCAGAAGATGCTTTTTAAGCGTTCAAAAACCATGTTTCGGAGGTGTCTCAATGGGAGTCGTAAAAGTGCTTCGACAATTGGTTTGAGAGCATGCAAAAGTGTCTTAATCATGCTGGAGAATACGTTGAAAAACAATAAAACCATTTTTGATAATAGATATTCGCATTTTCATTATTAGGCCCGAAATATATATAGCAGCCCTTGTAAATGTCTTTAAAGCACTTTGGTCTTCTGAATAACCTATTCAGGTTGCTCCCACTTCGACCCAAGTCTCGGCTTCCCCAATCTGTTCATTCAATGGTAGATGCTGGAGTACTTCTTTTAAGCCGTTTAGTACCATTTGAATCCCACATAAAAAACATGGTTGAATAAGCGTCGTCTATTGTATTATTTGCAGCCATAAGGGTAGACTAAGTTCTTAGTCATTTGCTTACCCAAAGGAGCATTTAATTGAATCTTCGAAATAAGTTGGAAAAATGTAGCTATAACATATTCAAAATATAAAATGTTTCGATCCTTGGACCTTCGAGATTCCCTTTGACCTCTGCAATATGCCCCATACTGGCGATACAGATGCCCTCAATGGCTTTCGGCTGGTATTCTTCTACTGAAAAGTCCGGAAGTTTCCAAATATGGCACACTTTGATTTCTGTAAAATCTAATTATAGTTTCCTTAATATTCTCAGGCAAAGAAGGAAAAAATCGCATTTGTATATTATTAACGTAAATTCAGTATAAAGTATTAGAAATCGACAGCGGGTTTCACCTCAAATAAATCGAATAGGAAGATCAAATGAAATTAGAGATCAGTAGATCATAAGTTGACTACAATTATCAT
Organism: Hydrotaea diabolus; assembly: GCA_963513945.1. NCBI lineage: Eukaryota > Metazoa > Arthropoda > Insecta > Diptera > Muscidae > Hydrotaea > Hydrotaea diabolus. The sequence continues at coordinate 210,414,490 of OY740717.1, forward strand.
ATAACACATGCGATCTACCATGCGATAGAAAAATTTTGCTATAGATATTTAGATTTTGAAGAAGACGTCAAACAATCTCGATAGCCCTTGTGACATCTTTGAGTAACTGTGACATCCTTGATTTCATGATAAATAATTTCACATATCTTAATTTTTCCCCAGTCAAATGGCAACTCTTGACAACTTTGAATATTACTCCTTCTTCGGGCAAACGTTTATTTCGTTTTCGAACATTTGTACCGATTTCTGTTCTTTCTAACCTTTTTTTTATGGACAACTCGTTACGGGTTTTGTAACATTTGCGCAAAAAGAAAACAAAATACAATATTTGTACATTGATAAATTTTACGACTTGTTGAGTTCTCTGCTTAGGAAATAGCCAGCCTTTCCTGAAGCAAATCAAAAAACAAACATAACATACAAGTTAAGGGTTTGTTTTCGCTGGAAGGGTTTTTTTTATTTTAAGAGTAAAATGGGAAAATATTGGAGGTGGAAATCGAATGCAAACGGAACGGAAAGCGGAAATAATTAACAAAGAATTGTGCAGAATCTAAAGGCTAACGAAAGCCTCAACTGTTTACAGAGACAATATAAGTGGAGTGTACCCCCTAAAGGAGGGAGGGTACACTAAATTTGCCGTGGCTCGAAATACTAATTGAAGCCCCTCTAGTACAGGACACAAAATATTCAAATATAAAATACTTGTAGTTTGATTTTAAAAATAAGATCTAGTAGCCAATCTTTTTTTATTTGTGTAAATACTTCAACTCAGCATCTCATTGCGTTTAAAATTTTTTTCAGTTTTGTGGCAAAAGAGCAGGAAAAAATTAAAAAAAAAATATTTTTCTGAGGTGAGTTTGTGAATTAATTCAAACAGTGATTATTTGAAATATTTGATTGGGATTTTTTTTTGGTAATAGCTTGAAGTGTTTTGCATTTTAATGTTTACATCGCCCGCTGACGCTTGACGCCCTCAACCTTCTGTAGGCGGGCGTATGCAGTGCGTTCAGAAAAGAGACAGTTTTTTTAAATTGAATTATTGAACTGATGTAAATGTTATATAATTTGTTCAAAACAATAATGTCGCGTTGGGACCGTAAACGCAAGTTTGACTTTTCAATGATGTCAGATATAGAGTTTCATGATTTAATGGACTTCTGCGAAGATAACGACGAAGAAGTAGTAGGCGATGACCTTGATAGTGATGACAACGTCGGTGATTCTAAATTATGCAGAACCAAACGAATATGACTTTTATTCTCAAGAAGTAGTACCTTGTAACATAAGTGTGTCAGACCTTGAGCTTTCTTTAGCTACATATGCTACTCCTCCAAAGGAAATTCAAAACAGATCTGAAGCTGCAAATTCTTCTACCGTTGAGACGACTTCTTCCAAAACTGCTGCGGGTAAGCAGAACTATGTCGCAGAAGAAATTAGTACACCATTTACCAGTCGTTCGCGGAAAATTGCACGACTGGCATCAGTTGAAGATTTCCAGCAAGAACCAGAAGAGTCCTCAGGTCACTTCAAAGGTTAAGTTGGACAGCTTCGTAATAGTTTAAAATTGATTTGGCGAAAAAACAACCTTCAACTTCATGTCGAAGAGTTGCCATTCCAAAATTGTCCATTGACGAGCAATTGGTGGCAAAGAAAGTTCCCCGAGGCTATTCTGGAGAATCTATAGCCACCGCATTTGGCGTCGACATTTCTACAGTTCTTTGGAAAGTAGAGAAAATATATGGTTACTATATGGTCACCGCAACAAAATATGTTCTCTACAATAAAAGAATGTTCGTCGCAACCATAGTATTGTTTTTTTAATTTCATTTTGACAACAGTATGATTACGGCAATATTAATATTGTTGAAATGTTACAATAGTATTATTGCCAAATTTAGAAATGAAAATATGGTTGTAGCTACCATATAAACATGGTTGGTGGAACAAAAGTATTGTTGTTTAAAATTTAAATTTAAACAATAACACGATTACGGCAATCATACCGTATGGTTGCGAATATGAACATAACAAAACAGTTTTCAAAAAACCTTACATGTATGTGTGCGTATGTTTTTATTGATATACCAAAAAAACACACACACAATGCAGTGCATGATTGTTGTCCATTATAAAAAAAACAACAATCGGAAGGTAGTTCGAGCGATTTTTATTGTGTTTACTTTGTTCGGTGAAATACTCTACTACCGACTGGTTCTCTTATATTTAAAATCTGCCTGCACTTAAGTATATGTGTCGCGCAAAATAGAAAGGGCCCTAAGGTTAAAAACCAGTTTTGTTCAGGAGAGCTATTTTAAAGATTAGGTTCCTTTCTATGTGCGCTTAGAATCGTCGACTTCACTTTCATAAAACGCGCATATCTCAGGGAGGGAACACTTTTGGGGCATGGGATCAGTCTCATTCGATGCTCAGATGTTGTCCACATCAAAAAAGTGAAAAGTTGATAAAAAGTTTTGTTCAGGGAAGCCATTTTAAAGATTTGGTCCCTTTCTATTTGCGCTTAGAATCGTCGACTTAACTTTCATAAAACGCGCATATCTCTGGGAGGGAACACTTTTGGGGCATCTCTATGCGCTGTCACATATAGACATGGATCATGGTTTAATTACATTCGTTACTTGGGGTCTACGGATGGTAAAGTAGAATTCACCCCTGCTGGCAACTAAAAGTATTTCCGACTGCCTTTGGAATATATATTTTTGTTTCTTGAAAGAAATGTTCAACAAAAACATGGCCTCAAATCTGGGTGTGAACTAATAGTAACGCAATTTAATATAACTTACTTAAAAAAATCTGTATTTTTGAATAACAACATTACCCAATCCTAATAAATAATTTTGGGAATCCATAGTATGGTTGAGTGTGAATTATACTATGGTTGTGGGGATCATAGTATGGTTGCGTGTGAATCATACTATGGTTGTGAGTAGCATACAATGGGTGTATGAGAAACATAATATGGTTTCAGGATCATAATATGGTTGTGGATATAATGGTATGGTTGCGTGTGAATCATACTATTGTTGTGAGGATCATAGTATGGTTGTGGGGATCATAGTATGGTTATGTGTGAATCATACTATTGTTGTGAGGATTATAATATTGTTGTGCCCCAATAATATACCCAACAATAGTATGATCCTCTTCGAATATTGTCACCCCAACCATACAATTTTTCTGCGTGTATGTCGGAGTTCATTCATTCAACTCAAATACTGCAACTCAATAACAAAATCAAAGCGTTCGAATCGCACTACTAAAAAGTATGAAGAAGTGAGTTGTACAAAAATCGTTAAAGAACATAATCAACACATGGACGGAGTCGACTTGATGGACAGTTTGATTGGCTATTACAAAATTCGGATGAAGACAGGTAAATGGCCCTCTCGTCTATTTTATCATATACCTGACTTGGCAATGGTAAATGCGAAAAACATCACCGAATCGAATTGCCAAGGTTCCGTGAAGAAGCAGCAGAAAGTATTTTGCTGATGTCACAAGAAATAAGATTGGCCGACCATCTAATAATGCCCAACCCTCTGCAGAAACACCACTGAGTTCCAAAATGTTGTACCTGCCACCATCTATTGTTAGATATGATGGTCTTCATCACTGGCAATCCTTTCAGGACAAAAGTAAAAAACAGCAATATCGCAAAAAGCCGTGTAAATCTAAGACTAAAGTATATTGTGAAAAATGCCAAATTCCGCTGTGGATCCGTCGAAAGATCTTGCTTCAAAGAATTCCATACTTTATTAAAACCAGAACTTCATGATATTTCTGTATAAATATAATTACATGTTAAATTTTCTGTTAAAATTGTTTACTTTTTCTAAATAAATAAAACCAAATATAACGCTTTTTTCATTATTATTAATTCATAGAATTTTCTGCATGACGCCGCCCAGAGACGGGGTAACAGTTTTTGGTGTTAATAGGCCACGCCGACTCTCGAAATTTTTGTTTTAAGTGGATTCGTGTTTTATGACCCAATATTAGTTTAAAAAGTAATTTTAATGTAACAAATCTTTTCTATGCATTAGACGAATAAAGTAAAAATATAATTGATCGTCGTCAAACTCTAAGGCATTCAAACCAGGGTTGTTTGTCCGTCCGTTTGGTGCACGCTGATGGCATAAGATGTATGAGATTGTTAATAGGCTAACTTGCTTTCCATAGGAAAAAGTATCCCTTAAAGAAACTAAAGGCACTTCGCTAAAAACAAACTTGTTTGAGTATTTGCTCAACGGTTCACGGCGATTAAAAAATATTTTGGAAATAAGTCTATTATTTCTGTTGAGTTTTTCCAAGATCCAAGAAGTTTTACACAGCCTTAGGTAAGGTGCTACTCGTTAGATAGTAGCAACCGGTGAATGCTTGGCAACTCCACGCCAAGCATTCCCTTTACCAGCGGTTTTGGTTTAAACCACTGCCAACGTGAAACACCGCGAAGGGCCGTTCCCAAACACGTCAGGCTAAAACAACGGTTCTAGGGGCTCCTGACTTTCGCGGCACCATACTTGAGTCTCTGGTCCGACCTCGTAGCACATGACTACTTCCAGCTTAAGCGCCACACACCCTAAATGGTAGCATCAATGTCTACACGAAGAGTTCGATACACAAACATAGAGGATGAACAGATTATTCAAGATATATGTTAATAATGCAGAACTACTGAACTTACATTGTATCTTATAGTTTAAGAGTTATATCCAATCAAAAATAGTCTTCTAATTTTCTCGCAATTTTTAAAAATTATTTTTGCCGTAGCGTGGAGAGTTCTACATAACACAGGTTTAGACTTGGAGATAAAATATTAATCCTGTTAAAATTAAAACTTTTTTAAAAAATCCAGTCTTTTAAATTTTTCGAACAAAGGTAGCAGTTGTATTTGCTTATCAAAAATAACCTTGTGAAGATACATGTACTTAGTAGGTACATAAATACTGTTACGAAATTGAACACACCCATTTCAATAGTAGAACTGAACATATCCCGTTAATGTCATATGGGTTTTGAAAGCTAACCTCAATAGCGGGATTTTAAAATGTTTCAACTTTCATCATGGAGTGGTCAGATAATGAGTACCGTATAGCTGTAATAGCGCTTTTCAAGTGTAAAAAGAAAAAAGGGATATTTTCAAAACGCTCTGGCCGCTAAGGATTAGCCGCATGTTCGTTTACCGATGCATAGAACTGTGGGAGGAGACTGGAGATGTAAAAGACCACCGGCCACCGGTCGGGCTGCCCACGCTCTGTTCGAACACCGCATGTCCTCAAAGCCGTTAAATCAAGAATTCACAGAAACCCGCTCCGAAAACAGAAAACCATGGCCCGTGAGATGAATAACGACGTACCGGACATTTATTGACTGCAGCTTTTAAAAAAATGGATTGAAAAACGCAAATTTTGTTTACCGATGAAAAAAATTTTACCGTTCAGGAAAAATTTAACAAGCAAAATGATAGAGTGTATGCGCGGTCATCTAAGGAAGCATCTGATCTAATCCCAAGGGTGGAAAAGGGTCATTACCAACTACAGTCATGGTTTGGTGGGGTGTCTCTTACGATGGGGTCACTGACCTGCATTTCTGCTAACAAGGAGTCAAAACATCGGCCAAAGTTTACCAAGACACCGTTTTGGAAGCTGTTGTGAAGCCTCTTAACAATTACCTGTTCCAAAACCAGCCATGGACTTTCCAGCAGGATTCTGCGCCGGCCCATAAGGCTAAAACGTCCCAGGCCGGGCTTTGAAACAATTTGCCAACGTTCATTCTGAAGAATGGCCCTCAGGCAGTCCAGATTTGAGCCCATTGGATTACGAATTGTGGAGGTTTTAGAGGACAAGGTTTGTCACAAAAGATAACCCAACATTGGATCTCTTAAGACTGCTTTGGTTCGAGCTGTGGCCAATTTTCCATTGGACGAGGTTCGTGCATCTATTGACGATTGGCCAGTGCGACTTAAGACGTGTGTAAAGGCAAAAGGCGGATATTTCGAATAAGTAGATTCTTTTTGGATACAATATACATCAATAAATATATTAAAAAATATTTGCTGTCAAAAACATTCAGTACTTTTTATTTTACAGCATAAAACGTGTAGAACAGTATTTATGTCCCTACTAAGTAGAGACAGTTACTTCATTTCAGATTGGGAATTTATTTTCCATTCTTTGTCAAAAGCTGAAACCGGAATGTCAGTTAATGCCGGTTATTCACTTTTAAAAAAACCCAATGGTTGGTTTTTAAATAACACGGTTTAGAAAAAACCTGAAATGCCGTTTTTCTAAAAACCAGGGTTTTTTGAAAAATCTTCTTATAATACCCTGCCCCACAGACCTCTAAAGGTATATGAACACAATTTACACATTTCTGAGAGAGGACTTTACAGAGATAAATATGGAAAACCTCATCTCTTGGATTATCCCAATAACTCAACAACCCTATGCATTAGAAAATTACTAGTTTTTATTTAAAAAAGACAAAAATTTCTCGAAACGCAAAGCATCGATCATAGAAGTTTTAACCACTTTATGTATTGATACTGGTGCAAATTTCAAGGATCTAGGACAAACACACTATAAGGTTGAGACTTTGTTTCTTAATATTTGTTTCCAACCACTGTGCGAATCTTATAAGCAGACACTCTGCTATACCCGGAAAACATTAGCTAGGCCTTGAACCCGATCGAGAAACTCCAAAGAAAACGTTAAAGAACCCGTACAGACGTGAGAGTTGTACTCCATTTTAATTCTAGTGACGGTTCCCCTTTTTTCTAGATACTTTATATCTCATGTTTTTATCAATACATAGTCCTCAATTAAACCTAGTCATGCTGCATAATATTGGGTTCATTTTGTGTTTTCTTTTTGCAACAACAGCCTCCTTTGGCTCCTTTGAATATTTTAAAATGTTAAGCATAAAATTATTACAAATGTTCCTACTTCTTCTTAAAGAATATTAAATATTATGAATACTGCCCGAGAATGGTGTAACGCATTAACGCGTTTTCTTCTTCAAATTTGCATACGAATAATTATGTCGATTATATGAAAAGTTTCCCGAATTGAAAATCATAAAAGGCGATTCCAATGGAAATGAAACTGTGCAAAATTCTAACTGCCATGACCTCCCTCCCCCCTAATAACCAGTCTTTTGGGGGGTATTCCACTTAACTAACAATTTCCATTAAATTCCGCAATAGGAATTAATTAAAACACCTCTTTTGAAATTGTTGTGTGTTTGTGTCGGACGGCATCAGCTCCTCCTACGCCCCCCGATGCCGTTCCGTTTGCTTTAAATGGCAAGTTCTGTTGTTGTTTTTGTTTTCAAATAAATATTTAAGCACACTTGGCTGTTAATTTGACGGAAAGCGAGAGCCTCTTGTCAAATTACATCTGGCAAGTAAAAAGGTTAACTTGACTTTACTTTGATGTAATTGAAGCTTTTAATTATGGATACATTTCGCCGAAAAGTTGTTGTTGTTGTTGGGCATGTTGCTGCTGCCACTGCCACTGCTGCCGATGTTGTTTGTGATATTATTAATTTACACCTTTCAATTGAGTTCCGTTCTGTTGCGTCTGCTATTCTATTACACGTGTAAATAGGCAGAAGAACACTTTGTAAAATAAATATGTACTACATTAGGCAACAACAACAAGAAAGAACCTGAACTGAGCTGAAAAACTTTTAATAAAATTAACAACGACTCGAGTATGAGACGTTTTTACATAATTTCACTTAAATACTCTGGCGCATCCTTCGCCGTACGGCTATCTTAAGTGAAAACGGGTAACATGGAAAACTCGCTTCGCACACCACCACCTTCTTTTGCATAACATCCAGGTCGACAGCATCTGTACGACTGGCGTCGTACATTCAGTCGGTTGAGAACTAGTGGAGAATGTAACAAAGGGACGAAGCGAATACCATGCATTAGAGTCATACAAAAGGTCGCTTCAACTTCGAGCGTTGCTATTTATATTTCAGGTCCTGACAACACTAGTGGTCCCAGATGCAAACTGGAACTTCCATTGGAAACTTTGACTTTTTCTTTTAGCATAACTGCACTCAGAAGGTTTTGTCATTTGAGGGCGAATTGTTTTATTTACAGTGTGTTGAAAAATTCATCACAGACAAAAAATTTAATTATCCGGTGAACATTTTCGTGCGATGCATTTTTACGATTTTCGACATGGGTTATCGAACCAAGAGTGCTTAAATCAACTGGTTTCGACTTTTGGCGATGAAGCACCATCAAAAACCATTGTTAATCGCTGGTACCAAGAGTTCAGTCTCGTACGCCGTCCGCTCCAGGATGAATTTCGTGAAGAACGTCCAACTTCGGTCACTTTGCCAGAAACCATCGATGCTGTGCGTGAACTGATTAAGCAAGACCGACATGTGACACACCCTGGAGATTGAGGAATTCTTGGGCATTAGTATGACAAGCATCAATAAGATATTTAATCATTTGGCCGTGAAAAAAAATTGTTCTCGTTGGATCCCACATAATTTGACGAATGCTCAAAAAGGCTCGTATGGATTGGTAACTCCGGTAGCTCAAAGGCAGTTTATAACATTGTCACAGATGACGAATCATGGATCTATGCATATAAATTCGAAACAAAACAGCAATCGACCGTATGGGGTTTTCAAGACGAGCCAAATCCAACAAAAAAAGCTAATGATTGCGTTTTTTTCGGTAAAACCGGTCATGTTGCCATGGTGCCTTAAGTGGAACGTAGGGCGGTCAATTCTGAGTGGTATACAACCATCTGTTTGCCAGCAGTGTTCGAAGAAATGCGGAAAGATAATTAGAGAAAACGGATTATTTTGCATCACGACAATGCCAGCTCTCACTCATCAGCTGAAACGATGGGCTATTTGACCACTCAAGATGTCGAATTGATGGGCTATCCACCGTACAGCCCTAATTTGGCACCCAATGACTTCTTCTTATTCCCTAGCATCAAGACAAAAATGCGTGGTCAACGTTTTTCATCGCCCGAAGTAGCTGTTGAAGCTTTCAAAAATCATGTTTTGGAGGTGTCTCAATCGGAGTGGAAAAAGTGCTTCGAAAATTGGTTTGTGCGCATGCAAAAGTTTATTGATCTTAAAGAAGAATATTTTGAAAAACAAAAAATACCTTTGCAATGATAAATTGTTGTGTTATTATTGCCGGACCCGAAATATAAATAGCAACCCTCGTATCAGCAAAGCCTATTCAAAGTGATCTACGTACACATATCTGCTTGTTCAGCTGGTTCGCAATCAAAAGGGGCCAGCAATCTTTTTTAAATTTTTCATGTTGGATAAAAATATTTGGGAAAAACTGCATATGGAATTAAAAAAAGGTCCATAATGCCACACCCCTTTTGATACCTCCCATACAAATTTACAATTACGCCCACTTTTTTAAATATTTTTAATGATATTCAAATGATCTGAAGTCAAAATCAATGCTACCGAAAAGAGTTATGAGGTTGGCATGGTGACAAATAATTGGGTTCCTAGCCATGCCCTTCTGGCACGTCCCACACGAATGACACTGTTTCAGTGCAGATTAGAACTCACATAACATGTCAACCAGTGCGTGAAATTTGCTTACATTTGTCGTAATATTTATATTTACTTGCATATGAATAAGGCGATTGGTACGCCCCATTATAGTACCAGCCATACTAATGCTCCAGTCCGTCCACTCTTGGTATGCTTTTAATATCTTTAATGAAATGCATATCATCTATCTCAAAATCAATACACACATGAAAATAGCGGTTGATACGTCTTGGTCTGGTACCACCCATACTAATGCACTATTCCGCCCAATCTTGTCATATCTTGATTGCTATTCATACGATCTAACTCAAAATAAAATACTTAAGAACAGACTTATAAGGGTTCCTAAATACAAAGCCACGCCCTTTCTGGTATCTTCCACACAAATAACCCCGTTTAAATGCATATTAGAATTGACATAACTTCTCTCCTAGAGCGTGAAACTCGCTTAAATTGCAAGCTTCATAATACTTGACTCCATAAACACCATTCCGCTCACTTTTAGTATTCGCATTATAATTCCAATACTGTTCATATGATTCTGATGAAAATTAGAAAATCGATTATAAATTTGACTAGCTGACAAAACTATTAGACTCTAAGCCACGCCCATTTTTGTATCTTCCACACAACCGATACTAACCGAGTTTGGATTGAGACCCACATAACTTTTTTAATTATACCTACATTTCGATTGAATTTTGCTTTCTGCAAAATGTTTATTTACGAGGGCGACCACAAAAGTAACTGGCCTAACATAAAAAGAACCGTTTTTTTGGAATTAGTATTATTTATTTTTCAACACAATCTTCTTCCAACTCAATACACTTCATCAAACGTTTTTAAGTTTTTTAATTCCATCCGAAAAATAAGATTTTTCAAGACCTTCAAAATATGCCCCAGTTTCAGGAATAACCTCGCTATTGGACGAAAATTTTTTGCCACAGAGATTTTTTTTTAAATTTGGAAACAAGAAATAATCAGAAGGAGCTAAATCTGGACTATATGGTGGATGCGGAGCAATTTCAAATCGTAATTCGGCCAGTTTTTGTTGAGTTAAAAATTCAGTGTGTGAAGGAGCATTATCTTGATGAAAAAGAACTTTTTTTTTCTAAATGCGGTCGTTTTATCTTGATTTCTTCACTCAACCGATCCAATAATGCACAATAATATTCACTATTTATAGTTTTTCCTTTCTCAAGATAATCAATAAATATTATACCCCTTGCATCCCAAAATACTGTGGCCATTACCTTTCCTGCTGACTTAACAGTTTTCGCCTTCTTGGGACCACTTTTACCAGCTTCTATCCATTGTTTTGACTGTCCTTTGCATTCTGGGATGTAGTGATGGATCCATGTTTCATCAACAGTTATGAATCGGCGCAAGAACTCTATTGGATTACGCTGATAAATCGCTAAAAGCTCCTCGGAATTGGTCCAACGGACGATTTTTTGGGGCAAAGTCAACAAACGCGGCACCCATCTTGCGGATAGCTTTTTCATGTGGAGTTCATCATGTAAAATACTCCAATTTTGTTTTTCGTGTATTTTAACAATATCAGTAACTCCTCTGAGCTATCTATCTTTAGTCACTTCATTCAATATTTATCTAATGTTTTCAATAGTAGTAGCATTTTTCGGTCTTCCAGAGCGTTGTTCATCTTCCGTACTTAAACGACCCATTTTAAATCGTTGAACCCAGGATTTCACGGTGGAGTATGATGGTGCATTATCACCATGAACAGAATCCAATTCATATTTGATTAATTGCGGCGTATAACCTTTCATATAAAAGTGTTTAATTACCGCACGAAACTCTTTATTTTCCATTTTTCAAAAATTATAAAACTTTTTTACTTCAATCACCTGTAACAAAGAAAATAATCATTAAATATTTCGGAAATTTTGACAGATGACTTATAAAAGATTGCTTTTAAAAAACAAAAAAAAAAAGTTGCTAGTACAACAGAAAATGTGCCAGGCCAGTTAGTTTTGCGGTAGCCCTCGTAGTTCGTAATAAAAGGCATATCTAAAGAACAAATCATTTCTAACTCTATTCATGACTTCTCATGCCGAAGGGATACGCCACGCGGTGTATCGGAAGATGATGCCAACATGTTAAAGAAGTTCTCATTTTGACTCACTGTTTATGCTTTGAATTTGTTAAGAGACTCCTGTGCCTTTCAGAAAGCTCTCCGATTGAAAAAAGTGGGTTGGGGTAACAATGTTCGAGGAGCATCTTACTATTGTTGGTTATATGATTGTGGCACTATCACATCATCACATCAATAGTTGGTTTTCAAAAATTTAATTAACTTAAAAAAAGAACTATTTTTAAAACCCAAAAAAGCAATACCACATTTGTATTGTTGCTACAACCATATTTTCAATTTTAAATTTGGCAACAATACTATAGTTACATTTCAACACTATTAATATTGGCTAAATGAAAATAAAAAACTATGATTGCGACGACGCAGAGAACATACTATTGTTGCCGTGACCATATAGTAACCATATATTTTCTCTGAGTGTGGAATTTAATTATATCTTTGGCATGGGTTAATATTTTTTGGACTTTTGGGGTCAACTTCTTCTGTGGAAACATTTCTTTAAAACTGATCTCCTAGAAGTGTTTCCATCAGCTGGCTTGTTTTGAGAAAAAAATATAATTATATGTGACAGCGCATAGAGAAAGGGACCAAAGGGTAAAAAAAATCAATTTTCATTTTTTTTTCTTTTTTTGATGTGGACAACATCTGAGCAACGAATGCGCGTCACATATATGGATTATTTAGATTTCAGTCAATTCTTTTTCCATCTTCTTTATCCAACATCACATACCATCCTCGTAACGGAGTTTCTAAAAACTCAAGATACAAATTGTTTCCTACGATCTGAACATCATCACTCCACCTACGAGAGTCTTTGTAAATTTCTACTACTACAAATGCACGTGTAAAAGAAGATTTGCATGCAAGGATTTTCTGTATCCTTTAAGAGTGTGCGTATGTGTGTGTGTATGCGAGCAGGAGTCTGAAGGAGTTTTTTTGTGCTTAACTTTATTAAACTCTAAAGTAAATTTGTTCATAAACTTTATTAGCTCCAGAGAGTACATTAATTAAAGAGGAATACATTCATTCCCTTTGTATCTTTTTGTGTCTGCGTTTTCTGTTGGCGCGCTCCTAGCCATGGACAAATTAATGATTTGTGTGTGTGTGAGAGAGTTTGAGTTAGGCAATAAAAGCAATTACTGTCGTAATACTTTTACATGATTCTCGTGTTATCGAAATGAAAATTGCTGCTGTTAATTATGAAATATTAAATAAAATAAACATCGATGCTACATCTGTTAAGTGAGTGTGCGTGTGTGGCTGACGTTTCTGCTGAAGTGCTTATTTCGAAATGTAAATTCGTCTAATTTTTGGACATTTAATTATACCATAAACCACACTGTAGGTACGTACATATTTTCTTTAGCATCTCCTTTAGGAGGCATTGGGGTAGTTATCACTGAGGCCAAAGTGTAGTGCAGAATTAATGACATCTAAAGGAATCGATGTTTAGTATAACGTTTTTGAAGGAGTCGCATTGTAATTTCTAGCTATGTCTGACCGCCTACTTCACCTTCTTCTGTTAACCCTAAAGGAACAAACTTTAAGTCGTTCTAAATGAAACCTTTCACAGCTTCTTAGCGCAGCCATTGAAGGTGACCAAAATTGGGATAAAGTTTTATACAGCTAACCGCACAGAATTTCTCTCCTGATTTTGGAACAAGCTGATCAAAAAGCTACAGCTTAGATTAGTAGTGGGAATAAAAATATCTGATATTTCTGTGCCTCGTTTTTGCGGCAGGAGATATACCTTATCTGACTTTAAAATTCAGATCACAATACACCTCCCATTTATGTATTTGAGAGCTGTATGTTCCAGACAGGAAGTCCGTTTCTTAATGGCATCTCTATGAAAATTCCTGCATCGTGGATCGTGATATTCGACCCTACTTGGATTTGCCAGAGAAAAAATAAAGTACTGGGTGGCGCACAAATCGTGCTCCAAATAAAAACTTAATAACTTTTTCTGTGTGAGCAATCGGCTTATTATTTATTTCATTTGGAAGATTAGAATTAAGATTTATTAAAATGAATGCCTGGGATACCAAAAGATGATTTGGACAGTAGAGCCGTACCATGCTTTGTAGTCCTGCATTTCCGCCCAAAGGGAATTTAGGCGGGAGTTTGGCAGAACTCCCCCGAGTTATGAGGCTGGTTAACATTTTTGCCGAGTCTGGAAACAACGCTATAAGACCGTACCATCGCGAAGCCTATGTTCGGGTTCAAGACGCAACCGCGGCTGTACTCGAAACATCATCAATAAGGCAAATGCAATTGTTTCGACACGAAACTTATCGGAGCAAATTGCAGTTAGCAGGCGGTTATTTCAACTCATAATTAAACTTGTTTCTGTACAAAGCCCAAATTACATGCAAGTTTAACCCTTTGGATTGCCTATTCGAATGCAATTATGCCAAAAAATTTGAAAATTGTCGAAGAAGACAACAGCTTGATAAATTGCTTGTTTATGTCTGATGAGGCCCATTTTGACAGCGCATAGAGAAAGGAAATAAAGGGTAATTTTCATTTTTTTTGATGTGGACTACATCTGAGTATCGAATGAGACTGATCCCATGCCTCAAAATTGTTCTCGCCCAGAGATATGCGCGTTTTATGAAAGTGAAGTCGACGATTCTAAGCGCAAATAGAAAGGGACCTAATCTTTAAAATGGCTCTCCTGAATAAAACATTTCATCAACTTTTCACTTTTTTTGTTTGATGTGGACAACATCTGAGCATCGAATGAGACCGATCCCCAAAAGTGTTCCCTCCCAGAGATATGCGCGTTTTATGAAAGTGATGGTACACCAAAGATACACGTATTTAAATCTTTAAAATGGCTCTCCTGAACAAAAATGGTTTTTACCCTTAGGTCCCTTTCTATTTTGCGCGTCACATATGTAAAGAAGCAAAATTGTCGTATCCGATTCAACAGCATTTGGTTCCAGCAAGATATAGCAATTGTACATATATCCAAACCCAAAACTCCCAAACAAATTAATATCCAGAAATTCCACTTTCCGCTGGCCCCCAAGTTCAACGGACCTGACTGCACCAGCCTCTTTTTGGGGTTATGTCAAGCAAGAGGTGTACAATAGGAAACCAAGGAATTTGACTGAATTGCAGCAGTCCATAAAAACCATAATTGAAGCGATCTCAACTTAAGCCGCAAAAAATAATTTTTCTAATGAGGTGGGTGCGTATATGAATATGGAGGTAATTTATGGTCAATCTTCTTCAAACGCTAAAAATCATATAAAACTAAATTGAATTTTCTACGCAATAAAAAAATAAATATGTAGTACATTGAAATAATATGAAAAAAAGTTATTTAAATTCCTTATTGTAGCACAATTGGTGCGCCACCCAGTATTTGTTAGTTATATGATTAAAATAGTTAAATTAAAAAAATTGTTGATAGTAATAACAATTTTATGATCTCACACAATCATAATAGAGTTCAAACAAACAAAATACGATTCCCGCAACCATAGTATAGTTCCACACAATCATGTTACGAACCGCAAACCATACTATCTTTCCATATGACCGTATAATATTTTCATGCCACCACATTTTGGCCGCATACAATCAATGATGCCCGCAACCAGACTGTGATCCTAATCATATTATGATTCTAGGCTGGCTCTACAACTACTTGTTGGTTCTTTTCAGCGAAATTAATGATCTAATTTCACATCGATTTGCGGCGAACTTTCTTTACTTTTTTAATTCCAAGTGTTTGCGAATCATCTTCCACTAGGGATCTCCATCGGAGTCTCGATCTTCGCTATCTGTGCTTTCCGTGGTAGTTGTCGGTCAACACCTTTTTGGCTAGATCGTGCGAATGCTACCGTTGTATTTTCCAGCGCTTGTCAAAATACTAATCAGGGTTCGTTCGCCTCCTGCACTCTTTGCCTATGTAACTGCATCCTTAAAATTTACCAAAGGATTTTTTCTTGTTCACCCAATATTACTTATTCTGCATTCAATAGTACCCAATATTTAGCACCATATACAGTCAATCCACTATTGCACCGACTGACATTATTTTGACGCCACCCTATATAAGCACGGGAAGTACACTTAATTGCCACAACATTCCATTAAGAACAAGGGGAAAGTCCTTTTTAATATCAGTGAGCTGTGTAAGATATAATTCACATACTCTTACTGACTGGGACGTACTGTTTAACGCCGGCTCCGGGCGGCTAATGCATTTTATAGAAAAGTTTTTATATGGCTTAGAGATGAATCTCCTTCTTGTAAAGTAGCCGGCATTTACGAGGTGGAAACCCGCCGCTAAAAAATGTTAAAATGTTCTTACCCTGATTCGAACCTGGGTTTCCTGGCATGATAGTCGTGCCTACTCCGATCACACCACGGATGTACAAGAGAAATATAAGTGTACGAGGGCGGTTCGGAAACATCTTAGCCTAGCACAAAAAGCGCGGTATAAACAGAAAAAAGTCTCTGCTATGAACACATGTTAAATTTAGTTTCGATCTGGCAACTCCTTCATATAGAAACAGGTGTTCACAAAAGACCCATCCGCGATTTTTTTACAATGGAAAAATTAGAAATGCGTGGTGTCAATTAATATTTACAATAAAAAGGTTTATCGGGACAAGAAATTCATAATGATATGGTGAATGTGTTAGGTGAAAGTGCTCCTTCATATGCAACAGTAAAAAATTGGGTTGCTGAATTTAAACGTGGTCGTACAAGCATTGAAGATGAACCACGTAGTGGACGTC
The DNA here is from genome assembly GCA_963513945.1 of Hydrotaea diabolus. Lineage (NCBI taxonomy): Eukaryota > Metazoa > Arthropoda > Insecta > Diptera > Muscidae > Hydrotaea > Hydrotaea diabolus. Next base: position 210,430,942 of record OY740717.1, read on the forward strand.
CAAAAACAGCAACAATAACAGAAATTGATGCCAAAGTGCATGATATGGTATTAAATGATCGACGAATAAAAGTGCGTGAAATAGCTAATATCATGGGCATCTCAAATGATCGAGTCCATTTAATTTTGCGTGAAGAACTACAGATGAAAAAGCTTTCTGCAAGATGGGTGCCGCACTTGTTAACAGTCGACCAAAAACGCATAAGAATGAACATTTCTCAAGCTTGTTTGGATCGTTTTCAGCGAAATAAAATTAATTTCAATCGTCGTTTCATAACTGTTGATGAGACATGGATCCACCACTATACTCCAGAGACAAAAGAACAATCCAAACAATGGACTGAAGCTGGAGGAAGTGCCCCAAAGAAGGCAAAAACAATTCAATCGGCTGGTAAGGTTATGGCAACGGTTTTTTGGACTTCAAATGTATTTTATTGATTGACAATCTGCAAAAGCGTAAAACAATAAATTCAGAGTACTATTGCAACCTTTTAGATCAATTAAATGTACAAATTTGAGGAAAACGTCCTGGCTTACAACACAAAAAAATAATTTTTCATCAAGACAACGCAGCAGCGCACAAGAGTGTTTTAACAATGGCTAAAATCAACGAATTAAAGTACGAGTTGCTTGACCACCAACCTTATTCTCCTGATTTAGCTCCCAGTGACATTTACCTGTTCCCAAATCTAAAAAAAGTCCTTGCTGGCAAGCGTTTTACCTCAAATGAAGATGCAATTACAGTTGTAAACCACTATTTTGAAGACCTTGAGGAAAACTATTTTAATCAATAAAACTAACTATTTTCTTTCATTGATAGGCTAAGAACTTTCCGAACCGCCCTCGTATTATGAAGTATACATTTCGTGTTGTTGAGAGGACTTTGTCCCTAAGCTTATTAACAAAGCCAGAATAAAAGCTATGAACTAACACGATGCATCCTTTTATTTCAGCGCTGACATCACCAAATCCTCGACCTACTGTGGTTCAGGGGTATTATGAGTTTGTGCAGATGTTCGTAACATTTAGCGATCGACTCATTATTATTTTGGACTTGTCGATCTAGACTTGTCCGTCTGTCTGTTCATCTGTTCTTGGACAAATACTCGTATGAAGCGATCTCGACATAACTTTCACATTATTTTTTTTCTACTAATGACGTTTGGTATTGAAACTGAGAGATATCGGTCGAAACTCTGATATAGCCCCCTCACAAATGTAGTTTGGAGTTTTACCGAACAAACAGGGAAAATTTCATCAGATTTGAACGAAATTATGTGTGTGGGGCTAAGGATAAACACTGCGGCATGTAAAACAGATCGGTCTAAATCGGGAGATTTTGATCTAAGCGGCAAATGTGTTTCGCATACAGAATAAGATTTTGCCTTTACGGGAAAGAGGATGGCTGCACTGTCCAACCGTGTTCTTTTTCTAATCTTGCAGAGCTTTGTAAATATAAGATTGCCATTTCGTTTGTAACATTTTGTAGAACTTAGCTGCGACCCTATTAAATACATATTAATTGATCTCGTAAAATTTCTAGAATTCTACCCAGGCTTGCCAGTCCGTCCGTCGAGCTGACTGTTAAAAGCACGATACAGTCCAAATAACGAGAGTTAGAGTAGCCTACCTACTGGATACAATTTTCCCTTTACGGGACTTAGGGTACCTCGGCGAAATTAAACTTTGTTTAGTATTTGCTCAACAATTTTTATTTAGGACAAGTCATGGATTTATTGGGAACTGTTGTTTAAAAAAATCCCCTTACGGTTCACTGGGATGCCTTTTTTCAATTGCACAAAGTCTTCTGTCTGCTTGATGCTTTTGACTCGCCGCTACTTTTCAAGAGCACTGGTAGTGTAGGCGTGTTTTAAAGTTTGGGTTTGTCCTTCGGTAGGGGCTTTCAATGTCAGTCCAGAGTAACTGCACGTCATTAATATTGTTTGTGGAGCTTCCGTGGTTTTTCGTGTTCTTCGAAGTTAGAAATGGCTCGTGGGTGTTGCGTCTACATTATTTTAGTAGTAGATGCAACCAATAGGTTTGGCAAGATCCTTTACATTACCTAGTTAATTTAGTTTTCATTTCTGTTGCATCAGTTTTTGTTGCAATCAGATCTATAGATCCAATTTTTGTGATTTAATTTTAATTAAAACAATAACTTCACCCTAAAGGGCGCATACATAAGGCGCTAGAATACTTTTCTTCATCTGAATATGACGACATTGCATTCAACATTTAGATACCTGATAGCAATTTATATAACCTTTGTGGTCCTTGGTTTACACCAACACAACCAAAATTTTAATATTGTAAAATTTTTGTCAATCCCAAAATAATCCTTTAATTTTCCAGCCACAATAACACCATCAAAAAATTAAAACAAACTCCAAGCAAAAAATACTGAATCCGGAAATATCCCTCAAGGACATGATAATATGCCTTAATAACGAATAACTCTATAAAGGCACTGGTCGTAATTGTTGTAATGCCAGGCCATAAAATAGCAACAACAATACCAACCACACCCAACAACAACGACAATTTTAAACTCAACTTAAACTTTTATCCCTTCGAAATACAACAAGTGCGGTCAGAGTAGCAGACGGGCGGACAGAAAACAGGCAGAAGGCAGCAGAACAAGAACGAACGAAGGACCGGCAGCCCAAAAAAAAACTTTTTGTTTTAGTCCTAGTCCGGAGTTTGCATGTCAACTAAGTTAAGTTGTCCGAGTGGCAGGAAACCTCACGCACACGTCCAGACTGACTGATGGACGGACGGGGATGGCGGACGAATGAAGTGAGAAAACTCCATCATCGAGGTGGTAAAGTGCATAAGTGTCAACATAATGGGGGGCTGTAACCAAAAGAAGGTAACGAAAAACCAACCAAAAAATAAAAAGTTACATGACATAAAACGGGGTGGAACTGAGACTATTTGCCGAAAATATTGTGATGCACTTTTGTGGTTGATTGTGTGTTGCATGTTGCAAACATTTGTGCAACACCAGCCTTACCAAGGCATGCACAACCGTAGACAAACAATGGAGCTGGCTGGCTGGCGTTAGGACTGGCTATTTAGAAGGACAGACGGTCTGATGGACAAAAGTAACGTACGAATGAGCGTGAGACAGACAACTTTGCTGACATGCAACTTTTGTTATTGTATAATTAGTTTTGTGGTATATATCCCTCCGATCCCTTTCCTAGGGCCAAATAATCCGGCCCATAAATGACAATATCGGATTATGAACACTTATTGTACGGTTGCACAGACATCGTATGCAACTGCCTGCAAAAGTATTCAAGTTCACTGATATGGCAGAATGAACTGCACGAGTGCTTGAGTATATGAAAATATAAATCTATTGTTTTGCTTTGTTTTTGGTATGGTAGACGAATGATAAGTTAAGAAACTGATATGGAAAATTTTTTTATGTATTTTTAAAGGTTGTTATAAATAATTGTAGGTCCCTCATAGTGCTGATATTTGTAATATAAACCAGGAGGCGCAATCCCCTTATTTATTATTCACATAATCTTTGAATCACTATTTTATTTATTGGAACTACGTCCGTTCGACCTTTATTCGGTCTGACCATCTTTCGTTGAACAGAATAGGTGGTCAGACCTCGCTCTGAGTGCACGCTGGGGAAAAATATAGATACTATATGGTCACGGCAATACTAATACGTTTTCCGCAATCACAGTATGTTCTTCGCAGCTATAGTATTGTCTATTGAATTTAACTTTGACAATAGTATGATTGCCCCAATATTAATAGTGTTGAAATGTACTAATAGTGTTATTGCCAAACTTAAAAATGAAAATATGGCAACAATAAAAAATATGGTTGGTGCGACAAAAGTATTGTTTTTTGGGTTTGATAACGGCAATCGTACTGTATGATTGTAATTTTTCTTCATTTGAATATGCTTATTAGAACAATGTTATTGTTATGGATCTAATGCAATAATAGAATTTTTTGTATGGAAATTAAAATTTTTCAAACTGCTTCCGCTTTGTTTAACTTAAATATTTTTAATAAAAACGCTTACGTTCCTTAAATTGATTTGTTCTACTGTTAAATAAATCACTTCTATTATTTTGAATATAAGGAGTTTTTAAAAAAATTTCATAAATTAAATTAATAAATTAAATTCTATTTTTTGGGGGATAATCGTATAATTGTGTGTAATCATACGAGTACTATGGTTGTAGGAATAATAACTTGTGAATCATACTATGGTTGTGAGGTTCATACTATGGTTGTATGTGAAACATACTATTAGTGTGAGGATCATAATATGGTTGTGTAGATCATAGTATAGTTGCGTGTGAATCAAACTATGGTTGTGGGGATTATAGTATGATTTTGAGGATCATAGTATGGTTGTATTTGAATCATATTATCTATGGTTTTGAGGATCATAATATTGTTGTATCTCAACCATATACCCAACAATAGTATTGTGCTCTTCGAATATTGTTATCCCAAACATATTTTTTTTCTGCGTGTGGTGAGAAAGCGACGTACATGTCTACTTATACAGTTAGGCTCCTCCGGATAAAACCAAATAAAGAAGTAATAAAAAAAGTCTACAGTAGTTAAGACTTTAACAACTATGTAGGCACTTGTGCCTGCATACTCGTATAAGAAGATTCCTATAATTATGACTTGAGCAGTTTTTTATTCTGGTTCGAGACCTTTATGTTGTTTCTTTTTCAGAATCAACTTAAAAAGAAGAAATTGGTGAAATGTATTTGCTACGGTTGCCAGGCAGACTGTACAGCTGTTTCTAAACCCGCCAAGGTTTTTCTTCAGCAGTCTTTGGCAACGATTACTTCGGCCACAAATCAAATGACTTATACGGGAGACTCATTTTTATTAATGAGAATTACCCTTTGTGTATAGTCTTCGAACTGTGCGTAGAGCAATCTTCAACGCGCAATATCATTTCCACCAATTCCGTTTCGCATGGGTCTTCGTTGAAAACCACAAATGCAAAAGCACAATCAAAGTGTGCATGTTTTTTGTGCGTACATATACTCATACATGCGTTGCACATTAGGGCGTACCAATCCTTTTTTAAACGAAAAAACTATTAAAAAGGATTGGTACGCCCTAATGTGCAACGCATGTATGAGTATATGTACGCACAAAAACATGCACACTTTGATTGTGCTTTTGCATTTGTGGTTTTCAACGAAGACCCATGCGAAACGGAATTGGTGGAAATGATATTGCGCGTTGAAGATTGCTCTACGCACAGTTCGAAGACTATACACAAAGGGTAATTCTCATTAATAAAAATGAGTCTCCCGTATAAGTCATTTGATTTGTGGCCGAAGTAATCGTTGCCAAAGACTGCTGAAGAAAAACCTTGGCGGGTTTAGAAACAGCTGTACAGTCTGCCTGGCAACCGTAGCAAATACATTTCACCAATTTCTTCTTTTTAAGTTGATTCTGAAAAAGAAACAACATAAAGGTCTCGAACCAGAATAAAAAACTGCTCAAGTCATAATAATGATAAAAGACCGAATAAATAACAAAAAACGAAAAAACTAGATTCCTATAATTTTGGGAGACCAGTCACGACTTTTATGGATTGCAAGCTGGAAGTAGTCTTCGGCCATAAGGTCTGAGTGGAGATTAAGTCTTTAACCAAGGGTGGTCTGAAGCCTCCAGAATTGTTGTTCTGGTCTGACTATTATGTAAGGTCCTTTGTAGAGCATCGCGGAGGGTGTCGTGTGAACCCAAAGGCGTTATGTCTTAGTGTGGAATTGCATTGCACCCGTCCTCGATCTATAAGTAAAGCGGATGTTATGTTCATTTATCATGCCCTAAAGGGGCACCGCCGGGATGGACCCATAGCTATCCAAATCGGGCGCAGACCGTCTCATGGTACAGTTCTCCACGCAACATGGTTAAAGCAATCACAGCGTGAATCTCAAGGATGCTATCCAGTTCGCAAATACGAATCAAACTTTTTACAATTGTATACATTGCCTATTGATGTTGTTCCACTTCGACGCATACTTTGATATAATTGAAAGATCCTGCCCGATTTCAGACCTAAACTCGATCTTTCTTAAACCTTCTGTTAAAATGAACCAGAGATCCTGTCGCTTCACATAAGTCGTATCTCGCCCAAATTAAATACGATACCTTATGAGAACTTTATGGCAGTATAAAAGTCCACTTTGTGCTATAGCCTCCCTGAAGAAGGTCCCCTACGATTTGCTATATAAATCTATTTTAAGTTGACTTCGCTTAAATTTTGCACAGAGGCGATGAGTCTTCTATACCTATACTAGAATGGGATGGAATTTATTAAGACTGCACTGTCTGACTGTATCCTTCTTCTACTCTCCAACATAGAACGCAGTGTATATACTCGTACAATTTTGCCATTCCATTTGTAACATTTCGTAGTGCTTATCCGCGACCCTATTAAGTACATATTTATTGATCTCATAAATTTTACCCATGCTTGTCGGTCTAGCTGCCACTTTAAAACGCGACACAGTCCAAATAACGAGATTTAGACTCCAGCTACCCAGATACATACTTATACGAGTATATCTCTCATAGTTACAGATCGGTGGTTTTGGCAAAATGAGGAAAAAGTTGCCCTTTGAGGAATTAAAATAACAAGTGTGCATTTTTTTGGCATTTAAATCTTAAAAAATATACCTTTGCTTTACAGCCGCAGACATAGACACACCAAACCTCTGAGACCTATGGGTACTCCAAAGCAGTCCACATATCTCACAAATCCAAATATATGAGTTAGGGGCTCAAAATTGTTTCATCAAGAAAGTAAATATGCCATTTTTATAAGATTCTACTTCTTTTGTTGTCAATGGCAAGGGCGGAAAATATATTTATTTATTTATTTGCAATCTAGCGAGAGATAATAAGCAAATTATGTAAGCAATATATTTTTAAGAATAACAGGTAGATTTTACTTCAATAAGTAAAATCACTTATATTTACAATTCTATTTAGTTCAATGTAATTTAATCTAACTTTCAAATTCTAAAAGGGAGGTCCAATACGTGAAGTCTTTTTAAACGCCTCGTTTCGTTGCTGTCATCCAATAGACAGATCGCCAGTGAAAAATATATAAGTATATAGAATCTGGACTTACGGTTACCCAGTAACAATGGAATTTTCTCACAAATCTAAACATGCATTTACTTAGTTGCGTATTTACGAGCTCTGAGGACCCAAAAATAATTTCGCTTTTACTATAAACATAAGGGGGTCCCAAAAACAATACATTTTTTACGAATCTAAACATGAACTTAAATATGTGATTTAGGAAGCATACGAGTAGGCATACGGAAAATAGGTTTTGTCAAACATTTTTAAAGATTTAGGTAAATTTGAAATTTTCTTAAAACCGCGAATATGTATTTTAACTCTTATGTATGTTTAAGGGGCCCTAATACCGGCTCCTTTCACTTTCGTCCGAATATGTATATTAGCTTTACATGTCTTAGGGGTTCATATATCTGCCCCTGCGTGTATGAACTCAAGAGTTCCCAAAAACTACACGCAGAAAAAAAAGTATGGTTGGGGTAACAATTTTCGAAGAGCATAGTACTATTGTTTTTTATATGGCTATGGCACAACAATATTATGATCATCACAACAATAGTATGGTTCACACACAACCATAATATGATCGCCATAACAATATTATGGTCCTCACAACAATAGAATTATTCACACACAACCATACTATGATCCCCACAACCATATTATTATTCACATTCAACCATACTATCCATAGTATGTTTAACGTACAACCATAGTATGATCCTCACAACCATAGTATGACTTACACACAATCATACTATGATCCCCAAAATTTTTTGTAAAGATTGGGCTAAATTGTTATTCAACAAAAAATTTTGTAAAGATTGGGTTAAGTTGTTATTTAACAATAGAGAATTTTATTGAGTAAGTTATGTAATAATAGGAGTGATTTATTTCAGTTCTACTAATTTGTAGTTTGTTTCGAAAAAATTTAATTATTTTTACTATCACTGCGTAAGATTCGTAAAAATAACATTGTGAAATTTAAAAGAAATACAATTTTGCCGGTATGATTACCGTAATCATGTTATTGTTAACATAAACCCCATGAAAACAATACATTTGTTCCACCAACCATATTAATATTGTTGCTACAACCATATTTTCATTTTTAAATTTGGCAACAATACTATTGTTACATGTTAACAATATAAATATTGCCACAATCTTAATATTGTCAAATTTAAATTCAAAAAACAATACTATGGTTGCGACGATCATATTTTTATTGCAGAGAACATACTATTGTTGCCATGACCATATAGTAACCATATCTTTCTTTCTCTGCGTGTATGAAAGTTTTTCGTGAATCCAAATTTGCAGTTTTTTACGTTTGGCTAAAGTTTAAGACTACGACCCAACATTGACACATGTACTTAGAAACAAATAAAATTATTCACTTGTATAAATATGCATTTAAAATCAAGGTGACCAAGGGAGACCCCAAGTACCGAGCGCTTCTAACATGGACCTATGGGTTTTGAAAAAACAATAAAATTTCTTTACTTATACAAATATGCCATGGAGGTCACCCTCTACATCCGGTAACAATTTGCTGGCACTAGAGATGCTTGCAGCTAGACGCTTGCAGTTAGTAATAAAGTCGTTTCTATTGTTTTAAAAATAGAGCAAATTGCAAATATTATCCACTTTCGACGAATCCTTGCTCATACCTCTGGTAAGGCCCGGGCGCATCATACTGGATTTGGCCTAAATTCATTGTAACGACGTGTTTCCACTTATGCTGGGGCAGACTCAGCCAGGCCCAAAGTCGTTACAAACTATTTATTTTAGACTGAGAAAGAGAGAGGTGTGGTAGGACTCATATAACTATAATCTTTTATTTAATCACTTATTTCTGACATAAACACTACAAACTATTGTGATGACACGCGATGACGGCTGAGAGACAGGGACGACCAATCAGTCTCTCAGGGATTTTGGCTCTATGGGGAGCGATGGCTTCACTGGAGAACGGCGTCGTCGCTGGAGCACGGCGTCGCTGTAGATCGGCGGCGGCGTCACTGTAGATCGGCGGCGTCACTGGAGAACGGCGGCTGCATCCCTGGAGAACGGCGGCGGCGTTACTGGAGAACGACGGTGTAAGGTGGCGGCGCTAACACTAACCCAAAGGGCCGAAAAGATGGACTGGGCAGACCAAACAATCTCCTTTCGAAGCCCGAAAGCTATGCGTTTGCTTCTCTGACAGCGGGAATGTGACGTTAGAGATCGGGAAGGCCAAGCTATCTTTATACCATCCAGCAGCGCTCACAACAAACAATTTTACTACAGTAAGGGAAATAGAGATCGGGAAGGCCAGCCTATCTCTGCCCCTATCAACCTATAGTATATACATACCTATACAAAGAGAATTTCCAAAGAGAAGAGGGAAGACCAGACGTTCTCTTGTTAAAACCCTTGCGCATGCACTAACTACCTCTAGCTACTGTCACTCTTATCTGTCGCCGTCCAATGACCAACTGTCTCAAACTCGTCCGCCCACGCCTTCACATTCCCGCCTAACCGTTTTGGTATGTAGATGTTGGCTGCACTGCGATCATATGGTTCACGTTTAAGGCCCGAATTTCCGTTAAATATGAATTTGAAATTCTGAGGCCTGTTTACACGCTCCCACTACTACATGTATCATATGTATATGTATTTTTTTATTATACTCAATTATTAATTCATTTGTCTTTGTACTAAATAAATTCTTAAAATACTAAATAAATTCTTAAAGGTAAACCAAATGAGATCCAAAACAACAAAATATAATAAAAATGGAATAATATAATACAATAATAGAATACTAGTTTGTCTTATGTTGACAAAAACGAAGGAATCGACTTTTGTCGTTACATCATGTTTAGACACAGATCCTACACAAAACTGTATCATGAGAAAATTTTCTCTCGATTCAGTAGAAAGGCATTAATCTGATTAAGAAAAGTTTAATATGACACAAGTAATGATTTATGGAATATCGAACCGCATTGTCTAATAGTCATTTATTAAATTTATTCATTTAATCGAATTCTTAGAGAATAACTTTTGAATAATTTCTATAACTGAAGAGTTTTGTAAAAACCAGCAATCAAATATAAAGTACATACAATTTTAGTCTATCAACACTCGTTAGTGATAAGAATATAAACTTGACCTGCGATTTTGTCTTGTCGAACAGTTTATGTGTTATTGCAAATCCAAACCGATCATACCACCCTCGTCTACACTCAAGTGTGTAGTACTATATGAAAAAATAAACACAGCATTAAAGACCATATGAAATTCATATTGGATTCTACGATTTATGTCCATCGCTTGGCCAGATTGTCTCACATTAATATTAAATCCTTGATTTCCTCTTTTTGGGTTTTTTGTTGCCAAGTTATCTTTATTTCTTGTTGTTTTCCTTAGACTTTCTATGCTGTTGTTATTTTCTTGCCAAGCTTGCCATAGATACGGACTTAATCTCTCTTAGACTTGTGATACAGAGATTTTTGCTGTTAGTCTTTCTCTATCCTTTATTTTCCAACACGAGGACCTAATATCATTTTCAATTTTGACATGGAGGCAGTAACGGAAGGATGTACAGAGGATGCCTCGTTTACTGCTCGCTCGTATTGATTATGTTTTGGGGTTATATTGTGCAACCAACAGCACAAGCTTAATTTAATCCTTAACACTTTTTTTGTGTGTGTCGGCAGCTTCCTTTAGCCACAAGGCGGGAAGTCCTTGTGCACTTTTATGTGGTTTTGTGTTTGATGTCAGACGGAAATTGTGTTTTTTTTACTCGGTCAGGTAATAAGATTATGTTTTTCGGCAGTATGTGATGATGCATGCATGGTAAGTATTTAATTAGGATAATTAGGATAAATTTAATTAGGATAATCGGTTAATGTGTGCGTTTTTGAATAAAAAAATCATGCGATAATATAAAGTTTTACATCTAAATTTAATGAAACTTTGCTAAAGTTAAAAGAAATTTGAGATAATCAATTTATTTAGAGTATGTAAAAACGAAAGCAAAACAAATGCACTTCAGTTGGTGCAACTTGGCCAAGTTGTACAGGAGTTGCAAACTCAGGGAATAAAAAGGGTAAAATCTGTCCCCATATTTTTCAAATTTAAAAAGTCTATTGTTTTGGGTTTTTGTATACCCGGCATCATATACTTTCTGCACTTCGAGTATATTCACACTGTGATTCCGTTTGCAACACCTCGAAATAGTGATTGGAGAGGGTATTTATATTTAGGTCAAACAAATCTGAATATAAATGCCAAACAAACTACAGCAAACTACCGATCGTTAAAAAATATAATGAAATTATTGACATAGAAAAAATATAGACAAGTCCATTGTGATACTATGGAAACAATCCCTAGTCCCTTCCGATGAACCAGCTCTTAATTTGGTCAATGCCAATATTAGCCATTGCGGTAAAAGTAAGAACCAAATGTAAATCGTTGGTCGCAACTTTTAGTCTCATTGCATGCCTTCCAACCAGACAGTGTCGCGTCATGGCAGATATAGTCAATGAGACGTTAGGCCTTGACGTACTTTGAGTATGGAATGTTACTGGTGAAAAAGCGAGCGTTGCCATGTCACCTTAAAAAAATTATATTGGCTAAAAAAAATTAACCGATTGTAAAATTTTTATTTTTACAATAATCTGTAATTTATAAACAAAATCGAACATTGCTATCCTTGATAAATACACAACATGATAAATACACAACAATACTATGATTCCCACAACCATATAATGAGTAACAATGAACCAAACTATGATCACCAAAACCAGTTTACACATCCTTACAATCATAGTATGTCTTACATACAACCTTAATATGATGTTCGCAACCATTGTATGATTCTCACGCTACCATGTTATGATCCTTACAACCATAGTATGATCGCCCTCAATCATACTAATTATGATCCCCACAATTATTCTTTAAAATTGGGTTATGTTGTTATTAAACAATATAGAGTTTTATTCAGTAAATTGGCATGGCAATTAGTTCATTCTCAGAACTGAGTCCATTTAAACATTTCATTCAAAGAAACTAAAAACGTTATTTAAAATGCAGTCGAAAGACTTAAAGTTGCAAGCGGGGTTGACTGCAGTTTCAGTGAACGTTACTTCACCATCCCCAGATCCCAAACAGCGAATATGATTAAACAATGTTCAATGGCATTACACATTAGATCAGGACGATTCTAAATAATCGAGAATCAAATCCCTATCACTGCCCTCTGATATTGCTTTGGTTTGCATCGGGGTAAAATCACAAGATCACAGCGGCCATTTGACTTCGTTGTTTCTTGAGATAATAGAGGGCGTCCGTCGGGTATACTACTTTAGTTAGTTTATAATTTTTGATTAAATGAAACAGAATGGATCTTATGTTGATAAATGTTTTATTTAATGCCGCCAATTACATTTGGAATACAATATCAGATAAATGTCAGCCTTCGTTAGCCTCACAAGTGCCCTTTTGAGCATATTTTTCATTACATTCTCACACATTTCACGCGGTATTTCATTAATTTCATCGCGAATATTTTGTTTGAGTTGCTCAAGCGTTTCTGGGTTGTTTGCATAAAAACCTGCTTTTCAGATATCCCCACAGAAAGAAGTCCGGAGCTGTCAAATCAGGCGACCTTGGGGGGCAATCAACATCACCATTTCTTAAAATAACTTCTTGTGGAAAGAGGTCTCGCATTCCATTGTAATCCTGGCTATATGCGATGTGGCACCGCCTTGTTGATACCACATGTGATTCAAGCCCAAAGCATGCAGTTCTGTCGTTAAAAAGTTTTCAATCATATCACGATATCGCTCCCCACTGACAGTTACCGTTACACCGTTTTCATTTCCATAGAAGTAAGGTGCGATGATTCCTCCTGACCAAATTGCACACCAGACTGTCACTTTTAATGGATTCAAAGGTGACTGATAAATAATTTGAGGGTTTTCCATTGTCCAGAGCCGACTATTCGGTTTTTTCACATATCCATTCAAATGAAAATGAGCCTTATGATTTTTTCATGAAATTCGGAGTTGTCATGGGCAAGTTGTAACATCCGATTGGCATATGTACGGCGGCGTAAACGTTCTTGTGGAAGAAACTCTGGTGACAACTGAATCTTAAATGGAAACAAATGAAAATCCTGTACAAAATTGTGACCAAAGTTATTCTTTGAAGACCAAGCTCCTAAGCACGGCGTCGAATTGAGGTTTATGGATTGTTTTGAACACTTTCTTGAGCAGTAGTTATGTTTTCAGCCGATGTTGCAGTACGTTGTGGTCCATGCTTGGGCTTATCAGCTACAGACCCCCTTTCTTCGAAATCATTCACAACACGATAAATAGTGCGTTTGATGGGAACGTTGTTTCTCCCAAAAATGTCACGCAACTTTCTCATCTTCACAGTTATCGATGATTGATTTTGATAAAATATTTTAACGATTAAAACACGTTGGTTTATCGAATATTTTTCCATAATAAATTTGCCACGACTCTACTTCACGACTGCCAAATATAAACTGTCAAGACTAATGTTTACCAAAATGGCGGCAAAACAAATTGGTATTCCCGGCGGACACCCTGTACATTATGGTCTATTGTTTCATCCGCTGTGCGATCAGTGGAACCGTGCGGTTAAAAACACGTCAAAGTCCTTATAATCTAACTAAAGCCGTAAAGCCAATTGCCCTGCTGTGGGTGTCCAGCAGACACTTTGTTCCACAGCACCAATATTATTGGCCGTACGATTACTCGTATTGTAACCAAGTTTCTTTTAATTTCAAAATCATGGACATCTTGCGGAACAACTATTCTCATTAAACATTGGGATTTTTTTACGAGTTGTTCAACTGAGTATTGCTATGTTTTTATCTAAAATTAATTAATATTGAAAGTTCTATACACAATACAATTGAGTCACTCTGTATAAGCGTTTCTCCAATCATTTTGTAATTATTATGTTTCATTCAAAATCTCTGAAAAAGCATAAAATAATACAGAAGAACTATCTATCCAGATTTGATAAGATTCTTTCAGAGTTGTTATGATTTTTTATTGCTTCTCTGAGCTCTAATTACAGACAATAACTTGCGAGTACCAGCAAATTCAATAATTTTCCACAGAATCCAATTATCTGCGTCCTCACGAGTATCGTAGAACGATCAATGAACCCTAAGACCGGCAGCTCCAGTACATCGGTTGGAGCCACCACGTGTTGGAAAAGAAATGAATATCACACCATGTGCTCCGCGGAACATAACGACATAATTTCATCAATTGTTGACGGCAAACCAACCAACATAACCTACAACACTAGTCTACTCCCGACAGAAGGACACACATTTTACTTTTGAAGTACTTAAAGAGAGTGAGGGCGAACAAGGGGAGGAGAATGAAAACAGTGATAAATTTTAATCGCAACAAAAGGTCAAAATGTTTACATATGTTTTTTGTTTTTGTTGTTGCCTTTTCCACTCAACCCAAGATTAGGAGAAGTGGCAGTTTCTCGAGTACAACAACAAAAACAACTCACAAAACAGACACCAGACAGACAGACAGACAAACAACAAACCGAGACACGAATCTATCTTCACCCCAAATCCACAGAAATCAAAATATTTTCCTAAGCAAAGGGATTGATTTCAAAGCGAGAATGTTTGTACACACATGTTAAGCGCTTTTGATTTCGAATCGAGAAGCCGAGTCCATTCGTTGAAGTTTAAAAATAACTAACAAACATCGGAATATTTATAGTAATTAGTATTTGTTTTAAGTGATTATAGGGTGTTTGGATTTAATACACACTCGTGTGTATGTACTTTATAAATAATTATTATTTTAACTCGATAATAAGTAACTAATTGTACATGTTTTAATAACATTTTGCCTAAATATGACAAAGTATTGGCCTAGCAGATAGAGGAGCCGTCAAAGAAATTGTGGAAAATTCTAAAGACGAAGTATTAAGTATTGGCATAGTAACAAAGGAGGGTGGTCTAAGAAATAATGTCAAATTCAATGACAAAGACAAATTAGTAGGTGGCCCAAATAAGACTTATGGGTTCACTAAAACGGTTACGAAAAAGTTCCATTGTAGCTCTAGTTGTATGCACAGTGGTTCCATCTTGCTGGAACCATACGTTAGGATTATTATCAACTTACGGAGGTAAACAATTTTTAATCATAGCCCCGTTGATGGTTTCTGATTGACGCTGCTCAATTTAAAAAATAGGATCAATATTTTTATCTACCATAAGGAGGCATAAAACAGTTCATCTGAAGCGATCGTAGTATACTGCTATAGTATAATATACTGGTTTTAATTTTAATTTTTTTAGATGTTCTAAGTCGCCTTTTTTATACAGGGTTTCTGTCGGGAATGTATACTACTTTGTTTGTTTATAATTTTTAATTAAATGAAAGAAAATGGATCTTATATTGATAAATGTTTTATTTAATGTCGGCAATTATGTATGGAATAGAATATCAGATAAATGTCCGCCTCTGTTAGCCTCACAAATGCGAGCCCTTTAGAGCACATTTTTCATTACATTCAGCACGGCGTCGAATTGAGGTTGATGGATCGTTTTAAACACTTTCTTGAGCATCAGTAATGTTTTCAGCCGATCTTGCAGTACCCTGTGGTCCATGCTTCGGCCAATCAGCTACAGACCCTCTTTCTTTGAAATCATTCACTATACGATAGTAATGGCACGCTGTTTCTCCCAAAATTTTCACGTAACTTTCTCATCGCGACAGTAATCGATGATTGATTTTCAAAAAAATTTGGTTTACCGAATATTTCTCCATCATAAATTTGCCCTGTCTCTACTTCACGACTGCCAAATTTGAACTGTCTAGACTAATGTCTACCAAAATGGCGGCAAAACAAAGTAGTGTACCTTTCTGGCGAACACCCTGTATTTTACCAAAGTTGCGCAAAAGTATAACAAAACCAAAACAGTCGGCAAAACACTAGCGGTGACTTGTACCCCATGTTCATTTCGCGATCACATTGATCTTTTAAAAAACGTTTTCAATAAAACAATTGTATCATTTTATTAAAAAAATGAGTTTTAAATAATAATTCAGGTTTTTGCTTATGATTGTTTGCCTTTCCAGCTAAAATAAGCCATATTCAGTCACTTAGGGGTTAAGACTGTAATTGAGAAATATCAGTCAAATCCTTTCAAACTTTCTGACATACAAATGGAGAATATTACTAACTATTTAAACTAACTATTTTCAGACATACAAATGGATATATTACTAACTATTTCCAGACATACATATGGAGAATATTACTAGCTAGTTCGACAGCAGAATGGCTGCGATAGCTTCGACAGTTGGACCAGACGAAATTATATTCTTATTTTATATTAGAGTCTAAACCCAAAACCGTCATTTCGGTTTTATGTTCAAAACAGACAGTCGGTTTCTCAAAAAGAGCTTAAACCTGACATTTCGGTTTAACCGGTTTTTTGCTGTCGGGTTTTGCAGTTTTCGGTTCTTTGGATATTGTATGCTAAAGCAAAGAAAATTTATTATTTTCAAGTATGGAATGCATAGTGCATCAAGCGCAAACAGTTTTTCCTCTGAAAAATGTTTTAAATTGTTTTTAATTGATCCCAAAAATAGATGTTCGGAAACTTCGTATGTTGCTTTGACACTTAAGTTTCAATTACTAAACATTACGGAGCAAACTAACATACGGTTTAACTGATGGAATACTCGAGGTGCTAGCAACATCCATCATTCGGTTGGCAAACAAATTCGGTTGTAGGAACGAATCTGTTATTTGTGTGTAGGCACATTATTTGCACGCAGAAAAAAAGTATGGTTGTGGTGACAATATTCGAAGAGGATAATATTATTGTTGGGTATATGGTTGTGCTACAAAAATATTATGGTCGGCACAACAATAGTATGATTCACACATAACCATACTATGATCCCCACAACCATAGTATGATTCACACTCAACCATACTATGCTCCTCACAACAATAGTATGATTCACACTCAACCATACTATGATCTCCACAAACATAGTATGATCATCACAACCATAGTATGATCATCACAACCATAGTGTATTTCATATACAACCATAGTATGATCCTCACAACCATAGTATGATCACACACAATTATGCTATGACTCCCAATATAATTTATTAGAATTTGTTAAAGTTGTCGACAATAGATTTGATCCACAATATTATTTATTAGAATTGGTTTAAGTTGTCAACAAAAGATTTGCATTATAAAAATTATTTAATTTTTACATTAAATTCAAAATAATAGGAGTGATTTACTTCACAGCAACAAAAATAAGTTTGAATAAACGTAAGCGTTTTTATTAAAAATATTTCAGCTAAACAAAGCCAAAGCAGCTTGTTTAAAAAATTGTAATTTCGATAAAAAAAGTACTATTATTGCATTAGATCCGTACAAATAACATTTGTTCTTAAAAGCATATTTAAATGAAGAAAAATTACAATCATACAGTATGATTGCCGTAATCATATTATTGTTAATATAAAACGCGAAACACAATACTTTTGTCGCACCAACCATATTTATATTGTTGCTATAACCATATTTTCATTTTTAAAATTTGGCAATAATACTATTGTTACATTTCAACAGTATCAATATTGCAGCAATTATACTATTTTCAAAAATAAATTCAGTTCAGTTGGGACGAACATAATTTTATTGCGGAGAACATGTTATTATTGCCGTGACCATGTAGTAACCATGTTTTTTCTCTGCGTGTGATAGTCACCGAAAAAATTGTTTGGGGACCCAAAACTGGTTATCCCTATATAAGTAAATACATACATCTGGCTTTAAAATAATTATAAAATGTTCTCACGAAGCTTTATATAAAATTATTTCTGCAGTTTGTTTAAATTTCGGTGATGGACGCTACGAGGGCGGTTCGGAAACTTCTTAGCCTAGCACAAAAAGCGCGGTATAAACAGAAAAAAGTGTTTTGGAAACTTCCATCCCTGCTATGAACACATGTTATATTTTGTTTCGATCTGGCAACTCCTTCATGTAGAAACAGGTGTTCACAAAAGACGTATCCGCGACTTTTTTACAATGGAAAAATTAGAAATGCGTGGTGTCATTAAATATTTACATAAAAAAGGCTTATCGGGACAAGAAATTCATAATGATATGGTGAATGTGTTAGGTGAAAGTGCTCCTTCATATGCAACAGTAAAAAATTAGGTTACTGAATTTAAACGTGTCGTACAAGCATTGAAGATGAACCACGTAGTGGACGTCCAAAAACAGCAACAACAACAGAAATTGTAGCCAAAGTGCATGATATGGTATTAAATGATCGACGAATAAAAGTGCGTGAAGAAGCTAATATCACGGGCGTCTCAAATGATCGAGTCCATTTAATTTTGCATGAAGAACTACAGATGAAAAAGCTTTCTGCAAGATGGGTGCCGCACTTGTTAACAGTCGACCAAAAACGCATAAGAATGAACATTTCTCAAGCTTGTTTGGATCGTTTTCAGCGAAATAAAATGGATTTTAAGTGTCGTTTCATAACTGTTGATGAGACATGGATCCACCACTATACTCCAGAGACAAAAGAACAATCCAAACAACGGACTGAAGCTGGAGGAAGTGCCCCAAAGAAGGCAAAAACAATTCAATCGGCTGGTAAGGTTATGGCAATGGTTTTTGGGACTTCAAATGTATTTTATTGATTGACAATCTGCAAAAGGGTAAAACAATAAATCCAGAGTACTATTGCAATTTTTTAGATCAATTAAATGTACAAATTCCAGAAAAACGTCCTGGCTTACAACACAAAAAAATAATTTTTCATCAAGACAGCGCACCAGCACACAAGAGTGTTTTAACAATGGCTAAAATCAACGAATTAAATGACGAGTTGCTTGACCACCCACCTTATTCTCCTGATTTAGCTCCCAGTGACTTTTACCTGTTCCCAAATCTAAAAAAAATCCTTGCTGGCAAGCGTTTTACCTCAAATGAAGATGCAATTACAGTTGTAAACCACTATTTTGAAGACCTTGAGGAAAACTATTTTAATCAAGGGATAGAATTGCTAGATTAGCGTTGGACTAAGTGTATTGAAGTTTCAGGAGATTATATTGAAAAATAAAAATATTTTTGAAAAACTAACTATTCTCTTTCATTGATAGGCTAAGAACTTTCCGAACCGCCCTCGTATGTCCGAAAATCTGACCCATTTAAACATGGACAACAATAACATTTTTACACAAGTTGAAATATGACCTTATTTTAAAAATCTTGGTTTAACAGACTTTAAGTTCAGGGCGCATTTACTTCACTTTTGAATCGAAAAATTGTTTCCATTTGGGGAGAATGACGATTTTTTAATTTTATAAAAACCCGACAGTTAAGTTTTTTTAAACACGGGTTTCAAACCCGAAATGCCGGGTTCCTGAAAACCCTGTTTTTTTGGCACTAATTAAATATAAACAAATGGTTTAAAAAATATATGTAAGGGCATATCAATAATTCCGTGACTTTTCCAACTTCCCTCGTAGTTAAATGAAATACAACACTGCTTCCATCAAGTACCATCTGCTAATACTGTTAAATTTTGAGACTGATACGAGTGTGACCGCAAAAGTAACTGGCCTAACATAAAAAGAACAGTTTTTTTGGAATTATTATTATTTATTTTTCAACATAATCTCCTTCCAACTCAAAACACTTCATCAAACGTTTTTCAAGTTTTTTAATTCCATCCGAAAATTAAGGTTTTTTAAGACCTTCAAAATATGCCTCAGTTTCAGGAATTACCTCGCTATTGGGCGAACATTCTTTGCCACCGAGATTTTTTTTAAATTTGGAAACAAGAAATAATCAGAAGGAGCTAAATCTGGACTATATGGTGGATGCGGAGCAATTTCAAATCGTAATTGGGCCAGTTTTTGTTGAGTTAAAAATGCTGTGTGTGCAGGAGCATTATCTTGATGAAAAAGAACTTTTTTTTCTAAATGCGGTCGTTTTATCTTAATTTCTTCACTCAACCGATCCAATAATGCACAATAATATTCACTATTTATAGTTTTTTCTTTCTCTAGATAATCAATAAATTTTATACCCCTTGCATCCCAAAATACTGTGGCCATTACCTTTCCTGCTGACTTAACAGTTTTCGCCTTCTTGGGACCACTTTTACCAGCTTCTATCCATTGTTTTGACTGTTCTTTGCATTCTTGGATGTAGTGATGGATCCATGTTTCATCAACAGTTATGAATCGGCGCAATAACTCTATTGGATTACGCTGATAAATCGCTAAAAGCTCCTCGGAATTGCTCCAACGGACGATTTTTTGGGGCAAAGTCAAAAAACGCGGCACATATCTTGCGGATAGCTTTTTCATGTGGAGTTCATCTTGTAAAATACTCCAAACTTTTTTTTCATGTATTTTAACAACATCAGCAATTTCTCTGAGCTTTATTCGTCTATCTTTAGCCACTTCATTAAATATTTTTCTAATGTTTTCAAAAGTAGTAGCAGTTCTCGGTCTTCCAGAGCGTTGTTCATCTTCCGTACTTGAACGACTCATTTCAAAATTGTTGAACCCAGGATTTCACGGTGGAGTATGATGGTGCATTATCACCGTGAACAAAATCCAATTCATCTTTGATTAATTGTGGCGTATAACCTTTCATATAAAAGTTTTTAATTACCGCACGAAACTCTTTATTTTCCATTTTTCAAAATTTATAAAACTTGTTTTCTTCAATCACATGTAACAAAGAAGATAATCATTAAATATTTCGGAAATTTTGACAGATGGCTATTAAAAAACAAAAAAAAAGTTGCTAGTAAAACAAAAATGTGCCAGGCCAGTTAGATTTGCGGTCGCCCTCGTAGACTGTTAAATTTTGAGAGAGTTCTATCATTAAGTTTGTGTTTAACATTTGTTCAGAACATACAACCTCGTGCATTTTGTTAAAAATAAAAAATGTAAATTTCGATTGCTCATTAAAAATTATTTTTTGCGGAAAAAAACCGTCAATCAAACCAAGGAAAAGCTTGATAAATACTATGGGCACTCTGTACCATCGATTTCAATGTTAAAAAAGTGGTTTACTGACTTTCGTTGTGGTCGCACAAGTATAAATGACGCTGAACGTTCTAAGCGGCCAATTGAGGTCAATACACCCAAAAAGTTAAAAAAAATCTACGATATTGTGTTGGCCGATCGATGAGTAAAAGCGCGTGAGATTGTTGATGCCATACGCATTTCATTTGTTTACATGTGTGGATTTTACATGATCAGTTGGGTTTAAGAAAACTGTCTGCAAGATTGGTGCCGCATTTGCTCTCAACTGACCATAAACGTAATCGTGTGACAACTTCAATGTATTGTTTGGAGTTGTTTAACCGCAATTCGAATAAGTTTTTGCGATGTTTTGTTACTGTGGATGAAATATAGATTCGTTACAAGACTCCGGAGACCAAACAGCAATCTAAACAATGTGTTTCTCCAGGTGAACCGGCTGCGAAGAAGGCCAAGATGATTTTGTTGGCCAATATCGGGTGATGGCAACATTTTTTGGGGATGCACGCGAGATAATACACATCGATTACCTTCAAAAGGGAAAGACAATAAACGGCGAATATTATGCCAACTTATTGGACCGATTTAACGAGGATTTTAAAAACGACCCCTTATGGCCAAGAAAAAAGTTATTTTTCGTCAAGATAATGCACGGGTGCACACGTTTGCAGTCTCAATGGCAAAATTGCATGAACTGGGCTACGAATTGGTACCTAATCCGCCATATTTTCCGGATTTAGCCCCCAGTGCCTACTTTTTTATTTCCAAACCTAAAGAAATGGCTCGGTGGAAAGAAATTCAGCTTCAACGATGAAATTATTTATGAAACAAATTCCTATTTTATGGACCTAGCAAAATACTACGATTTGAAAGGGATACAAAAATTGGAGAAACGTTGGACTAAGTGTATAGAGCTTAAAGGAGACTATGTTGAAAAGAATTTTTTTTTCCCAAAAAATGTGTTTTATTCGAAAAGCCAAGGAATTATTAATATGCCCTCGTACATGTCGTTGCGCGAGATTGTCGACCGTCGTATTGATTCTTGCTTTAATTTCCACCAGAGGTTGTGATCTGTCGCTTCTAACTCATATTGCCTTTGACACCAGTGTTATTTTTTGTAAAATACATTACCATTTTTTAATACTCGTAGCTATGAGCCACTGTGCATTGCCATAAATCCCTTTTGTTTTCTGAGAAAATGCTTTTAATTTTTGCAGTTACTAACAAACAGCAAATTCAATTTTCTCAACTTTGCACTGCGTAAATGTTTCACACATGAACACAAAAATTACATACATGAAAAACAACAACGACTATTTTGTTGTTGTTGTTATTATACTGTTTGTTGTTGGTATTATGAATCGTATTTTATATCGACAGCGACTGGTCACGTTAATAATAACTTCAGCCATACGTACATGGAAGATTTGTTTTTTTTTACTAATAATAATTTTCGCATTTTTTGGTGACTAATTTTAGTTGGATGGGGAAGGTTGACTACTGATAAAGTTATACTGTTTTTACGGTTAATGTAAATCATAATTCTTTTTAAGCGATTAACCAGTAGACGTTATAGTTGTCGCAATTTTGGTCCTTCGCAAGTCCAAAAGGATCGAATAGGAAGCTTCAATTTTAAAATTTAAATCCAATTTATGATAAAAAGTCTACATTTTACTACAATCTTTTTTCTTTAGTTTTTTATTTCGATACAAATTTAATTAATTTCCTAACTAAATAAAATATTACAAATAAGAGTGCTCTGTTTATATCCATATAGTTTTAATTTATTGTATTGGCAATACTTCCCCTAATGATTTTTGTTTTGTTCTTTTCTTCTAGTCATTTCGAAAACAACTTTTTATTATGAAAAATGTCTGTAGTTATTTGTGAGTATATATTTAAAAACAATTTACTGCATGAGTAGGTCAAAATTATCAAAGTTCATTATGGTGTAGAAGAATGTTGAAATGTCAAAGGTCGTAATATTGCACGAGACAGTTGCATGCCGGTGATAACAAATTTGAACAAAGCTAAAATTTGTTTGCCCAAATTCCAAGCCATTTACTACCTGATTTATAGCCACCCAAATGACGCAAATGTCTGCAAGCCAGTATTAAAGTTCAACCATTCATTGTCTGCCTCTGATTATACTAAAGTAGATGCATTCAACACAATATGTACCCCGGATTGAGATGCAATGGAATGTTTGAGCGCATAAAAATGAAATTAATAATAATTAAAATAATCTGCAATATTTAATGTAGTCTTGATTCCATTTCTGAAAACGGTTGAAATTGATTCGGAGGCCTATAAAATTATTTTTTATGGTTAATTTTTTTAAATAGATTCTATGCAAAGGACTGCACCGATTTTAGCTCCAAAAGACATATTTATATCGGTTCTATTTATGATAAGAACAGTGCAGTACGAAAAATATATAATGCAGCCTAGTATAATTGGTAAAAGTTCAACCATTCATTGTCTGCCTCTGATTATACTAAAGTAGATGCATTCAACACAATATGTACCCCGGATTGAGATGCAATGGAATGTTTGAGCGCATAAAAATGAAATTAATAATAATTAAAATAATCTGCAATATTTAATGTAGTCTTGATTCCATTTCTGAAAACGGTTGAAATTGATTCGGAGGCCTATAAAATTATTTTTTATGGTTAATTTTTTTAAATAGATTCTATGCAAAGGACTGCACCGATTTTAGCTCCAAAAGACATATTTATATCGGTTCTATTTATGATAAGAACAGTGCAGTACGAAAAATATATAATGCAGCCTAGTATAATTGGAACATATTAAACAATTTTTTGGAGTCCTGCTCAATTTAACAGCCTCCTACTCTAGAAGCCTCAAATTTAACACCCTCAAATATCCCAAATAGTTTATATAAGTTAAAGAAGACTTTATCGCGCAAAGTTTTCGAATAGTCCCACTCAAATCAGCCGCTTATTAAGGGTTTTTAAACCTTAATGCACGATATTAATTGTGGGTCACTTCTAACTGTCAAGTGTTTCGATGTTTGACCAATTCATGGAGAGGTTGAGATTATAATGACTCTTGTGGCCAGAAGTTCTATTATGTCTCAGAGTCATTAAAAATATGGACCAACGTTTAAAGATATGCCACCGAAGCCGTGGTAAGCATTAAGCTGATATTTTTTCACTCATAATTGATATAGATTATTTTATCATGATAAAGAATATTAAGATAAGTCTCTGAAATTTTTTGTTTTATTTACAATTAACATCTTGCGTTTTAGTTGGGTGGTCCAAAAACCACCCAACAAACAAACAAATTCTCTATTAGCCTCAAATCATAATCGATTTTGCTACCATTTCACGTGGTACAATTTCAGGGTTTAGTCGGACCACCCTTTATTTCAAAAACCTACAAAAAATCTTCTATAAGCCTCAAATCATAATCGATTTTGCTACCATTTCACGTAGGACGTAACGTGTACTCATAGTTACCAACTATGGGAAAATGTTTCATGTTTTCTTATAGCCACTTTGCAAAGAATCCGCTCGATTTAAGGTCGTGGCGCTTAAATCCAGCATAGTTTTTTATAAGATATCTTTAAATCACTCTCATGAACTTGGTAAATATTCCATACAGCTTGTCTTACGATGGCCAATACGAAATTAGTCCCTGCCCCTGTACACGGGATGTCAATTACCACCAAAAAATTAAACCTATTAAAAGACACGTAATCGCAAGTTGTGGGCCCCAAGAGCTCAACTAAACTGGTAAAAAAGTCATTAAGTTTGGCCAGGTCGGACGCCTATCTCAGCCAAATTTTCCAAATAAATCCATATTTGGCGTTGTAGTGAAATTAACCGGTAGTCCTTCATTTTGGACATAAGCCGCCATACCTGATAACGTCCAACCTAATATCACCGAAAACTTAAATATAAATCCAAATTTGGATTCTTAGCAATAATAGCTTTAATTTCAGTATCCACATCTCACCAGGACTATTGATCGCCTGCTTTGAATTGAATTTATATTTTTTACACCTTGGATCCATGACTCCGACGCCAATCTTAGCCAAATCTTCTAAATAAATACAATTTTTATACCCGCACCACATAGTGGTATGGGGTATAATGGCTTAGTGCTTGCGTTTGTAACACGTCGAAGGAATCGAGTTAGAATACCGGGACCAGAGAGAAAGTTGCTCAGAATTACATTTTGAGTCGATCTAGCCATGTCTGTCTGGCTGGCTGGGCGGCTGGCTGGCTGGCTGGATGTAAAGATGTCCATCTATTCTTGTAATCAAAGTACAGGTCGCATTTATGCACCGATCTTGATGAAACTTGGCATGTGGTAATATATTGGGACAAGGACGGACGCTATTGAATTTGGTCGGAGCACTTTCTGATAGACCCCCCATACAAAGGAACTCCCGGATTTGGTCCAAATCCAGTTGATGTCGCGTGTATTGGTCAACAAATTAAAAAAATATGCCATTCGATGTAGAACTGACCACAAAATGTAAAAAAAATAGTTGGACCCGCCTCACGGACCTACGGGGCCTTCAGAACCCAAAAAATGGACCCATGATTTTAAATATAAGTGTGACCCCTTAAATGAAAGGAAATTATCTTACAATTTTAAATACAGAAACAAATTCGACCTGTTTGGGCCCCAGGGTCCATTAGGAGGGTCCAAAAGTTTCGGTTTACCCGGATTTTAGTGTGACCCCTCAAATGACAGGGAATTGCCTCAGGACTTTAAATATGTCAAGCCAAATGATTTATCTCGTCCGTGGGAGGGCACAGGGTCCGAAAACAAGGTATGAAAATGTGGACCAACTATAATTGTTATACCCTCACCACATAGTGGTATGGGGTATAAAGGCTTAGTGCTTGCGTGATAGATACAGATAGAAATAGCGACGAGTGCTTTCGATTAACAGGAGACTTAATCACATTTATAGTGGTGCGGGTATCATAGAGTCGGCCACGCCCGACTATAGCACTTACTTACTTGTTTTTATTGTAGTAATGTTTACCGGCCCGTACCTAATAATGTCCGACCTAATATCAGCCAAAACTTCAAACAAATCAGTATTTGGACACGTAGCAATAATTGCATTAATTTGAGTACTCATATCTCCATATATGACAGCGCATAGAGAAAGGGACCTAAGGGTAAAAATATCAATTTTCATTTTTTTTTCTTTTTTTGATGTGGACAACATCTGAGCATCGAATGAGACCGATCCCATGCCCCAAAAGTGTTCCCTCCCAGAGATATGCGCGTTTTATGAAAGTGAAGTCGACGATTCTAAGCGCAAATAGAAAGGGACATAATCTTTAATGGCTCTAAAATGGCTCTCCTGAACAAAACTGGTTTTTAACCTTAGGCCCCTTTCTATTTAGCGCGTCACATATTGACTATTGATCGCCCGTTTTGATCATACGGACCGTTTTTGGGTCACATGAGCTAAAACGCCCAGCAACTTTGGCCTGATATGAGATAAAAAAAGTACGAGTATATCAACAAACAGTACCTATTTTAATAATTACACTGGTCAACACTAAATTTGCGGCAGAAGGTTTGATAGTCAACTTTAGTTTATTTGAGGCTGCTGGTCACGAATCTGGCTGGCTCCGATTTGCCAGATTAGCTCTAGTTTAGGAGACATACACATTAACCCTTATTTTCCGAATTTTGGTTAAAAGGACCCCAAACTGTTTTTTTGTAAACCGATTTTCAAAATCTTGAGCGCGGTGTTTAGAGGGGAAATTGATATTTTCAACAAAATGCAGCCCTTTTATTTCTGATAAGAATTGTTAGTCATGGACAAAAATCTACAGAAATTTCGAATTTTGTTACAAAAAATTACTTTTAGCAGCCTAGTTTTTTTTGGTTTTCTTAACCAGTGTTGCATTTTCATGATGCAACACCCCCCTAGGCCACCTTGAGCCATTAACATTCCCAAAAAGATTATCAGCAAAGGACATGAAAAATAAATTAAATATTTTAATAAATCGGCATCTTTGGATAATTCGACCGCTATAGTTCTTTCTAAATATACTTACACAGACGGGCAGACGGACACACACAGAGAGCAGATTCGTTGCCACAACCGATTTTTTGCAAACCAAATGATTAAGGTTGCATGCACCTCAAGTATGCCATCTGTGCAACCAAATGTTAGTTGGTGCTCTGTATTGTTGAATAACTGTAACTAAAGTATCGGTAGAATATCTGAACCTACAGAATGGAATCTTGTATCTAAAAGAACACTTGCCGCACTAGTTCAAATAAAAATTTTAAAAGTAGAGTAGTAGAGGCAAATAAAAGGCCTTATATACTTGTAGGTAGTACACTTAAACAAGTCAAAGAAAAAGATGACGGAAGATTTTTAATGAATAAATCCGATTAAACGATTTGCTTAAAGCAGTAATAATAGGATTATTTTGGTTTTTGGTTATGATGAAAGTTTAGATATCATCGACAATATTCAGCTACAACCACAAAATATTGGCACAACTATTGGTTGGCACAACCACCGGCTATGGCAACTAAATACATTTAACGCATTTCATTGGTACGAGGGTTGTTATATATTTCTGGCCTAGGCAACACTATGTCTTGCCTGGCGCCATCTGACATTTCCATTGGAAAGTTTGACATTTTTTTAGCATAAACGTACTCAGAACGTTGTGACGAACGACCATTATTTGTGTTGTTTACAGTGCCTTGAAAAAATCAATTTGGTAAAAAAAATGGAATTACCTCGTGAACATTTTCATTCGATCATTTTTCACAACTTTCGACGTGGATTATCATGACAAGAGTGCATCGATGGACTTAAATCTTTGTATGGCTATGAAGCACCCTCCTACAGAACTGTGAAAAACTGGTTTAATGAATTCAATCGTGGCCGACGCTCGCTCAAAGACGAAGGTCGTGTCAGAGAACATTGATGCCGTGCTGATAATGCAAGATCGTCATGTGACATACCGTGAAATAGAGACATCCTTGGACATTTCTTTCACTAGCATACATTCGATATTGCATGCACACCTGGCCGTAAAAAAGGTTTGTTCTTGTTGAATCCCGCACAATTTGACAATCGCTCAAAAAAGGCTCGTGTCGATTGGTGCAAAGAAATTTTGAAAAAATACCATCGCGTTGCTTTAAAATACATTATTAAGATCGTCACAGGTGACGAATCATGGATCTATGCGTATGAGCCCGAAACAAAACAGCAATCGACCGTGTAGGTCTTCGAAGACAAGCCAAATCCAACAAAAATAGTTCATGGAAGAAGCACTTCGAAGCAAATGGTCGCCTGTTTCTTCGGCAAAATTCGACATGTGGCGACTGTTCCGCTTGACAAAGTAGGATAGTCATATTTGAGTTGTACACCACAATTTGTTTGCCTGAAGTCTTCGGAGAAGTTCGAAAAACGAACAAGAGAAGAAAAATCAATGTGCACCATGACAATGCGAGCTCTCACTCATCGGTTCAAACCAGCGTCTTTTTGACCGGCCAAAACGTCGAATTGATGAGTCATCCGCCATACAGGCCTGTCTTGGCACCCAATGACTTCTTTTTATTCCCGCACATCAAGAAAAAAATGGTCAAAGATTTTTGTCGCCAGAGGCTGTTGAAGCGTTTAAAAAACAATGTTTTTGAGGCGTCTCAATCGAAGTGGAAAAAGTGCTTCGCGTGCAAAAGTTTATAAATCATGCTGGAGCATACTTTGAAAAACAATAAAACAATAAAATGATGATAAATATTTGCTTTTTTGTTATTAGGCCTGAAATATATATAGCAACCCGTAATGGTTCGATTCGAAATCTGAACTCTTTATAACTTTTTGTGCTAAGATTGAAAAACAAATGCAAATGATGGTATGACCCAGCGTGACATTACCCTAGCATAAATATCCCTCTATACCACCGTTACATCCAGTGATCTTCCGTTCGTTCAGTTTTTACATGTTTACTAACTCTCCAAAACCCTGATTCATTTCTTAAATGCAAGAACTACTAAGCGACAATATTTTCAGCCGCTTGAAAACACTACTGAAATCTAACTACGTAAACAAAAATAAGAATTTCCGAATGCGCGTAATGCCATAACAAAATATCGTTTTTTAATCACAAAACATGAACCGCAGCAACTAAGACGCAATTCAAATTTAGACAATGACACTTTATTTCTAATAAAAAAACAAATAAATTAAAGGCTTACATTTGCAATTGTCAAATTCGTCTGTCTTACATTAGCGGCACCAGCAAAATATCGACGGTGGTGTTGGTTGGTTGTGCTCTGATTCAAATGATTGTAAACACATGTAGGAGGCTTGGTTGTCAAGTGTAACTTGACCACCCCTAATTCAAAAAAATAAAACAGGGCTTGATTACTGAGATTATTTATGCCCATCGTTTTTCTTTGAAGAACAAACGGAAACTTGAAGACAGTCCACTATGACGTTATTTCCAGCTGTGCGTCATTCTTAATGTCCAGCGATAAGCCGGGGGAATCACTTATCAGCAGTATTTTTGCGGCGAACACAAAAACAATAATGTCATGTATACTTATATGTAGAGCAATTAATAGCAGTTCAATTAACATTAGTTAACATCCGACTAGTGAAATGCCCTACTCGCAATAAAATACTTTGTAATGTCGAAGTAGTGAATTATTGAGTTGGAAACTCACAGTGTTACTTTAGGCTACTGACTGCAATGGCTGACATGTTATAAGGCATGGAAAACCTGGACCAATCTATAATTTGGTCCATAGTTACACAGATCACTTCCGGTATATGAATCCAATCTTGTAATTTTTTTTTAAAGATGAAAAGAGTCAGCTATTTCTTTTGACAGGAGCCGGGTATCATATGAACGACATCGTCTGTATATGTGACGCGCAAAATAGAAAGGGACCTAAGGTTAAAAACCAGTTTTGTTCAGGAGAGCTATTTTAAAGATTAGGCCCCTTTCTATTTGCGCTTAGAATCGTCGACTTCACTTTCATAAAACGCGCATATCTCTGGGAGGGAACACTTTTGGCGCATGGGATCGATCTCATTCGATGCTCAGATGTTGTCCACATGAAAAAAAAGTGAAAAGTTGATGAAAAGTTTTGTTCAGGAGAGCCATTTTAAAGATTAGGTCCCTTTCTATTTGCGCTTAGAATCGTCGACTTCACTTTCATAAAACGCCCATATCTCTGGGAGGGAACACTTTTGGGGCATGGGATCGGTCTCATTCGATGCTCAGATGTTGTCCACATCAAAAAAAGAAAAAAAAAAATAAAAATTAATTTGTTTACCCTTAGGTCCCTTTCTCTATGCGCTGTCACATATGTACTATCGTAGTGTATCATACGCTGTGCATCCCACGAAAGCATATGACAGAACATATCCATTAGATGCAATTATTTTGAATACCTGTAAGCATTTTTTCTAGCTTCAAAACATTGATTGGATTGGTCTGTCTTTCGGGAGTGTTGTAGGAAATCTTTGCTGCACAGAGTTTAAAGTCTTGTAGGTTCAAGGTAGCTTGGCGCCTTTTTCGACGAAAGGTACGGCTTGCAGGACGAATTATTCTAATTAAACGCAAAGCGTCGTCTTCAGATTATATTTCCGACTACGAGTAAAAACTCTGCTTACTAATCGGATCAAAGTTAAGTATTATTTTTTTTTCAAATAATCCTACATTCGAACCAAAAAAACGTTATTATGAAACCAATAATTGGTTGATAGAATTAATTTTATGCAAAAATATTGGTTGCCAGAACCACCAGTCGTGACAACTTACTATTTTAGGTTGCGTGCATAATACTTTGATTGTATTTATCATCTAGTCGTATGTTGAACCGAATTTAGTTTACGATGAAAACATTCAGTGATGACAATAGAAATTCTTAGCTTGCAACTAAATTTTTTCCGTTAAAACCGATTTCGAATTAACTTTTCCCTGTGTGTGTACGAAGGCCACTATATATTTCTGGCCTAATGAGGAAAATGCAAATATTTATCGTCAAAAATGGTTTTATTGTTTTGCAAAGTATTTTCCAGCATGATTTATACACTCTTGCATGCGCTCAAACCAATTGTCGAAGCACTTTTTCCACTCCTATTGAGACACCTCCAAAACATGGGTTTTGAACGCTTCAACAGCATCTTCTGGCGACGAAAATCGTGGACCACGCATTTTTTTCTTGATGTGCGGGGATAAAAAGAAGTCATTGGGTGCCAAGTCAGGGCTGTACGGCGGGTGACCCATCAATTCGACGTTTAGGCCGGTCAAAATGGCGCTGGTTTAAGCCGATGTGGGAGAGCTTGCATTGCCATGCTGCACAATGATTCGTCTTCTCTTGTTCGTTTTCCGAATTTCTCCGAAGACTTCAGGCAAACAAATTGTGGTGTACCACTCAGAATTGACCGTCCAACGTTGCTCAAGCGTAACAGTCGCCAAATGACCAGTTTTGGCGAAGAAACAGGCGAGCATTTGCCTCGAAGTGCTTCTTCTACGAACAACTTTCATTGGATTTGGCTCGTCTTCGAATACCCTTCGAGAATCTAACGAGAACAACGAGAACAACGAGAACAACGAGAACTAACCTTTTTTACGGCGTTCGAGCAATATCGAATGTATGCTGGTGGAAGGAATGCCCAAGGATGCCTCTACCTCACGGTATATCACATGACAATCTTACATTACCAGTTCACACACGACATCAATGTTCTCTGGCACAATGGCCGTTTTTGGACGACTTTGAGCGAGTGTCGGCTGTCGATTGAATTCATTAAACCAGTTTTTCACAGTGCTATAGGATGGTGCTTCATCGCCATACAAAGATTTAAGTTCATCGATGCAATCTTGTCGTGAAAGTTGTGAAAAATGATCGGACGAAAATGGTCACGAGTTAATTTAATGGTTAAGTTAAAAAAAATGTCAAACTTTCCAATAGAAATGTCAGATGATGCCAGGCAACACTTAGTGATGCCTAGGCCAGAAATATGTATAGCAACCCTCGTATATGTTATCCGTGTACTCATACACGAGTAGTGTCCTTTATCATAACAAATTGGAAACAAATTTTTAACTTTGTTTAAAAAAAAGTTTTTAAATCGTGGCCAGAGTCTACAATACTAATAAAGGGTGTTTTTTATTGAGGTATAGAACTTCGAATTGAAATAAAACACAAGAAAATCGTTTTAATGTCCATCAATTTGGCTTTATTGGATAATTTTATGCCATTAATGTTTAAATATGATTTCGGGCATGTGGGCGCCGCGGCTGGCTCGAATAAAGCCAATTCTACAGGTCCAATTTTCAACCACTTTTTCGAGCATATGGGGCCGTATGTTGGCAATAACGCCACGAATGTTGGCTTCCAAGTCCCCTAACGTGTTTCTGGTTTGTTGGCGTAGACGAGCGACTTCACATATCCCCAAAGAAAATAATCCAATGGTCCATGTTAACCGATCCATGGTTAACCGAATTAATTGCTCTGATGGACGATTATGTCGACCATAAAATGGACGGAGCTTGCGGTGAACTTCGCGAACTGAACCATTACTTTCGAAATAAATTTGCACGATTTGCAAGCGTTGTTCTTTTGTCAACCTGTTCATGATGAATTGGCAAACCAAACTAAATATTAATCACTTGACAGCTGACAAAATGGCCGCCAGTTAAAAAAGTGATGCCAACTTAAAGTTCTATACCCCAATTAAAAACACCCCTTACCTTCCAGCATAGAGACAAAATCTCAAAGGGATTCAGTAATCTGTACCACCCTGTAGAGCAGTAGGGTGAACTGCGGACCAGCACACGCGTAACGCATTGTTTTAGAGGTTATCGCTGGTTAAGAGATTTCCAAACACAAAGAACTTAAACCAATGACCGACAAAACGAAAGAGCTCTCCCAGCTAGATGAGATAAAGACCGCCGGCAATCACACCAGCCCCCCTCCTTCGTGTACTGGGCTCTTGCATTAACCAAACCTACGTCCGTCCACATTCGTTGTTATTCTATTTATTCTAAATGAGTAAATGAGAGTGAACTGCAAATAAAATAAACAACGATTTGTTGTTTATACACTTTTTTTTTGCATTTTCAATTGATCAATTCATGTGTGTGTGTTATAGGGTGAGTGCCTGAGTGAGCGGAGTGTACATACGGGTACGTTTATGTTTGTCGAAACGACAGACGAATGACCAGAGCAATAAACAGAGAACTGGCAATTGTTTGCAATTTTTGCGATCAGTTGCTTTTAAGACGTTAAACAATGAAGACGCTTACGCGAATACCTCTCAGTCCCCTCCGTTTCTTTGGACTATTAATAACTGCGAATTTGTTTGGCTGTTCGTTATGGGTGGCGGCGGATGAAGGTTCCACCTGGTCCTTTTCGCTGGGAAATATAAACTTGTTCAATTTGCCCAAAATCTCCAGTGTTGTATTTGATGCGGGTACCTCTAAAATTCAGCGACATGTTCACAGCTCAATGCAATCGTATTTGAATGAAGTCAATCTCGATCCGGATATTATCGAGGATTCAACTTTGAAAACGGTTGGTGGAGTTTTAATTTTTGTTTTGCTTAGAAGAGCGAGTGTGCTAAAGTGTTTGTGAAATTTATTGTTATTCGATTTTCACCTACAGCCGGATTTAGTGAGAAAATATGGTTACCCAATGGAAGTTCATCATGTCGTTACCGAAGATGGTTACATTTTGGAACTACATCGCATCGGCAATCATGGTGCAGTACCGGTAATGTTGACTCATGGCCTATTGGATTCTTCGGCCACATGGGTTATGATGGGCCCCAACAAAGGACTAGGTAAGATTGTGAAATAAAGTGAATGTATTACAAGACAAAGGACAACGACCAACTTAATAATGACATGAAGCGGCCATATCACTATAACGACTGTCATGATCTTTCTGCGTTTTATTAACTCTTACGCCAAAAGCAAGAAGAAGTGAAACCCTTGCTGTTTTAGTCAGGGATAAAAAACTAAAACTAACTATTTTTGACTGTGAACCGAACCGTAAAACAAATCGCTGTAAGAAAACAAATTTCGAACCGAAACGATAGTCCCCATTTATTTTACTTGCCGCAACTCTCAGTTTGAAGGTAAGGGGAATGGAAAGGGAAAAAATCCCCCTACCTCTCTCCGCAACAAGCTGAGAGTTGCGGCAAGTAAAGTTGCCTGGTGTGTATTGGGGACATACACAGAAAGTTTTTTTACATGAATACTCATCTATGGCCCTGCTACGTATTATTTTGTAAATGTACTTAACTTTTTTTTAGTTTTAGGAACATACCTCAGTTTAAAGAATTTTGTTTTGTTTTTTTTTTAAATATATTGTATGTGACTCGCAAAATATCAAGGGACATAAGGTTAAAAACCAGTTTTGTTCAGGAGAGCCATTTTAACGATTAGGTCCCTTTCTATTTGCGCTTAGAATCGACGACTTCACTTTCATAAAACGCGCATATCTCTGGGAGGGAACACTTTTGGGGCATGGGATCGGTCTCATTCGATGCTCAGATGTTGTCCACATCAAAAAAAGAAAAAAAAATGAAAATTGATTTTTTTACCCTTAGGACCCTTTCTCGCTGTCACATATATTATATATATCAAAAAATAAATTTTGTATCTAGGATTTTGGAACTAATTTTGAAACATTGAACCGAATTTAAAACCAAACCAATGGTCAAACCGACTCTGAGCCACTAAATCGCACTAACTCAAATTCTAAAATGGTTTGCATCCCTGGTTCCAGTACACTTAAACAGTACTACTATAGGGTGATCCATCTAGAGGTATTTTGTCAGAACCACAAAAAAATATAAAAATTCAAATCAAGCGTGGAATCTATATTGTAAATTTAAAAGGACATTTTATAGCATTTATTTTTTGAATATAATTTTTTTCAAATGTTGGCCGCAACTACGCCTCAGAGTTTCTATTCTGAGGGTACAATTTTGGAAAACTCGTTCGAGCATTTCTACCGGTATGGCTTTAATGACGCGTGTAATTTTGGCTTCCAAAACCTGAATCGTAGCTGGTTTGTCAGCATAGACTTTGGACTTTACGTAACCCCAAAGAAAAATGTCTAATGGTGTGATATCACTCGATCTAGGCGGCCAAATCACCTGTCCAAAACGTGAAATTAGCTGCTTTTCGAAATTAACTCTCAATGGATCCATTGTTTGAGCAGCTGTATAGCAAGTGGCACCGTCCTGTTGAAACCAAGTGTCGTCAAGATTACGGGCTTCAATTTCAGGTAGCATAAAGATCGCAACAAACCGTGGTTTTCTCTAGATATAATGGCACCTCTCGAACCTCTTCTTGTTGCTCTTCAGCTCAAATGCGGAAATTTTGTTTATTGACTTTGTCGTTGAGCCAGTAATGGGCATCACTGAACAAAATTTTGGTTGAAAACAGCGGATCTTCCCGTTTCTCACCGAACGCTCATTTGCATAATACAGTTGCCAACATTTGAAGGTAATTAGTTTCAAAAAATAAATGCCATAAAATGTACTTTCAAATTACCAATAAAGATTCCACACTTGATTTAAATTTTTATATTTTTTTTGTTCTGAAAATATATCTCTAGATAATTACCCTATACAACTTAACCGATTCGGCCCATTTTCAGACACTATCGACGTAGAGACTCACATGTTTGCAAAATTTTGGGCCATCTACATTATCAAGACAGGTTATTTGGTTTCCTTATGCAGTCCGACGCACATGACTGTACATTATTTAATTGAATTTAAAATAATACAGGTTGTATTGAGAAAGTATTAGTTAAAATTGAGAAACGCAAATAAAAAATTAAGAAAAAATAGAATATGAGAAAATACGAATTGAAGTTGAGAAAATTAAATTGAAACAAAGACATCAAATTAAAAATCTAAAAAACCAAACTTAAAATACACGAAATATGAGAGTGTTGAGAAAAGTAAATTGAAATTTAGAAAATACAGATTTAAACAGATAATCGTTTGAATGCGAAAAATACAAACAGAAATTAAGAAATTAAATTTGAAAAAAAATACAAATTAAAATATGATAATACAAATTGAAATTTAGAAATCAAATTTAATATTGAGATAATTAAAATTCAAGTAGAGATAAAGCGAATTGAAGTTGAGAATCACAAACTTAAAAAATACAAACTAAGAAAAACAAATAAATATTGGAAAAATTTAGTATTATTGAGTTTTGACTTAGCTTCACAAAGATTAGGAGAGGCCGGGAACTATGTTGATATCTACTAGAGCTAAATTTTGAAAAGTTTTCCCTATTTTTTTGAGTTCCAAATTTTTTTGAGCAAAATAGAAATAGTCTTATCAGCCTAAAAATGTCCATACGGTGTAGAAAATAAATCCGAATACTATCATTTTAATGGTACGAGTATGTTTTAATTTGCTGGTTTATTTTTCTATTCTTCATTACCGGATGGAATTTTAGATCAACATGTGCAGGTATAGAGTTTTTAGAATTCATTCTATAGTCATTATTTAATATACTTGTTTGGAGTGACAAGATAGGAAGGATTAGAAAAAAACTGTATATAATAAAGTTTATTATATTATTGTTAATTAAATAAACAACAACTCGGTGAGACATCAAAAAATTCGGCATATAGTGCTTGCGTGACAGCGCTTGGCCGAAGAATTCCTCCTTCGGGTCGATCCGGTGTCATGTGCGTCGGACTTCGAGGAATGTTGACGGTAACAGTCCTTCCTTCATTATTTCGGAAAAAATATGGGTCGATGACGACATCATGCTGTAAGCCACGCAGGACAGTCAATAAATGTGGACACAGTGATGCCTGGTAGAACACTTGAGAGTTGGGCTCGGTCCGGTCTAATAACGAAATTTTGCTCTGCTGACATCGCCTCGGTCCTTGCCTGACATGGCGATTTTTTGGCCAAAGTCCGAATCTCCAATCAACATTTTCAGCACACAATATGCGAACTGTCGGCATTGTCCGCCTAAAGTTCGCAAATTGTGCTTTGGAATAGCCAACATACCAAAGTTTATTTCGATTTGCCGTCCTGGCAATTTAGAAGGCATAAATTTAATGCTTTCATATTTCAATTTGGAATGGTGTGTTCTGAGAGACTTATAACCAATGCTACTGATGCTCGACTACATTAATTTTTCTTTTGATACAACACCCAAGGTATGATCCTTTAGCTCTACCATCCACATTTATAGCCCGATCTTCGTCAGACTTAGGATACTGGGTAGCTGACCTATAACAAACCCTGCTAAAATTAATCCATATCATTTTATGGTTTTGTTGAAACCCCAAAACAAAGGTCCCTCCGATTTGAGCTCTGTTATTTCAAAGCCGCATTTTAACTAAGATCTTGCATTGTTTTAGCATACTGCGTTCTGAGTCTAAACTTCTGAAATTGAACTATTTTGGACCATGCTTTCATGCAAACCGAATTTAACATCCCTCCCTATGTGAGGCTCTGCCCTTTAGAAGCCACATGTCAAACCTGTTCTTGTTCAAATTAATCAGAGAAAGTTATAAACAAATTATAACAAATCCTACCGCCCACAAAGATTTATTTATGGATATAGCCCCTTTTAAATTTACTCTCCAATTTAATTTCTTACCAACCCTGGTAAAATTATTCTATATAATTTTGTTTGTTTTTTGTAACCCCAAATTTCCGAATTGAGCTCTGCCGCCTCGGATCCACATTTTAAATTCGATAAAGCACCCATGACGTCGATCAAACTCTGGACAGTGCATGCAGTCTTCGAAATCGGACGTGCTGTGGGGCATAGAATAATCAACCATGCCGATCTTACCCTTCTTTACTCTTGCTGTTTTAGTCAGGGATAGAAAACTTAAACTAACTATTTTTGACTGTGAACCGATCCGTTACACAAACCGCTGTAAGAAAACAAATTTCAAACCGAAACGATAGTCCCCATTTATTTTACTTGCCGCAACTCTCAGTTTGAAGGTAAGGGGAATGGAAAGGGAAAAAATCCCCCTACCTCTCTCCGCAACAAGCTGATAGTTGCGGCAAGTAAAGTTGCCTGGTGTGTATTGGGGACATACACAGAAAGTTTTTTTTTACATGAATACTCATCTATGGTCCTGCTACGTATAATTTTGTAAATGTACAATTTGTTTTCCTGATTTCTCAAAAACTAGAGCTCCAAATTAGCAACTTTGATTTTTTTTGCTCACATTTTGTTTTCATTGTCGAAAGAGATTTTGTGTAGATCTCAATTATTGCTAAACTAGTATAAATACAGGGTGACTCTTTCACGACTGGACAAATTTCTCCAGCGTATTCTTTGGTTCATTTCATGAAAATATATCCATCTACGACCTTGCCCGAAATTCAAGGGGGCAAAATGACAGCGGTTTGAATTTGTTTTTTTCTCTTAAAAGATAGCCCTGCCCTCTGATTCAATCACCATGCATACTATGACGTTATTTAAGTTAGATCCATGATTAAGTTAAGTACTATGCCTTATGCACCGTATACAATGGGCGTGTTTTTTGGTGATTGGTTTTTAAGCGAGGCGGTAACTTTAAAACATGGAAAATAAACTGTAAAAATATCTGTGTAAACAGACCTGAACAACTCAATGCATCATAAACCGTCTGATATGAAAGTTTCGAGTTTATAGAAAAAAATTATTCAAGAAATACCGACCTTGTTCTATTGGCAACTCGCTCAGGAGGTCGCTAACGCGATAACTTTACACCATTGTACAAAAATATAAAAATGATTATGTTTACAGAAAACTATATAAAATTATCGTTAAAACCCGTTTGTTTAAAATAATTAAAATTTTTGGAACCAAAGTTATTTAAGAATAGTCCGCGAGCTCGGTTATACGACTGTTGCTATATATATTTCTGGCCTAGACAACACTATGTATTGCCTGGCGCCATCTGACATTTCCATTGGAAAGCTTGACATTTTTTAGAATAAACGTACTCAGAACGTTTTGGCGTACGACCATCATTTGTGTTGTTTACAGTGACTTGAAAAAATCAAAAAAATGAAACTAACTCGTGAACATTTTCGTGCGACGACAAGAGTGCATCGATGAACTTAAATCTTAATATGGCGATGAAGCACCATAATATAGAATTGTGAAAAACTGGTTTAACGAATTCAATCGTGGCCGACGCTCGCTCGAAGACGAAGGTCGTGAAAGTCGTCCTAAAACGAGAACATTGATGCCGTGCGTGAACTGATAATGCAAGATCGTCATGTGACATACCGTGAGATAGAGCCATCCTGGGGCATTTTTTCCACCAGGATAATTCGATATTGCATGAACACCTGACCGTAAAAAGATATGTTCTCGTAGGATCCCGCACAATTTGACAATCGCTCAAAAAAAGGCTCGTGTCGATTGGTGCAAAAATTTTTTTTGAAAAAATACGATCTTAGTGCTTTAAAAGACGTCTATGAGATCGTCACAGGTGCCGAATCATGGATCTATGCGTATAAGCCCGAAACAAAACAGCAATCGACCATAATATGGGTCTTCGAAGACGAGCCAAATCCAACGAAAGTTGTTCGTGGAAGAAGCACTTGGAAGCAAATGGTCGCCTGTTTCTTCGGCAAAACTGGTCATGTGGCGACTGTTCCGCTTGAGCAACGTGGGACGGTCAATTCTGAATTTCCTGAAGTCTTTGGAGCAATTCGAAAAACGAACAAGAGAAGACGAATCATTGTACACCATGACAATGCAAGCTCTCACACATCGGCTCAAACCAACGGCTTTTTGACCAGCCAAAACGTCGAGTTAATGGGTCATCCGCCATACAGCCCTGACTTGGCACCCAATGATTTCCTTTTATTCCCGCACATCAAAAAAAATGCGTGGTCAACGATTTTCGTCGCCAGAAGATGCTGTTGAAGCGTTCAGAAACCATGTTGTGGAGGTGTCTCAATCGGAGTGGAAAAAGTGCTTCGACAATTGCAAAAGTGTGTAGATCTTGCTGGAGAATACTTTGAAAAACAATTAAACCATTTTTTATGATAAATATTCGCTTTTTCATTATCAGGCTAGAAAGATATATAGCAGCTCTCGTACTCGCTTATAGAACGAGTATTTCTTGAAAAACATTTTTTGTTCAAATGTCAAACAATGACACTTCGAATGTTGCCAGATTTAAAAATTGCGTTCTTCTTGGGACACCCTTTACATGTAAAAATCAAATCAAACGGATTATGATGCATAAAGCCAGTCAGTTGTTGTACACAAAGAAATTTCCAGAATTGATCGTATAGTTTTGAAGTTTTCGCCTTAGCGACCCCTAAGTGCTTAAAAAAGCGAGTGCAAATAAAACTCGCATACTATAAGCGAGTCAGTCTTCAATTACTATTTTCCTAAAACATCAAATTTTTAAAATAAACTATTTATGTCTCAAATTATTGATAGTTTTCTGGAAAAAAAAATTTTTTTCTATCTAATAAATAATTGCTGACTTGCTTAATAACACAGCAACAAAAAAACACGCCTAATATAGTGGAAGATTCTTGAATAAAAATAGCTTCTCTTAAATCCCAAATAGAAATGGTGCTCTACGAATGATTCTTATGAGACCAATACTTTGCGCTAGGTTTGCTAATGTACGAACAGCCAAAACAGATAACGAAACTACGGTCAGCCGCAATTGGGGACCCCAAAATTAGTTTGACGTCAAAATTATGAAAACAAAAACACTTGGACTGACGTACTTATTTGTTTTCATCACTTTTCACAAAACAATCTCGCGCACTGATGTTGATTGCGAAAATCAACTTAAATTTTTTTTTTTGGAAATTGTTTTTAATCCCATCATCATCTCAATTGCGTCTTCTAGCTTATCTGCTCTACGAAAAAGGTTACGACGTGTGGATGACCAACGTACGTGGCAACACTTATTCGCGGAATCACACCAAATACACGACGAAGCATGCGGCTTTCTGGAATTTCTCATTCCACGAAATGGGCAAATATGATCTGCCAGCCAGCATTAATTACGTATTGGGCGCGACTTCCCAGAAGCAGCTGCACTATATAGGCCACTCTCAGGGTACGATGACCTACTTCATTATGTGCAGTGAACGGCCCGACATGTGTGACAAGGTCATGCTTATGCAGGCCTTGGCCCCAGTGGCTTATGTCAAGCACGCCAAGAGTCCCGTAGTGGAGTTTTTGTCTGTCTTTCAAGAACCCTTGGCGGTAAGTTTGTGAAAATGTTTATATGTATAAAGTAAAATATCATGGACTCCTCCACAGATGCTGCTGAAATTGATTGGGGCCCACGAGTTCTTGCCCAGCAGTGAGTTCATCACCATGTTCACTCAGATAATCTGCGATGAAAACTCCTTCACCGAGGAGATCTGCTCGAATGTCATGTTCCTGGTGGCCGGCTTCGATAAGCAGCAAATGAACGACACCATGGTGCCGGTGATACTGGGCCACGCTCCAGCGGGCGCTTCCACCAAACAGATGCAGCATTATGGCCAACTGAAGAGCAGTGGCTACTTCCGCCAGTACGATTACGGTTGGATACGCAATCATTGGCGTTACAATTCCATACATCCGCCCGAATATAACTTGAACAATGTCCGCTCAAAGGTGGCCCTTCATTACTCACTCAATGATTGGTTGTCGACGGTGAAGGATGTGGAGCGTTTGCAGCAGGAATTGCCCAATGTGGTGGGCAAGTTTCTGGTAAATGATCCGAAATTCAATCATTTGGACTTCGTTTGGGGTGTCGATGCCAGGGAGCTCTTGTACAACAAAGTCCTCAGTCTAATGGAAATGGCGGAGAGAGGAGATTTTGATTAAATGGAATAATGGATTTCAATATTTATAGTATTTAAATAGTTTAAGTTCTTGTTAATGTAATTAATGTACTCGTATATGTATAATTTTGAACTTAGAGTTGAAGCTATTAGAATTAAGGAAGTAATAAAAAAACGACATAAGAAAAGCTAGGCATTCCGAAATGACGTTGTATGTCATTTTTAAATTATCGATAATTTCGGTTCAAATTTATTGCTGTTTGGTCGGTAAGACCCCAGATGGGAACCTGCTTTTGTATGCAGGCTATATCAGAACGTGGATCGATTTCTCCGAATTTTAAAAGCAGCCTTCGGTATATTTTTAACTTAAACTTTGTTTGGGATTTTACAGTCATGAGCATTAACTCATAATACCCTTGACTAAACTGATAACCATTTTCTTAAACTCAAATTGAACGAAATGGGCGTGGACGACAGGTGATTTTAGCTGGGCGGCTTTACTTGTCACATAGAGGAGCTACATTGAGCGATATTGTGCCATCGATTTTTCGATAGCTTTTGGCATAAGGAAAAAAAGTTTCACCACGGCATATCAAAAAACTCACAACTCACCCAAACTTCAATTTTTTTACTTTTTTCAATTTTTATTTTTAAGGTTTTTTTTATCAGGTAATGAAAAAATACTTTTTTTTAAATATTATCATTGCCACTTACAATACAATATAACATTTAGGGTGATCCATCTAGAGGTATTTTTTCAGAACAAAAAATATAAAAATTCAAATTAAGTGTGGAATCTTAATTGGTAATTTGAAAGGACATTTTGTGGCATTTATTTTTTGAAAATAATTTCCTTCAAATGTTGGCAACTGTACTATAGAAATGAGCGTTCTGTGAGATACGGGAAGATCCGCTGTTTTCGACCAAAATTTTGTTTAGTGATGAGGCCCATTTCTGGCTTAACGGCAAAGTTAATAAACAAAATTGCCGCATTTTGGCTGTTGAGCAACAAGAAGCGGTTCAAGAGGTGCAATTATACCCAGAGAAAACCACGGTTTGATGCGGTTTAAAAGCTGGTGGAATATCGGTGCATA
The DNA here is from genome assembly GCA_963513945.1 of Hydrotaea diabolus. Lineage (NCBI taxonomy): Eukaryota > Metazoa > Arthropoda > Insecta > Diptera > Muscidae > Hydrotaea > Hydrotaea diabolus. The sequence goes on from OY740717.1 coordinate 210,474,083, forward strand.
TTTTTTCAAAAATGATGATGGCCGGAACGTAACCGTCCGTGAATGGTGCTCGCTATCGCGCCATGATATCGATCTTTATGCTACCTGAAATTGAAGCACGTAATCTTGACGACACTTGGTTTCAACAGGACGGTGCCACTTGCCATTCAGCTGCTTAAACAATGGATCTATTGAGAGGTCATTTCGAAAAGCAGCCAATTTCACGTTTTGGACAGGTGAGTTGGCCGCCTAGATCGAGTGATATCACAACTTTAGACATTTTTCTTCGGGGTAACGTAAAGTCCAAAGTCTATGCTGACAAACCAGCTACGATTCAGGTTTTGGAAGCCAACATTACGCGTGTCATTAAAGCCATACCGGTCGAAATGCTGGAACGAGTCATCCAAAATTGGACCCTCAGAATGGAAACCCTGAGGCGTAGTTGCGACCAACGTTTAAGGGAAATAATATTCAAAAAATAAATACCATAAAATGTCCTTTCAAATTACCAGTAAAGCTTCCACACCTAATTTGAATATTTATATATATTTTTTTGGTCTGAAAAAATACCTCTAAATGGATCACCTTATGTAAGCGCGTGAGAATTGAAAAATTATTGAGAGAATCGAAAATGTGCTATCACAAAATCAATGGCTCAATATCGACAAGTTTTTGAACTTACAAATCGGTAGATTTCCTTCTTTTTATAAGGAAGTGTATTTCCTGAGATCGATAGATAAGGCGAGGAAATTGAAATTTATTTGTGGAATATATAATTTCCTCGCCTAAATTTGCTTTCAAGCGATTTGATTTCCTTGTTTTTCACCGAAGTTTGATGGCTTGGTTTTCCCTTTAGAAGGAGACGAATAGTGACCATCAGGATTGTGCGCCTTGATCAAGGTAGACTTTTTATATCCTACACCGAAGGATAGTTTTGTAAAGGCACCCATAAGACAAAGCGATTGCTTCAAATCAACAAAGGTCCTAGGCAGTCTGATTTTGTCAACAGCATGGAAATTAAAGATCTCTTATACTCGTAAATAAGCAGAACCAGAAATTAAAATGTAATCTTTATTGTACTCGTATTTAGAAAAAAATCCTTCTTGCTTTAAAAATATCCTTAAGGTTTCTCAATAGTACAATACCCACATCCTGCTTCTTGAAGATGTTTAAATTAAGGCTTCAATAAATGTCATCTAAATTTGTCTAACACTTCACCTGTTTTTATACAAAATCCTATATTATGCATTTCAATTTTCTTTACTCTAAATTTGTTTGAAATCCCACAAATGCATTTGTTTAATATTCGACGCAAACTGTAAATGTAAATAAACCGACAGACATACGGACAGCCAGACATAAACACTAGAATTTGAAGAGTTTACAACTTAATATGAATATTTTAAATTCAGATTATTTTTTTTTGTTCTGCATTTCTTGTTTGTAATAAATTTCAACACTTGAAAGCAATTATGGTTGAAGTTAGTACAAAAATGGAATATAAACCTTCTTTGTGTGGAAATACTTCAATTTTAGCAATAACAGCATGGCATGAAATCGGAAATACTTGAAGAATCTTGTTACAGATAGCACTCTTCAAATGTAAGTAAACATAAAATATTAAAACAAAAGTTTTTAATAACCAAAAATTATTGTAAAATCTCTTATAGGTACGAATTTGTTTAAAATTCTTTCCAGACACAGAAGTGATAAATATTTTTCTCAAGTCACTGATCTTTTCACGAAATTTTGGTTGAATTCACAAATCGCAACCTATTTTTAAATCCGGCTTTGCTAGGCTGATGCAATTATGTAGATAAGAGTTTCTGTTTAGGTTCATACGTGGCACCACTAGGTACTCGTAATAATCGATAAATTCAAAGTGATTAAAGAGAAAATATCAGTAAGAAATCGAACTACACTTATTTGGTTGGATAAACCTACTTTTTATTGCAAACACCAACATTCCATTTTATTGATGTTTATATGGTTCGATTTTCCATAAGACGGTAGCTACAATATTCCTATTACTGCAGCCAATAAGTCGGCTTTACCAACCGAATTCAGTAAAATAGTTGGTTGCAACTACTAGTGGATAGGACAACCAACCAATAATGAAGTTCATGTTTCTTTGGAACCAATACTTGGTGGTTACAACAAATAAATTCTTTGTATTAATCGAACCCCGTTATATTTACTGTTGTAGAATATCACACTATGCAACAAAAGTGCCACTTTCTAGGGGGCTGAATGATTTATTCTAAAAATGAAGAACTTAATTGTTGGGGGCCATGGCATTTTTTGTTCTGCAACGCTATGCCATATGAAATAAGTTGAAAAACAGTAAATATTCTTTCGTTTTACCGATTCTTTGTGAAAAAATGTCTCAAGTGAAACCGTATGAAGTTTATTTTCGTTGAACATTTGAACATCCTATTTCTAAGATTGGAGTTAACTTTTCGTCCTTTTTTGCATTGGAAAAAGTTTTCCAATTAATTTCAGTTGTGGCGTGTTCTTTTTTAAAAAAAAAATGTAAAAATATATTTGAAAATGCTCGATTTTAGATTAAAATGTTCTACTAAATTACTACTATTATCATTTTAGTATAGATCGTCTAAAATAATATTGGAATATCTTCAAAAATTGGAATTTTTAGTTCTATTCTCAAAAAAATAATACATTTTTTAATAAAATTTAACGAGTAGGTTAAGTTCTGAATCGATGTAGAGGGGCGGTTTATTAAGGTAATTTTTTTTACCCATTTTTTAAAATAAATTCTAAAATATGACCGTAATGCATGTATTTTTTTCTATTATGTGTCGCCAAGACTTCAAGAATTCGTTTGAGTTATTTTGTGCCACATTACCCTTAAGTAGCCGGAAATATTTAGGTTAAAAATTCTTAATAGTTTTTGACAGTTTAAAATCAATATTGATTTTTTTTGGCCCACGTTTTTAATTTGGTGCATAAAATCGTTCCACTTGAGCTTACAAACTTAATAAGATTCGAAAACTTGCTCAAAATTTAAATAACAGAAAGAATATTTTCAAATCGTAAAATATAAAAATTTAATTATAAAATATATTATTACTTCGATTAAATAATCGAATACAAGAAATTTAAACATTAGTTGGTCTAGTTATCAAATGTTCGTGGTAATGACATCCAAATACAAAGAGTTCTTATAGCCAATAGTCTATAACAACAACCAATACATCTACAAATTCAGTTTCAATATTCATACTTATTCGGAAGGGTTACCGATACTTTGTCTCTGAAACCGTAACGGTTTGTTCACACTACTGAAAATTGCATTGTACCTAATTAACATTCGATTGTAGCCATCGAATACAGTTCGGTTGTATCAACAAATCTGTTCTCTGTGTGTGATTACAAAAAAGTACTCGTTATTTTTGTTTAAAAGGGTATACCTCATTATCTACAAGATATAATCCCAATATGTAAAGGGTGTTCCAAGAAGAGCGCAATTTTTAAATTTTAAATAAAACACAGATATTTAAGAAAAAATCGTGAAACTTTATTATATATCGTAAAGTAGACAGAATCAGGTTATGTATGGAACAATATATCGTGCAGATGGCCGCCGCGGCTTTATTGGCATGCACGCGATCTTTTAATGAAATTTTCAATGACCGTTTTGCATGAATGCTGCGGTATTTCATTAATGCAGCGTCCAATTTCGTCTTTTAAGGCTTGAGTCGTCGTCGGCTTATTCGCGTAAACCATCGACTTCAAAAACCTCAAAGAAAAAAATCTAATGGTTTTAAATCGCACGATCTAGACGGCCAATTCTGATCTTCAAAACGCGAAATAACACGACCGGGAAATGACTGATGCAGCAATTGAATTGTTTCTCTGGCTGTATGACATGTGGCGCCGTCTTGTTGGAACCACATGCTCTCCACATTCATTTCTTCAATTCTAGGCAAGAAAAAACTGGTTATCATTTCACGATACCAAACACCATTGACTGTTTGCGCTTGACCTGCCTCATTTTCATAAAAAAGGTCCAATGATTCCTCCAGCCCAAAAACCACACCACACAGTGACACGTAGAGGATGCATTTGCTTCTCGTGAATCACTCGAGGATTTTCCGCACCCCAAATGCGACAATTCTGCCTATTGACGAAGCCATCAAGATGAAAATGGGCCTCGTCACTGAAGATGATTTTATCGGCAAAATCAGCATTTTCATGTTGTCTCTCCAATACCCAATTAACGAACTCCCTTCGCTGTCCATGGTCAGCTGGCTTCAGTTCCTGAGTCAATTGAATTTTGTATGCATGAAGATGCAAATCTTTCGTCAAAATTCGCTGCAAAGTGGATTTGGAGACACCAATTTGCTGAGCTCGGTGTTGAATTGAGGTGGATGGAGTTTGAGCGACATCATCACGTACAGCTGCGACATTTTCGGTCGATCGACCTGGTCGATGGCGCGTTGTTGTCTTTACATCACTAACAGACCAAGTTTCGGCAAATTTATCCATTAATCTCTTTACAGTTGACTCTTTTGGAGCATTATTGTGACCCCAAATTGATCGCAATTTGCGAACTGTAGCCGCAAAACTTTCACCATTTTGGTAAAACAATTTCACAATGAGAATGCGTTGTTTTCGTGTAGCGCTCCATTTTTACTAACCTCGTACCTTCTACTAACAAGCAATAACAATTGTTCAAATGTCAAACAATGACACTTCGAATGTTGCCAGATTTGCGTTCTTCTTGGGACACCCTTTAGAATGTTTTGAATTTGAAACAAGTAATCAAGTCTACAGTCGTAGTATTCGACGATAAGATAGACTAGAATACAGTAATCAGAGAAATTAGAAAAAACTAATTTTAAAAGTGGCATCTAGTGGTGAGCATGGATTGAAATGGTTCAAGCTTACCAGGATTGACACTTTGCTCACTTTCTGCAAGATTGGATTTAAAATGAAGCTTCTAAAGCGACATGACCTAAATTCAATAGGGAATCATACATGGGGCCTACCAAAAATCGTGGAGCGATATGGTTCAATATTACCAGGAAAACATATAAATTTCGTATTATGAACTATAAAAAATTTCAGCATGATCGAATATTAAATGTAGCTGAATGGCTGGAGTCCAAATCGGAAATTACCTCTGCTTAGGACCTATTGAATCTTTATAGTCCAGTCTTACCATGCTTGGTTATATATAAGTATATCCTATGAATTTAGTAAATTTGAGCAAGATGGCATACAAAAATGGCTAGTGGAGTGGCAGGACCTCTCATCGGGTGGTATATTCCCTTAATGCGAATGTAACTCCCGATGTCCTGTAAACATGGACCAATTTCAAAAGTAAAATTTTTTAGCACGATTGAATTTAACTTTTAGACGCATGACCTCTTCAGGTGTCCAGCTGGACGCATCAGTTGAGACCTCCATTTAGGGGGGCCACTAACATTCATTGGCCAATAACGTTCCATTTCTTGTCGTTCGTAATACTTTATTCAAAACTTGGTAAAATAAATTAAATAATAATATGTGAATTAGAGCAGCTGGAAAACGAATTAAAAACAAATGCTGTAAGAGTTGCTGTAGATAGGTTCTCAGCCAATAAACATAGGTTGACCGCAGGTGTACCAGGGCTCTGTCCTTTTTCCCTCTTTATTTCTTATTTTTATTGGGGATCTTTTGGGTCAGACCGTGAATTGAACCTACTCTTTCACGGATGACAGCAACCTTTGTCATTCGTTTTTAATCGACCGTAGGCCGAGTCTTCAAGATATTGAGGACAACAGGCGAAATCTGAATGAGACATTTGGCCGGGATTTACAGACCATTTCCGAATGGGGTCGAGTGACTAGAGTAGATTTTAATGCGCGTAAGACACAGTGTTGCTTGTTGTCTCACAAGCGATTCATTGACCCATCAGTATCGTCATAATCTATCGATGGTATGGATATCGAACAATCGGATGCTCTTGATGTTCTGGGCATGAAAATACAATGTGACGCTTGTTGGGCGAGGTGTACACTTGAGTGCTTCTTTCGAAGTGTCGAAAGAAGCACTCAAGTGTATAGGCTTTCTAAAGCGGTGCTAGAAATATTTCACTCCCTACGATCTCTTCGATATCTATACAACCTATATCCGGCCAAAGATGGAATAAAACTCCCATATATGGGCAGGTGCTCCAAAATCATCCTTGGAGCTGATTGATCGTCAAAGGAGAGCGATGGTGTTGATAGGTGACAGTAGGGTACCCAACTCTATTGTCTCCCTGGAGCAGCGTCGGAATGTGGGAATGTCTTTCATGGTGTGTGTTCTTTAGACATTCGTCGTCTTATTCCTGACGTGAGGATGTTCGGCAGGGATACACGACTTTCCAGGAATTCTTACCCATTTGTTATCGATTGGCCGGTTGACCGCACTATATAAGTACACTACAGATCGAGCTCGTTTTGTCCGTATGTGGAATCGACTTCCGACGACTTTATTTCCCACTAAATACGACATCCAGAAATTCAAGTCAAATGTCAATAAACATTACTCCCTCTTGCCCCCTTGAACTCCCTTACTTTGCACCCACCAACGCAATGCATCGCATGTAAAGGGGAAAACCCCTGAGTGTTGGTCAACAAAAAAAATACCCTGGGCACAGTGTGGTGTAAGGTATTACTACGCATATAAGGGCATATTTAAAAGTGTAGCGGTTGCTCGAAGATTTCTTAGACACGGGAGTTTTAATCCGGAGCCTCAGAGATTAGCTCCAGTTAGTACAGTTTAATTCGTATTTCAGTGTTATGCCTGCAATAAGTTTCATTCAAATCTGACTGGTCAGTCAGGATTTATTTTCAATTTTCCCCCTACTGTCGCCACGTTGGCTTAAAGTTTGTGACAATTTTCTTCGATTCAACTTTCCGCCACAATCTACAATTGTGAGTCGACTTTTCACTTTGTCAAATATATCGCATTTATTTGACTTAAGACTACAGGTTGTTCAACCTGAAACAAGAAAATTTAAAACACTAGATCGATATTAACAAAACCAATCCCACCAATTCGTATTAACAAAGTCTACCTGTGATTACCTTTAGAGCAATACATAACTTGATGTTCCCTCACACCAAAATATGAGTTCATAAAATACCTCTTTACATACGAAGGCTCGTTCTCGTATGAAAATCGAATAGACTTCAATCATTTATGTTTATAATTGTTGCAATTTAAAATGCACACAGCATATTTTTAAAAACTACTTTGGTCATATACAAATAAAATAAGATTTGAACGATATAAGTCTGTAGGTTTTTTTTGGTTCATATTACCTGCCACACGACTTTTAAGAAAACATTCCTACCCCCAAGTATCGAAAGATGGTTAAAATGTATTGTAACATAAAATCAGTTTAAGTATTTAAATAAAACATCTATTATGCGCAATTTTTCGCATTTACCCAGAACAAAGCAATTGATGTGAACAAATGCAAATGCACTTAAGTACACTTTGTCATAATTTTTGTAAGCAGAAACAAAATCAAGGTTATACTGTATTCAGCTGTTTCAGTATCAATGTTTTGTAAAGCAAAAGTTAATTCTAGGCTATCATACTATGATTTCAGCACTACTAGGTGGCCCAAATAAGACTGGAGGGTCCACCAAAAAGGTTACGAAGATGTTCCATTGTGGCTTTTGCTGTATGCTCAGTGACTCTATCTTGCTGGAACCTAATGTTAGGATAATCCTCAACTTGCGGACACAAACAGTTTTCAATCCTAGTCCTATACAGATCCCCGTTAATGGTTTCTAGTTGACCCTCCTCATATTCAAAAAAATATGGACCAATCCCTTTATTAACCGTAACACCGCACCAAACAGTATATCTGGTGGGATGTACTTAACGCTGATGTTATACCGTAGGATTTTGACACTGATTTCTTTTCTTCAAAACATTAGATTAAGTTCCTAATCATGTTGTTACTGCGTGCTGTTCTGACATTAAAATGAAGACGATAAATTACTTAAGTTGAGATAATAGACTTGTCAGTAGAATAATAAAGTTCGATAATTTTGACGCGTTGCTGTAAATAATATGTAGGCATCATATATATCTCTATAAACTAATATAAACCAAAAACTATATAACCTGCAAAAGAAAAAAAAAGGCGCTATATGACATTTCCATTGGAAACTTTAACATTTTTTAGCATAAACGTACTTAGAACGTTTTGACGTACGACCATAATTTGTGTTGTTTACAGTGACTTGAAAGAATCAGTTTGTCAAAAAAATGGAATTAACTCGTGAACATTTTCGTGCGATCGTTTTTTACAAATTCCGACGTGGATTATCACGACAAGAGTGCATCGATGAACTTAAATCTTTGTATGGCGATAAAGCACCATCCTATAGCACTGTGAAAAACTGGTTTAATGAATTCAATCGTGGCCGACGCTCGCTCAAAGACAAGGGTCGTCCAAAAACGGACGTTGTGCCAGAGAACATTGATGCCGTGCGTGAACTGATAATGAAAGATCGTCTTGTGGCATACCGTGAGATAGAGGCATCCTTGGGCATTTCTTCCACCAGCATATATTGGATATTGCATGAACACCTGACCGTAAAGGTTTGTACTCGTTGGATACCGCACAATTTTACAATCGCTCAAAAAAAGCTCGTGTCGAATAGTGCAAAGAAATTTTTAAAAAATATGCGATCGCGGTGCTTCAAAAGACGTTTATAAGATCGTCACAGGTGACGAATTATGGATCTATGTGTATGAGCCCGTAACAAAACAGCGTAAAAAAGTTGCTCGTGGAAGAAGCACTTCGAAGCAAATGGTCGCATGTTTCTTCGGCAAAACTGGTCATGTGGCGAATGTTCCGCTTAAGTAACGTAGGACGGTCAATCCTGAGTGGTACACCACAACTTTTGGCCTGAAGTCTTCGGAGAAATTCGAAAAAACGAACAAGAATGAGGAATCATTGTGCACCATGATAATGCAAGCTCTCACACATCGGCTCAAACCAGCTCCTTTTTGAACGGCCAAAACGTAGAATTGATTGGTCATCCGCCGTACAACCCTGACTTGGCACCCACTGACTTCTTTTAATTCCCGCACATCAACAAAAAAAATGCGTGGTTAACGATTTTCGTCGTCAAAAGATGCTGTTGAAGCGTTTAAAAACCATGTTTTGGAGGTGTCTCAATCGGAGTGGAAAAAGTGCTTCGACAATTGGTTTGAGCGCATGCAAAAGTCATGCTGAAGAAACCTTTGAAAAACAATAAATCGATTTTTGATGATAAATTTTCGCATTTTCATTATTAGGCCAGAAATATATATAGAAGCCTTCGTATTGTTAACAAAAAAGTTATGAACATTTTGAACCCTTAAGTTTTATTTGCTCCACCCGTTATTATATAATAATTACTTTCTATCTATAACAATACCACGGAAAGATATTTTGGTTTCACTAATATCGCAAAATGATCACACCCTATCTTATTTAGTTTCGAGCTTTATTATATGTGACAGCGCATAGAGAAAGAGAGCTAAGGGTAAAAAAAAAATTAATTTTCACTGTTTTTTGATGAGGACAACATCTGAGCATCGAATGAGACCGATCCCATGACCCAAAAGTGTTCCCTCCCAGAGACATGCGCGTTTTATGAAAGTGATGGTACACCAAAGATACACGTATTTAAATCTTTAAAATGGCTCTCCTGAACAAAACTGGTTTTTACCCTTAGGTCCCTTTCTATTTTGCGCGTCACATATAAAGATCCAACGAGCTCATATTATGGTTTCATCATTGGGTGTTCTTCTGCAAACTCTAGATGTCAGTACATGTCTTTGCAGATAAATAATTCACGTCATCGTCCAATTTTGATTAAAATAACTTTGATGACATTATTTCTGTGCTCTTTAAAATAAAAGCAATAAATGATGTAACATAATTCAAACAATTATCTTAAAAAACTCCGCTGAGAAATTAATGAAAAACGTTAGCGCAGCTGGGGATTTTTGTAGAAGATAAGGATTATTTTGTTAAATAGCTTATAGCTGACACCAAGTGTTTAGCAATTAACTTGGGTTGTCTGTCCTTTAAAAAGGCATTGCCGAAACGAACCTATGCACCCTGGTGTTATATGCACCAGGGTGGCAGCCCTTGGCCTAGAGCTTTGCTACAACAACAACATTAACCATTGCAGAATCTCGGTGTCGTGAATTAAATAACACAATATGATTATGTAGGATCATACCATGACTCACCTAGGCTTATAACAGTGTAAAAAATCGGGTATCAGCAACCACAGCGCCATCTACCGTTTCGCTGGAGAGAGTGATGCCAATGTTCGTCGCAAAGCAACAACATCTTTGATCTAAAAATGTAATGTTTCACTCCAACGTAATGTTTCGGTTCTCTTGTGACAGCGCATAGAGAAGGTGGCCTAAGGGTAAAAACCAGTTTTGTTCAGGAGAGCCATTTTAAAGATTTAAATACGTGTATCTTTGGTGTGCCATCACTTTCATAAAACGCGCATATCTCTGGGAGGGAACACTTTTGGGGCATGGGATCGGTCTCATTCGATGCTCAGATGTTGTCCACATCAAAAAAAAAGAAAAAAATGAAAATTGATTTTATTACCCTTAGGTCCCTTTCTCTATGTGACAGCGCATAGAGAAAGGGACCTAAGGGTAAAAAAATCAATTTTCATTTTTTTTCTTTTTTTTGATGTGGACAACATCTGAGCATCGAATGAGACCGATCCCATGCCCCAAAAGTGTTCCCTCCCAGAGATATGCGCGTTTTATGAAAGTGAAGTCGACGATTCTAAGCGAAAATAGAAAGGGACCTAATCATTAAAATGGCTCTGCTGAACAATACTGGTTTTTAACCTTAGGTCCTTTTCTATTTTGCGCGTCACATAATAGATCGCTAAACGAACAAGGCACCTTGTCGGCAACAAATATAATGGTATTTATAAGCCGCCGCTAACACCAGCGGCGAAACGTTCGTCTACCAGGCGGCTAAATGTTTTCTTTAACTTTGCTGCCTTACTTCTCCTTTCCTCCATGACGAACAACAATAAACCTGATCTAATAAGTTTGTGGAGTAAATCACTTTTTTAAAAACTATAAGTTTAACAGAGAATAAAACTTGTTAAAAATAAAAAAAAAATAATATCTGTGCTTTTTTTTAATAAAGTCCTCCTTTTTCACAAAGTTTAGCATCGTCCAACTATACCCACCAATGTACTAAATCCACCAGCATATCGTCTTTTTTCTGCGTGTACATTTCTACACATTCAAACTATTCTGATTTCAAGACAAATGTTTGCTTAGCATTTCACATGGATTTTGAGTTACGATCTTTAGCTTCTTTATTTTAAAAACTTTTGTAATGAAATCATATTCATATTTCGAGCTCTTTGCATTGCAATTCCATCCCACTCCACTTTTATGTATTGTTATATGAAAATTAAGTTATTTTAAGTATTCTCTAGTATTAAATTTGTTTTATTCGAATCGATTGATTTGCCATATATGTACGTAGACAAGGGACAAACAGAGTGTACAGAGGACATGGTCTGTCCTATGTAGAAGAAGTCTTTGTTATGTCAAACACATTTTTTTGAACTAAAGTGAAAGGATACTTAATCCAACTACAAAGGACTTGAAAGAAATGTATTATATTTTTTTGTTTACATACTGTGTGGAATAGTTTCATTGAAATGTTTTAGTAATCAATTACCAGCTCATATATATGTATATGACAAATAGATTTTAACGGAAAACTTCCAAAATTTAAGGTCGGTTTAGTTTCTCTTCTAGTTTAGTGTCGCTTCTTAACAGTTTTGAGTAAATAGCTTTTTGTTTAGCAAGAAAAAATACAATTTAAAACTTGAGACGAGAAAAGACCTATTGTTTTATTTAATAAGCAAGAATTTTTGCTTAAAACAACTTAAAAACTTATAAAAGTTTTAAAAAAGATTTGAAGTGGTCATAATAATCGGCTTTTAACTCGTAAATTTAATATATTTTAAAATAATATTTATTAATGGTTATGATATTATTGATTTTTCGAATTTTAAAATTAGAAGTGTACCAGTAACATTCGCTGCTCCTTTGTCCCGCCTATTTTCTCTAGCCTCCTCAATAATCTAGCAAAGACAGAACTTCTAAGTAGTAGCAAAGCTCAAAATCAGAAGCACTTCTAAATTCGATCGGATCCTATGATTTTTACACAGTTCCCGCATAGTATGTAAAGAGCCACTCATTAAAACCCTCGCATAGCTCGATATGAATTGGCATAGGCACCTCCACAACCTTTGGTTGGCCCCAGCCTGCTCAATAAATGATGTGTATGTACGTGGGTCTTGGCCGTGCTTTCACCAGATTTCAACACGAAGAATTCGCCCATCTCCTCCACTTGGTCTCTTCATCGGAATCTCAGTCTTCCCAGTCTGCGCTTTTCGTGGTAGTGATAATGCCATCTAACGCTTTTCTGGCTGGCCCTTTGAAAGAGGGCTCTGTACGTACTCAGTAAACCAAATTTGCCGACAATGTCTGATATCTGACAATTATGAACAATATCTGAACTCACTCGAGAATTCTTACCGAAATCGTTACAAATTCTATTCGATTTGTCTGAGAACTTTTTTTTTCAGAGAAGTAGTACAGAATTTTTGTCAACCCTCTCATATGTTTTTCGAGTTTTCGAGTTCGTAACTCGGTAAAAATTCGGAACATTTTGCCGATTGTCGTACAGAATTCTGACCGAATTCTGAAGGTTTGGCTTGCTGGGTAGGTTGTATTTTAGAAGACTTTTGTTCAATATTTGAAAAGGCTCTGGTTACAGCTCGTTTTCTTTCAAAAATGTTCTGTTTTTGCTTCTTTTACCTTTCATAAGTGCTCTACTGTACGAGTAAGAAATACACCCTTTTTGGTAGAGGAGGGAAAAAACTTTTATAGGTTCTCGGTGTTCTTCGATAAGTCCAATTATACAGACTTAAACCCCTTCTTCATCATCACCTCTTCCTGCAAGACTCCCATTCTAAGTAATGGATTGCAGGAGGGTATTGATTTACTCTGTCTGAAAAGTCTTCGCTGATTCGTTTCTTCTTCTCTCTACTCCGACTTTGGGCTATGCCTTAATGTACATTAGGGGTGGGATAGTGTTGTATGGAGATTCTTAGTAGCATCATTTGGGTATGACTCACCCCCTTATTTTTTGGGGTTTAAAAAAAAAGTGCATGGGCAAAAAAATGGGGGAGGTGGGATGGGGCAAGTGACAGCTCATCGCAGTCAAAGGTCGTTGGAAGGGGGAAAATATTCACAAAAAGCCCCGCAACTGCCTAAGAGTTGCCCCTAGAGGGGTAAAATGTATGGCCGACCCCCATAATTTTTTCCTTCCCAACATTTTTTCCAAACATAACTACCCCTATCTTCACCCCCTAAGGGGGCTCCCCTATATATTTTATTTTAAATTTTGCTCCCGCCGCTCTAACTACCCCAAAAGTGCCCCTAGAGGAGTTAAATGTAAGACCAACTCCCAATATTTCTGCAATTCCAACAGTTTCTCAGAACAAATACACCCTCTATCTTCAACCGTTAAGGGGGTCCCCATCCAAATTTTTGTCGTGAATATTTTCTATCGCTAACCCATAAGAAGAGTCAAATGCAAAATGCACTTTTAACGACCAAACAAAACAAAATTGACCACAAAATAATATTTTCGTCCTCAAGTAACAAGATTTTTTCATCAGGCCGTCGCCGAAAATCAGAAGAAATATCCATCACATGAAAAAATGAAATTCACTTGACTAACATTTTCGAACTATAAAAAAATTTCGAATTTTAAATTCATGTATTTTAACTTTTAATAAAAACGAAAATAAATTATCGTCAATAATAACAGAAAATTTAAATGAAAATATTATTTAAATGAAAATATTATTAAATGAAAATATCAATTTTGTTTTGTTTAGTCGTTTTAAATGCATTTTGCATTGGACTATCCCATGCATTTTTTTCCAAACCCCACAAAATAAGGGGGTGAGCCGTATCAAAATCGAAAACTCTTGCACTATCCCGCCCCTAATGTATATCCTCCTTTCCTTCTACCTACGGTCGGGGCATCTGCGCCGTTTCATATATCCTTCTCGACTCCTTAGCCAGTGCATCTATTGGGAACTTGTCTGCTATTACGCATGCGGAATCTTTGAACACAGTTCAGATACAGAGATTAGCTCTTCTGAGCAGGATTTTAACAAAAGGTTTCGATTGGCAATTCTGGCATTTACAATGTGTATAGCTCACTGATTTTAAGGGAATTTACCCATTGTTTATAAATGAGATGTTGAGAAAAGCATACCCGTTTCCCCTATTTATAGAGTAGAACATATATTGCCATTATTTGAAAATTGGAAACGATTTCTTATATTGCCATTGAAAACTCCCTATGATGATCCTCTTGCAAATGTTCTTGTTTTGACGAGGATTTGTTCTATGACCTTAGATCTCAATGCTCGCTTGAGGTTGTTGAAGGAAAATGCAAATTTTGTTGGCAAACATTTGAAAAAGAAAATTCCATTTAATTCAAGAGTTGACGTTAACCAAACAAAAACTAAAAACAATTTTCTGCTTTAATTTGGATTTGTTTACGCTTTGATGGAGTTGAAGACGATGAGGCCGCTGCTGCTGTTGACTCTGAGGATGATGGGGTTATCATTTGATTTCTGGTAGGCTTTGTTGGCATTACTATTCTTGTTCCGCATCGGTGTTGTTCGTTCGCATTTTAGAATATTGTTTAGACAACACAAACACCAGAGTGTTAACACGATGCTGCTACCCCAACGAAAATCCCATTCAATTTTGGCCACCAACACATGCAAACTACTGTTTTGCATACACTCGCACTCATACAGGCCAATATGGCTGGCTGACTGGCATCCATTGACGGATATAGACTTGAGCTCATACTCTCGGATACAGGAAACGGGAATATATAGACAACGCACATATTTAAAGATGGCACACAGCATATCTGCAACGGAAATAAATTCAATTTGTCTGCATTCATGTGGAAAATAAATTTCATACACCAGCCCAACAAATTGTACGAGTTGTTGGAATGGCGGAGGCGCTGGTCTTGGTCATACCCACTGGGTGCTGGTATTAGTCTAAGGATGAAGTTGGATTGCATTAGTATTAGTTCGAATGATTGGTGTTTGGCGTTTACCAGAAAACTTTTGCCACTTATACTTATATACACACACACATACAAATCAACGCCAATTTCCATTTGGTGTGCCTGTATTTGTATGGCTGTAAAAAATTCGAACAAGAGTTGTTTGCCTTGTTCTCTTTTCTTTAAAGAAAGTTTTCCATTTTCAATACTGGAAAATATTGAAATTTGCCAACAAATTCTTACAGCATGTTTGACATACAGAGCCCACACTTAAATAAGGTTTCTGGCAAAACTTTCCCAAGCACTTGCATTTCCTCTCCTCGGCGGCTGTAGAACATGAACACATGTTCATTTAATATTGTGACACCTATTTGAGGGGCGAACAATACCACAAAGACCCGCATGCAAGCGGACATATTCACACTTTGTCAACCCTCTCGAATCCTGTGGTTATCAGTCATTCATCCATCCATCTATCCATCCGTTCGTTCATCCTGTTCAAATCGAACAAACGGGTCCTTTAGAACAAAGTTCAAATGAAACCCGAAACCAAAGACTAAAAAGTCAATTTGCAAAAATATGTTGCAGGTATGTCAGGTAAGTGATGATGGTCTGTCGGTCGGTCGGTCGGTCGGTCATATTTGCATATTTTCTGGCTGGGCTGGGATAAAAGGTAGTTTTGCTGAGAAACAGCTTCGATATGCTTCGAGATGATTAAAAACTACAAAGAAGGTGAATAACCAATCACCAGCAAAGGTCAACCACGAACATTTATTGACCTACACTGGCATAGAGTATATAAAAATTAGTAAAGCAAGCGGCATGAAATTCGACAAAGTCTCATAAAGCCTCAAAATAGATATTAGGCTCTATAAGCCAATTCTACGAAACGAAATCAATATCGAGTACGTAGTAGGATTTGCTTTATTTAAGAGCTTTCATGTCTACATTTACTATTAGTCGCTTTTTTACTTCTTTAATATATGGTGATCCATCTAGAGGTTTTTTTTTTCAAAACAAAAAAAAATATAAAAATTCAAATCAAGTGTGGAATCTTTAGTGGTAATTTGAAAGGACATTTTATGGCATTTATTTTTTGAATATAATTTCCTTTAAATGTTGGCCGCAACTACGCCTCAGGGTTTCCATTCTGAGGGTCCAATTTTGGATGACTCGTTCAGGCATTTCGACCGGTATGGCGTTCATGATACGAGTAATGTTGGCTTCGAAACCAGAATCTTAGCTGGTTTGTCAGCGTAGACTTTGGACTTTACGTGGCCCCAAAGAAAAATGTCTAAAACTGTGATATAACTTGGTCTAGGCGGCCAACTCAACAGTCCAAAACGTAAAATTAGCTGCTTTTCGAAATGACCTCTCAATAGATCCATTGTTTGAGCAGCTGTATGGCAAATGGCACCGTCCTGTTGAAACCAAGTGTCATCAAGATTACAGACTTCAATTTCAGGTAGCATAAAGATCGGTATCATGGCGCGATAGGGAACACCATTCACGGTTACCGGCCATCATCGCTTTAGAAAAAATATGCACCGATGATTCCACCAGGTTTTAAACCGCACCAAACCGTGGGTTTCTATGGCACCTCTTCTTGTTGCTCTTTAGCCCACATGCGGCAATTTTGTTTATTGACTTTGCCGTTGAGCCAGAAATAGGCCTCATCACTGAACAAAATTTTGATCGAAAACAGCGGATCTTCCCGTTTCTCACGGAACGCTCATTTCGATAATACTTAGTAGGGACATAAATACTGTTACACACGTTTTATGCTGTAAAATAAAAAGTACTGAATGTTTTTGGACCAAATATTTTTTAATATATTTATTGATGTATATTGTATCCAAAAAGAATCTACTTAGTCGAAATGTCCGCCTTTTGCCTTTACACATGCCTTAAGTCGCACTGGCCAATCGTCAATAGCTGCACGAACCTAGTCAATTGGAAAATTGGCCACAGCTCGAACCAAATCAGTCTTAAGAGATTCAATGTTGGGGTATCTTTTGTGACAAACCTTGCCCTCTAAAACCGTCCACAATTTGTAATCCAATGGGTTCAAATCTGGACTGCCTGAGGGCCATTCTTCAGAGGAAATTAAGGCTGGCAAATTGTTTCGAAGCCAGGCCTGGGACGTTTTAGCCTTATGGGCCGGCCCAGAATCCTGCTGGAAAGTCCATGGCTGGTTTTGTAACAGGGAATTGTTAAGAGGCTTCACAACAGCTTCCAAAACGGTTTCTTGATAAACTTTGGGCGATGTTTTGACTCCTTGTTCGCAGAAGTGCAGGACAGTGACCCCATCGTAAGGGACACCCCACCAAACCATGACTGAAGCTGGGTGATGACCCTTTACCACCCTTGGGATCAGTTCAGATGCTTCCTTAGATGACTGCGCATACACTCTATCATTTTGCTTGTTAAATTTTTTCTGAACGGTAAAATTTTTGTCATCGGTGAACTAAATTTTTCTGTGCAAGTTATCAGTGTGCTTCACCAAAAGACGTTGGCATTTTTCAATCCAATTTTTTTAAAGCTGCAGTTAATAAATGTCCGGTACGTCGTTTGAAAGCCCCAAGTCCCAAGTCTTTTTTAATGATTCGACTCATGGACTTTTGCGTAATATTCATCACACGGGCCATGATTTTCTGTTTTCGGAGCGGATTTCTGTGAATTCTTGATTTGACGGCTTTGATGACATGCGGTGTTCGAACAGAGCGTGGGCGGCTCGACCGGTGGCGGTCTTTTACATCTCCAGTCTCCTCAAACAGTTTTATGCATCGGTAGACGAACATGCGGCTAATCCCTAGTGGCCGGAGCGTTTTGAAAATATCGTTTTTTTCATTTCACACTTGAAAAGCGCTATTACAGCGATACGGTTCTCAATATCTGACCACTCCATGATGAAACTTGAAACAATTTTAAAATCACGTTTCCCATATGACATTAACGGGGTATGTTCAGTTCAATGTTCAATGTTGTAACAGTATTAATATCCCTACAGTACAGTTACCAACATTTGAAGGTTATTATTTTCAAAAAATAAATGCCATAACATATCCTTTCAAGTTACCTATAAAGATTTCACACTTGATTTGAATTTTTAAATTTTTTTTGTTCTGAAAAAATACCTCTAGATATATCACCCTTTGTAATATAAGTTTCTTTGGCCCCTAGGTTTTCTAACGCCAAGCGCCAATCATAAAAATAAACACATATTTGGGTTCGTAACTTTTAAAATCTCCACCGTCAATCTCTAATAAACTGCAAAAATAATTGCCGCGTTTTGGCCCATTTCGGCCTGAAGAGCGATAACGAAGCAGATGACCGTGTGCCATTTATTGGTTAGTCAATTACGACCTCGGACCTTTAAGGGGAGTCTTTGTGCAAATGTGAATCAGACGGTTGCGTAAAATTGTTGAGATCGATGGCGAGTCGATGTCGCACAGGGCTGAGTCGCACACTCTCGGACACACCCACTATCTTTTGATTTCTTTATTTGTAATTTCAATCACAGGCCTTTATGTGATTATTGTTTTTTTGAAATTTGAATTTTCCCTGATTTGACTTAAAACAAGTATTTGTCTGCTGTCTTTTGAGGTTGGCCAAAATTCTACCTGGCAAAATAAATTCTTTGTTTTATGTAGCAAACCTATCATCGCACGTGATATTCTTGCAGCGTCACTGTATGACATGACAATGTCAACTCACAAAATAAAAAAAACCTGAACAAATCCCGCTTTTCCCCGTATCAATGAACCCATTCACATTTTCCAAACACCTCAAAAGCATGTCAACAAAAAATGGAAACAAGCTAAGAAGAAGAAATGTGGAAAACACAAACAGTATTAACTCGTAAAGGAAGTTGAAAAAAGGAAAAAGCGAGCAGAAAAAATAACTAATTTTCATGTTGCTTCATATCACCGAAACAACGCCATCGAACCATTCACACACACACACACAGTCTAAGGAAATGAGTAGCATCGAAGGAGCAACACTCATGGCATCGAGTTCATATGCAAGTGTATATCACTCACACACACATACTTATACGATACAGACATACATATGTTTGCGTGTGTATGTGCGGGAATCGTGATTGTATTAATACATGCATTCATGCTATGTTGACTTTTAAAACATACTCGAGCAGTTGAACCGGATATGAACTAACGTGATAAAAGCATATGTGGCTTAGACTTGCACAGGACAAAAACTGGATTAAGACCTGATTAACATTTTGTTAAAACATTGGTAGCCATACTAAGGAATCAACCAAAAACACGAATTTGATTAAAGACATACACAATAGGGTGGAGTGAAATTCAAAAAAAAGGTAACCTCGGAAAGAGATGTAGTCTGGGGTCCTAAAGAGGGGAAAATCAAAGAAAAAATTTTAAAAAAATTTTTAGGGGTTGCGTCACTCCCTAGAAATTTGGAAATTATCGCTATTTTGGCGTTGATTTTAGAAAAATCCTAAAAATTAACGACTTAACTTATTCGAAATTTAAAAGTTTGAGCTTGTTCAGTGCCCAAACAAAAGTATTTGAGGCAAATATGAGGATAATCGACTAATATTTGTAGCTTTGGTGGCGATTTCATTGTTCAGTCAATTTTCTGAAGAAGGGACGATTTGACTTATTTTACTTTTTGAAATTTTTGAACAATGAGAAAATTTTTTTTAAATTTTTTCATGCCCTTATTTCATTGTTTACGCTATTGCAAACATTTATTGACATAAAACTTTAAAATCGGTTCAGGGGTTAGGAAAATTCACGCCTTCAAACATGTGTATTTGTTTATTTTGGCGCGACCCCTAAAAATTTTTTTAAATTTTTTTCTTTATTTTTCCCCTCTTTAGGACCCCAGACTACATCTCTTTCCGAAGTTAACTTTTTCAAATTAAAAAAAAGCATGTTTTCACTCCACTCTAATACACAAACAGATGTCCAACGAGTTTGACCACATTCTTTCTAGAGCCTGCCTCAGGGTACCGCCTTGTATGTTGATTTTCTTGAAAATACGGACACCGAATAGGCGATGGATGGATGATAATATAGGATAAAAACAAAGAAAATTATGACCACTTAAAACTATGTTCAACATGTTTGTCCGTCCGTTATTTCTGCCATGAGAGAGGCGCACTCCAGAGTGTCTTTACTGTATCCGAGCACAATCCCTGACCTTGGTTCTGCTCCATTTGTAGGATCCTCATCCACCACCGAACAACGCGAAGAAAACTTAATAGATGACTGCAGTGAATGCATTTTTGGACCTGTATTGTGCTGGACCACATCAGGGAATACTTCAAGACGGGCTACGTAGCTTCTTTATAAATACGAAGTGATTTACGATCGCAGTGAGCAAAAAGACAAGGCTGAATAAAATGATCTACAGATTGTATGGATACAATATGACTTTCTTTTCTAATACACCATTTCATGCTACATACTTAGTAGGGACATAAATACTGCTACAACATTGAACACACCCATTTCAATAGTAGAACTGAACATATCCCATTAATGCCATATGGGTTTTGAAAGCTAACCTCAATAGCGTTAGTCTGTAACGGGATTTAAAATTGTTTCAACTTTCATCATGGAATGGTCAGATAATGAGAACCGTATCGCTGTAATAGCGCTTTTCAAGTGCGAAATGAAAAAAGCGATCAAAACGCTCCGGCCACTAGGGTTCAGCCGCATGTTCGTCTACCGATGCATAAAACTGTTTGAGAAGACTGTAGATGTAAAAGACCGCCACCGGTCGGGCCGCCCACGCTCTGTTCGAACACTTCATGTCATCAAAGCCGTTAAATCAAGAATTCACAGAAATCCGATCCGAAAACAGAAAATCATGGCCCGTGAGATGAATATCACGCAAAAGACCATGAGTCGAATCATTTAAAGAGACTGGGGACTTTTAAACGACGTACTGGACATTTATTGACTGCAGCTTTAAAAAAACTAGGATTGAAAAATGAAAACGTTTTTTGGTGAAGCACGCAGATAACTTGCACAGAAAAATTTTGTTCACCGATGAAAAAATTTTTACCGTTAAGGAAAAATTCAACAAGCAAAATGATAGAGTCTATGCGCGTTCATCTAAGCAAGCATCTGAACTGATCCCAAGGGTGGAAAAGGGTCATCACCCAGCTTCAGTCAATGTTTGGTGGGGTGTCTCTTACGATGGAGTCTCTTGAAAGGAGTCAAAACATCGGCCAAAGTTTACCAAGAAATCGTTTTGGAAGCTGTTGTGAAGCCTCTTAACAATTCCCTGTTCCATAACCAGCCATGGACTTTTCAGCAGGATTCTGCGCCGGCCCATAAGGCTAAAACGTCACAGGCCTGGCTTCGAAACAATTTGCCAGCGTTCATTTCCGCTGAAGAATGGCCCTCAGGCAGTCCAGATTTGAACCCATTGGATTACAAATTGAGGACGGTTTTAGAGGACAAGGTTTGTCACAAAAGATACCACAACATTGAATCTCTTAAGACTGCTTTGGTTCGAGCTGTGGCCAATTTCCTAATGGACGAGGTTCGTGCAGCTATTGACGATTGGCCAGTGCGTGTGTAAAGGCAAAAGGCGGACATTTCGAATAAGTAGATTCTTTATGGATACAATGTACAACAATTATATATTAAAAAATATTTGGTCCAAAAACATTCAGTACTTTTTATTTTACAGCATAAAACGTGTGTAACAGTATTTATGTCCCTACTAAGTAGATCTATCTTCCCCTCGCTTGACTCTAAGAACCCGTACATGAGGGTATGGTGTAGCAGTTAAGAGGCGGCCAGCTTGAGCAAGATTTTCCACCCTTTCTTTGGGGAAGAGGGGGGAATCTTCCATAGGCTTCCGATGTTTTTGGATACGCCAGATTTTTACTTATTAAAAACCCCATTTTTGATCACCGCTCCCTACGGCATTGTCACTGTAGTTATTAAATCGCAGGGCAGGAGAGACTTACACTGCTATAAAAGTCCTCACAGCTTCATGCCTTCTTTGCTGATCCTCCAAATTTTTACTTCATATGTACCTATGAAATTACATACTTCTGCCCAGTTTTACTAATGTTCCGCCATTGTGCAAACTATGCTATGTGGTCTAATGTTGTTGTTGTTGGATCCAACATATCTCTCTACATTTGCTCTATCTGCCAAAATCCTAGGGCAGGTAAATATGACGTGCTCTGCGTCTTCTACTGGCACACAGCAGGTCGGACGGTCAGGAGAGTTGTCCAGTTCATATTTATGAGGAAATCTTCGGTATTCTCCAAGGTCAGTAAAGAATTTTTTTATATTAACACCAACACTCAGGGGGTGTTTCCTATGTATGCAGTGTATCGGTCAAAGAAAGAAAGGTTAGGGTAGGGAAGGAAAAAGGAAGTAATGTTTATGGGCATTTGATTTGAACCTGTTCATATCGTACATGGCAGGAAACACCTCTGCGGGAAGTCTCTTTCACATACGGACAACACGGCTGTAAAACGAATTCTCTCTGTAATGCGTAGTGCGATCATTTATTTCATAACAAATAAATGCGAACTTCTAGATAAGGGTGTTACGGGCAAACACTCTGACCTTCGGGAGATGATCACCTATCTCAAAAGAGCACATCTCGTTAAAGTACCCATAAACGAATAATTCGCAACTAACAGTCCGCCGATGCTCGAGTAAAACAACAAAGTTGGCGACTCTGCTATCTCCAACAAGCTTCAGCGCACTCCTTTCTACCCGGTCGAGAAACTCCAAAGAAGACCTTGAAGCACCCACCCAGATGTGGGAGTTATACTCCATTTTTGGCCGAATGTATGTGATGTAGATGTTGAGGAGGTCGTAGGAAGGGAAATATTTATTGCACCGCTTTAAAAAGCCCCGGCACTTAAATCCATTATTGGACACTTCAAAAATGTGTTTGTTCCAGCGAACGTCACACTGAATTTTCATACCCAGAACAGCAAGAGCATCCGACTTCTCGACAACAGTCCCATTCATCAGTATTGCCGAAGATGTTAAGCCCGTCGATCGTTTATGGCTCAACAGGCAGCATTGGATTTTGCTAGCATTAAACTCGAGCCTATTTGCGAAACCCCACACCGAGACCCTCACAAGATCTTCGTTGAGTGTGTCAGTCGTATTTTGCCTCATCGCCTCTGTATCTGCGAGGCCCGGTCTACGGTCTAACGAATATGAGTGACAGAAGCTGCTGTCGTCAGCAAACGAGTAAATAGGGTTTGTTGTCAGACTCATGAGGTCATTTAGAAAAATGAGAAACAGAGAGGGAGAGGAACCAGAGCCTTGCTGTACCCCTGTATTTATAGCATTATCATCGGACGATACTCCGTCTATAACAACACGTATAGAGCGATCACTGAGAAAACTCGATATGAATCGAGAGAAATCAGTACCGACTCCAAAAGCAATTAGCTTTTATAAGAGTGCACCGTGCCACATTCTATCGAACGCCTTCGAAATATCTAGAGCCACTACCTTACTTTCGACTCCACATCAGGTCTTCCGTAGATCAATTCCTACGGAAGCCATACTGTCGATCGTTGAGAAGGCCATTTGACTCTAAATAATTTACAAAATGGTGATTAACCATACTCTCCATCACTTTCGAGAGTGCAGAGCAAACTGCAGTTAGCAGGGTTACTAGCCTCACCCTTTTTTAGGATCGATGTTACATTGGCAATCTTCCAACTCGAGGGGAAGACTCCCGCACGGTAAGAGAGGTTGAAAAGATTGCAAGAATGGATGAGCTAACTTCGACGAAGACTTATATAGGACAAGTGCTGAGACTCCCTCCAGTCCCGGGGATTTATTTACGTTGAGTTCCGTGAGAACCCCTTTAACTCCTCGAGTTCGAAAAATATCCGAGGCATAGACATAGATACACTTTCTAGCACGGAAAGTGGTTGGCTGCTATCTGGCAATCTCGAACTCCTAGCAAAAATGCTAGCCAATAGATTAGCCTTGCCAACCGGGTCAGTGAACAACTGGTCGTCCTTAATGAGGGTGGGGATCGAAGATGGTTTATCCCTAAACCTTTTAACAAACGACCAGAAGCTCTTGCTTCCCCTGGAAGAGGAGAGAACTTTGGCACATAGACGTCGTTCGTGCAGATGTTTTTCCCGTCTATAAGTAAGTGTCCTGGCACATGCAGCCCGTTCCTGCTTGCGTAGCATTTCAGTAGTGGCGTTTTTGTCCTGACGCCAGTTTCTGAAAGCTTCCTCTCTGGATCTGACAGCCTGTCGACATGTCTGGTTGAACCAACACTTATGTCTTGGCTTAACCTATATATTCTTTTTAGAAATGAAGAGCTTCACTCCAATAGGAATAAGATTTACTACCATGTCCGCCGCAGCATCGATATTTTTATAGAGAAAACAAAGTTTCCAATTGAAATGCTGGAAGAAACTGTTGAGATCATCCCAAGTTGCCTTTTCATAGTCGAAAATTTACCGCTTTGTGGCTGGCTTTGAAACGGTACGAAGAGAAGAATATGAAAAGCTGCAGATACAATGGAGTGATCCGAGTTACCGTGAGGTGTAAGTAAATTAACCTCATATTTATCAGGATAAGAAGTTAAGCAGAGGTCAATGATACTGAAAAAGTGTTCTTCGACACACGGAATATGTGTCGGTTCGTTCACAAGTTGCGCCAAATGGGTTTGCGCGGCGAAGATTGCAGCGTATTGGCCCTCCGGAGTTGTATGACTCTAATGGCTAAGCCAGGAAACGTTGACATTAAAATCGCCAGCTATTATAATTTCACTGTCTGGGTAACGTTCTAATACTTGGGATATTGAGTCAGAAAGAGCGTTAAATCCATTAAAATACCGATGATATCTTGCTCGGTATGTGTTGCACCTCTAGACTTATTGACCAGACTGGTGCTTCATACACATCCTTCGCGATCATCTTTCTCTGGCTTCAGTCCCGTTCCTCCTTCGTTTGGCATTCTATCGTATCCAAGAGACAAATAGTTCGATAAGCCGATGGATCTCCAAGGCGTTTGCCTTTAGAGTTAGAACTAGTTGCCGCCTTTTCCAAGGGTCTGGAAATATTCCCGCTCTCCAACATTGGTTAAATATGTCAAACAAAATGTGTCGCTCGAACTTGATGACGCTATTTTAAGTGCCCTGTTGGGTATAGAGTCCAAAAAAACAAGGGTTTTTTGTCTCCGATATTCTTTACGATTTAGTTAGCTGCTGTTCTGTGACTAATGTCATATCAGTCCGAGGTTCCCAGGTATCATTTTTATTATTATGTTATAAAACAATTTGTCGGACAAGAAGATTAAAATCAGGTTCCTCTTCGACAGTAACATTACTACCCTGTACACTGCCCTCTAAGCGTTTAAGGCGGCTTCATTGCATCTGGTGAAAACACCGACATGTTTTCCATGCCCCTCTGCTAAAAGACAATAACCTTTGTCCTAGGGGTTTCAAAGCCATCCACGAACTTGGGTTATGCTAAGTTTGCACTACTAAAATACATGTTAAGCCAGGCTCGTAAATGTCGGCGACGTTTCCTATAAGAGATTTATCTCTATGTCATCTAAAAACTTTCCTTCGGAGCCGGTGTT
Organism: Hydrotaea diabolus; assembly: GCA_963513945.1. Classification (NCBI taxonomy): domain Eukaryota; kingdom Metazoa; phylum Arthropoda; class Insecta; order Diptera; family Muscidae; genus Hydrotaea; species Hydrotaea diabolus. Next base: position 210,499,841 of record OY740717.1, read on the forward strand.
AAACAATGCGTCCCAGTGTAATGGGAAGTTGGGGAAATCACTTAACGCTTAATTCGCCTTCAAACCCGACTTACAAGGACGGCAGAGCCGCAGTCACATTCGTCGATGTTACAGTGATAGATCCGCAGACTCGCTAGAGAATGGTGCCATGCGACTTATTTGTGCTTTCCGAGAACTGGAGGTAATACCACAATTTCCTGCAGGCCAATTAACACATGTTATCCCTTGCGCAAAGTCATTCCATCCTAACGGAATCTATTCTCTAATGCTAAAGAAATAAAATTTATCGTAGTTGACTTTTTGACAAGAGACATCACCTTGTCAAATACTGTATAGACTGGAAAATGGACAAAGTGGTTCCACTGTTAAAAACAGACAAAGGTAACTGAGACATGTACAGGTAAATTTCCCTTCTCTTGTGACTAGCGACGTCACTTTAGGCTCTCCTTTTCCCAAGACTGACTGGACAATTTCTAAATGCCGATGACGAACATAAATTCCGTGAGGTACAGGGCAATTGCTTTGCACACCACAACCAAGCGCATTGCTTCCGGACTCAAAGAAAACAAGCAATGCGCTAGGACGGTCCTCGTATCTTTCTACTTTAAGGTTCTTGAGAAGGTCAGCCATGTCACCTTATTGGGGAATATCTTGTATACGTCGAAGCGTTGGCGTCTGTTTGTGTAGGAGCCCGTCATCAGTGGAATTCCGAATCAAGAAGTTGAAGTCCTGTAGAGTTGAGCATGGAATACCCCAAGGAGGGGTCATATCTTAAATACTGTTTATGTTCTTCCTCTATGCAATTCCACAGCCATCTGACTGCATGAATCTGCCCCCAAAATCCTTGACATCTGTGATAGGTTGAACGTCAACCTTGCTGATCTTGTCAGTTCCAATCTTTTTTTAAACCGGAGAGCTGTCCTAGCAAAACAATTTACATCTCAGTAGTTCCAGTTTAACGTCCGGTAATGGCCCTACGGGGAGTTTCGCGGTGGCAGTGGTTTGACATCCAAATCGCTAGTAAAAAGAATGCGTGGGGTAGTTTATAGAGCGCAGTCGTAAGATAGGTGATACCCTTACAGCTGATCCATAAATTGAAAAACCTTAAGTATATCTGGCGTAGGCGCATTATAGCTGATCCCAGTGCTTTGGAGTGCTTTGGTGTTTAAACCATAACACTGAAAATCAAGTTTAACAAGACTGATGGTCCTGCCAGTTTCTTCGCTGCTATGAACCTTAAGGTATCCTCCACTAAAACAATCTGCCACACTAGTCAGTACATCAAGTGCAGAGGTTAGGCTGCCCTTAAATGTAAGGGTCGATAAGACTCACTCGAACATCAACTACCCCAAATGAATTGTATCAGTCTTCCTAAGTCCACATCGTATGTCAATGCTGCCTGCAATGAGGTGGAAGTAGGGTTAAGGTCCTCTGTCTCTCATTAATTTGACGTCTTAGGTCGGAAAGTGGTGAACTTTGCAAGGGCATTGTGTGAAGAGAGATGCAGTGGAGGAACGTTCCGACTTGCCAGAATTCCGTCCTAAGAACTACGACAGGGTGTCATCTTATGTCGTCGGAAGACAAACTAGATACATCAATAAATAATACAAACAATACTAATCCAAGCAGGGGAGAAGGAGGAAGTCCAGATATGTGCGAACGGAGCAATAAGGACGATAAAATCATGGCTGAGCTCGGTAAACTTGGAGCTGGCAGACCATAAGACTGAGGCTGTCCACATCAGTGGCAAGAAAGAACGGGAGGTTATGACGGTACAGGTGGGAGGTGTAGAAATATTATCGAAGAAGACGATAAAATATCTCGGTATGATGGTAGATGACAGACTGAACTTCTATTGTCATATGGAGTACACGTGCAAAAAGGCCACCGCTGTCTCAAATGCTCTCGCCATAATGATGCCGAACGTAGGAGGACCACGACAGAGCCGCAGAAACCTGATTTCACGGGTAACAAACTCGGTTATTCTCTATGGGTCTCCGGTATGGGAGAATATACTTAAGAGCAAGGCTAGCAAGGAAATACTCTCAATATTCCGAAGAAGCTGTCTGAGAGTGTGCAGTCTATACCGCACAATATCATTGGAGGCGGGATCAGTGGTGGGAGTCATGATACCAATCGCCCTGACAGCGAGAGAACAGTCAGCAATCTATTGAAGACGAAAAGAGACCCCAGAGGTCGACGGCGTAACCGTTAAAACTGAGGAGAGAAACAGGACCATGCAAAACTGGCAACTTAGGTGGCAATGCACAACGAAAGACCGTTGGACAGTCAGGCTGATTCCTAATATAGAAAAGTGGGTAAACAGGTACTTTGGAGAAACAAACTACAACCTGAACCAACTTCTTACTGGGCATGGAGGATACAGGAGCTACCTGCATCGATTTGGGCACGATGAATCCCCAAAGTGCCCAGCATGCATTACCGATGAAGAAACCGTCGAGCACGTGGCATTTTGGTGCCCTGGGTTCGTCTATATAAGAACACAGTTAGAGATGCACATAGGCGTAAGGTTGACAGCAGATAACGTGATCGACACGATGCTGAGCAGTGAGCGAAACTGGGAGGTAGTTAATACCTTCATCACATGTGTGAATAAGGAATTACGGGCCGAAGAAGAAGCCCAAAAGAATGCGGTAATGCCAGCTGAATAAGGCAGGTCGGCTGATTCGAGAATGGTCTGACGGTCGACCCCCCCACGAAGTAATACCGTATGGCAGTTCCGCGGGAAAACGGGATGAAGCAGGAGGAGGGTTTTTAGTCAGTAAGAATCTGACATATCCAGAAACACCTGGAATCTCATGAAGATGTTCCCCCTCACTAAAAAAAACCTAGATACATCAGGAGATCATGATCGTGCCCTTCCACAGACACAGCATAATGTAGTCGAAGCAGTTCCTGATGGCCCAAAAAAGTATGGTTATACGCTAGGTTGTTAGCCAATCGTCATCGTTATCTATCTTTTTTTTAAAAAAATTTATTACTTGTAACAAAAAGGGGAGTTGTGTTAGAAGGCCCCTGTTTAGCCTGCGAATTGCAAACTTCCACCTAACGCTACCAATTTAACTTACATCTGCTATCCCATCAGCTGATATCTAAACATTTTAGGCAGGTGCCCTCTGTATCAGGGCCCCCTGTTAGGAATGTAGATTGTACAACTTTGCCTAGGATCTGAAGTTTTATTCACATTTGAACTCACATTATTGGAATAAAGTATTGAAATCTAATATTACAAGTGCTGCTGCTATTGTGCGAAATTACTAATGGACAATTTGTACAAAACGAATTCAAACCAACAGCCCAGCCCAGCCACCTCCTGCAGGACCTCTGGCAAGCAGGCAAAACTTCTGACAATAAACAGGAATCATTTGTAATGTAATGACCTTGTTATATAAATATTCGTTTTACAATTTAATGATGATGATCATCGGCTGTCTTCTCTTCTTTCTGTTTCCATACCTCTGAAAGTCTGAAATGCTGTGCCCATCCCCAGCCCCGCTAGCAAATGTTTTGTTGTAACAGCATCAAATTGCATCTTGTGGTGCAAAGGATGTTCTTTAGTTGGTCCTTTCAGTTTATGCTGCTGAATGCTGGTGCTCTGCCGCTTCACTGTTTGTTCTTGTTCAGCAACATTTTGTGCATAATTTTTATTGTTACGGTTGGCTTTGTTGGCGCTCAAGCCCCGCCCAGCCCAGCATCAATTTGTTGCTACTTAATTGATATTGGAAGTTGTTTTCTCAATATTAAATTGCATAAAATTTTATAATTGTTTACAATTCTTTTGGTAACATTATCGGGCAGAGTGCAAAGTGGCTTGGCACGGCCACGATGCCATGGCCAGCAAAACAAAGGATGCCGCCCTGGGGCCAGGCGGGCAAAAGGCCATATTGACTTTATGTAATGCAATATGACACTTTTGCAAAGTGGATTGTTTAAACAAAATGTAATTATTGCCATTATATTGTTTGCCTGCTCTTCTCTCCTCTTTCTTGTTGGGCAATGAAATTTTGCACATTTCAAAAAGGAACCTTTAAAGGGTCATTTCTTTTGATGCCACCAAAGAACGAGTATGGCAAGAACTGGAATTTGGCTTTTTTTTTGTCTAGCTGATATTAGGGCACAGGGTTTTTTTAATGTTAGAAAAATTTGCCATAATAAAAATATTGATGGGATGGAAAATCAAGTGCTCGTATAATTTGAATAAATATTTATGTACATTTACAAGATTATGCCATTTAGGTTTATGTATTTCCATTACGTACTTTTTTTAAGGGTCGAGAGACATGAAAATCTTAAAACAGATGTGGTCTTTTAAAGGAAATTAGGAAAATGACAATTGACGGCATAAATGTTGTGAAAGTTTCATCAAAATTTTATTTTTATGGATAATTCTGTTAGTATTTATTTTTTTATAATAATTTATTTTTTTCTTATATATAAGTAAAATATTTATAACTTAAAAATTTAACACCATTTCGTTTGTTTTATTTTTTAGAATTTTGTTTTTAAATTCAGTTTTATAAAAAAAATTTAAATGTTATTTTTGAAGAAATTTTTTTTTACAAAAAAATTTCAACATTTATTTTTATAGAAAATTTAGTAGAAAACTTATATATAAAAAAAAATTCGCCATAGTGTCAAAAGTTTACTTTATAAAGGAAACTCCTAAGGAAAGCATAATAGGCCATCTCTAACAGAAAACCCGAGGGAGCACAAATTTAAAATTAATAGTTGGGCAGACGCGCGTTGGGCGCTTATCATCGACAAATGACCTCGCCTACTTACCTCGTAATTAGCCGATTCAAGGATACTAGCCTAAATGTTTTTTTCATCACTTCTTCCTGTGTATCCTTACTTAAAGCCCTGTAACTATGGACTGGCCTAGCCTAGCGACTCGGGTCATTAACTCCTTCTACTACTTATTTCTGGTACAGTTGTTGTGGTAACATTTTTCAATTTTTGGAAAACAAATAATAAATCGCGCAATTTTTTTTAATACTCTCTGATTTTTTTTAAACTATTTTCAATGGTGAACCCTTCTTTTAACCCACTAAGTGTATCTTTTAACTCAATACACTTAGTCCAAAGATTCTCCAATTTTTTATCCCTTAAAGAATATAGCATTTTTCGAGGTCCTTAAAATATGCTTTTGTTTGATCAATAATTTCATCGTTGGAAATGAATCTCTTGGCAAGGAGCCATTTCTTTAGGTTAAGGCACCCGTGCAGTATCTTGATGAAAAATAACTTTTCTCTCGGCCATAAGGGGTCGTTTTTTTAAATCCTCTTTAAATTGGTTCAATATGTTGGCATAATATTCTCCGTTTATAGTTTTTCCCTTTTGAAGGTAATAGATGTGGATTATCTCGCGTGTATTCCAAAGAACTGTTGTCATAACCTTATTGGCCGACAAAGTCACATTGGCCTTCTTGGAGCCGGTTCACCCGGAAAACCCATTGTCCAGACTGCTGTTTGTTCTTCGGAGTGTTGTAATGGATCCATTTTTCGTCTACAGTTACAAAACGCTGCAAAAACTCATTCGAATTGCGGTTAAACAACAACAAACATTGCTTTAAAGTTGTCACACGATTACGTCTATGGTCAATTGAGAGCGAACGCGGCACGCATCTTGCCGACAGCTTCCTTAAAGCCAACTGATCATGTAAAATCGAAACCACACTGCCATATGAAATACGTATGGCATCAACAATCTCACGCACTTTTACTCATTGATTGGCCAACACCATATCGTAAAGTTTTTTCGACATTTTCGGATGTATTGATTTCAATTGGCCGTCCAGAACGTTCAGCGTCATTTGTACTTGTGTGACCGCAACGAAAGTCAGTAAACCACCTTTTTTCCTTTGAAATCAATGGTGCAGAGTCCCCATAGTATTTATCAAGAATTTCCTTGGTTTGATTGCTTTTAGGTTCCAAGAATAATAATTCGATTTTTTTCCTAAATATGTCAGCTTTTGATACCAGCCTTCTTTTGGTATACGAGGGTAGATCCAAAATTCCGTGACTTTTCTAACTTCCCTCGTTCTCAAACTTTTACAGCAGTCTATTAACAGATGATACTTGATACGAGCAGCGTTGCATATCATATAACTACGAGGGAAGTTAGAAAATCATGGAATTATTGATTTGCCCTCGTACATCTAATGTTGACTGGTATCAAAAGCTGACATCTTTAGGAAAAAATCGAATTATTATTCTTAGAACCTTAAAGCACAATAATAAATACTGCGAAGAACCTCGTAAAATAGTGCTGAATGTTAGCGACAAAGAATTTTACAGACAAAATATCAGAAAAGTTTCTTTGAAATTTCGTAAATGTAGAAAAATTTCTTTGAAATTTTATTTTTGTAAACAAAATTACATTTCACAGAAAACTCGGAAAATTTTATTTCTATGAAAAATGTCTTTGACATTTATTTTTATAGATAATTACTCTTAAATTTTGTTTATATGTGACAGCGCATAGAGAAAGGGACCTAAGGGTAAAAAAATAAATGTTCACTTTTTTTTTGATGTGGACAACATCTGTGCATCGAATGAGACCGATCCCATGCCCCAAAAGTGTTCCCTCCCAGATTGTCTGCTCGAAATTGGAATCCGGTTGGAAAACAACACAAAAAATAAAATATTCTATAAAAATAAATTTTACTCGAATTTCCTTGGACAGAAAATTTCGGGTGTTATATTTTTATAGATAATTTCATCAAGATTACAAACTTATAGGAAGTTTTGTCAAAATTGTATTTTATTTTTATCAATTTTTTTAACATTTTAACAATTTTAGAAAATTTCATTTCTATAGACAAATTTGACAGTATTATTTGTTTTTATTGAAAATTTCGTTGAGTTATAATTATAGAAAATTGTTGTTATTGAAAATTTCGTACATATATCTTTTTATGTAAAAAAATTGATAAAATTTAACTGATATAGAAAATTTCAACAAAAATTTATCTATACAGAAAATTTCTTTAAAAGTATATTCTGTAAAACAATTCTTCGAAATTGTTATAAAAAGTTTGCCGAATTTTTAATTTCACAAAAAAAATTGTTATACAGGGTGGGCGATTTAACATTTTAAATTTGAATCGGCTGTAAAAAATAATACAGATTTTTTTTTTAAATATCTGTTTTTATTGGAAAGTTTAAACTAAGAAAAATGGCCCAATGATGCCGCCAACCCGCCACACTAAACACTGACTGCTTTTGGGTACATCATTGGCTTCTCAATAGTCACGTGTGGGTTCTATGAACCACATATGCGACAATTTAGCTTATTGACATAGCCACCGATATCATCTCCTACCAAACATTCTTCAGCCTATTGGAAATTTTCTTTTGTCCAAGGAAATTTGAGCGAAAGAGCATCGGATGGTGTTCCATTAGTAAATCACAAGGTTCAACCTTTCCCATAAAACCAGAAATTTGAAAAAATTATCAGTACTTTTTTTAACAGCTGATTCTTATTTGAAATAGCCCATTCACCCTATAATAGAAAATTTGGCCGGAATATATTTTATCCAAAAAGTTGTATATTATTTTGTAAACAAACTAGAATTTTGAAGACATTTTTAATAACATTAGATTGAAAAATATAATACGAAATTTTAAAATTTCGGCGGTATTTTATGAAAAATAAAACCTTTGATGGATTTATTTTATAAAAATATATAACAAAATTTTCTTTAAAAAATTCAAAGAAATTTTGTATAAAACAAATTCGGAAAAAAATTCTATAAAAAAATTGACAAAATTTTCTAAAAAAGAAAATTTTCAATGAAAAGTAAACTCAACGAAATTTTCTATAAAAAAAAGGTTTCGACATAAAAACAAAATTTTGTAATATAAAAAAACATTTCGGCAAAATATTCTATAAATATGAAATCCGACGAAGTGTTCTATAAAAAATATAAAATTTTGTCATAGAGTAAACAGGAATGAGCTTTTACAGATGGGAGTGCCACCGCCCACATGCACAAATGTTTAACAGCCAGAACTCATAAAATAGTAAAATTAGAACCATCGGATTTGGAGTAGATGGGTGGTGCCACGCCGCCTTTATTAAAAGCAAAATAACGAACATAATTAAAGGCAGATTTTCTTGAAGTTTACACTGTATGCTACTGTATGCCAGGAATTACTATAAAAGTAGTATATGATTGCCATTTGTGAGTGTCTTTTAAAAATGAAACCGCCCACTTTTTCCCGAACATATTCCATTATAATTATGGATAATAAATTCCAAATCCAATGTTCCTAAGTTAAATACTTTATGAGAACATCAGACTTGGAAAATGTACGATTAGTGTTTTTAGAAATAAGCGAGCTAGTTTTCTATAAATATTAAATTTCGACGAAGTTTCCTATAAAAAAATATTCGATGACGTTTTTTATATGTGACGCGCACAATAGAAAGGGACCTATGGGTAAAAACCAGTTTTGTTCAGGAGAGCCATTTTAAAGATTTAAATACGTGTATCTTTGGTGTAACATCACTTTCATAAAACGCGCATATCTCTGGGAGGGAACACTTTTGGGGCATGGGATCGGTCTCACTCGATGCACAGATGTTGTCCACATCAAAAAAAAGTGAAAATTGATTTTTTTACCCTTAGGTCCCTTTCTTGGAATTATTCACTAGAAAAATTTCCATTCATTTAATAATTTTCTTCCTCTGCTATCCTTCTCACCATTTAAAATTAGCTTTCAATACAATTAATTTTATTGGAAACAAAACTTTTCGCCCAACCAAACAACATCAAGTCAAGATGAAAATGTAAATATTATTCCTTCCTCTGCGCTTTTCCTCGCCGTGCCAGTTTTCATTACGACAACACATTTTCAGCATACGGACATGATTGTTGTTCTGCATCAACTATTAAAGTTTAATTATTTTTAACAGTTAAAAACATTTGGCACGAAAAAGCAACGGAATAGAAAAAAACTCTAGAAATAATGAGCTAAAAGTTTCAAATGAAATGCAAAAGTTTGAAATTTCAACACCCAAACTGGAAATTAAAACTGATATGTTGGAAACGGGAATACAAATAGCGGCAGCAGCAAAAATCACATGAAATTGGACAAGTTTCCGGTGCGGGAAAAAACAAAACTGTAATATGAACACATCGTAAAACTTCATCCATGACATCATAGACCACCCACCACCATACGATTGGGAGCACACATGAGGTGAGTGGAGATCATCAAGTATGGCCGAAATGCTCATGGGAGCGAATGCTGGAGGAACACAACCAGAGTTCTCTCTCTTTCTTAAAATTCAAGCGGTGGTCGAAGTCATGGCATTCATTAGACTCCACAATTATCCAGACAATATCCAGCCACTACTCGTACTCGTATTTTTTGTTATCTTTCCATATTCTTCTCCTCACCGAATGAAACAAGTTTTCTTCATCTCTGGAGAATATTCCAAACCAATTTTCAAAAAGCAGAAATTATCTTAACATACTCTGACCAACATCAACGAGGCGGAAACGGAAATTGTACACCTCAGAAATATCAAGTACTAATTTGTGTGGAAGTGCAAAGGAGACGAAGAAAAACTTGTTGTGAGTTTTATACAAAATCCAGACATTGATACGAATAATTGCAATTAGTTTAATTGAAACATATTTTTTTCTTTGCTTTTTGACTCTTTTATTTTCGTTCATAATCATTGGGAAACATGTTTGGTACGTATGACCAATATCAAAACCTATTTCTAATGAAAGACAGATTTTTGTTTTTGGTTGTCTTAAGAAAAACGGATAGGACGAACTTCTAAGAACGAAAAAACAATTTAGCCGGAAATTGTTAGCAAGATGAGAAGCTTTCAATGAAGTGTGAAGGAAAACTAGTAAAATAAATATCTTTGGAATAAACTTAAAAACGGGCTGTTTGGCCAATTCACGAACAATATTATTGTAATTTTTTTTATTTGAATATAATTTTTAGAACAATATTATTGTTACTGATCTAGTGCGATAATATAACTTTTTATGTAGAAATTAAAAAAATACTTTTAATAACAACACTTACGCTTTTAAGCTGATTTTTTCTACTGTTAAATAAATCACTCCTATTATTTTGAATGTAATGTATTATTAAATATTTTTCATAATTCGAATCTATTGTTGACAACTTAACCCAAGTCAAATAAATAATTTTGCGGATCATAGTATAATTGAGAGTGATCATACTAGGTTGTAGGGATCATAATATAGTTTGCGTGTGAATCATGCTATGGTTGTGAGGATCATACTATGGTTGTATATGACGGTTGCGGGGATCATAATTTGGTTGTGAAGATAATAGTATGGTTGAGTGTGAATAATACTACGGTTGTAGGGCAGAATGGTTATGTGTGAATCATACTATTGTTGTGAGGATCATAGTATGTTTGAGAGGATCATAGTATGGTTGTATTTGAATCATAATATTGTTGTGAGGATCATAATATTGTTGTGCCACAATCATATATCCAACACTAGTATGATAATCTTCGAAGAAACAATACTTCGGAAAATGCACTTAATCAGCTATGGGTCAGAATATTTAAAACGTACTTAAATTTATTATTAATCAAAAAGTTTATAAAATGTTTCTTTATAATCGTAAAATGGCTGCTATATATTTTTTTTCTTTTTTTGGGGGGGGGGGGGTCTATTGACCAAAAATTTAATTTGTGGGCTTTACCAAAACTCTTGCTTTTTCTGGAACAAATTGATCGAAACATAGGTCACATAAAAATACGATCCATACTGCGTAGCCAAATTTAATGCAAAATTTTTTAAAAAAAATGTCATATTTTTTATTTAAAAATATTGTGTAATCAAATTTTATATAAAAAAATTATTTAAAAAATTTGAAATGTTTTTTTCAAATTGTTGTATTTGCGCATAAGTAATAAGGTTTTTGGGACCGCCACAATTGTTGAAGTTATGGGCAGAAAATCGGCGTAAGTCGACATTTTATTTTTTAAATTTTATGTTTAGTTTTTAAAAACTTTAAGTTTTTTAATGTTCACAGCCGTCGTTTTTTTTTTAAATTCTTCCAAGTTAGCACATAAGTATAACCAATCCAAAACAGTAATCAGATTTTTGGGATCGCCATATTATTTGAAGTTATGAGATAACGTAGCAAAAACATAAGTCAATGGAGTTAGAAATCGTAAAAGAGTAACAAATAGTACGTATATGTGACCCCGCCTATGAAAAGGTGGCAGCGTTCAATCCTGTTTTTAAATTTTTCAATTTCATTCACGAGTATTATCATGATTCTGGATTTCTGTTTTTCTTTTATTTGTGCTCTTCTTTCTCTACATTTTTAGTACTTTCTAGTTTTCGCCAAGTGAAAGAACGTCTCAAAAACTATCGAAACAAAAAAAAGTGGAATTTTTGTTTTGAGTCATAAGCCACATTTTCATAGCCCGGATCACATATAAGAATATTTTCGGATAATTTTTGTTCTCCTGCAGAGAAAATTCAGATTGTGCGACTTAGTGCTGGAACGTCGTCTCGCCATCTTTATCGACACCTCAATACAGGGTGATTCACGAACTTGTCAATTTTAGCCTAGTACCTTTCGACCATCAATCCAAAAATTGTCAAACCGCTGCCATTTTCGAGCATGGTCGTAGATGGACATATTTTCATGAAATGAGGCAAGGAAAAGGCTGGTGAATTTTTTCAGTCATGAATGAATCACCCTGTATTTTACCTACCGTATTTTTAAAACCTTGAATTATTCGCAAATGATCATACACTTTGTTATAGATTCTAAGTTTTGGCTTTAGAGTGAACCCTTTTTTTTGGTCAAGGATTCCCATGGACTTGATCCAACTACTATTTTCATGAGTGTACTACAAGGAGGAGTCTTGGCACCGATTTAATTCAGCATCTATATTAATACATTTTACGATACTTTGGTACGCCGGTGATCTTGAATTATCGATAATCGATGAATGGCTTGGTCGACGAATTGTTCCTTCAGGTCGAATGCATAGAGCAGACGCATGTTTTAAAATAAGCTCACAACAACCGTAACAACAACGACTTCCGGTATTAGTTAACGAGTTTTTCGGCCGAAAGCAACTTAATGTAAAAAAAATCGTAACGATCACAAATACTTCAAATGTGTAAAGTATTTTTTCTCAGGGGTTTTCTCAGTCCTAGCGTGAGGAAAATGTTTACCTCACGACTGACTAATTACTATTTTTTTTATTATTTCTAAAAATGTTTTGCCTAGCTGCAATATTTTGATATGAACTAAATTCGTTCTAGATTTTTACGAGGATTTCAAATAGAATTGGTAATTTGTAAGGGGACTATGTGAAAAAAAAGACCAAGTTTCGGTAAAAGTGGTTAGAAATCGTTTCTAATTTAAATTTTAGCCAATCGGATTTAAATTCTGACTTTTAGAGCGGCAAAACCTCACCTCGGGAAGGGACATGGTATTTTCTAAAGTATGGACCGATATGGACCAGGGATACTTACTGGCATCGTTAAATGCCCTATGCACAACTTTGTGTGCGGGACTATTCTAAAACACGAACCGATATGGACCAGTTAAGAGCTACAACACTTGAGTTCGATTTTTTTATATTTGTGGTTTCTAGATCTGCAGTACCTTACATAGAAAAAAAACTTAGCATGATATCAATTTGTTAACAGATATGGACCAACTTTTAAAAGGGTGTTTTTTAGACGAGTGATTTCTAATCAGGCCACACCTTTTACAGAGTAGGTTCTTTTGACATCTTCCACTTGATTTATGCTTAGTTTGGTTTATCATTTCATAATGAATAGACTTACTTCGGAAGATCGGTTGAAACTTGTGGTGAAAAGGACCAAAATGAGATGACCTCCAATCCATATTTTTACAAAAAAATTTGTTCAGCGGCGAAGCTCACTTTTGGTTGAACGGGTACGTTAATAACCAATACTGTCACATTTGGAGTAATAAAAATCCACAAGCCATTGTTAAGACGCCGTTAAATCCTCAAAAAGCTCTGCTCTATGAGCAGAGAGAGTCATTTGCCCATATTTCTTTAAAAACGAAGTCGGCCATAATGTTATGGTTAAGGTGAACGTTATAGAGCCATGATTAATGATTTTTTGTGCCTGAATTGGAGACTGTTGATGTGGACGACCTTTGGTTCTAACAAGACGGCGCCACATGCCACACAGCCAACGAAACAATCAATTTATTGAAGAAAACTTTAAAACGTCATCTCGCGTCGTGGCCTCGAGGATCGTGTGATTTAACACCGCTGGACTATTTTTTGTGGGGTTATGAGAAGTCGCTTGTCTACGCAGTTAATCCCGACACGATTGACGCCTTGGAAGAGAATGTTCGGCTGACAGACAGACGGCCCAAATGCTGCAAAAAGTGGTCGAAAATTGGGCCTCTCGGCTGGAATTTATTCGAGTCAGCCGTGGCGACCACTTGCCCAAAATCATTTATAAAACGTAATGGCAAACCCTAATCTTTATAATAAAGCTATATTTTGGCCATTACATTACTTATAAATTATATGGGTTTTATTTCTTCTTGAAAACCAAACGTCTGAAAATAACACCCTTGATATATGTTCTTAAGAGGGTGTCTGATAAGTAGTTTGAGGTGTTTCAGACGGTATGATAAAGTTACTAAGTATTTCTTACACTTCATACTATGATGGAGGAAATAGAAAAAAAATATGGAGGAATGATAAAAACTACATCCTACACTACATTCTTGCTTTTACACCCTACAGACAGAATCTTACAGAATATGAATCACAATGAATTAAGTGTCTTAGTGTCTTTAGATTTATCCAAAGCATTTAATTCAATTTGCCATGGTACTTTGATTGAAAAACTTCGAAATCAATTTAATTTATCTTGCTCGGACTGTAGACTTGTAATGTCCTACCTAAGTCACAGATCTCAGTTTGTGGATATGAATGACATTGAATCTAGTGTTCTTGCTCTGATGTCTGGTGTACCGAAAGGTTCGGTTTTAGGGCCTCTTCTGTTTATAATGTATATAAACGACTTTCCTGCGTGTCTGGAATATGTGCAGCATATTTCTATATGCAGATGATGTTTTACTTCTTTTCAGTGGTAGTCGGGATAGTTGTCATGCTTTAGAAGAAAAAATTAACTTCAGTCTAAGTCAGACTTTACGATGGACTTCTCGTAATTCTTTGTTGATTAATCCCTTAAAACGAAAGCAATTATGTTAGGTACTCTTGGTTTTGACATGGACATATTTGTGGGACAAGTCAGAGTTGATTTTGTTGATCGTCATAAATGTTTAGGTCTTATAATTGATAGCAAACTTAATTTTGGACATCATGTTGACTCTGTCCATTGTAGAATTTATGGTATTGTGCGCAGGTTAGTCGAATACCATTTATTTACCGCCCTGGGTTAAATGTAGGCTTGCCCATGCACTTTAAATGCCACAATTTTTGTATGGACTAGAGGTAGTGTCGGGTACAGTCGAATATAATTTGCTTAAACTAAGGCGTATTATGAACACTGTTACTCGGTTTGTATATAATATTCATAGGCTTGAACATGTATCTGCGTTTGTTAGAAGTTTTTTGGGAGTGTCATTTACTGAATATGTTAATCATAGGATTTTATTTCAGTTCGCACTCTAGTAGGAATACTCAAATCGTTATATGTACCTAGAATTTTTAATTCCATATTCGAAAAGTCTTTTGTAGTTCGGGTAGCCAGATGCTGGAATCAATCGCCTATTGAACTGCGAGTTTTTTCTCACTCTAATAATGCATTTCGTCTTAAAATCTTTGATTACTTTATATCAGTTACACCTTAAAAATTATATTTATAATTTCATTTTTATTTCCATGGATATAAAACATGTTTGCCAACAACATGACTAAGTAGGGTTTATACAAATCTGGACTATATTTCTATTTTTTTTAGTTCTACTTGATGTAAATATGGCTGGGGAGCCAATCGCATTAAATTACATTTGTATATACTTATACACACATTTTTATTATTAAAGTTTATTTTAGTTTTTAAGTTTTTCTATTTGGCAATGTATTGCTAAGTAATATGGTTTTTTGGTCCTGTGGGCTTTTGTATTACTATATGAATAAATAAACAAAATAAATAAATAAATAAAAAAAGCTATATTGCATCCGCCTTAAGTGGAATCGTCTTGAGGTCTTCCGAAATAATTCAGCAACAAAACTCTACAAAAACCTTGGTTTAATTCAAAAATGGATTACCCGTAAAAAATTGCGGTTTTTTTAAGTCTATCATGAGGTCTATAGACTTATTCCAATATTAATTGGACCTTAAGGCAAATTCAAATGGAGTATGCGTCCATTTCAATGGTTACCGGTTGCCAAAATTCCTTCATTCTTATTTCAAAAATATCCCTACAAATTAATGTTTAACTCAGGTGGCATGCCATAGCGATCCACACTTCAACTTTAAAATATACCAAAAAAGTGACGTTCAATCTGTTTTAAAACGAAACATGACAAAACCTGCATTCAACTACAGAATGGTGTACATAAATACCGTAGAACTGTCTTTCCTTATTTTTTTATTATAATGGCCAAAAACCTTGGCGGCTGCAACACTTTGTGGCCAGTGATAAATTCTCATACCCGTAGATTTTCCAAAATTTCCCCCAATTCCCTGCAGAAGTTTTAACAGAATTTTCGTTTTGTTTTTCTTTAATTTACCGTGGAAAACTTTTTGCCCTTTCCTCTCTACCCCCTAAATCCATTGTAAAGCATATTACGGGCTTTTTTTGTGTACTCCCGTATTTCATGTTTTCATAACTTCCATTGCCATGACCATTTGCCAGTGTTTGTATTTGTCTAGGTCTAAAAGGTTGGTTGGCGGCTGCTGTTGCTGCAACAAAACTCACATTTTCATTTGCTAAAAGGATCAACATAATGAAAGCGAAGGATAGCTGCGGCTCATTCAGTCCTATCTTTTTGTGAGAAGGGGGCTTGTAAATTCCATTCTGAATTTCCATATGTGGGGTGCTCTGTCTCAACTTTGACCTGGCTCCCACAGACTTTCACTTCATTGGTTACTGTGATGCATGCTGCCATATGATGCAGATATGAAATGTTGCCCATGTTATGAGTGTGTGTGTGAGTGTGTGTGTGTGTGAGTGTATGTGTGTGAGTGTGTGTGTGTGTGAGTGTGTGTGTGAGTGTGTGTATATGAAAACTCACTTTCCTTTTCCGGTTTGTGTTGTGTTGTTTCGGCACTTCTCATTTTTTTGAAGGATTTTAATAATATGGTCTAATGGCTGATCTGTTACTGACTGCCATGGCAATTGTCTCTCGTTTGAGTAGGAGATGGAAGCCTCTTGTACATACGTTGAATTTCCGTTACCACTGTGTAGCAAGGTAGGGTTTGCGTTTCCTCTGAAGTTCAGCAATTGTTGAGATTTTTCTCTCTAAAGAAATAGAGAATGATAGGTAATTCAGCGGTTTTTCTGCCACATTTTTGAAGGAAAAATCCTATAGCTTAAGGTCATTAACGATATTGTATAAATTAGTTTTACAATTAATGGTTATGAGGGAATTGTCCCTTTTTGTGCATTTCTTCGCTGCGATCAGGGGTCTCAGATTTAGTTGTCTGACTATATTTTCTTTATTGCCAGCTTCAAAAGGCCTCAAACACCTTCATGCGCTTGTGTCCAACTCCGTGTCTGATAACGTTAACGTTTTTGGGTTCTTACTCTTTCTCGGTTCTGTCTGATAATCTGACCACAAAAATTTTTAGTCTCATAAGATTTCTAATCGGTACGGGTTGGTTTAAAAGGGTCTGGTCAGGCAGAGCGAAAAAGCTGCGAACTACATTACAAGCCACCTGAGCACATAGTCCCTTATTTAAAATTTCATTCCGTTTGGGCTAAAGATCGCACTCGTCGATAGATCTTTCAAAATCACACATGTGGATCTTCCAAGGAAACACTTGTGTTTTACTCAAGATCAAACTCGTGGTTCTTCCATGGTCGTACTCTAGAATCTCTTCTAATCACAATTGCTTATCCCTAATGATTAAAATGTCAAGATCAGAATTGTGGAACTCCTGTAATCACAATCAATAATCTCTTTAGATCATAATCTTGAATCTCCTAAGACCACAATCTTGAAATAAGGATTAAAAGATCAAAATCACACTCGTGGATCTTTCAAGATTACAATTGTGTACATTTTATAATGGATCTGTTACGACCACAGTGATCGTCCTCAAATATCAACCCTGCATCTTTTATGATTACACGATTGAAGCCCTTTATTTCACAATGTTGGATGTTTTTAGATTTGATAAAAGATCTATTATGACCTTACTTTAGATCTCTTAGGAACACAATCAAGGACTTATTCAGGTAACAAGCGAAGATCTCGAAAAATCACACTACTAATTATCTTAAGATCACAATCGTTATTCTTTTAAGGTAACTATTTGGGATTTCTTTACTCAAACTACAGGGTGGCTGATGAAAGTCGCTACCAAAAAGATGTTATAACTTTTTCTATTGGCATTTAAATTACTAATTTTTAAAAGTAATTAAGCTATATTTTATATAAATTGAATGAGCTTTAACATGAAGAAAAGATAAATGAATTCTATACAGTGAAAAATTTTATTTGAGTTTCTTAATGTAGCCATATTTATCAGCCACCCTGTTTAATCTCCTCTATTAGGATCTCGATTGGATCTCTTAGGCCTGAGACTGTGCATTTCTTAAGACTTCGATCGTAGATCCTTTTAAACCTCTCTTAAGGCCTTGACAGTGGATCCCCCATGAACGCGATCGCGAATCTCATATAACTTCGATCGTCGGTCTCATTGGATCTTTTCGTGGTTCCTTAGTCTTAGTTTGCTTAATACTTTGAAAGTGGACTTTTTAACACCTAACAGATTTCTTATGACCTTGACCGTGGTTTTCTTAAGTCTTTTAAGATCTCACAGACCCCTTAGGATCTTGACTTGGATGACTTAAGACTTCGATCGTGGTTTCCTTAAGGCTTCAATAGTGGACCTTAAAATTTCTTAAGACCTTGATCGTGGTTCCCTTAAGACTCCAATCGTGGTTTTATTAAGTCCTCGATCGTGGATCTTGTAAGACCTCGATCGTGGATCTTGTAAGACCTCGATCGTGGATCTTGTAAGACCTCGATCGTGGATCTTGTAAGACCTTGACCGTGGATCTTGTAAGACCTCGATCGTGGATCTTGTAAGACCTCGATCATGGATCTTGTAAGACCTCGATCGTAGATCTTCTAGGACCTCGATCATTGATCTTCTAGGACCACGATCATTGATCTTGTAAGACCTTGATCATTGATCTTGTAAGACCTCGACCGTGGATCTTGTAACACCTCACAGATTAACAGAACCTTGATCGTGGTTCTTTTAAGACCTTTATCGTGGTTCTTTTATGATTTTGATCGTTAATCTTTTAAGCCCTCGATTGTTAACCTTTAACAACCTCGATTGTCGAACTCACAAGGCCATTATCGATCACTTCAATCGTTGATCGCTTGTGAAAACAATCTTGAATCTCTTAATAAATCGATCTTGGATCTCCTAGACCTCGATCGTGATTCCCTTAGACCTCGATCGTAGGTCGCTTAAGCCCTCGATCGTGGATTTTTTTAAAACCTCGCTCGTGGATCTCGAGCCCTCGATCGTACATTCTACTGACCTCTATCGTGCTTTCTTACCTCGATCTTGGATCTTTTAAGGCCGATATTGAGTTTAATTTAAGTCCTCGATCGTAACCCTTTTTAATGATCGTGGATCTTTTGCGTCCTCTAACCCTTAATTTTGATGTCTTAAGGACAAATATGTAGGTTCTCGAATACTTTGAATCGCTTTTATTTTAAGAGTACATCTTTAGAGGCTTATTAGATTTTGGGATTGCATTTTGTACGAGGTGGAGTTTTTAGGCGTGAGTATATTAAAGCGTGAGTATATTAAGTAGATATTAACAATTTGAAGTTTTGTAGGAGTACATTTTCTAAAAAGTAGTTTTCGTGTCTCTGATGGGTGTGGAGCTTTTACGCTGTGTTTGAATTATAAAGCTGCGTATTTTAAGGATCTTGTATCTTTTAGTACCTTAAAAAGTTCTTCAATTTTGTTTTTAGTAGCAATATCGAACGACTTACTATCCACTGTGCTTTCTCTTATTCCCCCCAAAAAATAGCTGACTTTCTCATACATTAGACCTGTTCTGCCAAACCAATACCCAAAAACTGTTACGCCCTTTGTGTCCATTTTGACTTATAAAAAGTCCTTTAACACCCCATGGAGCAGAGATAGCCGTTGATCCGCGGTAACGATTTCGGCGGGGGGAGGACTGGCAGCTCATAATGTGTTTAGGAAGCATATCCATGTAAATTTGAGGCATTAACTGCTTTGCACTCTGTTGCATTTACTCCGCTGGCCGCCGCAGACGCAAAGAAAAACTTTGTTTCATTGCAATACACACGGTCGGTCGGGAACACTTTCAGCCAACATTTGTTGCTGTGCGACTGCGAGTGGTGAATATGAGACTCCTGTCGTCATTGTTTCCTATGCCGGATTTCCTCGATGACGCTGCTGTTGTTTGTTGCTGTTCATTTGACTGTTGCGTCTGCCGTTTTGTCTATTTGTAGCCTTCGAAAAAAGAAACTCTAAACGGGAATAGAAACAGAAAAAGAGTAGAATTTTTTCGAGTTGCATGCTGTGCTATGTGTTGCTCTGCAGGATGTGTTTTGATGTGGTCCTTATGCCATAATAAAAACTAACAGCGAACCAAATGGTTCCGTCTACGCTGCTGTTGTTGTGTGAGTGCGAAAGTCAGTCTGTGCGTCCGTCCATACGTTTGTGGAAAAACGTTTATTTACATACGGAAATATGAAGTTATACGGCCGTTTTGGACTGTTTACACATACATTTATTAGTTCCTTCTCTTCCTTCTCAGTTTCTATATTTCCATATGTGCAGTTTTGATTGCTCTCGACTGTTTTCGGTGGCGATTTTCGTTTTGATGACGCTGCTAGTAGCGGTGGTGGCCCTGGTAACTGTTGATGCCCAAAGCCCACGCTACATTTCATTCATATCTTCATAGCTTATCAAATATTTTGTCTGCATTTGTTTAGGGCGTTATAATTGCTTTTTATGCCCCCTTCCAGTGGCCAATCGCCAGAAGACCACCAGAGTTAGCCAGGAGATGTTTGTTGTCAGTCTGGCAAACGGACAAGTTCGCAGGGTGACAGCGATTCATTAAATCATTTCCCCCATGAATTTGGGACAGTATTTTGTGTCTTTGGTCATAAAGTTAATTTCGTTACAAATTCGAATGGTGGTATTTGCATAAACGTGATGAGTCAATAAATTTGAGTTAGTCCCCACTTTAGCGAGCTGCAAAAGGAAAAGTATGAGACGTTTTTGAACCCCCAGGAAAGTCGAAATACGGATTTGAGGCATATTAGCTGTGTTCTTATCAGGTTACTAAACTAGCTTTTGTTTGAAAGTTACTCGGTTAGCAAGCGAGTTGGTCTCGACTCGCTAATGGAACGAGTTGGAGTTACCATACTTAATATTGCAACAGAAAATCTTTTATGACACACCCTGCTTTAAAAAGCTTATGTGACGCGCAAAATAGAAAGGGACCTAAGGTTAAAACCCAGTTTTGTTCAGGAGAGCCATTTTTAAGATTAGGTCCCTTTCTATTTGCGCTTAGAATCGTCGACTTCACTTTCATAAAACGCGCATATCTCTGGGAGGGAACACTTTTGGGGCATGAGATCGGTCTCATTCGATGCTCAGATGTTGTTCACATCAAAAAAAAAAGAAAAAAAATGATTTTTTTACCCTTAGGTCCCTTTCTCTATGCGCTGTCACATATGTTGTTTGTTATGTATACAAACAAATAATTTATATTTATTTTGTATGCTTTTGGCGAATTGACCGATGGACACTAGAGCGTACCACCTTACAGGTAAAAAAAAGAAGTTCAGCGTACACCTTCGAATATGAAGTATGATTGCAAGGTAGCTTTGAAAAAAAAATTATTGCCGAACTTAGGGGTCGCGCTTTAAAATTTTTCTTTATATCTTCTGCATTTACAGCCGGATCTTAAAGTGTAATACATTGATGTTTTTGTCTCGATGAGACCAATTTTTCCGTTTTTGAAGTCACCGACCTCAAGTCCATCCTACTAGTACTTACCCATCATATATCAGTTGCTACTACCCTAATGTGCCACCTTTATATCAGAAATATAAAGCTCGCACAAAATCATTAAGCTCTTGCTCAGGAAGTGTGTCGATAATACCAGCAGAACAATTTTTAAAAATGTTTTTGACTATTTTGCCGAGTGTAGGGGTTGTCTTTTTATGTTTTTCTTTTTCTTTTTTATCAAAGTGTGATACATCGATGTGTTTGTCTTGAAGAAATCAATTTTTCTGTTTTTAAAGTCATTGACCTTAAGAACCCCCTTTTTATACTCACCTTTTACAACAATATATAACAAAATTAAGGTAAAATGTAATAATGAAAATTGTAATCAACCATATTTCGACGTAATTCAAGTTGGCTGCATTTTTGACGGTTCTCAAGTTTAGCGAAATGTGGTCCATGCGTTGGTGTATGCAAAGAGAAACAATTTTGTTCAATGTTGCTAACTAACTAGATAACTAAGCTAGTTGCCTCAAAAGAACACGGCTATTATTTAATCGAAAATCGAGTACTGGAAAGAAGGGAAGTTTTGAAATGAATCAAAATGCGCTACAATAATTTCTGTTTATTAAAAAATTAATGCATCTGAAACGTTGGAATTTTTTTGGATTTAATACTTTCAAACTTTCAAATTTTTTTTATAATTTGGTGTGCTTTTTGATAAGGTTTATGTTATACTAACGTGCTAGCCAGTTAAAATTTTAAATGAATCAGCAGTAAAAAAAAAAGTATTGATAATTTTTTCAAAGTTCTCTTTTTTTGGAAAGGTTGAACTTTGTCATTTAATAATGGAACACAATATCATTTATATGACTACCGCAACTGGATCGGCAGTACCTCATTTAATTAAACCAAGTTTTCAGTACATTTTCGATTGCTTCAGGTCGAATCTCTTAAATGGCAACTTCAAATTCATGTCTTAACGCTTCAATTGTCACTGGATGCTTTGCGTAGCATTTATCCTTAATGGCTCCACACAGAAAATATGTAAATTGACATCACAATTTCGACTGACTATTCAATATGTGACGCGCATAATAGAAATGGACCTAAGGTAAAAACCAGTTTTGTTCAGGAGAGCCATTTTAAAGATTTAAATACGTGTATCTTTGGTGTACCATCACTTTCATAAAACGCTCATATCTCTGGGAGGGAACACTTTTGGGGCATGGGATCGGTCTCATTCGATGCTCAGATGTTGTCCACATCAAAAAAGAAAAAAAGTGAAACTTGATTTTTTTACCCTTAGGTCCCTTTCTCTGTGCGCTGTCACATATTCATAAACAGTGCGTAAAATATTGTTGGTTTCGTTGGCTGTGTGACATGTGACGCAGTCTTGTTGAAACCAAATGCAGTTCACGTCATTCTCTTGAATTTTTGGGGGAACAATTCGTTGAGCTCACGGTTAACGGTACGACGGCATCTTGCTCCTTTTCGAAGAAAATGGCCTAATGATGTCGCCAGCTCAAAATCCACACCAAACATTGACTCGTTGTGGAAGCATTGGCTTCTCAATAGTCACGCGTGGGTTTTCTGAATAGCCACCCAGATGAAAATGAGCTTTATCTGAAAACACGATTTAGCAGTCAAATTCTTCATCTCTTGCCAAACAATATTCAGCATATTGTCTTTTGAAGCACCGCGATCGTATTTTTTCAAAATTTCTTTGCACCAATCGACACAAGCCTTTTTTTGAGCGATTGTCAAATTGTGCGGGATCCAACGAGAACAAACCTTTTTTACGGCCAGGTGTTCATGCAATATCGAATGTATGCTGGTGGAAGAAATGCCCAAGGATGCCTCTATGTCAGATGGCGTAAGACAACGCTTAGTGTTGCCTAGGTCAGAAATAAATATAGCAACCCTCGTATAACGTTAGACAACAAAAACATGTCGTCTGCAATAAAAGTATGGTCGTCGCAACTATAGTATTGTTTTGTTGAATATCATTTTGACAATAATATGATTGCGGCAATATTAATAATGTCGAAATGAAACAATAGTACTATTGGGTAATTTAAAAATGAAGCAACAATATCAATATGGTTGGTGAGACAAGAGTATAGTTTTTTGGGTAATGTATTAACAATAAAATTTATAACGCAGTCATACTGTATGGTTGTATTTTTCTTAGTTTGAGTATGGTTTTAAGAACAATGTTATGTTAGCAATCTGATGCAATAATAGTACTTTTTAGATGAAAACTAAATTTTTTTAAAAAAACTGCTTTGGATTTCTTGAAATGAAATCTTTGAATAACAAATAAAAAATGTTAAGTTTGGCTGTGCCGAACTTTGGATACCCTCCACCAGATTCCCAAATAAAACCAAATTTGGTGCGTGGAGTGTGTTCTATATATGTGCAAAATTTCATTTCGATAGGTCAAGTTTGTGGTGAGTTATAGTCATATTATTTCTCAAGGCCCATAAGGCCGTTTGTATGGGAGGTAGAAGAAATGGTGCCCCAATCTAAACCATTTTTACATAGATGATTGCGACTTTATAGATATTATTATTTGTGTGATTTTACTGATTTTATTTAAATTTCAGTGATTTTCCTCAAGAAACTGGACGGATATAGCCAAATAAAAAACTAATTTTTACGAGGTAGTGTCGGTTGAGGGTCTCCAACACCAACTTCCCGTAGAGCTCTATAGCCCATTTTCAATACCAACCATGCTAGGTTAACTACACATGTTTGTGCCAATTTCAGCCCTAGCTGTTTTCATGCCGGCTCTATCTTGTTTTCAACAGACGGACAGCCGGACAACATGGCTAGATCGTCTTAGAATTTTACGAGGATCAAGAATATATATACTTTGTTGGGTCTCCGGTCATTATTTCAAGGTGTTACAGGCAGAATGACAAAACTAATATACCCTCCATTGTATGGTGGAGGTTACGAGGGCGGTTCGGAAACTATGAACACATGTTAAATTTTGTTTCGATCTGGCAACTTCTTTATATAGAAACAGGTGTTCACAAAAGACGCATCGGCGATTTTTTACAATGGAAAAGTTAGAAATGCGTGGTGTCAATAACTATTAACATAAAAAAGGGTTAACGGGACAAGAAATTCATAATGATATGGTGAATGTGTTAGGTAAAGGTGCTCCTTCATATGCAACAGTAAAAAATTGGTTTGCTGAATTTAAACGTGGTCGTACAAGCATTGAAGATGAACCACGTAGTGGACGTCCAAAAACAGCAACAACAACAGAAATTACAGCCAAAGTGCATGATATGGTATTAAATGATCGACGAATAAAAGTGCGTGAAATAGCTAATATCATGGGCATCTCAAATGATCGAGTCCATTTAATTTTGCATGAAGAACTACAGATGAAAAAGCTTTCTGCAAGATGGGTGCCGCACTTGTTAACAGTCGACCAAAAACGCATAAGAATGAACATTTCTCAAGCTTGTTTGGATCGTTTTCAGCGAAATAAAATGGATTTTAAGCATCGTTTCATAACTGTTGATGAGACATGGATCCACCACTATACTCCAGAGACAAAAGAACAATCCAAACAATGGACTGAAGCTGGAGGAAGTGTCCCAAAGAAGGCAAAAACAATTCAATCGGCTGGTAAGGTTATGTCAACGGTTTTTTGGGACTTCAAAGGTATTTTATTGATTGACTATCTGCAAAAGGGTAAAACAATAAATTCAGAGTACTATTGCAACCTTTTAGATCAATTAAATGTACAAATTCGAGAAAAACGTCCTGGCTTACAACACAAAAAATTTAATTTTTCATCAAGACAACGCACCAGCGCACAAGAGTGTTTTAACAATGGCTAAAATCAACGAATTAAAGTACGAGTTGCTTGACCACCCACCTTATTCTCCTGATATAGCTCACAGTGACTTGTACCTGTTCCCAAATCTAAAAAAAATCCTTGCTGGCAAGCGTTTTACCTCAAATGAAGATGCAAGTACAGTTGTAAACCACTATGTTGAAGACCTTGAGGAAAACTATTTTAATCAAGGGATAGAATTGCTAGATAAGCTTTGGACTAAGTGTATTAAAGTTTCAGGAGTTTATATTAAAAAATAAAAATATTTTTGAAAAACTAACTATTCTATTTCATTGATAGGCTAAGAACTTTCCAAACCGCCCTCGTATAAAACGCTTACGAGTATTTAAACGGGTTTTTTACTGTTAAATAAATCACTCCAATTATTTTGAATTTAATGTTATTTTTTAAATAATTTACTTAATTTAAGTCTATTGTTGACAATAAATAATTAAAAGGATCATTACATGGTTGCGCTTGAATCATACTATGGTTGTAGTATGTTTCACATGCACTATGGGTGTATGTGAAACATACTATGGTTGTGAGGATCATTATATGGTTATGGGGATTAGAGATGGGCACAAATGAGTCACGTGAATCACGCGTGACCGTAAGTAATATCTAATTTTATTCACGTGAGCGTGCGTGAACGTGACCAAACAAAAAATCTTCGTGCGTGAGTGGAAAAATTTCGTGATTCACGAACTTTTGCAATAAAAAATTCGGCTTTACAAAAGACACTAAATTCCTTAATTTTGTAACCCCAACGAAAAAGAGACTGAATTAAATTTTTGTTTTATAATCATTAACTATAATTATAACTTTAAGTTATTTATTTAAAAAATATAAAAAAATATAAAACTTTGCTATATATTTTTTTTTTGATTTAAAAATGTGAGTTTTTTCTTTTGCGTGATTCACGCGTGAACGTGAGTTAAATTTAATTTTACTCACGTGAGCGTGCGTGAACGTTATGACGGGAATTGCAGTTGACTCTGAAAGCAATTTCTTTCAGTAGAGCAGTTTTTTCGAGTTTTCAAGTTAAATTTCAAAATGTAAGATGTTTTTACTTGGTACTGATACTGGACTACTACTGACTTACCTAATTTCATCAACATCTCATTAAGGAATAAGGGGAATTTTCTCTTAAAACCAGGACTACCTGTGTGACAGCAATGCACACTAACCAATACACCATGGCAGTCCACAAATATGCTTTTCAAACTATTTAACATAATAGATGTCATAGCATTACTGTTGTCAAGCGATTCGCTTCTAAAGTCAATATCGCTACGACTTCTACTCCATGTGTCCGCATTGTTGCGATTCAGTATAAATTTCCATTTAGCATTATGTTTAACGCTAACTAACAAATAATACGACTACATTAATAACGGCCTTCAACATCAGCTAGAGAAATGTAATAAATAATAAAATAAACATAAAAAATATGTTACAATTTGTTTAACAAATATTTGCATACGACATCTAGCAAACAATAAACAAACAAATGTAAGTACAAAACATGCAAAACATCGTCTCTAAATATCGAGTCACATTTAAGACGGTCCAGAGAAACCGAGAAATTCATGCCAACAAAACGATGAAAGTCTTAAGAAAAATTACACGCGTTTTGTCATTTACAAGGTCTACATTTCATCAAAATGAAGTCATCATCGACAACATCATCATCATCATCATTGACACCGTCGGCACCAACGTCATCAAACAACAGCCCAAAACAAAAACTACAAATGCCAAATAAACAAAATCAACACAACCGAAGAAGAAAACATCACTTCATTATCAGAATCTCTGACATCATTTTTTCCTCTCCTTAGGCCGATAAACGCCACGGCACGTCTATTGAAATCTTTCCGGCCGGTGTTTCGGTTTTGTGAAGGAAAAAGTTGAGCAATTGTGGGGGAGGCAAGGAAACAGAAACAAATCAATAATAGTAAATTTTCTGTTGCTAGTTTTCTTGGCCGAAAGGTTGGTTGTTTAATGCATTTGTAATTGTAACGAGTTGGTATGGCAATTGCGGAAAAATCGAATTTGATAGCGAAGGAATGTAAATACACAATTGAAGATTGCCTTTACAGTATTATGTCAAAGCGTCAATTTATGAGGGCTGATTTTTATATTTCTGGCCTAATAATGAAAATGCGAATACTTAGTAGGGACATAAATACTGTTACAACATTAAACACACCCATTTCAATAGTAGAACTGAACATACCCCATTAATGTCATATGGGGTTTGAAAGCTAACCTCAATAGCGTTAGTCTGTAACGGGATTTTAAAATTGTTTCTACTTTCATCATGGAGTGGTCAGATAATGAGAACCGTATCGCTGTAATAGCGCTTTTCAAGTGTGAAATGAAAAAAGCGATATTTTAAAAACGCTCCGGCCACTAGGGATTAGCCGCATGTTCGTCTACCGATACATAAAACTGTTTGAGGAGACTGGCATGGCCGCAGCATCGAAGCCGTTAAATCAAGAATTCACAGAAATCCGCTCCGAAAACAGAAAATCATGGCCCGTGAAATAAATATCACGCAAAAGTCCATGAGTCAAATCATTAAAAAGGACTTGGGACTTGGGGCTTTCAAACAACGTATCGGACATTTATTGACTGCAGCTTTAACAAAAAATAGGATTGAAAAATGCAAACGTCTTTTGGTGAAGCACGCTGATAACTTGCACAGAAAAATTTTGTTCACCGATGAAAAAACTTTTATCGTTCAGAAAAAATTTAACAAGCAAAATGATAGAGTGTATGCGCGGTCATCTAAGGAAGCATCTGAACTGATCCCAAGGGTGGAAAAGGGTCATCACCCAGCTTCAGTCATGGTTTGGTGGGGTGTCTCTTACGATGGGGTCACTGGCCTGCATTTCTGCGAACAAGGAGTCACAACATCGGCCAAAGTTTACCAAGGGACCATTTTGGAACTTGTCGTGAAGCCTCTTAACAATTCCCTGTTTCAAAACCAGCCGTGGACCTTCTAGCAGGATTCTGCGCCGGCCCATAAGGATAAAACGTCCCAGGCCTGGCTTCGAAACAATTGGCCAGCGTTCATTTCCTCTGAAGAATGGCCTCAGGCAGTCCAGATTTGAACCCATTGGATTAAAAATTGTGGACGGTTTTAGAGGACAAGGTTTGTCACAAATGATACCCCAACATTGGATCTCTTAAGACTGCTTTGGTTCGAGCTGTGGCCAATTTTCCAATGGACGAGGTTCGTGCAGCTATTGACGATTGGCCAGTGTGACTTAAGGCGTGTGTAAAGGCAAAAGGAGGACATTTCGAATAGTAGTAGAATAGTAGATTCTTTAAGGATACAAAATACATCAATAAATATATTAAAAAATATTTGGTCCAAAGACATTCATTACTTTTTATTTTACAGCATAAAACGAGTGTAACAGTATTTATGTCCCTACTAAGTATTTATCATCAAAAAATTGTTTATTGTTCTTCAAAGTATTCTCCAGCATGATTTATACACTTTTGCATGCGCTCAAACCAATTGTCGGAGCACTTTTTTTAACTCCGGTTGAGGCACCTCCAAAACATGGTTTTTGAACGCTTCAACAGCATCTTCTGGCGAAGAAAATCGTTGACCATTTTTTTTTCTTGATGTGCGGAAATAAAAAGAAGGTTTTGAGTGCCAAGTCAGGGCTGTACGGCGGATGACCCATCAATTCGACGTTTTGACCGGTCAAAAAGGCGCTGGCTTAAGCCGATATGTGAGAGCTCGCATTGTCATGGTTCACAATGATTCGTCTTCTCTTGTTCGTTTTTCGAATTTCTTCAAAGACATCAGGCAAACAAATTGTGGTGTAGCACTCAGAATTGACCGTCCTACGTTGCTCAAGCGAAACAGTCGCCACATGACCAGTTTTGCCGAAGAAACAGGCGACAATTTGCTTCGAAGTGCTTCTTCCACGAACAAGTTTCGTTGGATTTGGCTCGTCTTCGATGACCCACACGGTCGATTGCTGTTTTGTTTCGGGATTTGGCTCGTCTTCGATGACCCACACGGTCGATTGCTGTTTTGTTTCGCATAGATCCATGATTCGTCACCTCGGACGATCTTATAAACGTCTTTAGAAGCACTGCGATCTTATTTATTGTACCAATCGGAACTAGGCTTTTTTCAAATTGTGCAGGATCCAACGAGAACAAACCTTTTTTACGGCCAGGTGTTCCATGCAATATAGAATGTATGTTGCTGGAAGACATGCCCAAGGATGCCTCTATCTCACGGTAGAGGCTTATCAGTTCACGCACGCCATCAATGTTCTCTGGCACAACGGCTGTTTTTGGACGACCACGACTGAATTCATAAAACCAGTTCTACACTGTGCTACAGGGTGGTGCTTCATCGCCATACAAAGATTTAAGTTCATCGATGCACTCTGTCATGATAATCCACGTCGAAAGTTGTGAAAAATGATCTCACGAAAATGTTCACGAGTTTATTTCACTTTTCTGCCAAATTGATTTTTTCAAGTCACTGTAAACAACACAAGTGATGGTCGTACGCCAAAACGTTTTGAGTACGTTTATGCTCACCCCGGCCGACTTAAGCTTTGTTTGTAGTTGTTATACTCACCAGCATAGAATGGGGAGTTTATTCATTTTGTCATTTTGTTAGCAAGACCTAGAAATACTGGTCATACACCCCATAAAGTATATGAATCGGCGTAAAAATCTAAGATTGTTAAGACATGTCCGTCGGTCTACCTATGGAAAGGAAACTACAGATCGCAAGATAGGTAGTTGAATTTTGCAGATATATGTGTTGGTGCTCTGAACGGTTGGTATTGAAAATGGACCAGATCGATCAAGAGGTATACATTTTCGTCACAAACGGAATGAGTCAACATACGAGGGCTACCGCAAAACTTACTGGCCTGGCACATTTTCTGTTTTACTAGAAACTTTTTTTTGTTTTTTAAAAGCAATCTTTTATAAGCCATCTGTCAAAATTTCCGAAATATTTAATGGTTATTTTCTTTGTTACAGGTGATTGAAGTAAACAAGTTTTACAATTTTTGAAAAATGGAAAATAAAGAGTTTGGTGCGATAATTAAACACTTTTATATGAAAGGTTATACGCCACAATTAATCAAAGATGAATTGGATTCTGTTCATGGTGATAATGCACCATCATACTCCACCGTGAAATCCTGGGTTCAACAATTTAAAATGGGTAGTTCAAGTACGGAAGATGAACAACGCTCTGGAAGACCGAGAACTGCTACTACTATTACATTAGAAAAATATTTAATCAAGTGACTAAAGATAGACGAATAAAGCTCAGAGAACTTGCTGATATTGTTAAAATACACGAAAAACAAGTTTGGAGTATTTTACATGATAAACTCCACATGAAAAAGCTATCCGCAAGATGGGTGCCGCGTTTGTTGACTTTTCCCCAAAAAATCGTCCGTTGGACCAATTCCGAGGAGCTTTTAGCGATTTATCAGCGTAATCCAATAGAGTTCTTGCGCCGATTCATAACTGTTGATGAAACATGGATCCATCACTACATCCCAGAATGCAAAGAACAGTCAAAACAATGGACAGAAGCTGGTAAAAGTGGTCCCAAGAAGGCGAAAACTGTTAAGTCAGCAGGAAAAGTAATGGCCACAGTATTTTGGGATGCAAGGGGTATAATATTTATTGATTATCTTGAGAAAGGAAAAACTATAAATAGTGAATATTATTGTGCATTATTGGATCGGTTGAGTGAAGAATCAAGATACAACGACCGCATTTAGAAAAAAAAAGTTTTTTTTCATCAAGATAATGCTCCTTCACACACTGCATTTTTAACTCAACAAAAACTGGCCGAATTACGATTTGAAATTGCTCCGCATCCACCATATAGTCCAGATTTAGCACCTTCTGATTATTTCTTGTTTCCAAATTTAAAAAAAATTCTCGGTGGCAAAAAATGTTCGTCCAATAGCGAGGTTATTGCTGAAACAGAGGCATATTTTGAAGGTCTGGAAAAATCTTATTTTCCGGATGGAATTAAAAAACTTGAAAAACGTTTGATGAAGTGTATTGAGTTGGAAGGAGATTGTGTTGAAAAATAATAATACTAATTCCAAAAAAACGGTTCTTTTTATGTTAGGCCAGTTACTTTTGCGGTCGCCCTCGTATATGTAGATATTTTTGGACTTATTTAGTAAACATTACTAAACTTATTATACCGTCTCCAATTTTTTCGTTTACTTCGCAAAGAAGTCAATATTTTGGGCAAATTGTATTTGATAACGTTTTTACTGCCGCTGTTGTTGTTGTTTCTGTTAGCTTGACATGCGTGATAGTTGTACAAAATGTTGATATTTGACAAATAGATCATACGTATGTGCGTAACTGTGCGTGTGTGAATATGTGTATAATGGACATGCACATATACAAACATACACTTAAACCACACACATACACTCAGGCGGCCCTACACGCACGTATAGGGCAACAATAACACCGACACTGTGTTGAGTGTTGTACGTGTGTGTGTTCTTGGCCAAGCGACTGAGTTTGTTTATGTACTGCAAACATTTGTACACGGATACTTGTTCACGCACACACTTACACAGACGCACGTTTAATATCCTGATACACACATTCACGTACCAGTATTTTTAGTGCGAATGCCTGTGTGTGTGCGTGTATTTATGAAACAGATACTCTAGTTTTTGTCCAGATACGTGCAAGCAAATACATCGACGAGTGTCTGCACGTGAATGTGTGTGTATGCTTTTATTAACTCATGTTGCGCGTAAATGAAGTCACTAAAGCGCAGTCTGTGTTTTGCTCGAATGGAGAGCTTTGCGAAGTGATTAGGTTTCGCTGTGTGTTCAGTGATATCTTAAGTAGCCAGAACTTTATGGGAAATAAAGCTAGATTTCTTTAAAAAAAACTTTAAAAAAAGTATTAAACCCGCTAGAAAAAAACCTAAATGCAATATAAGTAGAGAATAAAATACTCTAATCAATATATAAGTATAGGGTGATCAATCTAGAGGTAATTTTTCAGAACAAAAAAAAATATTAAAATTTAATCAAGTGTGGAATCTTTATTGGTAATTTGAATCTTTATTGGTATTTTTTGAATATAATTTCCTTCAAATGTCCAATTTTGGATGACTCGTTCGAGCATTTCGACCGGTATTTAATGACACGCGTAATGTTGGCTTCCAAAACCTGGTTTGTCAGCATATACTTTGGACTTTACGTAACCCCAAAGAAAAATGTCTAAAGGTGTAATATCACTCGATCTAGGCGGCCAACTCACCTGTCCAAAACGTGAAATTAGCTGCTTTTCGAAATGACCTCTCAATAGATCCATTGTTTAAGCAGCTGTATGGCGTTCAAAAACTATGTTTTGGAGGTGTCTCAATCGGAGTGGTTCGACAGTTGGTGTATAAATCATGCTGGAGAATACTTTGAAAAACCAAAAAAAAACATTTTTGATGATAAATATTTGCATTTTCGTTATTAGGCATTTTATTACAGCAGCCCTCGCATGTTTTTTCTCAATGGGCGAAAACAAATGAAAGTGCATCATAAAGTTAAGCAATAAGCATTGTTTTGATGGCAAATAAAAATGTTTAAAGTTAAAGTAAAAAATCGTCTTTTTTAAAAACAAAAACTCGACTTAACGACTTTGACCTTTTTATACCCAAACTTGATTAAAGGTTTAGTCGAAAATCAACCTACAGCACCTTATGGTTGGGGTGACAATATTTGAAGAGCATCATACCATTGTTGGGTATATGAACACAACAATAGTATGGTTCACACAAAATCAGTCTATGGTCCCCACAACAATATTATGGTCCTCACAACAATATAACTATTCACACACAGTCATACTATTTACCCCACAACCATATTATTATTTACACTCAACCATACTATGATCCCCACCACCATGTTATGATAATTTCAACCACAACCATAGTATGGCTCACACACAACCATACTATGAACCCAAAATTTCTGTAAGGATTGGGTGTTAAGTTGTTATTGAACAATAGAAAGTTTTATTAGGTAAATTATGTAAAAATAAATTAAACTCTTATTTATAGGCGTGATTTATTTAGAAAAATATTCATTTATAAAAATATTTCAGTTATTTTTTTTTAAAAAAAAATAATTTACATATAAAAAGCACTATTTTTGCCTAAGATTCCTGACAATAACATTGATAGATATAAAAAATTCCATTTTGCCGGTATGATTGCCGTAATAATATTATGGTAAGCTGAAAACCCAAAAAACAATACTTTTGTCGCACCAAACATATTTATACTGTTGCTGCAACCATATTTTCGTTTATACATTTGGCAACAATACTATTGTTAGATTTCAACAATATTCATATTACCGCAATCATATTATTGTCAAAATGAAATTCAAAAAAACAATACTATGTTTACGACG
Organism: Hydrotaea diabolus; assembly: GCA_963513945.1. Taxonomy (NCBI): domain Eukaryota; kingdom Metazoa; phylum Arthropoda; class Insecta; order Diptera; family Muscidae; genus Hydrotaea; species Hydrotaea diabolus. The sequence goes on from OY740717.1 coordinate 210,533,373, forward strand.
ACCATACTTTTATTGCAGAGAACATACTATTGGTGCCGTGATCATATATGCAGTACTCATATCAGTTCTCTGTTTGCACGTTTTAATATTTTAAAATATTCAGAATTCTCCTAAATTTCGTCATTGCCCTCCTTAAATATGTTCCTGTTGATTCCAATGCATTTCCTAAATGAATTCCTACAGCCACAGTGGCCATATCATAGAGCGGTGGAATGTTAGTAGATCATTTGAAATGGCGGCTTTATTTGAGAGATTGACCACTGACGCACTGGCTGCTTGTACAAGGATTAGAGACAGCGCTACAGGAAATACCTATAGAAGGCAGACATAATCATCATCAGCATCATTATTTGTGTATGCACGAGTTCAAATGCATTTTTGTGTGTATGTCTGGGGATAAAATATTGATGCGCCATTCAATCGCTGCATTTGTATATCAGTCACTTTCTACTCGCCACTTACGTCCATTCGTACAAGTGAAGTATCATCAGCGGCTCCACATAGTTGGACATTGTTGACAAATCATTCGACGGACTGGACTCTCCTAGCCTAGCTGGACTGAATAGGGATGTCTCTCGTGAATGAAGCAACAAATTGTAAATGAATGAATGTTTAACAACAATATTTTTGAAGCACTGCTACGAGTACATGTCGATATGGACGACGATGTTCATTTGCGTTTCCTATTCGCCGGCAGTGCGTGTGAATGCGGATCATTGACACGCACTTGACACATACGCATTTCGAGTGCGTCGTGGTTTTTATCACACCTTTTCTGAGTGTGCCTATGGGTGTCTGTGTGTTAGTGTTTGTTCTTCAGACTACTCTGCACCCTTCTTGCCATTAAACAGGTAATGGCAAAGGGGGGATCTCCAATGCACGATGACACTTGAAATGAAAACCTACTACAGCCAGTGTTTATTTGTTGTGTTCGAATTTGTATGCAAGAGCAGTCGTTCAAATTTATTATTGATAATGATTTTGGTTTACATACTTTTTAAATAATTGACGAGCTTGTTGGATGTGCATAAAACTCTATACACTCCTGGCTTTATTGACATTAAATACTCGTATCTATTGAAATGTTACCTTTTCATATTTGTTTGTCTATCCTCCCGTCCGTCGGTTCGTGTTTCTACCTGTTCATTTGTTAAGCGAGCAACGATGACAAGTAACACTTCCATTACCTAGACGCAGTTCATATTTATGATGACTTAATGATAGTCAATCAAAGAAGAAACATGGAAAATCTGGAGATAACGCTCTGCTGTACAGGCGATTTGAGAATAAAGGTAAATATTAAAAAAAAATATTCTTTTATTTAAAAAATGCAATGAATAACTTCTAGAGCGTTAGACCATTAAATAGGGTCGAATGTTCGTATCGATCCTAAACTGAAGAAATAATGTTCGTGAAAATCACGAAATTTTTCATATACGAGTAAATTATGAAATTTGTATCATTTTTTCTCTCAAAGAAAATTTTTTAAGAAAAATTAATAAAGTCTGTCAAAGAAAAAGTTCTAAGTAAAATTAAAAAAATCTTAAATATTACGTAATTGGATGATATAAATTACTGATTTTTAAAATATGAGTATAATGAAAAATTTTGTTCTTTTAAGGAACTTAATTTATTTTTTCCTAAGAATATGTTACATACACGCAGACAAAAGATATGATTACTATATGTGACAGCGCATAGAAAAAAGGAGCTAAGGGTAAAAAAAAACAATTTTCATCTTTTTTGATGTGGACAACATCTGAGCATCGAATGAGTCCGATCCCATGCCCCAAAAGTGTTCCCTCCCAGAGATATGCGCGTTTTATGAAAGTGAAGTCGACGATTCTAAGCGCAAATAGAAAGGGACCTAATCTTCAAAATGGCTCTCCTGAACAAAACTTTTCATCAATTTTTCACTTTTTTTTGATGTGGACATCTGAGCATCGAATGGGACCGATCCCATGCCCCAAAAGTGTTCCCTCCCAGAGATAAGCGCGTTTTATGAAAGTGAATCTTTAAAATGGCTCTCCTGAACAAAACTGGTTTTTAACCTTAGGTCCCTTTCTATTTTGCGCGTCATATATGGTCAAGGCTACAATAATATATTCTCTACAATACTTATAAAAGCATGTTCGTCGCATCCCTAGCATTGTTTTTTGAATTTAATTTTGACAATATGTAGTATGACTGCGGAAATATGAATATTGTTAAAAAATAACAATACGAGGGCTGCTATATATATTTCTAGCCTTATAATGAAAATGCGAATATTTATTATCAACAATTGTTTTCAAAGTATTCTCCAGCATGATTTATACACTTTTGCATGCGCTTAAGCCAAATGTCGAAGCACTTTTTCCACTCCGATTGATACACCTTCAAAACATGTTTTTTGAACCCTTCAACAGCATCTTCTGGCGACGAAAATCTTTGACAACGCATTTTTTTCTTGATCTGCGGGAATAAAAAAAAGTTATTGGGTGCCAAGTCAGGGCTGTACGGCGGATAACCCATCAATTCGACGTTTTGGTCGTTCAATAAGGCGCTGCTTTGAGCCGATTTGTCAGAACTCGCATTGTCATGGTGCAAATTGATTCGTCTTCTCTTGTTCGTATTTCGAATTTCTCCAAAGACTTCAGGCAAACGAACTGTGGTGTACCACTCAGATTTGACTGTCCTACGTTGCTCAAGCGGAGCAGTCGCCACACGACCAGTTATGCCGAAGAAACTGGCGACCAATTGCTTTGAAGTGCTTCTTCCACGAACAACTTTCGTTAGATTTGGCTCGTCTTCGAAGATCCACACGGTCGATTTCTGTTTCATATGCATAGATCCATGATTCGTCACCTGTGACGATCTTATAAACGTCTTTTGAAGCACCGCGATCATATTATTTCAAAATTTCTTTGACCCTTTTTTTAACCGATTGTAAATTGTGCGGGATCCAACGAGAAAAAACCTTTTTGACGGCCAGGTGTCCAAGCAATATCGAATATATGCTGTTGGAAGAAATGCCTAAGGATGCCTCTATCTCCCGGTATGTCACATGACTATCTTGCATTATCAGTTCACGCACGGCATCAATGTTCTCTGGCACAACAACCGTTTTTGGACGACCTTCACGACCTTCGCCTTTGAGCGAGCATCGGCAACGATTGAATTCATTAAACCAGTTTTTCACAGTGCTATAGGGTGGTGCTTCATCGCCATACAAATTTTAAGTTCACCGATGCACTCTTGTCGTCCACGTCGAAAGTTGTGAAAAATGATCGCCCGAAAATGTTCACGAGTTAATTCCATTTTTTTTTGCCAAATTGGGTTTTTCAAGTCAATGTAAACAACACAAATGATGGTCGTACGTCAAAACGTTCTGAGTACGTTTATGCTAAAAAATGTCAGACTTTTCAATGGAAATGCTAGATGGCGCCAGTAAGTATCCCTCGTAGTATTATTGCCAAATTTAGAAATGAAAATATGGTTATTATAATATGGTAGCAATTATATTAAGATGGTTGGAGCGACAAAAGTATTGGTGTTTAAGATTTATGTTAACAACTGAGCATAACAGCTATATACTTACGAGTATAGATATATAGGGTGGAGCACGGAAATTTGCCTTTTTGCACTGCAGGCTGTGGCTGCACTGTCAGTCAAAGAGAGTGTATGCGCGGCTTATAGTGGCTGACGGGAGATTTGCAATCGTCTGCCTTTCAGTTGCCATCATGCATTGGACACGTGAAGAGAGATCATTCTGTGTTGAAGCGTATTTTTCAAATGCGCTCTCGATCATTGCAGTGCAGCGTGCTTTTTCTCATTGGGTGTGTAAACAAACAAAATATGCGGTACTGGAGTGAAACAAACCCCAGAGTACTTGACCAGAGACCTCTGCATTCGGACAGCGTCACTGTGTGGTGCGCCTTATCACGAGTAGACATCATTGGCCCTTACTTTTTCCAGAATAACTGCCTTGCCGTTACTGTGAACTCCGAACAGTACTTAACTATAACACAGGATTTTTTCAGCCGGCTCTTGAGGCAATGGAATTAGAGGATAGATACATGGTTCCAACAGAATAGTGCCACTGCACAGCGAGGGTTACCATGAATTGATTGAGGCAAATGTTTCCTGAACATATATTATCTTGAGGGGTGATGTGAACTGGCCGCTACGCTCACCAGACTTAGCCCCATGCGATTTTTTCCTTTGAGGTAACCTAAGTTCGAAGGTGTATATCAACTTTCCCAACATCTTGGAAGACCTTATTAACAATATTGAGGTTGAATTTGGCAAAATATCAGTCGACATGCTTGTTAGAGTTCATGAAAAAATCAGAAAACGTATGCAGCAGCGCACAGTGGGAAAATTACGAAAAAAATTGGAAATAATTCGGCCATTTCGTTTGTAATGGTCCGATTTAAATGAAAATTTACATTGACCTTCTTGAAGTGTTACTGAGCTTAACTTTTGAACTTCATGCATCTGCGTTGAACAGGTGCTGCACAGTGGGCCCTCAAAGTTGGTCACCTCGAGTTAAAATTTTCTTTTTCAAGCCGCCAAAAGCGTATTTGTGGTCCGATCGTAATAATTTTTTCTTTAGTGAAATCTGCTGGACAAACCCAACCAAAAATGTTATTACAAATTTTTTCATATCTCGTACAATAAAAAAGATATCGGGACTTAAAGTTTTTTTTTCGAAAAATTTGCTTTGGATTTTCTGGGATTATTTTATTTTTGGGAATCAGTTTTAGGTGAATCGGGGAAAATTTAATCCTGGTTTAAAGAAAACACTTTGGTTAATGTTTTAAAAAAAGAATTGTAGCAAAATCACCAATAATATGAAAATGCCAGCTGTTCAAAGTCAACTATTGCGAAAAAAGTGGGATTTTGAGTGTTTTACGGCGAAAAGGTACCTTTACTCTTATGTCAATAACTTTAATGTTTCTTAAGTAACATACAAAAAATTTGCATTTATTTCAAAGAAAACTTTATGCTTAATACAAATAATAAGCAATTGTGACCCTAGTCGGTACTTTTCTTGCTCCAGGCGTCTCCAAATATGGGCATTTTTTTCAAAAAAAATTGAGTTTGAGCTCAAATAAAAAAAATCGCCACACTGCTGGCCCAATTTGGTGCTATAAGTCAGTTAACTACATATGTTTTCTAAAATCCCAAGCAAAGAAATTTTGCGGGAGGCCATTTCTAGGACAAAAAAAATGAGTTTTTGTTAAAAAATCCCATTTCTGGGATTTTGTTTTCCCCTGTGTCAAATTTTAGAAAAGTGGCAACTCCAATTTTTTTTTTGAATAAGTTTTTCATTTTGTCACAAAAATATTGATACTACGTAAAAAAATCAGGTTTATATCTCCAACCAGCAAAATTTTACAGTGGTCTGAAATATTGACTTTTTTTGCTACCTTCACAAAAAAAATTTTTTTTCTCGTTTTTATCAATTATTATTCAACATATTGAGTTAATTGCATTCTTTTTTATAATCTGTTAAAACTAGAGGTAATTACCTTTCCATTGGTACATAAAAAGTATATCCTTTTACCTACACTTATAACAGCACGTGCGCTGGAATAAGTCCCCTTTGAGTAAAGTATGAATTTTATAGGTAAGAATACCAATTTTAAAAATTCTCGTACCTATCCATAAATAGCAAAAATATATATTTTTACCATTATTGTTTACCTATTGTGTAAAAACGGAAAATGGGTAGTATTGTATAGTATGGATCTAGGTACCTAAACATTCATTCTTATATGTTTTGGGGGAATACCTGTCCCCTATGTCCGGAATATTGTGCAACATTTTAGGCGAATGTACCTGGGTACATAAAAATTCATTGTTATAAATGTATTTTTGGGGAATACCTGGTATTTTAGTCAAGTATTAATTGCGGATATTATTGTGATTACCTGTAAGTATTACTCATTGATATAAGAACCGCCGATTTTGTATGGGTTTATCATAACAAATTAATCCGCCATGACGATAACACTCCTTGTTCAAGAACTTGTTGAATTTTTAAAAAACACCAAACTTCGGAAAATGGAGAACAGAGTAGCATATTTAATAGAGTGCATAGAGTCAACATATAGCGAGATAACACAATCTAACGAAAGCAGCAAAGTATTAAATTTTTTGAAAAAATTTGACCGGCTCATGGAGAAGTATCACAGGAATTATTCAAGATTACCAACTGAGTGGCTCGACAGTATAATTGAATTTAAAACTGTCCCTGCTTTAGGAATACGACGATCTATGTCCAAAGGCAAAGAAACAACGGTTGTCGGCTGAGATGGCAAATCATTCACCTTCAAAGATTTGTGATACATTCAAGGAATTACTGACGGTGGAAAATCGGCCATCTAGCGCAAAAAGAATTGCAGACGTGTTAACGGAAGCATCACCAAGGCGGCTCCAACGCATTGAAAGAAGTATTGCAACACCATGTCCTGGTTTTAGCGAGGAAGAAGCATTAGCTTTAATCATCGAATTGGGATTGAGTAAGAACAAGTACACTCATTTAAGAAGAATGCTGCTTGATAAAGGATGTGACATGTTTCCCGCATACAACCGAATAAAGGAACGAAAAATGGAAATTTTGCCAAACCCAGTGATAATTACAGAAAAGGCCGGCAGCGTTAGTTTGGAACTACTTCTCCAAAATACTGCCAGTAGGATAATAACAACATTGAATGAGGAACAACTAAAAAAAATCAACAACAGCCATCTTCAATTAATATGCAAGTGGGGATGTGATGGTTTGTCAGCACTTTCGGAATACAAACAATGCTCTGATAGCCAATCTACCCAGATCGAATTCAAGAGCGTATTCATGGCATCTTTGGTTCCTCTGAGGTTAAATTTAGACTCTACCTTACCTTCAACTTCGCGCAGAAAATCAAACCCTACTGAAGCAATATGGCGTAATCCAACACCTGGCTCCAAAATTTATTGCAGACCAATCTCCTTCGTATATCATAAAGAAACGAGTGATTTAACTAAAGCCATCACAGACAAATTAAAAGATGATATTTCGAGATTAGAAGATTTTGCATTTAAATTCGACAGGTATTCTATTACAATATCTTTTAAAATGTTCCTGACAATGGTAGATGGAAAAGCCGCAAACGATATTACAGGAAACAAATCTAGCTGGAAGTGTTTCATTTGCAATAAAAGCAAAGTTAATTTTTCAAACGCTTCGAATAATTCAGTAGTCAATGAAGATACCCTTGAGTTTGGAATAGCACCGTTACATGCTCGAATCAGGTTTCTAGAACACTTTCTAAACCTTGCTTATGACATTAAGTATAAATCTATACCAGGAAATGAAAGGAAAAACATTCGAGCTAACAAAGAAATGCATGAAATGAGAGCAAGTGAAAAAAAAAGAATTCAAGATGCATTTAAACAACAAACTGTCCTAAATATTTCTAAACCACGCTCGAACTTTGGGAATACAAATGATGGAAACACTGCCAGAAGATTCTTCGCAGACTATAATACAGCTGCAGAAATAACTGGAATCAATAAGGAGTTGATTCGAATGGTTAATATATTGCTTTTAGCTCTGAATTCCAAACAAAAGATTAATTCCGATAAATTTGGAGTTAACGCCGAACGAATTTTAAAAATGCTTGCTGATCTCTATCCCTGGAAAGATCTAACGCCAACTATACACAGAGTCCTGTTCCATGGGAAACAAATAATCGAGTCTCACCTTCTCCCTATAGGCGAGTTAACTGAAGAACCACAAGAAGCTAGAAATCGAGACTTCAGATATGTTCAACAATTTTCCACAAGAAAATGCTCAAGAATAGCACAAAACGAAGACTTACTTAATAGTTTATTATTATCTTCAGATCCTTTTTTATCCTCCATGAGAAGTAAGTTGACTTCGTACCACGAAATGACGCATGGAGACGAAGAAGAATTTTCTGATTTATTAGATATGCTGGACGTGGAATAAAATCATTTAAGTTTAATGTTTTTTAATTATAAGATTTATTTAAATGTTAATTTATTTAAAAAAAGTTTTTCACAAAAAATGAAGTCAATAGCATCTTTTTATTCAAATTTTCTATCTGCAACAATTAAATTACTTTTTTGCGATTGGAAATGTGTAAATTTGATTTTTTTAAATGCAACAACATTGATCTCTCACAAAATGAAATTGCTATTTACCAAAAAAATTAATATTTTACTCAAAGGGGTCTTATTCCAGCGCACGTGCTGTTATAAGTGTAGGTAAAAGGATATACTTTTTATATACCAATGGAAAGGTAATTACCTCTAGTTTTAACAGATTATAAAAAAGAATGCAATTAACTCAATATGTTGAATAATAATTGATAAAAACGAGAAAAAAATTTTTTTTTGTGAAGGTAGCAAAAAAAGTCAATATTTCAGACCACTGTAAAATTTTGCTGGTTGGAGATATAAACCTGATTTTTTTACGTAGTATCAATATTTTTGTGACAAAATGAAAAACTTATTCAAAAAAAAAATTGGAGTTGCCACTTTTCTAAAATTTGACACAGGGGAAAACAAAATCCCAGAAATGGGATTTTTTAACAAAAACTCATTTTTTTTGTCCTAGAAATGGCCTCCCGCAAAATTTCTTTGCTTGGGATTTTAGAAAACATATGTAGTTAACTGACTTATAGCACCAAATTGGGCCAGCAGTGTGGCGATTTTTTTTATTTGAGCTCAAACTCAATTTTTTTTGAAAAAAATGCCCATATTTGGAGACGCCTGGAGCAAGAAAAGTACCGACTAGGGTCACAATTGCTTATTATTTGTATTAAGCATAAAGTTTTCTTTGAAATAAATGCAAATTTTTTGTATGTTACTTAAGAAACATTAAAGTTATTGACATAAGAGTAAAGGTACCTTTTCGCCGTAAAACACTCAAAATCCCACTTTTTTCGCAATAGTTGACTTTGAACAGCTGGCATTTTCATATTATTGGTGATTTTGCTACAATTCTTTTTTTAAAACATTAACCAAAGTGTTTTCTTTAAACCAGGATTAAATTTTCCCCGATTCACCTAAAACTGATTCCCAAAAATAAAATAATCCCAGAAAATCCAAAGCAAATTTTTCGAAAAAAAAACTTTAAGTCCCGATATCTTTTTTATTGTACGAGATATGAAAAAATTTGTAATAACATTTTTAGTTGGGTTTGTCCAGCAGATTTCACTAAAATACGCTTTTGGCGGCTTGAAAAAGAAAATTTTAACTCGAGGTGACCAACTTTGAGGGCCCACTGTGCAGCACCTGTTAAACACAGATGCATGAAATTCAAAACTTAAGCTCAGTAACACTTCAAGAAGGTCAATGTAAATTTTCATTTAAATCGGACCATTACAAACGAAATGGCCGAATTATTTCCAATTTTTTTCGTAATTTTCCCACTGTGCAGCGTGTGGACAGCGAAGGTCGACATTCGCCAGATACATTATTTAAAACCATGTAATTTAAAAATTTATTTTTCTAAGGTTTATAATTTGTTTTTGTTTCATTCCCAAAATAAGCAAATAACCACTGTCCACCCTGTATATAGATTATAGACTAACGTACATACATGTATGTATGTATGTCTGTTCTAAAGTATATAGCCATTGTTCATAGTTTTATCACTTTCATTGCTTGGGGTCTGAGGCGTTCATCGAAACTGCAGTTGCGCCTGCATGCAACTTAAAGTCTTATTAACTGCCTTTTGAATGCTTTTTGGTTTCTTCGAACGAAATCTTCAATAGAAACATGGTCTTAAATCTCACTAGCTAATTGTGATGTAATTTTAAATAATTTACTTAAAAAATATCTTTTGTTAAATAACAACTTTACCCAATTCTAAGAAATAATTTTAGTGATCCTAGTATGGTTGAGGCGAATCATGCTATAGTTATAAGGATGATAGCATGGTTGCGTGTGAATCATACTATGGGTATGAGGATAATACTATGGTCGTGTGTAAAGCAGACAATGGTTGTGAGGATAATAATATGGTTTAGGGATCATAGTATTGTTGAGGGGAGTCGTACTATGGTTGTAGGATGACAACATGGTCGCGTGTTAATCATACTATGGATGTGATGATAACATACTATGGCTTTGAAACATACTATGGTTTGCGGATTATAATATAGTTTTGTACATCATAGTATGGTTTAGTGTGATTCATAACATGTTTGAAGGGATCATAGTATATTTATGTGTGAATCATACTATTGTTGTGAGGATCATAATATTGTTGTGCCGCAGCTATATACCCAACAATAGTATGAGGCTTTTCAAACATGTCCCTCCAACCATACTTTTTTTCTGCGTGTACGTTTTATGAAGAAGTTTCAGTCTCCTCCGAATAAAGACTTTACATTCTATATTTGTAGATTCATACAAACACGTCCTATAATTTAAGTACCTACGAGTATACTCGTATGTCTATACTTAGTAGGGACATAAATACTGTTACACACGTTTTATGCTGTAAAATAAAAAGCACTGAATGTTTTTGGATCAAATATTTTTTAATATGTTTATTGATGTATATTGTATCCAAAAAGAATCTACTTATTTTAAATGTCCGTCCTTTGCCGTTACACACGCCTAAGTCGCACGCCCTAAGTCACACTGGCCAATTGTCAATAGCTGCACGAACCTCGTCCATTGGAAAATTAGCCACAGCTCGAACCAACGCAGTCTTAAGAGATCCAATGTTGGGGTATCTTTTGTGACAAACCTTGTCCTCTAAAATCGTCCACAATTTGTAATCCAATGGGTTCAAATCTGGATTGCCTGAGGGCCACTCTTCAAAGGAAATGAACGCTGACAAGTTATTTCGAAGCCATTTCTGGGACGTTTTAGCCTTATGGACCGGCGCAGAATCCTGCTGGTAAGTCCATGGCTGGTTTTGGAACAGGGAATTGTTAAGAGGTTTCACAACAGCTTCCAAAACGGCTTCTTGGTAAACTTTGGCCGATTTTTTGTTTAATTGTTCGCAGAAATGCAGGTCAGTGACCCCATCGTAAGAGACACCCCACCAAACCATGACTGAAGCTGGGTGATGACCCTTTTCCACAGATGCTTTCTTAGATGACCGCGCATACACTCTATCATTTTGCTTGTTAAATTTTTCCTGAACTGTAAAAATTTTTCATCGGTGATCCGGTACGTCATTTGAAAGCCCCAAGTCTTTTTTAATGATTCGACTCATGGGCTTTTGGGTGAAATACATCTCACGGGCCATGATTTTCTGTTTTCGGAGCGGATTATTGTGAGTTATTATTTAACGGCTTTGATGACATGTGGCGGTCTTTTACATCTTCAGTCTCCTCAAACAGTTTTATGCATCGGTAGACGAACATGCGGCCGGAGCCTTTTGAAAATATCGCTTTTTCATTACACACTTAAAAAGCGCTATTACAGCGATACGGTCCGCATTATCTGACCACTCCATGATGAAAGTTGAAACAATTTTAAAATCCCGTTACAGACTAACGCTATTGAGGTTAGCTCTCAAACCCCATATGACATTAACGGGGTATATTCAGTTCTACTATTGAAATGGGTGTGTTCAATGTTGTAACAGTATTTATGTCCTTACTAAGTATTGTTGCTCACTTGTTTTGACGGTTTTTTTTGGCCCTTTACTTTAAATAATACAATTCAATTTATATTAGGATTCTTGGTAAAATTTGTTTCTATTTAAATAAACATATGTGACGCGCAAAATAGAAAGGAGCCTAAGGGTAAAAATCAGTTTAGTTCTGGAGAGCCATTTTAAAGATTTAGATACGTGTATCTTTGGTGTACCATCACTTTCATAAAACGTGCATATCTCTGGTAGGGAACACTTTTGGGGCATGGGATCGGTTTCATGTGATGCTCAGATGTTGTCCACATCAAAAAAAGTGAAAATTGATGTTTTTACCCTTAGGTCCCTTTCTCTATGCGCTGTCACATATATGATATTTAAAATTAGTCGCTTGTTTTGCTTTCCCTAGAAAAATCTTTAATCTACTTTTTATACCAAAAAGTCGACTTTAGATATGTTTGTAATAGTCGAAAGTCCACTTTAAGCCTTAAGTATGTATCCCTTTCAGCTAGATTATGAGGTTCAGCTCACAAACTATCTCACACGAAAAGCTGGTTGTGACTTTTCGGCCAAGTTAAACACACAATACTACGTTTGAATTCTATTTCTAATAATATTTGTTTTATATAACTTAGATGCAAATTATTGTAAAAGCTTGTAAACAATATAAACAGCTGGTGTGAATTTAAAACAGCAGGCCAACATAAAGTTGGCACCACTTCAATCGACTAACCCTGTAGTTCACAAATATCAAGATGATTGACGTGCGACACCATTTGCAAAATGTATAACATTTTCCGATAGGGTGATTATAATGCGATACCTTGTAGTTTCACTCTTTTGACAGTTATCATCCTTTATCAGACGGGAGATCGAAAGGACGGACAGCACAAGATTGTCTTAGAATTTTTCTCCCATCAATATTTTGAGGGGTTCCAAATGGAATTACCCCACCTTTTGGGTATAAAAACCTAGAAATGTTTCATTCATTATAACTTCATATATAGGGTGGGCCATTTTAAATTTGAATCGGCTGTAGAAAAAAGTATTAACATTTTTTTTAAAAATTCAGGTTGAACTTTGTCATTTAACATTGGATGGAACACCATCCAATGCGTTTCCACTTTGCCCTAAGGGCCGAGGATTGTTTCACAGGAGATGAAGAATTTTACCGAAAAATCGTGCTTTCAGATGAAGTTTATTTTCATCTTAGTGGTTTTGTCAATAACAAAATTGCCGTATATAGGGTTCAGAGAACCCACACGTAACTATTGAAAAACCAATGTATCCACAACGAGTCAGTGTTTGGTGTGGATTTTGGGCTTGCGGCATCATTGGGCCATTTTTCTTCGAAAATGAGGAAGGTGAGCTCAACAAATGTTTATTTCCAAAAATTCAAGAGAAGGGCATGAACGACATTTGGTTCCAACAAGACGGGGCCACATGTCGCAGAGCCAACGCAACCATTGATATTTTGCGCACTGTTTTTGAAAATCGAATAATCAGCCAAAATTGTGATATCAATTGGCCGCCTCGGAGCTGTGGCTTACATATTTTTTGTGGGGTGCCATAAGGATAAATGTTAAGCAAAGCATCCAGAGTCAATTGAAGTGTTGAAACATTAAGGAGGGTTGATCGGATGAGGTACTGCCGAGCCAATTGTGGTAGTCAATGAATGATACGATTATTGTGTTTCATTATTAAAAAAAATAAAAATAAAATAATTAAATGACAAAGTTCAACCTTTCCAATAAAACTAGAAATTTGAAAAAAAAATGTTTACATCGCCCACCCTGTGTTTATAAACATACGCTTACATTACAAAACAACGAAATTAGTTCGGTTAAGTAAACGTCCGTTTGCATTCTTGGACGAAAGTGTACAATTCTGGTGTAACCCACCTGTTCGCCCCTGGTAATAACTCCTCTTCGTCCAATATCAAATTAATTATTTGTATACCTTTTCCTTTGCACACTCAATTTTCTTGCGAAAACTTCGTCGGTTTGGGTTTTGTTTTTCTTCGTTCTGCAACGTTTTTTGTTTGTGTATTTTGTTCTTTTTTGTTTTAGCAAAAACAACAACAAGATTTTGAATTCCATTGCATGTCGTGTTGTGCATGTTTGGTTGGTATCGGTTGTGTTGTGTTATGTTTTGATGCCGCAACAACGTGTCGCATGCAACTTGCAACATGTTGCCGCTGTGCAATAACTTCCAGTGAATCCAACATGTTCGTATGGTGGTGGTTGTTGTGGATTTTTGCCGGATAACGGTTGTTGGGTTGCAGAGTTCATTCTTGGTTGCGACTGGAAAATGCGTGCAAACGTGAAGTAAAGTTTAAAGCAAGCGAATTTGAAGGAATTTAAGAAGTTTTGGGTAAAACAAAATTTGGACGTGCCACGTTTTTCTGTAAACGTACATTTTAACTAATTTTTACTAAATCCGTTTTTAACAGCTCGAAATATTAATATTAAATATTAATAATCAAAAGACGTTTATAAGATCGTCACAGGCGACGAATCATGAATCTATGCATATGAGCCCGAAACAAAACAGCAATTGGCCGTGTGGGTCTTTGAAGACAAGCCAAATCCAACGAAAGTTGTTCGTGGAAGAAGCACTTCGAAGCAAATGGTCGCCTGTTTCTTCGGCAAAACTGGTCATGTGGCGACTATTCCGCTTGAGAAACGTAGGACGGACAATTCTGAGTAGTACACCACAATTTGTTTGCCTGAAGTCTTTGGAGAAATTCGAAAAACGAACAAGAGAAGACGAATCATTGTGCACCATGACAATGCGAGGTCTCACACATCGGCTCAAACCAGCGCCTTTTTGACCGGCCAAAACGTCGAATTGATGGGTCATCCGCCGTACAACTTGGCACCCAATGACTTATTTTTATTCCCGCACATGAAGAAAAAAAGCGTGGTCAACGATTTTAGTTGCCAGCTTTCAAAGCGTTGAAGCGTTCAAAAACCAAGTTTTTAAGGTGTCTCAATCGGAGTGGAAAATATGCTTCGACAATTGGTTTGAGCAAAAGTGTAATAATCATGCTAGAGAATACTTTAAAAACAATAAAACCAAATTTGATGACAAATATTCGCATTTTCATTATTAGGCCAGAAATATGAATATCAGCCCTCGTATTAGTGGAGTTTTAGGTCTAGCCTCGGTAACTAAGACTGGATAGAAAAACCGCAATATTAAAGTTAATTGTTAACAAAAAGCGTCAATTTTGTACAGAAAAGCATAAAATTGGTAAAGGGTGAAGCGCGGTTATTTGCTTATTTGGGAATTAACTAAAAAACATTTTGAACCTAAGAATTTTTTTATATTTTAATTATATTGAACAGTAAGGGAATTTTTAAATTACATGGTTTTAAAAAGTGCCTCTGGCAAATGTCGACCTTCGCTATGCACACACTGCTGCATACGTTTTCTGAAATTTTCATGAACTCTAACAAGCATGTCGACAGGTATTTTGCCAATTTCAGCCTCAATATTCTTAATTAGGTATTTCAAGATGTTGGGACGGTTGATATACACCTTCGACTTCAGTTAACCCCAAAGGAAAAAATCGCATGGGGCTAGGTCTGGTGAGCGTGCTGGCCAGTTCACACCACCCATCCAAGAGATAACCCGTCCGGGAAACATTTGCCTCGAACAATTCATGGTAACACTCGCTGTGTGTGCAGTGGCACCATCCTGTTGGAACCATGTACCCTCTAATTGCATTGACTCAAGAGCCGACTGAAAAAAATCCTGTGTCAAAGTCAAGTACTGTTCGGAGTTCACGGTTACGGCAAGACGCTAATTCTGGAAAAGTAAGGGGCCAATGATGCCTACTCGGATATGGCTAACCACACAGTGATACGGTACGAATGCAGAGGTCTCTGGTGAAGTTCTCTGTGGTTTGTTTCACTTCAGTACCGCATATATTGTTTGTTTACACATCCACTGAGAAAAAACACGCTGCACTGCAATGATCGAGTGCGCATTTGAAAATACGCTTCAACACAAAATGAGCTCTCCTCACGTGTCCAATGCATGATGGCACCTAAAAGGCAGACGAATACAAATCTCCTATCAGCCACGCACACTCTCCACTCTCTTCGACCAAAAGTGCCGCCAAAGCCTGCAGTGAAAAAAAGGAAATTACCGCGCTCCACCCTGTATATGTCTTGAGGAATAATAAAAAAATAGAAAAGCAGAAGTTAATTTTTAAACCAGTTTAGTACTTAGCCTCTATCCCGGCTAAGTGCTAAAACTGCTGCAACAAAATTATTTTTCGATTTTTTTTTAAATCAAGTACAGCAAGGTTTTTCCTATAGATATGCAATTGACACTTTTTGTTAACAAAAGACATAACTATTGCGGTTTTGCTATGCACAACTACTTATATTATTGATCGTCAAACAAATCAAAGACGATCAAGACATGTCAGTTCGTCTGTGTGTCTGTTAAAAACAGGATAACGGCCAAACAAATTAAGTTGGATCCAGTAATATACGCAAAGGCGTATTCTCACAAGCTGTGTGGGATCCAAACTAGGTCATCTTAAGGACTAAATAAATCGAATTATCGATTCATTTTAAAGTTTTGGCTGAAGGAGTCCAGAAGTCACTTCAGTAGCAAATTCACGGTGAAGGAGTACATAATACGAGAGTTACTAATGTTTTCTGGTCCAGATAACACTAAATGTTGCCTGGCGCCATCTGACATTTCAATTGCAAAGTTTGACATTTTTTAGCATAACCGTATGATGGTCGTACGTTTTGACGTACGACCATCATTTGTGTTGTTTACAGTGACTTGAAAAAGTCAATTTGGCAAAAAAAAAATGGAATTAGCTCGTGAACATTTTCGTGCGATCAATCGTGGCCAGCGCTTGCTCAAAGACGAAGGTCGTCCAAAAACGGCCGTTGTGCCAGAGAACATTGAACATTGATGAATTGGTAATGCAAGATCGTCATCTGACATATCGTGAGATAGAGGCATCCTTGTGCATTTATTCTACCAGCATACATTCGATATTTCATGAACACCTGGCCGTAAAAAAGGTTTGATCTCGTTGGATCCCGCACATTTTGACAACCGCTCAAAAAAAAACTCGTGTCGATTGGTGCAAAGAAGTTTAGAAAAAATACGATTGCGATGCTGCTGCATATGAGCCCGAAACAAAACAGCAATCGACCGTGTGGTCTTCGAAGACGAGCCAGGTACAAGGAAAGTTGTTCGTGGAAGAAACCTGTCATGTGACGACTGTTCCGCTTGAGTAACGTAGAACGGTTAATTCTGAGTGGCACACCACAATTTGTTTGCCTAAAGTCTTCGGAGAAATTCGAAAAACAAACAAGAGAAGACGAATCATTGTACGTTGTCCATGACAATGTGAGCTCTCACACATCTTGACGGCCAAACCGTCGAATTGATAGGTCATCCGCCGTAGAGCCCACCCAATGATTTCTTTTTATCCCCGTACATCAAGAAAAAAAATACGTAGTCAACGATTTTCGTCTCCAGAATATGCTATTGAATCGTTCAAAATTCATGTTTTGGAGTTGTCTCAATCGAAGTGGAAAAAGCGCTTCGACAATTTTGTTTGGAACAAGAATGAAATTTATTGAAATTGGACCACATTAGTCCATATTTTATTTCAGAAAGTACCGTTCTAAAAGACACACAATTTATCCGATTTCTTACAAAGGCACTTATAAACTGTGCTGAAACTGTGCCACATAGGTCGAGATTTTCGTATAACCCCTATACAAAGGTCCTTCCTGATTTCAGAACCCACTGCTTTATATTCGCATACTCGTATAACACCCATATTTAGTCCAGAGCATTACGAGTACCCAAAACATATCTCTGGTGAAATTAGACCATATCGGTCTATGTTTTCGATAAGGTCCCTTACAAAGGTCTCTACAGATTTGAGGTCCATCAGTTCTTGAAGCCACAATTACACCCGTTTACTGCCAAATTGGTACATGGCACGTTCTGGGCGACCATTTATTAATTGTTGTAAAAATAGATTGCATAGGTCCATATTTTCCTTTAGCCCCTACATAAAGGTCCTTTCATATTTTAGAATCTGGTCTTTGCAAGCAGAGTTACAAGCGTCTAACACCAATGCTTTGTAACATTAGACCATATGGGTTCATGTTTTCGAATAGGCCCCACACAAAGGTCCCTTCCCATTTGACGTCCTGCAGTTCTAGAAGCCACAAATTATTATTATAAGAGAAATCCGTCCCCCTAACCTCTTCCTTACCTCTCTCTCCAACAAACTGAGAGATGCAGCAAGTAGTGTGAATGAAGACTTTTAGAAATGATATTCTAATTGGAAACTACGTTTTCACATTTGTCGGAACTAAAGATCTATTCACAACATGGGCGACACTAACCACTGTACGAACAAACATGTTGCGGCCAGTGACTGGAATAAGCAACAACCATGTTGTAACATGTTCGCAGCACAGGCACACATCGAACATTTTCGATGGCGGCGGCTGCAAACAGCAACCAAATCAACGGGCATTTAGTTTACGCTGAGAATTCGTGGAAAGTGGTTGAGCGAACGGAACGTAATTGCGAAGCGAAAACACAAACGGTCGTTTTAAGTGATGTCACACACAATTTAAAGTTGAAAGGAGTTTGAATGAAATTAGAAATAAAAAAAAATTGCAAACCGGAAAAATTTAAGAAAAATCAAGAGTGAATGTGGAAAATATTGCAAACGGATATAAGAAATTTTTGAGAAAACAGGAAATCCGCTAATAAAAAGAAGAAAGGAAAAAAAATCAAAAATACAGAGAAGCCGACCGAGAGCAAGTGAATGAAATTGATTGAGTGAAAACATATGGAGGAAACAGATGCGAATGCGTTTAAAAGCAAAATTAGTGCACATTAAAAGAAAATTGTGAAAAAAACCAAAAATAGTCTTGAAAATATAAAAGAAATTTTGAAATTGTAGTGAACTTGTTACATCCGGTAAATGCCAGTGCAAGAAAAATAAATCTCAGAAGAGAGAGTATAAAAACGAATTGAGTGCAAAAATTAACGGAGATCATTTTAGCAGTTGCTAGAATTGAAACGAATATTTGGCGGGATTTTGCAAACAAGTCTCATGCTGAAAAGAAAAAGTTGAAAATATATAAAGGCAGAAGTTAGCCAAGGAAAATAAAAAGAGAAAACACTAAAAAATATGTTGAGAAAAATGTTTAAATAAAGTGTCAGAATAACAAAGAATTTCCTGGATTAAACCGGCGTCTTAACCCTCCTGAATATCACCGAGAACTCTGCGTCTCGACCCTCCAACCTCACCCACACTTGATTAGAAACACTGATAATGGAGGACGAATTACGTTGCCCCACTTGCAAACAGCTATTTGCTAATCCCGTTTTGCTGCCCTGCTTCCATGCCCTTTGCTTGGGCTGCGCTTTGGATATACAGACACCCTATACACCCGGTGCCATTTTGGCCTCGGTCACTGGCGGTTCGTCGTCCTTGAATGGTGGCACCATCCACAGTGTAGCCGCCACAATTCATCCCCATCCTGCGGGTGCGGTTTCCGGTCATCATTCACACACTCATACACACCCTTCGACCCGACATTCGTCGAATAGTTCAGCCGCTAGCACTGCCAGCTCGGCCACCGGTTCTGAATCGGTGACTTCAGATCAGGATCAATCGGATAAGGTTAGCATTTTGAGTGAGGCCGACTCGGGTGTGGTCTGCTGCTCGAACACTTCGCGACCGGTGTCATATGCCGGCACGGGCCACTTATCCAATCTCTTACAAGGCGCTGCCTCAGCACCACCTGGTGCTGCCTTTAGTCTCACTTGTCCTCTCTGTCGCAAAATTGTGTTCTTCGACGAGGGTGGTGTACGCAATCTACCCCCCTATAGGGCTATGGAGTCGATTGTAGATCGTTTCTGTGCTCGCGAGGCATTGCGTTGCCAGATGTGCGAAACGGATCCGAAAGTCGCCTCACTCGTGTGCGAACAATGTGAGATCCGATATTGCGACGCCTGTCGCGAACTGTGTCATCCGGCTAGAGGACCGTTGGCCAAACACAACTTGGTTAAGCCGAAGGGGGCAGCTCAGCAGCGTGAATCGGTGTGTGGAGAGCATGAGGAGATTTTGTCCATGTACTGTTTGACATGTAAGATTCCAGCGTGCGCTGATTGCATCAATGATCAACGTCATCCTCAACATGAAGTGCAGCCGATAAGCACCACTTGCAAGGCACAAAAGGTAAGTGTGTGTGAAGGACTTTTGAAGTGGAAAAGTGTCGTGAAAATTTTATCAAGAAAATTGAGATGCAATACTTTAAGCGGCAGTGATGAAATTTTGTAAAATGGGGTACCCTTCCGCAGATAAAGATAAACAATTCTTTTGTTTGGCTGAAAAGTTTTTTAGTCCAATTTTCTCAATCACTTCCGAGCTCTTCATATCGAAAATCGAACCCTCGTAGATACTATTTCAAAAAAAAATCAATATTTTTTTTATTATTTTATTTGTACTATATATACTATATATGTGACAGCGCATAAAAAAAGGGACCATTTTTTGATGTGTACAACATCTGAGCATCGAATGAGACCGGAGACCCTTTAAAATGGGTCTCCTGAACAAAACTGGTTTTTACCCTTATGTTCCTTTCTATTTTGCGCGTCACATATATACATAGCTTGAGATTTTACTTATCGTTTTAAAATCAGGTAACATTATCAGGCAAAAAAAGAAAGTAAAAAACTTTTTTTATATGTAAAAAAAACTAATATGATTTCTTTGAAAAACGGTTGAAAAGTGTTTATCCAAAATTAATTTTATCATGTTTTGGGCCCTCAAGTCCACTCTCCAACGCATTGTGACAATTATCTTAACGCAATTTCCAATTAGTTTCTCCCTTTGGTTTCATCATTCATTCACTTCTGGTATTTTCTTTACCCTCTGCATAGTTTTAATTGTCGTTTAAAACTGTTTACTCATTTTGGTGCTTTTCCCCCTCCACATATTTTGTGCGCCATCCCGCTAAATTAAATATTTTTTTAGTACCTTTTTAATTTTGCACTTTTTTGACCTTTTCTTATTCCCATCGATTACTGTAAATGTGCAGTGACTCCTTTAGAGGGACTAACCAAAATGATTTTTATGGTGCGACCTAACAAAATAAAAGTCACTAATTGATTTTAATATAGGACTTATAAATGAAAGTGACCAGCTGACTTTTATTGATGACTTTTAAAATAATTATTTATTTAAATAAAAATCACTGAATGACTTTAACAAATAAAAACCATCAATATGGGCTTAGGACATGGTTATTTAAATTTTAAATATATTATTGAACGAGCTTCCGGAATATTTAGTACGTACCAACAATTTTTTTGTTGCTTAAAAAGTTTATAAAACACTTTTTTTTAAATCAAATAAATCTTGTTTTATTATTTTTTTGGGGGTAATAAAATACTTATAATTGTTACAGGTAGCACAGCTGCCTCAGCTGAAGTTTATAGGTTCCTGAAGAGTGATACTAAGTACTGTAAAAACTTGTTTTTAAACAACTGGATCGACTAACTAAAGAAAAAATACTTTCTGTAAACTAGAAGTTTAAAAAATATTCGCAATGTATGATTATTATTAAAGCAGAAACCGAATAAAACAATTAATCGGAACTATCATAGAAACCAATGATGTCAGTATTGGTTTTGAAAACGATAAGAAAAAATGATTTGGTGTCATAAAAACCAATGTTATCGGTTTTATCATTGGTTCGAACATTGGTTTTATTTACATTCAAAATGGACAAAACCAACTTGGTTTCATGACACCAAATAAAACCAACATTGGTTTGCAAAAACGACAATTAGCAAAACTGACATGGTTTCTATGACAGCCCTGAATTTTTTTAAAAGTCAATTGATATTTTGCTTTAATGCAAATGTCACACAGCTCAATGACAAAATGATATATACCAATGAATGTATTTTTTTAACGAGCTTAAGATTTAACAAAAAACTTTTTTTAGTTGATTCTGAAAAAGAAGCAACAAAAAGGTCTCGAACCAGAATAAAACCTGTTGAAAGACCGAATAAATGTAAACAAAAACATATTTAATCTTGTGATTTTTATGCAAAACTGATCAAAAAATCTTGTGATTTTTATGCAAAACTGATCAAAAAATTACATCTTTTCAATAAAACTTTTAAAAGTTTTATTGAAAGTCCTTAACAAAAATCAATTAATAATTTTTATTCGTTAAGTTGGCTTAAAAAGGCGGAAGGATCCAATGCATACATTCACGATAAGCGCAACAATAATAATCAGGGGTAATAAAAACAGGGACACGGGCTAAAAAAGATCAAAAAAGGACAAAATTAATAAAGTCCCAAATAAAAAATAAAATTTGGCCGGTTGGTGCTGCAACAAATGTCTAAAGGGGGAAAAGGGACAAAAAAGGACAAGAACGAGTAAAATGTATAAACGACAATTAAAAACTATGCAAGGTATAGGAAATATCACAAGTAAATGAATTCACCATTCAACCAAAGGAAGAAACTATGTGAGAATTGTGTTAAGGCTGTCACCATAGC
This sequence comes from Hydrotaea diabolus, assembly GCA_963513945.1. Classification (NCBI taxonomy): domain Eukaryota; kingdom Metazoa; phylum Arthropoda; class Insecta; order Diptera; family Muscidae; genus Hydrotaea; species Hydrotaea diabolus. The sequence continues at coordinate 210,555,580 of OY740717.1, forward strand.
TTGAGAACCCAACAAGGCATAAAGAAACATTTTTAGTTAACACGAAGAAGAAAATTGATGGAAAAGGGGAGAACTGAGACAAAATGGGAAAAATAAAAATCGAAAATTTATGTTTGTCCTGTTAGTGTTTTAAAGATTTTAATATATATTTTTTTTAATTTTTTCTTTTTGGTCCCTTTTCTATTGCGTTTTAGTGTGTTTTTGGGCCTTTGCTATATATGTTAATGTCTTTATAAATAAATAAAAGTGACCAACTGATTTTTATTGATGATTTTTATAAAAGAAAGTGACCAGCTGACTTTTATTGACGACTTCTAAAAATAAAAGTCACAGGCTGATTTTTATTTAATTAAAAATTACTGACTGACTTGAATAATAAAAGTCATAAGTATGGGCCAACGGTTATTTAAATTCTAAATACTTTATATTATTGAACGAAATTCCGCTGTTGGGTCGGAAAATTTAATACGTACTTAAAAAATTTATAACGATCATTAATCATCAGTTTCTAAAAAAACTGAGATTGAGACATATTTATGTCTCTATCTCAGTTTCTTTAGATGTTGCCAACCACTCTCTTGGAACAATTTCAAAGCAGTTTTCCTTTTTGACCCGAATTTTTCCCATTTCCTCATTTTTAACTTTTTATACCTTCCTTCAAGGAGTGGAAGGTATACTTCCGTTTGAAACACCATAAAATACTGATCGGAGACCCTATGAAGTTCATATATTACTGATCGTCATAAAATTTTAAGACGATCTAGCCATGTGTGTCTTTTGACGATAGCAGTCAAACAAATAAACTTAGGATCCTAAAATTTAGCATGATGACTTTTGGTCTTGGGGTATAGCCATAAGCTGTTTGGGATTGCAAATGGGTGCAATCAGCCCAGGGGGATACAATTTTCCTATTAAACGACTTAAGGTACCTCAGTAAAGAGTACACTTTTTGTGTTTTTGCTGGACAATTCTTGATTTTTTGTGGACGGACAATTAATTAAAATGAGTGCCGTTAGTGGGGAACAATTATTTCATCTTGGTTTTAAACTTTGATTCAGATTAAAACAAATTAAATATGATAATTTAATTAATGTTTTATTTATAATAGACGAACCCCTTGAAAAAGTCAACAAAAATTGACGAAACGTCGGGAAAAATGAAATAAAAAGGAATTTTTATTTATAACAATTTAGGTCATAATAGCTTACTTAGCTTGAACTTTTTCGATAAATTTTAAAAATACTTAATGTGATCATGAAATCCAATTTGCAATTACTCTAGAGCATAACTTTGTGTTTTCTTTTTATATGAAAACAATATGTATTCTTTCCTAAATGGACGTTTAAGGTTACTTTCAACTTCAGTGCAAATATTTATAAAAGATTATTTTTTCATTTCTTCAATCCGACGTTTCGTTGGGGCTCTTATTTTGGATCCAACGACTAAAGATTTCGCAGTAAATGACCAAAGTTAGTGTAGGCATCAAACCCACGACTTTCTCGTATTAAATTCGAAATGAATATCAATGAAAATCACAGTTTAGTTGGAGTACAAAGGTGTCCTTAATGTTGCAAGTGTCGTATGTGTTAAATTGCAGGACAATACAGCGTTTGCAGCTATGTTTAAAGGCGTCTAAAGATTGCCAAAATTGACTCTTGAAAATGAGATCTGGTAATAAACAGCAAATCACACATTACAGATTTAATAGAATTGAACGCAATAAAAAAAAGTTATTATTTGTATTTTTTTTAAGAAGTTATCGATTTAATATCACAAGTTGAAGATGTAAAAATAAAGTTTTGATAAATATATATATTTTGAAAACAAATGGTATAAAAATGAAAGATGAATTCCCATCCGCGCTCCGCTTAATATCAAATACTTCCAATCTACAAGTGGATGTTAACAAAATCCATTTTTCAAAATTTGTCCTTTATTTCTTTATATTAAAAAATAGAATGCCACTTATTTTTAGCTTGCTTAAACACACTCCAATTTCTTTCAGACGCCTATAATCCGAACGTTTACCTCAGATTTGGTGTTTGTTTGTGTTTTCTTGTTTGCCTTCCGTGTTTTTGGACAATTTATGACTCCATTTGGGAAATATTTATCCCAAATATTTATTTCCTTTTATTTGTATGTATTTATTCAGCAATTCCTTATCGACAATAAATCTCAATAAAGTACACATACATACATGCTCATGTAGAAAGCAATGTAAAAAACCAAAAAAACACAAAGAGAACAGAAAAAGGTACGCAGCAAGGTGAAAGAACACCTTAAATCCTAATGAAACCCATAAATTTTATAGTTATTACCCGAAAATCCGAACAAACTCTTGTCTCCCAAAGTACACCTAATGTTGCTACCGTTCCGAATCACCACTACGACGGGTACGTGGAACCTTTGCTACTTAAACTATTTACATTCTACCCTGAAGAGCAATATCGAGCTATTCTATCTATCCATCTGTATACAGATACTACTTATGTGTTCTATGTGTATTTCTATTTCATATCTAAATCTGTATCTGTTCGTACCATGCCGAGGATTTTGTGTACTCGGATTTAGTTCATGTTTCGAAATGGTTTGCCATGGTGGTATAGTTTGGTTTTTTATTCGAGGATTGTTGCGCTGTAGCACATAAAAAATAAAGAACCCAGTGAGGATTGTAAATCTTTACAATTGTTGTTATTTTTACACTAAATTACGGGGTCGTAAAATTTAACCAAGGAAAGGTGGAGTTCATCTCGCTTTCAGGGCTTTGGTACAAGAAATGTAAGTACATACATAAGACCCACAGCATCCCATAAAGGAACGAGAGGGAACGTCCCTCAAAACAGTGAGCTATGCATGAATTTATACTCACTGACCGGCATCTACTGTTAAAAGCCGGCTTCGAACGGATTTCGTATTATATAGAGAAGGTTTTACATGGCTTAGAGATTCTCTCGAACTCGTAAAGTCGCCGGCATTAGCCGTTGGGCGCCAGTCATATGTAGAATTTGAGAGAGCAAGTCGAAGCCCCGTTGAGTTAAACAAGTAGTTCCCCAGGGTGGAATGATATTCCCGGCTCTGTTTAACTTCTACCTCTCTAAAATTCCTGCACCACCGGACGGCCTTGAAATTGTGTCGTACGCTGTCGATTGCACAATTCTGGCGTCAGGACCTAAAGTGGATGACATTTGCGAGAAAATCAACTGTTATCTCACTGACTTAGCACATTTTTTCACTGCGAGGAATATGAAAATATCCGCCTCCAAATCATCAGCCACACTGTTTACTGCATGGACCGCAGAGGTGCAGTTGTCACTCAATGTGACAGTCGATGACGTCAACATCCCGACTACCAACTACCCCAAAATCCTTGGGTTTCCATTGGACAGCCTTCTTCGATCCTCTGCACATGCAAAAGCTTTCTGCGATAAACTCAAAAGTAGGAACAAGGTCCTCAAGTCACTTGCCAGCAGTAGCCGACAAAGAAACCTTGTTGAAACCTTACAAAGCGATAGGTCGGTCTGCGCAGCACCTATGTGTGTAGTCGGCGAACGTCAGTACGACGCAGTGAAAGAAAATTCCGACATGCCAGAATGCCGCCCTCAGGACCATCTACATAAGGAGACGAAGGTCCTTACCGTGATACAGTAGAAGACAAAATTTCCTGCCGTCAATGCAATACCTGCTAGGGTGTTTTCGCAGTAGTCATCCTAACCACCATCTCTTGGACAGGATGCCTCCGCCCAAGCAGATCAGGTACGATCTTCATGATCTAAAGAGAGAGAGAGAGGTCCAGCGGTACAAGAGAGAACCTATAGATCATCGAAACTATCAGGCAGGTCTGAACAACATTCACGCCGATGAAGTCGCAGTAGCAGTATCCAGCTACAGTGTGAATGTAGTGGGAGCATCCCATGGAGATTTCACCTGAGAAGAAGGTACTGCCTCGGCAGACGCACGTGGTTCTGCCTCAGATGAGATCTGGATGGTGCGGCCGCCTCAGTTCTTATTGGACACGAATTGATACGAACGTTCCAGGCATCTGTCTCCCTGCCATCAGGGACCACATGACGTGCTGCACCTCTTCACTCAGCTGACCCCCTGAACTGATTTTTATTTAATTTAAAACTACACTATTGTAATAACAGGTCTGTTAAAGGGTTTTCTTCGTAAACATAATATCAATTAGGAATACCAATGGATGGGAGGGTATAGAGGCTTTGAGTTAGAACAACTTAACTCTAACAAGCATATATATCAGAAAAGTGGTGTGTTGTTATATTGTTTTCTGTGGGGCACTTAAACCACAGGTGATTTTTTTATTTTGTAAAGGGCACAGGTCGCCTCATTGGTCTCTGTGGACGCTTCCAGTTCAAATGGTGCGTTTTCTCCACCTGGATATCATAGACGAACAGATCCCCTATAGACGAACATAGATACAACCACAGAATCTGTCTATATGTGAGGGTTTATGTAAGTCGGCTTAATCGAATAAAACTTGTACACTTCTTTTTATGTTATTTTCCTAAAGAAATTTATTCAATTTAATATTATTTCAATAGACCTCGTATGATATGCAAATCGATACACATTCAAATTTAATTTTTTTTCTACGCCTATACAGAAAACTTTATTTTTTTCCGAAACCATCTCAAATTACCCATTCTTAAAGTCACTCATATCAAATGTCCTACGAAACAATCAAAAACCTAGCCAGAAGCTTTAAAACAAAGTTGAAATTGTATTTTGTGAGCACAAAAAAAAACCAAAAAATGAGCAAAACAAAACAGAAAACAGGGCAAAGAAAAAAAATAACAGCACGAAAAACATACGCAAAAAAATACTTACCCAAAAACCCAGCTGGGCGAGCGAGCATGTACGTCCTTAGAAAATACAAAAAACCGGGAACAGCAACACACACGCATACATACAAACGCATACTCCCACACACATACACCCCGAAAAAGGGAAGCATGGAAAATATTAACACCCACTGCCAGAGAGAATGAAATCAAATCTGTTGTAAGATTTCTTTTCTTGCTTGTTTCGTTTGCGGCTCCCTTTCCCGAAATTTGCTTAAAGCAACCTTAAATTAAAGCGAAACGCATATGAAAACATAAATTTCGTTAAACACCTTCCAACGTGATGTAACGTAAGATGTCCTGTGCTTGTAGGAGTACAAGAAGGAAGACCCTAGTGCGGCGACTAGGATAAAGGAGAATAAGAAACGCAGGCAGAAAGAGAGCGAGGTAGAGAAAAATGATACTCCAGAACCCAAGGAAAATCAGCTACACATCCTTGACAAGTCATTTCCTTAAACAGAAGTTTTTCTGCAGCACAACCAGAAAACGATGAACCAAACGAAGGCACACAAAAAAAATGTTAATCGACTCATTCTTTGAATTACCTTACACTCAAAGAAAAATGTCTATTGTAATACAGCCACAATGAAAATTTTATATCTGCTACAGATGAAATTCGTTAATTAGTCAAAAAGAAACTATTCTTCACTGTAAAAAGAGCAAATGCATTTTATGTATAGCTTAATATTTTTCATTGATTCAATAAATGCAAGATGTACTTGTATACAAATTTGTTTTTTAATTGTCACAAATAGAAAAATGTCCAATTTCAACCTACAACTAATATTTATACGACTTTATCATACAAAGGCCCTTAACATAATATTCAGGAACAAATAGGAAACTTGGCTCGAATCACATTACTCAGTAGTCGTGATCCATATCTTCCAATTCGGGCCATACAAAGTTCGTTATCATCTCACGATAGCGAACACCATTCACAGTAAATGCCTGACCGGCCTCATTTTGGAAAAAATACGGCCCGATGATGCCGCCACCTCATAAACCACACCAAACAGTCACTCTTTGTGGGTGTATTGTTTTTTCTACAACCACTCTTGGATTATTATTCGCCCAAATGCGGCAATTCTGCTTATTGACGAATCCACTGAGGTGAAAATGTGCCTCATCACTGAAGATGATTTTCTTCGGAAATAAATCATCCACTATAAGCATATAACAACTTTAACGCTTATGTATCTTTCCATGGTTCAAGTTGAGTTAGTCTGAAATTGAGAAATGTCAAATGAAATGCAGAATAAAACTTGACGTTTAGGTGTGTTTCACACAGCGTTTGAAAATGCTACGCTACTTCGTAGTATTTTGTTTTGCTCTCGCTACCACTCTTTCTTTGAAAAGAGCCGTAGCAGAGCCATAGCCGAAAAATGAAAAAGTATATGCTCTGCTCTGCTTGTAGTTATGTCGCGTCATAAACTATAGCAATAGAAACAGGCAAAAATCAAATGATGTGCTCTGCGTAGCCATAGCGGGAGCTGAAAACTGAGAGCGAGATGAGAGCAGATCAAGTGAAATTGTTTTTATTTACTATGGCTCTTCTGTGTTTTTGTTTTGCTAAAAGTCTGTGCTTGTTTGCACGTTTTTGTTTTGTTCATCGCTGCCGTTATTTTAGGCTTGTTGGTTACTACAATGCGTTTTGGTAAATTTGTTTGGCACAGAATTTTAGCAAAAACAAAAATGCAGAAGAGCCATAGTAAATAAAAACAATTTCACTTGATCTGCTCTCATCTCGCTCTCAGTTTTCAGCTCCCGCTATGGCTACGCAGAGCACATCATTTGATTTTTGCCTGTTTCTATTGCTATAGTTTATGACGCGACAGAACTACAAGCAGAGCAGAGCAAATACTTTTTCATTTTTCGGCTATGGCTCTACTAGGGCTCTGTTCAAAGTGGGAGCGGTAGCGAGAGCATAGCAATATTTGTTAAGCTCTTGCTGCTACGGAGTAGTAAATGCGAACGCTGGTTTCACATTCAACATGGGCCCTTCAAATTTAACCACTCTTTATCTTCCACCATGGCTTACGTTTCATAGTTTCACCGACAGTTTAGCTAATAATTAGCTGCCTAAAAGCTTCGTATCAAGAATTTCATACCAATAATTTTGGCCAATGAAGCGATTTTTTCGAAGGGCGTGGTTCCGCCCACTTTTTCTCAGGTAGTGAATACGGCAAATTGTTAACCAGGTCTTGTTTCTTTAGATCTTAACATCATATGTAGGAAGTACTATCATCATATCTCTAGTAGCTCATGAGATGTGGTCGTTCTCCGTTCATTGTTGATTGGGCCATGCCACACCCCTTGTCAAATTATAACCTAAATATACCCTACAAATATTTCGTCGAATCCTATTACCCAGTAGTCGTGATAGATTTAATAGCGACAATAATTGAACCCCGTTAAGACTAACTGTTACGTCCATCTTCAGTGATGTAGCATTGAAGTGGTATCCTGAACTAAAACAAGAGATCTAATTACTTTCAGCCTGTCCAAAGTTGGTATATCCTAGACCATGGATTACGTTCCATAGCAACATAGACAGTGCATCTACTAATTAGCTGTTAAAAAGCCATCACGCCCTTTTTAGTTTTGATCTTATATGACAATCTGCGGCTCATAAAATTCCATACCAATTATTTAGGCCAATAAGGCGACTTTTTCGAAGGGATGTGGTTTCGCCCACTTTTTTTAAGGGGCGTGGTTTCAACAACTTTTTAACCAAAGCGTGTTTTTTTTAATTTTAACGTCATATGTACAAAGTAAAGCGTGTTTTTTTCAGACGTGTGGTTTTCAAGAAGAAATATAACGCATATTTATTGTTAGGGCCAAGAATTTAGCTTTACTATATAGACAAGGGTTTGCCATTAGGGTTTAAAAATGATTACGGACAAGAGGTCGCAAAAAAATCCAGCCGAGAGGTCCAATTTTCGATCACTTTTTACAGCGTTTGGGGCCGTATGTCAGCAATAACGCGCCGAATATTCTCTTTCAAGGCGTCAATCGTGTCGGGCTTATCTGCGTAGACAAGCGACTTCACATAACCCCACAAAAAAAAGTCCAGAGGTGTTGAATCGATCTTGGAGGCCACACCACGGGTATACGACGCGAGATAATAAGTTTCTTTCAATAAATTGATTGTTTCGTTGGCTGTATGGGATGTAGCGCCGTCTAATTAGAACCAAAGCTCATCCACATCAACATTCTTTAATTCAGGCACGAAAAAGCCATTAATCATGGCTTTTTAGCGTTTCCCATTGACTGTAATATTACCACCAAACAGTGACTTTTTGAGGAAGTAACGGCGTTCTTAACAATGGCTTGTGGATTTTCATTACTTCAAATGCGACAATTTTGGTTATCAACGTACCCATTCAACCAAGAGTGAAACTCTTCGCTGAACAAAATTTTCTTGTAAAAATCAGGATCGGTGGATATCTCGTTTTGGGCCCATTCACTACGATTTGCAAACGTAGTTCCGGAGTAGGTCTATTAATTGTGAAATGACAAATCAATCTGAGCATAAATCAAGTGACATCTGTCGAAAAGACCAACTTTGAAAAAAGTGTCGCCAGATTCAAAACCACATGCCTACAAAAACCATTTACTATCATATCTCTAGTAGTTCCTTAGATATGGTCCTTCTCCGATCATAGTTGTTTGGGCGGTGCCACACCCCTTGTCTATTTATGGCCAAAATACACTTTTCACAAATTTCTTATCCAAAAGTAACATTATGTGAATATTCTATAATGGTAGGCAAAAATCTCCCAATATTACCCGAAGATTGTAGATACTCCAGGGGATGACTCAGTCCTTGTGTGTGAGGAAAATCTTTACCTCTTAAACGACCCATTTTCAATACCTTGAAAATGGGCGTGATCCATTTCGAGGTTCCCTACAGAAAATTCAAATTGAATGGGTAATGTTTATTATCATTTGAAAGAAAATTCTTTAGCATTTATTTTTTTTGAAGATTATGTCTATCAAATGTTGGCCGCGGCTACGTCTCTGATGGTCCATCCGTTGAGTCCAATTTTCGATGACTCGTTCGAGCATATCGACTGGTAACTAGCGAAGGACACGCGTGACGTTTTGCTCCAAGGCCTGAATCGAAGCGGTTTTGTCCGCATAAACTTTAGACTTTGCATATCCCCACAGGAAAAAGTCTAACGGTGTGATATCACAGATCTTGGTGCCCAATCGACCGGCCCAAAACGTGTTCTCTCAGTGAATCCATTGATTAATGCGATGCGTGGGAAGTGGCGCCGTCTTGTTGAACCAAATGTCGCCGATATCACGAGCTTCAATTTCAGGCATCAACAAGTCGGTTATCATGGCACGATAACGGTCGCCATTGCCGGTTAAGTTCTCACCGGCATCATTTTTGAAGAAATTCCATCGGCCCACAAACTACACCAAACCGTTGTTTTTTCTGGATGAAGTGACAGCTCTTGAACTGCTTCTGTTTGCTCTTCGCCCCAAATGCGGCAATTTTGCTTGATTACATACCAATTGAGCCAGAAATGGCTCGAAAACGCACGAAACGCATAAAGTTGAACGATTTGTAAACGTTGTGCAGGCGAAAGTCTTTCCATGATGAAATGCCAAACAATACTAAACAAAAACAACATGACAGCATGACACGACCCACACTTGATCTGTCAAAAAAAGGCTATTGGAAAGAGTGACTCTACTTAGATCACCCATTATAACCCTACAGAATATCAGCTTCAATATTCAAGGGTTTATTTTTCTGCCATTCTCTCTTCTACTGGAGCATAAGGCGTTTAATTTGCTTTGCACAGACAGACGGACATGGCTAGATCGTCTAAGATTTTTACAACGATCAAGAATATTTATAAATTTTTGAGGTGTTAGAAACGGAATTGCAAATTGTATAAATACAGTTCATCCTATGATTAAGGGTATACAAATTTTCGCATTGGTTGAGAGAGTAATCAATGGTAGTAGAAAGAGAATTTATTTCATCGGAAGATTTAGTGTGATTTTGGCCTGTCGTTGCCATTTGCGCAGAAGGTCTTTCATCCCCAAAGATAATTTCAGAACTTTTCTTCAGGTCAATAATATAAAAATTCCACATGATTTTTGTCCATTGGGACAATTTGCTCACATGCCTAATATAAAAGTTCTCTGTTGTCTTATGAAATTGAATACGTTCGAAGTCATTATTGGTTTTTAATCTAAAAAACCATAGTCACACACACACACATATTTTTATTGAAACTATTTTCTTCTTCTTAATTTGGTTTATACTCCCATAGATATAATCATTAAATCCCACAGCGATTCATTCATTAATTAATTTAATAATTTTAGCTTAACTCAAAAGGTTTGCTCCATTTTCTTCGGGTGTACTTGAAAATTTTCTATACGGGTTTTCTGCTAAAGAGTTTACTTAGGAAAGCGGTATTATGGGCACAGCTATAGTGGTAACTGTATACATTCACATCAACGTATATATGTTTGTATGTCTGCATGTTCATGTTGGGAGGAATCAGGATGTGTATGTGTATAAATGTGTGTATGCATTCCTTTTCCATTCGTGTGTGTGTGTGTATTTGTTAAAGTAAAATTTATTACCATCAAACTGTCAGAGTTGACGCTGGACGCATTTTTCATGTAAATTCTGGCAGTTCGAAAACCGAGCAGCCGGCTTAGGGGCTGGCTGGCTAGCTGGCTGACAGGCGGTAATGTTAATAGTGATGGTGCGACGGGAGGCAACGGAGCATCATCAGCAAATGTTGTTGCTATTATTTCAAAGTTGTTTAGCAATAATTCAAGGATCCCTCGTTTGTTGTTTTTTGTACAATGAACTTTTTGGCCTTGTTTTCTCTACGCATTCACGCATACCTAGACATTTGAAACCATACATACTTATACACCTACATACGATACATAATAGGTCGTACAAAAATCGTTGAAAATTCTTTTCTGGCGAATTGTTGTCTTGAGAAAGTATTAAAAATTTGCTTATAACTTGGTTTGGCAATTAGACGATTGAAGTCTTTTGAATATTTGGTAAATGTTTCTTAGGCCTTTTGTTGTTTGTTTTGGTGATGTTACCTGCTTTAAAAACATATCGGTGTTTTTGTATTCTTCCTTTGTTTTTTTTATCCGCATTTGTCACAATTCCTGGTAAATTAAGAACTTTTTCATGTTTAAAGTCTGCAAATATTGCGAAGCAACAATTGGATATTTAAACAGTTTATTTAATCTTCAAAACTTGTCGAAAAGTTGTATTGCGGGCGGATATGTCAATGATCTAAAGGTTTTTAATATGTTTCCCGGGAAAACAAGTTTTTCTATACATATAAAAATAGTTTTTCTATAGTTTACCTTTGAGTAATTTAATAAATCAGCAACTGAACCCCTCAAGAAGATCGTTGGAGCCAACGACGTACCATCCCAAAGAGCGACCGACCGAATTCTGAAACACAGCTAGGTCACTTATTAAAATTGGCAAAGGAAGGATCGACCGATGTACTATTATCTGTCACTGCTCGGCGTATGCCAGCATTAGACTCCAAAACCCCTCAGGTGTTGGAAGAATCCCTTGCTTGGAATACCCCACATCTATTCCACACAACTGCTTCAGCATAGGCAACCAACATGATTCAAGTTCCATGTCTAATTTTTCATTGAAGAATTAAAGCTTTTTTTAAAAGTTTTATCACTAACCGGGTGGTACAACCTCTGAAGACTGTTCGACAGCTATGAAGAGCTTGATCACGCAACATGTTGTGATGTAGTTAGAGTCAAATTTACTTTTCCGCTATTGAATGTATGGCGGCGTGAACACTAGGCCGACTCCGCGAGAGTATAACTTGGCTTTAGATATAACTTAAACGTTCGTTAGAGTCTAACAAGGTGCAGTCGTACCAACGCTAATTGCCTTTTGTGACGGTATTGACTTCTCTCGATTGATATTGAACTTCCCAAAAATCGCACTATATGCAAAGTGGCCTGGAGGGAAAGTGTGGGGCACTTAAAAATGATATCCCTGGTAAGTACTATTTATCCTCTGTGTTTGAAGATTGTATAGAGCAAGTCTATTGATTCTATTAGTCAGAACTTGCGGAGCTTGAACTGGAAGTAGCCTTGTGCTACTATGTCGGACCAGATTTAATTCTGGTGACTTGGGAGTTCAGAAGCCGCTAGAATAGTGTTTTAGCCTAACTAGATAGGATCGGCCTTTCGGTGAGTTTCGCGATGGCTATGGTTTTTTACCTAAATCGTAGGTAAAGAAAATACTTGGCGTAGAGTTGCACATCAACCGAGTGCTACGACCAATAACGTAGTAGAGGCTTAAGGTAGTCCTCAACTCCTCACCAATGGGTGGGTGATTCGCACACAGCTGATGCTTAAATTGGCCTTTTCCTGGAGCAACGTGGTCCACGTCGTTGTGGTGATAATAACGTAAAAGAAAAGATGATTACATTTTTAGATTATAGGAAAGAAAAGATAAATTCCAAAAAATTATAGGTCAAAATTTCCGTCAGACTCAAGTTTCTATATTCACATTCGTATATTCGTGATATAGCCTTATGACTACTCCTGTTTTTATCCTGAATTTTCATACATCAATAGGTAGCAATTGCAGGAAGGTACCTGCAATTTCAAGTCTCTAGCTTAATAATTAATGTGTTCAAATTAGACTTTAAAGCGAAAAGGCCGGTTGCGAAAGCGAATGCAAGTGGTCCTTCTATGGAGTCAGCGCGTGCAAGGCAGAGTGCGGATTTGCAGAATAGCCAATTTTTTTAACGCATTGGAATGCTGCGGAATTCATGCTGCCTTTTAAGTTTTTATATTTATTTCAATTCATCCTATTGCTTTGAAGTCATTTCTCTGAATGAAGTCATTACTGAGATCAGAGCGATATCTTGTATTCGATTAGATTTTTACAGGGATAATGCGATCACAAACTGTGCTGTCCGTCTGTGGAGCAGTTTTGCCGCAGAGATGTACGATATGAACAGATCCATATGTAATATCTGCAAACATTTTTTCGTTTTTCGAATTTCAGATGGCGTCGGACAACACTTATTGTTGTCTAGACTAGAAATATATATAGCAACCCTCGTATCTTTGTTTTCTTTGAAATAGAAAACAAATTTAGTCGGAAGCAAAAATTTTTTGAGCCAGAGTCCAAAGTGAAAGATAAGAATTGGAGTCAAGAAGTGGAGACGTCCGATATAAACCAAAGTCTGCATAACCCGGTCAGATCAGACTTAAATTAATCATCGGGCACAAGAGAGTATAGGGGCCGGATGCCTTTATTATTAAGATTTACCTAAGATCTCTTGGGCCGCAATCTCCTTAAACCTTTGGAGCAAAATGCCGTCATTTTTGCGTGGCATTTCAATGGCAAAATAAATTTGTCTGTAAAATAGAACTGAAATTGGCAATAGAACACATGAGCCGGCCCATATGATTAAAATAGAAACCAGTAGTAATTATTGACTAAAAGTAAAGATATGGTAGACAAATTAAATCACAAATTCAATTATTTACTTTAATGTTATCGCAGATGGTTAGTTGCTAAAGCAAGAGCCTTTGGTCCCCAAATAGGGCCTAGGGGCCAATACCAGGCGCAAGAAGTGAAGAACCCTAATGCCGCATAAATAACATAGTGGCCAACATTAGCGACAAGTAGTGAATACGAGTATAAACGACGCATAGGTACAAAAATATGTTTTTAGTTATCGAAAATCGAGCCTTTGTTAATATGGACATTCGAGTTTAAACAGATGTAAGCGGATAGTTAAACGAACTTTTACAATGCAAAAATGCAACGAATATTTGCTGCGTAACATTTAAGGTTTTCATATTATAATTCTGTATTTTAAATATATTAAAGTTAATCCCATGATTGAACTCGCTACAGAAAGAGGCCATAGAATATCTATATAGGCGAAAGAGGCCTTACACACGCAGAAAAAAGTATGGTTGGGATAACAATACTCGAAGAACATCATACTATTGTTGGGTGTATGATCCTCACAACAATATTATGATTCAAAAACAACCATACTATGATCCTTACAACCATACTATGATCCTCACAGCAGTAGTATGATTTACACATAACCATGCTATGATCCCACAACCACAGTAAGATTCACACTCAACCATACTATGATCTCCACAACCATATTATGATCCTCACAACCATAGTATGTTTCACATACAACCATAGTATGATCCTCCCAACCATAGTATGATTTGCACGTTACCATGTTATAATCCCTACAACCGTTGTATGATTCGCGTGTGAAACCATGCCTACAACCATAGTATTATCAAACACAATTAAACTGTGATCCCCAAAATTATTTTGTAGGATTTGGTTAAGACGTCCACAATGATGTCAATTATGAAAAGTATTTAAAAATATATTAAATTCGAAATTAAAGGAGTGACTTACGAGTATTTAACAGTAGAAAAAAATGGTTTTAAAAACATAAGCGTTTTTATTAAAAATATTTCAGTAGTCCAAGTAGTTTCTTTAAAAAATGTAAATTAAAAAACAATAGTTGTGTCGCACCAACTATCTTTATATTGTTGCTAAAACCATATTTTCATTTTTAAATTCGGCAATAATAATATTGTTACATTTCAACAATATAAATATTGCGGCAATCATACTATTGTAAAAATTACATTCAATAAACTATACTATGGTTGCGACGAACATATTTGTATTGCGGAAAACATATTATTATTGCCGTGACCATATAAGAACCATACTTTTTTCTGTGCGCACTTGATTGTCATATCTTCGTATTCATTTTTTTCCTACTGCCGATTTTACTAGCTTACAACTTTTTTAGTTGAAAATAAAATCTTGCATTCTTCCAGTTGGGCATTCACTTTAAAGAACAAGGCTTTACGAGAAGTTCTCACACAGAAAACAAATTGTGATAAAAATGCTAATAAAAAATTCCACATATTAACTAAAATATTTTTAAGTAGTTTATAGAAAATATATCCTATTTCAAGTGATAAATAAATTTACATATTTGCCAAAAAAATTGTATGCGGTTTATAGAACATAATTTCGTATCAGGCGATGTAATCTTCACATATTTACAAAAACAGTTGTAAGCCGGTTATTGCAAATATGTTTCGTTTAACGGCGATACTAAAATTCACATAATTCCAAAAAAGATGTAACATTACTTCAGAAATCCGCCGGAGGGTGACTGTAGTTTTGGTGGGCGCCACTTACTATTGACATACTGAAACTCATACAGTACATGTGTTTTAGGTATTTTTTTATTGTTCCCACTTTTTAAATATTAGTGAAATATCTGATACTCGTATTGCGCTATGAAGATTGCTCTACGCGCGGCTCGAAGACTATACGTAAAGGGTAATTCTCATTTATTCAAATGAAACTTCCGTATAAGTCATTTGGTTTGTAGCCAAAGTAATCGTTGCCAAAGACTGCTGAAGAAAACCCTTGGCGGGCTTAGAAACATCTGTACAGTCTACCTTGCTACCGTAGCTAATACATTTCAACAATTTTTTAGTTGATTCTGAAAAAAAAACAACAAAAAGGTCTCGAACTAGAATAAAAACTGTTCAAGTCATAATCTGATAAATAGTTTAGCTTATTTACGAAATTTTTAATTGAGTGGTGATTAAATTCACATACCAGTTCTTTGGCTGACATTTGATGGTTATCCTTTTTTCGGTACAAGTAAAGTTGATAAAAGGCTGTTATTTCCTTAGAGGACCTTTACTGCAATTTTTGAAATATTTCATGAAGAAAAATCCAAATTAAAGCAAAAGAATAAAGAAACCTTATTTGTCCCATAAATCTTTTCGAAAAAGAAAACACACAGTTTACTACCGCCGTAATTTGCCGAAACTTAATAAACTTTTGTGAATGGTACATATTTTATATTTCACATTTGTGTTTATCTTCATACACCAGGCATGGGATGTCATGCTGGATATTTATTCATTAAAATAAAATCCTACATTTTTTGCAAAAAAAAAATTCTATGATACTCGTACAACGGAGTGAAAATTTATGCCCGGCTTTTTTTTGGTGCCGGAAAAATGAAATTTCCCCAATGAGGGTAAGTTGTTTGTTTGTTGCTGTTCCGGCTTTTGCCAAATACGAGATGTCTGTCTAATAACATTAGTCTGCAAAATGTGTACAAATAGAAACAAAAAAAATGCAATAACGAACAACAATTTTATTTTTTACTGCGTTTTTTATCGTTGTTTATTCACTCCACATCCAACAAACTGGCTGTGGGACGACAACATATTCAAAGGATATCTACGTTCAGACAAGGACACACATGCATATATCCTGTACAGAAATGGAAAAAAACAGAATCGACGAATATGGATGGGGCTGAAAATGGGGTTTCAGCTGCAGAAGAAAAGGTCTCATTGTAACCGTCTGCTGCTTTATGCATTTTGTTTCAAATATAATTTAGCAAACCGAATTGTTCTACTGTCTGTCTGTCGGTCTTCGCACACATGATACACGAAGACTTGAACAAATTTAGATTTCCTTTTCATGTTCTAGCTGCCCTCCTCCATGCATTTTCTCTTTAGGCGGGCTTCTGTTCTTTTTATGCTTTTTTGTATTTTATTTTACTGAGAGCAAATGCCCGAAAGTGTTCAACTCGCAAGGTACGAATGAAGAAAGCAGCGAAAAGGATATAAGGGCATAAAAGATGTATCGTCTAGGCGAACTATAAATCTTATGTGGTGTTAGACTATAAAAATTTATAGACAAATACTTGTACAATGTAAACTCAAAAAAGGACTCAATAAGGACAATGCCTCGGTAAAGGAAACAAACAGAGCGAGTCTCTCTCTATTTTTTCTGTGTAAGAAACAAAAACAAAACCCCTGCTAAATCAACTAATGATGACAAACAAAAACCGGCTCTCTCCGACCAGGCAAGTGCGAGCGAAAATCCTTGCACACGTGCAGACAC
Organism: Hydrotaea diabolus; assembly: GCA_963513945.1. NCBI lineage: Eukaryota > Metazoa > Arthropoda > Insecta > Diptera > Muscidae > Hydrotaea > Hydrotaea diabolus. Next base: position 210,572,440 of record OY740717.1, read on the forward strand.
GGCAGGAATATTCGGTGCGTGTGTGTATGCGTGCACCTAATCTCACTCTCCTTGGAAAGTACAAGAAAAAACACTCTCACACAGCCATTCTCTAAATGACGCAGATGTACATCAATATTACACCATTTATTTTTATTTCCTCGCTTTACAATTTTGTTTTTCTACCTGAGTTCTTTTCTACTCGGCGTTCTCCGCTAATATCCTTTGCTGTGCTCACACAATATATGTCCTTTCTGCGCTGCTATCGCCGTTGTTGTTCTTGTTAAGGGGTGTTGACAGGATTATAAACATGTTAACATTGATTAAATGTCGGTATGTCGAAAAGTGCAGCCCAAGTACCACCGCTCCGAGTATGTGGGTAATGCGAAGCTTGTTCTTGTTTTCTATTTAGGTTGGGCTCTCTAAAATCCTAATGAATCCTGACAGGTAATATTTTGAAATTGTGTAGGATCCTTATCAGCTGGATTTCCTGGAAATTGCGTTGGAATTAAAAATGTTTTTTCAGTCGGGTATGTGAGTGGGTTGGTTGAATGCTCGTAATTGAGACATTAATTGCTGGTTTATTATGTTCCAAAAAAAAAAAAATAAACAAGAAATGCTCTGGAAAGAATTTCGATTCTTTGAGTTCTTACATGACAAAGGAAACCATAAGCGACCAAAGGAGCGTCCTAACGAAGGTGCCAGTTTCGAAGAAAATGCCAAATCAAATAGCAAAAATAAAATAGGGAAATTTCAAAAGATACGGCTGTTAGGGTATTCGAGAGCATATCAGTTTTAAGGGGGAAGTAGAAAAAGTGAATCTTCCGGTATTGAAACTTATTTAATCATAAGGTTTTTCAGAGGGTACCCTTTGAACTAAACAGTACAAATAAAGTCAAAAATGTAGACTATCTCCCAAGTATTTTTAAGGATAATTAGACTTCAAAATTATTTCGATGCCAAAACTATCCAATATTCCATATTCCACTGGGATAAAAATGACAATGGTGAAAACAAAAAAAAATAGATTTAGGGCAAGATTATAAAAAAAACTATGCAGGTTTAAAACGAAAACAAAATTATTTTATTTTAAAATTTTTTTTTTAAAAAAATATTCAAAGTTTTTATGAATTTGAAATTTTAAAAATATATTTTGTTTTGTATGAATTTTTGGTTAAAAATTATTTTCTTAACGACATTTTTCTTAACAAAAATAAATCTTTATTCATTAAGAAAATTTAGCTGATATTAATCTCTCTTTAAAAAAAAAAACACAAATAAATAAATTTAGTTTTGTAAAGAATAGTTATTCATATATACGCCTATTTTCTGTCTATTTAGGTAAAAATTACTATTGAAAATTGAATAATAAATAAGTGTATGAATGTAAGTTTTCTTACTTCAAGAGCTGACATGCATCTTCAAAAATTTAAACAAATATATTCTTTTTTTCTCCGAGAAATTTAGCTGACATTAATCTTCCTATAAAACGAAGAAAAATATATAAATAAAAATATTTTACTTAATAAACAAAAAATTAACGCAATTTGTTAATTAAAAAAATTAGTCAAAGCTATTTGTTTAGTAAAAGTTCCTGTTTTTAGTAATAATTTTTTTTCGTATATTATAAAGAAACTGGGTTTATTTTTTTTGAGAGAAAAACATTTAATGTTAATACAAAGTTGTTTATAGAAAACATATTTTACAAATCACATTAACAAGATAGGAAAAACTTTATTATTTATTTATTATACTCGTATATTGTTGATCGTCGTAACATTTTTACTTCTAAAACAGTAAATTTTGCTCAACATATCTCAATAATTTGCAGACGTTAGCCGTTCAAAGCCGACGTTAATAGTAGGTACCGTTCATTGTTCACAGCTCACAAATTTGGGAGAAGTTTCCTATTGATCTTTAAGTAACTGAGACTGGCGTGAAAGTAACTGCTACTGGGGTCTGCCGTTTACAATTAATGGCAGTTATAGTCACTGAAACCATAAATATTATAATTGGTATCCATATGTGACAGCGCATAGAGAAAGGGAGCTAAGGGTAATTTTCACTTTTTTTTTTTGATGTGGACAACATCTGAGCATCGAATGAGACCGATCCCATGCCCCAAAAGTGTTCCCTCCCAGAGATATGCGCCTTTTATGAAAGTGATGGTACACCAAAGATACACGTATTTAAATCTTTAAAATGGCTCTTCTGAACAAAACTGGTTTTTACCCTTAGGTCCCTTTCTATTTTGCGCGTCACATATATGATCGATGGTGGACGGTTTATAAGATTCAGGCTGGCCGAACTGAAAGACTTTTTACTGGTTTAGTTATGGAAATTGGTTTTCTATCTAAAGATTTTAAGTTTTTTTAAAGTCGTTAGAAATTTTCTTTTATTGATGTACCTTTTTGCTGAAGCGATTGGGCGGGGATGTTCTCTGAATGCTACATGCCAATCCTTACCATTTTGGCCCACAGTTTACGGTTGTGATGATTAAGTAAAGCCCATCAGTTCTTCTATGCAAAGAAATCTCAAAATTTCTAGTAATATTTTTAAGTTATTGCCTTAGCCACCACACTTACTTGTTAAATAACCGAGCACCAACCAAACACGACTACTGTCATCAGTATGCAATTTCTTTGTATTAATTTCCCATTTGACAGTTTAGTAATTGAAATTTGTTTATTTTTTTCATATATTTTTTAAGAACAAAAGAAATAAAATAAAAACAAATGTGAAGAGAAATAAAAAAACGCTGAAAATGTAAGAAAATAACTTACTGTCAAACCATTGAGCTTGGCATGAGTGCTTAGACAATTTATTTTCGCAGAACTCTAGAATATCATAATTAGAAAAATGGTACTATGCTATTTTTGAATAAATAGATGCGTCAGTGATCATATGCTTTTTCTTGAATTAAATAAAATTTTTATGATAAACACCACCTTTTTGACATTTGTTATCGCTTCATAATCGGATACTTCGTCACAATCAATCTACCGACTGTGCTACAAACTTTGCTTCTGACATAAATTCTGTTGTTGTTGTTCCTTCATTTTCAAGTGGTTTTTTGATAATTTTGTTTTCTCCTTATATAATTCTCGCTCAAGCGTAGCATAGTCTTCAGATCCAGACAGAGCGACTTGCATAGTCGTCTTGAATTTTTCTAGAATCGAACAGTGAATATTTTTACTTATTGTAGGCTTAATTTTTAAAGTTTCTTTGAATCATCTTGTACTATTCCTTATTGCATTTTACATATTTTTAATTGAAATATTAATTATTATTCATTTTCTTTATCTCTTTCAGGTATGTTTTGAAATCGCAATTCAATTGTTTGAAATTGCACTCATTTAAATAATCACGTAAGTTTTCTCTAGAACTGCCTAGCAGAATATACCACAATACTTTTTTTCGATAAAGTCCGAACGAACTATTTTTGTTTGATATCCTGTAATTGTATACATCATGAAACTGTGGTCATTTGTGCTCAACAATTTGTATTTCTGCGGTTAAATGTCAGTCCTTTGTAACATGGGCTATCCCTTTGAGTACATTCATGTGGAAGTAAATATGGGAATGTACATTGGCAGTTTAAAAAAGTGCTCTAATCTATTTTTAATAACACAGTCTTGTCAACTATGTCACACCACATTTCTATTGGAAAAAATTACCACCTTGTAATGGTTTTGTTTTTTTGCTCATGTCTGCCATCACTCAAATTACTCCATTATGGTAAAAGTAAAGCGGGGAGGTTTTTGTAAAAAGAAAAAATAACGAAAACAACACCATTTGCTACATGTGAAAAATAAAATCATAGAAAATTTATTTGCAATTTAATAGGCGTTGCACGAGTACACTCGAGGGAAATATGTTAGTCAAGGAAATTAAATTTGAATGATCTTTACTGCTGGTAACAACATATAAGTAATGTTTTCTGTTTTTACTTGATACGCTGTAGGTTAAAAGTAGTGTTAAATTCATAGAAAGATTGGCATTAGAACCTGTTTTATTTATGTGATAGTCGCTCACACTAACTATCCATCTATCCACGGCGTTCCAGCCCATGGCACTAAGGCATTGATTTATGTTTGAGACGACTGTTTTCGTTAATGCAATGATATAGCTTTATACACTCAACGCAATATTTTCGTTGTTATTACATATTTTTACTACTTTCCTTAATGTGTAATAATCTAATACATGTTTATATTTATGATATTTTTCATTTTTGAGTGCTTGAATAAGTATAATATTAGGTGTGCAAAGTTATATACGAACTCGTATTCAACTCACGAAAACCGTCGGTCCTTAAAGGGTTAACAAAAAGTTGAGAGCTTACAGAATTTCTGCCCTGTGGCCGAACGAACAATTTTGTGCGAATGAAATTTGTACCAAGAGCAGCACAGAACTTAAAAGAATTTTTTGCATTGTGGCCAAATGAAAAATTTTAGTCGACAGAAATTGTAGCCCTAGATCCACTCAGAATTCATATATTACTGATTTTCTGCACGACTTGGTGAAGTGTCTTTAAAAGAAAAATTTCAAAAAGCTGAAAACTAAACGAATTCTAAACTTGGTATGGGATATAATACAATTGATTCACAACGAACACCCCCAGGGCTATTCCTGGTAGGAATTTCATTTGCCGAAATTTTTTCGTTTGGCCACAGTTGGAAAAATTCTATCAGATTACACCAAGCCGGGCAGAAAATCGAAAATATATGAATTCTGCAATAGATCTGGGATATAATGGCCATTGACTTTAAAAGGCCACGCCCAGGGCTCTTCCAACATTTTTCGTTTGGTCACAGGGGGAAGAAATGCACCTAGACTGGCAGAAAACCAAAGATATAAGTATTCTGAGATAGATCTGGCATAAAATGATAATTGATTCTAAGACAGGACGCCCTGGTATGAATTTCATCAAGCAAAAATATTTTGTTTGGCCGCATGCAACACAAAATATTTTAATTCTAAGTGAGAAAGCTTTTTGATATTATTTCCTGAAATCCTCGTTTTTTATAAGTGCAGATGTGCATATAAGTATATGTGACGCGCAAAATAGAAAGGGACCTAAGGTTAAAAACCAGTTTTGTTCAGGAGAGCTATTTTAAAGATTAGGTCCCATTCTATTTACGCTTACAATCGTCGACTTCACTTTCATTAAACGCACATAACTCTGGGAGGGAACACTTTTAGGGCATTGGATCGGTCTCATTCGATGCTTAGATGTTGTCCACATCAAAAAAAAGTGAAAAGTTGATGAAAAGTTTTGTTCAAGAGAGCCTTTTTAAAGATTAGGTCCCTTTCTATTTGCGCTTAGAATCGTCGACTTCACTTTCATAAAACGCGCATTTCTCTGGGAGGGAACACTTTTGGGGCATGCGATCGGTCTTATTCGATGCTCAGATATTGTCTACATCAAAAAAAGAAAAATAAAATGAAAATTTTCACCCTTAGGTCCCTTTCTCTATGCGCTATCACATATACACTTATGTTTATATTTGTATATGATCATATTTATATATCGTCAAATATGTTTGTAACTTCACATTGATATACGTGTACCTTTTGTTAACCTTTTAAGAACCGACAGTTCTCAAGAGTTGTATACGTATATAATTTCATTCAAATATAATATTGTGGTAGAATTACTTGTTTTCATGATATCACTTGAAAAACGAGGACTTCTTTCTTATCTAAGATAAGCTTTTAAATGCAAAAACTCTATGGAGGAAAAATAATTTTAAAAATATGTATCTGTAAATTGCATATGTGAGAGCAAGTACAGTAGGGTGTGTCGTATTTTGCTAAGTTAAACATTGAAAACCAAGGTTTTATGTAAAACCTCCACTATAAATTATCTCAATATTGAAATTATTCATAAGTGGATAAATGTAATTCGGTCAGACCGAAGCTTATAAACCCTTCATCATTACGGATTACGGTCCAATATGAAAGTTTTGCGGCATCGGCTAGTTAACGCCGCTTAAAAAATCTCCCTGATTTGTTATTGTATAAGTAGATGTGGCAACTCCACTTTAATATTAAGAAAACATTGATAAGTTTAGTTGTAAATTGCTTTAAATATTAAACGAAACAGTAGAAATGTCAAGTAGCGTTCCTGAACCTTCGCCATTTTATTCTGAATTACTTACAATTTGGTTCATACGCGGTGCTCAGGAAAAGGTTATTACAATTTGTTAAAAGTTCGTAGTGGTTTCCATACCAAAAAGTATGTTTCACTCATTGTCAATTTATTTTCTTTTAATAATCCCTAATTGTTTTTTCTTATATAGGAATTTTAATATAAGCACACATTGTGGAATAAATTAAATATTTTTATGAGACTTTTGTATTTAATTCAAAATCCCGTGGAAGTCACTAGTACGGCCTCTCTGTCTTTCCAAATGGCCTCTTTTCTATCAAAGTGTGTTTCATTCGATACCAACATCATATATACTATCGTTATATATGTAAGTTCACGAGATATAGCCTTTCAAAGTTAAAGGTTGTTTGTGCGGGGCCACGCTCTTTAAATACATTATAGTCAATGATAATATACTAATTATTGATTTTATTCTGCTAAAATTATATAACGATCGGTCCATTACTTTGGTCAAAGATGCAATTTTTTACTTTGCCTACAGGATGTGTTTCGATCCGTGCCAACAGTTTCAGTTCAAGAGATACTGTCATTTTAATTTCAGGGTTATGGATTTTTCCAGAGGTTGACTCATAAGGCTACTTTTGACTTTATTTCTTTAAATCCTCGCTTTTTTATGTGTAGATAGACCGCCTACTTTGCCTACAGGATGCGTTTCGATCCGTGCCAACAGTGTGAGTTCAATACATACTGTCATTTTAAGTTCAGGCTTAGGGATTTTTCCAGAGGTTGACTCAGACCTTGTCAACATCGGCACCTGTCCAATGTAAGCCCTCTTCGACGCGAATCCATCCATTACTCAACCTTTCCTAAATATCGCACTATGCTAGTTGTTATACGAGTAGTTGGGTTCTCCTGCAAAGATCATAGGTTGAAGGTTAATGTACTGCAGGGTTCTGTCCTTTCTACCTTTCTTTTATTCTTATTTTCATTAAAAATCATTTGGGTCAGACCTTATATCCAATCTACTCATTCGCGGATGACGGCAACCTTTGTCATTTATATTATTTGACCGTAGACCTAGTCTGCAAGATATTGAAGACAAATGCCGAATTTTAGATGAGACACTTGATCAGGATCTACTGGCCAATACCAAGTAGGGTCGAATGAATAGAGTAGCTTTTAATGATCCTAAGACAGAGGGCTGCTTGTTGTCTTACAAGCGATTCGCTGACCCAGCAGTGTCGTCAATTTCTATCGATGATCAGAAAAAAACCATGTGACAGCCCCCCATAGCTCGAACCAAAGCAGTCTTAAGAGATCCAATGTTGGGGCATCTTTTGTGACAAACATTGTCCTCTAAAACCGTCCACAATTTGTAATTCAATGGGTTCAAATCTGGACTGCCTGAGGGCCATTCTTCAGAGGAAATGAACGCTGGCAAATTGTTTCGAAGCCAGGCCTGGGACGTTTTAGCCTTATGGGCCGACGCAGAATCCTGCTGGAAGTCCATGTCAGGTTTTGGAACAAAGAATTGTTAAGAGGCTTCACAACAGCTACCAAAACCATTTCTTGGTAAACTTTGGCCGATGTTTTGACTCCTTGTTCGCAGAAATGCAGGTCAGTGACCCTTTAGTTAGGGACACCCCACCAAACCATGACTGAAGCTGGGTGATGACTCTTTTCCACCCTTGGGATCAGTTCAGATGCTTCCTTAGATGACCGTGCACTCTGTCATTTTGCTTGTTAAATTTTTCCTGAACGGTAACAATTTTTTCATCGGTGAACAAAATTTTTCTGCGCAAGTTATCAGCGTGCTTCACCAAAAGACGTTTGCATTTTTCAATCCAATTTTTTTTAAAGCTGAAGTCAATAAATGTCTGGCACGTCGTTTGAAAGCCCCAAGTCCCAAGTCTTTTTTAATGATTCGACTCATAGACTTTTGCCTGATATTCATCTCAGGGGCCACGATTTTCTGTTTTCGGACCAGATTTCTGTGAATTCTTGATTTAACGGCTTTGATGCTGCGGCCATGCCAGTCTCCTCAAACAGTTTTATGCATCGGTAGACGATCAGGCGGCTAATCCCTAGTAGTCGAGCGTTTTGAAAATATATTTTTTTTTTTCATTTCACACTTGAAAAGCGCTATTACAGCGATACGGTTCTCATTATCTGACCACGCCATGCTGAAAGTTGAAACAATTTTAAAATCCCATTACAGACTAACGCTATTGAGGTTAGCTTTCAAAACCCATATGACATTAACGGGGTATGTTGAGTTCTACTATTGAAATGGGTGTGTTCAATGTTGTAACAGTATTTATGTCCCTACTATGTATATAACTTACATCAGACTCATGCTAGAATACAACTCCCACATATGGGCTGGTGCTTCAATTTCGTCCTTGGAGCAACTTCACCGTGTTTTAAGGAGAGCGATGCTGCTGATAGGTGAATGTAGGGTAACCAACTCTATTGTGTCCTTGAGCATCAACGGAATGTGGGTCGCGTGACGCTGTTCTATCATTACTTCCATGGTAGGTGCTCCACGGATATACGTCGACTTATTCCTGACGTAAGGATATTCGGCAGGGATAAGTGGTTTTCTAGGAATTCACATGCATTTGTTATCGATTGGCCGGCTAGGAGCGCAATATACTATAGATTAAATACGATACTGTCGACTTCCGGCAAATTTATTTCCGACCAATTAAGACATTCAGAGGTTCAAGGCAAGTTACAATAAACATTATTCCCTCTTTCCTCGCTCCGATCACTTACTTTCCACTCGCCAACGAAATGAACTGCATGTATAGGGGGCATCACCTGAGTGTTGGTTAATAAAAAAAAGAAATGAGGCCGACGCAAGGCGAAATATAATTATTAGAGCGAAATCTGTGATGGTGTGTATATTCCCCACGGGAAATTGGTTCGGTACAGACCCAGTCACGTGATAGGCCACTCATGAATGGGGACCGGTCCCAGTACCTTTTACATGGCATTGGAGGGAGTCAATTAATTTTCCACCAACTCTACTCAAATACTTTGTGATATATCACGGGACTGATCAAAAAGGACAGGTGTCACTGTATCTATCCTTCATAGAATACCAATCACAGAACCCATCCCATCACATGAGTTCAATTTAGCTATTAGTGCGGTTGTTTGAAAAATTTTATCTCAATGTAAATTTTCATACAAATTTGAATAGATTTTTAAAAAGAATTAGCTCAAGGTGAATTTGTTTAAAAGATAGCTGAAATCCGCGAATGTTGAAAATCTTTTGTGTTCCGTCTTTTGTGCGAAGATTTACCGCGAATTTGCCGACTTTGAAATTGCAAGTACTTGACACCATTATGTCCATACCGAACCAGTTCTGAAACAGGTTCTGTTTTCACCCATCCTCGATTCGGAAGATACAGGGTAATTGACTCTTCATTTCCCGTAGGGTAAGCTTTGGCCACACCGAACTTAGTTTGCCCACTATTTTTGTTCCTTTGGTATATAGATTTGAGCTCTAATATCGGATAGATCTTGCAAATGACTGCGAATGTGGATTCGTAATGAAACTCTTTGATTTGTGTACCCATATGCTGCGGTTTTTTCCGTTTGGTGTTGGAATTAAAAAAGAGAAATAACTTTCATGATCTGCTCAATTTGAGACCTGCCTTACACAGATCCCATGTAAAATTTAAAACTTAAGCTGCCTGATACATTAACTTAAACTCAAATTTAAGCTCGCTAATAACTTAGCTAGGCTAGCCCAAGAATTATTTTAAATTTCAAAATACTAGCACAGTAAGGATCTGACAATGCCCTAGGCCACCCTAATACACTCACCTATGTGTGCTTTGAAAACTGTTGGAAAATATTAAACATCAACTCAAAGTTGTGGTAATAAACAACATAAGCTTAACAACAGAAACAACGATAACAAATGTATGCATACACACATATGGTAACATTTACACACACACACACAAATACACACACACTCATGCAAAAGGTGTAATTATATCGTAAAACATTTACAAGCTTTTTATGCGGAGAGAAAAACAAAACCACTCGAATAATGGCAAGAAAGGTGGGCTGGCAGTCCAGGTAGGCAGGCTGGCTGGCTAGCAAGCTTATAAAACGCCGGGAATTGTTGGTCGGGGGTGGTGTTGTGGGTTAGTTGGGACCGGATTTGAATGGGAGGGGACATGGGAATGAATTAAACCTTGACAATTGCAGGAAAACATGCGAAATAAGCATAAATTACAACACATAGAAATTAAGTCGGTATTATCTGGAAAACAAAAACAGCAGCAGCAGCGGGAAAAACACCACGACTATGACATTCATACTGAAGCACATATGTACGTATGGCTATCCATCCGAACCAACCCTAATCCTGGGCAGCATAACCCCCTCCTACGCCCCTTCACCCACCCACGCGTACGCTGTGAGCGTAGAGAATGACATTTAAACACAAGTAAATATGACCTGAACGAAATATTAAAATTGTCGCTTGGGATACTTTCGCAGCGAACCAGCTAGCCGGGAGGTGGAGTATAAAAGGATCCAAACTTGAAGTAGCAAAGTAGATTAAAAAACACAACACAGAGTGAGCATAGTTCATATGGTTTTTTATGGCTGTAATAACACGGCTTTGCCAGCAGGAGCTGTGCTTCAATAAAAGGATGTTGAGCATTTTAAGTCAACATTTTTAGTAGTGATGATTGATGTCTAAGAGCACAGCGGTGCTTCCGCCAAACTGGCCATTAATCCATTTTCATTTAAGTTCCACTTTCGCACTAACAACAAATTGAATTGTTTCCGAATTATGGTGGTTTTAATTACAATTTATAATGCCGCCCGCCCGCCTGGCTGTCCGGCTGCCAGCCACCATTGTACAAGTAAGTGGAGGGGCATTAGGTAGAAGTTGATATGGAAATGCCATATTTTATTTCTCCTCCGAGTCCTCTGCTCTGAGTTATTCTAAAGCATAGCGTGACAATATAATTTCGCTTAAAATTGTGGCGACTGTTCCTTTTTGTTATCCTTGTAATTGTTGTAATTATCACAAAAGAAAGCGACACAAACGAAACCCATCAACACAATCATATTAAAAACGAAACAACGAAAAAAAAAACACAATTACAATCAAAAAATTATTCAAATAAAACAGAAATGAAATAAAAACCCCAGCACGGAAAATATATGAGAACAATTGTGATTTTGCCATTTATGATTTTCATCAGCTCCCCATTTATGCTCGCAACCGCTACAACGCCATTCATTGAGTCAATCACTCAGACAGGCTCGACGTCGTCGTTAGTCAGGCTAGCCAGCCTAGCCTGGACATTCATTTCCCGTTTCATTTCGTGAAATCATTAGCACAAAGCAAATGGATCTTTATTACGTGTTTTTATTGTATTTTGCGGTTTTTTCTGTCTGTCTGTCCTTCCTTCTTCCTGATGAGGCATATGACCATAAAAGTTGGAGGACAAAAAAAAAACAAAACAAAAAAACTACCAAAAAGTTTTTTTTTCTTTTTGTTCAATGACGTGAATTTAAGTGCGTGAGTTTTTGTACTCACGTGTTACACTTTTTTTATTACATCTCTTAAAATTGCTACAAAAAAGAAACTGAAATAAAAATACTGGGTGCGTATCTGGTGTTGTTTTATTATTTGATTGTATTTTTCCTTTATAATATCATTAAAAAAAATGAATTGAATTTAAAACGCAATTTTTCATTTGCTAATGGCCGACATTTTTGAAGGAAATTTTCAAACATAGAGCTCAGTACGACTGCATTTTATAATAAGGATATACAAAATGGCTTAGGGGTGAATTTCCATTAAACAATTGAAAAGCGGAGAAAAGTTCGGCCTAGTAGAAGGTTTTAAGCCCTTCTTTATAAATAGTATAAATATCATATATCGAAACAAGGCTACAAGCCGCAATCTTATTCAAAACATGAAAATATATTTGAATAAAAATTCGCACTCATACTGTGGGTGTTACATCTTCGAACACATATCCCAGCTTAGCCTTAAAATTGTAACTGAATAATAAAATATAATCCAAATACTCGTTTTTTTGAGTGTATGTATTTTATATAATCTCGACCCTAGAATGCGGTTCATTGTACTAAAGTCGGTACGATAACTCATCGCTTGTCAAGGTAGCGTACAAATATTTAAATGCCAGGTTCCTTTTTACTTAAATAAAGTCGGTCGGTCTTTGAACATTTTTGGACAAAAGAATTGCATACAGCTTTAAAAAATTGCTATCGGCTATAGTTAAACAACACGATCGTGGCTGACTTGAATGAGCAAAATGTTCCAGTTGGAGAATGCTATGTGCTTCTTATGATAGATGGGAATTGGCTACCAGGATCATGCGATTCATCTCTGCTAGACATTTTATGCGTTAATTTGTATAGTGCAGGTCTAAGTCTGTTAGTCAGCTGGCAGCGGTTGGCTGTTGTTCTTAAAGTCAACATTTACCAAGTCAATGCTCATATTTAGCATGACGTTTGTGACAATGTCAAAGAAAATTAGATCTTTTCGAGCAGTGCCATCGTACCCATTTTCGACGTACATATATTCATTTAAAATGGCCTACATGGGAGTTTCCTAAATGACCCTTTATTCTACAGGGTAGAGCGCGGTAATTTGCTTTTTTGCACTGCAGGCTGGGGCGGCACGGATAATCGAAGATAGTGAAAAGTGTGCGTTGCTTATAGTGGCTGAGGGTAGATTTATATTCGTCTGCCTTTCAGTTGCCATCATTCATTGGACACGTGAGGAGAGGTAATTCTGTGCTGAATTGTATATTTCAAATGCGCACTAGATCATTGCAGTGCAGCGTGCTTTTCGTTTACGATTCGCTATTGACCCACGCGGACGTGTTGCAATTGTAAATTGGGTTACTTCATTGAGAACAGCAGGCGTCCGAAGGGTACCTGAGAGAAGGATTAAAACACCACAAAACATCGAGAGAGTTCGAGCAGCAGTACTGCAATCTCCGATACGCGCTGCTCGGAAGCAATCACTTGATGTTGGCATTTCCTGGCTTTTTTAGCCGATGCTTCTGATTATCATATTAAACGCCTGCAGATTTCTTAGAACAAACTGCTGAAATTAATTTATAATTTACCATACCATTTTTCTACTAGGCTTCTTCACTCACTACACAATCTCTCCTTTGTAAAAGATAAAATTAATTACATAACAGATTTTTTGAAAAATGTTCCTACTCTCAGTCCCATCATATAAATGCTCTATCTAAGTAGATGTTTTTTCTTTTATCCTTTAACTCAAATTTTATCTTAACTAAATAAATTTGTATAAGGTTTTTTTAAAAAATTTTCCTTGAATTTATTAATGTCATCTTTTGATATTCGTCGGAATACTTCTTTGTTGTGTGTTTAAGTAGTTAAGCCTAAGTGGGCTAATCTCTTTACCAAATTATGTTAAGATTATTGTATTACTTGTTCGATCTTTATTGGCAATAAAAAGAATTAAATTGAATTAAAGAAAAATACAAAATAATTTTTTCTAAGGTTCATAATTTTTTTATTTTATTCCCAAATAAGGAAATTACCGCGCTCCACACTGTATTCGAGCTCTGCAAAGCCTCTTTTGTTAATTCCTTTGATGAGAAAGCAAATTAGCTATGCAGCTTATTGCTTTGCCCTCGGTGGGCAAAATTTTTATAAGATACACCCACACCCTGTATCTTATAAAAATTTTCAAATTTTAAATTTAAATCGGCTGTAAAAGAAAGTGCAGATTATTTTTGTCAAATTTCTGATTTTATTGATAAGGTTGAACTCTGTCATTTAATAATGAAACACTGTATCATTCATATGACTACCACAACTGACTCGCCAGTACCTAATCCGTTCAACCATATTTTTCAGTACATTTTCGATTGTTTTGGGTCGAATCTCTTCAACGGCAACTTCGATTTAATGTGTCAACGCTTCAATTGTCTCTGGACGCTTTGCGTAACATTTATCCCTAATGGCTTCCGACAGAAAATAATCAAAAGGGGCTCAACTCACAGCACGGAGGCAGCCAATTTACATCACAATTTCATCTGATTATTCGATATATGGATGGTTGCTTTAGCTGTTTGTCGTTAGGTCCCTTATTAAAACCGAATGTTGTTTAAGTCATTCTCTGAATTTTTGGAAACAAAAATTCGTTGAGCGTGGTGCGGTAACGCTCACCGTTGACGGTAGCGGCGGCTCTTTGCTCCTTTTCGAAGAAAAATGGCTCAATGAAACCGCCAGCCCAAAATCCACACCCAACTCGTTGACCCGTTGCGGTTACATTGGCTTCTCAATAGCCACTTGTGGGTCCCCTGAACCCCATATGCGGCAGTTTTTTTTGACATAGCCACCGTGATGAAAATAAGCTTCATGTGAAAACACGATCATTCGGCAAAATTCTATTTCTCCTGCCAAACAATCTTCGTCCCATTGATGTTCCATTATTAAATGACAAAGTTCAACCTGACCAAAACAATTTCAATACTTTTTTTTTACAGCCGATTTAAAATTTTAAATAGCCAACCCTTTATTTGTGTTCATATTGGAATGAAGTATGGAATAAGAAACGTCACTGATCCAAAGTGTTTTTTGCCAAAGATGTTGCATCCAGGTTAGGATAAAGTTGGCAATAAGGTGCACGAACGATTTCTCAGCGAAGTATATATCAGTCGCTAAATTGATCAAACGACTGCTTGTCTAAGACCTCTCTTCCATAGAATCGTTGGGTAGCTCCGTCCCGTTTAACTTAAAATTTGGTCAGTTAACGTAGTTTTGAAAAGAGGTTCTCGTTTTACGGAAATATGATCAAGCGAACTGATTTGCTTTTTTTATTGAGTTTAATATTGCAACAATTTTCCATATGTTTCCTATACAGACTGCTCCACCACCCTGATATTTATTCAGTTCCTACAACCTCGCGTTGCATTGGCTTCCAACTGATTTACATATGCATACATGAACTACAGTAAATTTACTTTGTTTTGTTCAATATAAACGCCACTAATTAAATACGCCGTGTAGTTATAACAAAATCGTATTCTATTGTAATTTGTTAAACGCCAATAAAAATTAAAAACTCTAGGGCGAATAACATTGACTCCGTGCAATAAACAAAATGCAAATGTTCACATGGCGAAAAGGTCCATTTTCCAAGTATGACTGACCACAATGAACAAGTTTGCACTTTTGCGCGATTTTAATGCGCAACAATCAATTGAATTTAATAAAGCGACATAAATAATTCAAATTGGATATTAAGGCATGCAAGGTGGAATTGATTCGAAAGCGAGGGAAAAACAAAGCATACGCTGATTGTAACTCCCTGTGGGTAGAATTGGTTAAAAACGCATCACAAACGCAGTGAGAGCGACAATTTGACATACTGTTCTTTTTGAAGAAGAAGAATACACTCCATCATATATAGTTATACTGATACATATATTTTTGATATATATATTGATCGTAAAATATTAAATATATATTCATATTATTTGTCATCGCTAAAATCCCAGACCCATAAATTAATATTAGCATATCTCATGAACTATTGCCATATGGAACGAAACACAAGCCGCATGAAAAATGGGCGGTGCCACGCCCCATTAAAAATTGCATTAATTGCCATTGAACTCGCAATGCAGCAATCGTAATAAAATAAATATTTCTTTTTGCCAATACTTGCAACATATGTTTAGTTTATGGTTCATCCGAGGTAGCTCGAGAAGGTTGTTTCGGCTTCATCTTTGTAGAAGCAATCACAAAATCAACATGAAAACCAAACAAACAAGCAAAGCCAACTTCGATGACTCGTTTCGAATAGTAGTAAAGGAAGAAGTTCCAGATCGTTCTCTCCATAATGTCTACGGAATTGCGTTATGTGTTATCTTGTATTCAACTCCGTGTCGTTAGCTGATTGCCTGAGAGCTCTCTTCCATAGAATGGTTGGGGAGCTCTTTCCCCATTTTTGCTTAAGATTTCGGTCGGTTAACGCAATTTTAAAAAGAGGTAATTCTTTTGCGGGAATACGAAATTTTTTTTCAAAGAAGTATGGCCCCTCAATGCTGCGCACCACTTACTAACTCGTTCTGGATGCAGTTCCGCCCATGATATATTTGTGGATTAGATTCACTCCATATACAACAATTTTGTTCGCTTGCATTGCCCTTTAGATCAAAATGGTCCTCAGCAGATATAAACAAGCAATTTATCAAGCTGTTGTCTTCTTCGGCCATTTCAGTATTTTTTTTTGGCAAAATTCCATTTAAATGGGCGTACACACTTGCTTGTAATTTAACTTGCTTGTAATTTGGACTTTATACGGAAACAAGTTGAAGTCATCATGAATAATCCGTTGTAAAAACCGTCTGGTAACTGCAATTTTTGCTGATAATTTTAGAGTAGAAACCCTTGAATTTGCCTGAATTGACGATGCTATAGCCGCGATGGTGTCTTGAACACGAACATAGGGATCTTGATGTTACGGTCTTCGTGTGATGCTTCTGGATTGGGCAATGCTTACCAGCCTCATAACAGTCTTTCTACTCGGGGGAGTTCTGCCAAACACCAGGATTGCATAGTATAGTACCGCTGCACTATCCAAATCCTTTTTTTTGCGGTATCCCAAGCATTCGTTTAATTAATTTTTAATACTAACGTTCCAAATAAAATAAAGAATAAGTCGATTGTTTTAACAGAAAAAAATTACGTTTTGTTTTTGTAGCACGATTCGTGCGCCAACCTGTACATTAGGGCGTACCTCAAAAAAAAAAGTTCGCCGTACACCTTCGAATATGAAGTATTATTGAAAGGTAGTTTCAAAAATTTTTTTTTATTTTTTTATGCCGAACGTAGGGGTCGCGCTTTTACATTTTTCTATATAACTTCTGCATTTATAAACGGATTTTAAAGTGTGATACATCGATGTTTTTGTCTCGACGAGGCCGATTTTTTTTGTCTTTGAAGTCATTGAGCTCAAGCACCCCCTTCTGGTACTTACCCATCATATCTCAGTTGCTACTACCCTAATGTACCACTCTAATATCAGAAAATTAAAGCTCGCGCGGGGTGCTTGAGCTCAATGACTTCAAAGACCAAAAAATCGGCCTCGTCGAGACAAAAACATCGATGTATCACACTTTAAAATCCGTTTATAAATGCAGAAGTTATATAGAAAAATGTAAAAGCGCGACCCCTACGTTCGGCATAAAAAAATAATAATTTTTTTTTGAAACTACCTTTCAATAATACTTCATATTCGAAGGTGTACGGCGAACTTTTTTTTTTTTACTTGTAACCTGGTACGCTCTACTGTACATTCCAATTTGTTTTTCCTAGGATTTCAAAATGATTTGGTTTTTTGTAGATTGTCGAAATAGTGTTGCTGACATGGCTTCAGGCATCAGTCGCACTTTTAAAACGCTGTGTGTAGTGAACTTTGCCAACTCATCTCCGCTTACCTAAAATACCAAAATCTGCTACCTCTTGACTTCAGCTAGGCGTGGTAATTGACACACGTTTTCTCCAATTGAAATTTCTTAAGCCATTAAGTTAGAAAATTGCTGCCTTCATAACTCATTACATTTGCCGTTTTCGTTGCCAGACTGCCACTTTAACTCTGCAATCTGAAGATTGTCTTTTTAATTAACTGTGGTCCATGTGATTTGGCACCGCTGGACTTCGTACTTTGAGGATATTTAAAAGAAAAAGTGTACGTCAATAAGCCAAGAACCATTGAAGAGCTAAAGGATGAGATTAATCGGCACTCTTACGACAGTGAACCTCCATTTTGTCTTAGATTCATTTACAATATGTATCATCGGATAAAGGCATGCCACCGAAGCCTTACCAAGCATTTGGCTGCTATTTTGTTTTACACATAATTGTCATAGATCCTTCTATCATAATAAGAAATATTAGGATAATTCTCTGAAAACTGTGTGTTTTACTAACATTAAATATCGTGCGTTTTAGGTTGTCGACCTTTTACAATTTAAGGGCCTTATTTCAACTCTTGTACATTTTAACCTTCTAACATTCCTGCAATTCCATATCTCGATGCTTTCTGTGTAATAAAAGTTTCTCATGCTTTCTATTAAACAGATATATCCCCCATCAAGCTATTTATGCTACGCCCTTCAAAGTTGCGTTATGGGCAGCGCTATTAGCTTTGTAGCTGTTTTGACGCTCTTGAGATCAGTGTTTGAGACCCTACTTTTTTGATTTTCTAGAAAAGTGAGAGCACCAAAAGTTTAGTTTAAAGTGCGTTTGGCAACACTGAAGTTGGAAAAATTGAGCACATATAGGGTGATCCACTAGAGATATTTTTTCAGAACAAAAATATATAAAAAATCAAATCAAGTGTGGAATCTTTAGTGGTTATTTGAAAGAACATTTTACGGCATTTATTTTTTGAAAATAATTTTCTGCAAATGTTGGCAACCGTATTATGGAAATGAGCGCTCGCACAGTGGGCGAAAAGGCTCATCTAGCGGCGTTTAATTAATAGCGCCTAGAGAAAAATTTTTTTTGCTTGTGTAATATTTTTGTTTAGTTCCAAATAGATTAAGCTACAATGTTAAGGGAAAAAAATGTTTTTTAAAAATATATTTATATTTTTTTTTTTTGTAAAAGTTTCAACTTCATATTTTAGAATTTTTTTATTTCATTCAGGAAAACATGATAAAGTTAAAATATTTAATGTTTCACAATCCCTTGGGTTAAAAATAGATTAAACTTCAATATTATAAACCTTTTTTTCAAACATCTTTATTATATTTTTTAAAATTTTTTTTCTGTTCTTCATATATTTAAGTTGTTTTCATAACAAAAATTTAATTATACATAATGCAAAAAAAAAAAATAAAAATTCTATTAACAGTTTTTTATTCCGATTCAGAACTACTAGATGAATCTAAAATGGAAGGTACACAATGTTCTGACAAAAGTTGTAAGATATCATTATCGACATCCTTCTTTTTTGAGTTGCCTTGCGCAAATTTGAAATCAAGGGGTCTGATGAATACAAAAGCGCATGCATAAGGTCTTCCATTGTATTTAATCGGGATGTCTTTCGCGTATGGTGCTCACGGAAATTCCGGTAATCTTTGTTCCGGGCTTCTAACGCTTCTTCCGACATTTTTCCTATTGGAAGTGGTGATACTTTTATTATATCGGCGCCATGTATTAAGATTTAATGTATGGAACACGGCATATAAACACAAGGATACTGTGTGACAAAAAGTTCTGCGGTGTGTAAAGCATATTGCCTAAAGGATTCAATATCGATTTTGTGCCCGCAAGCAATCGAGCGTAAAATGACACTGAATCTGTAAATTAGCTCCTCATTCACTCCGGTTATTTCGGATGCTAATTTTGGTTCTTTGAAAAAACGCCTGGCTGTATTGCCGTTATTGGTGTTGCCGCAACCAGCCATTGGGATATCAGCAAGCAAAGACATTTTCCTTTTTAAGCCTTCTTGAACAAACAATTTCCTTTCTTTTACAGCATGTTTATCGGCATCGCGAACTTGCCATTTTTTAATATGTAGCCTATAAGATATATGTAGGACACATTCAAAGCACCGAATCCATGCGTGAAGTGTTGATAGTCCAAATTCGTATAAATGCGCCTTGGGTTTCAATGATCTAACAGCATCAATGTCATTCATTAACTTGGGGGAGTCTTTGCAAATTCCACACACTTGGGAAGATGATTCTGCCAGAGCACTAAAAGCTTTCCCATCTATCATCGCTAAATGAAATTGATGGTGTATCTTGAAATTACCAATGCTTGTTGGCATAATTTTTGATATTTCAGCATTACAACTAGCAACTTCTGATCTAATCAACTCTGCAGATTCTTTGGAACAAAGTATTTTTAAGGGTCTACAGAATCGAGGTGAGGAAGGTTGCGGATTTTTCCAAATTGTCACGGATCCCTTTTGCACTTGTAATGGGACAATGCAAACTGCAAACAAGTATTCATCGCTAAGATTATTGTTGTCGCATTCCACATCTTGTCGATAGGTCGAATGGCCGCTACTGCCATCGCAGCCCCATTTGTAAATAGCAGTGAGATTCTGCTCACTCTGTTCAGCAAAATCAAATTCAAATATAGAAGAATGAGCTTCTACGATGCGCATAACAATATGGTCCACCATATGTTGTAAAGGCACTTGAGCTGAATAGTTCGTAAATTGGACTCCCTTTGGATAACATTTTTTTTAGCAATACGCAAAGTGTCGTACGTTGGAAATATGTTGGCATTCCGACTTTTTGTACCTGCTTGCAGCAACTTGTATGAATGCTTGGTATAATTACCATCTAAAAATAATGCCAGAGCTTCGTCTGCTGTATATGGAATCGGCAAGCTTGCATTTGATCCCAAAAATGATTTAATTTTTTTTGCAGTACCTTCGTCATCATTAGCTATTGAAACAAGTTTCGACGCCCTTCGTTTTCCAGCTTTGTATAAACTGCTCGTTGTAGCTACTACGAGCTCACTGTGAGGAATTTCCTTAACAATTTGGGAAACTTTACTTAATTTCGTTTTGTTGGAACATTCGTCGAACATCTTATCGGGTCTTCCACGTTTAGTCAGTGGATCAACTAATAAAAGTTGTCCGTTTAACCACTCCGTGTTGTTTGCTTCAAATTTGTGGCTGATTCTACGGTTGAGTTTCCATTTCTGAACCAATTGTGCTACCAAATTTCTAATTTTTTTGCTTATTAGAAGCATTTCATTAGCATTATACATGTTGATATTAATTATATTATGAAATATATGACTCTCAACGGCAGAAAATTTTTTAGTAGGCACAGGCTCGTCGCGCCATAGTAACTAAACTTCTCGTCTGAGCACCGACATTGTTCCTAAAAAATGCAATATCATGTAAAGTAGCAAAAAGTAGCACATGGCTGAGAAATTCTACAATCACAAGACAACATAGTAATTTAAAAAAAAAAATTCTAGCCCCAATCCCCACCTATATCAGAAGTTCTGGTTTACGGAAGTCTTATTTTGGCTTTTTTCAAGCAGTTAGTGGTATAGTCAAATTTAACTCTATTTTTTTCTACAACACTTAGGCACAGGTCACAAACAACATTTTTTTAAGCTAATACATACCTCTAACTATAAATAAAACCACTTTTCTTCCACTTAATTGAGACAAATGCAACTTCAGAGAAAATTTGGCAATGGACAAAAACAGGTGTTAAAGCTGAGTGATGCGCCGGCTAAAACATATATTGTGTTTGACAGCTCACAGCTGTTCAACTAGACCATGTCATTCACAATAGAATCGATATATAAGTTCAGTGGTATATTAGTAATCGATTGAGACACAATTTTGGCGCAATAAAACACTTTGAAAATTGAATTAAACGACGCTAGATCGGCCATCTCGCCCACAGTGGCTCGGTGAGAAAGGCGAAGATCCGCTGTTTTCGGGAAGATGCCCTGTTTTCAAACAGTACAGTACGTTTAGGTTATAATGCAAAATATTAAAATTATTATTTAGTATGAATTGAATTTGAAGCTATTTTAAATACTTTGTCTGACTCATTTACTGTGTTAACACCCCGACATTTATTTCATCTAACAGTCTGCATGCGAGTTAAGTTACTCTACCTTATATATTTTTTCTTATAAATATCGATATCGCTTATCAATTGATTTGGTTGTTATTATCGCACTGAAAGAAAGCGTTTGACGTTATCGATACTCGTTTATAGAATTAAACGCATTTTGCCATATTACACCGAGCGAGTGATAAAACAACATATGCGTGTTCAAACCAAAAAATATAGAAAACAAAAATCTGTTTGAACGAGAATTCCAGGAAAACCAATAAAAAAGGCATGAAGGCGTCATCATCGAAACACATGTTAAATAATTGTTATAGTTTTTGTGCTTTTTTGCTTTTAACAAAATTAAATATTTCATTATACAAATTAATCATATGTTTTAATTGGTTCCATCAAAAAGATACAAGACGACACAATGAGAAGAAAAAACGTAAAGTGCTGACAGTTGCTGGGCTGGGGTGTCAATGACGAACGAGAAAACGAATATTCAAGAATGTCACCGGCCTGCCTGGGCTGTCTGAAAAAACATTAAAGTACCATAAAACTCTTAAGTGTTGACATTTATGGCACCTTTTTTATTGAGAAAAGAGGAAGAGAACATGGAACCCAGGGAGTGTTAATTTTTTCTTTTTCCAGAAAAATGTCACTTGCCGGGCACGGTCTTTTCGCTTTTCAAAAAAGTGCCGCCTTTTGTCTGTTTTTTTTTGCTGTTTTGTATTTCAAACCATATGGGTACGCGTGCCGTCACACAAAAAACCACCTCATACGAGTGTAGGGATCAGTTTCTTACCCTACCAACATATGGTGTGACTGTGTGACAATTATTTTGATAGGCATCCCATAAGGAGACTGCTTAAAACGCTCCACTGTAAGCAGGAACTTACAAAAAACACAGTAGGGACTTAAAAATAAAAAAAATTCATAAAAAACATTAAAATCATTTTAATGGTTTCATTAAAGTAGCATAACCATGGAAATTATAAGGGTTAGTTTGACTTTTATGTTTTGGGAGAAAAAATGAGGATTTTAGGGGGAAAAATATTGACATGTTGTAAATATTTTAAGGTACATGTGTTTAACAGCCAACCATCATAATTTGTTAACATTTTTCAAAATTTTTAATTCCTTTTACTTTTTATGGGATTTAAAAAAAAACCAAGAATTTTTACGGTGTGACACGTGTTAGCGAACCCTTATGCTGCAATAAATTTGTAAGAACTGTCTAAATATTCTTTAACGTAACCCTCTTTTTTATTTTTAGTTTTACTGTAGAGAAAATCAATAATCCCAAAAAAATTAACTTAAATTGAACCAGAAAAAACGTAGTTAAATTCGGCCAGGCCGAGCCTTGTGTACCCTCCATCGACCCTATGCCATTAAAGCGTAATAAAAAAATACGTTTGTTTGGGTCGTTAAGGCCCTTGCGTCCATTCCCAATCTCAGCCAAAACTTCAAAAATAGTCTAATTGGTAGTAAAAATAGCTTAAATTTGAGTATCAATATTGACTTTAAATTGCCCGCTATACGAGTACATTTTTTCACGTACACATTTAAACTAATGTCCTGTCCGCCCACAAAACATTATGGTTTCTTAAGTAAATACTCAGAAAAGTGTAATGTGTACCTTTAATATCCTAAACTTTTTCTGACCGGGGCGATTTTCCCATTAACAATCCCATCAGCATATGACCATAGGCCATCATCATGCAAAATTTCTAGATCCTAGATTAATTCGTTTGACCGCTAAAACAAACACACGGACCGCCGCACGTAAGGACGAATGAACATGGCTAGATCGGCTTAGAATTTTAAGAGATTCACTAATACATATGTGACGCGCAAAATAGAAAGGGACCTAAGGTAAAACCCAGTTTTGTTCAGGAGAGCCATTTTAAAGATTAAGTCCCTTTCTACTTGCGCTTAGAATCGTCGATTTCACTTTCATAAAACGCGCACATCTCTGCGAGGAAACACTTTTGGGGCATGGGATCGGTCTCATTCGATGCTCAGATGTTGTCCACATCAAAAAAAAAGTGAAAAGTTGATGAAAAGTTTTGTTCAGGAGAGCCATTTTAAAGATTAGGTCCCTTTCTATTTGCGCTTAGAATCGTCGACTTCACTTTCATAAAACGCGCATATCTATGGGAGGGAACACTTTTGGGCCATGGGATCGGTTTCATTCGATGCTCAGATGTTTTCCACATCAAAAAAAGATACCCTTAGGTCCCTTTCTCTATGCGCTGTCACATATACTTATACTTTATAGGATCTTCGATCAATATTGCGTGGTATTGTAAACGGAATGAAACGAAATTGAATATACAAGGGTTGCTATTTATATTTCGGGCCCGGCAATAAAAACGCAATAATTTATAATTGGAAAAGTTTTATTGTTTTTTAAAATATTCTCCTTTAAGATCAATACACTTTTGCATACGCACCAACCAATTTTCGAAGCACTTTTTCCACTCCGATTGAGACACCTCCAAAACATGATTTTTGAACGCTTCAACAGCTGCTTTGGGCGATGAAAAACAGCCCTGATTTGGCACCCAATTGATTGGGCCATCCACTGTACAGCCCTGATTTGGCACCCAATGACTTCTTATTATTTCCTAGCATCAAGAAAAAAATGCTTGGTCAATTTTTTTCTTGATGCTAGGAAATAATAAGAAGTCATTGGGTGCCAAATCAGGGCTGTACAGTAAATGGCCCAATCAATTCGATATCTTGAGTGGTCAAATAGCTCATCTTTTTAGCTGATGTGTGAGAGCTCGCATTGTTGGATGCAAAATGATCCGTCTTCTCTTATTATTTTTCCCCATTTCTACGAACACTGTTGGCAAACAGATCGTTATATATCACTTAGAATTGACCGTCCTACGTTCCACCAAAGGCATTGTGGCAACATGGCCGGTTATACCTAAAAAAAAACGCAATCATTTGCTTCGATGCACTTCTTCCACGAACAACTTGTGTTTGAATCGTTTTGTAAGACCGATACTGTCGATTGCTGTTGTTTCGGGTTCATATGCATAGGTGCAAGATTCGTCACCTGTGACAATGTTATACACTGCCTAAGCTACCGCAGTTATACTTTTTTATCATCTCTTTGCACCAATCCATACGAGCCATTTTTTGAGCATTCGTCAAATTATGTGGGATCCAACGAGAATACATTTTTTTCACGGCCAAATGAACATGCAATATCTTATTTATGCTTGTCATAATAATGTCCAAGGATGTTTTAATCTCACGGTATGTCACATGTCGGTCTTGCTTAATCAGTTCACGCACAGCATCGATGGTTTCTGGCAAAGTGACCGAAGTTAGACGTCCTTCACGAAATTCATCATGGAGCGAGCGGCGTCTGAGGCTGAACTCTTGGTACCAGCGATTAACAGTGGTTTTTGATGGTGATTCATCGTCAAAACTCGAAACAAGTTGATTTAAACACTCTTGTCTCGATAACCCACGCCGAAAATCGTAAAATATCATCGCACGAAAATGTTTACTGGATAATTACATTTTTTGACTGAGTTGAATTTTTCAACCCACTGTAAACAAAACAATTCGCCCTCAAATGACAAATCGTTCTGAGTGAAGTTATGCTAAAAAATGTCAAAGTTTCCAATGGAAGTTCCACTTTACATCTGGGAACACTAGTATTGTCAGGACCCCAAAACATAAATACCAACCTTCGTATGGAAAATTATTTTATCCAATAAAGTCACCATATTTCAACGAAGAACTGGAAGAATGTCTTTGAAAGAGGGTAGTTCAAATTGCCATAGAAATATTTGGTTATCTTTAAAGTGCTGCATTTACATTATGTTCTAAATTAACTTGCCCTTTTGGCGTTTCTCAGCTCTTCACTAATGATTTCCAAGTTCATATGTAAATAGCGCAGATACATTTTAATAAACTCTGAAAATTTTAATAACAAAGTCTAAGCCACAACTATTTATTCTGGCAGTCCTGCGAATGCAAATAAATCATTTCAATTGAGCCAGAGAAGGAGACCGAAGTGAAAATACTAATAATGCTGATGTTTGGCTAAATAAACAACAAATAATAATAAAAGTGATTAAAATTAACTGCAACAGACAAAATTAAAAGCGTTGACATCCACTCTCCGCCGCACGAGCCACGCGTAGGCAATGGACACAGCAAATCCAACTGCGCCAATATTTTCCTCCAACATTTCAGCATTGCCTTGCTTTCTCCACACAGTAGCAATCGTGGATTTAATTAAATTTTATGGCATTTCTAAATTGAAAACAACACAAACACATGACCAGGAAATTAAATGCAGTTACAGGCACTCTTCGATTCAATTGTCGATGCATTTCATTAGAATCTGGGAGATTTCGGGGTGGCCTGCGATGGGAAAAAATTCTGCGATTTAAATAAATTAAAAACCGCAAATTAAGCGAAAAATAAATTATATTAAATAAACATTTTCATAAATCAAAATAAGCTAGTGCTTTGGAGAAGAGAAAACACAAAAAAAAATCTATAAAAAAAACAAAAAGTAAAAAAAATATACATATGTACTTATACATAACACATATAAATATTTTATGAAAACATTTTGACAACAGAAAAAGGGTGTGGGCAAAATGAATGATGAAAAAACATAAACAGAATGTCAGTTTCTTAATTATAATGTAAAATTCTTATCTTTTTTAATAACAAAAAATATGCTTACAACTCTACAAAAAATTCTATATAGAAAACGCTGAGATTCTCAATTCTAAGCTTACCAGCAATTTTCCTATCTAAAAAATGTTGAGAATCTCAGCAATTTTTCTATCAAAAAAATGTTGGAAATCTTAGCAATTTTTCTATCAAAAAAAAAAAATTCTGAGAATCTCAGAAATTTGTCTATAAAAAAAATGATGAGAAGCTCAGCAATTTTTCTATCAAAAAAATGCTGAGATTCTCCGCAGTTTTTCTATCAAAAAATGCTAAGATTCTCAGCAATTTTTCTATCAAAAAATTCTGAGATTCTCAACAGTTTTAATTTTTAAAAAACCCTGAAGCAAGAAAGTTTACTGTTTTGCTTAAAATTTAATATACTCTGAGTATGACGTCGCAGACGATCGAAATATTGAAAATAACACAATATAAAACAAATTACAAGAAAACACCAACACCAGTTTTTTAAATGTGTTAATGACCTCGAGCCAGAACATTTGGATCAAAAAAAATTAATTTTTGATAAAAAATTGCTGAGGTCTCAGCAAGTTCTTCATCAAAAATGCTGAGAATCTCAGCAATTTTTCTATCAAAAAATGCTGTGAATCTCAGCAATTTTTCTATCAAAAAATGCTGAGAATCTCAGCAATTTTTCTATAAAAAAAATGCTGAGAATCTCAGCAATTTTTCTATCAAAAAATGCTGAGAATCTCAGCAATTTTTCTATCAAAAAATGCTGAGAATCTCAGCAATTTTTCTATCAAAAAAATGCTGAGAATCTCAGCAATTTTTCTATCAAAAAAATGCTGAGAATCTCAGCAATTTTTCTATCAAAAAAATGCTGAGAATCTCAGCAATTTTTCTATAAAAAAAATGCTGAGAACTCAGCAATTTTTCTATCAAAAAAATGCTGAGAATCTCACCAATTTTTGATAGAAAAATTGCTGAGATTCTCAGCATTTTTTGATAGAAAAATTGCTGAGATTCTCAGCATTGTTTTTAATAGAAAAATTGCTGAGATGCTAAGAATCTCAGCAATTTTTCTATCAAAAAAATGCTGAGAATCTCAGCAATTTTTCTATCAAAAAAATGCTGAGAATCTCAGCAATTTTTCTATCAAAAAAATGCTGAGAGTCTCAGTTATTTTTCTGAGAATCTCAGCAATTTTAGTTTTTAAAATTTAATCGCCATGAAAATCAATGTCACTTTGCCATTTTGTTAAAAAACTTGTCATCTATTTAAATATAGCAGAAAGAGGTCTTGAGCCGGTTAATCCCTGTTCAATGTTTATTGTTTAGTTTAAAATTAGGATGACGTCGCTGACGATCGAAATACTGGAAATAACACGAAATAAAACAAATTACAAGAAAACACCAACACCTGTTTTTTAAATTTGACCTAGAGCCAGACAATTTGGATCAACAAAATTTAATTTTTGATAAAAAAATTGCTGAGGTCTTAGGAAGTTTTTCATCAAAAATGCTAAGAATCTTAGCAATTTTTCTAAAAAATAATGTAAGTATCTTAGCAATTTTTCTATCAAACAAAAAAATGCTGAGAATTTCAGCAATTTTTCTGAGAATCTCAGCAACTTTTCTATAAAAAAAAAAAATTCTGAGAATCTTCGAAATAATGGAAATAACACAAAATAAAACAAATTACAAGAAAACATGTTAAAATTTGTTAAAGACCCCGGGCCAGACAATTTAAAAAAAATGCTGTGGTTTTAGCAACTTTTTTATCAAAAATGCTAAGAATCTTAGCAATTTTTCTATAAAATATTGCCGGTATCTTAGCAAATTTTTCTATCAAAAAAAATGCTGAGAATCTCAGCAATTTTTCTATCAGACAAAAAATGCTGAGAATTTTAACAATTTTTCTATCAACAAAAATGCTAAGAATCTCAGCAATTTTTCTATAAAAAAATGCTGAGAATCTTCGAAATATTGGAAATAACACAAAATAAAACAAATTACAAGAAAACACCAACACCTGTTTTTTAAAATTTGTTAATGACCGAGCCTGATAATTTAAAAAAAAAGCTGAGGTTTTAGCTAGGTTTTCGTAAAAAATGTTAAGAATCTTAGCAATTTGTCTATAAAATAATGCTGGTATCTTAGCAATTTTTATTTTTAAAATTTAATCGCAAAAAAACCCTGACGCGATGTAGTTTATTATTTAGTTTAAAATTTAATATTCCCTGAGTATGTCGTCGTTGGAAATAACACGAAATAAAACAAATTACAAGAAAATACCACCTTGTTTTTTTAAATTTGTTCATGACCTACAGCCAGACAATTTGGATCAAAATAATGTATTTTTTGATAAAAAAAAATTGCTGAGGTCTTAGCAAGTTTTTCATCAAAAATGC
This sequence comes from Hydrotaea diabolus, assembly GCA_963513945.1. Lineage (NCBI taxonomy): Eukaryota > Metazoa > Arthropoda > Insecta > Diptera > Muscidae > Hydrotaea > Hydrotaea diabolus. Next base: position 210,601,235 of record OY740717.1, read on the forward strand.
TAAGAATCTTAGCAATTTTTCTATAAAATAATGCTAGTATCTTAGCAATTTTTCTACCAAAGCAAATGCTGAGATTCTCAGCAATTTTTCTACCAAATAAATGCTAAAAATCTCAGCAATTTTTCCATCAAAGAATGCTGAGAATCACAGCAATTTTTTAATCTAAAAAATGCTAAGAATCTCAGCAATTTTTCTATCAAAAAAAAAATGCTGGGAATCTTATGAATTAAATTTGGATTTTTTTTTAATAAAACAAATTGCTCACATTTTCTTATATTTTCCAGACAATTTTTTTTTTTTTAAATTTGCTAAATATATTCAATGTATATCAATAAGTAAGAATTTTAGATAGCTAATGAATCAATCCTTTATATGATACGATTAAAGACATTCCCAGTGATTTTCATCCGGTTTCCCTTTTGCTTTATTTACTTACTCACCTATTTACTTCAGTTAATTACTTTACAAAAACAACATTTGAATTTTGTGCATTTATAAATTAGATTTCATCACCTCGGGGTGTCAGCTATATAAATGTTTTTCCATTCAAATAAATTCCATTGAATTTTATTTTCCCATTTGGAAACAAAAAAAGAAGCACCACATCTAATCAAAACTTTATAATTGTCGCCGGCCGTTAAACCATTTAAAAAATATACCAGTAGCATTATTTGTTTAGTGTTCATTTATTTTTATGTGTTTTTGAGCTCTTCTTTTTATTTAACTTTTTCCTAAAGAGGAATTTAGACCCGCACAATCTGAATGAGGAGCACCAGCAACCACAAGAAAAGGTCACTCAACTACCATCATTCATTATTGATACGTAATCAATCTCTTTGAGTCTCAATAGCCACAACACCCAAAACGTTTTATATACATTCCGTCCTATGGCGACAAGTCAAGCCAAGTTGGAGGCTCTCTGTCATCCGTTTAGCTATCGATTGGATACAGTCCAGCAATGGTCTTTAATGTCTACGTACACAGAGACATTAAATAAAACATCAGATAGAGGAAGAGAGATTTGGGTAGAACAGAAAAAAGGGAGAAAAAGGCTTATCCATAGACAGACAGACAGACTGACGGACGGACGGACCAATGTTCAAATACTACAGCTGATTGCACTCAGGCCAAAGTGAAACCCTGCTTTTGAACAACACATTCTCTGTCTGTCCGTCCGTTTGTCCGGACGACCACTAAAAAAGTAAATACTCGTAAATTCAATCAATCCCCAATACTTTTTTATCTTTCGTCTGTTGTTTTTGCCTGCCCATCAAGCCTTGCCTTCCTAGCTGGCTGGCTGTTCTTTTCGGTTTTTAGATTTTGGTTTAAGTTTATACTTTTTCATTTGGGGGGATAAATTAAATTATTTTTTATTACTCATTTCGTCATTTGTTTGTTTTGTTTTCAATTCTTGGTGTGGCTTTCTTTCATTTAATTTAAAAAGATTTTGCTTCTTCTTTGGGCAGAAATTTATGTACTAAACTTTATTTAAATGTCATAAAAAAAAGTTTCCCTCAAGATTCATCTGATTGTATGAGTGGGTCTGAGAGGGGTAAATCGGTTGCACGGCGGAGAAGATTTCTAGGCTAGGGTGCGCCGAAGAGAGAACTTTCCATAAGAAAGTGTTAATTTATGTTTCACAAATGGGCGATATTCATTAAGTGTTTTGAACTTTGTATTGACCTGTAAATCTCACAAAACAAAATGTGCTATGGGGATTTGAAAGGTTTGGGGGAATTTTTAAGTGAAATCTTATCGGTTCTAATTTTTTTTAGCGTGAACAAATCTAATTGATTTTCTATTTATGGCTGGCTGTGTGGTAACTCGTTCCTTAACAAAACAAAACTTTGGGGTTTTTTAAATATTCAGCAAATACTATTTACTCCGCCCATGTAGGTAAATAGTTTTTGTTCTGTATCTATGAGAGAAAAAAAAGTTTTAGAGAATTAAATAAAAATAAAACTTTACTTTTGCAGAGATATGAACTCGGTTCAGACGCTAGACTTTGTGCCACCTACAATGACATCCTTGAGACTCTCTACAGAACCCCTTAACTAAAATTTTTTAAGTAGCGGGTGGTTTAATTCAAGTGATTTATTTAAAATGCAAACTAAGTTCCAAAGTCAGTGCTGCATTGCCCAAACATTGCGTCAATTAAAAAAAATTGGCTTTACTGAGGACCCCATCACGCCGCTGCGCAAATAGTTTGTGTGGCTTTTGGTCCCTGACGTCGTACGGTGTGCCTCGATGACAATCTAGCTGCCGTAGCCAAAGTTTTTGAGACTCGCCATCAATCTGAACTTCCCACGCACCAGACTAATGTGCTTCGTACAGGCTTCTCAGTTTGGGCTTTAGAGCAGGTCGAAATAAAAAACGAATTTCCTAAAAAATAATTTATCTAAAAAAATTTAATTTATTTCGGTCGCCTCGGCTAACAAGCTGCATCTGGGGATCAGGAAACCTGCAAGTGATCGTCAAAAATCCTTCTTAACCCTAGGATAGACTACTTGGTCTGGCCAGACCAAATTTGACTTTGAGCGCTTATAATTTTTTTTAAAGGCAAAAATTAAAAAATTGATGGTGTTGATATCTATAAGGGAAGTATGCTGAATCGGACGAATTCAATTTTGACTCGAAAATTGGAAGCTAATGGGGAGAAATTCCCGTTGGAAAAAAATTACCACTAAACTAACCTCTTGGTCTGAGTAGACCACAGCAATCAAGCTATGAGTTTACTCATGAAACCCTCATGAAAGGTAGAAGTTTGCTTTTGTCTTTGTTTTTCTCTTTATTTTTGATTTTGATTTTTATTTTGTTCTGCCTATGGAACCGAAGCAATCGACCTAGAAGTTTTGTTTTGTTTCTATTTTTACATGAATAGCTTTCTCAATAAATCATAAACAGATCAGTCGTCGGTCCACATTCGAAGCGTAACACGTGTTTTACAGTTTTTTTTTTGGTAATCTTTTATTGCTGTTTGTGTTGAAATAATATGGCTTCTTCTAGTAAAAACTTATCGGGACTTGAAGCTAGTGAAATGGTCGTAAATAGACCAGCCAAATTTCAGCGTCTTACACCTGCTGAAAGAGAAGTTGCCGAAGAACGCATGATGTCATTTTTTGCTGATAGCGACGATGAGCAAGAACTATTTCCTTGCTCTGATGATGACGACGACGATTATGTTCCAGAATATAGTGCTAAGGATTTTGCGTCTGATGAGGAAACTGGAGATTGTGACGCGGAGCTTGTTGAAGATTTTGATGGCGAAGATGATGGCGACGTGGAAAATGAGGTTGAAACATTAGCTGCTGAAAGTGGTGAAGGTGAATGTTACCAAAGTAAAGCTGGCATAATGTGGTTGAAAAAACCACCATCAACGGTTAGAACACTAGCGCATAACATTCCAATTCTTGCCAGAACTGGCCCGTCCAGAAAGTTTCTACCAAATCCCCTACAAATTTTCAAAGAAATTTTTACACCTGAGATGGTAGACATCATAGTTCGGGAAACCAATCGTAAGGCTCAAGATGTCTTTCGATCATTGAATGAAAAGTACCCAGCCAAACAAAAAATAGAATGGGATCCAACTAATGAAAATGAGGTGTACGCCTTTATAGGTTTATTGCTATTTGCCGGCGTTTTTAAATGCGCAACTCAACCGGTAAAAGAGCTATGGCACCATATCATCACGACATCTATAAAGCCACCATGTCAATAAAACGCTTTAATTCTCTCCTACGGTTCATTCGATTTGATAACGGAAATACTCGTCAAATGCGTCAAGAATTGAGCAAGTCTGCTGCCATAGATGACCTTTGGTTGATGCTTGTAACAAACTTAGAGTCATCATACACTCCTGGCGCTGTTTCCCTATCGTGGACGTACACGATTTACGCAGTATATACCATCCAAACCAGCTAAATATGGTATGAAGGTATGGTGGATTTGTGACGCAATAACTAATTATCCCCTAAGAGGCCAAATTTATACGGGAAAATCTTCTGACGGAGTCCGAGAAGTAAACCAAGGTGAAAGAGTTGTTTTAGATTTGGCCAAAAACTATTTTTACACAGGACGGACCGTGTACTGTGATAATTTTTTTTACAACTTTGGCATTAGCTCAAAATTTGATGGAAGTCCGTCTTTCTCTTGTTGGAACCGTACGATCGGACAAAACATTTGTGCCGTCTTCTTTTAAAAAATCAAGTCAACGTACAATATGTGTAACTTTATTTGGTTATTATGATGAGAAATATAGCTTATGCTCATATGTACCGAAGAAAAACAAAGCGGTTATATTATTATCCACAGAGCATTATTCGAACACCATTACAGCTGATATAACTGCGGAAGATGAACCTGGGAGAGCAACACGCCAAAATATTGCCAGAAAACCTAACCAAATACTGGATTATAATCGCAACAAAGCTGGAGTTGATACGATGGATCAGATGGTATCGTATTACAGCTGTAAACGTGGAACAAACCGCTGGCCGTTGGCAATGTTTTACAACATCCTGGATGTATCTGCATTAGCTGCTTATGTGATTCACAAGGAGTTAGTTGTTGTGAAGCAAACAGACCGACGTCGCCGTTTCCTTGTAGAATTGGCGCAGCAGTTAGTAGACCACATATGGAAGTACGAGCCTCAAATCCTCGTGAATTTCCATCATCTTCATCATCTACCTACCGTCCACTATGTGCCATTTGTAATTTAACATCGAAAACTAAGCGCAAAACCCGTTTTCGGTGTGGAATATGCGGAAGTGCTATGTGTCTGCAGCATGGAAAAGAGTCAAAATCCTACATTTGCGATGACTGCCAAGTGGTAAACTATTTATAAGAATACTTATGTTAAGAACTTGAATTTACTTCTTGAAAAATAAACATGAAATTTGATTTTATCAAAAAAGAGGATGTTTTACCTTTTTTGTATATTATTTTTTGTGACCTTTTTACCTTATTTTGGAAGTATGTAGATACAGTTTCGCTTTAAATGACTATGTATAACACATATCAACAATTTCCATATGAATTAAGACCCCATGATTAGGTATACAGTATGTTTATAGCCAAAAATCTGTCTATTATAGTCATGTGGTCTGGCCAGACCAAGAGGTCAATTTAGTGATCGAAAGCTTATCGCCTATCCTAGGGTTAAGAGAATGACATCTTAGGGGGGTAACATCAATAAAGCATTTTCCTTTTCTTTCTTTGCTGGTGAGTGCTACAGAGGCATAATAAATCGTTATATCTGGCTCAAGATTGAAGACATGGATTTAATTGTGATATGTTTACCTCGTTGCTACGCTGGCATGCCATTGTTATGAGGTACCCTGAAGGACTTATGTTATGAGAGCAATCCATTATCGAGCCAGGCCTTCAAGGTAAATTTCGCACTTAAGTTGTATTAGAAAACTACAGAACTCCCGTTTAAAGATAAATCCTGCAAACCTATGCTATATAACCCACTAACATTGAATCTAATCCCTCAACCTCATTATGGCCCCTTCAAGCATATTATAATGACCCGCAACCATATTGCAATCCATGCAAAAATTGCAGATTTTAAAGAAGATGGATTCTATTATCTTTAAAAAATAGAGATACTTATACCCTTCATCATCGGATAGATCACTTTTTTATTCTGTAGGCAACGAATAGAAATACTGGTCGAAGACCGTCTATATATATACGAAATCGTTTTGAAAATCATAGCACGATCTAGCCATATCCGTTGGGCTATTTGTGCAAATTAAACTACAGGTCGCCCTATTGAAGCTAAAATTTTGCAGCAATATGAGGTGACGCTTTGTAACTGTCCATAGTGAAAATAGGCCGGATCGGTAAAGAGCTAAAAAAATTCCCAGACAAGGACTAAATCCGCATTTTGCAAAAATGCTATATTTACTGTAATTTTTTTTGAAATTTAGCTTACTTATATATATCAGCACTATCAACTCTGATCGTTACAAAACTTTTAATCTATGGTATGTTCGTCCAGGCTATTTTTGTAGGGTTTGGTACGATGTAATTGGAATAGGGGGCGTGGTAATGCCCATTTAAATCTAAACTTAGAAGACTATATCTCATGGACTATTAAAGGCATGACTCTGATATTTGGAGCGTGTGATAATGGTATGGAACGAAACACAACCTGCACATAGAGAAAAAATCTGTTGGAAATCGATCGAAACTACAAAAATTCAGTTGGATAAACAAACTTTTTGTTGCAAAAACCAAAATTCCATAGTTCGACGGTCACACTGTTCGAAATATCATATGGTAGTTGTTACGACCTTATCACGGTATTCCCAGCCATAAATACAGTTATACCAACAGAATGTATTTAAACTATTGGTTGCGACAACTGCCGGTTTCGACAACGAGCCAATTGTGATGTACATGTTACTTTGGTATTAATAATTGGTGGCTAGACACCAAACCCTGTTTAGTTGCATGTTGTTACATAATAATCGTTGTTCCAACATTAACATGCGAGGGTTGCTATATATATATCTGGCCTAGGCAATACTAAGGCGCTATACGACATTTCCATTGCAAAGTTTGACATTGTTTACCATAAATAGAACGTTTTGACGCTCGACCATCATTTGTGTTGTTTACAGTGACTTGAACCAATCAATTTGGCAAAAAAATGGAATTAACTCGTGAACACTTTCGTGCGATCAATTTTTTTTACAACTTTCGACGTGGATTATCACGACAAGAGTGCATCGATGAATTTAATCGATGATCGATGAAGCGATAAAGCCCCATCCTATAGCACTGTGAAAAACTGATTTAATGAATTCAATCCAGGCCGACGCTCGCTCAAAGACGAAGGTCGTGAAGGTCGTCCAAAAGCTGCGTGAACTGATAATGCAAGATCGTCATTTGACATAACGAGAGATAGAGGCATCCTTAGGCATTTCTTCCACCAGCATACATTCGATATTGCACGAACACATGGCCGTAAAAAAGGTTTGTTCTCGTTGAATCCCGCACAATTTGACAATCGCTCAAAAAAAGGCAAAGAAATTTTGAAAAAATATGATCGCGGTGCTTCAAAAGACGTTTACAAGATCCTCACAGGTGACGAATCATGAATCTATGCGTATGAGCCCGAAACAGTACAGCAATCGACCGTGTGGGTCTTCAAAGACGAGTCAAATCCAACGAAAGTTGTTCGTGGAAGAAGCACTCGAAGCAAATAGTCGCCTGTTTCTTCGGCAAAATTGATCATGTGGCGACTGTTCCGATTGATCAACGTAGTACGATCAATTCTGAGTGGTACACCACAATTTGTTTGCCTGAAGTCTTCGGAGAAATTCGATAAACGAACAAGAGAAGACGAATCATTGTGCGCCATGACAATGCGAGCTTTCACATATCGGCTCAAACAAACGCTTTTTTTACCGGCCTAAACGTCGAATTGATTGGTCATGCGCCGTACAGCCCTGACTTAGCACCCAATGACTTCTTTTTAATACCGCACATCAACAAAAAAATGCGTGGTCAACGATTTTCGCCGCCAGAAGATGCTGTCGAAGCGTTCAAAACCCAAGTTTTGGAGGTGTCTCAATCGGAGTGGAAAAAGTACTTCGACAATCGGTTTGAGCGCATGCAAAAGTGTAAATCATGCTGGAGAATACTTTGAAAAACAATAAAACCATTTTTGATGATAAATATTCGCATTTTCATTATTAGGCCAGAAATATATATAGCAGCCCTCGTAGTTTTAGCTGAGTTTAGGGTTTAACTCATGAACTGAATGGGCCCTACGAAGAAAGCGACCACCGGCAATGGGCATTTGGGTACTAGACTAAAGCCAGTTTTCCAACGAACCCAACAGTGGAGTTATTTTGAAGATTTGACCAAAATTGGTGTCCTACTCATGAACCTAAAGGACCTACAAAAGTGGGCCATTTAATAGCGAATTTATAGTGGAGGAAATATACAGTTCGCCCTGGCGTTTTTCTTGATTTTCTAGTTTTCCTTTTTTAAACTAATTGACTGTGAGAAAAGTGAGTAGCTTAAACATCTCTTCTCAAAGAAAATATGGCATCCGTCTTATTTTCTTCTTCTTTTAAAACGTCGTCCGGAAGAACATTTCCTTATTTGCCTTCAACCTCATGTGAACATATTCTACTGCTAGTGAAATGCTTATTTCCACTTTCTTTGCCTTATGTTCTAAGACCTATCAATGTCGGTTCTCAACTTGTTTCTTCCCTTTCGCAACAGAACCCATTTCATTTTCGGTTTTATGGACAAACCGTGAAACGGTTAACAAAATATATATCAAACCAATTGACTTCATAAATAAAACTACCGCTGTCGACTGGCGTTGTAAGTCTTCTTTTTTCATTACCCTAAATGCCCAAACGGCCTTTGTTTTCGTTTTCTTACGCTTGTGGATTTTCCCTCTTCGATTGGGTTCCTTCCTTTCCTATTCAATTTTAATGACATGTTTACCTTTTTCATCCCATTTACCCACTTAACTTTTTGACCATAAGTATGCAGCCAACGAGTAGCGCGTTTTTTCTTCGGGGCTACCCAATAACAGTCAACCCTTTTTTGTTATTTTATGGGCGATTTTTCTTAAAGTAGAAAACAAACATTTTTCTCAACACCTCAAAATCGAAGACGGCAACTTTCGAGGCAGCAAAAGCCATAAAATAAAAAATGTTCTGGGTGGTGTTACTCTTGTTGCTCGCTGTTCTGCCTTCCACGAAAGCCTGAAAGTACAACTCGTACCCGCGATGATATGACACTTAACTGTCGAGCAGTCAATCAATATGTCAATTGTTCGGTTCCCTCTGGTTCTGTCGCAGTCGCATGTCTAAGTTGTCATTGTCGGTTTCAGGGCTGTCTGTCGTTGGTGGTGGCTTTGCTGTTGCTGCTGTCGAAAAATAAGACATTCCGTGTAATTGTGCTGGTAATCGATAGATTGGCTTAAAGTTTTATTCTTTGGCAGGCGCAGGAAGGCCATTGGAAAACCAAAGTAAATTACCAGGAGGTGTTGTGATATATGCATATTTTATGTGTGGGGTAAACTCCAAAGGGAGTGTGTTTAAATTGTTAGTGTGTGGTGTAGATTGAAATATGGAACCCTTCGGGGGGACAACTGAAAGTAAGTCGCGATGAGTTCATAAACTATTCATGGGGACAAGTGTACAAATTTGTTGAATCAATTTGGAATTAAGGGATGGCAACGTCGAGGAGTATTGCTAATTATTTTTATTCAATTTGGTGTCTTATGATTGTTATAATTGCTGGTTGTTGGCTGGTCAGGCAACAGCAACAATGTAAATGCAGATAACAATTATAATGTCTTACCCTGTTCGCAACAGATAATTCAACTGACCCCAAGGTTTAAGACCACCGTTAGCTCAATTTAATCGTACCGCACCGTAAATAGCACATTAATTTGTAAGCAATTCTTTCAACGCTTAAGTAATTAAAACAGTGCCAGTAGGTGGTTTCAGGTGGCACAAACCCTGTTACGGGTACTTATATACATCAAATTTAGGTAAGTGTCCTTAAAGACACCAGACATTACCGGTGGAGAAATTCGTAGTAGCACCAAATTTTGCGCGTAGTAGCACCAAATGTCCTCTGAAGATTCGGGTACATAGTATGTTGCACCGATACAACAGTTTCAATAACTGAAAATTGCAGGGCACCATATAACATTTGGTTGTAATGATGGAATACTTGCGATGCATCTGTTCTCTGTGTGTGCACCAATAATGACACCGACCCAAAATTTACACCAACCAGTGCATTTTTGTCGATGCATTGCCATCGCGTTATTCTTGTGTAGGTAGGTTGGCTTTCTCCCATACAAAGAAATTCAGAAGTAAACCATGTCCCAAACTTGGCACAATGTTTATAACGATACCAAAACATGATTTGGACGTATTGCTTATCCGAGCCGAAACAAACAGTCAACTTTTAACAATTAGGTAGACTCTTAATAATCATTAAATGAAATCATATTTATTTTAACCTTTTCTCATAGTTTTTGATTTTTACAAATTATATTTTCAAATGCAATAAATTAATATTTTTTTCTTTCTCGTTGCAGGTATGTCGTTTTTAAGACTCTATTGAAAGTGTTTAAAAACTATTGTCTTAAACAAAATTAGCACGTAAGTTTTATATTTCCTATCTCCAGATATATATAATTAAGTCACCTTTAAATGGTGTTGGCAACTTGTGTGAATGCTGAACCTGTGGCTTTCGAACTTGAAATAGGTGTGAAGTGGCGTTTAAGAATATATCCTTCATTTCGTACAAGACTGTCATTTGCAGTAATGTGTCAATGGTTGTAATGACTTTAAAAACTACAAAAAAAAACTACTCCGAACATAAAGATAACTGGGTTGAGGACCTTATTTAAAAGGTCCCTATTTCAATGAGCTTTTCACATAGACAATTTTTAATTCAGGCCATAAAACACGAATTTTTCAACTGTGGATTTCTTGTACATATCGAAATCAGGTATTTTGTTGAGTTCATTAGGATTCCTTATAAACTGAATCGATGAAAGTGTAATGTTCTCTTTCATGTTTCTCAATTCCCAGAATGAGATTTCGTAGTGCTTATTTTTCACTAACTTAAACAAGTGACTTAGATTTTGCTCTAATCACTACATTTGTGGCATTCAAAAGTAAATTAATAATTGTATTGAAGTCAACTTTGTTTAAGCTGTTGAAATGGGTCCGATTTAAATTCTTATGGTCGTTACTAAAAAATGAGTGACAAGTTAATGAATGAGGTCCTTAGTTTTTTTGATAGGCAAAGTTTCTGTCCGTTATTCAATTTTTATTTTTTAAACTTCTGGAAAATTTATTTTAAATACATAAGTTTGAACGAAAATAGCTGCACTTTATAAATAAGCCCTCATAACATTTATGATTTGTGAAAACTCGGCGATATGACTGACACAGGAAGAAATTTTTTGCTATAAGACTTGTAGCACATCAAAAAACGTCTGCTTTATTAGCTCATTTTTCAATGTGATACCTTTCTGGCCGTATAATCTTTTATATTTCAGCTAGTGCATACATTAAAACCGAATAACTATATCTTTCGCGCAATAAGCTGAAAAACAACTTCTTAATGAAGAGGCTTGGTTTAGTTTTAATCTATGCAATGAACAAAATTGGCTGATTGGAGTAAAATCGAGTGATTTGTTTTTTTATTAAAGAGGCGTAAGAGCTGCTTTATCAGCTGTTTTTTCAATGTGGTACCTTTAAAACTACTTGTCTACGATTACGCATATCTAGGGTATTACAAATATTCGAGATTTACTTTCAGATATAACAATTTATTAGGTATGTTAAAGCTATTTTGCTAGAAACCTTGCACTTTTTCTAGAGAGTAGTATTAACTTATAAAGCCTCTAAGTACAATTCGATATGCATGGGGCCTGACGACGATGTGAAGGAACTAAAGATGCCCTTTTGTAATCCAGGTAAAAATTAATAACTTTTTTACAAAAAGAGACAAAAATCAGTTGGAAGTCGGTCCAAATTATGAAAATTCGTACGGTTAAACACCCTGTCTGTTGCAATCACCAAGTTTTTATGGTAGTTAGACATACTATAAGATGATTGCTACGATAATATTACTGAACTTGCAGCCAATAAATCGGTTATATTAACCGAATTCAGTGAAACTGCTGGTTGCTACAACCGAAGGTAACCAGCCGATTATAAAGTACATGCTACTTTGGTACAAGCAGTTGGTGGTGATAACAGATAAGTAGTTTGTAATCAGCAAATGCCGTTTGATTATTCCAACATCAGAACATAGTCCCTACAATAGTTTATCTAGTCAATATATATATATATATATATATATATATATATATATATATATATATATATATATATATATATATATATATATATATATATATATATATATATATATATATATATATATATATATATATATATATATATATATATATATATATATATATATATATATATATATATATATATATATATATATATATATATATATATATATATATATATATATATATATATATATATATATATATATATATATATATATATATATATATATATATATATATATATATAAAGAATATGTATTGAATGGGTATTGAATCATTTTTTTTTTTAATATTTATGAATATAGACTATTTTTTTTCAAAATGGATGTAAAAACTTCAGTTTTTTCGAATTTTTCCTAAAATTTTTTACAAATTGTATTGAGACATTTTAATTTTAGCACAATGTAATCTATATTAACATGCTTATTAGAGATTTTATTCCGTTTGTATTTTTGTAAAGATCGGTCTATTACTTTGGACATAAATACGATTTTTTATAGGGGGTGTGGCACCGCCCACTTTTTCTACAGGATGTGTTTCGATCCATGTCATTGTTATATGTCCCAGATATCATCGTCATATTTCTATTAGTTAAGGAAATATTGCTTATTTGAGTTCTAGGTTGTGTGGGTGGTGCCACGCCCCCTTGTCAAATTCTGCTTTAACAAAGTCTATAATAATTTCATAGTCTTTGATTTCATTCTGTTGAAATTTTATAATAACCGGTTCACTACGCTTGACGTAAATGCGTTTTTTTTAAAAGACGGCGTACCATGGACCATTTTTTCTCCAGGATTTGTTTCGATCTGTGCTAAAATCATGTGGATTACGATAGTACGATCGAACATTCGTAGTATCTGTGTTAGTTCATGAGGCATTGTCTTTTTTAAATTCCGGTTTGGGTGCGAGGTGCCACTCCCCCTTCTCCAATTCAACCATAAAATAGTCTACAATAATTGCCTAGTCATTCGTTTCACCCTGTTAAAATTCTATAGTGATCATTGCATTATTTTGGACATACGTTTTAAATGGGATGCGTTTCGATTCGTTTTGATGTGTTGTAAATATCAGCCTAATAACTCAAATAGTTAAAGATATATTGCGCTTTTTAGTTAAGGATTTGAAATAGATTTAAAAACTTCAGTTTTTTTCGAATATATTCGAAAATCTTTTGCAAATTGTATTGAGACTATTATCGTAGATTATCTAGATGAATCGACTTAACAAAATTTAACCAGTTGGTCCAGTAAACAAATGTTAATGGCAATAACAACCGAACTTAAAACCAACAAACAATACATGTATAAATTTAGTTTCAATTATCACCTTCATTAGTTAGCATCCCTAATACTTGGCCTCTTTAACAGATAGTGTCGGTTTACTCTACTGAATTTGCATGATTATGTTCACTATTCGGTGTTAGCGATGAAAAACATTGATAGTACATGCAACCACCAACAACATTCGTTTGGCGAAAAATTCGTTTGTGGCAAACAAATCTGTTCTCTGTGTGTATCTTATTGAAATTTATCTTTAGTAGAGATTTATCTAAAATGATTATGTATACAAGATTTTTTTTTTAAAAATTCATTCGTTGTTAGGTTCCAGTTTATGTAAAGTATATTTTATTGATTTAAAAGGAGTTGTTGCTCCATTAAGTTATGAAAATTTGTCATCATTTTCTAGAGCAAAACAAGAAAACCCTTTTCCAGTTAACCCGAATTAATAAACACGAACACATAGCTATTGGGTATGAATGGAGGTGGAGAAAATTAAATAGCCTCTCAACTTTTATTTAACATTGAACTTTAAACTAAACGAAAGTTTTGGTAAAAAATGTTATCAAAATATAGGGAAAAACCCCTGTTGTGCATATCGTAGCATTACTAACTTCATTATCCCCCAAAAACATTGAATTGTTCCCTTTTTACAAACTTAATTTTGTTTATCTTTAATATTAACTAAATTTTCTCTCGTGCTCTCATAAAGTCCCTTAAGCATTTTCCGTTCAGTTCGGTTCTGTGCTGTTTTTCAGTTCATGTAAATTTCATTTCGTTTTACGTACTCGAAACCAAAAAACAACAACAAAAAGACAAGAAAAACGGGGGAAGAAGCCGCTCTGTAAACGAAGTATGATTACGATGTGCTCTTATCAAATATTCGACAACAGCAGCAAAATAAAACTTCAACGGAGGGGGCAAAAAAAGAAAACCCTTCAGGCATTTTTCTACCCTCAATACTTCGGCAAAATTAAACTTTTTCTTGTGTGTTTAAACAAAACATGTTCCTTTTCGTGAAATGGAATTAAATGCGTTTTTTGCTGTCTGTTGATTCTTTTCAATCTGCTGTGATTCTAATAGTAGAAATTATATTAAAAAAATGAACGGAGCTCTATTCTTACAATATCTCATACGTCAGTTAATAACTCAGTTCGGTGTGAATCTTGTTTGATATTTCATTTTCCTGTTTTCCTTGCCCATGTGTGTCTCTCAGGTTATTTTAATCGGGGGTTTAATAGAATGTCAAAAAACGTTTTCTACCTTCAATTCCAGCGTCATGTAGGACATAATATCATAATGGGACATTATCTACTTTTGGACTTTATATGACAGCAAGCCATCAAATGGCGCATGTGGAAGGTCTGGATGGATCTTTATGTTCAACCTTTTTTTTATTATTAATATTTGAGCTGCTAGGGTCATCCATGAGCATTTGCCAGAGAATTTGTCGTATTTAATGTCTTTTGTATATTTTATAAGAAAAGCAAAAGACATTTGCTTTTTTGAGTATTAATTTTTGGGTCTTTAATTTTTTGGGTTTTTTTAGATTTCTTCTAGGCGGGCTTTTAAGGACAATTGCTGTTGAGATGTTAAGAGGAATGTGGTATTTTCTCTATGAATAAATTTTAGAGTAGGTAAAAATATTTGATTTTTCTTTCTAATATAAGAAATTTGCAATGATATTTGCAATATGGACTTTAATTTAATATACGCTTATAGTAGATAAGTATAAGTAAGTTAGTTTTTGAGTTAAAGACTTTGTCCTAAAGACATCATAAATATAAAAGTTTCTGAGCTAGTACCCCTACTTCTAGTCTAGACATTATAATCCACCTTTAACTTCTTGGTAGACTGGGCCGGAAAATGGTATAGAAGTCAGCACTACGCCTCAGACAATTTATATGCTGGTTTTATAGTTTTATTGGCCATGGAACGATTTTTGGGAGCCTACAACAATCCATGATAAGGTAATGATACTACAATAGAATACATCGTATCAATGCCAAGTTTAAAAAACTACTTTTTCCCACATATCCCTTTACAGGGTGGGACGTATTCTATATAGTAAAAAGTACATAGCATTTAACGTAGATGAATCTAAACTAGAAGAAAAAGTGACTTTTAGAATCTGGAGAACTAGACCTAGTCTCTAGACAGAAGGGTTAATATTGAAATCTAGACAATTACAAAAACGTCTTAAAAGAAGGTGAAATTTCGAATCCAGATAACTAGTAATATGTCTATCTTCTAGACTGTAAGTTTAATGAACTTATAGTGTTTTTTATTCAAAACAATGACGATCGGAGTAATCATAACAGCAAACAATGTCAACATTCCATACTCCAATGATCTATCTGCGATTGAATTTTGCAATCTGCATTCCTAAATTCCCTTCAATACAGGGAATCTTTACATGAGATGGCCAATCAGTTTGATCGTCGTCTTATTTGAGTGCTGTGGCACAGGAAAATTCCAGAAAAGATTGGGAGAATGAACTCAAACTGGCACAACTTACACGTTGAACTGCATTTGAAACATGCTGATACTCTTCAGTTTAATACTCTTCACTTTGATTTTCTACAATACTTCGATACTCTTCGTTCTCAGATTAGAAGCTTTTGGACAAGAGGACGATTACTGGGCTAGTGCCAGGATCATTAGGCTAATCTGGTTACATCTAAAACTCTCAATATCCTTCGTGTCCACTTCTAAGGTCTTTATTTCAGTTTTATTAGCTATAACCATGGGACATTGGCTGTTATACATTTATGAGAACTGAGAGTATCGGTTGATGTGTACTGTAGCAAATATCGAGACAAGGGAAAGGACGAACACTTCACATATTCGTGCCAGGATTTAATCTAAGAAGATAAACGTTTAATGCATATACTCCTTCCCGGACATCTCTAATAATCGGAGCACAACTAATAAATCAGACGATTAATAATCTCAGAATATTGGTAAGCTGGGCAGATTGGTTGAATAGGGACTAATCAAATAGAATAAAACAATTTTAAAACACCCTACTTTGCCACCCATTTCCCTTTAAGGTGTGTCACATGGCCTTGTTGCACCATAGACTCCGGTACCTTATTCTACAGAAAAATGCTCAAACAAATTTTCTTTCAAAAAGGTCTTTAAACTGCTCAGAGATTTTTTAAAGCACATACTCTCCGTGCTGCTGAGATATATAAAAAGTCACTAGAGGGAATATTCTTTGAGAAGCGCACAGAATATTTCCTAGAGAAATTTGAACAAAAAGTAACCAACTCGAGACCTTTTGCATCTATCTTTAAATAGAAGGCAACTTTTTTACAAAATGGCAAAGTCACATTGATTTTCGTGGCACACTGCTTCTACTTTTATAGCGACTTACGTAAGATGCGTGACAAACCAAAAAAGCTAATGAAATTAATATAAGATGCTTAAAGTATTTTTGTGGAAAAATATCTAAAGCTGGTCAGAGAAATTTGCTAGACCAAATTTTCCTTTCCAAAAGCTCTCTGAAATGCTAATATTTTTTTATAAACGAAAAAGTCAATGAATTTTTCATAAAATTTAGTTTGCAAATAAGATTTGTACAATTATTACAAACTCTGAGCTGCTTTTAAAATATTTCTTTAGGGAAAAGTCTGTAGTAGAGTAAAAGTAGTTCTTTATAACAAATTTCGATTCTGCTCGGTGTTCGGTTTATACAAACAAAAAGTTAAAAAATAATCCTTTTAGTTGCTTAGAAAATATTTCTAGAGAAAAGCAAGTGGACAAATTAAGATCGGCGGGGCGTGTCATCGTGCACTACGGTCCAATATGAAAATGTTGTCAAGTGGGCATGGTACCGGCCTCTTTTTTTTAAGGGTGTGTTTCTTTCCATACCAAAATCATATACGAGTATACCATCTTCTATCGTAATATCGGTATTATTGCATGAAAAATAGCCAGGATTGTATGGGCGGGGCAACGCCCCTTGTCCAATTTTAACACAATGTAATCTATAATAACATGCTAGTCAGACCAGTCTATTACTTTGGACATAAATACGATTTGTATAGGGAGCGTGGCACCGCCCACTTTTTCTCCATGATGTGCTTCCATTCATATCATTGTCATATGTTCCAGATATCATCGTCACATTTCTATTAGTTCATGAATTATTGCTTATTAGGTTGTGTGGGTGGTGCCACGCCCCCTTTTCCAATTCTACCATAAAAAAGTCTATACTAATTTCTCAGACTTTGATTTCTTTCTGTTAAAATTTTATAATAATCGGTTCATTACTCTGGCCGCAGTTTCTTTAAAGAGGCGCTGCCCACTTTTCCTTCAGGATGTGCTTTGATCCGTACCATAATCATATGGCTTACGATGAAACGATCTTACACTCCATCGTAATATCTATATTAGTTAATATGATATTGCCCTTTAAATTAAGGTTAGGGTGGGCAGTGCCACGCCCCCTTCTCCAATTTTACCATAAAATAGTATTCAATAATTTCGAAGTCAGTGGTTTCAACCTATTAAAGTTGTATGGCTATCGATCCACTAGTTTGGATAAAAGTGCGATTTTTTAAATGGTCGTGGCACTGCCCACTTTTTCTCCGGTACCCACTTTTGATCCGTTCCGATATGTTCCAAATATCAGCCTTATATCTCAAATAGTTCATGATATATTGTGTTTTTTTAGTTAAGGATTGTTGATATTTCCAGTGGTTATCTTGTGAACGATCTAGCCTATTTTCAAGACCAACCGTTTCAGTCCATCATAATAAGTTTCTAAAAAATTTCGGACATCTAGCATTAATAATGCGACCTGTAGTTTGCTTTTCACAGACAGACCGTGGCTAGATCATCTGAGAATTTTAGGACGATTCAGAATCTATCTATGGGGTCTCCGACAAGCATTTCGATGTGTTGCTAACAGAATGACAGAGTTAATACACCCTCAATCCTATGATGGAGGGAATAATAAGATAGTTTTCTTACTAGAAATTCCTCTGTGTTGTTCAAAAGAACTTTCTAAAAAACTAAGTTTTTAAGTTGCAAGAGAAATTTCTCCTACAGAAAACCCTCTGAGCTTTTTGCATACTCGTAGGAAAAGGTTTCTGCACTGCTTTGAAAAAAATTCTATTGGAAAAAAAAATTTTTTTAGGAAAACACTGAGTTTCTCATCGAATGTTTCTGTATGCAAAAGTCACTAATCTTCTCTTCAAATTTTTCTATAAGAACTAGCCTTCGAGCTGCTCTGAGGATTATGGAAAATAAAATAAGTGAACTAAAAGGTATATATCTTAACTGCCCCATGAAAAAAAAGTTTCTAAGAATTTTCGTATTGCAAACAGAGAATCATTCTATACAACATCACTGCGATTCTCCCTCTGATTGCCTGGCGGTGGGTGTGCCTTTGTCTAGTTGTCCCTTCTAATTGGACAATGATTGAATGTCACCTTGATAGACTACCCACATCTCTGACTGTAGCTTTTTTTCAATTATTAACAAATAAATCCTGTGCTTTTATGACTCCGTCTTATAAAAGCTTTCATTAAATCACATTTGTTTTTTTTATGATTATGTCATATTCCTGTTCCTTGTAATCCCAACGAAAATGAAAGAGAAAAAGTTTCTAAATCATTTCAGTTTTATGGCAGTATCCGTCTTGTGGAGATTAAAAAACATTTTTATCCATCAGCGCCAGAAAAGACATTTGGGGGGACATTTATGGTCGTGCCGTAAATAATAATTCACACTTTAATAAAGCCGGCCGGTCGGTCGACACGACACGACACACACGCTGGCGGCGGGGGAAAGAGACAAAATGGTTGGGCCCCCGGACTAGAAATGATTACAAATGAGGAACAAAGTGAGCCACGACAACAGAGCGATTGAGGCACACACCTTTCTGTATGCCAAAGTTTGGATTGCTGCCGGTTCCTGGGCGCAGAGCAACAAAAAAAACAACAAAATAAAATAAATTTATGATGTTTTAAGTTTCTTTACCTTCTCCTGCCACGACTTCTGGTCGATGATGGGGCCCAAGTTTGTGGACAAGCAGTGAATGGATATTGTTTCTTTAGCGACTTCGAGCGGAGTGATGGTGGCGTTGGCCTTAAGGGTTCAAAATGAGAATTTATTAAATGACCCGAAGTAAATAAATTTCCATTTTGTAGGGATTGCATTTGAAGTGCGTGCGTGTGTGTGTGTTTTTGTTATTCTAGCTTTTTGGGATGATGATTTTTTTTTGTTTCTCTTCATTTTTGTTTGGTTGTTGTTAATTTTATCTGCTTAATTAGTTTGCCGGTGCTGAGAAAAAGTAAAATTTATTAAAATTTTCCCCAACCTTGCCGCTTGCTTTTTCCTTTGGCTTGGTTTCTTGTTCACTTTGCCTTCATGAAAATTAATGTGTTTATTTGCTGAAACTTTAGATAGGCCGACGTCAACACGCCGGACGGCAAAACGAAAAAAATTCGAAATGAAATGTGAATTTGTTAAAATTTGTGTTGTTTGGAAAATTAATGAGTTTGTTGTTTTTAGTTTTTGCTGCTGCTGCTGTTTTTGTTTGGGGTTAATAACAACATTTTGGCCAACAACACAATTAAGCCCTTAAACTTTTGGGATCGTTTTTCGGTTTCTGTGTTTAAGGCCGAAGGTAAAGACCACAAGTGGACAAACAAGTGAAAATAAAATCATTTTTTAAAAAAATTACTTAATTTTTTCATAAAGAGGTTACCGAGAGACAGAGGGAAAGTGTAGAGGAGCAGTAGCGTAAACAAATTTTTAAAATTGATAATTTGTTGAAACCGAGTATTAAATAATGAATTCCCAAAATTGAAGTAATTAATAAGAGGCATTAAAAGTTTATAAGGAATTTTTTAATAAAATGGGCTGTAAAATATGTAATCAAATATTTTAAAAAAGGACAACTCGGCTACAAACAGTAGTGTCCTTTTTGGTCGCCGACTTGCGCGTACCTTAACCCAGTCATTTTGGTGGCTAGGTTTGCAATTTTCCGTCGCTGAGTTAATCTGCTGTGAATATTTGCATCCTTTAAATTTAACTAACTTTAGCTAAACGCAGATGCCAATTGCTGAACGCTCACTGTAAAATGTGTCAGTGGTTTAATTATTTCCTTCACAACTCCGAGCTTTACTTTGAGATGTCAGGCATCATCTTTTACGAGGCCTAGAGATTTATATTAATATTAAGGTTTCGAGTTAAGGTGTCACCTAGTCCATTGGGTGTATTAAAACTAGCAGAAATATCCCTGTCCCTTCCGGTTGAATCATTTTGATTGCCTAACATAGCTCTTAATTTGGCCAATTCCGATGTGAGCCATTCTGCCTAGATCCCTATACACGCATATAAAAACTTATATTTGGGGTTACAATATTCGAGGAGCATCATACTATTGTTGGGTATATTGTTGTGGCACAACAATATTCTGATCCCCGAAACTATACTATGATCCCCACTATATACCCAGTAATAATGTGATGCTCTTTACCCCAACCATACTTTTTTCTACTTGTCTCCAGCTTGATTTGCAGATCAGGGCACGTTTAGAGGAATTGAATGGACTCCTCCATCTCCTCCTCATCTTCACAGCTTCTGCACTAGTCGTTAGTTCTAACTTTTATTCTCATTGCATGCCAGAGAGCGCGGATCACGACAGATACAGTCGCTGCTATTACAGGTCTTGATAGCGCCGGGACTGTGCGACAGAGTTTTATATCCAGTTGGGTCAAATCTTTCTGGATTTAACGAAACCTTTGTCTGAAGCCCATTATTATTAGGTACCCTATACGCACTCTTTGGCAGAATTAGTTTGCATTTGGCTTGGGTCATGCCCACAGATTCAAGCTCCCCTGAAGGCAAGTCTTGCTAAGTCATCTTTTCTATCCTTAGCTTCGCACCCCAATAGGATGAATTTTGAGCGGCCTGCGCTCCCGCTAAGAGATTTGCAAAAGTTAAGGGCTGATGTTGAGGAAGACGGAGTCCGTTGATTTAATGGTAGTCTGACTGTCGAAAAGTGTTTTTATCGCCACTGTGATGTAAATATATTTTTTCCGCCATTCGACTTTTTCCTTAATGGCTAAGACCTCCGCGTAGTGGACACTACAATGAACAGGTTCTCCCTGTTTAAGAGATCCCGAAATCTGCTTGACTGTTTAGCTTTGAGCTGTCAGTATAGAAGTCCACATTCTTCTTTTTACCACAAGTTTGACAGTACCTTGTGCGCCCGTCCAGTATACACGTAAGTGTATAGTACTTCGTGTCGAATCCAGCTAGAAGTTAAGACTATTAGGATAACACAAAACCATAACAGTATATCGATCATTGTGACATCTTTCTCAAGCTAACTTCTGTGACCTGCTTATGATGCCCTGGAATATCAAATGTAATCATACAATTAGATTTTCAGAGGGTTTGATTGATTGGCAGCACACACGTTATGCACCGACTAGCCATTCTTTGGTACCAATCTTGAATCTTGCAGTATGTCTAACTACTGCTGAGAACATTCTACGCAAGGCTCTTTTTTAAGTACACTGTGGTCTTTTTGCTCTGTCTACGATGTCGAGCTTGAAATTCACCCCCCTGTTCTTTAAAACACCGAGGTTTTTTTTTTACTGTCAGTGAAAGAAACTTCAGTGCCCTCAAAGGAGATGGGTTCCACATTTTGGATCTAGTAACTTATGCGGCATGGTTGGATTTAACCTGTGACCGTTTTCGACTGCCTACTTTGCCAAAGTGAGAAGCGCTATCTGGGTGATGTTCCTTAGAATGTTCGAAAGCTTTCCTCAGACGTAGACAATAACCTTAACGCCAACCTACTCGAAAGAGATCAGGTTTCAGTGTACAGTAAAGCTTTCCAGAACGAATGACCCAAGTTCAGCCATGATATGTTTTTCTAAGAGACGATTTTACACAAGCCTTATGATGATGCCTTCTACTTCAATACGTGTTAGTGCTGCAGCTATCGTACCTTTTTGGAAGCTCCCTCTTTGTCTATGAAAGCTACCATGGCGTGGCTTCCTTCTATGAAACCGAGAGAAACGAGAACGACCTCTGCTAATTACTAACACTTTGGCGGTTTATTATACCCTTGCCCTACTCCGTATGGGGACATATATCTTTTAGTACCGAAAAAAAGTGTAACGCTTCGAAAATATAAATTTAGACCCAATATATGTTTTAACCAAACCAGTTCATGATTTTGTAAGAAATTTGCGCCATGTTCATTTGTCTGTCTGTCGATAACCCTCAAGTCGTTATTTAATTTAATAATTAATAGTTTTCTTAAACTGCATTAGTGATGGAAAATGGACCATAGTTCCGCAACCCTACTGCTTCCTTCCACACAAATTTACCATTACGCCCTCCTTTCTTATTCTTGTAATATCGTTACTGTTTGCACCATCTCGTTTAAAATCAATACTTATGAAGGAAGTTACAAAACAAAATTGGTGAAAAAATTGACTCCTAGCGATGCCCCTCCTGGCACCTCCCACACAAAATGACCCTGTTTAAGAGCAGATTACAATCCTCATAAGTTATCACCTAGTGAGTAAAATGCGATTAAATTGTGCAGACCGTAATATGTTAATAACGGCTTTGTACTCGCATATAAAAAAGTTTTTGACACACCCCATTCTGAAACCTGAAATACAATAGATTTGCTATTCTTGTCATATCTTTAATGGTGTTTATACACTCTAACTCAAAACAAAAACCTAAAAAGAGTGCTATAAGGTTAAGTTGGTAAAAAATACGAGGGCGGTTCGGAAAGTTCTTAGCCTATCAATGAAAGAGAATAGTTAGTTTTTTAAAAATATTTTTATTTTTCAATATAATCTCCTGAAACTTCAATACACTTAGGCCAACGCTTATCTAGCAATTCTATCCCTTGATTAAAATAGTTTTCCTCAAGGTCTTTAAAATAGTGGTTTACAACTGTAATTGCATCTTTATTTGAGGTAAAACCCTTGCAAGCAAGGAATTTTTTTAGATTTGGGAACAGGTAAAAGTCACTGGGAGCTAAATCAGGAGAATAAGGTGGGTGGTTAAGCAACTCGTACTTTAATTCGTTGATTTTAGCCATTGTTAAAACACTCTTGTGCGCTGGTGCGTTGTCTTGATGAAAAATAATTTTTTTGTGTTGTAAGCCAGGACGTTTTTCTCGAATTTGTACATTTAATTGATCTAAAAGGTTGCAATAGTACTCTGAATTTATTGTTTTACCCTTTTGCAGATAGTCAATCAATAAAATACCTTTGAAGTCCCAAAAAACCGTTGCCATAACCCTACCAGCCGACTGAATTGTTTTTGCCTTCTTTGGGGCACTTCCTCCAGTTTCAGTCCATTGTTTGGATTGTTCTTTTGTCTCTGGAGTATAGTGGTGGATCCATGTCTCATCAACAGTTATGAAAAGACGCTTAAAATCCATTTTATTTCGCTGAAAACGATCCAAACAAGCTTGAGAAATGTTCATTCTTATGCGTATTTGGTCGACTGTTAACAAGTGCGGCACCCACCTTGCAGAAAGCTTTTTCATCTGTAGTTCTTCATGCAAAATTAAATGGACTCGATCATTTGAGATGCCCATGATATTAGCTATTTCACGCACTTTTATTCGTCGATCATTTAATACCATATCATGCACTTTGGCTACAATTTCTGTTGTTGTTGCTGTTTTTGGACGTCCACTACGTGGTTCATCTTCAATGCTTGTACGACCACGTTTAAATTCAGCAACCCAATTTTTTACTGTTGCATATGAAGGAGCACTTTCACCTAACACATTCACCATATCATTATGAATTTCTTGTCCCGTTAACCCTTTTTTATGTTAATAGATAATGACACCACGCATTTCTAATTTTTCCATTGTAAAAAAATTGCGGATGCGTCTTTTGTGAACACCTGTTTCTATATGAAGGAGTTGCCAGATCGAAACAAAATTTAACATGTGTTCATAGCAGAGATGGAAGTTTCCAAAACACTTAACTTTTTTCTGTTTATACCGCGCTTTTTGTGCTAGGCTAAGAAGTTTCCGAACCGCCCCCAAATTGCATTTTTAGCAACGCCCCTTTTTTACCTTCCACATAAATGACACTGTTTCGGTGAAGCTTAGAACCCATATTTACTAGTACATAAAATTCGCTTAATATGCGATCTTTAGTAATTTTTTGATAAAGGCTTTATACACCTTTAAGAAATAAGTGGATGTCACGCCCCAGTTAAAACCCTCTAGTTAAAATGCACCATTCCGTCCACTTTTGGTATCCGCATAATATTTTTAATACTACTCTTTTGATTCTGCTGAAAATAAACAATTAATAAAATCGATTATAAGATGGACTACTTGACTAAACATTTGAACCTTAGCCACGCCCCTTCTGGTACATATGTCTCATACAAACGATAGTAGACGAGTGTGGATAGAAATCCACATAACTTTTTTTTAAGACGTGAATTGGTTGAATTTAGTTTTCTGCAATATTTTTTTCAACTTTGTATATGTAAGTTAGATGACACGCCCCTTACTAGTACCGCCCACAAGAACGACTATTTACGTGAGTTCATTAAAATTGGTACGCATCAGGCAATGAACGGAATGACGGATAACTTATAATCCTTATACGGGTAAGGGTATATGTAAGTCAGATGAATCGACTCAAATTTCCTTGCTTGTTTCTTTTTTTTATTAAATGTAAATTAAACAAGAAACATATTCGAAGTTTTTTTTTTTTTTCCAAACCGTGTGAACTGCTATAAATATAAAATGTTTTTCCAAGCAAAGCTAGAACCCGTTTCCTATATTCAGCAAAAATTCAAGGTATGTAATGTGAATGATCAATTTCATTTAATTCCTAGTAGAACAATTAGTGTAATCCATCTCTAGAGTAAAAGACAATATTTCTTAGGAAGCTTATATAATAAAATATGTCTCATTAAAACATCATTTCGTACATATCCATATGTGCCCACCCAAATATAACGATTTCATTACATTTCCTTCCATTAAAAAACACAAACATTGCGAAAAATGTATAATTTCCAGTTAAAACCCTTGAGATGAAAAAGTTAAATAAACTTGTTCACCAAGCCACCGTCACCATAAACATACCCAGCCAGACGTGTATGTACTCCAGACCGACATTTGTACACCGGCAGACCGAGCTAGCGAGCGAGACCCTTAGACACTGAGGTCATGTCAAAGTGTATATTTGTTACTCAAAATAGAAAAAAGGTAGGAAAAAGGAGCCAAACCGCCCAGCCCCGCACATTGCCGCCACAATGTGAACAATTTGTTTAATTTTCAAACATTTTACATGCATGTCGTTATTCTCTGTACAGGGTGGTCGACAAAAAGGGCGTCTATTTGTTTGACATAGTAATCGGCATAATAGCTATAACCATCACTTTCGAGTCCGTTATCACTGTCCTGGGGTAACTTCGGCGAAACCAATGCAAAGTTTGGTGATGGCTCAACCCTTTCTAACTGATTTATGGCGCACATCAACCGGCTGCAAACAACTACACACATTAATTATACTCTCGACGTGACTTAGAGCCCCAATGATGCTCCCCGATAGATCCCACTCTCTCAGTCAGTTTATAGCAACAGTTATGGAGGCTTCTGACGAGCATTTTTATATATTTTATATTTTTGATTCAAAGGTTTTTGACACTGAACTGCTGAAAATTTTGACTAAAATTGATAAATGTCGGTATATTTAGTTCGGTAATCGTACTATTCTATTAGCTGCCTCACGCTGAAGCTTCCTTATGCATCATTAACGATGATTTACAGCTTATCCAAAAATGGTACAGGCTTCTAGGGGAGTATTTTCCAAGAAATTTGTGCAATCAGAAATAACCAACAATCGGGTTGGCCTATGCGTTAGGTGGTTAGGGATATTCTCAAACAAGCGACCTCTACTAAAGCCAAATTATAATTTTTTTTTTTTTTTTTTCTATTTTTTATTTTTATAATATTTCTTAGGAAAAAAATGCTTTATTTGGACCACCCTGTATATCTCACATTGTCCCAAACCGACACATAATGTTTGCATTTTTCACAGTATCTTTACATCTGTATTTGTGTGACATTTCTCTAACCCTTCATCAGAGTTATCATCGTCATCGTCATCATCATCGCTATGCTTGGCATCGCCCTCGTGGTTGCGTTTTTCCCTCCTCCCCTTTCTGTTACCAAATGCACTTTGAATGTGTAAAAGAGAAATTATTGTCATTCCTTGTGCATCGGTTGCCACTTGGTCTTCGTCTTCTGCTTTTTCCGATTCTCTGCCATGTGTTTTGGTCTAGAGGCGGTAAAGGTAGCTTAGAGGATAGTGGCGGTGACGCGGTGGTGGTGTTGGTGGCATAAGGACACGTACTCCACCCTGTGTACCGGTGTGCTGCGGCTAGGACATCACACAATGACATGCTCCGACATATGCAGGAGAAAAACAGAGAGAAAAAAATATATGCAGACGCCATGCAAAGGAATTGTCTTTCACAGAAATGTTGATTTGTATTTGTTTTTGTTGCATCCGTACGTATGACTTAGGAGGCGAATTCCAACATTACTCATGTGTCGTGGTTACCCTCCACACAAAGGCTGACAATGGCTAAGGTGAGGAGGCCAAGGAGCATGCCCGAGATGTTGTCATTTCATCTTCAAGTGGTTAAGTCGAGTAATTTCCAACCCTTTTCATGGAAATTTATAAAGCTAAAGTGAGCTTTGTGTCAAGGAATTCATGTTTATGGTATTGAAGTATAGCCGTGAGTTGACAAATTCACGGGAGGGGGTGACAAACATTCTGATGGTTTTCAGAGAACTGAAGCTGAGATACAATTTAAGAGTTACCTTTAACATGTGAACCTTAGTGGGAAAAATTGTGGAAAATTTTTCGAACAATTTCAGAGATTTTCTATAGCCTGAGGATTGACATGATTGTTTTTATGCAAAAATTTGTGTACTTTACGGAGGATTTTTTAATGGAGATTTATAAAACCTGAATACATAATTCAAGGATTATTTTCTACAAAAGTATTTCCAAGAAAACTCAAGGAATTTTTAAGAAAAAGTATTCGGAGAAGTTAAATTTTTTTCTTAGTTTTTTTTTTTTGTTATTTATTCGGTCTTTTATCATAATTATGACTTGAGCAGATTTTAATTCTGGTTCGAGACCTTTATGTTGTTTCTTTTTCAGAATCAACGTAAAAAGAAGAAATTGGTGAAATGTATTTGCTACGGTTGCCAGGCAGACTGTACAGCTGTTTCTAAACCCGCCAAGGTTTTTCTTCAGCAGTCTTTGGCAACGATTACTTCGGGAGACTCATTTTTATTAATGAGAATTGCCCTTGACCCGAAACGGAATTGGTGGAAATGATATTGCGCGTTGAAAATTGCTCTACGCACAGTTCGAAGATTATACGCAAAGGGTAATTCTCATTAATAAAAATGAGTCTCCCGTATAAGTCATTTGATTTGTGGCCGAAGTAATCGTTGCCAAAGACTGCTGAAGAAAAACCTTGGCGGGTTTAGAAACAGCTGTACAGTCTGCCTGGCAACCGTAGCAAATACATTTCACCAATTTCCTCTTTTTACGTTGATTCTGAAAAAGAAACAACATAAAGGTCTCGAACCAGAATAAAAAACTGCTCAAGTCATAATTTTTTTTTCTTGGTAAAATTATATGATTTTCTAAAACAAAATTCAGGGAAGGGTCGTGGCAGTCAGCAGAAAATAATTATAATATTACTTCGAACAGACATTTGACATATACTTAAAGTGTCTTCCGTTCTAATCCCCTAATCAGGAAAAGTCTGGTAAAGAGACATCCCATAAAAATCCTGATCCAATGTCTAATAATGCTTTGCAGTGGTTCTAATATAAAGTTTCTTTATTCCCTACGTACGTTCTTCAGACGCAGCTATTCACTCTTCTCAAAATTCCACTGTAGTAGCAAATATTCTAATAAAATCGTATTGATTTTCTGTTGAAAAACGTTGGAAGTATTCTGAAGAATGCAGGCGAATAAGGCAGGATTTATGAGGTGATTCTGGAAAATTGTTTATATTTTTCATAGAATTGCCAAAGACAGCTGAAGAAAAACCTTGGCGGGTTTTGAAACAGCTATACAGTCTGCCTGGCAACCGTAGCAAATACATTTCACCTGTCACGAAATAACAGTTGGACGAACATCACAGGTTTGTAAAAGAAAACCGCCAAGAATCTCGGCGGTTGGAAGAATATCACAGGTTTGTAAAAGAAAATCGCCAAGAATCTCGGCGGTTTCTAAAAAAAATCCTAAAAATCTTATAGAAATTATAAAAAAAACAAGTAAAGTTCGGCTTGGCAAAACCTTTCAACCCTTCAGACGCTTATAAAGCGCAAAAACAGCCGTAACATTGAAATTAGTCCTTTTCCACTTTTTGGTCAGAGCATAAACATATCAAAAGGATAAAGTTTTTGATATGAACGTATTAAGAAAGTGATGGAATAATCTCTAAGCATTTCCGAAAAATTTCAACGGTTGTCTTTAGTTAAATTACCGCGGATATAAAGGATTTTCCAAAAAAAAGTGTTTTTACAGGAACATTTTTAAAAAAAGTGTTTTTTATTGAACCATTTTTAAAACATTTGCGTGGTTGCCTACAGAAAAATCTCCGGATAATATCTCTTATTTTTTAAGGATATACTGGAAAATTTTTACAAAATTGTCAATGGTGGAGTCAAAACATTTCCTGAGCGTATACAAAACTTTGGAAAGGATGTTGAGTTTTTTCAGAAACACTTTCGACGAATCGTAAGGCTATCTGTAAAAACCGGAAGGCAAAAAACAGGAAGTAAGGATTTTCTTTAGGATAAAGTTTTTACAGGACCATTTGGGAAAAATCTACTCGTAAATACTTGTCTTCAAAAAAGGACCCAGGGTTTCGAAAAGAATAATTTCTTCAAAATCTCGTTAATATTCCATATTATGTTTCGACTAATATTATTAGTCTTTTGTAGCCAATTTTAAATTAATCTCGCAAAGGCCCCTCGCTGACTAACACAATGAATTCCCTAGGAGTTTCATATACTTTGAAAAGAAACATTGATCAACAAAATCCGGGGACTCCTGAGTTTTGAAAAATTGGATTGATTTTTAATACGAAAATGCTAAGTCATCTAAAAGTTCTATACCCTACACTACGCCATTGCGCGGGATATTGTGATATACTGCTAATCATTTTAACACCTAAAAGGAAAGGAGGTAAAAACCCCATGCTTACTATACCGATCAAAATAACTATCCGAATCCAGTGAACGATGTCTGTTCAGTCAAAGTAGAGGTAAAACTATGATCCCATATCAACAAAATCAAAATGCAGAGTATTTATGTTTGGACCACGGGCAAAATCTATTGATTTTGGACAATAGGGATCGATGTAATAATATAGAGCAACGGTTTTTTCCTATTTCAGAACCTACAGCTTTGGAAAATCCGTATTATAACAATTCTGACTATACTTGCATAGAACGTTACTAAAGTCCTTTATGCAACTCTGATGACCCCATGCTTACTATACCGATCAAAATAACTATCTGAATCCAGTGAACGATGTCTGTTCAGTCAAAGTAGAGGTAAAACTATGATCCCATATCAACAAAATCAAAATGCAGAGTATTTATGTTTGGACCACGGGCAAAATCTATTGATTTTGGACAATAGCGATCGATGTAATAATATAGAGCAACGGTTTTTTCCTATTTCAGAACTTACAGCTTTGGAACACCCGTATTACAACAATTCTGACTATACTTGCATAGAGCGTTAATAAAGTCCTTTAAGCATCTCTGAAGAGACCGCTCTTGAGTTGGGATCATTCCGGTCTGGAAGACACAATTCAAATCCGATCTTATCTTAGCGAGCAATAACTAATACCGGTAAAACTGTATGTTTTCAACTAGCCCACGAGTAAGGGTGCTCAGGGCCCTCACGGCTTGAGGTCCTGGCAATCCACAGGTTATTTAATGATGTGTAAAAGGGCGAATTTATAATCAAGGCAGCATATCCGTTTTTAGATTTTACCCCTTTAGAAGTGATGCATTAAACCCAATATTTTTTAAATTTATCGTGGAGTGTTTTTATGTAAAATTGGATCGTATCGGACCACGTTCTAAAATAATTCCCGCTCATAAATCATTTCTGATTCGAGGTTCCGCTACTCTAGAAGTTTTATATTATATCCAATTGTGCTCAAGGTTAGCATAAAACGTTGCGGTCGAGTATTTAACAAGCAAGGTGAAATAATACTATGATGGTTCATATTTTTCAAAAACTCTTATTCAGAGAACACTCCCACTTTAAGGACCTGAAGCTCTGAAAACCACCCAACTTTGTTAAAAGTTTTATAATTGGGAGTTATGAAGAAGGCCGCCGTGGTGTGATGGGAGTGTGCTCGACTATCATGCTAGTAAACCTAGGTTCAAATCCGTGTAAGAGCATCTAACAAATTTTCAGCAAAGGGTTTCCATTTCGTTATGGCCTGCGACTTTACGAGTAAGAGATAGATCTCTAAGCCATGTAAAAACCTTTCTTTAAAATGCATTAGACGTTCGGAGCCGTCATTTAACAGTAGGTCCCGGTCAGTGAGTATACAAGTTCCATAGGGCATAAATCACTGAATTGAGAGAAGTTTCTTCTTAAGGGATGTTGTGGGAATTAAGTTAGTTTATTTTTTCAAGTAGCTCTTGAAGGTTCTACCTATAATCAACCTTGATGAAATAAAATCACTTTGGTCAATGTTTTCATATCGCTTCAAGATCTTGCGCAAATGTAGTATGAATAAGAAGTTACGAAAGATACATGTGTATCTGTGTTTGCTGAAGTGAATAGACGTGAGAACGAGGATTCAATAAATCGAACAACATCTGAAAAATTATGCTGTAATTGATCCTCAGTAGGTCAAAGTTTTTATATAGTCCTCTACCGAGGTCCGCCTATAAGAGACCCAGGCACTGTAGAAACCACAATTTGTTTCTATCTTGCAACCTATAACCAACCCAGAACTATAGCGGTCTAGGGTTTTAAAGTGCCTCGATTACAAAGTTCCCTTCAGATCTGAGGTTAAGATATTCAGAACAAAGCGATGAGTTTTCTGTATGCTTCTGGTACAGAGTATCTTAGTTTTTACACCGTCTGGATGTTCGGCTTTTATTTAAACATTTCCACAGCTCCCACACGGTTCTAGAATGAATACTCCCAGACAGCTAAGAAAGAAAGTTATCTGAGAGTCTTTGAGATTTCTACTTAATATCATCTAACAATCTTTATAAAGAACATTAGGAATATGTTTAGCTCGTTTGTATATTTCGGTCTTTTGCTTCAACACATTAAACAGGGGTAACCGGCTTGAGACCTTTTGCATCTACATTTTAATAGAAGACAAGTTTTTTGCAAAATGACAAACTGACTTGTCTTCTTTTAAAATCGAAATGCAAGACGTCTGAGGACGGTCAACCCCTGTTGGATCACATTGATATAGGAATTTTTCGAGATATCATCATATTTTTTACGAAAAAATTTACCGGTGATTTGCGCAAGAAAATACTCCCTTAGAGCTTTGCTTTTGGAAAATTTTCTTAAGGAAAATTCTCTCAGAATCTTGTCGATTTTGTCAACAGAAAGTAATTACAATTTTTCACGCTTTCCAAACGAAATTTAGTTTTTGCTGTTCGAAATTCTATTTCCGGCGACACCATATCCGGCAATATTGTCCCAATATGGCCACATAACTTTACCACTGTTTCCACTTAAACATACTGTGAGTATCGTATGGTCCCATAGTCTGTTCCAACAACTGTTTCATGTAATAATTATGGCTCTACTTAACTTTTAATTTGATTCCTTATCATATTTAGGTCAAAACCAAGTATCCATTTCTATTGTGAAATGCCATTTGGAACACAGCAAAGGCCACATAAAAAGGACATATAACACCATGGTGTTCTTGGGTCTCCTTGAGGATAACATAACATTTATGTGCGATACTCTTAAGGTTACGATTGCTTTTATTCGCTGTTTCTCATTTTCCCGCAAATCTAATTATAACATAACGCTCACACGCACACACACAGAGAAAAAGACATTCTTTCAATTAGACAAATCAACAAAACACCAAAAAGTAGAGATGACCAGGAGTGGGGACGGCGTCATAGAGTACATACAGGGGTGGTGTAACAGAGGACATTCATTGTGTGACTCATAGCCGACGTCTAGTGGAGAAGGTGGAGAGGAAAAGATATATGCTGTTATCACAATCTTGGCACAAATGAGTGTCCGTTTTTAAATACTTGCCCGTAAACGTTTGTTGTAAGTGTTGGCCCGGCCCATGGTGGCGGCGGTGATGGCGGTCGCCATCATCCTAGCGATAAAAACATGACAATTTCCTCTTGTGTGTTGTGCGTTGAGGCTTTTGTTCCTTGGACAGCTTTTTCGTGGTAAGAGGACACAATGGCACGACAACAATGACGCTGGGTTGGCTCTTCTTTTAATTCCATTATTTTTTGTGTTCCACGAACAAAATAAGGCCTCTTATTGTTGCTTAGAAAAAATCCTATAGCACATTCGTGTTCCTTTACACATTCGTCTCTAGACCTTCAGTTTCGTCCTGCTCTTATTTATGGAATTTTACTCATTATGAGAAAAAAGAAGACAGCACAGCAATAACCCAGCGCCCAGGACTGGCCACTCATCTTCTTTGTAATATATTTAATGACTATCATGTCTATGGAAATTAATGAGCGCCAAATTAGTGAGATTAGTGGGTGTTTCTGGTGTTGTGTCTTATAGGCAACCGACCGACCGACCGACCAACCGAACGAACGAATGAGATAAAGGGCAAAGATATTCAGCATTTTCTTCCATCGTCCCACTACAATTGAAAATATTCAAGTGAAAATGTCAAATGTTCATTGTAATTGAAATTGTGAAGATAAGCAAATTCATTTCCCAGTTTAATTCGTATTTTGTTTTTATCCTTTTCTCTTCTTTGCCCTCCCGTTCTCTATCTCTTCGCCTGGGTCTCATTCATTCGGTTTGTCATTTGTTTTTATTCTTGCCATTCTCTGGAATGACAGTTTAACCAGAAAACTCAAGAAGAAAGAAGGACTGAGAAATGATAACAATAACACAATGACCTAATTTCAACACACAATACTTGGGTATGGATGGAAGCCATCATCATCATCATCGGCTTCATTCTGGTAACATGCCGTGGCATGTAATGAAATTCTGGGTAATTATAAATGAGGATTATGAATCTTAAGATAATGTTTTTCTGTAGATTGAATTAGAGGGGCTCTTATTTTAGTTGAAAACAATGCTACAGGCCAAGAGCTTCAAGGCATGAAGAACAATTGTCAAGTGATTTGTTACTAAAACAATGGAATCCTTTGTAAATATTCTTAGTTAACTGAAACTTTGAGTGAGCCATAAAATACCTGGGCATCGTGCTGGAAACAAAATACTAAAGAAAGCCCCAAACCTAAAACGTTCGATGGAAAATATACAATAAAATATGTTTCATTTGATGTTTCTGGAGATCATCAGACGTATACTAACATAGGGCGGCCTGGTAGGGTGAAGTACACTGAATATATACTCGTAGTTTCACCTCTCTTATGTCCCGGGTTCATAGGATAGCCTGCGGAGACTTCTCAAGTGTGCCAAGCTGACCACTGTAAAACACTCTCAATATCCCATCCATATGCACCTTGGTAGCTGTGCTACTAAATATTCATCTTAACGAAAGTCAAATTGTCTTATTTTTAAGTTCAAGGCTCCACACCGACCGGAGAAGATTAGGTCACTTTCTCAACAACACCTAAAAGATCTTAGCCTTATCGAAACGGAATGTGCTCAAGCGTTTCTCTCAAACCCCTCGAAGATGTTTGTGATGAAGATAGACATATCTAATTCTTCGTTTTTTATCTCTTGGTTTACATTTTACAATAATTGTATGTCCTTATATTCTGTTGATCAACCTTAACAGTTGCTAGTGTAGGCTCAAGTCACGGTCGGTTTATTTTGAGCTAATATATCTTTCGGGGTTTAATGGCATTTAATATAGTTTGAAATGTCCGGTGGCGTATGATTAATATTAATTCAGTAGTTATTTTGTTGAAACCCCAATAACTTTTGAATGGCAGCATGTATTAAAAAGAAATAAAAAGAACTACAAAGTAGGGATCAGCAGCTTTACTATTTGCTATGTCAGATCTGGATGCACTTGAGTGTTGATTCTTATTCATTGATATGATGAAAGTTAACATCGAATATTAAGATTCTGTGAACATGTTTAATTTTTTAAAGTTGCCTATTTGTTTATTTTATTCCCATAATTCTTTTTATCACATTCGTTGTACTTTTGCCACATATGGCTCAGAAATAATTTCGCTTCAAGCAATACTTCATTTTATATGGTTGAGTTTCCTCTTATTCAATTATCCCAGCAAGAACAGCATATATAAATTTCCCCAAGTCACTTTTGAAAAAAACATAAGTATGTAAAAGAATATAAAAGAACATAATACGAGTATAAAGAACGTAAAATTAACGATCTGAAATATCACGACCGAATATAAATAATGTGGCCACTGATATCCTTGAAGTTTATATATGTTAAAAATATATTTATAGTTAAAACACATTTTTAACGAAGAATCTGATGTTGCCACATAACCGACAATTGAAATAAAGCAATTTTTTTAACACTATGGTTACACTTTTGTTTAAGTATTTTAAAAAAGTTATTTTTAATTTAATGCTAGTCGTACTGAGTAAAGTTTCGTCTGCTTTGTGTTGTACAATTTAGATCGCTTAAAATAATTGGTGGCGTATGATTGATATTAGTTCTCAGGTTATTTCGTTTAAACCACTATAACGGTTGAACGACAACAGATATTATAAAAAATAAAACAGAAATTAAAATAAAAAATAAATAGTTTTGTTATTCGTTATGCGATCCACCTCAAAAGGCTTCTGTGATTCGAAAAAAATAGGTTGATACTTAATGAATATTTAAATATTCCTTTTAAGGTCAGATATTACCTTTAATGGAATGAATATCTAAACATAGTCCTTTCAAGCTTTACTACCCAATACTGTAGGTAATTGTTCCAGCGAGCATATTAATATGCCTTGAATTTAAAAACGCCTTTTGTATTCAATTTTTTTGCGGCGTATAAGAGTTAATGCCAAAGTTTTTGATTTCGAAACCGAATAACAGCAAATATTTTAAAGAAATATAAAGATTTAGAAAAAAATAGCGCCAGCGCTATTATCAAGAATAGTATCAGGGATTTCAATAGAATACTCAAGAATAAGATTGAGAATTGATGGGTTTTTAATTTCTGGCAACAATTTTTGTTAAAATCGTGAGATATTAATTAAAGGGACAAAATGTACAGTCTAAGATGTACCAAATTTGAATTCACAATTAAATAGGAAATAATCCTAAAAATCATATCGCTGTGTTTTTTATAAGTACTCGTATTTTTCTATGTATGTATAAGTATTTTATATCACATACCTGGTGGCGTATGATTAATATTAATTCGGAGGCTAGT
Organism: Hydrotaea diabolus; assembly: GCA_963513945.1. Classification (NCBI taxonomy): domain Eukaryota; kingdom Metazoa; phylum Arthropoda; class Insecta; order Diptera; family Muscidae; genus Hydrotaea; species Hydrotaea diabolus. Next base: position 210,637,008 of record OY740717.1, read on the forward strand.
TGGTTCAAGCCGCTATAACATTTGAATGAATGCAGATATTTTTAAGTAATAAACAGAATAACAAAGTAGAGACCAGCGGCTTTGTTATTTGTGATAAACCTTGAAAGTATCAGAGATTTAACTAAAGTTCTCTACAATGAGATTGAACATTTATAAGTTTTAGGGAAACTAATATGACACAATAAAGTAAAAAGTAAGATACAGTTGATGGAAGAATCTTTAATGGATAATAGTGATGGAAGCATCTTAATGGAGACCATACAGTGTTTGTTTGGCCTACGTTTGTTTTCGAATACTGTTGGTATCAATCCTAAGTTACTTCATGTTATCGTGTTTCCTTGAAAAATGATTTGTTGTAGTTTCCTGTTTTTGCAACTCCTTTTAAACTTTTACCTATCATACCCTGCCCTGATGTGCTTCCAATTTGTTTTGTTTTTCTATTTTCCTGGTTTTTTATTATCCTTATCCATCTCATCCACCCTTCTTCACAGGGTTGGGTTTAATAAACTGCAAAAACCACCTCATCAGTCACAGACAACCCATTCCTAGTGTCCTCTTACCACTCACCTTTGATGAGGATAACGATGACACATACCCAACACAGACACACAATCAACTGACATCAGCCAACATGATGTGATGTTGAAGGCTTTTGGTTGTGCCATTGCTGCTGCTCATGGTGATGATGATGATAAGGATGCTGCTCTCTGGGACTTGGGTCTCTACATTGTAGGTTTTTTATTGCATGCCTGCTCTATTTTCGAGTTTTTTTTTAACTTCGTTTCACTTTAGCTATGTCTATATAAATATTCATTATTGTTGCAGAATAATATTTATGCTGAAAAACAAGCAACTCTTTGCAGGAGTTTGCACAGCGCAACTCCTTTTACCACCCCTACGTTTCGTTTAAGCTCAGCGCGCCACTCCACTCCCGCGCCTTGTATAGAATTCATAAAACATTTGTTGCGGGCTGTGACGCAAAGGTTAAAATGTTAAATGTGGCTGTTTAGTGCAACACATTCCCCCCCATCGTCGCCTTGGCTACCTGCAGTATAAGTATTGGGGCATACTTGGCAAGAAGACAAAAAGGAGAATTAAAATGTATGTTCAAACCTCTATGGGGATAAATGGATAACGTGTTATCCTCTTAGGTTGCAGGGAGTTGGAAAAACAAACACAGCAATCAATTCATCATATACTCGTATGATCTTCGAGAAAATTAGAAAGTTGTTATAATGCTATAAATTTTTAATATTTCCCCCACCACTTTAAACAATTGCAAAATCCCCTCGTCACTCTTGACTACACGTCTCCTTCTTGGCACATAATTCTCTTTGAGAGATTTTCACAACTTTTTCGTTTTCTCTAAATTCTTTAAGATATTTTTCTTTAAAATTCCCTAGCTTTCAAAATAAACTTCTTAATCTTAAGATTTTGTATTTTTTCCTCATGTCTTTAACAAGAAAAAAGAAAGTATCGAAAGTATTTTCCTCTCTCTTCATTGTATTGTTTACAAGTTTGTTGCTCTTTCCATGCTGCAGCTTTCACGAAGTTATTTATTGGAAAAAATTCTTTACTTTGTTTCTCTCGAGAATTGTGGATATTTTATCCTGTTTACAGGATATGATAGCAAGGCAAGGCGGACGGAAGCCGGGGAAGTTTAAAAAGTTTATTATATCAGTTTGTGCCGGTGCATGTATTTTTAAGTACCAGGTATGTTTAGGGAAATTTCGGAAAGAGCATACAACAAAGGGAAACAGCATGTACTGAAACAAAACTCATATACGAATAGCACATTATCCCCTAGCGTCAGATGGAGAATGAATTACATTATTACCGGAAACATATCGCAATTTTCGGGACAATTTTCTAAGCTTAGGGGACGGGGCTGAGGCGATAGAGAGAAAATACATGCTTTAGTCAAATAATTTTATTTAATGGAATTTATAATCTGTGTTTTTTGAGCATTGGCTTAGGAGATTTTAGATTGTAAAACCTTTTCAAAAAAGGACATTATCTAGATTTTTGTTGAAGTACCACCCTGGCGTATGATTAATATAAATTTTGAAGTAGCTGAGGGAAAAGTTTTACAACTTTGAGGGTTGGGGCTCAAATTTTAAATTTTAAAATGGGGATTACTGTAGGCGGTGCGCTATATCAGCTCCATGCCAAAGTGAAAGCATATTATGTGGTGCTTTTGGCAGATGACCATTGATGAGAAGAAGGATTCATTGTGAACGAAACTTTTTAAGGTAAAGTACGCAGATCGGCCCTGTTGGGTAGGATTTTCGATCACCGCGTAGTTTCATTGCATAGGTACGTTAATTTCCCTAACCTGGTAGATATTTTAGGATATTTTTATAAATACCGAAATATAACCATCTGGTTTCATGCTAATTCCTTCGTTAGTATTAATATTAATCCATATTTATTCCTAAATGGAATGATGTAGAGATAAGTAAAGTATTCAATATCCTCTTGGCCTGATACAGTATTTATACAGTGAGCTTGAAAATGGCGGACAACATAAAAATACTTAATCTAAAACCTAAAGTTTCAAATATCATTCCGTTTATATTCGAACTGCAATTGAGTACAATATATTAAAATTGCTCTATTATGGACTTATTGACAATCCCGTCATTTAGTTTCAGTCGCCATAATACAATTTGAAACTTTTTACTTATATACTCCGCATTGAGCTGAGATTAACCGACTCGAGACCTCTTGCATCTATATTGAAATATAAGACAAGTTTTTAACAAAATGGCAAAGAGGCATTGATGCAAACTGCTTTTATCACGTTTTCTGGTCGGTGTTGACCTTTGTTAGAAGAATGTTTCGCAGTAGTTGTTGTTAGGAAAACCGAAAAACTCTTTAAGACCCGGTTCTCATGAGCCCCAGGTTCTCCTTTTGGGTAAAATTATTATTTATTTCCACATACTAAGTAGTAAGAAAGGAGCAAATTTTATGAATTGTTAATAAAGAAATTCAGTTGTGGTCAGCCCTTTAAAACAGAAAGGCTCTTTAAAGCAGGATGGCTTTAAACGATTGATTTACAACCTCGAGTCTTTCATCTTTGCCATCTAATGTTCTCAATTCCCAACCAGAAAAGATGTTGTATTTAAAACTCGAATCATTGAACCTTAATTTCCGGTTTACGTTTGCCCTCGCTTTTTAATTGAGCTGTCGCATGGATTAATCCTTTCGGTATAATTACGGTTTGCCACATTTTAGACTTATCGGCTTCGATTCATATGCAATACCCTCAGAATTTTCTTTAGAATGTATACAATAAGTTAGTTACGTTAAATGATAATGGTGGCGTATGATTAATACTAATAAGTTATATTTTTCATTTAAACTTGAAGAACATTTTGACTATATTAGATATATGGAAAATGTAAAAAGTAATCTGTATATGAGGGAATGTGGCTATTAGCAATAAACCAGTGGGATATTGTGACTTTTTTGAAGAAAAAAATTTAACATTAGTTTTGGATGGAGAGAGGTTAACGCCTGATGTTCTTGTGAGTGGTAGGAAAAATTTTTACTATGGGGTTTTTTCAGTTACTGTATTTAACCACCGTTAATGGGAGAGGATTGTGCCGCTGGGGTGTTTGCTTGCAATCGGTAGGAAATGGTCCATTGGAGAGTTTTGTGGTGACTATGCTTAACCACCTAAACGGTTAGGGAAATTTTATCTTAAAGAAAATTTGTGTACAATCACATATTCTCGATTTACGCCTTTGCTACCTCATACTTTGCAGCCAGCAATAAAATATATTGTAAGCCGTCAGATCAAACTCTAAGGAATTCCCCGGGTCCATTTTCATGGCATTGTTAGACGCAAATGCTGTGGAGTAACATGTCTTAAGATTTCTTGTAATATCAACCATGGCGTATGAGTAATTTTAATATAAATTTGATTTTATTTTTTTTTAATTTGATTCAAGTTTCTTACCACAACAGATATGCAGAATTTGTTAATTTCATTTTCACCTGTACAGACATATACAATAGCACCATAAAAATTACTGATTATATTTTAAAAACTGAAGTAGTAAAAGACGCTTCTTCTTCTAATCACAAATATCTGATTTATTAGTGTTAGTTTTTTTTTACCTATAGATTTAGTTACAATATAAACTGGCCCTTAGTCACGTTTAATATCGAATTCCGATCGATCTTTTTTACTTTGTGAGTGTGACCTCCAGTTGGTAGAACTTTAACTCACCAGTTAATCGTAGACTTTCCAACGGTTCGTCCGTTCCCACTTTATTCGCGAACCCACAAACTTATTGTTGATTTCAATATAGGTACTCGTATACCTTATGTTACCCATAAAACTTTTTTGCATAATATGGAAAAACTATTTTATTTCATTTGGAGTGAACCTCAATTCATCACGTATTGATGAAGAACATTTCTTATGGGAGCCAATATCTACAGCCGGTTGTCGAACTGTATGTTTGAAAGATATCAAACTATAAGCTGGGGCCTTATTAACCCCGCTAGTGAACATTTCTTTGCGTTTTATTTGTATTACAATATAAGTGCATTCTTATTTTTTTTTGAAATCTTCTCATTTGTTGCCTTTCATTTCGCTTGAATAGGGGAAAATGGGTCTCAATTTCACATTATTACAAGCAGACAATGGGGCGCATGATTAATATCAATTAATTTTCATATTAAAGAAATTGTAAAATGTTTTTAAAAACTAATTTATGAAACTTTGAGTATGAGGGCTAGTAGACAGTCTAAATTTTGGCAAAGTTTTATACCGAAGGTTGAACTGGTTCAAATTACTAACCTAGGGCTTGCGCTAGTGTTCGTATATTATTTAGTGTATGCTCTGCTCTTTAAATTATAATCAAAATCGAGTTCATTAACGCCTACGTAGAATAGTGAGTATACTAAATTTGTCATTCCTTTTGCAAAACCTCGATATATTGTTCGGAGATATATAAAGCGAATGTTGTTGTTGTAGTGGTACATAGTGCTGGGGGGACAGCCCTTGGCCGAAGAATTCCTCCTTCGTGTCGATCCGGTGCATAGAACCGGCTGTCGTGGGATCGAATGTATTACTGGTCGCCGTAAAATACTTAGACGTTCAGGCATTTCCGACCGACCGTCTGTTAGAAGCACGATGCCGGTCAAACGAATTATTAATAATTAATTTTTCACGATCAGTAATTTTTATGACAATTATTAATAATTAAATTTGCAAGTAACTAAGGATTACAAATGAACAAAATTAGTCAAGAAGATAGAAAGTTACGATTGTAGGCTACCTAAAAAAAGTATTTTTCTTGATTATTTGCTCAACGATGGAGGTCATACGACATCATACGATTCGGGCTGGCTTAAATTAACGAAACTTTTACCATTTATCCTTGAAACTTAAAATATGTGAGTGGCAATTATTAAAAAGAAATATTTTGGTGTCATGCTTTAAACAATGTGGCTTAAAAAAATTCAGTGTGGGGTGCGTATGATTAATAATAATTAAGTCAAGTTGCGTTAAAAGGCTTATAATTAACTAAGTTGAGTACGCAAATATTAAAAAATGACGTTTTCAGCTTAGAAGCAAATTCAACCTAAAGCTTTGAATGAAAATTCAAAGTAAATACTCTTAAAGCTTTTACAATAGAATGGAAATTGCTAATGTTTGGCACAAGAAGACACAAAGATCTTATATCGTCGATCGGAATATGGCAATGTGAATACAAAATTCTTTCCAATTAATGGCTCTTCCACAATTATTCAGAACACAGTTTTATTGGTGCTTTTAAATTCTCAATCGGCAGTAAATGAAATATAATAGCCATTCTCAGAAAAACATAACTTCCTTTAAACATATATTTATACAAAAACTGCGAATTTTTCTCAAAACAGAAATGTAATGCTTCGTTCCCACAATCTAGGTGTAACTGTCCATTTTCTGTTTTAAAAAGATTTTAAGTAAACTATGCTTTGAATATTAGTTGGAAGCATATACTCCTTTAAACAATAAATTTTTATTTCAACGTGGCGTATGAGTAATATTGATTATGAACATTTTTCGTTTGGTATTCAACAATTTCCTTAATTCTAGAGATAATTCTTTTATTTAGGGCACCTTTACAGCCAGAGATATAGAACTGCGATATTAATTAGCAAATTTTAATCATAAATACAAGTTTCTCTTCCATTTCCAAAGTTTCCGCAAACGAAGTCTTTTAGATTGGATTTTCTCCATCCATATTCACCATCTCTAAATGGGAGGAATGTCAATATGTCATTGCTATTGGCCATAATTATTTGCAAATGAATTTTATAGCCTTTCAAACCAACGTCTATTGTAGTTGGTTGGTGGGTAATAAACATATCATAGGCACCACGAACAAGTGCGATGATTATGGAGACACAAAGCAGAAAACTCGAGGCGGATTACAGTTAAGGTCTGATGATAATGGCAACGACGACGACAATGTCGATGATGGTGCTGATGTTAGTTATAAGTATGATACTGATGTCTTTGGCGTAAAATGTTAATTATTGAAATTGTGCCGGCACATATACAAATTACTATACAAATTATACGATGGATCTGCGCCATAATCATGTTTGACAAGCGCCACCATCACACAGAACAGAAACAACGGCAGTGAAGCCGACACCCGCCATAACATGATATTAATTTACAACTACAAAATCTATCAACCACCATAGAGCGCCACCACATCAACAGGGACGTCCGGGAAAACAAGTTAACAAGAGTGGCTGCGTAAACAGCGGCAGCAACGGCAACAACTTGGAGTACACTGAAAATGACATGAATAATACGTCTGAATACAGCATGTTTTTATAAACCTCGCATCAGCAAACATGTTAAAGAGCAGCGCCGAGTTAAAGGCGCAAGGGTAGGAGGATGCCATCCGCACGAATTATACTTCCTATTTTTGGCACAAGACCCTAATAACAAGTAGCAAGTGGTGTTGAATAGTGGTATTGGCTGCGAGCGTAGGTTGTACCGAACAACTTTTTATGAATCTGCATACATTTTGAAAGCGCTCCATTTGAGGGAGGCAAAAAGTAAAACGCCTACTGGTTTCTCTTTCGCCCGCATGCTTTGAAGAACTGCGAATTGAAACGACGACGTAAATTGGTTATGTCAGTATGTACAAAATGTAATTAGCAATATTTATGAATATTATTAGTTAGTTAGTTCTGCCATGAGTACGGGGCCGAATTTTCTAAAATTAACATATTTTCAATGAATTTGTCTCTAACAATGGACCAGAGCAAACTAGATGATGGAGGTGGTGGTGGCAAAAGCGAAGGTTTTGCCATCCGCATCATTTGGCATTGGCATTAAGGGAATGAGTGCCGTAAATAAGCAATAATTTTTAATTAATATTCAAGTGATTAATAAACATAAATTTTATGATTAGCCAAACAGGTCTAATTACATTTGTTTTATGGCAGTTGGCTGTTTTTTTTAGCTTCTTCCTTTGCTTTTTGTAATTACACAAATGAAATGCTGTGTAAATAGATAAGAAATCGCCGAAGAAAGGGAGTCTCTTGAATATTTCCTTTTAAGACAACATGGCGTATGAGTAATATTTATTTGGGGGTAGTTTTAAAGAATTGGCAAAAACGACGTTAAATGACTTTGTAATTTCTTAAATTTAAATAAAATGAAGTAGAAAACAAAATGAGCTTAAAGTTGCGGGTAATTCGAAAACAGAAGTGGGGAAAAGTCATTGAGATATGAGAGGGAATGTTAAAAGAAAATGAGTTATAAAGGGCAGCAGGAAAATTTTATCGATTGTTAAGGTGATATTAAAGGTACATCAGTTCAAATTTGAACTAATTGATAAAGTGTTACTTCCTGTCAATCAAATTTGTGTTATTGCTATACTTGAGTAATGTCCATGTGCTAAACAAGATTCTCGCTGTAAAATATTTAACCATGGTGCGTCTTCGCACTTGGTCACGCCTAGCATGATATGAGCCTTCAACTTAAATCTTATAAAGGGTTCGAGGCCTATTTAACACCTTTGCTGCTCTATAGATCGCAGCACTTGGTTCCAATTCAACTTCAACAATATTAAAAAGAGTCCTTTGCTCAAAAATTACTTTAACAATAAACATAGTCAGTTTCGTACTACATTTTTCCATGTGCATTATGCTCTCTACTTTACTGATAGGATAAAGCGGGAAACTTTTAATCAGTTATTGTCAACGTAGTCTAAATTCTCTGTGCTAGAGTGATTCGAAAATAGAAGTGGGGAAAAGTAATTGAGGTATGAGAGGAAATGTTAAAAGAAAATGAGTTGAAAAGGGCAGCAGGAAAATTTTATCGATTGTTAAGGTGACATCAGTTCAATTTTGAACTAATAAACTAATACCTATCTGCTAGCTATCTGCTATTTTAAGATAGCCATGTATGGACCTTTTTAGTAGGCATTTACAAATGAAGCATGTACAACGAAGAGATAGTGTGGAACAAATTTTAAAATAATCGTACTTGAGCTAATAACTGGATGTCTTGTGTGACAGATAGGCACAATATATATTTCCCTGTAGTCACAATGTTTTTCATTTAGTGCCATTAGAAAAACGATTGCAAACCGTTTCTTATTATAAACGTGGTCCTACTTAAATTCGTTAAAATTCTTCCCAACCATACATATTCGTCCCGTATGATAATTTTGTATATTAGTGCTCTTATATTTGTAGCTAGAGCTGTCGATCTTCTCCTTAATTTGGTGTGCCAAGAGAAACTTATTTATAACTTCGTGTACGGGTAAAAAGACAAATGTTACATAAGGCCACCGTGTCGTATGACTAATATTAATTATCGGATTTTAATAAACCAAGCCGAATATTTCGATTTCTCCTGATCATAGTTTCACGATATAAAGCGATTATAAAGCTAGATATACTAGCCTAAAATATGGGATACTTTAAAATTCGTATATTAATGTGGTAGCTCGTAAAAATCACGTAGCAAATAAATAAATTCTTACGATGTTAAACGGCGTAATGCTGAATTGCTTTGATATCTCTAAAAGACCTGCTAGTGGCAATTTAGAAACATAGAATTTGATCTGTATTGAAGAAATATCGTAATATTTTCGTAGCTAATAAAAAATATTTTGTTAAACTGTATACCACTTAGAGTTGGTTCAGTAAGAAGGTGTATTTCTTTGGACTTATTGTAACTAGGGACATAGGAGTTTTTTTATTAAGTCAATGGAAAATTTAGTAACAACTATAAAATGAGGTTCTTAAATAGAATCGATAGTTGTATAGAACTAGAGTTGAAACACTTTAAGTAAAGACCATTTATAAAACTATGTATTTTATTACTTTAATTTTATTAGTTAAAATCGCCACCACTATACGAAAATGTTACTCATTTAGTTTTTTTTCAGCAGAATTACAATGGATATTAGTTAAATTTGTAGAATAATCTAAACCAAAAAATCTAAAGCATATGTGCACCGTAGCGTATGATTCATATTAATTTTATAGCATTTAAGTTATACTCTAATTCTACCCGTTTTTAAACTCCAAGTATGGAAAATTTTTAGAATTCTATATCAGAAGTTGTCAGCTCTTCGTATATAAGACAAGCGTGCCACTCAAATGCATCAGAATTGAAATGCGGTACATAACTCAACCACCCCTCAACATATATTTCCTCACTCAAAGTGTAAAACATTAATTGAAATATTACTCTTTGGTATAAAAGTGGAGTAGACTGTCTCATAACTCTATTAGAAAAGTAAAACTATTTGCATAGCTTAGTTGAGAAAATACAAAACTAAGATTGTGCTTCAATCATGACATACGAGCGGCTCGTTTATCAATATCAATTTCAGTTTACCCATCCTGGTGTTGTCTAACAATCAATTTTGTTCTGCATTTCTCGTCTACAGTTGCCATTGTTTCCCTTTGCCATTGAGTCTTTAGTTTTTCCTATTCGAGGCGACATCGTTCGTTAGTTACAGCTCAGCCAGTCATAGAATTCAGGCGAAAGAAGAGAGAGCACAAAAGCCTAATAGACTATCAGATGCTGTGATTCCATTCTACCTTCTCCTTTCATCCCAGTTTCAGCACTATTCCAATGTTTAGTTACGTCTAATCAAATTCAAATTCAATTTCATTTACGCTACTCATGTGCTCGGCATGCGTACGTAGACGTCGTATGCCTAGTGCAGTTTCTGGCAATAGTTTCTGCGAAGTGTGGAAATAGTGTTGAACAATTTGCCATGAAATTCAATTAAAATTCAATTCAAGTAAATTGCGTATGTCTTTCATGCTGGGACTTCCCTTCTACCCTTGACGTGAGTGCGATGTAATTTGAACTAGGTTTTTGTCATTCTTGCCTCGGTTTCAGTTTGCTTAAGCGTCCAAGGCAATTTTTCTGTGCATAGAATTCGCAACATTGAGTCGAGAAGGAAAGAAACCAAAAAAAGAAAAAAAACGAAAGTGTTTGCATACGTAATGAATGAATTCGTGGTACGGTTGTACTCTAAGGTTCACATTTTCCATGGAATTATTGAAAACTGTGAAGCAAAAAACTGTCCTAAATTAATAGAATGCAAACGAAGTGAGTCCTTGGGAAATTATGAAAGTTTTTGAATAATTTTCCGATTTCTTAATGAAAATGTAGTTCTGCATTAATGCGCACCCCTTTTCGTTCAAGGTAAACTGTTGTTAATTATTATGCAGAGGGAGTTTTTCATAGGTTGCGTAGGTTTACGGGCCATTCCTTTTAATTTATATCAATCATACGCACCATTGTACTTTTGAATATAATCATTAATTAACTAAAGGGTTTTTAAGAAACATGTGTTTATTTCTCAAAATTTTAAAAGGTTGATGCTAGTATGACGTGTTAAGGAGTATATGTGACAGCGCATAGAGAAAGGGACCTAAGTGTAAAAAAAATCAATTTTCATTTTTTTTCTTTTTTTATGTGGACAACATCTGAGCATCGAATGAGACCGATCCCATGCCCCAAAAGTGTTCCCTCCCAGAGATATGCGCGTTTTATGAAAGTGAAGTCGACGATTCTGAGCGCTAATAGAAAGGGACCTAATGTTTAAAATGGCTCTCCTGAACAAAACTGGTTTTTAACCTTAGGTGCCTTTCTATTTTGCGCGTCACATATAGTTTCGATTACAAAAAACCTACGTTCAAAACGTGGTTAGAGAATCAGTCAGTAGCGTTTAAAACTTATGTGAATATGGCTGCGTCTCACAGAGGATACGCTTTATCGCTAAAGCCCAGTTTACTGTTTGCTAATATTTTACCATCCCGATGAAGTTCTTCAAGTTCTCATGTTTTCTTTGCGAGGGCCAAAGTGTCTACCTTTTTTTTGCTTACCTTGGCGCTCTAAATTTCACAAAATAATTTATCTGTTTTACTGATATTTTAACGATTTTTAAATATGATTCTGAAATAATATCAATCATACGCTATGGTGAAAACTCGTTCAAAAACTTAAATCCCTTTCCCGGCAGATGTTCATATCTGCCACCAGAGTGTGTCCCATCGCATAACATTTTTGTTGTGCAACATTTTAAAACTTCTTATTTTAAATATATGGAAAGCCTTGGCAAATAGGAATATGGAATATGGTAGGGTAGGTTCTTAATTGTGGACCTTTGTTGCTGATGATTATCAGGCGCAACTCCATTTTCTTGATAAAAGTTTAGATCCGTGTGTTCCATACTTCAGGCGCCTATGATTTCCTCCGTTATTACCGTTGGGAATTTAAAAAATATTTCTATTTCTTTTTGTATTTTGGCACATTTTCCTTTTTTAAGTGAATTAATATTACTCATACGCTGCTGTAGAATTGGTGTGAAAAAATGCAGCCAATTTTAAAAGAGATATCTTGTTTGTATGATAGATCTTTCCAACCTACTTTGCTCAAGCAACTGGTAAGCTTCAGACTTTAAGTATTAGAAATGTCTTGTATATTATTGTATAATTTGCCTATTCTTTTTACATAATCTTCCTCTTGCCTAGGTGTCGCCTATTTGTTTTATTTTAATCTAAAGTTCTGCCATGTGGGCTCTTTAAAGCTATATTTTAAAAGTAATTATTGCTAAATAAGCCAGTACCACATACGGTTATTCCATGAAGACGTTTCTGTTAAATTTTTTTTGTTGCATTTGAACAATGCTGTTTTTTCGTTTTACTAAAGAAAGCAGTATGCATAGAACTATTTCTATTTCTTACTTAGTAGTCTTACAATTATTCTCCTTACATATTGTTCGGGTTTTTGTTTATGATATCAAATCAATTTAACTTGACGTTTTATATAAGCATTTGCCAGTTTTTTCTTTTGCTGATTCAAAGAATCTAAACGCGTACATTGCATTGTGATCCTTTGTAAGGATGCCTTTCTCAAGCTTAACCAAAGTCTGTTTGATTTATTAACAACAAATATCAATTAACAGAAGTCAAAAATATGTTTACCTAAGAAAAATATGACATGTTTTTTCAGTTAGCATGTAAATAATATTAATCATACGCTATGGTGTGAAGTTATCGCAATAGCGACCTCCTAATCGAGTATCCAATAAAACACAACCAGTATCTTTGTGGACGTCTATCATCTCGCCACGGTCGTCAAAGAACCCCCCATATATTTATACGTAAAAAAATATATTGTCATTAAGTGGATACCCTACATTATTAACTACTAGTGATGTTTGTGGCTTTACAGACGTTTGGTGAACCTATGACTTTTTAAAAGTTTCCAAAAGCATTTATCTAAGAATGTTATAAGGAATTCTTCGCAGTAATCAATTAATTAGTATTAATCATACGTCAATGGGGTCTATTGAGCATTTCCTTTGACTCTTTTAGTTTATGAGGCTATCGCACTGTTTTTTTTACAAAAAAAATCTATGCTTTCCCTTTTGAATAGAAACAACGAGCAGACTTTTGAGCTACTCCAGATTTTAACTTTATATCAACACTAAAGAACCTTATAAGTATCAAAGCCATGGCTAGAAATCTCTTCTTTGTGGTTGCGGAAGGCACATTTACATATTGGGACTAGTTTTTTTTTTTATCAATTCACCATTCTCTTTTGTGTCAAATCACGTTCCATTTACAAATTAATCGCAATTTTAGGTCTCAGCTTAATGTATATTGTATTTTCCCACAAATCGGCATTCCTTGTTTTCTTCCAGCCCAGTTAAGTAAACCTAATCCAGTCATAATATTCACTCTTTATGCCAACACCTTTTGAATTCCCTAACATCCCTCCCATAATCGAAAGTCTTTAACAGCCTTAGTTCTCACTCAATCCCTGAATCTTTTGTTTATTTTCCAGTGGCAGTAAAAGACAATAAGTCCTTTTTTTGGCATTTGTGTATTCTCTTCCTGTATTTGTGAGCTGGCTGAATGACTGTCGGTCGGTCGGTTTGTTTTCTCTATTATTTTTTAAGATTGTTAAACAAATGATAATTTATGCAAATGTCTAAACATTTTCCTTGAAATGCTTTCTTCGTGTGCCAGTATTTATTTTCCTCGGGTCTCTTGCCTAAGGGTAGCATTCTTGACGTTTCCTTCGCCAGGGTATATGTGTAAAAATGATTCACACACACATACAAAAGGGACCAAATGGCTCGAGGAAGTAGGAGGGGGCAGGAGAAGTAAGAGTTTGAGGGATTTACTCGGTGGCACATTTGCTGACGCTGGCAAAAAGACCAAGCAGGCGAACTGCTATTGAAGATATTTCGTTCATTGTATGTTATGCATACCAAAATCCCCTCAAAAGTGTGGGGGAAAATGCTTACGAATTTTCTTCCGTTGGCCTTCTTTACATATTCCATGCATACTTACCCTTGTTATGCTGATACTCTGTTACGGTTACGGCGCGGTGTGCTTCACTCCGTCATTTATTATGTTTATTATCTTTTATAACAAATTATCTGCAACACATTTAACATAAAATGTTATGAGCGCAGAAAGAACTAACTCTCGCCAAAAAAAAAAACGAAGAAGGAAAAAAACGCAAACAAATTGTACGGAATATGTAGACAAAAATAAAAGGTAAATATGCACTAGGAAATGTAATAGAAAGCTTACGAGCGGGAGGGTGAGAGGGTCATAAAGAAAATGCAAAGTACTAGACCATATATCAAAATGAAAATAGCGATGGCGATGAACTACAACCGACGACCGAAGGACCAACCAACCGATGAGCAAGTGCTATTTTCCGGTGGTTTCCTTTGCCGGCTAAATGATCAGATAAATCTTCATGTGAAATATCACTATTAAAAGAAAGAGGGAAACTGTTTCAAAGATAGACGCTATCTTGAAGACTTTATTAGATTGCCGAAAGTAGAGCGTGAAAATAGCAAAGTGGCTCGAAATGGAATTTTCCGGTACACATACGCTATAAAGTGGCTATGTGGAATAAAAGTATATTTTGTTACAGTTTCAGTTTTTTTTGAATTTAAGCTAAGACTAAATAATCCTTGCAACTGAATGAGGTTCATTTAATGATGATCAAATTGATATCAATCATACGCCCCATGAACTTTTTAATCGTAATTCTATATGTCTTTTATAATGAAAACGCTGAAGTCTTTTTTACACTGAGCACTTGTGCTCGTAAACCCTCCATCATTGATTTCACTTTGTCCTTTCGTTTGCAACAAAAACTGGTTAGTGACCCCAAAAATGTATATAGATTCTGAATCGTTGTAAAATTATAAGATGACACGACCATGTCTGTCTCTCTGTTTTTGGTTGCTGAATTATTGCAGAAATATGTGTTGCTCTGATATGGTTGGTATTGAAAAAAAGGTTAAGTGAAAAATTTTTCACACGAAGACTTAGTTAACATATGAAAAAAATACTACATTTGTAGTTTTTTTGATTATATATCATCACTATAAAATTTGATCGATATGCTATGTTTGTTCAGGTTATATTAGTGGGGTATTTTACAATGGCATTGCCCCTACAAAGTTGAACTTAAAAAGACCATGTCTTGTGACCTGTTAGAAATTGGTTGGAACATATGATATTGACATGGAATACACCCTGGGGAGAAGGTTGGTGGTAAATAAGTCTTCAGACGATCTGCATTATACAAATACGCTGAGTAACACAATTAAGCGGCAGGGTGCTCGGGTCCTAATCCAATAATTTAGAAGTCATAATAGCTGTCTTATAACTGCAAAGGAAATCCTAATTCGTTGGTTTAAGGGGTAATTATGTATTACCACAGTTTTCGATGCCTGCTTCTATTTTATTTATCGAAAGTCTGATAAGTTATTGTCTCTGTTTATTCAAATTTTTAGGAAATCGTCAATATATTAACAAACTGCAGGTAATTATGTAAAATAAATCACAATTAATATCAATCATACGACACATGTGGTTACTTTGAAGTGTGTATTAGCATTTCTTACTTTACCGCCCTTTTTGTCCTTATCACATAAATTGTGAGAAATTATTACTGAAAACCCATTTAATGAATTCACTTTATCCTGGCATGTCCTATAGAAGTTATAATCACATAATTTCAATATAACTCTTTGTATTTTAAAGCTTCTTTTATATCTCCTTAAATCTTGATAAAAATAATATATTTTAGAAAAATGCAGACGTTTCTAGAATCAGTTGTTGTAGCTATAGTTATACTCCCAATTGTATTTGAGCTTATATTGGCAATGCAAAAGTAGAGCGATATCTAAAATTGCTGCAATTGTAACTGCCAGTGCCTACAATAGTAAGTATCTATAAAAGAGATTTTAACAGCCGTTTATATCATAACCGAATATTGTGAAAATAACTATTAAAGTACTAATTTGGCTTCTTATCTATTTTAATGACTTTTTTCGTAACTAAAGTGCAGGTTAAGTATCTGGTATTATTAACGTCCCTATGAGCACAAATCCAGGGACTTTCTTAAATCCCTAACCAGCATTTGATATAACAGTTATGCTCACTCAATAAGACCTACGGCTTTCCGCCGATTCCGAAAGGGTAGTACACTTGTTCGGAGTCATTTAATTGATTTTCTACTCTGAATTGCTCTGGCTACACCAGGTGAGATGAGTTGCATATGTGACATGTTCTTATTCATATATTAATGTTTTCTAATGTATTAATTAGGCAAATGGTGTGATATTTACGCACACCATCTTCAAAACAACAACCCTGATGTTTCGTCCTGGTTAAATATCTCAGTAGTTTACAGAGATAAGATAATGATAGCTAAGTGCAAAGACTTTGCCGTATATTAAATCCTTTTGGTTAAAATGTTTGTTGCTCAAGTCTAGTTTGTTTTCGCTTAGGCATTTATGGAATATAAGAAATCTGGTAATATTTATGAAAGCCACAGACAATTTTCTATGCTAATGCGAATTTATATTAATCATACGCCTCAGTTGGCATTTGTTTATTCTTCTTACTTTTTTACTGTCTTATAATTTTCGAAACCACCGAATAAATCCACGTGGTTGTAATTGTAATTTGTTCCATTCACCCCAGATATAGCAGAAAATCAATATTTAAGGAAACTACAAACAATTTCTTAAACCAAAACTCAATAAATATTAATCATACGCCACCATTTTTTTTTTAAATAAATTATTTGCCCGTTCTTATATAAGTATATATTTTTGGTGCCTGTTCTTATATAAGTATATATTTTTGGTGCCAAATGATAATGTCTATCCTAAACTTGTTATTCCGTTTCCAACACCTCAGAGACCCCATCAATTATATATAATTATTGATCATCGTAAGCAAAGACTCCTGCAATTTTGTTGTGGATTAGTGAATCGGCGAAATCGGTTAGGGGGGAAAATTCTATTTGAAGGTTCTAAAGGTATCCCGAAAAGTGCACTTTTTGAGTATTTGCCTGACAGTGGAGGTTAAAGAAGATTTGGCCAGGCCTAACTTAATGACAACTTTACTTGTTTTTTGGGCTTTACATGTATAAAATGGTGTTTGTGAATCCATTTGAGTGTCATTGTTTGCTTACTTAAGTAAAGTTTAGATCGTTTTTTCCAGACATACTTAGAATAGTAGAAAAAAGTCTGTATTTAAGGTAACTACAGACGATTTTCAAGACTGGCCTTAATTAATATTAATCATTCGCCTCTGTTGTGATATTTGAAATTATATTAATATAATAATATATTATTTTGTATACTAATATTCTTGTATATCTGAAAGCGATCTGTTCAAAGAGTTCGCTACGAGAATTCTACGCAAAATATGTCAACATAAAGTTAAGGTTTTCTCCTTTTCTGCCTCTCGATTTACACGAATCCTATTGTAAAATAATCTATCATGTAGAGTTTATGCAGTAACTAAGGTAATGTGTTGCATAAATGTTTATTTGTCCTATTGGGTTCTAGCTAGGAGAAGTTAAACAAAGTTTAATCTGGCTCGGTTGTAGAACTGTCTGTACTGTAGACTGCTCACATTTTTTATCCTCTGTCTACTCGGTGTGGCTGAAAATCGTTGCTATCGCTAGGTTTCTAGGCCAATAAGTTGTTGTTCTATCTTTTTCTGGCTGTCAATTCACTCAAATTTATATTGTAAAGTAATCTGTGTTATAGAGTTAGTTAACCATTGTATGTCTAGATTAACCAATGTGTGTCTATATAACCAATGTGTGTCTAGATCTTTGATTTTGCCTCTCTTAGTTTAGCTTAAGTATTCCTTAAATGTACAATAATCTTTCCTGCTCAATCACGTTAACTCTCCAGAGGTGTTAAAATGTAGTATGTTTTTGATGTAGAAGCATTTTTTTAACGCTCAGACCGAGGGGCTTCCCTCTTGAATTTTATTACATTTACAATCAACTTTTAGTAGTTATGACAACAGAGATTTTAAAAAATGGCTTTTAAGACTGGCTTTTAAACGGCCGGTAGGCATCGTTTTATATAATCAGAACTGACAGAACAAATCTCAAACTTCAATTTATTTTTGTATAATTAAAAAATCCTTTATTATTTTATTTCTTTTACATAATTTCCCCTGTACTGTATTGTCGAATTGCTGTAAATTAATATTAATCATACGCTACTGTATACTCGCATGCTGCTAATTAATATTAATCATACGACACCGTCCTGTTGCTCAATGAGCAATTAAAGCGAGTGAAATATTTCTTTAGCCTAATGCATAACATTTAGAAATCTGCTGAATCGCAATGCCTGAAATTCATTAGCAACGCTTTAATTTTTATAGAAGGCGGAATCTTCCGTGTCTCTGCTTTAACAAACTTCTCAACGTTGTGGCTGCATCAAAGGGAAATCACTGCTAATTAAAGTCAACATTTAAAATTCATTAGAAATTCAAATGTCATTCACATTTCTGATGGCAGCATAAATATTCAAATGCTTGGCTTCTTTTCTATATTTCTCCCTTTGCTGGCTTTCTGCTTTTGCTCTTATACGGTTTTCGTTCGGACCTGCTCCAGCTGACAATGATGTTGATAATTTTTCGTTTTTTTTTGCTCCAGACTTACTGTTTGTCTCTATTTTCCCTCTCAACCCTTGACATTTATTATTGTTGGCAATTTGGTTACCCTTAACCCGGTTTGTATTTTTTTCTTCCTCTCCCCCTCAAAAGTCCCCCTTCACCATCATTTCATTCTTATCACTTTGGTTAAATCTTAGTTTTTATCTTTTCTATGGTTGGCTGGAATGGTTGGGGAGGCTAGAGGTGGGGGGTTTAAATTGTAGGCTTGTGTGTCGCAGTGATTAAGATTTAACTTTTCCGGGGATTGTCAGCAGTCATGTGGGTATGTTTGAGGCGATGTTGGCGGTGACAAAAGGGCGGGGCAGGGGAAGTAAATCAGCATAAATCTCATTAATAAGATAATGGTAATTAAAATGGGGTCAGTTTATGCATTTTAAAATGTCATATAGAAAAATCCTTTAAAGTGCTTGATGGAGTAGGTTGACGAGTCAAGTAATGCGGGTGCTACTTCCTTATAATGGAGCGTTGGAATTTATCACCAAAATGTGACACAATTAGGTTGCACATGTCACATGTCGTTTAGAAAAAAGTGAAATATAAGGGTTAGGCAGTCAAAGTGAGTTATTTGGGCGCCAGCCTAATTAGCCTTTATAAAAAACTTAATGGAGTAGATTACCTAAAAGGATAAAGCGAAAAATTTAAATTCTCTTTTATCTCTCTTTTTCTAAGTTTTAAAGTAATTAATTAAAGAGGAAATTTAAATTTATGATTTAAATTCTTCTATGTTTTAAAGTTAAAGATGTATTTATTCTTTTTGTTAAATACCGTGTACTAATTTTTGTTTTCTTTACTTCCAGGTAATTATATTGCACCCATAACATGAAATCGAGGAATTATATTGTAGACCAGGTAACTCTGAAATGTGATCGCTTTGAAAACAGAACGAATTTCTTATTTAAATAAAAAAATCATATCATCACCCTATCACTTGATGATAACATCGTCCCTTAGTCTGTGGCGTAGCCGCATCTTTTCCACTTCTTTGAATTTTTTTTTTGCTTGCTGGCTTAATAATTCAGTATAATAAGACCAAAGAAGTGAAACAATTGCTCGGTAATGATTCTTGGGAAGCGCTTAGTGCGGAAAAACTAATTTTCATTATTCACATTTATTATTGATAACTTAACCCAATTCTAATAAATAATTTTGGGGTTCGTAGTATAATTGTTTGTGAATCATACTATGGTTGTGAGGATCATACTATGGTTGTGAGCATCATAGTATTGTTGTATTTAAATCATACTGCATTATAATATTGCTGTACCACAACCATATACCCAAAAAATAGTATGATGCTCTTTGAATAACGTTATCCCAACTATACTGTTTCTTTACCTGTACCCAACGAGGCGTTCTGTAGCAGACACTTCAATCGCCAATTCAATCGGTGTTTGGCCTTTTCATCCTTAATGTACGGATAAGTACTGTCTTTCGGCACCCGTGTCTGATATGCGGGGAGTGAACGCTTAGAGAAGTGGGTTACCTCAAGGTGGAGGCAGCGGTGAACGGAAAGTGACAATGGCCGGATGACGTATGAATTCATACGGGACGCGGACTTTGTTAAGGGACGCCCTGACTTCGGCTTCGGCCTAAGTCTGTGGACCTTACCAACT
This sequence comes from Hydrotaea diabolus, assembly GCA_963513945.1. Taxonomy (NCBI): domain Eukaryota; kingdom Metazoa; phylum Arthropoda; class Insecta; order Diptera; family Muscidae; genus Hydrotaea; species Hydrotaea diabolus. Next base: position 210,657,155 of record OY740717.1, read on the forward strand.
GGCCATGGCTCTCTCAATGAGTTCCTTCATTGCAGGGGTCTCTCCGAGACTCCCGATTGTCGATGTGGGGGTGGTCCTGAAGACTGGAAGCACGTCCTGTTGGTATGCCCGTTGTCCAGCGATATAAGGGACTTGGATGGAATGAGCATTGTCCAGACCATCGACAGGTCCGACTTCAGTCGCTGCTTGGAGGTTGATCGTGCGTTTAGGAGGTTGGGGGAGTTTGCTCGTGTAGCCTTTAATAGGAGAAGACTCGCAGGAGCCTTACGGGGTTTTTATGGTGCGACCATTCGCGGGTAAGGCGTGGCATTGTCGTTGCCTCACACAATCGTCTTTGGATCGTTGTCGTCCATGGATCGTTGTCTTCATTGGATCGTTATCGTCGTTGTTGCTCCTCTCCCGTCTTGTCTCCCGTTAGGGAGTCAAAGTCTTTTGTTGTTGTTCGTGATGTCCGTGCAGGTGTCAGTCAATGGCCATCGAATCGCCTGTTAAATGTTTGTGAATTGTTTGTGTTTTTGGTCGATTTGTTTGGTGCGGGTGACCAGTCCCATGTTATATGGAACAGAAACTGGAAGTAGCCTTTTGGTTACGAGGTCTGACCGAAGACTTAATTCTGGTACCACGGGTCGTCAGGAGCCCCCAGCACTTGTTCTGGCCTGACTATTTGGTGCGGCCCTTCGGGGAGTATCGTGGTGGCTGTGGTTTAGACCCAAATCGCGGGGAGAACTTCGGTTCGGTGTTGAGTTGCATTGCGACCGGGTGATGTGACCCATAGAACAGCAGAGGTTTAGATAGTCCTCGACCCCTAACCAAGAGGGAAGTTATGACCCAAAACTGCCATGCTTCGAATTGGTACCGGCGTAATCAATCCAATGGGGCGTTGGCCGTCGCATTGTTACGGCCCCAGTGTGATGGCACACCGTGGTTCAGGCCATCGTGGCGGTAATCACGTACAACTGGGCGACTCTGTGAGCCAGCAGCAGTAGGGAACACAATTAAGTGCGTCCCTTTTTGGAATTCTTAGTGAAGTGGGTTGAAACCCCATTTACCGGTAGCATTTACCGCAGTCTTGGGTTTTTGATGAGTGAAGCAGCAATTTCCAAATGCCCATACGTAGAGGTATTATGAAGTGGTATTTAACTGCCCCGGGTATAAACATCTTCTTCATTCCCCACGAGGTACTCGGTACCTTATATTTATTATAGCCATTGGCCAAATGAAGAGGCGTGGAGTTGCAGCCCTGAGCACCACGGTGAATTATGGTTCCGGAGTCACCAGTCTTTATACTAGCGCCAAATTGTCATTTTTATCAGCGTCCAGAAGAGCTGAGTAGCCCAGCAATAGTTTCGCCACCTCATGATCGGCTTGCTTGACCAAATTTACAGATGTGGCTCCATTACGATTCTTTTTTGAGGAACAGCAGCAATTTCACGATGTCATATTTTCCCTTAGCAACTGCTTCAGGAGCGGTGTAAATTTCCACTAATCAGAAACATTGCCATTGGCTCCGTCTTTGATCAGAAGCTTGGCCACTTCAAAGTGGACATAAGAACTAGTATTATGAAGGGCACTAAAGGGCACGAAACCTCCCTGCCCTCTTTATGCACTAATTTATGACAGATTGTTTAATATCAAACAATTCATCCGATTGTTTTTTTTTCTTCCAATATCTAAAGTTAAGAGTTTTTCCTTATAAAAAAAATAAATGTGGTATAGTGGTACAGACCATACAAAATATATTCTGAATTTCATTATTCTATTGCACATTTATGTAATGGATTTTCCTTTTAACGCATCTAACATTTAAAATTTTTAAACCATACGAAATCATATTAATTGAAGGTTGACTCTAAAATAAATATTTCAAACCGTGATTCTGGTTTCAAAGAACTTTGCCATTTGTTCTTCAAAAAAAGAAAAACTCTCCCCTACCTTTCAACACTGAACCCAATTTGAATCTTTTTTCTATTGATTTTAAATTCCCTGCCAAAGCGACAAATGCCTGCCCACGGCCCTCTTCGCCCCTCGCATAGTGACACCACACAAATTGTTTCCTCCTACCATGGCCGACATAGCAAAAAGAAAATCAAGAAAATCTAGCCACAGCAAAAGAAACTTTTGCAATTTAACATCATTGAAAATGTTTTCAGACAATGAAACGTATTCTTGTGGCTTTTTCCTCCACCTGTATGCACATCCGCCAGCCATGCTGCCACTCTGGCAACCGATAAAATTACTTCCTCCCAAACAAGAAAATGGCAAAAGCCCCGTTTGGAGTCAGTTTCCCTTTGCTTCCTCAATTCAGTCAAGCTTTAGCATTAAAAAACATATGTTTTGGCACACACACACACACCAATAAAATCAAGCAAAACGAACCAAAAAAAAAACTCGGAACAAAACCCAAAGAATTGTTACAAAATCTTTGGAAATGTTAAAACTGCTACTACAACGCAGAGCTGAAGTAAGAAAAAAGTACACTTGATTTTTTCACAAGTTCCATTTGTAGCCACTATCGCAGTTGTTTCCGAACCGCTGCCGATGCCACCGGCACCCAGTCCAACATTTTCCGACTGTGGTTAGTCCCTTACGTGCCATAAGCTTAAATCGATTGCTTTTTGTGGTTTTCGGTTTTCTGTCTTGTCTTTGTTCGTTATTTGAAAGACCCCCCCCCCCCCCCTTCCAAAAAAAAACCTCGACTATGGCAGGAGCGGCATAAGTAACGTACCTGGTTACATCTTTATTGTCGTTGTGGTTTTTATCTTCAGTTTATTTTTAAAGATAAAAATGCATAGAAAACTCCAAAGTTTTTCCTTGATTTTTTTCTCAAGCCAAAGTCAACTGTGAAAGAGCAGCATATTTGAATGGTGGCGGTTGCCTTAGACATTGCCTTTCTTATCCAATTTATAATAAGAAAGGTATGCTTTGGGGTAGCTGTTGCTGGGACGACCTTTTGATGGCGTTTTCCTCTCGTTTTTATCCAGTTGCTGGTTAGTTCTATTTAACCTTGCAATTAATTTCATAACTTTTTCTCTCAACGATTTTGGCCCGGCATGCCAAGATAGTCGTTTTTCCGCTTACCAGAAGAATGAAGTTTTCCTGCTTTTATTGCTTTTTTACTTATTATAAGAAAATGCAAGTTCTTTTAAGAAGGGAAAGGAAAGGGGAAAAAGGTTATAGAACAGTTTTAAGTAAAAAGGGTTAATAAATGTAGAGCTTTTTAGGAAATTTAAAACAAACGTCTTTTTCTGTTGTCGAAGGGTAACTCTAGAAATCCATTTGTAGAACAGTTCGGGAACTTTCCGAAAATCTGTGCAAGGTCTAGTTTTTAAATTCGGCTCGGAAGGGTCAATGGATTTTGTAAAAATATTTACATGACGGTAGACCAAAGACGTCACAGCTTTTAAATTATTCTACGTTTTTCGTCAAAGGTATTTGATGACGGTTTTCTTCGTAGGTGATCAAATTATTGCAATATTTCAAGAAACGTTTAAAATGTTGAGATCAAATCGTTTTGTTGTTCATAACTTTTTAATAGTAAGAGATATATAAATATATTTATACACACTTGTCGGTAATAAGTGACAAGCACCTTCCTAAACGTCAAATTTCATTTAAATCGGTTGAAACCGGCGATTTTGTCAAGCATTACGAGGGTTGCTAGATATATTTCTGGCCTAGGCAACACCAAGGGTTGCCTGGCGTCATCTGACATTTCCATTGAAAATTTTGAGCTTTTTTAGCATAAACGTACTCAAAACGTTTTGACGTACGACCATCATTTGTGTTGCTTACAGTGACTTGAAAAAATCAATTTGGCAAAAAAATGGAATTAATTCGTGAACATTTTCGTGCGATTATTTTTCACAACTTTCGACGTGGATTATCACGACAAGAGTGCATCGATGAACTAAAATCTTTGTATGGCGATGAAGCACCATCCTAAAGCACTGCGAAAAACTGGTTTAATAAATTCAATCGTGGCCGACGCTCGCTTAAAGACGATGGTCGTGAAGGTCGTCCAAAAAACGGCCGTTGTGCCAGAGAAAATTGATGCCGTGCGTGAACTGATAATGCAAGATCTTCATGTGATATACCGTGGGATAGAGCCATCCTTCGGCATTTCTTCCACCAGCATACATTCGATATTGCATGAACACCTGGCCGTAAAAAAGGTTTGTTCTCGTTGGATCCCGCACAATTTGACAATCGCTCAAAAAAAAGGCTCGTGTCGATTGGTGCAAAGAAATTTTTGAAAAAATAGGATCGAGGTGCTTCAAAAGACGTTTATAAGATCGTTACAGGTAACGAATCATGGTTCTATGCATATGAACCTGAAACAAAACAGCAATCAACCGTGTGGGTCTTCGAAGACGAGCCAAATCCAACGAAAGAAGCACTTCAAAGCAAATGGTCGCCTTTTTCTTTGGCAAAACTGGTTTTGTGCCGACTGTTCCGCTTGAGCGGATTGTTTGCCTGAAGTCTTCGGAGAAATTCGAAAAACGAACAAGAGAAGACGAATCATTGTACACCATGACAATGAGAGCTCTCACACATCGGCTCAAATCAGCGCCTTTTTGAGCGGCCAAAACGTCGAACTGATGGTTCATCCGCCGTACAGCCCTGACTTGGCACCCAATGACTTCTTTTTATTCCCGCACATTAAGGAAAAAATGCGTGGTCAATGATTTTCGTCGCCAGAAGATGATGTTGAAGCGTTCAAAAACCATGTTATGAAGGTGTCTCAATCGGAGTGTAAAAAGTGCTTCGACAATTGGTTTGAGCGCATGCAAAAGTGTATAAATCACGCTGGAGAATACCTTGAAGAACAATAAAACCATTTTTGATGATAAATATTCGCATTATCATTATAAGGTCAGAAATTAAATAGCAGCCCTCGTATAAGTTTTTCATGCACCATCTTTTGGCTACAGATCTTAATATGTTCCCATAAACTTGAATGTACATTACCTAAAGTTGTGTGTAATTTCATATATCAAGGATGAAAAGATATGAAAAATAGAGTTTAAAGTTGTTAAGCAAAGACCGTCTGTCCTATGACAAGCTTAGGTAAAAAATATTGGGCACGATTAAATTCGGAAGTACTTTCGGATCACAGTTTTCCGATGTTTTCCACTTCTTTGAATTATTTGTTTTTTCTGGGTAGTCAGGCCCTTTTCCATTCTTCATTCTCATCCCCCTCCTCTCCCAAGGAATTCTGCAAAATATTAAACGCCTTCATCTGAAAAAAAATCCACTTTAATGCCAGTAGATTGTGGAATTTTTCATCCGTGTAAGCACAGCACAATTTTTCATTACCTGTATGAGCTCCTACTCAATTTGCGTTAAAAGCATTTTAAGACAAGAAAACATACACACACACTACTATATATTTTTATGGTTTAATTAATTATTGTGTTGTACAAAAGATGTATTCTTTCTTGCGGGAGAATATCTTTAAAAGGTAATTTAAACTTGAATGGCAAAACAACGGAGAGAGAGACAGAATCAGAGCACATAAGAACACCAACAATGGAATGGAGTGAATGAAAAGTTAAAATATCAAAAGAATATGTTTTAATAACATAAATGTATTACAGGACTAAACAACAATAAAGACACAAACACACACACACAGACTCTCTTAAATGCTCACAGAGAAACAAACATATCGACAATTACACAAAGACATGTGGTACTTGGAAACAAAAGCGACTACAAAGCCAGCCAGGAAAGACGGACTAAAGCTACCGACGGACGGACAGGCGAACAAACAAATATTCAAACAAAATAGAATTTTATTAAAAGATACTCTATGGCTGGCTAAACAACAATTTCAGCATGCATAGCAGAGATATTTTGTGGCATAAACGATGGCGGCGACAAGAGAAAGTTTTCAACGGGCGGAAGGAAGAGCTCAAATGCCGATAGGTGGATAGGAAGGAGGGATTGCTTTGATACGGCAGGCCGGGCGGGAGCTGGTCTGCCACCGTCAGTAGCTCCAAATTGGCAGTCAGCAGCTATATCAGAAATATAGCAGCAACATGCCATAGATTCATATACTGCTTATATGAGACGATACAGACAAACACACGTACCCGGAACCACATATCTAATACGAGTACTCACACATACATACGTACACATATTAAACTTTGTTATAGACTTTGCAAAAGTATTTTGTTTATAGAGACAGCACACACACACTCTTACACGCAGACACTGTTACAAACCCTGCATGTTGTTTGTTAGTCCTTTGGACGTGAGCAAGTGGCTTCTGCCGCAGTATAAACGAATATGGCTTTGACTGTGCGTGTGCGCTTGTTTGGTAACATGTGTTTGTGTAATGCCTTCACACACCCACTCACACACACACACATTCACGTGCGCATTTTCTTCTTCTCCCACACACTCACTGATAATAAAGGATATAAAAGAAAGCCTATTAAATAACATATCAAAAGCAGAACAACATCCACAAAGAACTGTTGTTGTTGTAGTTGCTATTGTTGTTGCTGCCCATTGCCGGCTTGTTGTTGCTGTTGCCAGCTTTTCTAATGCTATTTTCATACAAGCACAATTGTATTTTAAGTCCTGCAAAAGCAAACGAGGCATCGACTTTATCTTCTCTACACTTCTCGGCCCGATTTTATTTTTCATTCCTTTGCTTCGTTTCGCTCTTCGTTCCAGGCGAAGAAAATGTGCAATGGCCAACGACGAAGTGAGTATCACTTACAAGTACAACAACAACTATAAAATTTTATTTCTACTTTAATGTGTTATAAGACGAACAAAGTTGCTGCCAAAGGGGCCACATAGGGCGCAGGGACCCGTGTAAATACATACGAGTCCATTTGTGTAACTACATGATGTGACATTTGCCAGCGAAAATTCAAAAAAAAAGAATAAATCAAATTAAAGTCTTTTGTGGAGGGATTCCAAGGAAGTACAGAAGGGGTCTTATTACCTTCGGACTACAATCGTATTTGTTTACAATTAACAAGTGTTTGTTTTGTGTGGAGGAGATTTGCTTTGGATCTTTCTGAGAAAAATTGTAAGGCGATGAAATAGCTGAACTTAGAAGAACTCGTTTTCGTTTTAAAATAACTGACACATCAAATCGGTAGCGTAAAAGGTACGGGTGTTTCGCCACACGTAGAAGGGAAATATGGTTACTATATGTTCATGGCAACAATAGTATGTTCTCTTCATAAATATTATGTTCGTCGCAACCATAGTATTTTTTTTAATTACTTTTAGACCATAGTATGGTTGCGGCAATATTTTAATTGTTAAAATGTAACAATAGTATTATTGCCATGTTTTAAAATGAAAATATGGTTGTAGCAACAATATAAATATGGTGGGTGCGGCAAAAGTATTGTTTCTATGATTAGAATCGTATGCAATAAAAGTACTTTTTATATGTAAATGAAATTGTGATTGAAGATTTTTAATATAAAAAATATGGTTAATCAATTGGCGTAAAGTCAGTAATAAGCCAATTTTTTATTTAAAAAATTATCAAATTATTGATTACAGCAACAAAATGTTTGCAAAACTAATGGTTGTGACAATCACCAGTTATGGCAACTTAATACCTTTTTTGTGTTTCATTGCTATGATCGATCAATAAGTTGTAAGTACAGTATGATGATCATATTTTTTTTTAATTATTGGTTACAGCAACAAAATGTTTGCAAAACTAATGGTTGTCACAACCACCAGTTGTGGCAACTTAATACCTTTTTTGCGTTTCATTGCTATGATCGATCAATAAGTTGTAAGTACAGTCGTATTTATCATCTTTTGGTATTTCGAACCGAATATCCATTACGATAATAAACATTTGGTGATTGCAATCGAAATATTTCTTTTGCGACCGAATTACTGTAGTTCCAGCCGATTTCCAACTTTTTTTCTCTGTGTGTATCAAAAGAAGTCTTTCTTCATCGCTAAGAATGATATTCCTCGCATAATCTTTTATTTTTTAAAAGGGGTGTGTGGTGTAACAGTACACCTCCCACATATGATCCAATGTCATTACCCTAAATACAAAAATGAATAATGCAGTTGCCAAAAAAATAGGATATATTTATGGAAGAAATAATCAAGAAAGAAGGGAAAATAGAAGCAAAAGTATAGTTATTGTTTTTAAGCGAACTCGGATTCGTTTTTATCTTTAATCTTATGCTCTAATAGAAATGCGTGTCTTTTTCACACAGATGTAGCGACATCACCCAATTACTCAAGAAATATGTCTTCAACGTCTGTAGTGCTGTAGACTTGGGCGGTGACAAAGATCGCTTAATCATGTCCCCCTGTCCCCATACATACATCCTATAAAAAACTTGAGATCTGATGTCGAAGTATTTTCTTGTTGAGAAGTAATAAACTTTATAATGGATTTCTTTTCTATTTGTGGCTACTGGGTTGCATTTATTGCGTCAAATTATATGTGTAAGCATTGAGACGTAGATTATTATATATAAATTAATATTTGTCTGAATCGGCGTTTTTATATGCCAATTAGTGCTTTAGCATCACCGGCGATAGCAATACTTTACCGCACTTAATTTGGGACTTAACAAAATGCACAATCACTAAAATTCTTTGTATTCTCCTTTACCAGTCTATCCGAAACTTCCTCGTTCAGGACAGGTTCACTTTCTATGATCACGAATTTAATCCTCATTTGAATTTTTGCTCGAAATTTTCGAAAATCATCATTTTATCGAAACATTTCTTTAAATTTACGTTATTTTAATCAGTGAATCAACGCTCCAAGGAATTAAGCCTGCATCAACTTTCGTAGCTACCCTCGAAACTTGCACGTAAAAGTTTCTCATGTTTTCATTAAAACGTTTTTATTATTATTGAAAATTGTTAAAGGATGTTAACAACAAACTCACAAATACATACACAACACGGCTTAATTCTCTGATAAACTTCAGTCAAACACTCGCTCTCTCACACACACACACGGACAGCCTCATTAACGTAAACACACTTTCAGCAGCATCACTGGCAAGTGGTGTTAGTGACGCATGTTGTGTCTTGTGGCTGTAAAGACAGTTTTTATGTTCAGATTACACCAAGTGTCTCCGTGTGAATGATCCCGTGCATAACCCTTAAAGTGCGAGTGTGTGCATGTAAATGCGAGAAATTTAAATATTTCCCGGTGCTGGTTCTTAATACTACCCCACCCGCTCTACAAAAAAACAGTGCCAGCAAACGTGTTAAACATTTTTAATTGGTGTAAGGATAACGACAGGATATCTTCCCATCGTAGGCGACGGGTGAGTGGGAACAAAAAAACTGAGAAAAAAAACAGAAGTGGTAAAGGAAACGTCCGTGTTAAGAAAAATGTTCGCAACACGTGCATGATGGGCGATTTTTCTTCGAAAAATGTCATTTATTAAAGATAACAAGGAAAATTTATTTCACAAATGAAGGTAAAACGTGTGTTTTCTTTCCGAAGCAAGTTTTAAATTTGTAGTAGGTTTAAGGCCAGAGGCAGATGCTGTGACAGCGTTCGAGGGCAAAGGAGTCTAATTTTTTAAGAATGATAAATAGTTCTTAGTTTAAGAGGCGGTTTTGTCATGATGCATCAGTTTCTGGTGGCAAATGGGTATTAGAGAAAGTTTTGTTTTGGAAAACCTTCTAGTGGAAGCTTTTAATGGCAATACACCTGTTTGCATTATCCATAATATCTCGCTGAGGCATACAAGGAAAACTTCATTCAAATCAATGTGTATTTGGCCATATATTTTGTACACTCACTGTCACACTAATTACACTGTGCGACAGCCACAATCGGTTTGGGATGAAACCACCGGGGAAAGTTATATCGGTCAAAAAAAGGTCATACGTGTCCCAGCGTTTCGTTGGGTCTCATCTAGGAATCGAGATATATCGATTTGAAGTTAGTAAGTATCGTATAGGGGAATTTGTCACGTTTTTCACGATTTTCATGATTAATGTCTCATTTTGGTCATAGGTTATGTGACTTTACGTGAAAGTAATAGGACTTGACACTTTTTACCGTTTTGGATTTTTTATGAATTAAAAAAAAAAAATTTAATTTTTAGGCAAAAATAATTTTTTTTTTCATACATTTATTTATAATTGCGAAACTGTTGCTTAAGTAGGAAAACGGTTTAAGAACAGATTAGAGGAATTGTAATTCTTAATTTTTCTAAATTTGTTTCAGCTAAATCGGACGAGTGGTTCTCGAGCTATGTCAAACAAAAGAGCCTAAAACGTGACAAATTCCCCTATACGATACTTACTAACTTCAAATCGATATATCTCGATTCCTAGATGAGACCCAGCGAAACGCTGGAACACGTATGACTTTTTTTTTTACCAATATAACTTTCCCCGGTGGTTTCATTCCAAACCGATCACTGACCCTTACCATTTGTCGCAGAGTGTTATAAGTACTGACAACTCTGATTATTGCTTTTAGTTAATGCTATCTGCAGAGAAAGTTTACAGGGCTTTGAGATAAAACTCATACTTACAAATTCGCAGGATTTTACGACTGAACACTAAGGTATGCATGGTACGGAGATAAAATTAACTTATCAATCAAATATCAATAAGTATAAATACCAGGAAACTTTCCTCGATAATTAAAGATCATTTTTGCAGACTAGCTAGTATATGATTCGACAACGACTGGATTTGCAAGGACACGCTTCGCCGCTCTTAAAAGTGGTCTCTACTAACACTGTCTTGAAAGAGTTAAAAATTAGCACAACGCTAACCCCAAACATGTTAAAAATCTATGACCAAACTTCTGCATTGAAAAATAACGGAAACGGCGAAACATTTAATAAGTTGTTACTGTCCAGAAAAAGGACTCATTTTTTAATAGAATTTATTTAGAGCCGACGTTATGCAGTTATTCCCAGATTTCAAAGAAGAATCTTAATGGAATATTAAGGAAGATACTTTAGCCTCACCCATTTTATACTACTCTTGCCTGAAAGCTTTCCTTTAAGTCTATTCGATGTAGGTACAATCCATGTTATTCTCACCGACTCGGATCATTGCCTTGTTGTAGCGAAGCTACTTATGGCAAGTCCGTACATTTCAAATCCTTGCGACAGATTACCAGTTTGTTTTCTATTAATATTGCTTGAAACGCATAAGTTTCCCATAGTGGAATTAGAGAGGACGCAGAATATATTCCGCCCTTGGTACCAAAATCCGATTGAGTGCCAAAATCTCAATTTTCAAAATACGATACCAAATCAGGTTTGTATAACCTACAAAAAAATGCTGCCCTTAGGCAACGCTTAATAAGATATGATCTGCAGTAGTACGAGGTACGAGTACGTATTGTAGTACGTACGTATACGAGTAGTACGAGTGCGTATTGTAGAGGTTAAGAAAGAAACCTCTATTTTGACGGCTAAAATAATAATTTTGAAAGTGCGAATTGACATGGAAAGAAGTAGAAAAAGAGAAAAAGATGATAAAGGATTTTTACTGAATAAATTTGATTAAGTGATTTGCTAAAAGCAGTTATAATAGATTTTTTACGCTTTTAGTTATGATAAATATTAAGATATCATTACCAATATTTGGTTACAACAACGAATTGTTGGCAAAACTATTAGTAGCCACAACCACCAGTTATGACAACTAAATACAATTTATGAGTATCATTAGTGTGGCCGATTAATCTATCAATTAATTTTAATTAATTTATCACCTTGTAGTTAGTCGAACCGAGTATCGATTACAATTATAAACATTTAGTGATAGAAACCGAAATACTTTGTTTGCAACGTCATTTTAGTACATTCAACCGATTGCCAACTATTTTTTTCCCTGTGTGCAACATTCGACTGTCTGCTGTTATAAAATCCGTATTTACTTCCACATATCCGCAAAGCTGGTATTTCTATACTGACACCATAAATAAAAAAAAATTCCGTTGCAATAATCAAATGTTAATAGTCGTAATGAATATTTGGTTCTAAATACTAGAAGACGGTAAATATGACCATCGTATTGTATACACAACAAAGTGATCGGTCATACCAATGATACGCGGAATATGTAATTTGTTGCCACAAATGGTGGTTGTGCTAACTAATAGTTTTGCAAACGTATTGTTGCTGTAACCAGTTATTGATGAGAATAACTAACATTTTATATTATAAACAAAAATAGGGTGTTTACTGTAAATAATTTTTGGTTTGAAAATTCAAATAAAATAATTCGATTATTACGAACTTTAAGCCAATACAATTATTGTTTAATCCGATTTTTTTGGTACAAATCTTTTTTTTTATTTCCACTTTTTCCATGACAAGACTCTCCCTTTGTTTTAGAGTACTTCAAGTCTCTGACGAAAATTTAAATTTTGTCGTTGAACAGAAATAGAGTGGATTATACGATTCAAAATTTCTTGTCTAAAGGTTCGAATGCTTTTCCTGTTGCTACGATACTTTATTTCCAATCTCAATCATTGGTTGGCAAAAAAATTCGGTTGTGGCAACGAATCTGTTCTCTGTTTTTAGTAAATATAGATCGGGGTCTCCGGTAATATGCCAAAATCTGTACCCATATATTTTGTTAATGATGGAAAAATTGGAAAGTATCAATGAATAAATTGAGGTAGGCTAAACCTTAACTGAATATGCTATACGCATGGAAAAAAGAAGGCAAAAGTGGACCTGTAGATAGATGAGATGAAAACAGAACTACTATTTGAATCTAACCCAACTAACGAAAACTTCGCGTTCGTTGAAGATTCTCTCTATTACGAATCGACCAGAAATATATTCGACATTAAATTAGAAAATTATATAAGTAAACAGACGTTACTTTAGGCTAGAAAATAGGGTATGGCTTAGATTACTAGTTATTAATGATCTGATGAATATATTGCTCTTCTTTAATAAAAGGGTATTATCTCAAAATTAAAGAATGTTCAATAGAGAAAAAACTGTCGGCAGACATAGTTCAAATAGAGTAGATAAAGCAATGATGTTTATTGATGATAAAGAAGTGGCTGCCATGAAAATGTCACTGTGCGTCGATTCAATATAAACAACGAAAAATGAAACATTTTGACTTAACATCCTCTATCTGAACAAGTGAGATATGACAAAATTCACTTTTTCAATAGCTCAATTTCCATCAATTTCACCAAAAGTTAATAAGTTTTTGTCCGGTGACAAAGTTTATGTTCCTCTCAGACTAAATGTTCGAAAACAAATTTAATTTTGGTTATAATAAAATTTTAAAATCGTATTGTTGGGATGGATTTGGTTTGAGCGCCAATTTTCGTAAACATCTTAACGCGTTGCTCAATTGTGTACCTCTCCATGGTTGAATTTCAATTAAGTTGGACCAAAAACTTGACGTTAAGATGTGACACTCAATTAACATCGTTTATTATGTTTAGACAGACCACCCTTTAAAATGCGCTTGACGTTTGAGATTTCTCCCAACTAAAGTAGAACTAATTTACAACTTAAACAGAAGAATAAAACCAAAAATTGCACTTACGATTCTTACCCTAGTATAGTGCGCCTAAAGATGGAAAGTTAACAATATTGCCACAGCTGCCCTCGTATGCTGAGACCCAGTGAGGTGTGTGTGCTTTCAGGCGTAAACTGAATCAAGTAAAAGATCACAGACAAATAACGAGATTTTCAACATAATGAGGCGACGATAGTTTTGCATATCCTCAAAAGAAGTCCAACCGTTCGTCAGTATGTGTCAAAGGCTAAAGGTTAAACAAACACCGAGGACAGCTACAAATATTATGCACACACACATACTTACCTACCTATACTTGGCTGTATGCAAAGCTCAGCCGTGTTTGACTCTAGGATCTGCATACAAAGACATGACAGACAAACAGCCCAACAATGTCACATTAAATAGCAGTGGCTGTTGTTGCTGTGATGTAAACAATGTATGTGTGTCACACACACACGCAGCAATTTTGAAATCCCGCATGTTGATGAGCCTGTTAAAGTCGTACGACGGGTAGATGGATACAATTTTAAATATATTTCATTACAAGTCAATGTGCATGTGTGTGCGTAGAGTCGCGGATATCAAGGATATCAACAGTAAGCACACGCATATTTTACACAGCTACAGCATGATTTTATGCATGCCTGCCAACGTTGTTGCGGCTGTTATTCCTTGTTATGTTGTTGTTGTTGTTGCCGTTCCTGTTGAGTTTGTTGTTGTTACTGTTGTTAGTGCAGTTGTTGTATTGCTTGTATTAATTACACTTGACTGAGCTTTCGACATTGGCGTTGTTTTTTCTCGTTTCTTTTTTTCTTACTGTTTTTCTTTCTTAACTTTTTAACGAACATTCACGTTATGCCCTGTTTACCAGCGTCTGCATGTGCCAAATCCTACACCGTTGTTGCACCATATGGTTGCTTTGGTTCATCTTTATTTTGTTTGCTTCTTTTATGCCGTGCTTTCGTCCTGTTTAAGGGTGCAACATTTTCATGCCGGTGCTGTTTTACTCGCGTGTTTTATGTTTCGTATCTTCTCTACGTTGGCAAGTCATAAGGACTTGGCATCTTGGTGGCTATGAAAAACGACGCCCTTAATTAAGCGCATAGCTTGTGAGCTTAATTGCTAGATAGTGGATTAAGGCCAGGAGAGAAATTCTCCGATGAGGCATAAGATGTTGTGAAGTGTTTATACAAAATGCTCACAAGATACTAGTGAAATTAAAGTGCAGTAATTGCATTACATACTGGCGAAGAAAGGTTATTAAGACAGCCGGACATAATATGGATATGGAAACTGTGTGGGACGACCAATATATAATTGAGGATTTTGGACGTAAGTGGTTGTTGTTGTAACAACAATATATTTATTTTGAAGTCTTGTTCGTCTATGGGGGATCTGCTTCGATATCCAGGTGAAGGAAACGCGCCATTTGAACTGGATGTGTCCACAGAGACCTGGGGGCCCTCTGAGTGGGCTTGGCCGGACAATTGAAGAGGTGCAGTACATCATGTGGTCCCTGATGGCGGGACAGATGTCCGGAACGTTAGCATTAATTCGTGCCCAGTAAGAATTGAGGCGGCTGCACCATCCAGATCTCAGCTGCGCCAGAACCACGCGCGTCTGCCGAGGTAGTTCCTTCTCCTCAGGTGAAATCTCCAGGGGATGTTCCCCTAGCACTACATGCTGTTGTTGCTGTGATGTCAACAGGACAGACGGTAGCTGGATACTGCTGCTGCGACATCATCGGCGTGAATGTTGTTCAAACCTGCCTGATAGTTTCGATGATCTAAATGTTCTCTCTTATACCGCTGGACCTCTCTCTCTAGATCATGAAGATCGTACCTGATCTGCGAAAACACCCTAGCAGGTATTGCTTAGACAACAGGAAATTGTGTCTACGCACGGTAAGGACCTTCGTCTCCTCATGTAGATGGTCCTCAGAAGACATAAGAAGACACCCTGTTGATGTTCTAAGGGCGGCATTCTGGCAAGTCTGAATTTTCTTCCACTGCGTCGTACTCACGTTCGCCGACCATACAGGTGTTGCGAAGTTTGCTACAGACAGACCTATCGCTTTGTAAGAGGTTAACAAGGTTTCTTTGTCGGCTCCCCAAGTACTGCCGGCAAGTGACTTGAGGACCTTGTTCCTGCTATTCAGTTTATCGCAGATAGCTGTAGCATGTGCAGAGGATCTAAAAAGGCTGTCCAATGTGACCCCAAGGATTTTGGGGTATTTGGTGGTCGGGATGTTGACGACATCGACTTTCACATTGAGTGACAACCGCACCTCTGCGGTCCAAGCAGTAAACAGTGTGGCTGATGATTTGGAGGCGGATATTTTCATATTCCTCGCAGTAAAGAAACGTGCTAAGTCAGTGAGGTAACAGTTGATTTTCTCGCAAATGTCATCCACTTTAGGTCCTGACGCCAGAATTGTGCAATCGTCAGCGTACGACACAATATCAACGCCGTCTGGTGGTGCAGGAATTTTAGAGAGGTAGAGGTTAAACAGAGCCGGGGATAAAATTCCACCCTGGGGAACTCCTTGTTTAACTCTACGGGGCTTCGACTTTCTGTCTCTTAATTCTACATATGACTGGCGCCCACACATATAGTTTACGACCCAACGTTTCAAACTGGGCGGAAGGGACGTTTTTTCAATGTCCTCGAACAGAGTGGCTTGATTGACCGTGTCGAAGGCTTTTGTAAGGTCAAGAGCCACGAGGACCGTCCTGTCGTTAGGCTTGTTCTGGTTAAGGCCGCAACTTATACGTGTGGTGATGGAGTGTAAAGCAGTTGTTGTGCTGTGCTGCTTGCGGAATCCATGCTGATGATCAGCACTAGGAAAGTGTTCGATCAGGCTGGGGAGGAGCAGTGCTTCAAGCGTCTTTGCTACTGGAGAAAGCAAGGAGATCGGCCTGTACGAATCTCCTTTACTTGCGTCTTTGCCTGGCTTCAGTAGCGGGACCACTCTGCCCATTTTCCAGGCATCGGGAACATAAGTGGTGTAATGGTTAGGTGGATGGCCATTCTGGAAGTCTACTCAAGTATATAAAGCAGGTATTAGAATCTAGGCGCGCATTTCCACACCGTAAATGCCGACGACTTTATGAGTAGGAGATTAATCTCTAAGCCATGTACAAGTCTCCCTTTATTAAGGCATTTGTCCTTCGTGGCCGGCAGCAAAAAATTGCCCCAGTTGTTGAATATGCGAAATAAATCTTTCACAGGTTACTGATTACAAATCCCCTTTCGTTCGTTAGTAGGGTGTCAATAGCTACCTCTATTTTGATGTAAGGTTTAGGTCCTTTCAACACCTATTTCTCGCTCGAAATCTTGACGGAAAGACCGTGCGAACGTATTTTAAATCCAATGCTTTGTAGCTCAAACATTGCATTTATTAAAGTAGAGTTTTTGGCGGAAATAAGATACTAATCGTGCCTGCTGTTCGCAAAAATGTGCATAAAGTTCATGGAACTCGTACAGGACAATTAGGTTCACCAATATCGTACGGCGACCGTAACGACTGATGAGAATGTGACTAAATCTTAAGGGTTTTCTGACCAAAAATTCTATACTTTATATTTAAAATTAGTATATTTCATTAAGCCCTTTGGAGCATACATCTATTTCGGTTAGGTTATAATTGTTAAAGTCTTGGCTTTTGTTTATCGTTTAGAAATTGATTATCGATTAAGGCATTCACATTTTATAACCATTTATATTAAGCGCTAAATAATATTAATCATACGACACCGTGAGCCGCAAATAAGGACTATCTAATATACAATAGATTTCTTCAAATAGTAAGAGATTTTCCACACAAAAATCATCACAGTGAATAATAATACTTTACAATGTAAAGTATTTGATGCATTGCTTATATGTTCTTAATAAAAGAGTATTACACTTAAACAAAATATGTTCTGGAAATTTATAGCAGTGATTTGATTCTGAGACTGTACTTCTCAGAGGGTTTCTCTAAAGTCCTTTTGGTCTATGAAATTGAAACAAAATACTTTGATGAATCCTCTGCCATTTGCAAAGTTTGCAAGGTAACCGCTTGATAAGTTCTTACTGTATTTCGAGTGATTCAAAGCCATAGGCCGAGCAAACGGTTAAAACTTTTTTGTGCCTTTTTGTACGCGCATTTGCAAATTTTTCCAACACACCGGATTTCATAACATTTCAAATAAACCTTTTTCAACTCATTACAATTTCTATGCATACCTAAATGTGTGTGTATGACACATGATACTTTCCACATATGTGTATTTACATAGACCTGTGTGGTATTGTATATTTATGTGTTTACCCCCCTTTTTGGGGTCGCTTCGTATTTAACCACATAACGAACAAATTTCCACAATAGTTTATGAATGCGATTTCCATAATACGAACCATTTAGCCTACTTTGCCTCTCCCACTCTGTTCGACTGGAGAGCAGACAAACAGCAACAGCAACATTTATAGCCCAAAAGGTATACCTGCTACTGACCACATTTAGATTAAAATGCAAAAATTTCCAGATAAAGCAAATAAACAGGAAATAACTGAATTAAGTTGGAAGGCTGTAGAATTATAATTTATGGGCTTGAATTGAAAATTCCTTTCGTGTGGATACAAGGAAATTGCGCTAGAATTTAAAGTGAAACTTAAATGAAACTGTGCATGAATAGGCAAAATACATAGCCATTCTAAAGGAAGTATAAATACTAGTAAAGTATAAAACATTGGCTTTAAGGAACAATTATATATTCGAAAACTGCCTCGGGAAGAACAATTTTTAAAACATTTTTTTTATATGGCTTAGCCACCAGTGAATGGAAAACACTTGACTATTTTAAAATATGCACAAAAAACCGCAAATGCTAATATTGGTTATAGTTTAATAAAAAGTACGTTTTCTTACTTCCTCTAAAATCTCATTAAGAACAAACTAGGAACTTCTCCATTCATTGAACTCTCAAAGATGTATTTTGTTATAGCCGTGAGCTACAGTATAAATCCGCATCCTTACGTTTAAAGTATTTTATAGAAAATCTTAAACATGACATAGACATTACTCTCTTACCAGCAAAATCGTCGGCAACTGGAAAACAATACTTTGTTTTGCACTTGTCTAGTTAATGTCGTATCGTAATGATGTCTAGCTAATGTCGTGTACTTTGTGAGGGAGTTCATGAAATATGTAGCTAATTTCATTTGCATATTTTATTAACTTTAAATCTAAATTACATTTTTTTTTAAACCTTCAAATCGGCGCATGCGTTTGGATTTTATCAACACTTTGTCTAAATTATCAGTAAATTAATATTAATCATACGCCACAGTGTTATGCAGTTAATCTAACCCAATAACTACAGAAGTATATAAAAACGTTCATGTTCTTTACAAAAATTTATAAAGAAATGAAGGGTAAGACACCTTCAGGAGTGTAAATGTTGCTCAGTGTATATGTTGTGCGCGCTGAGCATAATGCCTCAAACCTTGTCTATTTTAGGTAGCCAGGGAAATTTCATTACCTATTATTATATTTTAAGCAACATTTTACGAACTACATTTGTTGTCTTTTTAACTTCATACGAGTACTATATGATGATTTGTCATAAGTATTTTAGTGTCTAGTAATGCTAAAGGGATTTTATCTATTTTCTTGAATTGTACATTCGGATTCAGTGGCAATCTAAACGTGTCCACATTTGTTCTGTTCAATGTTCTATCATCAATATTCTTCGAAGGTACCAACTAATAGTACTAGCTTTGAGTTTTTGTTATCCAGCAGCTATGGAACGAAAATAAGGAATTGAAGTTTTTATGACAATATTTTGTTGTATCTTCGTGTTTCCTCAACATTCCATTAATAAGCAAACGGAGTATTACCCTCCAATCAGTGAGATTACAAGATTGTTAGATTCACTGGCCAAAATCTTCAATCAAATAATCATGTCTGGCTTTTTAAACACCAAAAAGTAACTCCGTTTGATAGTTTAACGTCAGGAATTTAAAACATTTAGTCTTTTATCTGCTTTGCTCTATATTTGAGCTGGGTGTAATGGTTCTGAGATATGCATGTTTTCTGCAAGATCACCATTGTAGTGATGCATATAGAAAAGGAGACTATCAGTCCAAAACTGATGAATTTATAGATTGCTGCCTATTGCCATAGTCTATACCATCTTTTGTCTGTTAATTATATTTGATATGGGCTTTTTTTAATACGCAAATATTACACAAGAATTTCAGTCTTAATCCTGAGAAATATGATTTGCCTTTTTCAGTACCGGTTTCATCTTCTGCATTAATTCCGTAACTTAACAGTTTAAATAGAAAATATAACTCTCGCTATAAACCTCATTAGTGCATATGATGTTAACTTCGAGTTTTTGCTATTGATATTCGTTTGAAAACTTCAAATAAAGTGCGTCTTTCCAATATTATCTGCTGTTTTGTAGAAGCACCTAATAATTAATATTAATCATACGACACAGTGTCGTTCAAAAACGATTTTGTAATTTGCTTTCATTAGTTGGGAACTATTAGTAGCCAGTTTGTGTAGCCGGTGATTTGATTTAAGCTTACAGACTACCGTGCAAGTAACCCAGGTTCAAATCTATGTTATAACGTTCGATGTTATTTAGCGACGACTTTACCTCGCCAACGACTTTGATTTAGTTAAAAATACACTGCTTTCGAGTGTAAAACTAAATTCTTTAAATCTCTTCAACTTTTAGAGAACTTGCATTTCACTACCATTAAAGCACTCCATTATTAGCAGTGATCATATGCCACTACCCATCTTAAAGGGGAGTTTCCTTCAATGTCCATTAAAATCTCCTGGAATTACAATATATGCAAATACTCCGCGTTAATATTTTGTTTAAAATAAAAATTCCGCAGCTTCTTTAGAGCATTAGTATTTAAAATTCATTATTTGAAAGCTTCCAGCAAATGTTTTTTAAACTCCATTAATAACACTTATCACACGACGGAGTATCTTTAAATGGTTACTTTATTTACTACTTGAACTTTTGTTACGCTTCACCAAAAGATTTGCCATTCCCTTTGCAATAACTCGAAGTATAGATCGGCGACCCTATAACAGATATATATGATTGATCGTTGAATAATTCTAATATGTCTGGCTGTCTTTGTGTATCTTTAAAACAAAAGCTAGGACCCTGAAATTGTGAACGTTTATGGCTTACAGACTGCGGGATTGTATATAAGCGGAATCGGCCTAGGGAGAAACAACTTTGCTTTAAAAGACATAAGATACCTCAGAAAAATTTAAATTTTTTTCTAACGGAAAAGGGTTCGGTATATTCCGCGCAGACGAAGTTTTTGCTTGTCGTAGGCGCAAATGGCCAACTGCTTAAGACTATCATTTATTGATGGCAACTGTGGCCAGCACACAAGTAACCAAAATTTAAATTCATACAAAAACGCTTGACGTTTGAGAGAGAAGAAATCACGCGGTGTAATTTAACCCCTACGAAGACTTTAAAGCTGGCCGTGCATTTGCCTCTTATTTCGATTTTTGCTTAAACCTCCCATAATTAGTGGTAATCATTTTCCAGCGCGTATCTGAATTAAAATTCCTTTAAAACTTAAAGACATCTTGTTTAATTATTTGATTTTTTTAAATATTCGCAGATTTTGTTTGAATATTTTTTTATTAATTCGTTTGATAGAATAAAGTTTTGTCATAATTTATTTCAATAATAAACCCGATAATTAGTATAATGCTTTGGCTTTTAAAGTTCTTTTGAAATTTTAAAATACTCCAGCTCACTCGAATGCTATCACCAAAATTAAAAAAACATCCTCCACATTTATATTAATGATACGCCACCCTGTTCACAGATTAAACTTTCTTAAATTACTACAGCATTCCCTAGCTATTGTTAGATTTTGTCTTCATTTTAACCACACTCTTTAAGTGGTTTTGCTTTTAGTTTAATGATTTCTTCACTTTACATTAACACGTCTCTTTTGGCCAACTAATTATTTTATCATTAGACCCACAAACAAATCTTAATCACAATTTCCTGATGCAGCCTCTTCCTCTGGCATTCGACAACCAAACCACAATGAGAGACATGCGGAGGCTGAGGAGCTGAAAATGTATCGTTAAAGAGAGAAGTTCTTAAAGTTTTGCGTTAACTAAAAACATGCCTTAATACCAAATAATTCACGTAGTTTACGGTTAATGCTAACGCATAACCAACGAGAAGCAGGCCAAGTGGAGCAATTCAAGAAAATAAGGCCTAAAAACTTTTGCTTTCATTCCGCACGCCCCCTTCCGGCAGCACGGGGTTGCTGTTAACGAAATGAAAACAGCCACAAAGGAACAAACCAAACCGAACCGTACAAATGTAATAATTGTAATTTGAAAAGCAGCGTGTTTCGTTAGAGAACACGCATCGCATCGCATCTCGGAGCGGAGCGCTCTATGGCGGCGGGCGGCGAACACGTAAAACAACAATCAACAAACATTTAGCAAGTTTTTCGTTTCTCTTCGTTTTTGGAAAAGCATTTAAACGTTGTTAGGCGGCAGCGGAATGAGTCCTGTATACGTTTCACGCTTAACCCAATTCCAATGCCTCCTGCAGAACTCTACGCAGTGCGACTCATGCAAAGTGTTACTGTTTCGCTTTTTGTTATCCTGCTGCTACGGAACGGCGCGAGTGATATGAAGTGAGTGCGGTTGTCGCCATTGTTCGGCGAACGCACCACATGTTGTCGAGTCACCCGTCGTCGCTGCCGTCGTCTTTGTGTTTTGCTAATGTGTTTAAGACCAAGACATTACGCGCAGTCCTTGGAGTTAGTAAGCGATTGTTTCCTTTTTACTCTCGTTTCTTGAATTTGTAAAATGCTTTAAAATTTTTGCTGTTTGCTAAATTGTAACAAATTGTTTTTAATTAAAAATTTTGATTTGAATAATCATTTGCCGGAATAACTTTTCGAAGTCAGTATGAAACTTCAGTCAGAGCCACACTGACACATGTTTAATGGTTAAGTTTTTCTTTTTCTCCTTTTTTGAGAAGTGAAAACCAGTTTTTGGTCGTTTCTTGTAACCCACATTCGTTGTGTCATTTCAAGTCTCATATGTCCTTTTTTCCAGCAGCTTACGGCCATTAAAGCAAAGCATTTATGTTCTATTCTGTTCTTTTCCCATTTGTTTGCGTTTATTTCTTTGTGTGACTGAGTGTTGTTTACACAATTGTTCCCAGGGGACTCGTTTCGGCTCCTTCTCTCTCGCTATCATTTGTCTTGCAGCAGGTCCACCCCTTATTCTAAGCAAATCATTTATGGTCGTTTCAGTTAAAGTTGGATTTTCTATTTCTTTCTTGGGTCAGAAAATCAATACCATTTCGAAACGAAATTTACGCTTGAAAACAAACATGTTAAAGAGAATATTTAAACAGTTTTAAGTGAACCGCTTTGGGAGACTTTGGGGCGTATAATTGATATTAATTGTTGGGCATTGAGGAGAAATGTCAATACAGTTCTGTTGGCAGCAGAGATTTGGTAGAAATTCCAAAGCATTTCTTAAAGCAGAGACTTGGGACTTTAATATTGTGCGGAAGGCCTGAAGGAGTTGTATTCCGTTTGTTTATTTACTGAACAATTTTAAGGCATATACTTTCAAAGCTAACATTTTTATTTTGTAAACTTTGTATTGTTCTTCTAAACCAAATGCCAATTTTTGGTGGATGAGCTCTTTTAAAGTTGTGATTGTTTTATATTTTGGCGAGTTCTTTTAATATTTCCGTTTTTTCTTTGGGTTTTTCTTAAAGGATTGTTAATTGCACAAGGAAGGGCGAAGATGTTACGATGGGATTTTTTTTCAAACCTATGAACATTTTTCCATAATTTTATAATAACCATCGTTATATTTGTGCTGCGAAATGACGAAAATTAAATTATTTTGTTTGCAAGTGGAACAATTAAATTTATCTCTGCTAAAAATACTATTTAAAGGGCGTGGAGATTTTCCTTTCAAATTCGTCCTGCTACAATAACACAGTACAACACACGATTTCGGGACTCAATTCTGATAATTTGTTGTAAAATATTTTTTGCTAAAAAATTAAAGTTTTTTTGTTTAATTCATAAAAAAACACAAAACGGTAAAAAGTGTCCTATTACTTTCACGTAAAGTCACATAACCTATGAACAAAAGAGACATACGAGTAGATCATGAAAATCGATTTACGTGTTTCGCTTTTATGCACAATTAAGTGAAGGTATAAATTTCAAAAATTTGTTCGAGATATGCACAAAATTCTTTGAAAAAAACATTGATGACTTTTTTATTGATTATTATTCTTACACAGAAAATGAGATTTTTAAATGTTATCTGTGCATAGAAACCAAATTTAAAACATTTTTAATTATTGCCACCATCAATCCTCGTTGAAGTTGACGCTTGTGGTTCATACGACCTTATTTTCTTCGTAGGTTGTTCATATTCATGTTCTGAGTCTGCATCATCATCCGAGATAGACATAATATTCAAGGGCATTTTTTGTTCAGTGTGTCTACAAATTTCAGTGTCATCTTCATCTTCGGTGCTTTCATCTTCAAACTGCATAATTTTAGAACTCCACCAACAAACCTCCGAAAGCAATGCATCCAATTTTTCATGGTTGCCTGGTGGAACCTCTCTCCTTGTTCGTCCGAATCCTGAGGTAATTGTGCCAAAAAGGTATCAAGGTGGAAATGCATAAAGTGTAATTTTAACGACATGGATGCATTGCTTTTTCAAAATAATACAGCAAGATGTCCACTCGTGTCTGTATGTCATCTCGCTGTACACGGTTCTTTGCTAAAACGCATTCGATGACTTGTTTCAATGCGTCCCACGCACATTTATGAGCAATCATAAAAATCAAATAACTTTTTGTTTATTAATTTTTTTTTTAAATTCTGAGAATCATAAAAAAATCATCAACGTTTTTTCCAAAGAATTTTGTCATAACTCGAGCAAATTTTTGAAATTCATTCCTTCACAAAATTGTGCATAAAAGCGATTTTCATGATCTATGTCTCATTTTGTTCATAGGCTATGTGACTTTACGTGAAAGTAATAGGACTTGGCACTTTTTATCGCTTTATATAAGTATGTTTTATGAATTAAAAAAAAAAACTTTAATTTTTTAGGCAAAACATATTTTTTTCTTCATACATTTATTTATAACTGCGAAACTGTTGATTATGAACAGTTGTATGAACAGATTAAAGGAATTGTAATTTTTAATTTTTTAAATTTCAGCTTGTTCGGATTCGTGGTTCTCGAGTTATGACAAACAAAAGAGCTTAAAACGTGACAAATTCCCCTATACGATACTTACTAACTTCAAATTAATTATTAAACTATTATTTGATGTACCTTGACCAAACGAATGATGCAGAAGTTCTTCTTTTTTGTGCTACTTTCACAAACAATTAGCAGAATTGAGTCCGCAACATCGCTCTCCTTCGGACACGCTCAAGTTGGTCCAAGGATGATTTTGGAGCACCTGCCCATACATGGGAGTTGTATTCTATCTTTGGCCTGATGTAAGTTGTAAAGTTATTGAAAAGATTAGAAGGAGTGAAATATTTCTTGCACCGCTTTAAAAGGACAATGCACTTGAGTGCTTCTTTCAACACTTTGAATACATGTCTCTCCCAATGAGCGTCACATTGTATTTTCATGCCCAGAACATTGAGAGCTTCTGATCCATACCATCGATAGAAATTGACGATATTGTTGGGTCAGCGAATCGCTTGTGTGACAACAAGCAGCACTGTGTCTTACGCGCATTAAAATCTACTCTATTCACTTGACCCAATTCGGAAATGGCTAGTAGATCTCGGCCAAGTGTCTCATCCCTAATTCGCCTTTTGTCTTCAATATCTTGAAGACACGGCCTACGGTCGAGTGAATATGAATGACAGAGGTTACTGTCATCTGCGAAAGAGTAGGTTGAATTCACGGTCTGACCCAAAAGATCGTCAATGAAAATAAGAAATAAAGAGGGAGAAAGGACAGCGCCCTGAGGTACACCTGCGGTCAGCCTATGTCTATTGGATGAGAACCCATCTACAATAACTCTAATAGTAAGATCTCTAAGAAAGCTCGTTATAAACCGAGCGAACGTATTACCGACACCAAAAGCAATCACTTTTGATATGAGTGCACCGCGCCAGACTATCAAAGGCCTTAGAGATATCCAGAGCCACGACCTTACTCTCACCCAACTGGAGGATAGACCGACTCCAGCGCTCGACAAGAACGCCAACAGGTCTCCGGTAGAGCGATTTCTACGGAAGCCATACTGCCGATCACTTAACAGGTCGTTGGTCTCTAAATACCTCACAAAATGGTGGTTCACCATGCTCTCCATTACCTTGGAGAGAGCAGAGCAAATCGCAATTGGCAGGATTCGCAGGATTATTGGCTTTACCCTTTTTAGGGATCGGTTGGACGTTCGCAAATTTCCAACACACTGGGAAAACTCCCGCACGGTAAGCAAGGCTGCGTAATGTATGGGTGGGACAGTAGGTACCGCTCAGTGAGTATAAGAATTGATTCGGGCACAGAAATGTCGAATTAAGTTGGGAAAAAAACTTGACGTTAAGGTGTGACAATTAACGTCGTGCATTTTAGTTGGACCCTCCTTTATATTAATGATAAGGCCAATGTGTATTAGGTGCTCTGTCATTAAAAATGTATCACTAAATTTGGTTACTATCTTAAAGGCGTTGTTTCCCTCCATTATGCCATTGCTTGATCTTGCTGAAACCAAACGACCCCAATATCACAGGACTCAATTTTAGAATACAAAATTATCGTGATGGGATGCTGAAAAGTTCTCAGCTTGTGTTCTCATAAAAGCTTGACTCAAAGAATGGTCAATTTCAGAAATGGTTGAAAAATACCTAGCTACCGTTTGAAATATTAACCAGTTTTTGTTTCGAGTATAGCTAACATTAACTAGAAAACGTAAACTTTTAAAGTTTTTGGATACTTGAGCGTATGATTATTATTAATTCGGATATATTTTAGAAAAAGGTCGAAAACATCCTTTTGTACTGAAATGCTTAATGAATGTACAACCAAAAATTATAGAAAACATATAAAGGAAGACTGTGGATGAAAATCTACGAGGAAAAAAGTAAGCTTAGTGCAGTGGATTGAATATAGGTGCTTGTTCTATAATCGGAAAGTAATTTGGTTGTACTTTTTATAAACCCTTTGACTCAGCTTCTCTTTTACTTCTTCATTAACAAACCTTCAGCTCGGTAAGGACGTCAGTATGGTGGCCTATTTAAAATCATTGGACGATTTGGTCGATAAATGCGATACTCTACAATGAGCAGAATGTAGCAAAATCTAGATTAATTTATTACTCTTTACTTGCAACACTAAATGGACAGACGGACACACTATGTTTAATAAGAGATGTAAACTCAGTCGATCGATGTAAACGAGTAATCATCGGTTTTATCTTCTCCGATGTTATGTGGTTCGTTGGTCTCGTACAAATTCACAGTAGCTTCCTTCTGATTTTTAAGAATCGCAGTAAAATGGCAAAAGAAACCAGCTCTAGTGATGAAACAGTCTAGAGATTACATACCGAGCACATTTCATCTGAATTGTTTTTTCTTCAAAAGTGAAGATTTCATGTATCTATCAATACATTTCGTATTATATGAACATTTGAATTGACTACACCCACTTGATTATTCTTCTTCTTCTCAGAAAGGTAATTAGAAACGTTGCCTCATTATCATTGTCCCAATATCAACATAATTTTTAATTACAACTCTTGTAATGTCCTCATAATGTCGGTGTTTCATTTCGAAATGATAACAGTTTCAATATCTTAAGACAGAACTCTTGTATTGAAGACGAACGCACCTTTCAAAGAACGATTGGCAATAACTTCGAAAAGACATTCAATATTTACACCATTGCAACAAAGTGTTTGCCTTCAACATCATCATTATCAGGAATATCATCATAGGCATCTTCATCATCATCATTACCGTTGTCATCAAAGTCATTTGGTGTACTCGTTCTCCTTGCTATCGTTAGTGTATGTCAAAGAGTGTGTGTGTGTGTGTTAGTGTGCAAGTGTTGTTAGATTTGAATTTGTCCCAACTTAATTGCATTTGCAATTAAATACAAATGTTTGAACATTATGAGTTCGTTCTTCTTGTGGCTCTGGCGAGAGTAATGCTTACGATGACACATGTTTCGAATGTTGTTTAAAGTTGCCCCCCCCTTCTAGCGTTACTTATGGAAGGTCCTTTTGTAAGGTATCCCTTGTACAAGCTAAAGTTTTGTCTGTCTTCAGTTTTAGTGGTGTTTGGCTAGTAAATTCAATTTAGAAATTTAATTAAGAACATGTTTTTGCATCAATTAAATACGATTTTATTGGTAGGAAGACAATGACTAAGCAGAGAGTGATTAGCTTAGTGTTTTGTTATTTAGCGGAGAGATTTTTGCAAACGTCGCTGAGTTGCTTTAGTTATCATCGTCTGAACGATTTTACTTTAATATCTGTGCAAACATCCTTGAACTATTTTTACTAAAAATTATGTTTTAAATCTTTTCTTTCTAGGTAAGCATCCGGATTTAACTTTTAAATTGTCGGCGTTTTATGTAAGTCCATAAATTAATAGTCGCGGTAAGGCTACCAAATTTTTGTTATGAATCACAAAGGGATTTCCCTTAACCTCCCATTTAGAAATAACTGGGAATCTATCTAACATCGGTGATCGCAGTGATCGATACCTACCAATTTTAACCAGCTCCCAGCGGCTACTGTTTTTATCAAGAAATTCTTGTTTTGCTTTAATGTTATGCTCGTACTGAATGTCAGTGCATTTTAAGGTACGTACAGGGTGGCTCAAAAGTAACTTGATATTGCTGATATAAGTATGGACCAACTTAGGACTATCTATTAAATTATATGGGAAATGGAATAGTGCTAGGTTTTTGCTTGTTATCAGAAAGGACTATTGAATCCAGGAAGTCTTCTGCTATCAGTTTAACGTCACAAAAGCCATAATAATGTTTGCTTAACGCTTTGTCTCAAATACAAATAAATATATATGCAAAATACTCTTTTTGCACGTTTTTCTTTTATCTGGAGTCAGAGTCGTGCATATTTTTTCGACTCCTGCTCTGTCTGCGACTTTGGAAAATTTTCGAAACTCCGACTCTAAAATACTGACTATAAAATTAAGAATTCAAAGTAGTAAAGTTTCTTCGGGATTAAAATGGATGCATTGTATCAAAAAACTACCAGCATTCGTCTAAAACTACATTTTTGATGGAAATTGGTATCGGTACTGTACTTAATAAAAAATATTCAAATAAAATAAGTTATTAACCCGTCCGCATTGCATAAATTGGCACACGGCAAGATATATCGACTGATTTGAAACATCGTTTATTAATAGTAATTTTTAAAAGGCTATAAATATATTAAGTGCGTTAAAGGTCGGTTATTCCAACAGATAAGAAAAATGTTCTGAGTGCGTACTAGTAGTACTAGGTACGATATATATATAATAATGGGTGATCCAAGTAGAGATACCTTTTTAAATAGCCTTTTTTGACAGATCACGTGTGAGTCGTGTCATGCTGTCATGATATTTTTGTTTAGTATTGTTTTGCATTTCATCATGGAAAGACTTACGGCTGAACAACGTTTACAGATCGTTCAACTTTATTACGAAAATTCACGTTCCGTAAGGAATGTGTTTCGTGCACTTCGTTCAACTTATGGTCAACATAATCGGCCTACTGAGTGTACTTTTCGCAACACCAACAACCAAATTTACACCCAGCATTCATTATTGGATAATATTCGACCGAATAGACCACAGTCAGCACGCAGTGAAGAAAATGTAGCTGCCGTAGCTGTGAGTGTACACCAATACCGTGGAGAGTCGATTCGGCGCTGTTCGCAGCCACTCGGCGCATTTTACGTCAAGATCTTAAATTGAAATCATACAAAATACAGCTTGTGCAAGAACTGAAGCCGACCGACGTTCCCAAGCGACATCGCTTCGCTCTATGGGCTCTTGAAAAGTTCCAAGAAGATGCGACGTTTTGGAGCCTAATTTTGTTTAGCGATGAGGCCCATTTCTGGCTCAAAGGGTATGTAAACAAGCAAAATTGTCACATTTGGGACGAAAAGCAACCAGAATAGTTTCAAGAGCTGCCACTTCATCCAGAAAAAACAACGGTTTGATGTGGCTTGTGGGTCGGTGGAATCATCGGTCCATATTTCTTCAAAAATGATGCCGAGATGATGCTGAGAATGCAACCGTCAATGGCGACCGTTATCGTGTCATGACTATTTGATACCTGAAATTGAAGCTCATCATCTCGGCGACGTTTGGTTTCAACAAGACGGCGCCACTTCCCACACATCGCATCAATCAATGGATTTATTGAGAGAACACTTCGGTAAGCAGAAAATTTCACGTTTTGGACCGGTCGATTGGTCACCAAGATCGTGCGATATCACATCGTTTGACTTTTTCCTGTGGGGATATGTAAAGTCTAAAGTTTATGCGGAGAAACCCACTTCGATTCAGACCTTGGAGCAAAACATCACGCGTGTCATTTGCCAGTTACCAGTCGAAATGCTCGAACGGGTCATCGTCATCAATTGGACTCAACGGATGGACCATCTGAAACGTAGCCGCGGCCAACATTTGATAGACATAATCTTCAAAAAATAAATGTCAAAGAATGTTCTTTCAAATGATAATAAACATTCCCCATTCAATTTAAATTTTCTTTATTGGTTATAAAAAACAATGGCATCAAATAGTTATCGATACTCGTATATTAGAGTATCGATATTTTTCCCAAGGGTCTATTCTGGCGTTGTCTACAATGGTTTATTCTCGCTACCGGGTTAGTTTACTGAAGGCCAAAGTACCTTCTCAAAATTTGCCCGATGGATGAAGGCTTAATATTTGTTTTCTTAGTGTCTGCGAAAGGCAAGTTGATGGCATATGTGAACCAGTCCATGTCCTCATTAGCTTAGAATTTAGCTTAATCTTCCCGTCAGAACTAAAAACCGCTGTAGTACATTTTCATTTGAATGTTTTCTTGTATTTAAATGAATAATTGGCGATTAAACCAAAACTTTTAGATGCCTTCAGTTAATCTACCAGCAAAATCTCATCAAAGCATCCTATCTGTTTACAAACGTAGGATGGGATTTAAAAAAATATATATTCTAGTCTAGCTACAATTTAATTCTCAAAATGTTTACTTAAAATCCTTGAAAAAAAGGATTAATTAATATCATTAATTTTGCACTCTGAACTCGCTCATCATTAAAACGGATGGGATTATGCTTTCAAAAACCTCCCTTCCATTTATTTCCTTTATTAACTCCATCATAGTTGTAAGCCTTGCATTTCATTAATAGTCCACATTTTTTCAAAAACTCTTCGAATGGCGCATATGAAATATTGCACCTCCGGGGATACACGGCGTAACGAAAAATGCGCAATAAATGATGACAAAAGTTAATTTTCTAAGCCGTAAATAAATAAAACAGAATAAAAAACAAAATACAATTCAGATTGAACTGTTCGTTGAGTTTTCCTCAACTCCAGGAAACACATGCAAAGGCCACCAACGAAAATGTGACAAAATACCAAACAAAAAAAAACTGAAATCCTGCATGAGAAACGAACGGAAAATTTCGAAATAGTGCGATAAAAATTGCACCACCAACCAACCATCACTGACTGCCATGACATGTATCGCTGCGGTGGCATGAAAACAAAACCACCAGGGTTTTTTTTTGAACGCAGAATTCCGAGTTGCCGTAACGCAATCTGAGTAAAACAACCACCAGGATCGCCGCTGGCCGGACCGATGCACTGACGATTTGTGAGCAACAACAATCACAGATGCGAGTACAAAACGAAACAACAAAACTGTAATAATTGTGGAGAATGTTCGAAGCAATTTAAAACATAAAACGTTTCTATTTTCCATAAAGCGTGAGTTAAGGTGGCGTTGCCAAAGGAGAGGAGTTGAATTTTAAAATCCTTCCCATTCTTCTCGTCGTCATGAAAATCCCCTAATCATCATTTCGCTGCAATTTACACACACTCTCTCACCGAAAATTGGCATACGGACGGATGGAATGCCAGTCTGTCTGTATGTCTGACTGTCATGGCAACACCTTGAACCGGTCTAATGCAAGCATCCGAGTGCAAAGCAACACAGAGAATAACAAAAAAAACAGCAACCCGAACTAAACGCACAATTTATCACAAAGCAACCTTTCAGTCCGGGGGATAATACGTGTAAAACTAACCTTGTGCATCATCATGGGCCGCCATTCTCCGGCGTCCTTAGAACAATGGTTATGTATGGGCCAGCCATCCATCCACCTTTGCTCATTTAGGGGTGGCTGCAGCGCTTTACACTTTTAATTTTCCTGTTCAAAGGAAAAGTATGCCAAATGATGTGGAAAGGATTTTTCATTTAAAACAAAATCTCGGGGTATAAATTACTTAATACTCTTTTTTGCGTCGAAAAAAAAACACAAATACTAAACGTTTCCTAGTTTGGGGGATGCGATGTGCTGCTGTAACAGAGTATGGAAGGTTAAATAACTTTGATTGTGCTTTGGCAACAAAATTTAAGTTGAACAATTTACTAATTTGAATATTATCATTTATATTACTGGAAGGTATTAATCAGATCAAATGCTGTCGTTAATACAATAATTAAAATTAACTAAAATATTAATAAAAAGAAGTAAATATAAAACAATAAAATATTTATTAAATCTTCCTTCCTATCTTCTAAATGGTTTCCCAAATAGTTCACAAAACAATATCAGAATTCACATCCTTATGCAAGAACCGTTTTCCTCTGAAATGAATATTCCATACAAATGAGTTTACCCAGACTGGGACATTCAAACTCATAAAAAATTTTAAATTAAAATTTAGCTTTCTAATGTAGATCGAAGTGGTCTCTTTCATATGAACGTATAAATCGTATGAATCGATCAATCCGTTCCAGAATAGCAAAATGATTTGTAAAACCCTAAAACCCAATATTATTTTTTGGCCATTATTAATTTGTCGCCTTCTTAAAAAAAAGTAAAAGTAGGGCGTGGTCGAGTATGAGATATTCTACAACACTGTGTAATTCAGAGGACTAAGCACCTCTGTTTGCAGCTGGAGCTAGGTTGATTATTGTCACTTATGTGTTGTTGATAACGCACCATAAAACCTGCAGGACTTTAAATCGGCAAATAACTTTTTTTGGGGGCTTTTTCAAAAAAGGAACAATTTGGTCCAATGTTACAATACATACACGCAGAAAAAACTATGGTTGTGGTGACAATATTCGAAGAGGATAATACTATTGTTGGGTATATGGTTGTGGTACAACAATATTATGATCCTCACAACAATAGTATGATTCAAATACAACCATACTATGATCCTCACAACAATAGTATGATTCACACATAACCATACTATGATCCCACAACCATAGTATAATTAACACTCAACCATACTATGATCTCCACAACCATAGTATGATACTCCATAGTATGTTTTACATACAACCATATTATGATCCTCACATCCATAGTATGATTCACACGAACCATGTTATGATCCCTACAACCATAGTATGATCACACACAATTATACAATGGTCCCCAATATAATTTATTAGAATTTGTCAAAGTTGTCGACAATAGATTTGATCCCCAATATTATTTATAAGAATTGGTTTAAGTTGTCAACAATAGATTTGAATTATGAAAATTATTCAAAAATACATTAAATTCAAAATAATAGGAGTGATTTATTTCACAGTAGAAAAAATTAAGTTGAAATAAACGTTAGCGTTTTTATTAAAATATTTCAGTTAAACAAAGTCAAAGCAGCTCGTTTAAAAAATTTTAATTTCGATAAAACAAAAGTACTATTATTGCATTAGATCCGTACCAATAACATTGGTTCTTATAAGCATATTAAAATGAAGAAAAATTGCAATCATACAGTATGATTGCCGTAATCATATTGTTGTTAACATAAAACGCAAAACACAATACTTTTGCCGCACCAACCATGTTTATATTTTTGCTATAACCATATTTTCATTTTTTAATTTGGCAATAATACTATTGTTACATTTTAACAATATTAATATTGCAGCAATTATACTATTGTCAAACCTTAATTCAGTTAACAATGCTATGGTTGCGACGAACATACTTTTATTGCGGAGAACATATTATTATTGCCGTGACCATGTAGTAACCATGTTTTTTCTCTGCGTGTACGTATTGGTCGCTCGTAACGCTCTATGCGGAATTTTATAGGAATCAGATGTAATAGTGGCTTCTTAAGATGCAGATTCAGAAATCGTGAAGGACCGTGGGAGCTATACGAAAATATAGACCTATGTGGCCCACTTGAAGCAGAGTAAAATAATGTACGCTCATAAATTACCTTTTTGGACTTGATGGGGTGTTTTTTGTGGCTTTTAAAGCTGCGGAATCTGAAATCGGAAGGGACCTTTGTTTGTGACCTATTCGAAAACGTAGACCAATATGGTTAAAATTCACTTCAGATATGTGTTGGTAATGCCTTATGCGAAATTTGGGCGCAATTGGGAGTACTGTGTGGCTTGAGGAGCTATAGGTTCTGAAATCGGGTAGGACCTCTGTATCGGGACTGTGCGAAAATATGGACTGTTTTAGTGCAGTTTTACAACATTTAATTTATGGTCGCTAATAATGTACCATGCAAAATTTTGTCGTGATCGGATGTAATTTGTGGCTTCTTGAGCTGCAGGAACTCAAATCGCGAGGGAAAGGTGTGCCTTTTGTAATCATTTGTCCCCTGGCAGGGCACTTCTCGTTCGGTATGTCTAACATTTCCATGTCGACTACCAAGTGGGACTATTTTCCACTACTTGCAATGCCACATATAGTGCTGAGTATGTAGCAGTTCATAGAACAATAGCATGCTGTAGATTTTAACCTGAAAAAGTGTAAAAAAAATGCTAAAACCCAGTTTTTGTTGGGTTTTGAAATATTTAAAAAGCAAAATTGGACTGCAATATGTTAAGATAGATTTCGACTAGAAATACGATTAAATACACTTTGAAAATTTAAATAAATCATAATGAAATACTTTTTCTCTTCTAACAAATGTACAATTTTTACTTATAACCAAAATTAGTTTATTCTTTATATTCGCCATATAATGGATATACGAGTATATGGATGAAAATATCTGTTATTCTTGAATTACTTTATTCAAGCGGAGTTTAACGAAGATTGTCTCTATTTTTCTGGAAACAAAATAATTTTTTTTTATTTCTAAACAATGCTGTGATGTTACCGCGTTAGCGACCTACTAAGCGAGATACCATTAAAATAATGTGATTATTAAAATTTTATATAATATGGGGTGATCCATCTAGAGTAATTTGAAAGAACATTTTATAGCATTTATTTTTTGAAAAAAAAATTCCTTCAAATGTTGGCAACTGTATTATGAAAATGAGCGTTCGTTGAGAAACGGGAAGATCCGGTGTTTTCGGCCAAAATTTTGTTCAGTGATGAGGCTTATTTCTGGCTCAACGGCAAAGTCAATAAACAAAAATGCCGCATTTGGGCTGAAGAGCAACAAGAAAAGGTTCAAGAGGTGTCATTATACCCAGAGAAAACTACGGTTTGGTGCGGTTTATAAGCTGGTGGAATCATCGGTGGATAACCGTGAATGGTGCTCGCTATTGCGCCATGATATCGACCTTTTTGAAATTAAATCCCGTAATCTTGACGACATTTGATTTCAACAGGACGGTGCCACTTGCCATATAGCTGCTCATACAATGGATCTATTGAGAAGCCAATTTGAAGAGCAGCTAATTTCACATTTTGGACATGTGAGTTGGCCGCCTAGATCGAGTGATATCAAACCTTTAGACATTTTTCTTTGGGGTTACGTAAAGTCCAAAGTCTATGCTGACAAACCAAATACGATTCAGGTTTTGGAAGCCATCTTTACGCGTGTCATTAAAGCCATACCGGTCGAATTGCTCGAAAGAGTCATCCAAAATTGGACCCTCAGAACGTACACTCTGAGGCGTAGTTGCGGCCTTTCGAATTACCAATAAAGATTCCAAACTTGATTTGAATTCTTGTATTTTTTTTGTTCTGAAAAAATACCTCTAGATGGATCACCCTTTATAATAACATCACAAAACTAATTTCGTTAAAAACAGATAAAGTATGCCGCTGTTAGGACGGTTAGACCCAAAACTGAGTGGTAAATTTGTATGGGTCAGAACTTGGAAGGATAATTCTCACAGCGACGGACATTTGCCGAAAACTTGGTAATGTGCTATCCCCGCGGGAAATGAAGAGTGAAATGACCTGAATGTACCGAACAGAGGACAGGTGAAAACAGAACGTTTCTGACAACTGGCTTGGTATGGATAGAATATTGTTTATTACTTGAAATATTTAAAGTCGTCAATTCGCATTCACATAATCCAAGCATTTTACAAATGCACGGATTTAGGCTGCCTTTAAACAAAGTCCACTCAGCGTGGGTTTTGTTTTAAAACCTATTACAATTTGGGTGGAAATTGACAGCTTAATTCCGCGAAACTGATGTGTGTCTCCTCCTTTTGTTACAAAGTTGGCTTCAAGAATAGCGCCAAGACAATCAACACAGATATTTCAGTTGGTATGGGTACAATTGAGAGTTATTCCATAATGTGTACTTTAATGACAAGTACGGCACTTGTCGTTTATGATCGGTCCTGTGATAAGTCACTTGGTATCTGAGCAGGGTTATTTGACTCTCCCAGTTTGGGGGGACCGGTCCCCATTTTAAGGGACCTACCTTATGACTGGTTCTATGCCAGTCCTATTTTCCGTAGGGATGTTAGATCGGTTCATATATGAGACTTACACTTTGATTACAAACGGATCAAAGTGGCATGAAATGCAATAATTCTGAGACGATCGGTATAATTTACAATGGGTCCCTTTAATCTGGGTGTTACAAACATACAAACGTATTTAAAATACTGCTGCACTATGTGGTGATGGTATACAAATACCGTTTATGTTTCTTGCCTACACCTCTGTCCTTTGGCAATCACATATATATTTTTAAAATACGGTCAGTAATCAGGTATAACTTATCGGATCTAGGGCTAGATTTAGAGGTATATTTTGAACACTTCGTCGACATTTTTAATGCCACTTTAGTGTTATTGTGTAGTCGGCAATGCTCACAATGTACCCCTTCAACTGGCTTTAAATGAAAAATATTTAAATTATTTTTGAAAAAAGAGCAAGGTGCTTTTGAAGGATTCAGTTTTTTTACATCTTACTACACAAAGTGATGCACGTGTTCATTTTGAATCTCATAAACGTGATATGCTGCTGAGTTTACTTGGTTGGGGGAGTTTACTTGGTTTCTATCTCTCTGAGCTAAACTGAAATAGAAACCAGGAGAAGGAAAAACTCGATTTTACATCCTTTGGGGGTGCATAGATGTACAAGAAGGTGTGTTCCTCATACTCGCCTCTAAATAGTTGTTATATTCCAAAGGGTTTGAAGGTGTACTGTAATGAGGATACGATTTGTTTTCCTCCTTTTTAAATTATCGGTTATGTATGAACCATGGAACACCCTCAAAACGAATTATGTGCTGTGAAATGTTTGAAATGATATTTGAAATTATGCGAAGCATGAAATTAAATGTTGCTACAACTTCCACATGGAAAAAACACCAACGATAACAACATTCCCATTGCCGTACCTCGGTGATGATGATTTCTCTTCTTGATCTTGTTGTTGTTGTTGTATCGAATCCAACAACGTCAAAAACATGCATTATTCAGTTAAACGTGCAGCACTGCATAAATAGCGTTTGCATATGAAAACAAGTGGAATTTGAATTTGATTTATGATTTAATTAAAAATGATGATTTCTTTTTATGTCTACACACGCTGTGAGTGTGTGTGTGTGCAAGTTCAGTGTTTAGTTTTCTATGAACATTTCAAATGTTTAATCGCATGGAATTTGATTTTGCGCATTTAAAAAAATAATAATATAAAAAAATTGTGAAAAATAAAAGTTTTCCCTACTCAATTTATGTTGGCGGAAATAATTGTAAGCGTCGCAATTGTTTGGAAATTGTAAAATTGTTTTCACGCCGCCCATCTGGCGTATTAAGAGGGAATAATCGTCATTTGATTTGAATGAAATCGATTTAAACTGAATTTTGGCGATAATTTGATGGAGGAGTGTTTGTCAGCCAAGCATTCGCTAAATATGATAAATGCAAAAACGTTTTATACTCGAAATTGGCATGTTAGAACTACTCTATGAATGCATTTCCTATTCGGAAAGCGTATTTAATTGTTGATTCCAGAACGGACTTAAAGCGCATGTTAGTTATATAGTGCAGATGTAACTGATTTAAGGGATATTTGCTGTCTGCTTCTCACAAGATTTTGAAAGGAACGCATCTAGCCATGATATTTACACATGTCCCCACGGAAAACAAAGCGAATGGGAAAAATATAGGGTTAGGCTACCTAGTCTAGTAGAAAAAGTTCCTAATAGGGAGAACAATGATTCATAATAACCTGATGTTCACGAGAAAATAAATAAGAAAAAGAAAATAACTATATTCGGACAGTGCCGACTGTGTTATCCTGCTGGCGGTTAGTTCCCTTTTGACCTTCGACAACTGCTGCTACGGGGGGTTACATTTTCCCTGAATACTAGGGACTGAAACTGGCAGTAACTTTGGTTACGAAACCTGACCGGGTAATCTGGTACCACGGGTGACTGGAAAATAATGGGGTTTTCTCAAGGCTTCACCCAGTTATTGTAGACCCTCGGATATTGTTGAGGGGTCGGTCGGGCCCAGCCTTAATGCATGGTTGCCGTTCACCGTCGTCGAACGGAAGAACTTATAGATCTCGCTCTAAGCGGTGATGAATATCCATATCCATGTACAGCATGGTTTTAGACCGTAACATCTCTACGTAGGCAATTGTGTCTCCATATATACTACTTATACTGGGTGGCCCAAATAATGCATGGTTGCCGTTCACCGTCGTCCACCGGAAGAGGTAGAAATAGATCTCGCTCTAAGCGGTAAGGAAGCCTTGTCCATGTACAGCATGGTTTTAGACCGTAACATCTCTATGTAGGCACTTGTGTCTCCATATATACTACTTATACTGGGTGGCCCAAATAATGCATGGTTGCCGTTCACCGTCGTCCAACGGGAGAGGTAGAAATAGATCTCGCTCTAAGCGGTGAGGAAGCCTTGTCCATGTACAGCATGGTTTTAGACCGCAACATCTCTCTGCAGGCACTTGTGTCTCCATATATACTACTTATACTGGGTGGCCCAAATAAGACGGAAGAGTTCACCTAAAAGGTTAGGAACAAGTTCTATTGTGGCGCTTTCTGTATGGGCAGTGGCTTCATCTTACTGGAACCATATGTGAGGACTATTCTTAACTTGCTGACGAGAAAATATTCAATCATAGTTCTATACAGAGCGGCGCTAATGGTTTCCGGTTGACCCGTTCATTTTCAAAAAATTATTAACCGATAACTTTATCAATTACCATATGTAGGGCTGTAATTGAAACTGATGTAATAACCTACGATTTTGACACTGATCCCTGTTCCTCACAACGGGAGACTAGGTTCCTAATCATGTTGTTACCGGCTGCTGTTCTGTCATTAAAATTACGACGATAATTTCGTCGAGTTAAGATAATAATCTTGCCAGAAGAGTAATAAAATTATATATAATGTACGCGTTGCTGTACATCGTATGTAGCCATCATTTATCTCCATAAAAAATATATAACCTGGACAAGAAAATAATCAAAAATGTTATGAATATTTTTAACCCTTCAGTCTTATTTGGGCCACCCTGTTTATAACCTTTAATTTTGGGTGGCCAGTCCCACGTTTTATGGATCACAAACTGGTAGTAGCTCGACTACGAGATCTGACCGTAGACTAAAGTCTGTTACCTCGGGTAGTCAATAGCCTCTACAAACTGCTGTTCTTGTTTGTCTAGAAGGTGCTACTATTATTCTAACTTGACTAGTAGGTGCGGCACTTCGGGGAGGATCTTGGTGAATGTGGTTTAAAGCCAAATCGCGGGTAAGATTCGGCTCTGTTTAATGCTGCATTTGCCACCGTGTGATGTAACCCCTAGATCAACAAAGGTTTTAGATAGGCCTCGGCCCCTGACAAAGGGTGAAGTTGTGTCCATATGACACGCTTCGAATTGGAACCGGCGGGATAAACCTTAAGGGGTGCTGGCCGTCTCTTGGTAATGGTTCCTGTGCTCTGGAGCACCATAGTTTAAGCTATTATGGCTAGAATCATGTCAAACCCACGGATGATTTATGATATCTTCGCTCAGTGTGATTTACAAAAGACTCATCGTTTCTGTAGCTAATTTGGAAAAGGTCTTATTAAAAATGTAACCTAGAGATTTGCAGCGTCTTTGTAACGAGTAAGGAAATTCTTTATCTGGTGAGACCAAATACACAATACCCTTACCAGACTTTAAGACTTCATATTCTAAGTATATGAACTATATTTGGTATTATAAAATTTGGAATGGTTGGTTTCCTCTATGTATATATCACTCATTAGGTCCAAGACTGTGGGAAATCACAAATAACACAAACCAAATGTCATGAAAGTCTGGTGAACTTTTCTCGGTCTCCGAATTGTTTAGTCCCAATCAGTACGTATGAGGGCTACATGAAACCAAAACTTCAGCGCTAAATCGGTCTAATACTATCGGTCTAGTCTAGTACCAGACTTCATATATTATTGAAATCTAATAAAATTTTCCGGTCTTAGGTCAATTGGAACCCGAATCGGAGTTACATTCGAATGAAAGCTATATCAAAACATTGACCTTCTTCAAAAAATATTGGCTTCTGCTTGCAAACCGCTACAAAACAAAATGCATAGAATTCTGATTGAAAAATGAATAAGTTTTATTTACAATATTGACCATCTTTAGCAGATTAAGAAAAAAAATAAAATTTCCGCTGTAAGCTCAGTTAGACCCTGTATCAGGAGGTACATTTGATTGATGCTTTATCACAAATAGAGTAGATTTCTCTTAACTGCGTAGCAACCATCATAAATGAATAATAAGAAAAGTTGTATCGAGTTCCACGCCATAGTTAGTTTAAGTAAGATCGGACGTAAACTGGAGTTTGAAAACGACAGGTCCTCAAATTGGGCAGCACCTTAATGTGGAAGCCATAGGACAACATGAAACGATATAGCCGAAACTCTCTATGGTTAACTGGTGCTCGCTCGTAATGAGACAAATGCAATTTCAACAAAATCAAGTTTAAATTGTGAGAGTCAACTTCGGGGCAACTTCGAATGGGGACTGTATGGAAATATTGACTGATATCGTTCAGATTTTATCCGGGTTGTTTACAACGCACTATGATAAAGATAAGCAGGTTCTAAAAAATGTCGCTTTTGGATTACAATTACCTCACATCAGGAGGGACGTTTACATTGGGGCTATTGGAAAAGAAAGAGTGATTTAAAAAATTTTCTACGGAGTTAATTTTTGGTCGTTTAGAAAAAATCCTGAGAAATTTAAGCAAAATCCTATTTAATTTTGGCCTCTTGAGCGGTATAATCTTAAATCGTGAGGGGTTCTTGTAAAGGGGCATTTGTTAAACAAACACCCCTAATGTACAATTGTACCAGGCTTATAGATCTCTCATAAGGCACTATGGTACTTTGGGCAAGATCGGATTTTAAATGTGGTTTGTGTAGTGGAAAAACCATGAATCGGAGGGGATGTTTACTTGAAGTCAGCAGGAAAAGAACGTCCGATTTGGTCCAATGCCAACTGGGTTAATTATCGGATAATTATTCGAAATTAAAAGAAGATTGGATTTATCTGTGACAGCGGCAGAATCTTTAATAGTGAGCGATCATAAGGGCAATACGAAACATAGACCGATATTGTTTAATTTTAGCAGGCGTGTTTATATATCTTCTATAGTTTGAGAGGCAAAATCTGAAATCGGATGGGACCTCTGCAAGAGGGCTTTAGAAAAACATGCTATGCGAAAATTGGTCAAGATTGGTTTTAATTTGAGAGGCAGAGTCTGAAATCGGATGGAACCTCTGAAAGAGGGCTTTAGAAAAACATTCTTTGCGAAAATTGGTCAAGATTAGTTTTAATTTGAGAGGCAGAGTCTGAAATCGGATGGGACCTCTGAAAGAGGGCTTTAGAAAAACATGCTTTGCGAAATTTGGTCAAGATTGGTTTCAATTTGTGGCTGTTAGAGACGCAACAGTCCAATTTCATTAGAGCAGGTTTGGTTTTTTGCTTTATGTTTTCCTTTAATAAAACTATGTCTAATAGTTTAAGTGTACACCAATGAAACCGACTTACTAGTTGTCTATGAAGTACAGGGTGGAGCGCGGTCTGTAGTCGTGCATTGGACACATGAGGAGAGGTCATTTTTTGTTGAAGCGTATTTTTCAAATGCGCACTCGATCATTGCAGTGCAGCCTGCTTTTCGTTTACGATTCGCTGTCTCCCCACACGGACGTTATCCTGGGCGGTACTCAATTGTTAATTGGGTAACTTCATTAACAACAGCATGAAATGTGTCATGTGTACGAAGGGGACCTGAGAGAAAGATTAAAACACCACAAAACATCAAGAAAGTTAAAGCAGCAGTACTTTAATCTCCGAAATTCTCTGCTCGAAAGCAATCACTTGCTCTTGGCATTTCCAGACTTTTTTTAAGCCGACTCTTGAGGCAATGCAATAAGAGGATACATGGTTCCAACAGGATGGTGCCAATGCACACACAGCGAGGGTTACCATGAATTGTATGAGGCAAATGTTTCCTGGACGGTTTATCTCGTTGAGGGGTGATGTGAACTGTCCGGCACGCTCACCAGACTTAGCATCATGCGATTTTTTTTCCTTTGGGGTTACCTGGATATCAGAAAAAAGTGTTGTGCAAACCATCAAAGTAGTTTATTCAACACAACATAAAATTCTTAAATTATGAGAAAGTGCGTTGAAGCATAGGTAACTTTTGTAATGAAGTTAAATTTAAAATTTTATAAAAAGGTGTATTTTTTTTAAAGTGCTTACTTGCGAAAACCATTCAACTCAGCCTTATTTGAAATAATTTATAATCTTACAAAGTGAAAAAAGGTAATGCGACATGACATTAACAATAACACAAGTTAGGTAATAATTTCAATTATTCATTCTTAGGAATAATTCCGCCTTCCATTAGGTCGGAATTAACCAACACCCGGTTTACACACAGTCTCTCGGGTACTTTGTACAAGCATAGTCAGATTATAAAATCGATAACACGTGTAAAAAACAAAGCGATATAACTGATACCAATTTTGTATTCTAAAATACAGACATATATGATTTGGCGCTACCGAAGAACCTTGGTCCCAGCTCGAATCTAACCTAACAATAAAATATCGCATGGATTAGATAACCTCAGCAAATATACACCAAACAACATATACCAGCGAAAACTTATCACACGGCGAAAGAAAACTTTATAATTACCAGTGAAATGACCTACTTATACCTATAACTAACTATCTACAATTAACTTACCATCTATTTTTCTTAAATTTAATAATATTAATACCTATAGAATGGGTAAAACAGAAAAAAAAATCTTAATCTAAAAACATTTTTTAAAAAAAAAATTAAATCTTAGACTAACCTAATATTGCATAAAGTCTATAAAAGCCTATTAATTTTACTAACTACCTACGTAACATGTATCAAGACACATCAAACAAATTTAAGTTCCATTCTTCAAAAATCACAGATTTCTCAACCATTAAACATCGCACGGAGGCCTTCATGCAGTGTTGGGTAATAAGAGAACGTAAGTCGGATCCCGATTAAGAGAATGTAAGTGGTTGAATTTATTGATACATGTACAGTAGTAGTGACATTCATTCTTATCGCATGCAATAAATCTAATTCGTTCTTCTTGAAGAGAGTGGCACAGGTCCGCCACAGGAACAAGATCCCCGCCCACATCTCCCGAACTAGCTAGTCTGCCGAGCACGTGCGTACCGTTCCAAACCGCGACCAAATAGTGAAAATAAATGTATCGTCCACTGGTAACCCCTGCAAGGACATATTCTTTATTCAAGAAAGTTTCACCACCCCAATCGTTAGCCTGGCATTACACCATGCAATTTAAAATACGAGTATAATATAAAATACATTTTTCTAAGGGTCATAATTTTTTTATTTCATTCCCAAATAAGCTAATTATCCCGCTCCACCCTGTACAATTAATGCACTTTTGTCATTTCGAGCCCCAAGACTATTAGGATTATAATTAGTTTGGGCTTACAATAAAAAGTTTGCTGTTTCAAACAAAATACTTAAGCTCGAATCAATAGATGATAATGATAATCTTACTATAACTACAAATATTATACACTGACTTTTCCTCTTAAAATTCATACAAGCTCATCAGCTAAATTTGAAAAATCTTTCTCCTTTATGTTAGTATTTTGCTTTGTACACTTCCTTTCACAAAACACTTGTCTCTATTGAAATCTAAACCCCTTCAAAGCCTCTCATATGCCAAAAATCTCAAAGTTTATAGACACAATTTGTGAGTATTGGCTTCCACACCATCGACCAATAAAAACGACAATAATAACTCAATTGTTAAACCATAGAAACTAATCAAAGCTAGACTACAACCGAAACCGACCAACTTTTCTCGCAATACAAATAA
Organism: Hydrotaea diabolus; assembly: GCA_963513945.1. Classification (NCBI taxonomy): domain Eukaryota; kingdom Metazoa; phylum Arthropoda; class Insecta; order Diptera; family Muscidae; genus Hydrotaea; species Hydrotaea diabolus. The sequence continues at coordinate 210,701,560 of OY740717.1, forward strand.
ATAAGAAACATATAATTCGAGTCCATGCCTCAGACGAACAGAGGCAAAACCTCAAGCCACCGACCGACCACCACTTGAAGAGAAACCACTTTAATTTAAATTTTGTAACCAGACAGGCCAACAGGCGTTGGGACCGACAGGCGAACGGGCGGACAGGCGGCCATAGAGCCCACAGAAACCAAAACTCGGAAAATAAAACTAAGGGATGTCATGTAAGTGGTGATGGCAGGCGGGGGTAGGGAACAGGCCTCATGCCAAACCGAACTACAGACCTACAACAAAACGGTCAACATAAATATTGTCTCTTTTGGCCAAGAGCAACAATAAAAATCTCTCACTCTTCAACCAGCAAAAAAATAAAAATAAAAATACGCAAAACAAAGCAAGGCATCTTGTGGGCTGGGGTCTAGAGGGTGTGTGGGGTAAGGAGGGTGTTGGTCATTTCAGAAATCAAAGAGCCACAACAACAACCGAGAATTTATAAGTTTGTGACAACAACAATGACAGGGGAAAAAGTCGGCTATAAAGGATTTTTAAGCCCTTAATTATATTGAGTGTATAAAATCCTTTAACCACAGTCAAACATACACTTACTCACACCGGGACACATGAATACGCATAAACACGTTGAAAAGGACCAATGTCTGAGGACACTCAAATACACACACACACATGCAGTGTTGGGTTGGTTGCTACAATAAAAAGCCATGAGTAGTTAAGTTTTGTAAATGTATTTAAGTGTTTTGCTTTTTGTTTTTTTGTTGGGTTTTTTGTCTCCGAGGAGACAATTGCATACACACATACATAGACAGTCCCGTCGTCGTAATCCCCAACAATTTGCAATTTTTGGCAATTTAAGTCAGAACGACAAATTTTATGGCCAACAACATTGGGGAGAAAAAGTGAATGACTTCCCTGCTCCCCTCAAGCCTCGGCACATACGAGTACATAAGGAAACATATGCGAAAGTAAATATCTATATTTGTGGTATGTAAGGGGTAGAGGGGGGACTCCCATCAAAAACGAGGGGGTTGTTTCGGCAAAACAAGGGCGGTTTGAATGTAATAATTTCAAAATAGCCATAGAAGAACAACAGATACCATTTCAGGGCTTGTTAATACTCGCAAATAATGACAATGCCATCATCAAAAAGGGGGGAGTAACTTAAAATTACTGCGTGCCAGGTTTTGTTTTTGGGGAGTCTTCCAACCAAGTGATAAGCAGAGCAAACAGACAAGAGTTCTTTGCCAGACAACCGAGGCCTTGAATTATTTTTCTGTTTTCTTCCATTCTTTCAAATAAACGCACGCACGAAGACAGAAGATGAGATCGTCCAAGACATGCAAGCAGCAGACGCACAGTAGTTGGAAATCAGTTTTTTTCGGAAAATATATTAAAACACATTTTTAACGTTTTTAAAGAAAATACAAATTTCAATTGCATTGTAATTTTGCGATATTTTGTCATACGTTTCGCAGAAGACAATGTCACATTAGAAGACAATATCACTTTGATAAAAAAATCCTCAGAATTAGAAATAAAATTTCAATGACAAAAATTAAATAACAGGAATGGCTATTGAAGCTGTCTTCTAATTTTTTCGAGGTAGAAAGCAGAAATAATATTAAATTTAAATGATATCGTTGTTCTCGCTAGTTTGTAAAAACACACCCTAGTCAAATGCAATAGGGCAGACTTAAGTTTACACCGGCCATAAACATAAGTATAAATACTGAGCATTTTAAAGTCATTTTGCACATTTCTAGATGTCATGTTGTGCACGACAAAAAACATTTCTGGTTGGCAATATTCGAAGAGCATTTTTTGGTTGTGGGGATATTAGTATGGTTCTGGGTATCATAATATTGTTGTAATACAACCATATACCCAACAATAGTATGATGCTCTTCGAATATTTTTATCTCAACCTTACCTTTTTTCTGCGTGTGGGTATTTTACGGAAAAAACGTGATTAATACGCAAAAACTTTTTTTGTATTACTATCTGTACTCGTATACTACAGTGATTTAGTTTAGAACAACCTAGTAGGACTCCGTCGTGTGATGGAAGTGTGCACGACTCAGGTTCAACCCCGAGCAAGAGTATCTAACAATTTGTCTGCAGCGGGTTTGCACCTCGTAAATGGTGGCAACTTTAAGAGTACGAGATTTTTCTTTAAGCCGTGTAAAGTGTATTGCCGTTCTGAAATAATAGGTTTATACTTTAAAGTCCCCTCTTGTTAGCCGCCGAAGCTAAACTAATACCGCTGCAGTTCTGTGGTTCACAGCATCAGTTTGCAATGCAACTAAACACTAAGAGGAACAACTGTCCGTGATTTGGGCTTACATTAGAGATCCCACGATACTCTTTTAATGGGCCGCACCAGGTACAACCGAGATGGTCTGTGGAATTTTATAAATTGACTGCCCTACATGAACCCGTACCTCCAGTCGGCTTCTTAGGAATATGATCGTAAAAACAGCTGCAATGACTGATTAATCTCCAAGCGAATTTCTTTTTTATAGTTTATGCGCCTCACCAAAGAGTAGCAGTAGGCGACGTAGACGAAAAATTGTATTGGTAAATTTGGATCGAATCATTCTTCTTTCTAAACTGTCTACCAAATTTGTATGATGCTTGCAGTTGACTGACCACTTCTGACGACTTTGAACATTCTAGTTAAAAGAAGCCAAAACCTAACGAGCGACTAGTAGTCAATTCGGATGGAATTGAATCTTATAGGCCTATGTTCACGTAAAACCCTTATATAAAAACCGTTTTGATGTTCAGCCGCTCTAGAAGCCACAAAATAATTTCGATAATGCTTACACTTTATGTTGTCATTGAAAGTGACCAATTAGTAAGACTGTCACCAATCGTTCTTTGGTTCTCCATACATCCCACAAATGTTCATCCTGAATTGAGGTTCTTTTTGCTACATAAGCTACAGTTTAGCTATAATTTTGCTTCAATTTAGTAAAGCGAATAACGGGAGATACATAATGCATGGTAAGGAAGCTTGGACCATATTGGTCAATGATTTCTAATAACCCCCATAGAAACGTCTTTTCCGATTTGAAGTCCTGTCGCTCTAGTTCTTCAGTATTTCGCATGATATAGCATGAGCGAAAACTTTGTTGCAGTTTTCACAGAATCTCGTTTTTGGCTTCTATCGTAAAGCTCTAAACCACTAGGAAAGCTTCAATGCCACTGCTAACGCTCAACCAAGTTTCGCTGGCAGTTACCTTTGGTGAGGGATTGAAGATTAACTTACACCTTTGCTCCCCTATGAGTTTTACCACCCAGTTAAAACGCAGCTTCGTCCCAAGGATTTACCTTATTCTCGATTTGGCAGTTAAACCACAACTAACTCGAACAAAAACTCCTCGAAAGCCCATTTCCAGCTGAAGAAGATAGAGCAACAATTGTAGGGTCTCACGATCACATGCAGGACCAGAATACGTTAGAACAGGCATGTTGAGCACCACGCACTCCGATTGGTAGCGTAAAGTTCACACCGCAGATTCACCATGTGCCAACTTCCAAACATACAGAATATATACGAATATATACGAAGTTATGTTTTAATCCTGCGGCGTGTAACTTTGGGTTAGCCTGTGAGCCAGTCCTCTCCTCCGGTTTTAGGAGCGAACATTAAGCACCCATAGTGAAATTAAACCATATTTGTTAAAGTTTTCATTTCCTTTTTCAAAGAACCTTTCCGACTTGAAGTTCTGGCTTCCTACATATTACCCTTGGAATCCGATAATTAAACATAGTGCGTAATATGCGACATATAGCCAACCCTGTTAAAATGCGACAGTATCGGTCCATGTTTTTACAAAGCCTCCATTTAAAAGGAACCTACAGATTTGAGGTCCGTCAACAGTTTTTCTTCTATGAAGGAGATAGCTCCATATTAAAAATTGTAATGCTCCAATGCTTGCCATTAACCAACATTATATTTTTAGGGAGTTTCATATTTTTAACTTAATATATAGGGTGATCTATCCAGAGGTATTTTTTCATAACGAAAAAAATATAAAAATTCAAATCAAGTGTGGAATCTTTATTGGTAATTTGAAAGGACATTTTATGGCATTTATTTTTGAATATAATTTTCTTCAAATGTTGGCCGCAACTACAGCTCAGGGTTTTCATTCTGAGGGTCCAATTTTGAATGACTCGTTCGAGCATTTCGACCTGTATGGCTTTAAGGATACGCGTAATGTTGACTTACAAAACCTGAAAAGTAGCTGGTTTGTCAGCATAGACTTTGGACTTTACGTAACCCCATAGAAAAATGTCTAAAGGTTTGATATCACTCGATCTAGGCGGCCAACTCACCTGTCCAAAATGTGAAATTAGCTGCTCTTCAAATTGGCCTCTCAATAGATCCATTGTATGAGCAGCTGTATGGCAAGTGGCACCGTCCTGTTGAAATCAAATGTCGTCAAGATTACGGGCTTCAATTGCAGGTACCAAAAAGTCCGATATCATTGCGCGATAGCGAACGCCATTCACGGTTACATTCCGGCCATTTTCAGTTTTGAAAAAATATGGACCGATGATTCCAGCAGCCGCACAAAGTCGTGGTTTTCTCTGGGTATAATGGTACTACTTAAACCTCCACTTGTTGCTCTTCAGCCCAAATGCGGCAATTTTGTTTATTGACTTTGCCGTTGAGCCAGAAATGAGTCTCATCACTGAACAAAATTTTGGTCGGAAACAGCGTCTCTTCCCGTTTCTCACGTTTTAAGGTAATTATTTTCAAAAAATAAATGCCATAAAATGTCCTTTCAAATTACCAATAAAGATTCCACACTTGATTTGAATTTTTATATTTTTTTTGTTCTGAAAAATACCACTAGATGGATCACCCTATAGTTTTTGTTTTCTGCTTATGTTAAAATTGTATTACCAATTATTTTCCCAAAAAAAAAATGTCAGCAATAATAACTAATTTCTTCTCCCTTCCACAAGATCATTTTCTAAACACTGTGCGACATATTATATGGAAATAGTACAAACAAATATCCAAAGTAAATGCATACTCGTAGCATAAATTATGTTTATGTTTATTAAAAACCTAACAAATTGCTCAAGATTTTCATTATCTGTTCTACGGCCTCCACATCACCCCGGCCGGCTAGCCCCAACCGCAGCGGGTTACTTTTTGATGTACGATTTAATAGGGGGGTTTTCTTGTATTTTGTTGTTTCTGCGCTGCTGTACATTGGCAATTTGCCCCGGAATGCATTACTGTCAACGCCGTTGCTCGGTTATACCCATCTTCCTGGCTCATCGTCATTGACATCAGTTTCATTGGCGTTGGTGTTGTTCTTTTATCTCCTTTTCATTCTGGAGGATTTTGATTGTGTAGGTTTTGCAGTGGTGCTACTGCTGCGTGTGTTTTTATCATCGTCGTTGTTTGATTTATTGCTTTTAATGTTAACAGGGATTGCTGATTTTGTGCAAAATTGCCTTTTTTATTTTTATTTTATGATTGTTATTATCTAAGGGCGTTAATAAAGAGTAACTCGTAACTACTGGAGTTTTTCAACACTCAAGGTTTGCGTTTATTTTTTGCTATATGTAGAAATGGGTGCTGAGAGTCGAAGTGAGGTGGTGTCATCTAGTTGACATGAAGATGGCGCTGATGTTGTTCTTTCTCATGCACCAAATTTTTCATTAGATCTTGGACCTTCGAAAGTGGTATTACAATAACACTTTGTATTAAATATGGCTTCATTTAAGAGGTTGACATGGCTTTACTCAGAAGTGCAAATAAACGATGTTTTATGTTTCATTAATCTGTGACATAAGTCCTACCGAAATTGATTACTGGCACGGGTTGGTCGATTTTAAGAGAACAGTTCTCATGAGTTTTTTTTTATAGTCACTTAGAGAAACCCTACCATAAAGAATAGCATCGTACGCGTACTTTAATATTATCCTCATGCACCTTACACAAGTCCATTTCCACAAGTTGAGCGAGATTTATTTAAATTTTAAATTTTATTGAGACCAATCGAATTTTGATTAGGTTTTTTTTAGTGACCGACAGAAGAAGTTTAGGTCTGTATCTTGAAGAGCTTTTTGTCTCTTCTTTCGTGTTATTTAAAAAATGTGGTTTCATTTTCTGAGTTATCGAAATGAAATAAATTAATTAACGCACTATCCAACATCCAGCAAGCCCTAAATAAATAAAAAGATACAACATTTTGAGTGGTGCCTTACTTCATTAGCTTTGAAATACAGAAGTACTTTCTATATAAGAGCAATCTGACTACGTATTTGCCTGCCAGAGCGGCTGGGCCTCAGATCGGAACGGTCCTTTGTATGCGGACTATACTCGTATTTCGTTTAAAGTGAACATCTTTCATCGGGATTGTTTATCTATCCATTATTAACAAATCGTACCTAATTTGTTTTATATCGGACCTAACATGAGACTTCAAGGCGTGCATTGCCGGACATTGTAAAGGACCTCTGTAATAGGCTTGATCGCTACAAAGGCCAATGTAGATTAAAATGATTCCTACAGGGTCCTCAAGTATAAAATTTCGTCTTATATATCTGCCCACAATTAGGACAGGCAAACGATGTTAATTTGTAATTGATAGAAGTTCTAAGTCTGTTAACACGACGTCTATCTCCCTTCCCAATAACGTCAGCATTGTTGCATTTTTGATACTACTTAGCGTATGTATACTGTATGGACATATTCTTCCCAGTAAGTTTTGGATTTAAGTACCATACTACACCTCCTAAGGTTTATTGGTATCATAATCCAATAATTTCGCAACAACAGAAAAAATCCACAGGACATCAGAACATCATTATCCGGACATCAGAGCATCAGTACTAGGAACTCTCGATCACCCACAGGGCTATATAATAGACTTCGATCAGCCGTCGAAGACATACTGCTTCCAGTGTGTATCTTGCACACTCGGACATTTTGTGCACACATAAAACAGATTTGTTGCCACAACCGAATGATTGAGGTTGAATGCACCTTGAGCGTTTCATCAGTACAACCAACAATGTTAGTTAGCTCTCCGTAATTTTCATTTATTGGAACTGTAGTATCGGTGCACCACACCAAGTATTTGAAATTTCAGAAGAGAATTTTTGTATCTAAAAATCCACATGCCACACTTGTTCAACGAAAAAAATAAAAACTTTAGTCAAGGGCAAAGAACTGTTTGCTTACACAATTGAAGTACTTAAAGTACTCATAGGAAGGATCATGACGAATATAAAGTGGAAAAGAAGATAGATGATTTTTACTGGAAAATATTAGGTTTAACAACTGGCTTAAAGTCAGTAAAAATCGAATTATTTTATTTTTTAAAAAATGCCATTAAAAAACCTCTTTTTGGTTATGATGAAGTTTAAGTTATAATAACTAATAACTAGTTGCAACAACAAAATATCTACACAACTATTGGTTGCCACAACCACCAGTTGCTGCAACCAAATACTTTTTCTGCGTTTCATTGTTGTGACCGATCAATAAGTTGTGAGTACAGTACGATGATCATATTTATAATCTTGCGGTATTTGCAACCGAATCATTGTAGTTCCAACCGATTTCCAATTAATTTTTTCTCTGTGTGTGTACACCAAAATTCGCCCAGAGACACCATCTAGACGAGGAGGATGAATGGCGCTGTGATATGTAATTTATTTGACAGAAACGCGGTGACCACATTAAGACCTGTTGCTCCATCGGTATTAAGTTGAATGTGTTTTAGTTCCTCTATAGGTAAAGGTGCTAGTCTCCTTAATAAATTCTTCAAGTCGATGTCTGTAACAGGCCGAGATATTGTGCGGTGAGGAATGGGCAGCAGTTGAGTGTTCACCGAAGGTGTTGACTCAGATTAAAATAAGCGCTCTAGGAAATCGGTACCGATCTCCTTTGATTGATATCGTTTAATCTTAACTGGAGGAAGGATTACCGAAGCGTTCTGTTCTCTCTTTTTCTTGTTTTCCCTAAGGTATTCGTGGGTCCGACAATGACCCCAGATATTCTTTCGCTGACGGCAGCCTTTCTTATCTCTATTTTTGAATGAAAACATAACCCAATCCTAATACACAATTTTGCCAATCATGTGTGGGGATCAGAGTACGGTTGTGCGTGAATCATTATACAATTGTGGGGTTCATAGTATGGTTGTGTGTGAATCAACCTAGTGTTTTGGGATCTACTGTTGTGCCACAAACATACGAGTATACCCAAGAATAGTTTGATGCTCTTCGAATATTGTCACCATATCCATACTCGTATTTGTGTGGATTATACCCCACAATTTAGAAGCTTTTCAATGAGATGAGATTTGCTGTAGCACTCTTTAACTGCGTTTTCCATATGTGGACCCAAGTTGGCGTTTTATGCCAGGTATGATATGAGCAGAGTGAAGCCAAATATCCTTCAACGTTACTTTCTGTTTCCTGCTCAACCTTGCTAGTCTCAAAATAATCAACACAATGCACTGCTTACATAGGGAAAATTTTAAGTGTTGGCCAAAAATAAATATAAAAATAATTTTGCTATCAAGTGCATGATAATTAACTAGGAAGGATGACCACGGAAATCGTAAAATGAAGACTTCCATATTAATAAAAAAAAAATTTAACCATTACCTTGAGTTGCTCAATGCTGTAACTTTTTATTAAAAATTGTTTTTTTATTTTAAAAAAAATTAAAGGTTGTCCGAATTAAAATTTTTTTTTATTAAAAATTGATTTTATATTCTATAAAAAAATTAAAGGTTGTCCGAATCCTAAGAAAAGAGAGCTCTGTTTTCAAGGTATGTTTGACACTTGGCATTTCGGTAAAGCGTGACGCAAAATCTACGTCAGTTCAATCAAGCCAAAGAGTTTTTCTTAATATAGATAGTGTCAGGCAGTGTTCGGCAGTTCTTTCGTCTTACGCGCTTTTTCTGCTGTAAAAAGCGTTTTGGGTTTCTACTGCTTTAAATGTTTGTTTGGTGGATTTCTGCTTTCTTTTTTGATTTTTTTTTTTTAAAAACTTATGTTTGTTCTCAGTCTAATCAATTTTCTTTTTTTAATTACAGGTAAGATTTAACTGTCTACAGTGATGTCTCTTATATTTTAAATTGAGATGGCCTGAAGAAAGGATACAACTCAAGAAATGGTAAGGCAGGAAAACACAAAATGCTAAAACTAGGCCAATTAGTTTGGTCCAATTAAATTCGCATTAAATTTCACACACAAAACCTACCAACAGCTAAAGCAGCTAAGTGCTCTGTAACTCATTTCTCCGTCATGTCTGAAATGGTTCCATTAGCACCACGAAACGAAAGCTCACATTTCCAATCGCTGGCAATTTTCGAAAATTTACTGCTTTTAATAACAAAATGGAAATGACTAACATTCACTGTTACTGCTACAATCGCTTTATTAAAAACGTTGCTATATGAAAGCATCATTTTGAGTAGTCAGAGAAAAAAACAAGCTAGTGATGACAAATCGACAAAGAAATGCTGAAAATCGACAACTCTGAGCTCAGAGTTGTGCGAATAGACATGGGAGAGTGTGTTCATAATGACAGATGTTGTATCATTAGCGCTTGGATATTGAAGCTTGCAACATGAACTGATGCTGCTGCTGCTCACACAGAAACAGATAGAGATAGACGGACGGACCGACCGAACGACGTTCTGCCAAAAGGACAGACATTCATTCCATGGTAATCAGCAACAAATTGTGTGCCATTGATGATGACTTTGATGTTGTTGATGGTGAGAAAAGCCATGGTTGCTCCAGTTGTCGACGACTACGAGTACGTTGATGCTGCTGCTGCTGATGGTGATTCCTACTCTCCTCTTCCATTAGAATACCGAAATTGAACCCGAAAAAGATGAAAAACAAAATATTCATACAAGCATTCGATGATATCCATAGGATATCACAGCAACACATATGACGATGTCGATGCGGACGTCTATGAATAAATGTGGATTCCTATGAGAACATTTGAGACAGTTTTTTTTTTTCTTGCTTATGGTGGAGCTATGAAAACTATCTCTTCAACAGCAACAACAACACCGGCAACAACATCCTTTTTAAATGATATTTTGCAGTCTGGCTAGCAAACGACAACAACAGCTGCAGCAACCGAAAACGGAGATAAATGTGCAGAAAAACTATCTTCGCATATGAAATGTACAAAACATAACATGCAATTGCCGTAAAGATGGCATGGTGGAAATGAAATGATAGAAACGAATAAGAAGAAGAAGAAGCGGCGGCAGCTAGGAAAAAAATGACATTTTGATGGGAAATTGATGATGATTGAGTGAATGTAGTTGAGCAATGTTGTAAGCATTATCAGCAGCACCACTTTAAACGACACCCAGTTCAGGATCGAGCAACATATGACGACGACAACGACATCTTACCCAAGTGACTCTGATGATGTTGCTGCCATCTGCCTCCGACACTGGCTGCTGCTCATTTTTATCTCCGTTCGCAGCAGCTACCAACGGCAACTCGAAACCGACATCAGCCCGCATTACAAACGATGACAAAGTAGTGAAAATGCTCTGGAAATCATGTTATATTTTGCAATTTGATTATGACGGGAAATTCTCGAAAATTGCATTGCAGTTACCAACATGTGAGTGAGTTTTTACCCGCTTCTTTTCAACCAGAAAAAAAGAGGGAAAACACACACTCACAGAAGGCAAAATCTTTAAGTGATAAAAACGGTGTTGAAAACTACATAGAGATGCAAAAACATGCTCAGACAAGCAAAGCAAAAAAAGTTTAAAAGCTATTTGATCACTTTATAATTCACAGGGAAAATTGTAAGCGTTTAGCCGAAACCAAAGCAAGGAATGTTCGGTTTTGCACAGCACACAGGTGAACAGCGTTGAAAACAGGAGTGGCCGAAGTCACATTTTTCGGTGTTTTAAATTATTTGCTCATATTAGGAATTAACTACCTCTTGGCCACGATAGTCTGCACTCTAATAACACTGTGCGACAGCCACAATCGGTTTGGGATGAAACCACCGGGGAAAGTTATATCGGTCAAAAAAAGGTCATACGTGTCCCAGCGTTTCGTTGGGTCTCATCTAGGAATCGAGATATATCGATTTGAAGTTAGTAAGTATCGTATAGGGGAATTTGTCACGTTTTTGGCTCTTTTGTTTGACATAACTTGAGAACCACTCGTCCGATTTAGCTGAAATACATTTTAAAAAACCAAGAATTACAATTCCCTTAATCTGTTCATATATTATTTTCCTTTACAAGTAATAGTTTCCAAGTTAAAAATAAGCGCATGAAAAAAAAATTTTAATTTTTAGGCAAAAATAATTTTTTTTTTCATACATTTATTTATAATTGCGAAACTGTTGCTTAAGTAGGAAAACGGTTTAAGAACAGATTAGTTTCAGCTAAATCGGACGAGTGGTTCTCGAGTTATGTCAAACAAAAGAGCCAAAAACGTGACAAATTCCCCTATACGATACTTACTAACTTCAAATCGATATATCTCGATTCCTAGATGAGACCCAGCGAAACGCTGGAACACGTATGACTTTTTTTTTACCAATATAACTTTCCCCGGTGGTTTCATTCCAAACCGATCACTGACCCTTACCATTTGTCGCAGAGTGTAATGAACCAATTACACAACTGATTTCCTTCTTGTCTTAGGCTACACTTAGAAAATATATGTTTGGGATTACAATATTCAAAGAGCATCATACTATTTTTGGGTATATGGTTGTGGTACAACAATATTATGATCCTCACAACAATAGTATGATTCGAATACAAACATACCATTATCATTACAACCATACTATGATCCTCACATAACAATACTGTGATCCCCGCAACCATAGCATGATTCACACTCAACCATACTATGATTTCCATAACCATAGTATGTTTCACATACAACCATAACATGATCCCTACAACCATATTACGATCTTCACAACCATAGTATGATCTTCACAACCATAGTATGATTCGCACGCAACCATGTTATGATCCCTACATCCATAGTATGATCACACACAATTATTCTATGATCTCCAAAGTTATTTATTATATGTAGAATTGGGTTAAGTTGTCAAAAATAGATTTGAGTTTTGAAAATTAATTAAAAATACATTAAATTCAAATAATAGGAGTGATTTATTTAACAGAAGAAAAAATCAGGTTAAAACCCCGTAAGCCTTTTTTATTAAAAACATTTCAGTTATCGAACGATTTTCGTAATCACCAAAGAAAGCTGGTAAGTGGCAAATTTACTTTTCGAGTGGCATTTCCATGATTTTTTAGTTCATCTTCACACAAATGATGTCCTCAATGGTGTTTTAAATCACATTTTTAATGGGAAACAATTAAAAGGTAGCCCATTCCAGGTATGCTTCCATTCATATACGCGGTATAACAGACAGCATCGATTTAAGAAGACCAAGATGGAGTCCCAACCGGATTTAACCCTTCGGTATGAATAAGAAGCATCACCTATGGACCATAACTTCCCTCTTGATGCGAGGTTGAGACCTTTTCAATACCTCACCTTAATAATAAGCCACAAAACCCGGATACACTGAGCCATAGCTCTTTAAGAGATTTGGGACCACAGCCTGCACACTAAAGGCGTCTAACTATGTCACGACACAGCAACTTTTGTGGAGGCTTCAGACAACCTATGGTTCTAAGCCTAAATAGCTCGATAACTTTCGTAACCTAGGACAACTTTCAATTTTTTTAAGCAGGAGAAAGGTACAATGTTGTAGCCGTTTAATGTGATTCTACGCTCAACAACTGTGCTTTGAGACACTGGGGTTACAATGCGACGACCTGTGTCCCTTCAGGTTTTTCTGACGGTTACCAATCCAAGGTATGCTGCTTATTCATAGGCTTATTTCGTAAGAGGTTGGGAAACAACTAAAACCTATGCTACTCAATGGGTCATAGCATCCGGTTGATGTTTCCACGCCGTTAAGAAATCATGTTTTACAGTGTGGAGATATTTCGTTCCTTAGTATGCTGTTGATGCCCATCTTAAACCTCTGGCACTCTATGGGCCATAGGACCTGCTTAATTCATAATTTCAATTCAAGCCAAAATTCTCCTTTCAATTTTAGCTACAGGGGTTTCCATTAAAGACATAAAAATTTTATATACGAGTATTACAATACATAGAATATTTAAAATATAAAGTTTAAATTTATTCCAGGTGTTGGGCAAATCTTACATTTTAACAATAAAATTCGATTTTGGTCATATGTGACAAGGCATAGGGAAAGGGACCTAAGGGTAAATTAATCCATTTTCATTTTTTTTCTTTTTTTTGATGTGAACAACATCTGAGCATCGAATGAGACCGATCCCATGTCCCAAAAGTGTTCCCTCCCAGAGATATGCGCGTTTTATGAAAGTGAAGTCGACGATTCTACGCGCAAATAGAAAGGGACCCAATATTTTTAATGGCTATACTGAACAAAACTTTTCATCAACTTTCCGCTTTTTTTTGATGTGGAGCATCGAATGAGACCGATCCCATGCCCCAAAAGTGTTTCCTCCTAGAGATATGCGCGTTTTATGAAAGTGAAGCCGACGATTCTAAACGCAAATAGAAAGGGACATAATCTTTAAAATGGCACTCCTGAACAAAACTGGTTTTTAACCTTAGGTCCCTTTCCATTTTGCGCGTCACATATGAAGACCACGAGCCCGTGAACAGCGATTTATTCTTTGGACCCAATTTTCCACCACTCTAGCACAGATTTCGACCGGAACGTTGGCAATTTCGCGTTGAGTTCGTCTAATTTTTTTGGCTTCTTGGCATGACTTGATGTGGGCCCCTTGAAAAGAAATCCAAATGCGTTAAATCGCATGAACAAGGTGGCCATTCTTATGGACCATTTCTCGAGATAACACGACCGCCGAATTTGCCTTTCAGTAAATCGATTGTAACGCCTGCTGTGTGTCTAGTGTCACCGTCCTGTTGAAACCTTGAAGTTCATCCAATTCTGGCCAAAAATAAGTTTCTAACATGGCACGATAGCGTTCTCTATTGACGGTAACATGACGATTGTTTTCGTCGACGAAATAATACGGCCAAACCACACCTTCCACATATTTGGTTATTGACAAAACCACTTAGCCAAAAATGAGCTTCATTGCTGAAGGTCATGAACATTGGAGTAAACGCACTTAAACTAGCGACCACCGACTTAGAATTTGGGTAGTCATTTTTAATGATTTCCTATCGTTGCTCGTACGTGAACTTTTCCATGATGAAAATATTGTCTTCGACTAACGTGTTGAGACCGAAAGATCGTTAAAAATTTTTGAAGTTGCGTTGACAAAAGAATAGTAATGTCCCTATTGAAGAACCCTTTACAAACCAGAGCAACCACGAAATTTCCCGCAGAACTTTTCCCAGTTGACCAACAAAAAAGACATTCAAGCACCAGAACCGATATAAGTGCTTTACACAATTTTTGGGGGTATGAAGGAAAGTAACTGATAAGAAGCCTGGACTAAGCGCCGCTTTAGAAAGCCCCATCCGTGAATGGTACTTTCGATAATTTAGAAATTAGTTTTTTCAGGCTTCAAACATTAGGAGCTTTTGATTTCATAACAACTATAATATGGGGTCTTTTGAGCAATAAACTCGATCCTCTTTGCAAAACCTCCTTTTCGAGCCTCGCAAGGTTCTCGTTGAGAGCATCACTTATAGTTTGCCCCATCAGTAAAAGCCGGTCTTCGAACGGACTCTTAGTGTCAGCTTATGCTGTTTTGACAAAGGAATATATCGGAAAAAATATGTACGATATCAAACTATGGATCAATGTGCACAAATTTCAAAAGGTTACCAAGTTAAATCTTGATCGGTTCTTTGCCGACGTGGAATTCTGATGCAGAGGTGGTAGGCCTCAGTTGTTGTTGTAGCAACAATAAAGTATATTTTAAGTTTGAAAGTTCAATTTGTCTAAAGGAGATTACTGCGATATTCAATTGGAGAACTGGATGCGTCTAAATACTAATTAAGGCGTTTGCACAATCTAAACTTCAGCTCAAGCTTGCGCTTTTGCTATTGTAACGGCTTCTCCTTTTGGTGAAATCTGTCCTCGGATGATGTCGGTTAAGCCTACTTTCACGCTATAGCTGACCACTGCCACTGCGACATCTTCTGCGTGAATGTTCTTCAGACCTGCTTGGTAGTTGGTATGATCCAGAGTCTGTCTCTTGTACCGCTGGACCTTGCTCTCTAGAAGGGCATTCCTGATCTGCCCGGTCGGAGGTATCTGGTCCATAAGATTGTTGTTGGGATGACTGATGTGAAGACACCCAGATTCAAAAGAGACAAAAAGAAAATGTGTCTAAGAACCTTCGTCTCCTCTCCCGCTCGCCGACTACACTGGCTTCTGGTCAAGCTAAATAGCTAGGTTTTACTTTATCCATATATCTAAGACTCGGTAGGTTCATTGATATTTTTTAACTGAAAACAGCAGCCACAAGATAGAATCCCACGAAAGCCGGTTCTATGGACCGGGTTGACTCGAAGAGCAATTCTTCGGTCAAGGGCTGTCACCCCGGCATACACTTGCCGCTACAACAACTGCAACAACAAGAATGCTTAAACTGACAACTGAATATAAGAAACTGAATTAAAAACTGCATCAACTTCTTTTAAGAATGGTCGAAGATGGTGTAGCAGAACTCATTGAAGGGAGTCCCTAAATTCGGCTTGATCTACTCTGTTTAATTCTTCACTGCAAAATATTGTCTCATATGTAAATTTTACAGCCGAAGATTTTTTCCCCGCCGCCATACGAGTAGAATCGGCGAGCCAGTGCCAGTTGTGGAATAATTGCATGTAAATGTCTTTATGCGATCATAAAGTTGTCGGTTTTATGGGACTTAAAGTGTTGAGGCGTTATTGAACCAGAAACCAAATAAATATTCATTTAGACGCAAACAAGACATTCCCTGTGAATCCGGGCGATTTAGCGATTGTGCGCAACACTTTTTAGTGTCTTTTCAATGTTGAAAGGGCACATGGTTAACGGATCGTTAAAAAAATCAATAAAAGTTTACATAAACGGACAAACAACACAGCACAAAGGAGGAAGAAGAAAACAGAAACGCTAAGCATACAAAGCTTGGTAAACACTATCGGAACACTAGGGCTGGCAACGGTGGCGGCGGTGGTGGTGGCGGTAAAATATTAATGCATTATAAGCATTTAAAACGCATTCGGCTACAGTCTTATCAATAAATTCAATAAACAATACAAGTATTTTTAGTCTGAATCGGTTTATTGACCACTAAAGCACCACCGGCCAGCTGATGCCATCCATCGTCAGCCCAGTCCGGTCCGGTCCAAGTCCACAATCATAACCATAATGGGTAGATAAACTTCTTGGCAATATTTGTAGTTGCTCTTTTTTGTTTTTGTTTTACTTGATGTTCTTAAATAAATGTTTATTGGTTTTGTGTTAAATGGTCAGTAGATAAAAAATATTAGTCATAAAAAAATGTAGTTTAACATTCACATGCACTTGGGCGGTGGCGGCGACCCATCATCATTTCGTTTTTCCTCTGATGGCTGCGTTGGCTTTGCTTCGCTGCTTGAAACCTCGCAAATATTTTAAGTGAAGCGAAGCGATTTTCCGAAAATAAATGATCATTTCTTGTGTTTGGGCGTTAAACATGTTCCTCCTCCTTGTCTTAGTCTTTTGTCCTGTGCGTGCTGCTCCTGCTGCGGTTACGAAAAGAAAAAAACGTCGTAGTCGTTGTCTTCGTCGTTAACAGCAAAACTTGTTGAGTTTATCATTTTTATGTCAACAATGGTAAATATTTCCATCCATTGTTGGCAATTGCCAGTGATTTATGATGTTGCCATTTTAAATTAGTATCGGCCAGCGGAATGATGATTGTTATTTATGAGGCGTAGTGACATTTCAACACTTCTTGGCATGGGACTTTTTAAGCTAGATTTAGCTTAGCACAAAAATGATAAATTCATGTAATGAAACGCAAAAGTATAAAACATTTTTGAGAATCACTGTCCAGATATTGGTAAATGCATCAGTAACTTTTTAAAAAGAATAAGTTTCATTTATTTTTTGGACAAACTCTGAATTTTTATTAATTTATTTTGTTAAAAGTTTCAATAATGCAACGTTTTCGATTTACCACAATTTTGCGAATTTACACAAATAATCTTAGGATGAAGTGTATACTATAGTGTCCGGAAAAACGGAGTTTTAAGAAAACCGTCACTTTGGATTTTTTCAAACCCGTTAAAAAACTTGACTAGAGTTTTGTGTTCTGTAAAAAAGCGACATTAACCGATATTCCGGTTTTAGCCTTTTGCCTATTTTCCTATGCAAATATAGATTGAGATTTTGCTACTGAAACAGATTTGTTTCTTTTATTTAAAATCTACTTGATGTGTAAAAAAGCAAATTAAAAACAGGTGTTTGGTCTTTGAATACGGTCACATATGAATCAGGATTGATCTTTGTACTGGGTGATCGTTAAAAAGTTAACCAAATTTCATTAACATTAGATGAAATAGTATGTTAATATGTTGAGATAAAGGCATAAAATCTGTTGAACATATGTGATAGCGCATAGAGAAAGGGACCTCAGGGTAAAAAAAAATCAATTTTCATTTTTTTTTCTTTTTTTTTTGATGTAGACAACATCTGAGCATCGAATGAGACCGATCCCATGCCCCAAAAGTGTTCCCTCCCAGAGATATGCGCGTTTTATGAAAGTGAAGTCGACGATTCTAAGCGCAAATGGAAAGGGACCTAATCGTTGAAATGGCTCTCCTGAACAAAACTGGTTTTTAACCTTAGGTCCCTTTCTAGTTTGCGCGTCACATATGTGTCCTACAGATCTGAACTGATTTTGAACAAGTCTAAGCTGATTTTCTTCAATATCAGCAGCGACCGTCTTTGGTCAAAAAAAACGTACTTCTGCCAAATTTCATGAAGATTGGACAACAATTGCGTCCTGTAGTTTGATTACAAGCTTTTTATGGAGAGCAGACGGATGGCCGGACAGGCTGATTTTTTAAATTGAATCAACTCGAGATTTAGAGTTCATCGACATACCTAAAAGTGGGCCAAGCGTAAACACTCTCAAATAATTTATCTATATCAAATAATTTATCTATAATAGGAGTGTTGAATGCAGGCTTTTAAGTCGTTGAAGAGGTGTTATTAATCGACTTTCTGCTCCTCAGACTTGTTATACCCTACAACACACTGGGGTACAGGGTATTATGATTTAGTGCTAAAGTTTGCAACACCTTAAAAGAATAGAGATAGACCTTATGTATACTGATCGACTCAGAGTTAATATCTGGTTCCATTGAACGATGTCCGTCCGTCTATCTGTCCATCTATCGTAGTTGTCGAAGTACAGGTCGCAAATGTGCGAGCACAGGAACGAAACCTATTGAAATTGCTCCACAACGGTTCATACTTGATGTCAATTATAGGCTTTCCCGATTTCAGAACCTACAGTCCTAAAAGTCACATATTACACCCGACTTCGAACAAAATTTACGCGCACTATTACGAGTGACCCACACAAATGTCTGGCGAAATTGGGCCACATCGGTCCATGCTATCGAATAGGTCCCACTCAAAGGTCGCTGCCAATTTGAGGTCCTGCGGCTCTGGAAGCCACAACTTACACCCGATTATATCCAAATTTTGCTTGGTTCGTTAAGGGCTACCATGAATTGGTAAAATTGGACCACATAAGTCCAAATTTTCGTATAGCCACACAGAGGTCCTTTACGATTGTAGATTCTACAGCTTTAGAAGCGATACTTTACATCCGATTCCTACCAAATTTTGCATTGAGCGTTACAAACGACTAATATACAGGTCCTCTAACCTTAGACCATTTTGGTCCCCGTTTTCAAATTGTCAACATGCAACTGTCGCTCCGAATTTGAGGTCCTGCAGCTTAGGAAGCCACACATTTTATTCCATCACGCTCAAATTATGTACGTCATGAGCGACAAATAATTAACTTTAACATATTAAGGCCGGCCTTGCTCGAGCTTCAGACAATGGTGCCTAATCCTCTGAATAGCGTGAAGTTGGGTATCTTATAGTCGGCCACGCCCGACTTTTGCTTATTTTACTTGTTCAGTGTTTGGCGCAGTGTAAAGATTTAGTCGATTGTAGACTTATTTGGTCTGAATACACATTGATACGGCTGCATCAGGTCGTCGAGTTTGGGCTTCAATCTTCCATACAGTATAGTCATTATTATTTTATAAGCGAATTATTGGAGGCTTATTTCACGATATAGGTCTCCTGTCCATCTAGTCTTCCATTTTGTAATAAGTGCATATATCGCATAGGTCCCAATCATTGGGCATTCGATCTTTCATGTAGAGCAAACTAGCTGTTGAATTAACACCTTATCGGCTTGTTTCCTCCGGTCTTATACGGCTTCGTCGGCTCCTGTGGCTTTGTTGTTCTGGAGCCAATTATTCCGGTTTTGTTATTTTTGGGACGGATTACATTCCACCCCATCCTCTGTGATTGGTAGCCTGTGGTAGTCAAGGCAAGGTATTCAGACGCAAAAAATTTGGGAACAGTTATTTTAAGATTCTTAGCACACTCTAAAGGTTTCACTTACCAGATTGTGATTTGCATCTCTACATGTAGCTCCGCCTGTGTAGACGTCTTTCGTCTGGTGTTGTTGTTGATAACATTTTCTGATGTTGTTTCTGTTGCTGTCCAATTCCATCTCCTCGCACTGACGTTATTCTATTTGTTTTTTTTTTCATTATTTATTAAACAATTTAACTAAATTTGAGACCTGGACCCTTGGGTAATATCTCCCTAGGCTATCGAAAAATATGACATTTGGAACATGGTCATATTAGAAACACTGGTATTTCCTCACTAATCATAATGCAGGGTGGAGCGCGATTATTTGCTTTTTTGTACTGCAGGCTGTGGCGGCACTGTTGGTCGCAGAGAGTGAAGAGTGCGCGTGACTTATAGTGGCTGACGGGAGATTTGTATTCGTTTGCCTTTCATTTACCATCGTGCATTGGACACGTGAGGAGAGGTCATTTTGTGTTGAAGAGTATTTTTCAAATGCGCATTCGATCATCGCAGTGCAGCGTGCTTTTCGTTTACGATTCGCCCACATGGATGTGTAAACAAAAAAATATGCGGTACTGGAGTGAACAAGCCCCCTAAGAACTTCACCAGAGACCTCTGCATTCGGACCGCGTCACTGTGTGGTGCGCCATATCACGAGTAGGCATCATTGGCCCTTACGTTTTCCAGGATGTCCGTCTTGCCGTAACTGTGAACTCCGAACTGCACTTGACTATGATTCATGCAATGCAATGGTGCCACTGCACACACAGCGAGGTTTCCCATGAATTGTTTGAGGCATATGTTTCCTGGACGGCTTATCTCTTTGAGGGGTGATGTAAACTGTAAACACGCTCACCAGATTTAGCCCCAAGCGATTTTTTCCTTTGGATTTACCTGAAGCTGAAGGTGTATATCAATCGTCACAACACCTTGGAAGACTGAATTAACAATATTGAGGCTGAATTTGGCAGAATACCAGTCGACATGCTTGTTAGAGTTCATGGAAAATTCAGAAACCGTATGCAGCAGTGTGTGGACAGCGAAGGTCGACATTTGCCAGATACACTATTTAAAACCATATAATTTAAAAATTCAATATAAGTAAAATATAAAATAAATTTTTCTAAGTGTAATTTTTTTTATTCATGGAAAGAGTTCATGGAAAATTCAGAAACCGTATGCAGCAGTGTGTGGACAGCGAAGGTCGACATTTGCCAGATACACTATTTAAAACCATATAATTTAAAAATTCAATATAAGTAAAATATAAAATAAATTTTTCTAAGTGTAATTTTTTTTATTCATGGAAAGAGTTCATGGAAAATTCAGAAACCGTATGCAGCAGTGTGTGGACAGCGAAGGTCGACATTTGCCAGATACACTATTTAAAACCATATAATTTAAAAATTCAATATAAGTAAAATATAAAATAAATTTTTCTAAGTGTAATTTTTTTTATTTCTTTCCCAAATAAGAAAATTTCCGCGCTCCACCCTGCATAAAGTAACATTTAAGATTTGTCTAAATTTCTTTACCGGATCTACGTGCTCTATGACCCAAACAATGACAAAATGTCTATCCCGAAATTTACTCACGATCCTGTATTTTATATTAATTGACGATTTGGCTGAATTGAAAGCCTTGACCCAAGGGCTTATGATTTAATGGGTCTCGAAAATAAGGTCCTTTCATGGACCTGGACCTTCCAACAACCATTTATCCCAATACCGCGAATGCCATACTGGACTGCAATACATGAAGAGTACAAAAGCATCGGCCAGACTGCACAAAAAATTGTCCGCTTGTTATACTCGTAAACTTCAAATATTTTCGCTATGAATGTTTTTCCTTTTGAAAATCAGTTTCTCTCCTTTTCTTTTTTCTCCTCTCTGCGCAGTCTATTTTTGTTTATTCTTGATTTATTTGAATAATATTTACGACCTCCTCATTTTAAAATCCAATCATGTTTCCGCCGAACTACACGTACAGAATAAAACATATTTTGTGTCGTCCGAAATGACCCCTGCATGCAGCATGACAGGACCGACAGACAGACACATGGAAACAATTGTTTATGGGACATGGCCAACACATATTTTTTAATGTTTTCCGATAACCTTTTGATAATATCCGTTTATCATATAAAAACTATGTTATTTATAAAAGTGACCACTACAACCAGCCAAAAAAAACACTGAACGAAAAACGAAAACTTAACACGGTTAATGGGTTTCCCGTGTGCTGTTGCTGCCGCTACTCATGGCAGCCTGACTGTTGTTCAATAAACCGCCATTGAAACATTGCATCTGATTTTTGAAAACAACCAAAAAAAATTTGTATCGAAAATAATTACACGAACTCTGAAAGGGGGAAGGGGCGAACTCCAACAGGAACAACATTTTTGAATGTTTGGCCTTACAAGCGGTAAACCATTTTTGTCGGTTTTCGAGGCGAAAATCGTTTGGAATCCAACATGTCATCACGTGGCACACGCCACATGCGTTCCATTGCTAGACGTCGTTGTTAGAAATGCCGCTGGTTGCGGCATTGGCAACATCGGCCTTAAATAGTACATCCAGCAGAGTTGTCGCATGCCTCTTACCGAATATACGGCCACGTTACGTGCGACTAGTTGAAAGCGACATGGATTAGTTATTTGCGCTGTTGTTGTTGTCATTGTTATTATTGTCATTGGCGCTGTTTTACTCTATTAGAACGAGATGTGTTGCCCGGTTGCCGGTCGGCGGACGGTGGTTGTTACTTAGTTAGTATGGCGGGCAGGGTCGGCGGCAGGGTTAAACCTTTTGTTTGGCATTTAGCATAAATTAAAATGCGTAATATTTTCGGTTGTTGTTATAAATAACCACGTTTCGTGTTTTAGTCTTGTTGTTGCTGCTGTTTTAGTGGCACTTTTCACAAATGGTGGGAAACGCAACGGGGAAAATACCCGGGCCATTGATAAATTGTTTTGGGATTTGCGCCTATGTTAATTTTTGCCCATGTG
Organism: Hydrotaea diabolus; assembly: GCA_963513945.1. Classification (NCBI taxonomy): domain Eukaryota; kingdom Metazoa; phylum Arthropoda; class Insecta; order Diptera; family Muscidae; genus Hydrotaea; species Hydrotaea diabolus. Next base: position 210,724,227 of record OY740717.1, read on the forward strand.
AAAGGCTTAAAAGCCTGAACCCGGGCAAACTATAAACACGCGCGCACACACTGGGATTAAGTGGGACCGACCCCTCGCTCTCACTCTCGGCTATCCCTAGCAACGGCGGCATTTGGCGCGTAAATGTTTACCGCCGTTTATGGCATAATTTCATAATGCCGCATTAATATCTGTTAATAGTTGCAACAACACAAAGTCTAATGGCCATTGAGGTCATTGATTAGATAACGCTCGATAACAGATAGAATTTATTGCTGGTGTGTCATAAATTTAGGGGATTAGGGGGGAATGCATGCATAGATTGCATTATTGATATAACAAATTTAATATAGAAAAATTTTGTGTCAAAATGTTCTATGAACGACAAAAAAATAGTAGAGAGGAGTTCTACAGGCTGGAGTGCGGTATTTTGCTTATTTGGGAATGAAGTAAAAAAAAATATGAACCTTAGAAAAATTTATTTTGTATTTTAATTATATTGAACGGTAAGGGAATTTTTAAATTCCTTGGTTATAAATAGTGTTTCTATCAAATTTCGACCTTCACCATCCACACACTGCTACATACGTTTTCTGAAGTTTTCATGAACTCTAACAAACATGTCGACTAGTAATCTGCCAATTTCAGCCTCAATGTTGTTATCTTTTAGGGTGGGGCTAAAGTCTGCTGAGCGAGCCGGCCAGTTCACATCACCCCTTAAAGATATAAGCCGTCCACGAAACATTTGCCTCAAACAATTCATGGTTAGCCTCGCAGTGTGTGCAGTGACACCATATAACCGTGTATACTCTACTTGCATTGCCTCAAGAGCCGGCTGAAAAAAAAGTCTGGAACTGCCAATAGCAAGTAAGTGATTGCTTCGGAGCAGAGCTTTTCGGAGATTGCAGTACTGCTGCTCCAACTCTCTCGATGTTTTGTGGTGTTGTAATCCTTCTCTTAGGACCCCTTTGTACACATGACACATTCCCTGCAGTTCTCAATGAAGTTACCCAATTTGCAATTTATTGTCGTCCAGAAACACGTCCGCGTGGGGGAACAGTGAATCGTAAAAGAAAAGCACGCTGCGCTGCAATGATCGAGTGTGCTTTTGAAAAATATGCTTCAACACAAAATGACCTCTCCTCACGTCTCCAATGCACGATGGCAACTGGAAGGCAAAGGAATACAAATCTCCCGTCAGCCACTATAAGCCACGCAAATTCCCGCTCTCTTCGACCAACAGTGCCGCCACAGACTGCAGTGCAAAAAAGCAACTTTTCGCGCTCCACTCCGTATTAGGAAAAGTTAACTTTAAAGTAAGTGCATATTTTGCCCGGACTTCTTTAGGACCTTTTACCTGTTTTGGTCCATTTTCAGTGTGAACTAACATACATTAAATAACACATATATCTTCTCAGCTAATAGTCTCTAGCTCTTTTTCGTTTGAAATACAGTCAGGCATTGCTAGATTGTCTTAGAATTTTACGACTATCAATGGATATGTGTAGCTTACTCGTATAGGGTCGCAGAAAAGAATTTCCAGATGCTACAATCAAGAGACAAACTTTTCATAGAAAATATTTGAAATTTGCAAAAAAAAAAAAAAATATGAAATTTTCGTAGAAAATATGTTGTGAATTTTTATAGACAAATTTTTGGTGAAATTTTCATAGAAAAATTTTGGTGAAATTTTCATAGAAAATTTTTGGTGAAATTTTCATAGAAAATTTTTGGTGAAATTTTCATAGAAAATTTTTGGTGAAATTTTCATAGAAAGTTTTTGGTGAAATTTTCATAGAAAATTTTTGGTGAAATTTTCATAGAAAATTTTTGGTGAAATTTTCATAGAAAATTTTTTGTGAAACTTTCATCGAAAATTTTTTGTGAATTTTTCATAGAAATTTTTTTGTGAATTTTTCATAGAAATTTTTTGTGAAATTTTTATAGAAAATTTTTGGTCAACTTTTCATAGAAAATTTTTTGTCAAATAGTACACGGCTTGTTGCTCTCTTGTTCGATGGTGTGTGAATTTTCTTTCATTTTAGACTTTTAGTCAACGAATCTTTTGATCCTCCTCCAACACAGCGCCCTTATGTGTTAGATTTATCACACTGGCTGAAAGATGTTGTATTGTCGATCCTATGAATGCTTAGGTTTGGCAGAGAAACAATCGTTTTGAAGTTCTCCTCGTATGTCTCGCATATGCCTGAAGTGGTGAGTGTCCAGTATGAAAGTCCATTATCTTGCTTAAATCTAAGACTTAAAGAAGGTTTGCATCAAAAATCTTTTTAAAGCACATCTTGATTCCCGCTACAAAAATATTTAAAACTTTTTAATAAAATTTTGACCAGTTCCTCAAGATAAACGAATTTGTCACCTTATTTCCTTTCTCTTATTCCATGTCCGACACTTTACACTTGTCCTCCATTGTGTTGTTTCAGCCAAGGAGGCGTTACTTTTGAATACATTCCACCCTAGCAATCTATTGAAAATTTCCTGTGCACTCGGCAAATCGACAATTCAATCAATTTTCAATAACAAAGTCAACATTTGTCCAATTTAATAGAATGAGCTAAAAGCAAGGACAGGAAAAAGGGAATGAAGAAACACAGCCTCAAGGCTTCTTTTGCAAAAAAAAACGAATTAAATGCAATTTCGTATGAAAATAGTTAAAAATTCTTTCCATAAAGGGAGATGAGAAAGCAGCCTTAAAATGGCACAGAAATAATATTGACTTACCGTCCGCCACAGCGGCAAAGACATCATCAAATTTTATTCTACAATTGGTTTCACGAAAAACCAGCGCCGTGGCTACAAAGTGACACATTTGCCAAAGACAGTGACCACCCACAAACCTTACTTTGTGTCGAAAAAGTAACCGGCAAACTCTGATTCGCTTACACTTAAAACAAGTGGAAAATAAATTGAAGGCAACGGCAACAGCAGGATACCGTGGGTCGCGTAGTGGAGATGGAGAAAATATTTCAAGTGAAGCCTACAAGTGTCACTTTTTGCAAGAGTCTCGGAAGCGGAAGCTGCACCCCCCATTGTACGGCACAATGGAGGAACTGTAAAAAGGAAAATTGTGACAGCTTACGCTGTCAAGAGGATGAAAAGGATTCGCTTAAGAAAAAACGGCCGAATGAAAGAAACTCCAGAGAGAAGAAGTTCATTGACAAACTGCAGTTTATTGATTTACACTTTGATTATGAATGGATTTCTGTTTAAAGATATATTTTTCTTTTTTCCCCCGTTGAACTTCACCACAATGGATGCCATTGTCCTGTGCTTCGCCTCTGTGGAGGCTTTAGGGATTTATCACAGATTTTCGTAATTTCTTTAATACAATAAGAAGGGAATGAAGGGCAGTTTTTTTGTGGATGCAAACAATTGTTGCTTTTTTGCCATGCTGTAGCTATCCCGTAGTTATGTCCTCGCATGTCCTTTTGTGTAGTTTTTTGTTGGACTGCGCAAACGAAGTAATACAATGTTATAAATCTCATAGGATTTTTAACACATTTTAAATAGGATTAATATCCTGCGGCGAGGTGATGACTCAAACAAAAAATGTGAACAAACAAAAGTGGGTTTTGTTTTGTCGTTTCGTTTCTTTGGAAAGGACAATAAAAAAAATCGAAAGATAATGGAAGGGTGCAAAAAACTTTGTTTGAAGGCGATTAACACTAAAAGGAGCCTGAATCGATTTCTATATATTAAAAGATTACTCAATAAGTTAATAGGGAAAGAACGTTAAGACAAAACTTTTGTACATACAAATCTCTTTAAAACTAAATCTTAAGATTTTAAAAATATTTCTAGGTCAGGTGGGACTAAAAGCATTTAAATATGTTTTAATTTAAAGGTAAAGAAAATGATTTTTTTATTCTTTATTTATGGCAAAGAAAAGGATTTTTGTATTTTTTTCTGGAAGTGTTAAATAAGTTGTTACCTTTCCGCTTATAACTTTAATTGTACTTTAATTTTATTGCATGCTAAATGTGATTTCGGCAACCAATAAGTACATTAACCAGACGTCTTAAGACTGAGCACATAAAAAGAATTTTAAATTTTTTGACCAGTTCTGTAGGATAAACGAATTGATTGTCTCGAAACGTCTTTTCTCGTAGTTCATTTCGGCCACGGTACACTTGACCGGCTTTGTGTTGTTTCATAAAGGAGCTATTCCAACTTTGACAGAAACCCCTCATTAACCCGTTACTGCCTGCCCAGAGATCGGCTCGTACGATTTTTATGAAATTTGGAAATTTATGTCCAAAACACCATAGAAGTTGAAAGACAAAAAAAATTTATTTAGACAAATCTTTCATCATTTCTATAAGTATAAAAAAATTACCGCGATATCGCTCACCTGGCCCACGCTAAAATTATTTATGTAATAACACTATCTTGGGTATTTAAATACCCATTAGGCAGGAATTGGGTTATACTGATCACAGTAGGTAATAATGATGTGGAAGCTTTCCATTTTTTTTTGTATGAAAGCTTAAAAGCTTTGTTGGAATACAAATATGTAATTGTCTTTTTAGATATAAGTATGTATATAAAATTATAGACCAAGATGCGTGCCGCGTTTGCTCTCAATTGGCCATAAACGTTATCGTGTGACAACTTTAAACGATTGTTTGGAGTTTTTTAACCGCAATTCGAAAGAGTTTTTGCGTTTTGTTCATTTCAACACTCCGGAAGCCAAGCAGCAGTCTTAACAATGGGCTTTTCCTAATAAACCGGCTTCGAAAAAGTCCAAGGTAACTTTGTCGGCCAATAAGGTGATGGCAATAGTTTTTTGGGCTGCACGCGGTATAATCTACATCGATAACCTTCAAAAGGGAAAAATAATAAACGGCGAATATTATTGCAACTTATTGGGCCGATTCAACGAGAATCCAAAAATAAAACGACCCCGTATGGCCAAGAAAAAAATTATTTTTCTTTAAGATAATGCACGTGTGCAGTCTCAATCGCAAAATTGCCTAAATTTGGTTACGAAATGCTACATCATTCGCCACATTCCCCGGATTTAGCCCCCCAGTGACTGTTTCCAAACCTAAAGAAATGGCTCGGTGGAAAGAGCTTTAGCTCCACCGATGAAATTATTGATCAAACGAAGGCCTATTTTATGGACCTCGAGAAATCCTCTTCTTTGTAAGGATACAAAAATTGGAGAAATGTAGGTCTAAGTTTATTAAGCTAACATTTTATTTTTGCAAAAACCTATTCTATTCGAAAGGTCACGAAATTATTGATATGCCCTCGGATTTTGCATACATTTTGACTAATATATCTGCTATTAAACCAAAGCCTTGTGATGATTCTTCTCTCATTTATAGAATTTTCCTGTTATGGTTTCGACAATTAAGGATGAGTTAAAACAAAAATTCTTACGAAACTTTCGCATAAAGTCCCTTTAAATAATGTCCTTATTAAGAGCTTATAAGAATATTAATAAAAAAAACTTTCCAAAATTATGAGAAGAGTTGCTGCCCTCTAATGTGTCATATAAAGGCAAAAGCTTTATTCTATTCTTAGAAAAACGGTAGATCTAGATTATTAATACACTAAGACTTTATACATTCATCGTGAGAATTTAGAATTTTTTACCTCGTCCTCAAGAACATTGACAATACAGAAAGCTTTCTCATTATTATCTTATAAAGCTTGGCGAAAATTCTGCATAAAGCCCTTTGTTAGTATTTTTTTTAGCCTAAAAAAAATGTTGCAAGATTCGAAAATTTACAATAAAAATGTTAAAAAATTATGAAAGTAAATTCAACATCAGTTAAAAACTTACAGAAAAAAAATCCGATTAACATTTTTTAAATATTTAACATTTTAACGCTTTAACGATTACGTTATGCCATTTTAAAAATTATTACTGGCACATGTACATTTATACTGAAATTAGCTTTAAGCTTTAGCGTTTTCTGTTGCAGCAAAAAGTAAACCCCTTTTTTTAATCTCTTGGCAGCAACGGCTTTTTTCTTTCCATGGCAAACCACTTAGTATTTGTGAGCTTTTATTTTCAAACGCCACCCCTTAACAGAAGAGCTTTTTATTGGTACTGCTCGCTTTGTTAAAACGTCTCTGATTACAATGTGGTAGAGAATGCATGACCACTAAAGCAGTCTAAGCTTTAAAGTTTCGAAATCCGTATTTTATAAACAAAGAAATGAGTACTTAATGGACAGCTGATTCTAAACATTATTGCAATTTTTCAAAACCAACAACAGGTGATTTTTGTAAAGCTGCCGTATTGCCGATTAAAACGTGTCATCTGTAGCTGAAGCTAAACAATACAATACCTAGATGTCCACTCCATATTACTCCCTAAAAATTATCATTTTACTTTATAGCCTGCCAAGAACTTTGCACAATGCCAAGTTTAGTTTCACCTAAATACAACAGGCCACTCTCAGTTATCGCGCCCTACGAGGCAACGATATTACAGTTTTATGTGCCATAAAATGCTGCGTCAAATTTTATCCCCAAAACAAATCTCTTTTAGCAAATTTTTAGTGCAAAATTTCTCTACTTAAATTGCTTAAAAATCGTCCTTATAAAAGTCTAAAATGTTCTTTTCACTCACAGATTAAATCATCTGCATAAACATTTCCTATCTTTCTTTGCCTTCTTTATTGTCGTAGTTTTCATTTTACTCTTGGCACACGCCGTCCTCGGAAAAACTTGAACATTTCAGTGTTTTTTTCTTCGGCTGTTGTTCTTTTCAAAAGAATTTGGGTCATCTTTCATAAACTTTTCATACCACTGAAAGGAAAATGGCAAAAGGAAAAACTGAAACATCTTCTTGTGAGCTAGGCACTCCACAAAAAACGAAAAAAACAAACTTCGTGCTGAAGAAAACAAACTTTGTGACAATGAGTAGTGGCAGCAGCAGGAATTAACATTTTATAAGTTTTTCTCCGTTTTTTATGTGAATTTTCATAAAGAAAATATTTTAATGCAATATTCCGTATACCAGTTGTTTTATGATCTCCTTCACGTTGTCTACTCAGCATCATTGTCATATGAATAATAAAGACCTTTGGCTGTTCTGTCTCGAAATTGAGGTCATTCTGTGAGGGCTGGGATGTTGTAGAGAAGACAAAAAGGCTGAAAAACTCTACGCAGTGTTTTTGATGTTGAGGAATTTATGATACGCATATTTTAAGAAAAAAAAAGGATTTCTTTCTTCTTTTTTATGATGAGCGAGCAACCTTCAGCAATTTTAAGCACCCAACGATGAAAAAAAAAGATACTGCCAATCATAAATATGAAATTCATAAAGTTTTTGAAGGGATCATCGGATAGGCTGAGCGAGGTCCTAAGTATGCATACATTACCTAGATTATGTTGGAAATTTCAAAATCATTTCTGTTCACTATGTTTGAAATGTTATTCCAACCTTTCCCTGGAATGTTCTACAAAACATTACTCCAATTTGCGCAGCTCGGCTATCTCTTTTTTATGTTTATGTTAAATATTTAACGATTTTAAAAATACTCGCATATTTTTTAATAAACTGTTTTAATTTAAACAGCAGTTGAAAAAAAAAATAGAAGATGCAGAATTGCTATAGGAAAGAGAATTTTATCCAGCTAAGCCGAAAAGTGTCTGCCCTTCTTGGGGAAATGTCTGTGAAGCAAAGTGCCCTCAATTCAAAATATGCTATATTTTCTAGTACTTGTCAGAAACAGTTCCGTACCCCAAGACTTGCAGAGATACTCATCGAGTTATTCAAGAACTATCCTATTGAATATTTCACAGTGTTACCAACGAAATGACCAACTGCATATTATCATCCTCCATTGACTGCGAGGAAAAATAGAGCTAACAAAAGTATAACTCGGCGATTCATTCAATTTTAAATCAATTCAATGTTTAACACACTCATCGAACAATAACTGCTACTGAAGCGTTTGTAAATCGTTTCTATTTCGTATCGATATTTCATCTGTTGTCTGTCCGTTCGCCCGTCTGTCGAAACATAAAACAATTTATTGTAACATATTTTGCATTCAATACAGAAATTGAAAAACAAAAGTCGGAAATCACACACACATACATTCTTTTACATATTAATTTATGTACCTCGTACTCCGTACATACATACCCTCATGGTATGACAAAAGAGGAAAATCAACACTTTCCATATGATTGAACAGGAATAATAGGACACATATGACAATTTGCAACTATTTGAGGACTCTAAAGTCAGGGTTGGTAAACCTTAGCAAATGAAACGAGAAGTTTGTGTTATTGAATATAGAATGACCATCAAAATGGAGCAGGCCTTAGGGTTCTAAAACATATACGAGTATGTGTTAGTGCATAGAGAAAGGGCCCTAAGGGTAAAAAAAATCAATTTTCATTTTTTTTTTTTGATGTGGACAACATCTGAGCATCAAATGAGACCGATCCCATGCCACAAAAGTGTTCCCTCCCAGAGATATGAGCATTTTATGAAAGTGAAGTCGACGATTCTAAGCCCAAATAGAAAAGGACCTAATCTTTAAAATGACTCTCCTGAACTCAACTGGCTTTTAAGCTTAGGTCCCCCTTTCTATTTTGCGCTTCACATGATTTCCAAGAACAGATGGACATAATGTTATCAAAGAACAGCTATTTTCAATAGATTCTAAATATTTAAGGATTTTCCAGGACACACCAAGTGCATGTTTGTACAAACATATCGCCATATCGATATCTGACACAATTCCGAGACGTCTCAATCGATTCTAACAAATTAACATTTCACACAAAAGCATGCCGAGCATATGTAAAAAGAATCTCAAATAATGCGCTCACCTTATTTGATCAATAATTACAGACAATCTATTTCCCAGGATCATAAATTGGATTTAGAACTTCCTGCCTGTAATTGTAGATCAGGACAATAAGGGAAATAAACCAACAAGGGTGAAAATGATCACAGGGTTTTGGCATTCTGACAGCAGATATTACAGGGTGCTGTACGATAAGACGTGCTGGCAAATCGTACGATATATTTTCTGATGACTACTGCAAATGCATTATCGATGCAGAAGAAGAGAAATATGTAGTAAAAAAAGTCTACTAAGCCACTGTGCAAGTCTAGAAGAAGAACGACCTATAAAACTCGTTAGCAAATTCCTTATTGGACTCCCGACAACCTCCCTCAACGAGTGATCCATTGACCATCCATATCGGGTGTTCCATCTAGAGGTATTTTTTTCAATTGGGTTTTTTTTCACAGATTACGCGTGAGCTGTGTTTAACTTTCCTTTTTTTATTTTCAGTATTGTTTGCCATTTCATCATGAAAAGACTTAAACCGCAATGTTGCCTCTGGAATCTCTTCTGATTGCTTTTTAGCTTAAATGCGATTATTTTGTTTATTGACTTTGCCGTTGAGCCAGAAATGGGCCTAGTCACTGAACAAAATTTTGTTCGAAAACAGTGGATCTTGTCATTCTCATTCTCCAAATTGCGCAACTGTATTTTGGAAATGAGAATGAGAAGATCCACTGTTTTCGACCAAAATTTTCTTCAGTGACTAGGCCCATTTCTGGCTCAACGGCAACGTCAATCAACAAAATAATTGCATTTGGTTTAAAAAGCCACCAGAAGAGATTCCAGAGGTAACATTATACCCAGAGAAAACCACGGTTTGGTGCGGTTTATGGGCTGGTGGAATCATCGCTCCATATTTTTTCAAAAATGATGATGGCCATGATATCGGACTTTTTGTTGCCTGAATTTGAAGCCCGTATTCTTAAAGACATATGGTTTCAACAGGACAGTGACACTTGCCATACAGCTGCTGAAACAATGGATGTATTGAGAGGTAATTTTGAAGAGCTGCTAATTTTACGTTTTGGACCGGTGAGTTGGCCACCTAGATCGTGTGATATCACACCTAAAGAATTTTTTTTGGGGTTAAGTAAAGTTCAAATTCTATGCTGACAAACCAGACAAACGGTTCAGGTTTTGGAAGCCAACAGTATGCGTGTCAGTAACGCCATACCGGTCGAAATGCTCGAACGAGTCATCTAAAATTGGACCCTCAGAATGGACACCCTGAGGCGTAGTTGCGGTCAACATTTGCAGGAAATTTTATTCATAAAAAATGGCAATAAAGGTTCCACACTTGATTTCCATTTTTGTATTTTTTTTAGTTTGGAAAAAATACGTCTAAATGGATCACCCTAAAGAATCGCTGACCCTTTTAGCAAATTAATCAATTGTACCAAATGCTTCTAAGTCTTCCTGAATACTCAGTAATCTCTTGATTCAAACGACTTATTCTTTATTCTTTCTCCTTCCACTCGCCCCCCAAGGGTATTGCCATGAAAAGGTACATGGTTTCTTTGAGAAACCCAACGTTTTTTAGATTTGCTTGTTCCCACCGACTTCGAATTTGCCGAAAAAATATTGCATATCGAAAAACCTTTGAGCCTGTATATTTGAGCTGTCAAACTATAAATAGTCGCCTCATTCTATAGTTTTCGTAAAAAAATGTAAAAACAAAAATATAAATCAAGTGTGGAATCAAGTATGAAAAGTCGAAAGGACATTTTATGGCATTTATTTTTTGATCTTTTCAATATCTATACAAATTACATCAGGCCAAAGATGGAATACAACTCCCATATATGGGCAGGTGCTCCAAAATCATACTTGGATCCATTAATTTCCACTCGCCAACGCAATGCACCGCATGTATAGGGGGCATCCCCTGAGTGTTGGTGATTTAAAAAAAAAAAAAAAAAAAAAAAAAAAACTACGCCTCAGAGTGTACGTTCTGGTGGTCCAATTTTGGATGGCTCGTTCGAGCACTTCGACCGTTATGGCTTTAATGACACGCGTAATGTTGGCTTCCAAAACCTGAATCGTAGTTGGTTTGTCAGCATAGACTTTGGACTTTACCAAACGCCAAAGAAAAATGTCTAAAGGTGTGATATCACTTGATCTAGGCGGCCACTCACCTGTCCAAAACGTGAAATTAGCTGCTCTTCGAAATGACCTCTCAATAGATCCATTGTTTGAGCAGCTGTATGACAAGTGGCACCGTCCTGTTGAAACCAAGCGTTGTCAAGATTAAGGGCTTCAATTTCAGTTAGCATAAAGATCGATAGCGTGGCGCGATTGCGAGCACCATTAACGGTTACGTTCCGGCCATCATCATTTTTGCAAAAATATGAACCGATGATTCCTCCAGCTTATAAAGCACATCAAACTGTGGTTTTCTCTGGATATAATGGCACCTCTTGAACCTCTTCATGTTGCTCCTCAGCCCAAATGAGGTAATTTTGTTTATTGACTTTGTCGTTGAGCCAGAAATGGGCCTCATCACCGAACAAAATTTTGGTCGAAAACAGCGGATTTTCCCGTTTCTCACCGAACGCTCATTTCCATAATACAGTTGCCAACATTTGCAGGTAATTATTTTCAAAAAATAAATGCCATAAAATGTCCTTTTGTACGAACAATAAAGATTTCACACTTGATTTGAATTTTATTATTTTTTTTTTATTAAAAAAAATACCTCTATGTGGATCACCCTATATAATAACTTTGGTTATTGTTTTCACTCAAACGAACTATATGGGACAATTAATAAAAGCCACTATAAAATATTGCAATATCTGCTTTAATTAAATTATTTTCCCTTGCCCTATTTTTTATCAATGCCTTGTCATAACACAGCAAAATAGAAATTTAAACAAAATGTTTAATAATGCCAAATACATATGTACAGACACTTTCTGTTGAATTGCAAAAAATTGAACCATAAATCAATTAAACATCGTATATTTACCGAACATATCACCAAGACTTGAAAGTTTTAAATGAAATTGAACACCTCAATTGATGTGAATTTTAATGATTTCTTCAAAACAAAGCTTCACTATTAATTTAAACCCAAATACTTGAAAAAAACTCAATGTCACACGAGAGGGGAAACTTTGTTCTAGGAAACTCAATATCGATCTTAACGATTTTCATACATTAAGGACTTTCGGTGTTGACACAGCCATATGCGATTTGCTACCTACACCTTCGGGCAAAATGAAGACACATAGGACACGACACACTCAGTTTGAGATGAGATTACATCTTCATGCGTGCCTCTAACAAATGGCATATTTGCCACAATCTACATATGAGTCATTCCATGCCAAACGGTACGCATTTTTTACATCACAAGCTTGGATTGCTTAACTAGTTTGTGTATGCATTCTTCTCTTAAAAATATTATATACGTGTTTCAAGAAAAAAAATTTAAAATTTTTTTTTAAATGTTATGACCAATTGAACTTTGGTGAAATGAAGATTTTATCAAAGAGGTGTGTTCATTCAGTCGCATGTAACTCCGGAAATACTTGACCGATTTTACTCTGCTATACCTTATTTTGAAGGTAATTTTAAGCACTTCTAAAATAACGAAACTTTTAAGTTTGTATCATTTTAATCCTTTTATTTCGATTTTGAAAATGATTACATCTTTTTTTATTTTTGAAATTTTGCAGGCGTATTCTTACAGGTCTGTTTTACCGACTGTGTAAGTTTTAAAGTGGTGAAATAATGCGTTCTATTTTTAAAAAAATTTTTTTACCTTATACCTTTTTCACTTCCATGAATATAGAAAATATAATATAGAAAAAAAAATACTTTTTAATAGTTTATTGACACAAGATATAACAACAACAAAAAAACAAAGAAAAAAAGAAATAAAAACATGATACAATAGCCGTGCACGTATTCCAGGAGGGGCTTGTAAATTTTTTAAAGAAAACCTTAGGACCTGTAAGTAAAATATTTTACTTTTCTGATGGCGCAAGCGCACAATACAAAAACAAGAAAAACTTTTTAAATCTGACGTTCCACGTAGAAGATTTTGGAATACCAGCGGAATGGCATTTTTTTGCAACGTCTCATGGCAAATGGCCCTGCGATGGTCTGGGACACTGAAAGAAAAAACGGTTGTTGTATGAACGAACGCGTTTCGTTGAAGTTCGTACGTTGATGCAACGAAAAATTACGTTCATGCAACGAAACCTGACGTTCATGAAACAATTGGTACGTTTATACTACGAAATGGATTTTTCGCACTTTTCGTAGTTTCGTTTATGCAACAACTCAGCATACGTTAATGTAACGAATTTTTTTTTGTGAAAATAAGAGCAAATAAGAAAAAAATTTAATATTTTATATCTTTAAATGCTTTAATTAGTCTACTCGAATACGTCTTTTAAACATTTGTTTTTATCTTGTGGTTTTATACAACATTTATAGTTAACGAAACACATACATTGACGTAACCATAGATTCGTATATACAACTACTCATTCATATATCAAACGAAATAATTTGTTTATGATTTTATTCTAATTTTCAGGGAGGAAACCGCTTGAAAAATATTGTACATGACTTTTTTCACCGTTTGCAGTCTCACTATATCAATTCTCGTTTCAGGATTTATTTTAAGGCTGATTTTTCTAACACTTATAGCTAACCACATGTATACGTTGATGCTACAACGCAATGGTATGTGCAACAACCCATTCGTTCATTTAACGATATGATTTGTTTGGCTTATTTTGATCAGGAAGCGCGATTGTGCACATAAGTTATGCCTTAGACTTTAAATTTTACTATTTCAATATATTTTTTCAACGGTGATTTGCCTAACTTAAAGTTAACGATATGCAACGCAATCGTATATACAACAATCCATACGTTTATGCAACGAAATCCTGAAATGAACAAGTGTTTTAATTGTTTCAAACGACAAAAGCAAAGTGCTGTTATCATTACGTTAAAAATACATGTATGCACAAATACCTATCCATTTACTACATGTACGAGCATATGTTAGTTTGTTTTGTTAGAATTTGGTATATATATAAGTATAATAAAATGTATTTATTTGAAGTAAAAAGCTAAAATTCAGATTTTTTATTATTGCTTCCAGTGCACAATATTGTATCAACGAAACAATATTGTTGTGTCAACGAAAGAGGATTGTTGTATCAACGAAACAAGATTGTTGTATTAACGAAATAAGATTGTTGTATTAACGAAACAAGGTTGTTGCATCCACGAACCAAGATTGTTGTATCAACGAACCAAGATTGTTGTATCAACGAACAAAGATTGTTGTAACAACGAAACAAGATTGTTGTAACAACGAAACAAGATTGTTTTATTAACGAAACAAGATTGTTGTATCAAAAACTAGGTTGTTGCATCCACGAACCAAGATTGTTGTATCAACGAACCAATATTGTTGTATAAACGAAAAAAGGTTGGTGTATAAACGAAACAAGATTGTTGTAACAACGAAACAAGATTGTTGTTTTAACAACAAGGTTGTTGTATCAAGGAAAAAAGATTGTTGTATCAACGAACCAAGGTTGTTGTATCAACGAAACAAAGTTGTTGTGTCAATGAAACTATATTGTTGTATCAACGACTTTTAATTTTACGTTGTATGAACGAAACTTTTCACTTTAACGAAACTATTTTCGTTGCATCAACGAAGCCCGACGTTGGTTGACTTTTAATGTCAAATTTCGTTGATGCAACGTAAAAAATCGTTCATGCTACGAAGCTTTTTCTTTCAGTGGAGGAACAGTCAAAAGACTAGCTGCACGTGCAAGCTTGTCCAGCCTCATAAATCCCATTAATAGTGCCGTCAAATTTTATGATTGGGTGAATAAAAACGTGAAGAATATTCATACAGAATTCTTCAATAACTATCAATATCAAGATAGGGCGAAACACCTGAAGGAGCGTTTTGAAAAAGCGAAAACAATTTCTGGAACTCTTGGCTACCATGCATTCATTCCACAACCCGATAAAATAATGAAAGTCCAGACAACATCATCTTCTGAGCAGTACTGTATGAAGATGGTATACAAGGCATAACATTTATTTCATTACTCATTTTTTTATTTCTTTTTTTCTTTGTTTTTTTGTTGTTGTTATATCTTGTGTCAATAAACTATTAAAAAGTATTTTTTTTTCTATATTATATTTTCTATATTGATGGAAGTGAAAAAGGTATAAGGTAAAAAAAAATTTTTAAAAATAGAACGCATTATTTCACCACTTTAAAACTTACACAGTCGGTAAAACAGACCTGTAAGAATACGCCTGCAAAATTTCAAAAATAAAAAAAGATGTAATCATTTTCAAAATCGAAATAAAAGGATTAAAATGATACAAACTTAAAAAATTCTATGGCGTTATGCCATACCGTTTCGTTATTTTAGAAGTGCTTAAAATTACCTTCAAAATAAGGTATAGCAGAGTAAAATCGGTCAAGTATTTCCGGAGTTACATGCGACTGAATGAACACACCTCCTTGATAAAATCTCCATTTTACCAAAGTTCAATTGGTCATAACTTTTGAAAAAAAAAATTATATTTTTTTTTTCTAATCGCGGATTAAATAGAATTGCTAGAGGACCAAATCTGCAAATTTTCATAAAAATCGGAATCATTGCGTTAAATTTTTGCCCAAAATCGTACCGTTTGGCATGGAATGACTCATATGCAACACTCATGTATTTTTAAAGTTATATACATACATATGTACATATTTACTTGCATCCATGTTTCGTTTAGACGTATTTACATTTAGAAAACATATATTTTACATTTACATATGGACCATTGTTACATTTACATGCATACACATGGATCGACTACAAACTTTTTGTATTTGCATATTTACACTTTATGTTTACCTACACATACATACAAATACTCGTATGTGTTTGTATATGGCATGTCATCACAAATTGACATTTATGCAATTTGACGCAAAAAACAAATTTAATTTTCTCAATTTGTTTTACGCTTCACATTCAAACCATCATGTCACAGAAAAAGAAAATAAAGAAGGAAAGTATGCCACAAAATATACCTTAATGTAAAAGTGCCAGTGTGCAATACACCAGCGGGAAAATTGTCAGGGCCTTCCCACAAGAAGATCTTCTAGAAGGCCTGCCTTTAGATTCAATGCACATTTGTTAATGCCTTCAAAATTACACACAGAGAAAAAATTAGTTGGAAATTGGTTGGAACAACAGTGATTTGGTTACAAAAGAGAAACTTTGGTTGCACTCACCAAATATTTATAATCGTAATGGAAATTCGATACGAAATACCTTAAGATGATAAATATGATTATCGTTCTGTACTCAGAACTTATTGATCGGTGGTACGCGAAAAAGGTATTTAGCTGCTGATGGATGTGGCAAGCAATAGTTTTGCAAATATTTTGTTGTGGTTACCAATTATTAGTGATGATAACTAAAACTTCATCATAATCAGAAAAGGGTTGTTTATTGGTAATTTTTATTTAAAATAGTTTTTTTCGTTAAACAAGTGTGGAATGTGGATTTTTAGATCGAAAAATTCTCTTCTAAAGGTTCGGATATATGGTATGTTGCACCGATACTACAGGTCCAACATCTGAAAATTACGAAGCACCAGCTAACATTCGGTTGTACTGACAGAATAGTCAAGGTACGAGGGCGGTTCGGAAAGTTCTTAGCCTATCAATAAAAGAGAATAGTTAGTTTTTCAAAAATATTTTTATTTTTCAATATAATCTCCTGAAACTTCAATACACTTAGTCCAACGCTTATCTAGCAATTCTATCCCTTGATTAAAATAGTTTTCCTCAAGGTCTTCAAAATAGTGGTTTACAACTGTAATAGCATCTTCATTTGAGGTAATTTTTTTACATTTGGGAACAGGTAAAAGTCACTGGGAGCTAAATCAGGAGAATAAGGTGGGTGGTCAAGCAACTCGTACTTTAATTCGTTGATTTTAGCCATTGTTAAAACACTCTTGTGTGCTGGTGCGTTGTCTTGATGAAAAATTATTTTTTTGTGTTGTAAGCCAGGACGTTTTTCTCGAATTTGTACATTTAATTGATCTAAAAGGTTGCAATAGTACTCTGAATTTATTGTTTTACCATTTTGCAGATAGTCTATCAATAAAATACCTTTGAAGTCCCAAAAAACCGTTGCCATAACCTTACCAGCCGACTGAATTGTTTTTGCCTTCTTTGGGGCACTTCCTCCAGCTTCAGTCCATTGTTTGGATTGTTCTTTTGTCTCTGGCGTATAGTGGTGGATCCATGTCTCATCAACAGTTATGAAACGACACTTAAAATCCATTTTATTTCGCTGAAAACGATCCAAACAAGCTTGAGAAATGTTTATTCTTATGCGTTTTTGGTCGACTGTTAACAAGTCCGGCACCCAACTTGCAGAAAGCTTTTTCATCTGTAGTTCTTCATGCAAAATTAAATGGACTCGATCATTTGAGATGCCCATGATATTAGCTATTTCACGCACTTTTATTTGTCGATCATTTAATACCAAATCATGCACTTTGGCTACAATTTCTGTTGTTGTTGCTGTTTTTGGACGTCCACTGCGTGGTTCATCTTCAATGCTTGTACGACCACGTTTAAATTCAGCAACCCAATTTTTTACTGTTGCATATGAAGGAGCACTTTCACCTAACACATTCACCATATCATTATGAATTTCTTGTCCCGATAAACCTTTTTTATTTAAATATTTAATGACACCACGCATTTCTAATTTTTCCATTGTAAAAAAATTGCGGATGCGTCTTTTGTGAACACCTGTTTCTATATGAATGAGTTGCCAGATCGAAACAAAATTTAACATGTGTTCATAGCAGAGATGGAAGTTTCCAAAACACTTAACTTTTTTCTGTTTATACGGCGCTTTTTGTGCTAGGCTAAGAAGTTTCCGGACCGCCCTCGTACATGTAAACTTAATCATTTGGTTGGAAAAAACTAGGCTGTGGCAACGAATCTGTTCTCTGTGTGAATGCATTATAGCAGGCCTTCTTTGCGCATGAAAAATGATCTCGCACACATTCACATGCACCGATACTACAGATCCAACATCTGAAGATTACAGAGCACCAACTAAAATTCGGTTGTACTGACAGAATAGTCGAGGTACATGTAAACTTAATCATTTGGTTGGAAAAAACTAGGCTGTGGCAACGAATCTGTTCTCTGTATGAATTCATTAGGCCTTCTATGCGTATGAAAAATGATCTCGCACACATTCACATGTCGATTCTACAAAAAAAGCCTGCTAGACATTCCTGAAGGTCAGTTTTTGCAGTCCTTCTGCGTGGAAGGCCTTGCTCTGGAATCTAACCATGTGGTAATTTAAAATGGGAGTGCAATGCAGCAAACATGCCTTCGAGCATTCAAAAAAGGCTTCTTAGAAGGCCTTGCTAGGCCCTTTCCCGCTGGCACTTGGATGTACTACCTAGATACATACATACATATGAATGTCAAGATATTGGCAAAAAGATACTTCTTGCGTCTAAAGGGTGTTACAATAACAAATTACATGAAACAAAAGTCGTTACAATTTCTGTTAAATTTATAACTAAGTATGTACTTCTTGTTATCCCCATCTTTTAAGTCCTGGTCAACGATTGTTGTTTAAATCACTGGGCAGACCAGCTGACAGATATAGAGGGATCGCGATTTTTAAATCCATGATTCTTGTGGCGGCAATTCGATCAGCCTCTTTTCATTGTCGGAGATGTTAATATTTCCGATTATGGGACCAAAGATCCTTTGCTTGATAACTTTCAGATAAAATTTTCCGAAGACGTTCTTTAAGTGTAGTGTTCGTGTGTTTCTTGAAGGCGTTGCCTAAGCGCCTACTTAGTCTCTTCGTCCTCGCCATCAAAATGTAGCTTTGATGCGGCCAGCATCATGACTATTGAGTTCTTAAACTCTAACACGACTATCGAAAGACCCTTTGTTATAAAATTATATTATCTACCTGTTCAAACGATGGACGGACACACAGCATGGAGGGGGCACAACATGTTGTATTTTGTTTTATTTCATTTTCTTTAGCAAACGGAAGTTGATCAATTCCAAAGTGTTGTTGCCATATAAGGCAACCTGTGTTAGTAATATTTAAATATTGCTTGCAGCCCAAGGTTCTGAAGAGTCCTGGAGTCCTGAAGTGTACACAAACCAACATATCTCCGCTCTCGGCATGTATGTAAATATGCTGTCGAAGCATTATGTTTTCTTTCTATTTGTAATTTGTGCTAAAAGCAAAAAAAAAATTCATTTGTTTATGACTTTCTTGTGCTTCTTCTTGAAGTAATTTGTCACAATTTGCATTTAATTTCCATATGCTGTTGACAGTCGGTACGGTGCGGTGCGGTCCGTTGGAACACTGTGCTCTAGTCTCTCTCTCTGGCTGTTTGGTGTTTGCACAGTGCAAACGACATGATTTTCTCGTCCTGTTAGCATAACTTACATAACACATTTTTGGCAAACGGCATGAAAATGTTGTCTAAACGACGGCATTTAAGGAAAAGTTTTTAATTTTCCGCAAACATACAGAAACGTTTTCATATTCTTGTTCAAACATACACGCGCAACAATTCATCCCTTATTTGTGCTTTTCGTACTTTTAAGGAAAATCCCCCATTTGAAACCCACTACTTTGCGCTGCTCTACATAGCACAGCCACGTTCGTTCGTGTGACAAAGTCAATCGATCAAAACTCAATAGAATATTCTAGTCCACCATGCCATTTAAATACATCTGCAATATTTTGTGTGTAGACGTACAATTTTACATTAGCATTTTCCGCAATTTTAGTAACGCCTTTTCCTTCCTCTCACCCCCTACTGGCCATGCGTCCTACCAATTTCCATTATCCTGTGGTGTTACAAACAACGTCAAGGAAAAAAGAGAAAACGTAACTTTTTATTGTTCACCAGCTAATAAATGGGTTTTTTTGCTTTTGGAAATTTAACACGCCTACACGTGACAATCGCCGCTCAGGTCATATGTTATAATAAGCGTTACACGAAAAAGGCTATAATCACATACAGGACATGAGTGCAAACCACCCCTGCGGGCATACGGAAAGCGGGAAACCGTAAAGCAGGTTTATGCGACAACACAACACATGCCATCAAAAAGTCAGCCGAAGTCTATTAAAATCGAGGAAACTGAAACACAATTTGTTTCCTTGGACTACAGGAAACGTTCAAATCGTTATTTCGTCATGGAGATTTTGTAACTAATTCAGGATATGTACATTTTTGGTATAGAAATGAAGAGAAAACCAGTATTTCAGAAAATAAGAGAAAAGCCTTAGAAAAATTGATACGAATAATTATACCGGATTTTATAGCAAAACTAGAATAAGTTAGACTTCATTATTTTTAGCCACCTAAATGTAGACGTTAGAAGATAACGTCACTGTCACAATTGACGTCGTTATCTTCTTTTTCCATTCGAAATTGGGTGACGTCGCAAACATCGGACAGCAGCATTTCATTTCAAGCCTGTATTAGATTTATTGCTTACGTGTATTTCCATATTTCTTCAATTATCTATCTAATCTACTTATACTGTTACACACGTTTTTTCTGTAAAATAAAAAAGTACTAAATGTTTTTGGACCAAATATTTTTTAATATATTTATTGATGTATATTGTATCCAATAAGAATCTTCTTATTCGAAATGTCCGCCTTTTGCCTTTACACACGCCTGAAGTCGCACTGGCCAATCGTCAATAGCTGCACGAACCTCGTCCATTGGGAAATTAGCCACAGCTCGAACCAAATCAGTCTTAAGAGATTCAATGTTGGGGTATCTTTTGTAACAAACCTTGTGCTCTAAAACCGTCCACAATTTGTAATCCAATGGGTTCAAATCTGGACTGCCTGAGGGCCATTCTTCAGAGGAAATGAACGCTGGCAAATTGTTTCGAAGCCAGGCCTAGGACGTTTTAGCCTTATGGGCCGGCGGAGAATCTTGCTGGATGGCTGGTTTTGGAACAGGGAATCGTTATCGCTTCACAACAGCTTCCAAAACGGTTTCTTGGCAAACTTTGGCCGATGTTTTGACTCCTTGTTCGCAGAAATGCAGTGACCCCATCGTAAGAGACACCACCAAACCATGACTGAAGCTGGGTGATGACCCTTTTCCACCCTTGGGATCAGTTCAGATGCTTCCTTAGATGACCGCGCATACACTCTATCATTTTGCTTGTTAAATTTTTCCTGAACGGTAAAAATTTTTTCATCGGTGAACAAAATTTTTCTGTGCAATCTGTCAGCGTGCTTCACCAAAAGACGTTTGCAATTTTCAATCCTATTTTTTTAAAGCTGCAGTCAATAAATGTCCGGTACGTCATTTGAAAGCGCCAAGTCCCAAGTCTTTTTTAATGATTCGACTCGTGATAATCATCTCACGGGCCATGATTTTCTGTTTCCGGAGCGGATTTCTGTGAATTCTTGATTTAACGGCTTTGATGACAAGCGGTGTTCGAACAGAGGCGGTCTTTTACATCTCCTGTTTCCTCAAACAATTTTATGCATCGGTAGACGAAAATGCGGCTAATCTCTAGTGGCCGGAGCGTTTCAAAAATATCGTTTTTTTTCATTTCACACTTCAAAAGCGCCATTACAGCGATACGGTTCTCATTATCTGACCACTCCATGATGAAAGTTGAAACAATTTTAAAATCCCGTTACAGACTAACGCTATTGAGGTTAGTTTTTCAAACCCATATGACATTGACGGGGTATGTTCAGTTCTACTATTGAAATGGGTGTGTTCAATGTTGTAGCAGTATTTATGTCCCTACTAAGTAAAATACAAGGGCTGATATATATTTCTGGCCTAATAATGAAAATGCGAATATTTTTGCCACGCATTTTTTTCTTGATGTGCGGGAATAAAAAGAAGTCATTGGGTGCTTAGTCTGGGCTGTACGGCGGATGACTCTTCAATTCGACGTTTTGGCCGGTCAAAAAGGCGCTGATTTGAGCCGATGTGTGAGAGGAGCTCGCATTGTCATGGTGCACAATAATTCGTTTTTTCTTGTTCGTTTTTACAATTTTTCCGAAGACTTTAGGCATACAAATTGTGGTGTACCACTCAGAATTGACTGCCCTACGTTGCTCAAGCGGAACAGTCGCCACATTACAAGTTTTGCCGAAGAAACAGGCGACCATTTGCTTCGAAGTGCTTCTAACACGAACAAATTTCGTTGGATTTGACTCGTCTTCGAAGACCCACACGGTCGATTGCTGTTTTGTTTCGGGCTCATACGCATAGATCCATGATTCGTCACCTGTGATGGTCTTATAAACGTCTTTTGAAGCAGTGCGAACGTATTTTTTTCAAAATTTCTTTGCACCAATCGACACGAGCCCTTTTTCGAGCGATTGTCAAATTGTGCTGGATCCAACGAGAACAAACCTTTTTTACGGCCAGGTGGTCATGCAATATCGAATATTTGCTGGTGGAAGAAATGCCCAAGAATGCCTCTATCTCACGGTATGTCACATGAGGATCTTGCATTATCAGTTCACGCATGGCATCAATGTTCTCTGGCACAACGGTCGTTTTTGGACGACCCTCGTCTTTGAGCGAGCTTCGGCTACGATTGAATTCGTTAAACCAGTTTTTCACAGTGCTATTGGATGGTGTTCATCGCCATACAAAGATTTAAGTTCATCGATGCACTCTTGTCGTGATAATCCACGTCGAAAGTTGTGAAAAACGATCGCACGAAAATGTTCACGAGTTAATCCCTTTTTGCCAAATTGATTTTTTCAAGTCACTGTAAGCAACACAAATGATGGTCGTACATTAAAACGTTCTGAGTACGTTTATGCTAAAAAAATATCAAACTTTCCAATGGAAATTTCAGATGGCGCAAGGCAAAACTCAGTGTTGCCTAGGCCAGCAATGTATATAGCAACCCTCGTACATACTTAAATGTTCAGTACCTGAAAAAAAAATTGTGAAATAATTAAGTTCTCTTAAACGTAGTTATATTGAAAACAAAATTAACAAATTTGAAGTCAATTTTAGATGAAAATGGAAGGAAGGAAATCTTCATTTCGACAAATAAACAAATTTGTACTCGTAGACAATATAAGATAAAAATTGCAGGAACAAAATATTCATATCGTTTTGACCTCATTAACGTATTTTCATTTGTATATTTGGGATTATAACAAGCGCTAAAAAAACTATTAGTTTTTCGTTATTACTTATAGAGCAATTTCACAGGCGGGAACACATATTTTACATTAGCATATCCGCATAGTCAGTATTAACATATTTCTGTCATCAAACGGTATGTAGGATCGAATTTCGATGAAGATTATAAACTTTTGGTGAGTGCGTGGAATTTTCGTAGTTCGAAAATATTTCCAACCAAATTGTTCTCCGTGTATAGGATTGCTTGCGCCTTAACGCCTGTCGAATATTAATTAGATAGACCAAAAAGTCCACTCGTAACCTTTATTTAATTTAAAAATAATTTTTTAGAAAGGAACTTTTTAGCTAAGATTTAAATCACCCCAAGTTATTCCCTTCCTCTCCAAATACTTTGCTGCGGACAATTATCCTGTTGGAAAGGATCCTACGTTTAAAATCGTATCTGTTAAATAAATCAAAGCACACAATGTGCGAAAAAATCCTTATTAAACTTTGGATGGGATAAGGCGAGCACTAGAATGGGCTGTAGGGCATAGCCATTGATGTATTGGTTATATCTATCCTCTTTATTGACACTATGCTTCAACGCCTGAGGTTTATTACATACAACAGCAGCAGAAGCAGCGGTAGCACCATCATAACTTGTGGCCAACCAAAGATAAACGAAACACCACTTCAGACGTCCAAAAATATATGTGAAGACAAAAAAATCGACGACGTTTCCAAAAAAAAGGAAGAAAAATAACCTAAAATATTAAATGTTCGGACGAAAATGCTTTTCGAAAAGAAGGAATTCGCCACATATACTCGTATTGCTCCATAGAGTAAAACCACCGACTCATCTGTATTTTAGATTTACACAGCTTGTGTGAGTGTGGCATCCATCTACACAAATATGACCCTAGAAAGGAAGACGAAAATGGTGTTCAGGAACAGACAAAAAATATTTCTAGGAAGGGGACCGGGGAGTACTTTGACGAATACTTTAGGACGACTACTGGCGAATTTTGTGTACGTTTCTTTTACTTGGTGGTGTTTGTTTGCTGGAGCGCATCGTCGCTTGTTCGTAAACGATAAAACCTTTAATGCCGCACCAACCACATGTGACTGTGACTTTGATTTCGCCACTGGCAGAATGACGGACTGACTCACTGGCTGACTCTTACTGTATAAACACGAAATGTATAAAAGAACTGGCAGCAGTAGAATGAGTCTGAGTGACTGCGGATGACTGTCGGAATATGTGACTTTCGCACGAAACCACAAACAGACTATATAGAAATGGATATTTGGTGTTTTCCGGAGTTTTCTTGATGTGTTTTTTGTTGTATTTTTTCTTTTGGTTCGTAGCGTATAAAGTCAACCAGAAACATAAAAGTTTTAGCCAATATGGCACGTAATTTTCCGTGCTGGGTGTAGTCTCTCCCGTAAAATCTGCAACATGAGTGCTGTGAGAACGTGACGGAATATGGCGGCAGGCCTGACCCTGCAAAGACTTTTGATGCTTTATAATTTTTATTTGAAAATAATTCGGGAAATTTTTCGTAGACTGGTTTTTACTCTAATATTTTTCGCATATGTGTAACAGTTTTATTCTAAATTAATGTATTTTTTAATTTGTAATCTGCAGGCATTAAAAGATCCATGGACCTGTATAGAAACTCGTGGTCTTTTTAATTACTTTTTATAGCATTTAAAGAACAATTCAACATCTGCACCTATTTTCCATTCGTTCGCCACTGTTAAGAGATATGTTACATTTAAACTCGTTTAAAAGGATTTTGTATCTCCTTGGGACGGCTCTAAATTTTCCCAGGTTTTAAAACTAATGTCTTATTTGAATTTATGAGAAAATGCCATTGTTTTTTTGGTACCCTTATCAGGTTTTAATGGGCAGAGTTTTTGACTTCGTAACCCAAATTTAGCCATATTCCAAATATATTTCCATTTTCGGCTTTATGAGAACATTTTATAGTTACTGTGTAAGTCCCCAACGCCATTTGTATGTGGGCTGTATCAAAAAGGGGCCTTAATGGTCCGAAAAAGATAAGATTGATGAACTAAAGTGTGGGAGCTATATCTAAATCTGACCCGATTTTCATCAATTTCAATGGCGTCCATCCTAGGTCCAAAGGCACACTTGTGCCAAAGTTCATAAAGATCAAATGGCAATTTTGGTCTGTACTGCCCAACCAAAAAAAAGTCACATCTCCATTTTAGTAGTTTTAAGATATTTAGCCTTTTTTAAGATATTCTTTTTAGCTGACTACGAAACACGCTGGAAGTGGTAGATGTGACCATTTTGCTTAACGTTTTTAAGTAATTTACAGTTGGAAATCGGAATTTTATGTTTAACACAAAACTCGAAAACTCATTTACGGTTCCGAATCTGTCCTTTTTTCAATTTTGAAATTTTGGCGCTTTTTTCTTTTTTAGGACGGCAGTATAGTTCATGGATGATGTAGTTAGTGTATGGACACACGGCCTGATATTATGGTGATTAAACGTGCAGCGGTATACTCAAATACTTTTAGTCGTTTGCCATCAAACTAACTAATAGTTCCCTATTCTTCCGTGTGATGCAGGTTAAAAAAAGTCGAAAAGACTACTAATTACAAAGTATGGTTGCAGGATCCAAAGATTTGAATGGGAATCAACATTAATTTTTCAGGAATTTTGGATTGGTGAGGTGGACAGGGAAGATGGAGAGGGGAGGTAAACCGTGAAGATGGACTGAACGATGGACAGTGGAGGTTAACACAGCAGGCGGACAGGGTAGTTGAACAGAAGGGATGGACATGGAAGACGGCCATGAGAGAGCGCTGGACAGGGAATATGAACGTTAAAGGTATACAGGAAGAGGGAAAGGAGACATTTACAGGGGAGACAAAATGGACTCCATTTTTATGTTGGTATCATCCAAAATTAATAACTCTGAGGAAGGGCTAAGTTTTATCAGATTTTGCTTATTCATCCTGCGAAATGTTCCTCTTTATGTAAAATATTATTCTACTTCGTTTAAACTTTAATTCGTCAGTCAACCATTCACTTTAGTTGGATTCATTTACCCTAACAAGTTGACCATTTTATCCAATATATAAAGTATATGAGACACTTAATGTTGGCCGGAGATTCAGGTTATGCTTATGTTGATCAGTGAAATTACATTCAATAAAGCAGATATAATGAGCCGCCTACAGCAACGACGAAACGTGCGTCTACCAGGCGGTGGTGTGTTTGCTTTAACTTCCCAGACCTACTTTTCCTTCCCAATAAGACAAACAAAAACAAACCTGAGCTTATTAGCTTGTGGACTAATTCACTCGTTCGAAATTAATTATTCACAATATAGGACCATGCATCACTGCATCCCCAAAGATTGACTGTTTAGTTTGATTCATGTCGTGCCGCATCGTCGTACCGTATTTTCTTCGAAATAAGGAAGAAAACAAGTTTACAGTCAGAAGTCCTCCATTTTCAGCTTAAGTGTATAAGTCGTAATGCTTTTGCCGTTCTACATACACCGTTCATTAGCAGATTCAATGCTCAATATTATTTTTATTTTGCTCTAAACTTGTAAAGTTTTTAGAATAATTCCTAAGAGACCTGACAGTGGTCGCTACAGCTACCTGTTCGACAATCAAAGAAAAGCTGTTACACATTATCGAGCACCGTGGGTGATCCTTTAGAATTCTATATATTTTCAAATGAATCCATGCTTTGAGGGTTTTTTGATGCTTACCTTAAAAAAACGAGCTACAACTTTTCCACCTTTCATTTTTATTTGGCTCAGCTTTAAAAGCAAATGCAACCTTTTTAATTCTCACGTGCCGAATGTCTATCGCGATATAGATTAAAGAAATCAGATATTCTCAGGATACATGGCCTTTGGGGAAGTCTCAAATTCGATATTTTGTTTGTTTTTTGCATCCGAGCATCCAAAAATGACAGATGACAATTTTCGGATTTGATCTTTGCATTTTTGTGTAGTAGACACACAAAGCTATTTCATCCGGAACGCAACACTATAAATTCTCACTCGTTCATTACATTAAAATTGTTGTTTTGCCTTGATTTTAGTAAATTATTCCCTACACTAAGTGATACCTTTTGAATTAGAATCACTATCTGATTCCAACTAGCGATGTTTGTCCGTCTGCCCACCTTTAGTTGCAATCATAAACCAGATCGCAATTATGACTTGACTTTGATACATTGTTTTAAAGTGCATATTGGTAAAAGTAGCTCATAAAGCCCCATATTGAAGCGGTACGAGCTTACACCCACTTCTGTTAAAAATGGACCATATCGAATAGCCTTTACAAAAAAAGTCCTGATATGAGGTCGAGTAGCTCTAAAAATCACAATTTAATGCTGATCGTGCCCAAATTATGTAAAATACAAGGGGGACCGCAAAAGTAACTGGCCTAACATAAAAAGAACCGTTTTTTTTGGAATTATTATTATTTATTTTTCAACATAATCTCCTTCCAACTCGATACACTTCATCAAACGTTTTTCAAGTTTTTTAATTCCATCCGAAAAATAAGATTTTTCAAGACCTTCAAAATATGCCTCAGTTTCAACAATAACCTCGCTATTGGACGAAAATTTTTTGCCACCGAGATTTTTTTTTTAAATTTGTAAACAAGAAATAATCAGAAGGAGCTAAATCTGGACTATATGGTGGATGCGGAGCAATTTCAAATCGTAATTTTGCCAGTTTTTTTTTGAGTTAAAAATGCAGTGTGTGAAGGAGCATTATCTTGATGAAAAAGAACTTTTTTTTCTAAATGCGGTCGTTTTATCTTGATTTCTTCACTCAACCGATCCAATAATGCACAATAATATTCACTATTTATAGTTTTTCCTTTCTCAAGATAATCAATAAATATTATATCCCTTGCATCCCAAAATACTGTGGCCATTACTTTTCCTGCTGACTTAACAGTTTTCGCCTTCTTGGGACCACTTTTACCAGCTTCTATCAATTGTTTTGACTGTTCTTTGCATTCTGGGACGTAGTGATGGATCCATGTTTCATCAACAGTTATGAATCGGAGCAAGAACTCTATTGGATTACGCTGATAAATCGCTAAAAGCTCCTCGGAATTGGTCCAACGGACGAATTTTTGGGGCAAAGTCAACAAACGCGGCACCTTTTTCGCGGATTGCTTTCTCATGTGGAGTTCATCATGTAAAATACTCCAAACTTGTTTTTCGTGTATTTTAACAATATCAGCAAGTTCTCTGAGCCTTTATTCGTCTATCTTTAGTCACTTCATTAAATATTTTTCTAATGTTTTCAATAGTAGTAGCAGTTTTCTGTCTTCCAGAGCGTTGTTCATCTTCCGTACATGAACGACCCATTTTAAATTGTTGAACCCAGGATTTCACGGTGGAGAATGATGGTACATTATCACCATGAACAGAATCCAGTTCATCTTTGATTAATTGTGGGGTATAACCTTTCATATAAAAGTGTTTAATTACCGCACGAAACTCTTTATTTTTCATTTTTCAAAAATTATAAAACTTGTTTACCTCAATCACCTTAAAAAAGAAAATAATCATTAAATATTTCGGACATTTTGACAGATGGCTCATAAAAGATTGCTTTTAAAAAACAAAAAAAAATTGCTAGTAAAACAGTAAATGTGCCAGTCCTCGTATATGGTCAGTAGCAAAAAATGATCTCTGGTGTAACTGAACCAAATACCTAGGTCCATATTCCGATTCAGAACCATTTTAATCTGCTTATTATAACCTCCATTGAAGAGTGAATGGTATATTAAGTTTTGTCATTCCGTTTGCAACACCATTAAATATTGTTCAGAGACCCAATGATTGACGTAAATATCTAAAATATCTATAGCTTTTTCCCTCCGTCCGTTCGTTTGGCTGTTGAAAGTACAACAGCAGACATAGATATTAACTTATGATCCTGAAATTGAGCATGATGATGGACTATGGCCAAAAGCTGTTTGGGATGTCACATGGACGAAATCCGCCAAGTGGGGTAAAGTTTCTCTTTAAAGGTCCAAAGTAAACTCGTTTAAAATTACATTTTTTCAGTTTTAGCTAAACAAATTATAATTATATTTTTTAGATTATATTTTTTTTGTAGGCAGATACGGGTTAAATTGTTTACTGTTACTCGGTACGCACTAAATAAATCAAATGGACATAGTTACTGGACCTTTTTGCTCATGTGGCCCAAAAAACAAATTATAATTATATTTTTTAGATTATATTTTTTGTAGGCAGATACGGGTTAAATTGATAACTGTTATTCGGTACGCACTAAATAAATCAAAAGTCATAGTTACTGCACCTTTTTGCTCATGTGGCCCAAAAAATGTGCCGGATGGTCGAACCGGAAAATTTATAGTCAATATGGACACATGGCTACTAAAATTAAAGTAATTTTTCCTACCAATTCCAATATAGATACGTTTTGAAGTTTTGTCTGAGAGTAAGGTTGGACGCATAGGCCGATACGGCTCAAAAACCCTATCAATTTTTTACGCTTCAGTAGTGCAGCGACGATAGAGGGTAAATAAGGTTCGTCGTGGCCGAACTTAACTAACATTTACTTGTTAATTTTCAAATCATTTTCAATTACAGTGGATCAAATTTATTTACCATATATTTCAAAATTAAATGTATTGCTGGGAAGCCAGAAAGTAGACGGTTATACCAGAAAGACCACGTACTCGTACAACTTAAAAGGACGTTGCAAGAAACCTTGCCGAAATCAACATCCTCCTGTCCATCACTATCATCATCGTCCCTGTCATCTGGATGGTACGACTGTAATTTCATCTTTACTTCAACATTCTCCGTAAAAATAGCGAATCAAATAATTTCGTTACATCAAATTATCGATGACAATGCAAACCGCAAAAAACTATTATAGTTTTTCTCTCTTGGCCTTTTCCACGTTTGCAACGTGTCCTTTGTGATATTTATTCGGGTATTTTTCTTACGACTTAATACGCCAATTTATGTTTATGTGAGGAATGTCGTCTGCCTGCTCCGCCGAGGTATTTGCAACGGAAACATAAAAGAAATTTGTGGAAATTCCACATATTAATGCGCTAACCTTCTCACTGTTTCCGCATTTCCCCTCAATCTTCTCCCCGCTTGCACGATACTTTAGGGCACAGACGACTTTGTAACTTTGCAGTTGTATGTACTAGCCTCATATCCTTAAACCAAACTGAGATCCGTGTTAGGGGGGGAATTGAAGCTCGCAGATACTAGTACACACTAGTATGGGTAGTTTCTGGGGGCCTTCAAGGGGGGGAGAAAATATTGAAATTGTTGTTGACATTATTTCAAGCCAAAATATTGCCGTATATTCCGCCATGTCCTCGAGTTTGTTTATGTACGTCTGTCTATGACATGCTTCATGTACACATACATACAGACAATTGATCGAATAGTTGCTGTGCTTATAATTTCGCCCAAACTACACCCCCACCGAGCATCCTTCACTCAGGACTCTGCTGGGGTGTGTGGGTTGCTCATGTGGTTATAATGGATGTCTGCTGGTTATGTTAAGGAATTTCGTGACGTCGCCTGAACAAACTATTAAACCGCCAATAAATGCTCCCCCCGGGCCCTCATATGTTGACGTGACGGTACATCACAGGCAAAGGATATCGACGGTTATTATATTAAATTAGTCAATAACTATTATTGCCTTGGCAAGGGAGACAGGCCGGGGGACTTAGAGACAGAGAGAGTGGACATACATAATAGTTAGCGATTAGGCTGCTGTTTTTTGTTTATTCCATTAGTACTTATCAGACATGTCAGGACCAAACGACAGTCTAGACAGGGGAAGGCATTGTGGGAGCATTTGTCACTAACTTGAAGGATTTTGTGATTAGAAACAAACTCATACCTCTAATTCTAGGAAGAAATTATGACTTCTTATGATGACAAATTAAAGAGACGTCCTATTTATTATTGTGCTCTTATGGATGAACTATAATAGCTTTGCCTTGATTATTATTTATCAAAGGAAGTGGTGTGAGATGTAAAACTACTTTTGAACCTTGTGAATGCCGGGCCTCATTTGCTTTTGAAGACAAAAATTACTGACAATTTTTTAAATACTTTAAAAGTTTACCTTGCTAATAATTAGATAGAGTTTTAATGATTTCGATTTCTAATAACGCGTATCTCTTAGCGTTTTTTAAAGCTTTTAGATATATCATAAACTAAAAAAATGCAAAGCTTTTATTGACGATTGACAGCCCTGTTCAGCTTGAAAGCTTTTTTAAGGGAACTCTCTAAGCCAACTTTCTAAAAATAACAGCTTGAAAGCTCTTTCGCCTTAGTAATTAAGTTATGCACAAAAGGCTCGTTTTAAAACCAATTCCTTGTCGATTTTTAATTGTTTTCCTCTCACAGACAGATTTTATGTTTGTCCTAACTAGACACGTACTACCAAAATTCCCATTTTAACCTCCTTCTTGCAATTGCCTTTTTAAAATTCAATAATTGTTATTTATTTTTCCACTCCAACAATATTTTTCCTGTCGACAATTAGTCAATCTCAGACGAATTTAAATGCAATTTTTCCACTATAATGAAATTGACAAGAATAAAGTTGTTAACAGGATTCGACGTGCGGCATTGGGTGAGGGGAGCCCATTCAATGCCATCACCATCAAGTATTTCCTGACAATAGCACGACAAACAATCGAAGTATTTCGGAAAATATTTTATGAGCATTTGACGAGAGTGTGGAATGGCTCGAAAAGGAAGTACGAGAACTTTTTAATAAATCGGATTTTCAGGCGAGCCGAGTTTTTCCATCCACTCAGTCGAGCAACAAAGGAAAAACTATGAATGAATGAAATTCGGCGGAGAGACAGCCACAATGCGTCCGCCATATGCCCCCAAACGAAAGAAGTGTAACAATACGCGGCACTGGCAGTGGCAGCAATAGGAAATGATTGTTACTGTAGGCGCTTGGAAACACACCAACCAACCAGCAACAGTCAAAGCGACAACTGCAACATTGCCGACAACATAGCAACAATAACTATATTGAATACATGTTGCAGCAGTTGTTGTGCTCGACTGTTTGATATCTGTCTAGACATCGTTATAAAGCGGCGAACGTGAATATTGTAGTACTTGCTCCAGCTGAATAGTCTCGTGATGACAGGCAGCCCAGCACTGGAAGTGCCGGTGCCCGTGGTGCTTAAAAAGACGCCTTTGTGGTTGTCACTGCCGGTGGTTGGTTGGCTGGCTGGCTGGCTGGCTTGTCGATCGGTGTGTGTTGCCGGCTCTGCGAAGCTGGTAACATGTAAGGTTTATTAATATTCTGAGGTTGAATTAAAAGTTTTATTCGTGACATGTTTCGAGAATTTCTGCTCTGACTTTTGGGCAAGGGGGACACACCGAAGCGATTAATTTTGATAGGTTAAAAGCTGACACAGACAATGGCAAAATGACAATTACTTTTGAGAAATTGGTATTTATTTGTGACATTTTTATGTGTAGTTAAATTAATCATAAACAAATTAAAATTATTACACAAAACGGAATGAATAAATTAATTCAAATACGAGGGCCATGTGAGAAGTTTAATAACTAGTTGATACGAAATAAAAACCAATGGCTTAAGATTGATAGAAAGTTAAACCGGAAAAATATAAAATTAATTAATAACGTTGTAGAAAGTGTCGTGGGAATGTTAGAGATCATTTGTGTAGATACAAAAATTTGTAAGGTATTCTCATTAATTTATTGAAGGTGTCTTAGGGATCCTTGAATTGTTGGTTCTAACACTGAATAAAGCTAAATCGTCAATATCATGATTTATTTATAGTCATTAGTAAGTATTTATTTCCCATAAAGACTTGATACAAATATTATTATTAAGACAGTTTAGATATTACTATTTCTAGTATACAGTTTATCTATATAGAATACATTACACTTTTACTTAAAATTTATATTGACCTGAGGCCAGCCCAATTTTCTATTAAAAAATATGGAAGTTTGTCACTTTTGCATAAGATTTCCGTAAAAAGTGGAAAAACAGGGTTGCCGAATATATACGAGTATATAGCCGTGAAAAGGTTCCATTTTATTTATAGCTAGCGATTAATCCCCGACGCCACTTGGCCCAGACCAAATGCAAAATCTTAAAATGAGTGCATATTTATATATATGAGTACGATAGCTGCTGTATATATTTCTGGCCTAATAATGAAAATACGAATATTTGTCATCAAAAATGTTTTTATTATTTTTCAAAGTATTCTCCAGCATGATTTATACACTTTTGTTGAAGCACTTTTTCCACTCCGATTGAGACACCTCCAAAACATGGTTTTTGAACGCTTCAACAACATCTGCTGACGACGAAAATCGTTGACCACGCATTTTTTTCTTGATGTGAGGGAATTAAAATAAGTCATTGGGTGCCAAGTCAGAGCGGATGACCCATCAATTTGACGTTTTGGCCGGTCTAAAAGGCGCTCGTTGGAGCCGATGTGTAAGAACTCGCATTGTCATGGTGCACAATGATTCGTCTTCTCTTGGTCGTTTTTCGAGTTACTCCGAAGTACTTCAGGTAAAGAAATTGTGGTGTACCACTCAGAATTGACCATCCTACGTTGCTCAAATGGAACAGTGGCCACAGACCAGTTTCGCCGAAGAAACAGGCGACCGTTTCACGAACAACTTTCGTTGGATTTGGCTCGTCTTCGAAGACCCACAGGTCGATTGCTGTTTTGTTTCGGGCTCATACGCATAGATCCATGATTCGTCACCTGTGACGATCTTTAAACGTCTTTTGAAGCACCGCGATCGTATTGTTTCAAAATTTTTTGCACCAATCGACACGAGCCTTTTTTTTTGAGCGATTGCCAAATTGTGCGGGATCCAACGAGAACAAACTTTTTTTAGGGCCAGGTGTTCATGCAATATCGAATGTTTTCTGGTGGAAAAAATGTCCAAGAATGCCTCTATCTCACGGTATGTCACATGACAATCCTGCATTATAAGTGCACGCACGGCATCAATGTTCTCTGGCACAACGGCCGTTTTTGGGCGACCTTTACGATCTTCGTCTTTGAGCGAGCGTCGGCCACGATTGAATTCATTAAACCAATTTTTCACAGTGCTATAGAATGGTGCTTCAGGAACAGATTCTAAATAAAATTTCTAACGGAAGCTCCTGAAAACTTCAAACATGTGTGTATAAAAACCTAAAAAGAAACTTTAAAAGTGTCTCTTAAAAAAAATTTGTCGCACAGTTCTCAGGACAATTGACATAATTTTCCACTTGTCATGCGGTCTACCAAATTCCACAACTAAATTAATTCATCCCGTTTCCAACTCTGCCACACTTTTCGTTTTACCCCAGCCTCTCCAACGCTCTGGGAAAATATTATTCTTAGCAACTTGTGATATATTTTTGCAATCATACCATCATCCTCTTTTTAAGAATTGAAATGTTCAAGTGTTTATTTATCCTTTCTAACAGCTTATCCTTACCGCAAACAGCACCACCACCACCAACAGTGACGGTGGCGGCAGCTGCCACACACATAAAAAAGAAACTCCCTAGCTGATTGAACCGAATGTCAATTTCAAATACCGAACAAGAGTTTACACTTAACATTATGCCATTGATGTGAATACTTGCAACATTGCCACGCAGATTACCCGCCTGCTGTCGCCCGCTCTCTGAATGATGGCTTCAGTACAAAGTACTTCAAGTTCAAGTATGTTTATCTAACAGTTTCAGTTCCATTTTTTTGCTGACAACTTCCCCCCTTACGCCCTGTCTGGTACTCTTGCTCCTGCTCCCCTCCCCGGTGTTATGTTTTTACCACAGCTGCATTATGATTATATGTTTGTGGCAAATACTTGAAAATATCGTCATCATCGTCGTCGTCATCATCTCTTCCGTTGTTGCAAATTTACTTATCGTCTTAGGAGCATTGATGCTATTGCCACCACCCATCAATTTTTTTTTATTTTGAGGTTTTCCTTTATTGATGTTACAGGTTTTCGGTTTTCGTTGTCAGCCCTTTTTAGGTGGTTTCTTTGCATTTCTTGCTTATATTTGTCATTTGTTACAAATTGTTGTTGACACAACTTTGTTGCAACAATATTTGCTTTGGAACAATTTTTTGTGCTTGTTATCGCTATCAAGTGGCATCGCAAACAAACCGAACATTGGCATCATTGGTGGTTAACGCGGAGCATAACAGATATAAATTGCCGATTATGGGATAGCAAATATTTTTGTACAATTAAGGATATACAATTATTGGTTACAGGCGACAGGTTCATCGGGGTACACGAATTCGAATTGCGAAATTTGTCCTACGGAAATTCTCAAATATTCTGCTGTTAGCTATGTTAAAAAATTAAGTGAAGTCCATCTTTTGTCTGTTTAGCTGGAGTAGATATTAATTTTAAAATTCTGTTTCAACATCTCAATATAATATAATCAGATCTGTCGGTCTGTAGAAGAAGCAGCAACCATCCAAAGATAAAATACATATATCTGGCATACTGCAGTGGTGGGTGCTGAAGCTCTGAAACGATTGACAACATCAGTTTCCAAATTGTCCGCGCTCATTGTGAATTTGATAGTCATTCATTTTTGAAGTATATTTAAACTTGTTGCGCTTACCTATCATCTACTTTATTGTCTCAGGTAGCAGAGTAAATAGGCAGAATGAATAGGCTGCAAGTGTTTTCGCCAAAAAAAAACTCTTTCAAAGTTAGAGTTGTCAGCAAGATTAAACATTAAATTTGGTGTTCTTGTACCACGTTTTACATTCGTATACCCCACCGAAGAGTAGGTGGCACACTAACCACGAGTATGTCATTTCGTTTGCGACACCACTAAATATGGATCGGGGACCCATAAAGTATATATGTGACAGCGCATAGAGAAAGGGACCTAAGGGTAAAAAATTCAATTTTCATTTATTTTCTTTTTTTGATGTGGACAACATCTGAGCATCGAATGAGACCGATCCCATGCCCCAAAAGTGTTCGCTCCCAGAGATATGCGCGTTTTATGAAAGTCAAGTCGACGATTCTAAGCGCAAATAGAAAGGGACCTAATCTTTAAAATGGCTCTCCTGAACAAAACTTTTCATCAACTTTTCACTTTTTTTTGATGTGGACAATATCTGAGCATCGAATGAGACCGATCCCATGCCCCAAAAGTGTTCGCTCCCAGAGATATGCGCGTTTTATGAAAGTGAAGTCAACAATTCTAAGCGCAAATAGAAATGGACCTAATCTTCAAAATGGCTCTCCTGAACAAAACTGGTTTTTAACCTTAGGTCCCTTTCTATTTTGCGTGTCACATATATTGCTGATGTCGTAATGTTCTAGGATGATCAATCCATTCCCGTCCTCCCATCTGTTAACACGAAAGCGGTCAAACGAATCAACCTGGCATCCCGAAATTGCTGCATAGTCTAAAATTGATCGGAATTGTAAACTGGGGAAAATCGGCCCAGTTTAAAAATTTTCCGTTTAAGGGACTAAAGATACCTCGGAAAAAGGCACACTTTTTTTGAGAATTTGCTAAATATTTTATACGTCCTGCTATATAAATTTTATAATCAAAAATGGTTTTATTGTTTTTCAAAGTATTCTCCAGCATGATTAATACACTTTTGCATGCGCTCAAACCAATTGTCGAACCAAAATATTTTTTTTTTGTGCGACGAAAATCGTTGACCAGTCATTTTGTTCTTGATGTGCGCAAATAAGTACGGCGGATGACCCATAAATTCGACTTTTTGGCCGGCCAAAAAGGCGCTGATTTGAGCCTATGTGTGAGAGCTCGCATTGTCATGGTGCACAATGATTCGTCTTCTCTTGTTCGTTTTTCGAATTTTTCCGAAGACTTCAGGCAAACAAATTGTGGTGTACCACTCAGAATTGACCGTCCTACGTTGCTCAAGCGGAACAGTCGACACATGACCAGTTTTGCCGAAGAAACGAACAACTTTCGTTGGATTTGGCTCGTCTTCGATGACCCACACGGTCGATTGCTGTTCTGTTGCGGGCTCATACGCATTGATCCATGATTCGTCACCTGTGCCGATCTTATAAACGTCGTTTAAAGCACCGCGATCGTATTTTTTAAAATTTCTTTGCACCAAACGACACGAGCCTTTTTTTGAGAGATTGTCAAGTTGTGCTGGATCCAACGAGAACAAACCCTTTTTACGGCCAGGTGTTCTATCGAATGTATGCTGGTGGAAGAAATGCCCAAGGATGGCTCTATGTCATGGTATGTCACATGACGATCTTGCATTATCAGTTTGCGCACGGCATCAATGTTCTGTGGCACAACGGGCGTTTTTGGAAGACCTTTGCGACCTTCGTCTTTGAGCGAGCGTCGGCCATGATTGAATTTATTAAACCAGTTTTTTACAGTGCTATAGGATGGCGCTTTATCCCCATAGAAAGATTTAAGTTTATCGATGCACTCGTATCGTGATAATCCACGTCGAAAGTTGTGAAAAATTATCGCACGAAAATTTTCACGAGTTAATTCCATTTTTTTGCCAAATTGATTTTTTCAAGTCTCTTTAAAAAACACAAATGATGGTCGTACGTCAAAACGTTCTGAGTACGTTTATGCTAAGAAATGTAAAACTCTCCAATGGAAATGGCAGATGGCGCCGGGCAACACAAAGTGTTGGCTAGGCTAGAAATATATATAGCAACCTCGTAAAGGAATGATTTTGAGAAGCACCACTTTAAAGTTTAAAGTACTTTAAAAATTTGAGCTATAAGCTGTCAAAGCTCGGAACAAGTTACGCCACGCAGTGAATATCTGTACATATCAGAAATAATTTGTGCCTCCTTAAAAAAGAAATCCAAGAAAATATTTGAAAGGCCGAGGCGAATTTTCCTAGAAAAATTATTAAAATCAAACAAAACCGATTCAAGATGTTTCAATTACGCAATAAGCTTAAGGACAATTCAAGGTTTTGACAAAAAATGGCATGACTTCCTTTAAAGACCCGTTTGTATATTCATCTCCAAGAAAGGAAAATTGTTGGGGGCCACTACAACAGTACTCATATTACATTCGAATCTGCAACTTCCATTTTTCGTCAAGTTCTCTATTTTTCTCTCCATATATCTCTCTCTTTGGATTGAAAATAGTGACAACGTTTAAGTAAAGCACCCTCTACTTTTTAATGGGCCAGCGAATAATAGGTCTTCAAATAAAACCATTCCGTGGCAAGATACATTAAAATGCTCGTTCACTTTTTGCCCCCTTTTGTAATTGCTACGTTTTTTCAAGTCTCCATACATGCATAATTGGCAATTTTATTAAAAATCTGTCATTTGTTTTCACAAAGCTTGTTCTATTTTCCATAGTTTGCATTTATTCTGTCCTCTCATCATTTTGAAAAATGCAATGTCATTTTAATAAACGTCATTGTTAGCAGCATTCAACATTTCATATTTTTTTTGCACTTCTTATCGTCCTTTACACAAAAACACGCATGTAAAACCATACGGGGCGGGGCAAAAAAGAACAGAGTTGTCAGACGTTTTTTTTTTATTCCGAGTACCTTCAAAAAATCATTCATTCGTTATGTTTGCAATAAAAATTTATGCAATTTTTACAAATAGTTTGAAATGTATGCAAATTTTGTGACATGCGTTTTTGTGGTTCTTTTTAGTTGAGCCTGTCAAAATAACCAAATGCTGTTGAAGTTGCTGTTGTTGGTTTTGTTGTGATTATAGACAATTTTATGTTGTTTTTTTAATTGGCTGAATTTGTCGAGTGACAGGTACAGCATAAAAATATGGCAAGGTATGACGAGTATTTTTTTTTTGCTTTGAGTTTTTTTTGGTTGGTTTTGCTCTTAATCGATTGTACGAAGGATTTGTTAACATTGAGATTGGATAATTTTTGACATTGTTCAGTCGTTTTGAAAAAGCACAGCTTTTAGTTGATGGATTTGTTTTAAAAAGGCATAACATGAAATGTTGGCACTGGAAGCAAAGTCTTACATTACAACACGAAACTTTATCCTGGACAGAAAAAAAAATTGTCCTTTGCCCAGCACAAAAAAATTGTACGCATTACAAAACTGAGTCCCTGATGGGACCTAGTTGTCTAACAATTTGTTCTGGACGGACAAACTTGTCTGTCCTGGATGGACAAAATTTGTCCTGGACGGCCAATCTTGTCTCTGCCCGACACATTTGTCCTGAACGGAAAAACTTGTCTGTGCCCGACACATTTGTCCCGGACGGACAAACTTTTCGGTGCCCGACACATTTGTCCTGGACAGACAAAATTGTATGTGCCCGACATATTTGTCGTGGACAGGCAAAATTGTCGGTGCCCGATATATTTGTCGTGGACAGACAAAACTTATCACATTTGTCACATTTTTGTACGAACAAACTTGTCTGTGCCCGTCATATTAGTCCGGGACGGATAAACTTGTCTGTGCCCGACAAATTTGACCTGGACGGACAAACTTGTCTGTGCCCAACAAATTTGTCCTGGACGGACAAACTTGTCTGTGCCCGACACATTTATCCTGGATGGACAGAATTGTCTGTGCCCGACAAACTTATCCTGGACGCACAAAATCTCAAAGTATTCCACTAAAGTTTCTGGATCAAAGTCCTTGATTACTCGTTATGGTTACTATCTTCCTTACACCTAACGAGTGAAGCTCAGTGCAAATCTTCGTGCAGTTTACCTCACCTATCCTTCAGATCCTGAAATACTCCTATATTAATTTTTTTTAATAAAATTAGAAATTGTTGCAACACCTCCTCTTTTACCAATTTCTTTTTACCTTTTAGTGTTATTTATCGACAATTTGTTGAGGCAAATATTTAATGAATTTATGTTTATTTCAGTTACAATAAAAACGCCAATTAAAAATTATAAATAAATAATAGCAACAACAGCGACAACAACTACCTGCAGTGTAACAATAAACAGTAAATAATTCAGATTGAAAAAAAGATCGTCGGCAAGCGGCTTCAGTGAATTTGTTACAACAACAACAATAGTGACAGTAACAGCAGCAGCAGCAGTTGTCATTAATTGCAGCCACAGTTTGTTGTCACTTTTTGTATGTCAACTGGCAATTGCAGCAGAATAACGGGAGCCACAATACAAAACCAAGTTTTTATGGTGACATACGATTACACTTTAGACATTAGACAGGGCCGATTTTATGGGCGAAACAAAAATCGTATGATTAGGTATCCAACGCTGGAATCTTATGTTAATTTCTCAAGCAGAGCTCATTGGCAGCATGAGTTTATCTTGAGCGATTTTAACATTTTTCAGTATATACAGGGTGATTCGTTCACTACTTCACAAATTTCACCAGCGTATTCCTTAGCTCATTTCATGAAAATTTGTCCATCTACGACCATGACCGAAAATGCAAGGGGGCGAACCTACAGCTTCAGAACTTATCAATTTTATCATTGTGCCCTCAGACCACCAATCCGAAAATTTGCAAACCGCTGCCATTTCGTCCCCTTGTATTTTTTTAGGCATGATAGTAGGTG
Source organism: Hydrotaea diabolus (assembly GCA_963513945.1). Taxonomy (NCBI): domain Eukaryota; kingdom Metazoa; phylum Arthropoda; class Insecta; order Diptera; family Muscidae; genus Hydrotaea; species Hydrotaea diabolus. The sequence goes on from OY740717.1 coordinate 210,764,864, forward strand.
GACATATTTTCATGAAATGAACCAAGGAATACGCTGGTAAAATTTGTCCAGTCGTGAATGAATCACCCTGTATATTTATATATATAAAACCCGGCAGGGTGTTGACCAAATTTTTCCGAACGGGAAATATTTAACTAACAGCACATTGTTAGATCTAGAAAGATACGAGGGTTGCTATATATATTTCTGGCCTAGGCAACGCTAAGTGTAGCCTGGCACCATCTGACATTTCCGTTGGAAAGTTTGACATTTTCTAGCATAAACGTACTCAGAACGTTCTAACGTACGACCATCATTTGTGTTGTTTCCAGTGGCTTGAAAAAATCAATTTAGCAAAAAAATTAAATAAACTCGTGAACATTTTCGTGCAATCATTTGTCACAACTTTCGTCGTGGACTATCACGACAAGAGTGCATCGATGAACTTAAATCGTTTATGGCGATAAAGCACCATCCTCAGGCACTGTGAAAAACTGGTTTAATGAATTCAATCGTGGTCGAAGCTCGCTCAAAGAAAACGGCCGTTGTGCCAGAGAACATTGATGCCGTGCGTGAACTGATAATACAAGATCGTCATGTGACATACCGTGAGATAGAGGCATCCTTGGGCATTTCTTCCACCCCAGCATACATTCCGTATTGCATGAACACCTGGCGTTAAAAAGGGTTTGCTCTCGTTGGATCCCGCACAATTTGACAATCGCTCAAAAAAAGGCTCGTGCCGATTGGTGCAAAGAAATTTTGAAAAAAAATACGATCGCGTGCTTCAAAAGACGTTTATAACATCGTCACAGGTGACGAATCATGGATCTATGCGTCTGAGCCCAAAACAAAACAGCAATCGACCGTGTGGGTTTTAGAAGACTTCGAAGCAAAACAGGTCATGTGGCGACTGTTCCGCTTGAGCAACGTAGGAGGTCAATTCTGAGTGGTACACCACAATTTGTTTGCCTGAAGTCTTCGGAGAAATTAAAAAAACGAAGAAGAAAAGAAGAAGAATTATTGTGCATTATGACAATGCGAGCTCTCACATATCGACTCTAATCAGCGCCTTTTTGAGCGGCCATAACGTGGAATTGATGGGTCATCCGACGTACAGCCCTGACTTAGCACCCTTCTGACTTCTTTTTATTCCAGCACATCAAGAGAAAAAGGCGTGCTCAACGATTTTCGTCGCCAGAAGATGCCGTTGAAGCGTTAAAAAACATGTTTTGGAGGTGTCTCAATCGGAGTGGAAAAAGTCCTTTGACAATTGGTTTAAGCGCATTCAAAAGTGTAAAAATCATGATGGAGAATACTTTGAAAAATAATAAAACCACTTTTGATGATAAATATTTGCATTTACATTATTAGGCCAGAAATATATATATATCAGCCCTTGTATACATACATTATATTTGGAGGTACTTGCCTTTGGCCGAAGCTCCCATAGAACTTCCATTCTTAACCGATGTTTTAAAATTTTGATTCAGGACTAATGTTTCTTTCGAACCATTCCAACGTGCACATTTTCGCTGACCTTTTCGGCGTTTGATTCGAGCCAACCAAAAAAACGAAAACAATCGCCTGAACATGATGTAAACTGAGTGTGTTTACAATTTTATTATTTATGTAAATTGCAATTTTGCTGATGTTTTTGTGTTTTGTTTAAATTGCCATTATTGCCAAGCACCACCCGCTATCTGCAGCATTCTTAGCCGGAGGGTGTGGGAAGCATAACGAGCTTCCTTCCATCTGCCAGTTTTTGCCATGTCGCGAAATCAAAACAAATGTTTTTGTAAAATGTTAAATTTACATAATTTTACATGAAGCCCCTCTTCACCGAAAACATAAACGCAAATGGCAACCATAGAAAAATGGCACAATATGCAAATGGAATATATTGACTGCACTTGCTGCTGCTGGAACTTCACCGGAGCAGGAGGTTAAATGCTGAGGCTGTCTTTTCATGTTTCGCAGGTAATAGCCCTGCTGTTCGCTGTAGCAAATTGACAGAGCAAACTCATTAGACTTTAGTGCGGAAAATGTCAAACCACAAAATACCGAGTAATAAAATATATTTTTGGGAAGTAACAGTTGGGCAGGTGTATTGTTAGCATATTCAGGTATACGAGGGCGATCGAAAAGTTCTGTTTTTAGGCTTTAGCTTTTAAAAAACGATCCAAGTGTTAAAAGTCTTTGTCCATCAAAAATATCAAAACAGCATAAGGCAACGGTTACTAGTCTTTGCAAAACCGAATCGGCGAAATTTTCTTCGTCAGACATTTCTCGTTAAATGTAAACTTGCCTGTATTTAAGTGCATAGCCGCTGATCATTGTTGAGGCACATCCGTTGTAGTGTGCTGCCCTGGCCAAATAATTTATATTTGGCCAATCCGGTCCATAGAATCGGTTGTCGTGGTACATACGTTCCTTGGGCCTGATGACGCTAAAGTAGCATTCATCTCCAATTGCTCCTAAATGACTTTAAAACATTTTTGGATTCTTCTGAATCTAATGTTAATTAGAATCATGGTTCATTAAAGTCATCCGCCAAAAATAATTGAAGGTTCAGTAATACAAGACCAAAATTTGAAGTTTATTACTTTTCACGAAAACGTTTCGCGGTAATAATTTTTGGTGGTTCAATTTTATTTAATTTCATTTATTACGTCTATGGAGATAAACTCCTCGCAGGCTAGCTACAATAAAAATCTAATATAAATGACAGCAAATTCATTTAAATCATAGTTAAAAACTAATTAAACGAGGCAAGTAACAAATTGTTAAACTTAGTAATAATACTATCAATACTTTATACTATCAAAAGCCAAATCGATGTAATTGTTCGCCAGCCCGAATCTTATATACCCTTTACCAAGCATACACTATAGAAATTAAAAAAAAAATTACAATTATTATATGGAGTGCCAAAGTTGCAGTTTATTTCGAACCACGGATTTATGAGGCCGACCTAAAAAATGAATCCATTTTTTTATTTGTTAAAACTTGCGCTTTAACTGAGTATTTATTTGTGGTCGATTTTTTTTCTATTAAACACCAGTTTTAGTTTGATCCTAAAGGTTTTTGAGTCAAACCACAGTCTCAGTTAAATATAAAAATGAATGCACATTTGGACTCGTAGTCAAAATCTCGTTTACTATTCCCTCTAATGAATCAAATATTTAAATACCCCGTTTGCGTCTATATTTAAAATTGGTTGCTTCTTTTGACTGTGATGGCTCTTTTTAGACACCAAAAATGCATGCGTTCGAGCCTCAATGAGAAAATCATGTCGTCAAAATTAGCAGACCGAATTATACATTCCTCTGGTAATTTGGTATAGAAACGACAAAAATAACAACCATATTTAGAAGCACTTGTTTTGATCAAGAGGACCGTATTATTGAGTTCCTATAGGAACTTATTTTTCAATCCTTTTATGAACTTAAATCAATCATGATTTTCTTAAAATAAGATTAATTTCGGCTTAAAATAAAGTCCAGTAGGGCATAACTTTGGATAAAATTAAGAATTCTGCGCTGCAAAAATCCGTACTTGAGTCAAGCTTTACCTTGGTTTAAGAAAAACGGTATTACCGTACTTTTGACACCGCTTCGGCTTCTTTTAAGTACGGATTACTTATTTTTTTCTTTCAGTGTAGCTACGAACTTTCTGACAAATTTAAAGAATAATTCTATATTTGGAACCGGTACGAAATTTTCTTAAAGTCAGAAAGAAATGTCCTTTCGTTCGTAGTTTATTGCACACTACAGGCGTATTTTTTAATTAACACTTGAAATACGCGGTTTTTTCCTCGTCACTGAAACATATACGAGTACTTATATTCAACATTAGCAAGGAGTGCTCGACGTATTGTTATGGCATTAACGGATTTATTTGAATGTTCTGGCAACTCTTCTGTGCTGTACAGAACTTTTAGATTCGTTTTGCTTCACAGTTCCTAAATCATGATGTATTTTTTAAAAAAAAATAAATGAAAAAATACAGGTCAAGTGTGGAATCTTTATTGTTCATTCGAAAGGACAATTTATGACATTTATTTTATTAATAAAATGTCCTTCGAGTGTTGGCCTCAACTACGCCTCAGGGGTTCATACTGAGGGACCACTTTTGGATGACTCGTCATAGTCATAGTGGTCGAAATGCTCGGAACCGTGGTTTTCGCGGTATAAGTCTTTCACACCGCGAAAACCACGGTGATTAAATGACACACAATACTGAAAAGCAAAAACAAATTTGAAAAAATATGCAACGATGATTCCACCAGCCCCTAAAATATTAAAAAAACAAAAATTTAGTTTAACACAACACACGCGTAATCTGTGCAAAAACCCTATTGAAAATATACCTCTAGATTAATCACCCTATACAGTGGAACGTACTTCAGTATATTTTAATTTTTTAGGTCGTTCAATTTTGGAAAAATTGTCTAATATTCTGAATTTTTTGTATTATGGTAAAAAAAATTAATTGACACATGTCTTCTGTGGATAATAGAGTCAATTTTTTACAATGTTTTCCTTTTTTTTAAATGCTTTACTACATTTTCCCGTGTTTTAACAGAAGTCTGTTAAAGCATTATTTCTGATTATACTTTAAGCTAAGAACCACTTACAAGATAAAATCTGCGACTGCACAAATACTCAATCAAAACAAATAATGGAATTGCGGTATTTTTGTAGTAAGGAAAAAAGACCTACAATACTCAGAGGACTAACTTTTAACATTCTTTTAAAGCGACGAAAAAGGACTTTTATTCTATTCCTCTCATTTGGTGTATTTTGGTAAATGGGTTGCCCTTTATTTGCTTAATAAACTAAAATAAACAAGTGAAAATACTCATTAATAAGTGCGGTTTTGTGTGTTTCATCCAATTCTTAAGCCATCAAATTATTTTAACAATATAAGTATTGCATAAGAAGATGTAGACTTTCTTTTGACGCTCACTGTATATTAAGGTCCCCCTATAGTGCAGCTGACGAGCAGCCTTTTAGACCAAGCCTATATTCCTATGTCTTAGAGATTAATATACTAAAGTGGAATAGATTTTCATAAAATCTTCTCGATACAAGTCTTCTTAACAAAAACTTTAATCCCCCGATAACTAGCCAACTTCCCAATTGTAGCCTTATGCAATTTGGCTTTTTATCATAAAAGAAGTTTATATTCAATGTCTACTTCTAATCCTTTTTCTCTATTTTCACTACGTACTAGCTTTTTATAGTCTTCCATTTTGCTAAGGATTTCTCTAGGATTAGACGTTTTTTAATAACCTCACGCAGTTTGCCTTTGAAAAGGCAAAGCATAAAACATATTTCCTTGTCTACTTAACAAATTATGATCCTTCAATGGGCAGAGCATCTCTACGCATACACATTCACATCCGAATCCGAATCCTCATCATCAAAATCCATTATCAAATGTGTGAAATTCATGTGCTGAAACCATAGAAAACAAACAAAAACCGGAACGAAAGCGAGAAAAGCTAAAGGAAAAAAATTACAAGACGAAAACTAAATCAAATGTGTTTTTCAGTTTTGGTTTTTTTATGAACAGGCATGATGGACGGACGGACAGGCGGACAAACGAAGACGTCCAAGTTATGGATGGTAGAAAAACTTCAATAATAAAAACCACTCTTGAAATGCCGGCACACATACAAAACTGACATTTTCCATTAAAAGCAGACGTTTTTCATACTTAACGACCGCAAGGAGGAAGAACAAGAAAGCGTAGTAAAGACGCATACGATGACCAAAAGAACATTTCAAGTATAAATGGCCCATCATCTCATCAACGGCAGATTTTCATTTCATCTGAAAATCTTTCACTCCAGCATTTTCGTGTTCGCTTTCGTTTTGCTTCATGTTTTTCTCTTCTCTCTTATTTTTTTTGGCTTTTCGTTTTGTAATACGTTTTCATGGGAACTCTACGAGTAGCGAGTGTGTGTGCGTGTGTGTGTGTACATTATGATTATTTTATATTCCTTTGGAATTATGAAATGGACTGAATGTTTTAGTTGACTCTGACGCTAAGGAGACAAGTGATGAAATGGACGGAGAAGCCTGGGGGCGGAGGGACTACATCAAAATTTGTTTGTACTTGAGTAGACATTCAGGACATTTTAACTGAAATGGGTATAAACATTTATTTAAAGTATTTATTTAATTTGTTAATCCAAGTGGTAAAGGGGTAAATAGGCATTTAATGTATGTATGAGTATTGCCCAGAATTTAAATGGCCCATAAACTACAACGAAATTTACAAATCGACTTTAGATGTCACTATGACGGCATCTTTTCATGATTTAAAGTTAGTTCAGAGCAAAAACTTTATGAGTTTTGGCTGGGGCCCTGCTATCAGATGTATTCTTTGATAACAAATATTAGACCGAAAGTTACAGAACTTAAATAAATGAAACAAAAATAAGCCAAGTGATAACCCCTAATTAATACAAATTGTGGGAAGCATAGGCTTACATCTGCCAGTTTTTTTCATGTCGCGAAATCAAAACAAATGTTTTGTTAAATTATAAATTAATAAAAAATCAAAAATGGGTGTTCTTCGTTATATTAGAAATTGCTCTTACTTCAGGCTGGTTTAAATAGTTAGTCAATGATATCACCTTTTTCCGCTTATCCTTTTACCATGTTTCGAAAGAAAAATATAAACAAGCCGGAAGAATTCATGAATTATGTGTCAATGTTTTACATAAACTAAAAAAAATGATCCTTAGTGACATTTTGCGCCGACAGTTGGGGTGGCAATTGTTGTGCTCAGTGATGGCTCCAAACTTTTAAAAGTATTTATGTCACTTGTATAAAGTTGCAGATGCTGAAGTCCCCTTATGTTGGCGAAACGTGCTGTTCAGGCTATAGTTGCTGAATGAGTGCCTGGAGCTTCCATGGGTTTGTTAGGAGGCTCTCAGTGAACATTTCCTATTTTCATAGATTCTGACTTATGTTGGCTTAAACCGTTATTATCCAGAGTTTTCCAGACAACTTTCAGCTATTACAAAAAATATTTACAAAAATATTAATTGTGTGATTTAGATTAATTTAAATCATCCGCACATCAAAACGACGTTTGGAAAAAATTAATTTTAATATATTAAAACTTTTTGAAAACCGTAATAATCCTAGTAGTTTCGACAATTAGCGGATTTTACACTTTTTTTTATTGTATTTGTAAGCGAAGAGTCCTTTGAATTTCAAATTTCTCTAAACATTTCAACCAGCAACTTTGACAACTTTGTCGAAGAACACAATAACAATTTGTTCGTTGTTGTTATATTGTTGGTCTTGTTGTAGCTGATGCCACTACCTGTGTTATTGTGCCATGGCATATACACGCAAAGAAAAAATATGGTTACTATATTGTCACGGCAATAATAATATCTTCTCTCTAATAATAGTATATTCGTCGCAACCATAGTATTGTTTCTTGAATTTCATTTTGACATTAGTATGATTGCGACAATATTAATATTGTTGAAATGTAACAATAGTATTATAGTCAAATTTAAAAATGAAACTATGGTAGCAGCAACAATATAAATATGGTTGGTGCGACAAAAATATTGTTTTTTGGGTTTTTTTGTTAATAATATGATTACAGCAATCATACTTCATGATTGTAATTTTTCTTAAATTGAATATGGGTTTTACAACAATGTTACTGTTACGAATCTTATGAAATAATAATCGAAATTAAAATTTTCCAAAAAACTGCTTTGTATTTGTTTAACTGAAATATTTTTAATATAAAAGCTTTAGTTTTTTTAAATGGATTTTTTCTACTGTTTAATAAACACAATGTATTTTTAATTTATTTACTTAATGAAAACCTCTATTGTTGACAACATAACCCAATCCTAAATAAATAAATAGTTTTGAGGAACATAGTATGGTTGAGCGGATCATACTATGGTTGCGTGTGAACCATACTATGTTTGTTAGGATCATACTATGGTTGTATGTCAAACATACTATTGTTGTGAGGATCATAATATGGATCATATTATGATCCTCATAGTATGATTGAGTTGGATCATGCTATCGTTGTGTGTGAACCATACTATGGTTCTTGGGATCATACTATGGTTGTATGTCAAATATGCTATTGTTGTGAAGATCATAATATGGTTGCGGGGATCATAGTATGGTTGAGTGTGAATCATACTATGGTTGTATGTCAAACATACTATTGTTGTGAGGATCATAATATGGTTGCGGGGATCATAGTATGGTTGAGTGTGAATCATACTATGGTTGTGAGGATCATATTATGGTTGTGTGCAAATCATACTATTGTTGTAAGGATCATAATATTGTTGTGCCACAACCATATACCCAACGATAGTATGATGCCCTTCGAATATTGTCACCCGAGCCATACTTTTTTCTGCGTGTACAGACTAGAGAAGTCTAGTAGCTTGTCCATACAAAATAGATAAATAATTGTCAGGTTACATTTTTGTATAAACAGAAGACACCAGAAAAAAAGAGTTACAGCGTTCAGACAAAGCAATGATGGATATTATCTTAAATTCGACAATTTTAGTTGTTGCCCTACTTTTATCCAGAAAAGGGAAATGTCGCTTAAGATGGCTTTTTTCTGTCTTTTCTAACTTATTCAGAAACCAGTTTGCAATGCCCCGGAGTTGTCGGTAATGGTTTTTCTTCAGCCGCTAAGTTAAATGGACTTCATACGGCAAAAGTCCTGGCTCAAAATTCTATAACTTGTTGTCTGCGAAAGGCTGAGTTCTTATGTTCGATTCGAAATTGACTGCCTCGAATGCTCCTTAATATTCTCGGCAACAGGGGATATGATACGAAAATTGGCTAATGGTTCACTTTACTAGTCGACTATACTTGGAAAGGGAAGGTAGATATGATATGCTACATAGATTCTACGAATTTTTAATTAATTTTTATTCGGATTCTCCATTTAATGGGATCATTGAAATAGAGTGATAGATTCTAAAATCGAAACTAGCATATATTGTTTTCAATTAAATATATATATTAAAATTTTATAGAATACTAATTATAAAACTATAAAATTCTTCATGTCAATATTGAAAAATAGTCATATAACAAACATATTCGTAGATTGGATATATTTCTTTCAAAAAAAAGTTAATTGGAGCAGCAATATTATTATTAATAAAATCTGTTACCAGAGAATGTCATCAAATATATGAAAATTAAAATAAATCAATTTCTTCAAAGTTACTGATTAAGTTCAAACCTCCATACTATAAGTATATGGTCCAACTAAACGAGGGTATATAATAAGGCACTCATAGCTCGCTGTGGTAGATTTAAACAATTATGTTAAATATAAATTGTAGAGCAGGACTCTCAATCGGTAGGAAATATTCAATGGTAGCTTTATAAAAATATGGTCTAATTTCACTAAAATCGCTCATTACGATTTCTGCGAAATTGGGAAGCAGCATTATTTGCATTACATTGCTCTGTTATTAGTGCTAAGATTTTAAATGGATCAAGGCAAGTGGTTGGAGTTTAATTTAAAAATATAAATATTATATAAATATATTGAAATCAAACTGTTAACATAATAACAAATCTAATCAAATTCAGAGGATATAAAATATTTAAAAAGACAACAGAATTAATTGAAAACAAAACATTCATTAACCAGGATTTAATAAAATCTTCAAAAAGTCATACTGTGCAATTTCCTTTATTAAAACAATTTGCTTACCAAATTTTTATAATCGTAATAACTTGATGTACATTAAAGGAACAACTTTACTAATTTCACATTTTCTATTCTCTCTTTTTAGGTATGTATGTTTTGTGATTTAAATCGCCCCAACTCTACCCAGTTTAGATGTCTAGATGTAAGTAGATTTTTATGTTTAATCTAAAATTATCACGATTTTCAACCAATAACAACACCTCCTCCTTCGTACTGCTTGACAACATCCTTGTTACTTAAAAACTTGGCGTTTTTTTATACTCGTATCTAAGACCAAAACATTTTTCCGCATTTCTTTATTATACCCACTTTCAAAAACTCAACATCACGCAAATTTCAGATCCATTTTGGTTAGTTGTTTGCTGTTCCAAGGATATTTATCCCCAATTCGTTTTGAAACTCAATTTCTGTTTTCTTCACGTTTTCCATGTTCTTTATGTCGTTCTTACCCACCAGCCAAGCCAGTAAGTACGTGATGTTTATCAAACCAAGCGAAAGAGAAGAAAACCGGAATAAAGTCAAATCGTTATAAAATTTACTTTGTTTATTATCCAAGAAACGGGACGAACAAAAGGAGGGAATTTTGTACTTATTGCAAATATGCGCCATATTGCAGTAAAATAAAGTACTTTTCAAGGGGAGTCCCATGGAGACCCATGGTAGGCAGGCAAAGGTGTAGTGGGCTGGGGCTTGAACCGTAGCAAGCTTCTTAAGGATTTGCTTGCCTCAAGTAGTTGTGGCGCAAAGGATATTAATGTAATGTAAACAAACATAAAATATAAAAAAGGACCACCACCATCAGCGCCGCCATCGCCGACCCTCCTCTAAACGTTGATTACGACGATGATGATGATGTGGTATAACACGTGATTTGCAACATGAAATGTTGAACGTAACAAACGAAGCCGTCGCCATCGACGTCGCCGCCTATTCGGTTGGGTGAGAAGAATGAATAAAAATCATTTTCGACCACAATTTTTATTAGACGTGATTGTTTGCTTGCCTTTTTCGTTTTTCGACTTTGACGAGTCCGCCTTTATTAAACATCAAATATTTAATGAAATTATGACGCGATAATGGATTTTTGCGGAATGCTGTTGAAAATGGCAATCTATGCAGATTAAGAATTCATAAACAAAAATTTGTAATAAGGCAGGCAAGACTTAAAGCTCTCCACAAATTTGAAATACAGCTGATGAGCTAGGGGTTGGCAAATTGAATTCTCTTTCCAAAATCTGTACTCAGTTTTTTTTGTTATTGCAATGCTTTAATGTTCAAAAAGCAGTTCATCTTTGTAAATCTAATAGCTTCCTTCTTTAGACTATATTTTGTTGGTACAGAATATACAAATTTAGGAACTTTACACTGAAAAAATCAAGCATAAATAAAGCATTTAAAAATGCCAGTAAGGTTGTCCAAGCCCAATCATAAAAACCCCACTTCATGGCTTCGCCATTAAAATGGGTGAAATATCTTTTATCATCTTGGCTTAAAAATCAGTCTTTTTCTAATTCGTTGTGAAATTAACCTTGGTTTAAGTATCAAACATCCATATTTACTCCTGCTTGACTCTTTTGACAATATGGAAACTAGTCTATAATTGGATATCAGTCTGCTTTTAAACCAAATTTTTTAAATCGTACACGCAGAAAAAAAGTATGGTTGTGGTGACAATATTCGAAGAGGATAATACTATTGTTGGGTATATGGTTGTGGTACAACAATATTTTGATCCTCACAACAATAGTATGATTCAAATACAACCATTCTATGATCCTCACAACAATAGTATGATTCACAGATAACCATACTATGATCCCCACAACCATAGTATGATTCACACTCAACCATACTATGATCTCTACAACCAAAGTATGATCCTCACAACCATAGCATGCTTCATATACAACCATAGTATGATCCTCACAACCATAGTATGATTCACACGCAACCATGTTATGATCCCTACAACCATAGTATGATCACACACAATTATACTATTATCCCCAATATAATTTATTAGAATTTGTTTAAGTTGTCGATAATAGATTTGATCCCCAATATTATTTATTAGTATTGGTTTAACTTGTCAACAATAGATTTGAATTATGAAAATTATTAAAAAAAATAAATTCAAAATAATAGGAGTGATTTATTTTACAGTAAAAAAATAAGTTAAAAAAAACGTAAAATTTAATTTCGCTAAAAAAGTACTATTATTGCATTAGGTCCGTACCAATAATATTTGTACTTAATAGCATATTTAAATGAAGAAAATTTACAATCATACAGTATGATTGCTGTAATCATACTATTGTTAACATAAAACGCAAAACACAATACTTTTGTCGCACCAACCATATTTATAGTGTTGCTATAACCATATTTTCATTTTTAAATTTGGCAATAATACTATTGTTACATTTCAACAATATTTATTTTGCTGCAATTATACTATTGTCAAAAATAAATTCAGTTAACAATGCTATGGTTGCGACGAACATACTTTTATTGCGGAGAACATATTAATATTGCCGTGACCATGTAGTAACCATGTTTTTTCTCTGCGTGTAGTGCAATTAAAAATAAATTCACGAGCAACACCCAGAACCAATGTAATAGTCCTATGACAAATTAAACCGATCGTTTTAAAATTATTATATAAATTGATTAAGAAATGTCGTTTATCCTATTCTTGCAATAAGAGTGTATTTCACAATTATGATCTAATCAGAATGAAACTTTGAACTTTGAAAGCCGCTATTAAAATAATAATAAGGTCTCTATTGAACTTAGAGTGGGCCGACGTGATGGAAGTTTGCAGGACTATCATGCCAGTTAAGCCGTTTTCAACACCGGGGAAGAACATCTAACAATTTTTTAGCGGTGGGATTCCACGAGTAAGAGATTTATTTCAAATTCACATTTAAACTTCTCTAAAAAAAGGCGTAAGCCGAAAGCGTAAGGTCCTGGAAAGTGAATATAAGAACTGAATTGCGCAAAGCTCACTGATTAAAGAGAAGTTCCCCCTTGTTCCTTATTGGGATAGGGCCGTACTGAAGTAAATAAGTATTGAACTTAGAAGAAATCGGTCCATGTTCTGATATGTTCCCGAAACAAATGTATCGGGTGATCAATCTAAAGGTATTTTTTTTTAAATAAAAAAAAATTCAACAAATCAAATAAAATGTGGAATATTTGTGGTTCTTTCGAAAGGACATTTTAAGCCATTTATTTTTTAAATATAATTTTCTTAAAATGTTGGCCCCAACTACGCTTCAGGGTGTCCATTCTGGGAGTCAAATTTTGGATGAATTGTTCGAGCATTTCGACTGGTATGGCTTTAACGACACGCGTAATGTTGGTTTCCAAAACCTGAATCGTAGCTGGTTTGTTAGCATAGAATTTGGACTTTGCGTAGCCCCAAAGATAAAAATTCTATAGCTGTGATATTACACGATCTAGGCGGTCTACTCAGCTGCCCAAAACGTGAAATTGGCTGCTCTTCGTAATGACCTCTTAATAGATCCATTGCTTGAGCAGCTGTATGGCAAGTGGAGCCGTCCTGTTAAATCCAAATGTCGTTAAGATTTCGGGCTTCAATTTCAGGAAGCAAAAAGTACGATATCAAGGCGCGTTATCGAGCTCCATTCACGGTTACGTTCTGACCATTATCATATTTGAAAAAATAGGGACCGATTATTCCTCCAGCCCATAAACCGCACCAGACTGTGGTTATCTTTGGGTATAATGGCACCTCTTGAACCTCTTATGGTTGCTCTTCAGCCAAAATGTGGCAATTATGTTTATTGACTTTGTCGTTGAGCCAGAAATTTGCCATATCACTGAACAAAATTGTGGTCGAAAACAGTTTTCTTACCGAACGCTCATGTCCATTATACAGTTGCACAATTTTGAGACGTTGTTTCAGTGTAAGTCTTTCAATGATGAAATGGCAAACAATACTGAAAAAAATGAAAGTTGAACACAACTCAGTTGAAATCCGAACGTTAGTTCGTGCTCTAAAATGTTTGATACATAAAATACTTATAAAATAAATCAAATATTAACTATATTTCCCTAAGGTTTAATTAAGCAAAGTTTAAACAATCTTAAGTCAAGTCGGAAGAAAAACTAAATTGTCGAATTTCAGCATTTGTTCTACTTTTAGTACAACCTACGTTTTGGTTATAAGTGCCATAATATTATCATAGCTACCATCTTATAGTACGCCAGGCCAAATATCCAACAAGATTGTTAACATTTTGTGATCGAAACCGTACGAACTGAGTGTCAACAGATGTTTTCTCTGAATGTATAAAATCTTATAGACGCCTCCATTCGATTTTAGCCTTTTCCTTTTTGTTGAAAATTTTAATTTGAATATTTTATGTCAAACTCAAATATGAATCCTATACCCTTTTTGAGTCCTGTAAAATTTGCAGACCGACACATTTACTGCAAGAATGATGTGCGTTTCCACTCCTGCCCTGACAGAGTTAAAAGGTACGTTGGAAATCGTCTTTACTCATTACTCCCTTTTACATCTCTGTGAAATGACTTTTCACCTTTGATTTCTTTTGTGAATGGCAACATAATCAGTTCCCCCCGTGTGCTTAGCATGCAAAACTTCATGTTTAATGCAAGTCATAAATAATCGTTGCCAAACGAATTGGGTGAAGTTGAAAGCGTACTAGCAAACCAACTACTCACTCACCCCGGCTCCGGCTTCCCCCGCCGCCAAAGAGATTTTCCAGCTAATGACTTAGCAAAACTGAAAGAAACGAAAACATGAGGGAAAAACAAAACCACAAACAAACAATGAAAATCAATATTTTTGCGATTATAAAGCAATTTTGAGAAAATCAAAAATGCATCAAATCCGACAAATGCTAGCAAAGTCCCTGCAGAGGGCGTTGTGAAGTCAGAGTAAAAAGAAGTGAAACATACTTTGTAAAATTAAACTTTTGCGTTTTCTTTGTTTTTTGGAGAATATTTTGATGAAGAATTTTCTCTGTTCCATCTAAATATTTGGCCAGTTGGCGTGGCTGCTCTAATGGCGCATTACGTTGAAGAAGGTGCGCCGGTTTATGAGATTTGCCAACGTTGTTTTGGTTTGAAGGGGGTTACGGCAAGTCGCAGTCATGACTTAACCGAATAAAACATTAAGGCCCCTAGTTTGTTCGGTTGCTCATTGCAAAGCAATCAGTGCAACGGAAAAAAATAAAATAAAGTAAAAACTGCACTCCTTGTTTGCTCACTGCTGACATGGGTCAGGCAGTGCCGAAAAGGAAACTACTGTTTGTGGCGGTAAGAACTCGCACCACTGGGCGTTTAAATTGAAGAATAAATATTTTTTGAAATTCCCACAATGTTGCAAAGTGAGTGAGACTCCCGTTGATGACTACAATCGAAATCATTGAAGCGTAGTAAAGCCTCGACATGCGTTTTGCCCACCTTGGGAAAAACAATGTAAGATGTCAGTTTAAATTGAGTTGATGGTGATGCCCTACAGTAGGACGTAGCGGTTCTTAAGTTATCCGAGCGACTTGCCATGGTTCGAAGGCAAGTGTGCTTGACTATCACACAAGTAGTCCAAAATCAATGCTGCTTAGAGAAATTTACAAGACTTAAATAAAAGCGTAAGAAAATAATCTCTCAAGCCTAGTAAAAGCTTCCTTAACTGCTCAGTACAGAACGGATGCATGAGGTATTAAAAAAAGAATTTTAGCAAGTGCAGCGTATCTATTTCTTAGACGTTGTCCAAAGTGTGATGGAGTGAATTTTGGAAATCTTGATTACAAATATAAACTCCATACGTACAAAGTTTTCCAAATACAGGTTTGTTTTTGAAAGTACAATTAAGTGTAAATGTTTATTAGGATAGTAAGAAAAAACTTTCCAATCAATTATAGAATACAGCTTCGTTCAAGTGGCTGCCTTGTCTGGCTTTGCAGTAGCGCATTCTGTCACTCCAATTTCCCAAGAACTTTTTGATGGTTTCGGGCTGTAGCTCACAGATTACTTGGATAATTCTTAGCACATGTTAATCTGACTGTCTGCATTAAGTTCTACACCAAGGATTCTTTCTATGCCACCTTCAATATAAAGGTTAATCCTATCGCGATGACTTTTCTTCTTGCAGAGGACCTCTGGGTTTGCCTAATAGGATGCAATTATCCCATCTCGCTCTGCGGTCAATCAATAGATGTTTTCAAGATGAAATACGAGTACACCTGTTTATACTATTTTTACTAAACAGCACCCTCACTCTCCTTTAGACACAATCGATCAACTCCAAGACGATCGTGGCCCAAATGTAAGAGCTGTATTTCCTACTTTTAGAACGAAATTCGCAGCTCCATATTCTGCATACAGGCTACATTTACAGTGTCATTGTGCATATGCCCGCTATAGGGTATCGGAGAAATATATGCAACACTTAGTGGCAAGCAAAATACCCAACACACATTCCTCGCCGCCAAATGATGTTACACTTCAAAGTGTTCACGTAATAAGCAAATACGAGTACGAACAAACATGCTCTTGTACTGGGCAGCGGCGAGAAAAAGTAAAGGAAGACCGGAGAGAAAATGTCATTAAAATTGCTCTTCATAAATCACCGAAAAGAACACAAACCGAACATGTTGCAACATAACCTCATTTCACGGTCTATGAACTTTTACAACACTTCATTCCAACTCGAAAACACACGCACGTACGCATCTCCTACCAAGTCCTTTTTGCTTCAAACATTTACCAGAAGTAAGTAAAGGCCATGCTTAAACAATTCCACAAAACCATGAACAATACCCAAAAACCGCTCAAGTCGTGTTGGCTTACACTGGCTACCACTGCTCGCCTTCCTACCCTACGGACTCCTTTGAGAGGTTAGACTGCGTGCCGTACTGTCTGTCTGGTCACTTGTTTGCATTGACGGAGGCATGCTGGACTCATGATGCATTTGATCAGTATGTGGTTCTTGACGATGCTACCGATGCTGGGGCGGCTGTCGTTGCTGTTGCTGCTGCTCCATCGCATCTGTCTTCTTTTACATGGTCCGCAAATTGTGCTTGAATGTATCAAAATCTTAATGCAACAAATTTCATGATACGATTTCCTAAAGATGGATGATGATGGTCGTTTGCGACTGGAGTCTCTGGTGTTCACATTCAGCTCTTGTCTTTGGTTGTTATTGCCGAATTCATATCAATTCGAATCCGGAATCTTTGTACATTTTCCAAATTGTATTGAAAATGAGTTTTGATAACCAAAACTCACACAACAAACGGAACAGAAGCAAAGGGAGAGAAACAACAAAAATCCAAATCGAATAAATGTCATTTGTTCTGGTTCTGTTTGCAATTTTCGGTTTCATTTTTTGTACAACCACACACTGCAAATTTACTACCCGCTCCCCAATGAAAACAACTGCAATACGAAATGTTAAGAGTTCACCAAACGATTTGTTTTGAATTTGTGTTCTACGTACGTGCAGTAAACCTCTTGTTAAGTGTGAGCTTGTTCAGTTACACCTTTGTTTATTGCAAATCTTATCAAGTGATTGTCATCGTCACCATCATCATCGATGCCACGATGATGATGTTTGCGAAAATGTTATTGCTGCAAAGGATTTCCATTCAAATTTTCAAAGGGATTTGTGTTGGATAAAATAAAAATCTATGTTTATTTGCTACTCAAATACACTGTGGGCTGAATAGGCATTTTTGAAACAAAATAACTGATGGTATTACAAAAATCATTTCAATCCGGGTGTAGTAAATTGAATCTCGCACGTTATTATAAAGGATTATCCATCTAGAGGTATTTTTCAGAACAAAAAAAATATACAAATTCAAAGCAAGTGTGGAATCTTTTTTGGTAATTTAAAGCTCATTTTATGGCATTCATTTTTTGAAAATAATTACCTTCAAATGCTGGTAACCGTATTATGGAAATAAGCGTTCGGTGAGAAACAGGAAGATCAGCTGTTTCGACCAAACTTTTGTTCAGTGTTGAGGCCCATTTCTGGCTCACCGGCAAAGTCAATAAACAAAGTTGCCGCATTTGGGCTGAAGAGCAACAAGAAGAGGTTCAAGAAGTGCCAATATACCCAGAGAAAATCACGGTTTGGTGCGGTTTATAAGCTGGCGGAATCATTGGTGCATATTTTTTCAAAAATGTTGATGGCCATGATATCGATCTTTATGCTACCTGAACTTGAAGCCCGTAACACTAAGTTTCAAGAGCTGGTTCCTTGGTTTCAACAGGACGGTGCCACTGGCCATACAGCTGCTCAAACAATGGACCTATTAAGAGGTCATTTCGAAAAGCAGCTAATTTCACGTTTCGAACAGGTGAGTTGGCCGCCTAAATCGAGTGATATCACACCTTTAGACATTTTTCTTTGGGGTTACGTAAAGTCCAAAGTCTATTCTGACAAACCAGCTACGATTCAGGTTTTGATAGCCAAAATTACGCGTGTCATTAAAGCCATACCGGTCGAAATGCTCGAACGAGTCATCCAAAATTGGACCCTTAGAACGTAAACTCTGAGGCGTAGTTGCGGCCAACATTTGAAGAAATTATATTCAAAAAATAAATGCCATAAAATGTCCTTTCAAAATACCAATAACGATTCCACACTTCATTTGAATTTTTATATTTTTTTTGTTCTGAAAAATACCACTAGATGGATCACCCTATATAAGCTGGTGGTATACAACTTAAAAAAGATGTTAAAAAAACTCAAATTTGAGCCGTATTTGTTTAAATTTCCAATCTACAGTTAAACTTCTATAACTCGAACTAGAGACTTTCCATCATAATTTGTTTTTTATTATTTAGAAAAGATTACAATTAATTGGATTTATTCATTTTTATTTTGTACTGTTGCACTAACTTGATCTAGACTCTAGAATGCAATAAAATCGCTTGCTGCGAAGAAGGGTTTGTTTTTCTATTTAAAAATAAACTTGTTTAAGAGCTTAAGTCTGGCATGGCCGACTTCATTTCAACCTTCGGTTGTAGATGTACGAAAATCCAATTGTAAACTGGTTATGGAACCCCTTAAATTCACCCAAATTTAAAATAAAAGTTTATAATTGGATTTGAATAAAAATTGTATTTTTTGTTGGTTTCCATATGTTAATGTCAACTAAATTTAGTCAAACTGCAAATATAATTTTATTTTTGTCTTCGTTACTTTTTAGTTATTTTAAAGACATATGTCCATGTATGTTGGAAGCTATTTTTTGGGCTTAAATAATCCAAATCGCTCCAAGCTTGGTTTTTTGCCCATCGTCATATACTATATCAAATTTGATCCATATCGGAATAAATATTGATGCTTTGAGTGGTTAAGTATGTTTCTTTGGAATCTTTGTACTTGGGCTACATCAAAACGTGAATCATTATGACCCATTTTAATCTAAGCTGATTACTGATCGATCGTAAAGAACTGTGCAAAATTCTATCAAGATGGATGCAATATGATGCTTCTATAGTTAAAGACATAAAATGAACATATGTGTTTGGGAGCTATATCTAAATCTATACCGCTTTCCTCAAATTGCAATAACTTTCGTCTTTGGTTCAAAACACTAACTTGCGCTTAATATAGAAAAGATGTAAATGTGGCTTCAAGAGCTTAAACCTAAAACTGATAAACATAATATGTTTGTGAGAGCTATATCAAAAACGCATCACTTCAGTAGCGCCTGTACTTGGTCCAAAAAACTTATTTCTGCCAAATTTTAAAGAAAAATGGACATGATTTACGTTCGGACAGACGATCGGACGAACCTCATTAAATCGAATCAATTGGTGATTCTGGCCGATCGGTATCCTTAAAGGTGGGTCTAGCTCAAATATTTCTTACGCATTCCGCAAGTAAAATTATGAATTTTCTCTGATTTTACATTCAACAACAATTAACCGAATAACCCGACAGCAAAAAACAAAGTAATCGGACAGCAAAAAACCGGGTAGATCGACTTGTCGTGTTTTACCTATTTTTGAGAAACCGACTATCGGTTTTAGACATAAAAACCGGAATTGATTTTCGCTTTTAGACATTCTAACGTTATATATATGTAAGACTCATTCTAGTTATAAAAAATGCTATTTAAACGCAAACCCAACCAAAAAAAAAAATACACTCAAACGTAAATAGTATTTTTGAGATTACGAGTTGCTTCTGAAAGTATTTTTGAACGGAAAAAAATTGGACACACAATTTTTTTTCAAACTCTGTGAAACCGAAAAATTCGATCTAATGAAGTTTGTGCCTTTTTTTTCAAGTAATAGAGAAATTTAAGTTATGGAAGTTTGAGTTAAAGCAGTATAACTAAACGACAGTTGTGCCATTTGCGATGCTGCCACTAGATGTACTTCGACACAAAGAAAATTCGACTCATAGGTGTTCCACTTTACTTACAATGTTTATGCCATGGTTCTATATTAATATATTAGAAAGGGTTTGTAAAATCGGATCATTTTATGTACATTTGTAAGGTAATCATAACTTTATATGATATTCATGACAAATAATATAAAAGTAAGAGCCGGGGTTTTAAACAAGCAAATACTTTTTTAAATCCGAAAATCTGGTTCAGAAAAAGCAAACATCCGGTATAAAAAACCCTGATCGATTCAGAAACGCTATCTGATTCCACTGATTCTGTCCCTCCATCTTTCGTTTTAAAGTAAAGGATCGACCAAATACAAAGTTTCTTGTCAAATGTGCAATAAAATACCAAAATTGTATTAGTAAGAACAAAAATTCCCTGTAATTGTGAAAAGAATTCGTTCAAGTGACTGTCTAGGGCCTTCATAGCAGCGCATTCTGTCATTTAAATTTTCAAGATCTTTTTGGTGGTTTTCAGCAGGATATCACGAATCTCAGATGATATTGGCCTTAAATGCTTGAATCGTTTCTGGATTGTTGCTATACCATCGACCCTTCACAGTTCCCAAAGCCCAATGGGGTCAAATCGCAGCACCATGACGGCCATTTGACATCGCCAAGAAGGCTGATAAAACGATTTTGACATTTGAAGGATTTTAGGCACGCCATAAATTAATTAAAATCTGCATAATCCCAGTTCAAATGTTTGTTGAATGTTTGAGCAGATTAAATCACAAGTGAAATTGTATCATCCAATCGTTTTTAATGAGTTTGGTTTGGTTTGAAATTTTACTCTATTCTTTAGCTAATTTTTCACGCATACTAACCCATAAATATACGAGTAATTGTGTTACAAATCTCGCACATTTTCGCATTTGCTCACACTTTTTTCAATTCGTTTAATGTTTTAATATTAAATTTACATCAAACTTTTTTTCTCTCCCTCTGCTCAGTTCAGAGCTGATTCTTCTCCATATCGAAAAATATCCTTAGGCCTTAATAACAGCACAACAACAAATAAACAAGAGTGTTTTTTCCTTTCCACCACCCGCCCCCAAAAAAAACGCAGCACAAAAACATGTTGCCATATCTCGAAAAACAACAAGCCTAGAGTATGGGCGATGTAAAGGAACAACCAAAAAAAATAATACGAAGAATACTTAACATCCTGTCGCTGTCTAACGATAAAAAAAACTGTTTTTAAACGTGGCACATTTCTGCCTTAAGCCATATTAAATAACCAGAAATGAAAAGGAGCAAAAAAATGAAAATACTCTGTTTTTTCGGGTAGCTTGCCCTGTCGTCTTTGCCTCCCTATGGTTCCCAACATCCTCCACAGCCTAGGCTCAGCTCCCCTTCGAACGAAACTAAAATCAAAATAGAAGGAAAGCAAACATTTAGATCGCAGGGATGTAGGGATGTGCGGATGTCGTACATACCATGCAAAGTTATATAAAATGAGTGTTCATAAAATCAATGAGGCTAAATGAAATTGTTTTATTGGGCGTAATGTCTTTATGACCTTAACAGGAAAATAAATGAGAATATAAAATGAAAGGAGCGGAAACATTACCGAAGGCATTAACAAATGTAAAATGTACCAAAGAAAGACGATAGTACTTTCGGCACGGGTAGACTCTTTATGTTTGGTAGATCAGCAAATATCGTAGCGGTTGCAACAAATCACATAGTTTGTGGTTACTTCAAATAGCTATAAATGAAAATAAATTTATTAGAGATTTGACGCTGATTTTTGGCACATATGGTGTTGGCATAGATCGAAACAAATTCAGGGGGAAAAGTGGGCGGTCCAAAGGACCCTTTAAAATTAAGAACCGATAGTTACAAAATTTTAACAGGATATTATCAAAGACAAGGCAGTTATTCTAGACTATACTATGGTAAAGTTAGATGAGGGCTCGTGGACCCGTCCACACAAGATGACGATGCTATTTGATACATATGATGCTGGCAGCGATCGAAACACATCCTGGCGGTGTCTCGTCCCCTTAAGGAAATTTTCTTATTGGACCGGAATCCACTTTTTTACTACTCACCTTGATGTCCAAATAGGCCCAGATGGAATACGAGGGTTGCTATGTATATTTCGGGTCCTGACAATACTAGTGTTCCCAGATGCAAACTGGAACTTCTATTGGAAACTTTGACATTTTCAGCATAACTTCACTTAGAACGTTTTGTCATTTGAGGGCGAATTGCTTTTTTTACAGTGTGTTGAAAAATTCACCTCAGTCATAAAAATGGAATTATCCCGTGAATATTTTCACGCGATGATTTTTTACGATTTTCGGCATGGGTTATCGAGACAAGAGTGTTTAAATCAACTTGTTTCGATTTTTAGCGATGAAGCACCATCAAAAACCACTGTTAATCGCTGGTGCCAAGAGTTCAGTCTCAGACGCCGTTCGCTCCAGGATGAATTTCGTGAAGGACGTCCAACTTCGGTCACTTTGCCAGAAACCATCGATGCTGTGCGTGAACTGATTAAGCAAGACCGACAAGTGACATACCGTGAAAGTAAGGCATCCTTGGGCATTAGTATGACAAGAATCAATAATATTGCATGTTCATTTGGCCGTGAAAAAAAATTTGTTCTCGTTGGATCCCACAATTTGACGAAGACTCAAAAAAGGCTTGTATGGATTGGTGCAAAGAGATGCTGAAAAAGTATACCTGTGGTAGCTTAAAGGCAGTGTATAACATTCTCACAGGTGACGAATCATGGATCAATGCATATGAACCCGAAACAAAACAGCAATCGACCGTATGGGTCTAACAAAAGTTGTTCGTGGAAAAAGTGCATCGAAGCAAATGATTGCGTTTGTTTTCGGTATAAACGGCCATGTTGCTACAGTGCCTTTAGTGGAACGTAGGACGGGACGGTCAATTCTGAGTGGTCTACAACCAACTGTTTGCCAATAGTGTTCGAAGAAATGAGGAAAGATAATAAGAGAAAACGGATCGTTTTGCATTACGACAATGCGAGCTCTCACACGTCAGCTGAAACTATGAGCTATTTGACCACTCAAAAAGTCGAATTGTTGGCCCATCCACCGTGCTGTCCTAATTTAGCACTCAAAGTGTTCTTTTATTCCCTAGCATCAAGAAAAAAATGCGTGGTCAACGTTTTTCATCGCCCGAAGCAGCTGTTAAAGCGTTCAAAAATCAGGTTTTGGAGGGGAAAAAGTTCTTCGAAAATTGGCATGCAAAAGTGGAGAATATTTTGAAAAACAATAAAACCATTTACAATGATTAATTATTGTGTTTTTGTTGCCGGACCCGAAATATAAATAGCAACCCTCGTAGTCCATCGGATTTGCATCTGGCGAATTCGGTACCCATTGTGTGGACAAAATGAAGTGTGGAACATGGTATTTTAAATACTGTTGGTTCACACAATCTTTATGAGATGGTGTCCTATCTTGTGGGATCATCTAACGTCATGAAGCAGATTCTATAATATTTTTCGGATTATCTTTGGCATCAGACTCGATGAAAACGATTGGCAATCCCACTGTTCTATGGACCGGATTGACGTGAAGAGCAATTCATCGGCCAAGGGCTGTCAACCTGGCACAAAGTTACCGCTACTACAACAACAACACCGATTGGACAGCATCGATCAGTGGTCTCAGCTACTCATACCATTACTTGAGATGTCGAATTACTTCGGGTTCTTAGGCTCAAATTTTTGGCAGTGCATGTAGTTAAGTATAACAATTAAAAAATCTGACCTGATTAGATTGTGAAGTAATTTCATCTTTCAAAATTAATAATAAGAAATGATCAAAAAAATAAGCCAAAAGATAATTTTGAGAGTTTATACAAGTTTTTTTTCATTTCACAATGCTTGGAAATTCGCCGCATTCGTCGTGTAAGCGTAACGACTCCTTTGCTCTTTCGAGTCTAAGTTTTACTGCTTTGGTTAAAGATAGTCTGCCTTTTGAAACATGAAGGGGTTTACCTTTAGCTTATTTTTGAGTAAGCATTTGATGCCTTGCTGGGATATTTTGCGTTCTTTGGCCATTTGATTACCACTACGACCCGGATTTCGTTAAAGTCGAGCCTTTATATTTCGAACCATTTCATGTGATGTTGCGTTTTTTTACGTTCCACACTATAGCGTTTGGCAATGCTGCCTGTATAATTATAAAGATTTATGGTGCGATACATAAACATTTTATTCTTTTTAAAGTGACTCAACTTTCAAACAAAGCAGGTTGTGATTTTCCGACCAATTATAATGCGGCACACTCTTACGTTTAAATTTCATTTCGAATTACTTTTGTACTTAGATGCAAATTCTTGTGGTAGCTTGTAAATTAGTTAAACTGCTGGCAAAGTAAAAAATTTATTAAAAAAAATACTATAAGCGAGTAAAGCCCGAGCTCGCTTTAACTCGCTAAAGGTTATTCTTCTATTCCTTTACTCACAAGACAAAATTATTTCTTCATTCTTATACAAGGTGCGAAGTTTTCGCGTAAGCGACCTCATAAGCCAGTTGCCAATAGAACTCGACCATTATCAGTTTGCTAGTATTTCCAATGTTAAATTGGTAACACTTCAATCGCCTAGCCCTGTTTGTACGGATCAAACCAGGCTTTTGTGGGTTGTATCCTTAGTTTCGCTAGCTGCCACAATTCATCCAAACAAACTTCCTATCAATGCGCAGAGATAAAGGACCAAAGCATCTAGGTGGATGGACTAAGTAGAAGTAGACATCAATATAGTAAGTAAATTAAATTGCAGACATTACGTACTTGAACCAAGGAGGCCATTGCTTAAGCGTAGATCCAAGGACGTCCGACAACAATAGGAGGATGGTATTCCATTCTCGAAGAGCCATTGTTGTAGTCACTTACGCAAAGCCACCTCATGGTACGTCATCTACGTCGGAGGTGTCATTTGGAATTGGTTTTTCGAGATTTCTGAGTTCCGAATAGTTTCTGTAAAAGGTAAGCGCCTCAAGAACAATGCGGTTTTAGTTGAGAAACTTGCTGAAATTGCAACTGGAGGTCATGCGATTCCAACAGTGCAGAAGCCAAAGACTGTAGGATCTCGCAAAGAAAATGTCCGGCATAATTGGGAGACTAACTAAAAATGCGGTTAAAGTCGTTGTAGAAGTTGTAAACTTATAATTGGGGGATAGGGTATCTCACGGTGAGCGCTTAGCAATTTTCCCTCGTGTTCACGCGACTCGATACTCCTCTACTGTGTTCTCTGAGATGACGTACAGTCTCTACCTAACCTAGCCAAGCCAACCATTTAGGAGAGGGTCAGCATTGAGATCTAATTGCCAGAATACCGTCTAATATTTTAAACCGAGTAATCAAAATTCGGACCGACCTCTAGTGGTTGGCCGCCATAGTGTAGTTGTACGACAAGCATACAAGTTAACTCAGGTTCAAATCTGGTTAAGAACATTTTCATTTTTTTTGCGGTGGGATCTGTGTATCCGTTTTAAGGCCATTTCAAAAATGCGATATTTCGCATAAATTTGCATAAATAAAGTGCAATGTGATATCTCACACCCTTTTCACTCTGTACTGTATAAAGTCAGCGCTTGAACGATATCACAAACTTAGCATACATTCCAGGCAATGATGGGAATACCACCAGAAATAGAGAAATATTAAAATAGTAAATTCGAATGATCCTACCGAATTGATAACAGCCAACCTACTCAATCTAATTGAATTGCAATTGAAAACAAATATTCACCAAATTCGTGCACCCCCGCTCCTTTTTGCTCAATAGAAATTACCATAAATTGTTGTAATTTTTCAAGGCTCTAAAACAAAAAGTATGGCCCCGACAAAAAATTAATTTCATTTAATAGGTTTTTCTTTCGCCTACACTTCCCTATAGCCGAGTGGTAATTGCACAGTTTCTTTTTGCCGTTTGTCTCGCACTCTGCGTCTGGAAGTAGTCCTCGATGTCGTTTGTTTTTGCGAAACGCAGAAAAGCATCATGTGTTTCCAGTCCCCCCGTCCGGAAATTAATGAGATTGTATTGTATTTTGGGTATTGTCTTATTTGACATTCCCTTTGTTGTGTGCTTCGTTTCGGCTTGTGTGTGTTTTAGTTCTTTCTTATTTTAGGATTAATGTTTACTCTTAATTTATCCTATATCGTTCGCATCAGCATCATCGTCATCGTCATCGCCATCAGTGGCATCCTGATATTTGTGTAAGGCAGTCACATATTCCTTGCGAGACGATCCCAGTGACTTTTGCAAATAATTGCCTGTGATGGGACGTGTGCGACATTAGTTCCCAACAACTACTCATGGCTACGTTTCTTCTTTAATTTTCCTTGACTTTTCATTAATTCTTCTGCTTACGGGGGAATTTGTGTGATGTCCTTTGGAGTTTTCCTTTTGGCTTTGTATGCTTTCTGCCATACATTTCCCATCTCAATTTCAATTGTTTTGCTGGGAATTAGTGTTAATTTATCTTTAGTATTTGTTTAAATTGTTTTATTTTTCGTCTGCTTCCTGCTATGGTTTGGCAGGACGATGACAAAGCCTACGTGAGGGGAATACGGGACAAGTGTCATGCGGCAGGAAGTTTGTGAAAACCCACAATACACCATTTGTGTGGGGGTGTGAGGTTAGGCGGGGGGATGGAAAAGACAACAATTGTTGATGAGCGGAAATGAAGTATGAAGTAAATTATAATTTCAAATTGATTAAAGCTACAAAGGCAAAACTTTAACACTTGAAATGTCCTTTCTGCGATAAAACCTTGAGGAGTTAATATCGCTAGAAAGTTTTCTGTTTCCCACGAAATGTTTCAATTATTGAAAGTTTTACAAAAAGTTCGATTAGTTTGCTAACATATTATAGAGGGCGTACGTTTGAGAGAATATATGAGAACGTGAAGGTGAAGAGATAACTAAATAGTTCAGGATTGGCAATTGAGTATAAATACAAACAGGATATAGTCCTATTTAGGTGCTGTAATAAGGACAAGCTTAGAAACGTGCTAAAGCCGGGCTACCTAAGATGGGAACAACATTTTCCTAATTCTGACTTGAACTTCCACACTGTGGTACAGGGTAATACAACGGATGTTTGAAACACCGTAACGAAAGGAAAAGAGGACTGTGTCGTTATAGCTATGCCTGCCTGTCCCTTTGTTGTCAAAATCAAAGTGCAAGTTGCCAATGTGAATCGTGAAGAACCAGATCATAGAAGATATTAGCATGGGCGGTACAAATTAGTCCCTCCCTGTCTTTTGGTTTGCCAATAGTGGTATTTGAATTTAACTCTGTTGTG
Organism: Hydrotaea diabolus; assembly: GCA_963513945.1. Taxonomy (NCBI): domain Eukaryota; kingdom Metazoa; phylum Arthropoda; class Insecta; order Diptera; family Muscidae; genus Hydrotaea; species Hydrotaea diabolus. The sequence goes on from OY740717.1 coordinate 210,792,303, forward strand.
TTTTGGCTAATTAGTCTCAAATACCAAGACTTGTGCAATACAGCATTTTATATTTTCAGACTTTACAAATAGGTTGTCTTACCATTGCTCAAACTGAGCATGATGCAAAGTTTTTCGGTGAGTTCTGTAACACACCCCTTCCAAGCCAATTTGTAAACCACCTACCGATAGATAGATTGAACAGATTGAACAAATTGAAAAATCGGTCGGATTAGCGATTTCCGTACACCCGTGTGACTGTTGAAAGCACGATAGCAATCAAACGAATCAACCTAGGATCCAGAAATTGTACACACCTGGTAGCTTATGGCCAAATGCTGTTCCGGATAGTAAATGGCCTACATTCGCTCAGCGGGGGGCAAAGTTTCCCTTTAAGGAATTAAAGGTACCGAGAAAGAAGTACACTCTTGAGTATTTGCTTTAAAAATCACTATTTTTTGTGGATATACGAGTACAATGTGTAAAATGAATACTTTTAGCTGCGACGCACTTAATTTCTCAAAAAAGAGCATAGTTGCTGGTCGTTTTGGCATAGGAGGCTCAATAAACGTCCCGCGTGGTCGAAACGGGCTGTCAGTAAAGATAATTTTGCCACGGTTCCAATTATTAATTCATTTGAGCTTTGGCGGAAGTAAGGGTAGGATTCATAAATCAAAGGGGCCCAAAAAACAGCCCATATTTGACGGAAATAAGGGTAGGATTCATGGTCGAAGGGGCAAGAAACAGGAAAACTTTTAATTTAAACTTAAAAAGTGGGCCATTTAAAATTTTAAATTTAAATTGACTTTAAAAAAGACCTGATATTTTTTCAAACTTATGCTTTTATTGGAATAGTTCAACTTTGCCATTTAATAAGAGAACACCATCCGATGTGTTTTCGCTTCTCCCAATGGGCTGGTGAATGTTTCGCAGGGGATGAAGAATTTTACCGACAAATCGTGTTTTCAGATGAAGCTCTTTTTCATCTCAGTGGCTTTGTCAATAGTCAAAATTACCACATATGTGACGCGCAAAATAGAAAGGGACCTAAGGGTAAAAACCAGTTTTGTTCAGGAGAGCCATTTTAAAGATTTAAATACGTGTATCTTTGGTGTGCCATCACTTTCATAAAACGCGCATATCTCTGGGAGGGAATACTTTTGGGCCATGGGATCGGTCTCATTCGATGCTCAGATGTTGTCCGCATCAAAAAAAAGTGAAAATTGATTTTTTTACCCTTAGGTCCCTTTCTATATGCGCTGTCACATATGGGTTTATGAGATGTCACACGTGACTAATGAAAAGCCAATGCATCCACAACGAGTCGAAGGCTGGTGTGGTTTTTGGGCTAGCGGCATCATTAGGCCATTTCTTTCCAAAAATAAGCAAGGAGCCGCCGTGATCATAAATGTTGAGCGTTACCGAGCCATGCACAAAGAATTTGTGTTTCCACAAATTCAAGAGATAGACCTGGAGGACATTTGATTTGAGTCCTTTGGACTATTTTTCTTTTTGGGAAGCCATAAATCTTACGCAAAGTATCCAGAGCCAATTGAAGCGTTGAAAAAAGAAATCGAAGTTTTCATTGAAGATATGCGACCTGAAAAAATCGAAAATGTTTTGACAAATTGAGTTGATCGTATGAGGTTCTGCCGAGCTAGTTGTGGTAGTCATATGATTGATATTGTTTTCCATTATTAAATGACAAAGATCAAGATTTCCAATAAAACCAGAAATTTGAACAAAAAAACGCAGTCCTTTTTTTACAACCGATTCAAATTTTTAATTTTAAATGGCTCACAGTTTATAGTATTTATATACCGAAATCACTGAGGAGGGTGTAAAAGTTTTATCTTGGCCGATCTACATTTGTTTTAATTTATTTTAAAGTAAGCATTCAACTAAGTCTTCTACTAGGCAGGCATTTCAGCAGTCCAATTTACGCAGGTCTTCTATTCGCTCAGCCCTAGAAAAAGGCATTCAACGGACATTCTTATAGATGTAAAAGACATGCTTGCCTTTGTTCAACAAGTAGGTCTGGCAATAACCCTACATTTTTCCTTTGCTTGATTTCTTTCAATCAAATGTGTGTTTTCAGCCCTTCTGGCAGTTTTTCTAAGGAAAATGCAAAGTCTTTCCTTTCAATGACATTGCACTCTCTATTAATTTGAAATAAAGTTTAACTTGGAAGAGAGGGCCTTTTGACTGTCTTCAGAGGCATGCAGAGCCCCTTTTCTTGGTAGCAAAACCGAGAAATAAAACTTTACCGACGAACAGTTGAGTTCCGCTACCAGTTCACCGGACAACCAAAAGATTTCTTTTATATACCCTAAATCCACCCACCTTTCTTACTAGGTGTGTACTTTTTTTAATACGATTAAGTGGGGGAATATAAATATTGGTTCAAAGTAATTTTTTTATTATGAAAAAACAATCCCTTTGAAGTCATGTGCAAGACAAGAAACCACAATTTCCAATAACAGAAATTTTGAATGCAAGAGGTAATGAGAAAATGTTAACCAAAAAGAATTTTTTTATATTTTTTCTATGTATAAACAATTCAAGTATGTTTTCTTTCAGTTTGAAAAATAAGACAACTTAGGAGTTTACTACTTTTAATATTTCAAAATAATCCAACAATCCTTGTATATACATACATTTATGATTAACTCCCTGGGAATCTCTGATGAATTGATCCCAAAGTAAATTAAAATAAATGTTGATCTATGAAATTCCACACCGCAAGGTATACCGACAGTCTAAGCATGATTAGAAGCTTAAACTTTCAAAATCGTTTCTTAAAATTTTCCGTTGCGACAGCCAATCTTCTCAAGCTAGAAATTGTGCCAAGCAAAGGGTATTACATTGACTTAAACATCAAACAGCAGTATTTTTACTTAATATTACTTTTAAATCTCTTTCAAGTTATTTAAATAACATCTGCTCGCCCTCGTCCTTGGCCAAGCAATCGACCGACCGAACGATCCATCCATTATTCGTTGTCATGTAAATTCCCCGAGCATTACACCATTACTTTGATGATACACAAAAAATGAATTTGCAAATTTTACCAATTTTTTTTCTTTTATAACACCCATAAAATTGGGCAAAGAAGAAAACTGCTTTAAAATTTGTTTTTCAGTTCATTTTCATTATAATTTTCAATGGAACCCACCAGCAACAAAGGCAAAGTTAAGGACCTTCTCATGTTGTGTGTGTGTGCGTGTGTGTGGGGGCGAAAGTCAACAGAAAAATCATAAAATTTACGTTGCTTTGTGAACGAGTATTAAATATTTATTCAAGTCATTTGTTATGGGGTCTCAGTGCTTCCACTCATTTCGTTCATTCATTCACTCATTCATTGATCCTTTGGCTTTTCGATATTGCGGACTGCTTTCAAAAATTTCGCCTTAACTTCCGTTTCCTTGGCTCTTAACTTTAGGCGTCATTGATTTTCCAGCTTTCCTTTAAAATTTCATCGCTGGGTGTACTGGTGCTGGCTGGCAGCTCAGGCCGGTGGTTGAAGGAAGTCTTTTGTTAAGCAGAACAACGTGCAATTCTTGTGGGAGCACAAGAAAATGTAAAAGTCGCACGTCATATTGAAAATATTGAAAGTCATAAATTATTTCTTATTTTGAGATTATAAAGTGCTTCGCTTTCTTTCACTTTTCCGCTGTGTTGTTGCTTCTAATTTCTGTTTTTTTTGCGTGAATGTGTACACGTTGTTTGGTGATTATAATTTACTTTCAAATTGAGATTACATTTTTTGTCGTATCACAGAGACCCTGTCTTCTGGCTTGAGATTGGTGTAATGGCTGGCACAGGGACTGGTGGTCGTTTTGTAAAGATTTTTGGAGCGCTTATTTTGCTCTATTGTTGTAAAATTATTGATTATTTGTTTTTTTTTTTGCAAAAGAAGTTAGCAATGATGGATGTATATTTATAAGGAGGTATAAGTATTGTATAAGTTGGCTATATCTCACAAAACATGACTTTGAAATTTTATTAAATTCTTCTGGTGTGACACTTTTTATAAAGTTACGATATATTTAAAGATAACAGTGAATGAGGAAAAATATTTGGGTTTTATATTAAAAAGTTTAGGGAACCTAAGTTATAAAGTAATAAAATACTCGCAGTAGATAGTCCATTTAGGAGTTGGAAAAAAGCTGTTGCATGGGGTACACCACAACTTGATGACTTAAACATTTCCATTTCAAGTTAATGTTGACTTATGCCAATAAAGACTTTATGAGACAATTGTCTATTATTTCCGTCAATTTTAAATTTTAAAAAAAATGTACACTACATTTTGTGGAAACTGGGACAATATGTACTAAAAGGGCTGTGAGTAGATGTGCAATTTCGTATAAGACTTTGGACTATGTTTCTTTGACAAATGTTCTAAAAATATTTAAATAATAATAATTTCAATTGATAAAAGAATACCTAAATAATTATATTCTAGTTGACCTGGGTTCTTATAGAATAGACTGACCAGCAGTTATTAAAAGATGATATTTTCTTTCTGTCATTTTGAGAAAAATTAAATGAGAAGTTCCTTTGCTTCTTTAACTCCGGCTTTTGTCTCAATTAAAAAGAATACCCAAAGTAACATACAATGGGGTATACTTGATAACGCATTTAGAACTGTTGGTACCAATAATGATTTTTAGGCTTTGACATTATGGTCTACGGTCTCAAATTTTGCTAGTTTTAAGAGCCATGTTTAAATAATTATTTTTTTTTTCTGAAGACCCCATTGTAATCTTTCTACATGAAAGTAAATCGGTACTAATTTTGAAAGGGTGTATTTCCACGAGCTTATTAATTTAATTATGTAAATGGGACAATGAGTTTTGACTGCTTTTCATAGATTATGAAAAAACTTAATAAAAAAAGCTAGGAGGCCGCCCTGGTGTGATGGAAGTGTTCACGACTATTATGTTAGTATCCTCAGATTCAACCCCGGTAAAAAACACCTAACAATTTTTCAGTAGAGGATTTTCCACCTCGTTAATGCCATCGTCTTAACGAGTTAGAGATTCATCTCTAAGCTAAGTACAAATCTCGTAAGAGTATAAAATTTTTTTAAAAGTATTTAGACGAGAGGTAGCTTTTTACTATCGAATTGAGTATTCACTATGTACACTCCTACATAAGTGTAGTTTTCCTTATTTCGCGACTTCATTTTGTAAGAAAATAAATTGTCTATTTATTCGACCGATCTGGGCCGTGCTAAACTAAAAACTGACTTACTTAAATAGGTATTCTCAACCATAAAAGGCGCTTCGATCTGAACTCCAGTAGGTAATACCAAGATTCTGTAGGTCTTGTTAGCTTGTTCTTTCAACCGGAGCCTCGGTCGGCGCTCATTGCTGTTTCGCCGACGAAAATCTTTCGTGCTGGAGTATTTGTATCCATCAGCAGAACATGTCCAAGCCAGCGTAACCGCTTATTTAAGGGTTACTTATAGTTATCCTAAAATGGCTCAACTGCTTTCAAAGCATGGTCTTTGTTTCTTTTGAATTTCGATAAAACTCGCCGGTTTTTTAAAGCATTCTTTTCCTGTGTACTTGTAGCTAAACATCTCCACCCAACCTTACTTTCAGCAATTTACAATTTACTTCATATTTATTTACTTGATTCGCCTATCCTTTTTTATATTCAACACCAGTGTCGTCTATCTATATATAATAATGCCGACCACTAAAAGGATCCTAAAGGATGTCTATTTTCTATAATAATATATTGATCTAACAAACCACAGACAACAGCAGCAGGAGCTGTTGACGACACAACAACACAAACCGCACTATTACTCTCGCTCCCTGTACCACCTCTCTCTCTCTCTCTCTGTCTCTCACACTCTCTAGCTCCGGGTGAATGCAATAAATGTTTTGAGGGCACTTGCGAAAAGGGGAGGGCTGTTCTATGGGTTGTTGGGAGGGAGTTGGCTTTAATATCCGTTTCCGTTTCGTTGTAAATTTACTGTCATTTATTTCCTTGGCTTTGTCTATGTTCACTGTGGCTGGAATAAGAGTACGAGCCGAATAGTCATTTCGCCAGTTCAGTTCAATTCAGTTCTCGCTTCAGTTCAATTTAGTTTCAGTTATTTGTTATTATTGCTGTTGCTGACGCTGTCGCGCTGCCACTGTTTGTTGCTGCTGGTGAGTTTTGTATAAATATTTTCGCTTTGTTTCCAATACAATTTGTTTATCAAACCCATCTTCCATTGGCGTTTGTTTCGTCTCGTTTTGTTTTGTGTGTGGTTTTTTCTCGTTTTGTTGTCGTACGGAGGAAACGGAAGGAGCAGGAGGGAAATAAGGCGAAAAATTGTTGTTTTGTGGCAACATCTGTTACGCTATTATGGAGACAATTTTGCTGTTGCTCTGCTGCTGCTGTTGTTCTTAAACACCAATAGACAAAGATAAATTGTTATACATTGAATGGTTATTTATTTTCCTATAGTTCTACGTTCTACTGCGTTTTCTCTCATCTCCACTTTAAGCGCTTTAGTTGCCTTTTTTCCTCCTTTTTCTGTTGCTTTTAAGGGTTTGGTTACACTTGGAACTATGAATCTCGCTCGTTGGCTTGTTGTGTTATCCACTGACTATGAAAATAACATTTGAAACTTGACATTTTATGAAAAACGAAAAAAATTCCCATGATAACGAAATACACAGCTAAGTCTACTCTAGCCATTCAGGTGGAGGGGGGCTAAAGCTGAAAAAGCTATTTATCAAGGACACAAGTTGTGTCTGAAAACGTTTGCAGACGAAAAGAAAAAAAAACAGAAAAACGCCCGCTTTAAATATGTCATAGCAACATTTTCCAGCAGCAGCTGACAACCTCCCAAAAAAAAATGAAAACCCAAAACTGGATGCTAAAGAACTTTTAACAAACGATTGGAGCAATTAACGAACATGGCTGGCAATAGATACGTCGAATTTTCGTCTCACGTAATTTAGCCCTGACTGCTGGAGAGGATATGGAAAAAGTTTTAGATGAGCTCTGAGCGGAGCAGCGTTAAAAAGGCTTCTAAACGAAAATGTTGTTAATATTTTGTAATTACAAAAGTTTGTTTTTTTTTTCGCTGTAGATGAGAACGATAAGTTTGATTGGAACTTTTTTGTTAAACGTAGATTGGTGTTTTCGACAGTGTTCCTTTTTTTAAAGGAGCAGACGTTTTAGAAGAATATTAATGGGCCATACTTTCACACTAAATCTTCTTTGAGGTAACAAATGTTTTTAGAGGACAAGGAAGTATTCTAAATTTAAAAAAAAAAACAAGTGACAACAGAGGACAAGGAAATATTCTAAATTTAAAAAAAAGTGACAAATAGGGAGAAAGTGACAATAGACGTGTTTAATTAAGAAAGTAAATATATTTCCCCTAAAACATCGAGTGATAATTTTTAGTACTTATAAAAAATACCATGAAGTGTATTATATACTGGAAATATCGTTTGTTTTGGAAATTATTTACTTTTAAAGGAAAAATATTATTTATTTTTTCTTGAATATATTTGTTTTTCTTAATTAAACAATTTTCAATATCGGGTTTGGCTTGTATATCTAAAATATTTTTAAAATCTTTTACTATTATTTTCGGCTTGAGCTCATGTAATAAAAAACTTGTTGTTTTTTTATATACGAGTATTATTTTAGTTTGTCCCAATATTTCGATTAAATTCGTCTTCAAGGGTGTCAATTTAAAGCAAAGAAGCACTGCCGTTTGTCTGTCTGACGTTTTGTTTACAACAACAATTTTTAAAAGCTATCCCTCTTGTAAGATTTGACAAGATTTTTGAAATAGAAGCCTTAGTAGAGTTTCTTTCTGTATACCAGAGTGGGTTTGTCCCCTTTGATGTGTAGCCTACTTTGTTTATATTCGTACTTTTCACTTATCTCAAACAAGTTTGAAGCATTTAAGATCAGTTGCAACCATTAGTTACAAGTCAAATAAAATTCGGAATCTGGCCATTGCCATCAGTAAAGATTTGTTTAAATGCAGGTTGAAACATCTTAAAAAAAAAGCTTCAAAATATAATTAAGGCAAATCTTTAGATACTTAAACAGACTAAACTGAACAATTTAAGTGAATCCTAATTTACTTTAAAGACCGCACCAAGAAAAATTACATCAAATTTTTCTCTCATGTATTTTCTGTTGATAAAATAAAATATTTTAGTTTTTTTTTATACGAGTATGTCTGATATTTTAATTCAACGAACTTCACTCTGCCATTAAGATATTTTATATATTCTGGTACATAACTACTTATAAAAAAAGCGGAACTCTTTAAATTATGAAATCCATATTTGTGAATATATTCAAAAGGGAACAAAGAGAAAAGCATGACGTAAAAACAAAACACCACACCAAAAAAAAAAGGATAAGGATACAGCAAAAGCTAATCATGATTTACTAAGTAAAGTAATAAATCATTTGACTTTGCCCCCACCACTTTCTCGGCTTTATGTCTTCCACAACTTTGAGATGCGGATACATTTTTCCCCTCTTTAATGCAAATAAAAGAACAAATTGTTTAACTATAAAAAGGAATGGAATCCAGCAGAAACAAAATTTGCATACAACTTTTTTTTCAAGTTTAACCAAGGAATCGCTTTGGCAGTCGGGGGGCTAATGGTTTGATTTGCTTCGTTTTTTCCTCTTTAATTCTTCTTTGCCAAATCATAGAATTAAACGGACGGGCGATGGCGAGCAAGAAGGAAAAACGCCCAGACCAAATGGCAAACAGAGAAAGTCTATTATGGCCGAACCCATAGAATAAAAACTAAAAAGAAAATTGTGTACACACAGAATAAGTAGGAATCGCATAAAAACACCGACATCGACAACATGAAAAACAAATCTCTTGTAAAATGATTGAAAAATTAATGATGATCCTTTTGCTTGCTGCCTTGTTTTCTGTCGAGGGTTTTCCTTTTCACTTCGTCATTCTTTGGTTGGGTACAAATTTTAACTTTGTTAAAAATGAAAGGAACAAATTAAAGAGTATTTCAGCAAAGATGACGCTGATGATAAAAGAAATGCGAAATCAACATTTGTGGCTCCTCGAACAAGGCAGACACTGACAGCAATTGGTATGGGATAAATGCATGCAGTGCGTTTGCTTCAGACGATGAAACCAGAGAGACATGGCTGAGTGTGTGTGTTTTGTGATTCGGTCTAGCAATCTTACACTCAAATTATTGGGAAATTTCTGCTTAAGTAGAAATCAAACTGCAATCTAATCATTCAATCAGATTAGTTTGCTTTGGTTTGTTCTTCAGCTAAGTAGGATAAAACTCCTTCCCCGTATGTCATACATTTCATTAAATATTAATTGAACATTTTGAGAGATGCACGGCTATAAATTTGATAGTTTGGGTTGGTTATGTCAATGGTTACTTTTTAAAGAAGTTTTTGGTTTTTGAAAGATGCGTCATTTAATTCATGGCTATATCAAACTGATGCTGGTTGTATTAAACTAATGCTGGTTGCTTCAAACTAAAGCAGTTTTTGTCAAACCAGCGCTAGTTGCATCTAACCAATGAAAGATACATCCAACTTATGCTAGTTGTATCAAATTAATGCTGGTTGTTGCAAACAGATGTTGGTTGCTTAAAACTGATGCTTCGTTCAGACTAATCCAGCTTCAGACTAATGCTGATGACATCAAAGGAGCGCTATATGCATCACACTAATCCTATGCTAGTTGCATCAAACTGATGTTGGTTGCATCAAATCAATACTAATTGTTTCAAACTAATGATAGTTGCATTAGACTTTTTCAGGTTGAACAAAAAAATGGATGCTGATTACATCAAACTGTTGTTGGTTGCAGACAGCTGGCTGCATCAGACTGATAGTGCTCACATATAACTTAAACTTTTTGCATTAAACAAATACTAGCTTCAACCCATGACGGTTGCATTAAACTGATGTTGGTTGCATCAAACTGATGTTGGATGCATCAAACTAATACTGATTGTTCCAAACTTATGATGTTTGTAACAGACTTTTTCTGGTTGAAAAAACACGGATGCTGGTTGCAAAATGGCTGGCTGCATCAGACTGATGCTGATGATATTTAACTAAAGGGTTTTGTATTAAACAAATACTAGCTTTAACCCATGAAGGTTGCATCAAACTGATGCTGGTCTCATCAAACTAGTGCAGGTTATAAACTGATGCAGATTGCTTCAGACTGATGCAGGTTGCATCAAAATAATGCCGGTTGCATGAAACTGATGCTTGTTGCATCAAACTGATGCTAGTTGCATCAAACTGATGCTAGTTGCATCAAACTGATGTCAGTTGCATCAAACTGACGCCAGTTGCATTGCCTTAAGCTGATAACGATTATGATAATTACATTGTGCTGTTGAAGTCTACCTTAAACTGATGCTGGTTGTATCACAATAAAAATTGGTTGCACCAAACTGATACTATATGCTTTAAACTGATGCTGATTGCCTCAAACTTATTCTAGTTATGTCAAACTGATGCTGTTTGCAGCAAACCACTGCTGCTGATGCTCTCAACAAGTTTAGAACTTATTTTGCTTTCCTTGAACTATAGAGCTAGGGAAATCTAGGAATGTTTTATGATCTCTTCCGACGATCTTCGGAGAGCACCGTGGAGGCATTGGTTTAACCCCAACTTTTTATGATAGTTTCGTCTCTGAAAACAGTAGATTGCTGACAGTAGATGCTGAGAACAGTAAATTATAAGAGGTATAAAATAGGCATTGACATCTTGTGGACGAGGTAGTTGCGAAGCTGCAAATTGCTATCGTCACGTGGTCCAGAGCGATGGAAAACCATTATTAAAGCTACCACGGCAAGGATCATGAAAAGAAACAAACGTCCTCTACAACGTAAAAAGATGCGGCAGGTTTGTCTTTAATTTACATTGTCAATTCTCCAATCAAACCATTTATTTTACTTTTGTGTAAATGAAACATCTGAGAAGCGCAAATCCACAACTGAATCATGTAGGTCTAGTGGAAATCTTACATACTGCTCAGGTTTGCATGCGATTCAAAAGATTTTCTCATGGACATTGCCCATCCATTATTTTAATTCAAAAGTGTGGGTACGGAACTACTAGTACATAACTGTTTATGAATTATGCACTACAAAGGAACTGCAGCTAAAACGTGCTTACCATTCAGCAGGAGTGTATACGAGATCAATGAAAAACTCGCACACTTTGCTTATCAAGCAGTATCAGAAAAATAGCAGCTCGGAGGCATATACCTATCATATAAAAAGCGTTTAATGACTTTATAGTATTTTTGTTTGTTAAAAAAATATACTTGATTACAATACAACTTGTTGAGTTGTAATCAAGTTGTATGCTATAGAAAATTTTCTGAAAATTGCCCAACACAACTTGTTAAAATTATATTACTCGTACATTGCATATGAGAAAACATGTTGGAATACCAAAAAATGTTTTAGCAAAGATTCCATTCTACTGGAGAAAGACATTGGGTTTTGTTGACAAGAAAATTTCTTGTACAGTCTAGAAAGCCGCCATCATCGAACGCTCTATTGTTATCATGTTTCACATTCTAAAAAATAATATGCCCTGAAAAATTGTATGATTCATTCCGAAAGAAGTATTTTTTAAAGAAATTTTAAATTCACAATTTTAAAAAAATACTCTAAATATCGACCGACAGTCGTCCAGAGTTTCTGCTTTCCATTTTTCAGAAATTCTTTTATATTTTTGTATCATTGCCAATAAAAGTACAACTTGGTACATGCAGGTTGTTATTTCATTAAACTAAAATGTTTCGCATCTGAATAGTTAGATTGCTCTTGGCCGACCTCAGTAGAGTGTGCCTTCGACTCGGCTTAACCTCGCGTTTCTTCAACATTGTTCATATCTCACATCCTTAGTCTAGCTAATTTTCCATCTGGCAAAGTGTGTACATTGGCTTTTAGGGTTTTTTCTTTATTTCAGCTTCGAATGAAAAGTTAATTTTATTTGTCCTTGTCCGCTGGCTCAGTGCTTAGCCTTAAAGTCAACAATGTCTGGAGTAAGTTTTTCTTTTGTTTCGAAAGGACAAACACAAAAGAGATTTGTACTTCAATTAAATTATTAAAAAGAAAAACATCTGCTTGAAGGAATTTATGAAAAAAAACGTTTTTAGGTGCTCTATTTTGCAATACTTGAAATTATATCAATTTCTCTTCGAGTATTAGAATTTTAAGAGCTTTTTTCAGTTCAATTCATACGCTTTTCACGCTTTTAAAATGCGTGACCACACGCAGGACGCATACACAATAAGCGAGGGTAAGATGTTACAATGACTCTTAGACTCCTTTTACACATAATGCTTTCTTTGTTGATTAATGGCTGTGGAATGTAACCTCGAAATGTAGGAAGCCCGACACGGGGCCCATATGTTTTGCTCAGGAAGTATGAGCGGGGAAAATACTTGTAAAAGGACACCATTTATTGGTGCAAAAGATGCAAGGACACATTCCGTTTTGGCCAACATATGTCGCTGGCATGATGTCATTTCTCATTTATCTACTGGTGCTTATTTACTAATTTTTTAAGCCTCACTGAGAAAATATTGCACGAATAGCTCTTGTTGCTACGCAGAATTTCGGAAGTTTAGTAAATCATATCACGTGCCAATACGTTGGAGACTGCTGCGTAAGAAAAAGTTTTTTTCGGGTTCGTTGGTATAACTCAAAAAAGGACTAAATCGAATTCTATTATTTGGAGAGGTGGTGGCAGTGGATGAGGAAAGCCTGTGCTGTAAGACTATAAATTAAGATGACGATTGCGACTTTTGAACAAGTGCTGTGAATTTAAAATAGTTTCACACTTTTTTGTAGGGGTTTTTCTTGCGAAAGAACAAAAAAGCCTCATTTTATCTATCACAGAAAATAAACTTTTAAAAAGACCTTTCATACAAAGGATATTCATGGACATACATATACGTTTACAAATATTTTGCCACAAGTGGAAAGTGTAGAGCACAGTCACCTCTCAGCGGGTGTTTGAAACCCTCATAGGCTGCGGTCGGACGCTGGTAATCTTGTATGTACTTATAGAAAATAAAAAATAAATTGAAATAAATAACCTCATAACCGGCTCGGGTTCCGTTCGTTGAGACCTAGTGATGTTAAACACGTATAACTCTTGTAATAATGTTTTTTTTTAAATGATTTATCTTTATAGATTAAATACATTATATGGAAATTTAACGTGACTATGGGTGAAATATGACATCAGACAAATGACCAACATTTTGCTCTATACAGGCATTGTCTCTTTTTATCGCCAAGCTGCACAGCTACCAAGCTGCTGCACAGCTTCCACGTTCTCTTCAGTACGAATATTTCGATGAGCACCTCTTCCTGGACTGTCGGCAACTGAACCCAGTTCCTCAAAACGGCGAACTAAACTTCTAATCATGGGAGATGTGGGTGCTGATCTTACGTTAAAAAAATGGCGATAATTTCGCTGCGTCAAAACAATTGATCGTTGAGAAGAATAATAAAAATCGATAATTTTAATGCGTTGTTGTGGACTGTATGTATTTATTTTAAATTTCCAAGAGTTCAGTTATAATCTGCAAAAAGAAAAAATAAATTATGTTAAAAAATAAAAAAAGTTATTTGTGTTTCACATCAGCTGGTCTTATTTGGGCCACCCGTTAGTTGTTTTTTTCATTTAAGATGTTTGATTAACCTACCATTAAATGTAGAAACACCTTCTTCCGTTTTAGCTAGAGCCAGTGTGGGGCCTTTTAATTTCTTTCTGTCAATCTTTAAAATAGTTGCAACAAACATTTAAAGCTGCCTGTCAAACTTTGTATGCACCTCATATACATTACCCAAGCCACTTGTGTTTTATTCCAACAAAATTGTTTCAGTTTCCATCTAAACTTAATTATATTAAAGACGATTAACTCCACTTAACCACTAATCTCCCTTTATCCATTCACACAAGAGGCGTACGCTATACCCAGCATGGCAGTTTATCTGTATTTCACTATCATATCAATGAAGTGCAGTTAATTTGGTTGTTCCCTTTTTTTAGATATTTGGTTTTCAAATAATTTATTTTGTTTTCCTAGAGATTTATTACCCTTCAAAATACAATTAATTTAAATTGTAGAGAGACCAGAACCACAAACTCCATCTACATGTACATATGTATATGTATATATACTCGTGTACATGCATATATATTCACTTAATGGAAATGCATTCGATGCAGAACCAAACGACCGACATGTTGTTGCATGAAAATATTTCGAGAATTTTTCATTTCGGTTTTCATCACTGGTCGAGGAAAAAACACACTGGGTGTGATGGAATTTTTCACACTTGACCATAATGTGTCGGACGGATACAGGGAGAGGAGATTTATGCCTGCAAGGAATGTGATTTATTTAATATTTTTTTAACAAAAACAAAAATATGTGTGGATAAATTGATAAGTGATTTATGCCAGAACGGAAATACGGAAATATTGTTGGAGTTGAGAAGGATGATAGTAGGACTTTGCTCCTTAAAGTAGTAAAATGGGGATTAGAATGAAATGCGCATTGTGACGAAAATCAAACGTGTTCTTGTAAAGGGAATGCCATTTAGAATTCTTTGATATAAAGATTGAGTTTTAAAACTGATTGCATATTCAAGTACTCGTATCTAGCCCGCTAAGTCGCTTTTATTATAAAGAAAAAAATTCGGTTGAAGCAAAAAGGGCATTTGGTTGCATAACGCTCCCAATTATTTTTATAGGATTTACTAAACCAGGAAGATTTCTTAATGAATTTGGCGAGTGTTTTAAGAGCAGCATCTGCTAGGTCATTAAGGTCATCGAAGATCCTGCATCCCAGATAGGAGAGACGGTAAACACTACGTTTAACTTAAACACAGCAGATGTGGCACTGACCTCTTCTTCTACTCAACAGCTGTTACAAAAGTGTTTAAATGGAAGTCCCATTCGTGTGGACATTTGTCTTATCAAGCTCTATCCAAATATGACACCTACGAGAATACTGTATGTGATTTTGCAGAGGGAAAGCAGCCCTTTAGAACTGCATTTATAAACGGCCAAAGAAATCGAACAACCAAGAAAATTCTTTCCTGCTACCCACCTAGTTCAGGTTTCAGCTGCTCCCAGTGCGTCGACACATTTTATAGGTTGTACGAATGGAATGCGCTCGGCCAGGGTCGTAGTTTCCTCTTTTACAAAGGAGCCTGACCAGTAGGGCGTACCTCAAAAAAAAAGTTCGCCGTACACCTTCGAATATGAAGTATTATTGAAAGGTAGTTTCAAAAAATTTTTTTTTATTTTTTTATACCGAACGTAGGGGTCGCGCTTTTACATTTTTCTATATAACTTCTGCATTTTTAAACGGATTTTAAAGTGTGATACATTGATGTTTTTGTCAAGCATTTTCTCAAGCACCCCCTTCTGGTACTTACCCATCATATCTCAGTTGCTACTACCCTAATGTACCACTCTAATATCAGAAAATTAAAGCTCGCGCGGGGTGCTTGAGTTCAATGACTTCAAAGACAAAAAAATCGGCCTCGTCGAGACAAAAACATTGATGTATCACACTTTAAAATCCGTTTATAAATGCAGAAGTTATATAGAAAAATGTAAAAGCGCGACCCCTACGTTCGGCATAAAAAAAATAAAAAAAATTTTTTGAAACTACCTTTCAATAATACTTCATATTCGAAGGTGTACGGCGAACTTTTTTTTTTTTACTTGTAACCTGGTACGCTCTACTGACCAGGCAGACTCGTCTGATTATTCGTTGCCTGAAACGTTTTTATGTCCTGGAACCTAGCACAGCGTATTATCGCACGAAAATAAAGTGTGGTTAGGATGACAATATTCAAAGAGTATCATACTATTGTCGGGTATGTGGTTGAAGCAACCATGTACTTATATATTAACTTCCTATAATTATCATGGTATGGTTTTAGTAAACATAATATAATGAGTATATTTTCCAAGACATCCATATGTGCCGTGCAAAATAGAAAGGGACCTATGGTTAAACACCAGTTTTGTTCAGGAGAGCCATTTTAAAGATTAAGTCCATTTCTATTTGCGCTTAGAATCATCGACTTCACTTTCATAAAACGCGCATATCTCTGGGAGGGAACACTTTTGGGGCATGGGATCGGTCTCATTCGATGCTCAGATGTTGCCCATTAAAAAAAAAGTGAAAAGTTGATGAAAAATTTTGTTCAGAAGAGATATTTTAAAGATTAGGTCCCTTTCTATTTGCGCTTAGAATCGTCGACTTCACTTTCATAAAACCCACATATCTCTGGGAGGGAACACTTTTGGGGCATGAGATCGGTCTCATTCGATGCTCAGATGTTGTCCACATCAAAAAAAGAAAAAAGTTAAAATTGATTTTTTACCCTTAGGTCCCTTTCTCTATGCGCTGTCACATTTATTTATTTATTTATTTATTTGAAGATATTAATTCATAATTACAAATTATCAATTAATATGTGAGGAGTGAGCAATAGCATCTCTAGGCCTTCAGCTCAACAGTAATTTGAATTTTTTTTTATATATAGTACATTTATGTCTTAAATTATAACTTAATTATATGTTAGTAACTTATGTTATGTTAAACCACTTTGGTGGAATATCAGCGGCTTTATATTAATTTGTACACATTCGTTTGTTTTAGAAAATCAATTAGTTGTTGTATTTCCAAAGAGGTTAAAGTTGTCAGGATTTTTAAAGGATCGTTTTGTCCAAATAAGTTTATTCTTATATTATTGAATTTTTGGCAATCTTTCGGAAAATGTTTAGGATTGGAAGAGTTATCAGGTAGACAGTTACAAATAGATGAAATTTGGATTTTTAGCAGATGACCGTGTGTAAGTTTAGAATGTCCGAGTCTTAGCCTAAGTATTTTGATCGTGCGCTGTCACATATTATGATCATAAATAACAAAACTACGAATACACACTACCATGTTAGAATGGTAACACGCACATTTTATGGTCACACGCAACCACATTATTCCGACAACCATACATTGATTCCTAACAACCATTTTATGATGCTACTCAACCATATTATTGTCCTAAAAACCATAGAATCATGCCTCACAACTATATAATGATTTACACTTAACCATTATATAATCCTTACAAACATTGTATATGAATGAAAAGTATTTCGACGTATTTTTTGTAATAAAAATCTGAATGAACTTTTCTCAGTTAATATTTAGTTAATACCGAAAAAAAATTGATAAACGCCGAAAATTAAAAAAAATCGAAATTATTTCACTAGAGTTAAGTTCAACAATGCGTACCAAACATTAAAATTTTATGTTAAAAAGTAAGCTATTAATTTTTTTTATTAAAATTGTCAAAAGTTAATATAAATATATTATTTTCTAATATACTTACGTATATATATCGTTTCTCTGCATTTGTGTACCTCAATTTCTGTGAAGGAGTGAAAGTCCATTTGACAAGGCAACTTTATGGTTCTTGAGTCTAAGGCCTTGATAGCTGCCCGGCTGTCGAAGTAGATAGATTAAAATCTGCTTAGCACAGGTGCAATTGTCTTGGATTCTGTTGAAGATTGTGAGATTTAAGAGCACTTAAATGTCTTTTTACTAACATCCCAAATTTAACGGCGTCAGTTTTAAATAAAAACCTTTTTTTCATAACGCAAGTCTTTTTAGGCCGACGTTTATCAGTAGGTCCCGTTCAGAAAGTATGATCGGGCTCGGGCTATCAGCACACTGATTAGAGATCAGTTTCCCGTTTGTTGCTTCATATTATCAATCATATTATGTTGCATAAAATCAAGTTATGTTCCATGCAAATTTATTATATTTTATATTATTCATATTATCTTCCCAGCTTTCTTATAATGTTTCGCCTAATCGCATTATGATCGCAATGCAATATAAAATCCCACGCAATCATTCAGACTTTATTGATAGCATATTCCCTACAATCAAATTATGATTGGTAGAATATTATATGATAATATATAGCCTGGTTCCATAACCTTTTGTTGGTCCTGGTCAGTGCAATAAATTCGGGCTTGCACGTGTTTTCTCCAGTTCCTTAAACCAAGAATTCTCTCCCTGTCTGAGTACAGTACTTACCGAATAGGCCTTTTTGGCTGCAATAACATAATTGTGGTGGATTTTAAAGTCATTTGGGATAAGAACTTGGTCAACACAAACTGGTCAATATAATCCGGTGTAATCTTTTGCGGGGCTTTACTCTTAAGCGTCTTCGCTGTGAGATTTTTTGGGTCATTCCTCAACTCACACTGCTTGCTTTGCATTAGATTTACTATTTACAAAATCGTATTGCTGTTTTTACAAATCTCGGCTAGGACAAAGTTTCTCCTCAAGTCTTACTTACGGCTTACTTTACTTCAATCATAATTGCTAATGATAATTGCCCATAAAAGTCTATCAGTTTCATACCATTATGAAATACGCAAAAAAGAAGCTAAGTAATCGTTGGTGTTTAAAACTCAGTGGGAGCTTTATTTCAATTTCCATTAATTGTTTATGAAGAATTGTTTGACATCAAGTGTTTTCCCTCACCGGTCGACAGACCGAGCGACCGACCGACCGACCAAAGGAAAACGACAGGAAAATCTCATCAGAAGCTGTCAAAATAATTGAAGATGATGGCAGGCCAATAATGAAACTCAACAATAAAATATGATTTCAATTTAAATGCCATCACCAAAGTCTAGATGTCTGTTCATGCGTCTCTCTGACGGTCTGTCCCTCCGCCAGATTTAGCAACAGCGCAAGTGTGTTTGAATGTTTCTATTTTCAGCTGCAGTATCTTCTTAACGTAAATCACTATTTAAAAGATCATTTATAAAAATTATTGAAATGAAAGAACATTTTGCTCTACCAAGTACAGGGAGAGTGCGGCATGACACCACCACCATCGCGACACCCCATCTCCTTAGCCTTATGTCTACTTCATTCATGCCACCAGCTATCCATCCGGACCATATGTGCCCCGTCTGTGCGTCTGTTTGATTCCAAGATTTTGTTTCGACTTCTATTTTGTTTTCTTTTTTTCATAAAAAATGACTAATGATCTGTGCGCATTTTTATGAATTGTGATTGGTACATGTACCCGCTCGCAAGTAAATTGTAAATAGTAGTGCGACAGAAGGACGGACTGGCGGATTCAAAATTCAATTAAAGTGTCTCCTTTCCTAAACGTTTTGCTGCTACGTTTCTTCTTCTGGTGTACGTTGGGAAAGATATTTATGATTTTGATTTAGCGTTTAGCAGAGATTTATTATGCATTTGTATGTGTCATTTTGAAGTTTTCTCATGTTTATTTTTATACAATTTTTTTATTTTTGGTTTGGCTGTTTGGGAAATGCACAGAATATTATCAGGAAATTAAAGTCCATTATGGAGGCCACTGATTTAGAGAGCAATGGGGTGTATGTGTGTGTGCTTTATGCGGTTTATCAGGGTAATTTAATTGGTTTTCTGATAGATTTTGAGATTGTTAATGATGTCACGTCAAAAATAAATTAGAAAAAAAACAGATCTAATATACATGTTCGGTAATCAATAGATTTAAATTAAATCATGGTGGATATACAAAAGCGGTCGGATTATTACAATGTCGTCCTTAGTTAAGGCAATTTCGAAGGAATACACAGGGTTTTTATTAAAATTAAACTTGTAACATTATGCTCTATGACAGATATTTTGATGAAAGATTGTAGGTGACCCATTCTAATAGAGGTTTGGAAAGGAAAGTCACTTAGTCTATAGATTTTACCACGTTCCTAACTTATTTTATTTCCACAACTTCCTACTTATATAAAGGAAAAAGGGGAAACTTCTCTTAAATCAGAGAGCTGGTCCAATATAAATCTTATACTAAACTCCAGTTTTGAATAGAGAAGTTTTTACAAGGCTTAGAGATAAATCTTGTACTCGTTTTACGAGGTGGAAACCTGTCGCTTAAAAATTTGTTAAATTTTTTGATGTTTTTTCCTAAAGTTGAAGCTTGGTTTACTGTCATGATAATCCCGCACACAACCATCACACCACGGCGGTGTGATGGTTGTGTGCGGGACGTCACGTCCCTTGCTTTTAATTAAAAATCTACATGATATCTAATTAAAATACCTCAGCAATACAACGATATTGGTAGTTAATTCTGGATCGTTCTACTAGTAGCTATACCTCTAATAGATTGCTATCCCCTTTTTCCGCCAGATATTTCCTATAGAAATATTTGTTCTATCTAATTTTGTCTAAGGCGTTGTATACTCGGAAAGTGTCCAAGAACGTTTTTCATCCTCGTTTATAGATGCCATCGTCGTTTATGGATCTGTTTATAGATGCATCCACCAGTCCTTCAGTAGTCCGTAGATCTTTCATTCCATTTGGTGGCCCTCAGTCTGATTGAGTAATTAACTAAAACAACCTTTGAGGAAGAGGAATTACTCCACAAGCTAATAAGTTCAGGCTTATTGTAGTTTGTCATAGAGGGAAGGAGAAGTAAGTCAGCAAAGTTAAAGATAACACATCACCGTCTGGAAGACTCGTTTCGTCGTTGGTGTGGGAGACCTTTCAATACCATTATGTATGCTGCCGACATGGAAACAACTCCCATTTCATGACGAAGACTCATTTTGGTCAACCCCATCAATATACTTATTTTTCTTATATCTTAACCGTTCCAAGCGGTTCTCTGTATGGTGTAATATGGGATGCTAGAGAAGGCAGTTTCAGAAAATTCTTTAAAGAATTCAATGTTTCATTGTCCTAAAGTAATTGATCGATACAAGCAACCAACTCTAGGAATCCAACGTCGACATGATTCCAATGTCTTCTTGGCCAGGAATACCACATAGACCTACAATATTGGTCTTAGTTATTAAGCTTGAGAACAGCTTACTCTTATTTACTATCTTAGACATCTAATGGATTTTTATTGCCTCCAAAACCTGACGTAATAAAGGGATTTTCTTTTACTTTGCCTGCAGATATACAAGATAATATCTCTTTTCTGTGAAACTGTTTGGGAGGCATCTGATAAAACGCACAACCCCCGTTGCCGGTCACGAGTCTCATTCCTGGATCTGCAGCATGAACATGCCAGGCAATTGGAAATAGTTTGCTTATGGCCTCGAGAACGTGCTTCTTCAATGAATCAAAATGCTTTTATACTGGACAAATTTCACTAGCGTATTCGTTGGCATGTCGGAGGGAACTAGGCTAAAATTGCTAAGCTCTTAAAGTCAAGTAGCCATAACTTTGGAACAGTAGGACCTCTGGAATTCGTTTAGGTAATTGTGGAAAGGTATGAGGTAGGGCTATCTCTTAAGAGAAAAAACCCGACCACTGGTTGCCCTAGTACCCTCCGACTACTAGTCCGAAAATTCCAAACCGCTGCCATTTCGCCCCTTGCATTTTTGTTCATGGTCGTAGATAGACATTTTTTCATGAAATGAGCCAAGAATACGCTGGTGAAATTTGCCCAGTGGTGAATGAATTACCCTGTATATGAGGTATTTGTATTTTTGCTTCTCGCTACTGTCGCTCCCGTTTTGAAAGCCTTAAGAGCCATTATGTCATTAATTCTTATTCAAGTTTTTCGTTGTTACTTGTTCTCAAGCTCCTTAAATAGGTAAGCTCACCTAAAAGCTTTAAGCTAGAACCTCAATACTTATATTGCCTACAATTTAGCACATTGAATGCTAGAGGAGATAAAACTCAACCCGGTAGCTAGCTTCCTCGATGTCTCCAAACCTAAAATTAAGTTGATTTTACATTCCAGGAGTATTAAAAATCTCATCTACTAATAACTATAGGACGACTATATCATCTAACGATTCTAAATTAAATCTACTACTTTTGTTATTCAAGGCTTCTTCTGTGCCTTACAAAACGGCAAACTCATATACTTTCTTTTCGGGGGTCTGACAATGCAACACACCATATCAAGAATTAAAATCTCCGCCGAATTACCCATATGTTGAGCATTCTGAGCCCCACTTATTTCACGCGTATCTATTTAATTTTTCAATTGTAGGTCTAACAATCGTTTCAGTGTTTTCTGTAAAAATGACGAGAGGCTGATATGCCTGATATTTTTAGATTTCCTTGAATAGAATACTTTCAAACGAAACTAGGATTTTGAAAATACCCGATTTGAATGTAGCTCAACATCCAATTTAGGAACACTTGGGGGAAATTCTCCTCAATCAACAGACGGATATTTGACGAAGTGTGCTTTAGAAAACCTTTTATCCACTTCCCTATATCTACACAGATGAATGACATATGTGACGCGCAAAATAGAAAGGGACCTAAGGGTAAAACCCAGTTTTGTTCAGGAGAACCATTTTAAGGATTTAAATACGTGTATTTTTGGTGTACCATCACTTTCATAAAACGCGCATATCTCTAGGAGGGAACACTTTTGGGGCATGGGATCGGTCTCATTCGATGCTCAGATGTTGTCCACATCAAAAAAAAAGTAAAAATTGATTTTTTTTTACCCTTAGGTCGCTTTCTCTATGCGCTGTCACATATGTTTTTTTTCTATTTTATTAAGCAATTACAAATCGCATTACATGAGGGCTATCTGTATTCATATTAGTCTCTTCTGAGTAGTGGCATATAATTGTTCTTAGTGGTTAATACCCCTATACCGTATGACACTGTCTGTTGCAAGTACATCACAATGTGTGATGGTACAAAGTGTCGGTCTCTAGGGTACTTCAGATTTGTTATGGCTGTCGTCTTGTGCGCACAAATTTATGACACACTCGAAGGAGCGTCTACTCCGATATGCTACAATGAATCCAAGGCATTAATTTGGGCATACTTAGCGCGGCGTTGTCGAGTGTAAGTAGAGGAAGACGAACCAAATGACTTTTTGACGTGCTTCAATGATTTGTTAATTGGGTAGAGCCAAAATTGCCAGAGACATACTTTATGCCTAAATAAAAAAGAAATTCATTGTTCTATACTTTCAAAAAATAAAAATAGAAGAATAATCCTCTGAGTTTTTTAACAAATGCATAATTTTTATTCATGTTTGTGTTTTTTTTTTGAATTCTACTTCTGTTTGTTTTCAAACTCTCTGTGTAATAATTTACGTAACGAAAACTTTTATCATATGTATGCACATTTTACTCCGGTATTTGTGTTGTACCCAATTTTAAAAATTATGAATTCCAAACTGTCGTAAATTGTAAGGCGGTACAAAAACATTTTACCTTTTTTCATGTTGGCTTCGTAACAGAAATAAATTTAAACTTTTACTGGGTATGCCACCACACTCGTATAAAATTGAACAAAAAGTGACCACATTAAAATCCCAACTCTACCTCTGCTCACGCTCTCATTGGGTCTCTCTAAGCCATATGACAAACGATAATTACTTTTTTTTGTCGTTAGTCGAGAAAAGACGGACGGAGGTAGGGACGACTGGTCGGACACATCTGAGAGATGTTTATTCTTTGAAATCCAATATGAATGCATTGCCTGGCATTGCATTTTTGTTTAATGTGAAAACTCTTGAATTGTTTATTTCTTTTTCTTCTCTTCTCCCTCCTGTCTGTCTTCTGCTGTCGTCCAGTAGCATTTCAAATGCATAAATTTTGTTACAGAAAATGGAAAAAAAATGATTTTACAAATGTCCCATAGATACATTAACGATTAACATGCTAAACATTAACAACACAAAGACGATCACACGTTCATGTACAAGATAATTTCAGGGACGTAATTGAAAAGATTTAACTTTAAAGGGGCCTTCTAGTGACACCGTTTTTATTTAAGCTTGTCTTCGTCCTCAAGCTATCTCTGTGCATTATCTTTGTCTTCTTGAGGTTTCTTTAATATTCGACATACATTCTTCGAGGTTATAAGCATTTATAATTTCTTTATAAGATATGGTGGGCAGACAGGTCGTTTAAAGTATTTTGTAGTATTTTTTAAGTACTTTGTACGTTTTTTAATAGACATAAAAAAATAGCAGACTGAACTTATTTTTTAAAAAGATTCGAATTATTGAAAACCTTTTAATAAAGGACACTTTAACTTTTTTTATAGAAGGAATACTCCTGTAATTCCTTAAGTATTATTATCAACAGTCCATTAAAGAACCAACTTCGCTGTATATGACCTAATTCTTACACTAGCTGTTTAAGGTCGGCTCAGAGCGGAAAAGGACACAGGGTTTCCGCCGGGAAGGTTTAATACTTTGTTTGTTTATAATTTTTGATTATATGAAAGTTAATGGATATTATATTGATAAATGTTTTATTTAATGTCGGCAATTATGTATGGAATACAATATCAGATAAAGTTCGCATCTTTTAGGCTCACAAATGCGAGCCCTTTTAATCACATTTTTTGTTACATTCAGCACGCGCTTCAAATTGAGTTTGAGGCATTATTTAGAACACTTTCTTGAGTAGCAGTTATGCTTTCAGCCGATCTTGCAGTACGTTGTGTTCCATGCTTGGGCCCATTAGCTATAGACCCTCGTTCTTCGAAATAATTCACTACACAATAAATAGTGCGTTTTGTTGGCACGTTCTTTCTCCCAAAAATTTCACGTAACTTTCTCATCGTCACGGTAATCGATGATTGATGTTGATAAATTGTTTAATGATTTATCGAATATTTTTCCATAATAAATTTGCCACGTATCTACTTTACGACTGCCAAATATGAACTGCCAAGACCAATGTTTACCAAAATGGCGGCAAAATAAAGTAGTATTCCATCCCGGCGGACACCCTGTATTTTCAAAAAAAAATTCTATTGTTTTTGATTTACTTACTTTCAAGTCGTCAAATGATAGTAATTGTTAAACGTCTGTGAACTTAGGTTACAGAAGGAAGTTAGAAAAGTGGTATTTTACGGAGAAAAATAAAAACTTATAAGAACAAAATTAAATCCACAGAATGAAATAGAATATAGATTGGAGATAAAAATTGAAAAAAAACAGGCGTTATTGCAGTAAATTTGAAAAAAAGTATAAAATCTGGAAGATACGTAGCAAACAAATATGTGAGGCGCAAAATAGAAAGGGAACTAAGGGTAAAAACCAGTTTTGTTCGGGAGAGCCATTTTAAAGATTTAAATACGTGCATCTTTGGTGTACCATCACTTTCATAAAACGCGCATATCTCTGGGAGGGAACTCTTTTGGGGCATGGGATCGGTCTCATTCGATGCTCAGATGTTGTCCACATCAAAAAAAAGTGAAAATTGATTTTTTTACCCTTAGCTCCCTTTCTCTATGTGCGGTCACATACTCGTATGGGGATAAGACCAAAACGGGTAAAATTAAAAAAGTAAGAAGAGCATTGGTTAATCGATAGTATGGCATTAAAAAATGATTTAAGGGACAGAAAAAGCCAAAAGCTGTGAATTATCAAAAAGGGAGATAAACTACTTATATCAAATGAACAGGAAATAGAAATAGGGATAAAGAGGGATAAAAATTCGCCATAACAGGAAATATTTCAAAAAGTACGAAAATAGTATCATCAGGGTGATAAGAAAAAATAAATAGGGACATGGTGAACAAAGGGGGATCTAAATGTAATAATAATATTAAATCAACACAAGGGCATAGCAAATGGGATAAAAAAAGTTAACGACGGACGAAATATAAAATGTGAGATAAACAATATTAAATTAACTGGATGACGTAGATAAAAAAATAAAAATTTTGATAGAAGTGTGCAGGACTATCATAGCAGTTAAGTCAGATTTAACCCCGGGTAAAACTTCTCTATAATAGTGCATTAGCCGTTCGAAGCCGACGTTAAACAGTTGGTCGCAGTCAGTGAGTATAAAATTGAATCGTGCACTGTTCACCATTTAGAGAGAAGTTCCCCCTTGTTCCTTAATGAGACTTAAGTAAGTAGTAAGCCGATATAAGATAGCATTTGCAGCGAAGCCGTCTCATTACGCAGGACGATTGTATATTTCGAGGACATCTGTAAAAATACAAAATTGAAAACCACAAAAAAGAAGGGAGGGAAGAAGGGGACGTAATTGTTTCAGGATAACCTTTGCCAATATAAGTAGAAACGGACGGTTTTAAAAATTACATAAAATGAGTGGGAGACAGTTTAAAATTAACCAGTAAGATTGGCAATAACAAGCACTAGGCTACATAGATGACCACTCAAGAGAAAACTATACATTTAGAAAGTCAAACTTACGATAGTGAAATTAGGGTTTGATGCGACAGTTTTCCTCGCGTTCTAAGTTTAAACTTCTGACCTTGTCCTCTACGTATAGCCAAGTGTATGATCTTTTATAAGGTAAACTCGTACCGTTTATAAGTAGCTGTCTGGTGTAAATGTGTGGTATATTGCACCCTCTTAGAGATTGGTTTGTTGATTCTAGTCTCGTCCAAAGTGAATTGTATAGGATATTAATTAATATTATATCCTCGCTATATTATTATCCTCGCTAGTAATATCTGAATGTTTGCATTTAATTTTATAATCGCAGTCGGATTTAAAGTAATTGTGTACTTTCAAGATTAGTTAATGCAGAATGTGGTCAACTCATTAAAAGGATCTGTAGTGTTGTAACTAGGCTAACCCGCAAGTTATAATACTTAATATATATTTTTCAAACCATTCTATTTGTTGCCGGCTATGTCTTACAGCTGCAATTGAAGACCTTCTGGCCTTAGTTTAACCGTCCCTGCCCTGAATCTGTAACAATTGTCTGTGGTTTTCGTAGTTTCTTTGTCATTGCGCTGTTCATGGTGCTCGAGCTGCTAGTTCTAAGTGTTGGGTGTAGTTGATGTGCGGTCATACATATTTCAGCCACTGTAATTAGCCAAGAAGTCACGTACCCATTTGAGATATATTTTTAAACTGGTATTTGTTATAGTTTTAAGCACTTTTTTCTTTCTCCTTTATGTTTATGTTGTTTAATGCTACTCGTAGTCGTATTTATGAGAAAATGTCACTTCAACATAAGCGTTATTTTAACTTTGGGTTTTTCTTCTGCTCTTTTTTCATTGCAGGTATGTTGTATTGACAAGTGGATGACATGAATAAATGAATGAACATATCATGTACGAGGACAAGTCTAAGTTGGTCATGATCGCAAGATATCATGTGACAAAAAGTGTTATTTATGATTAGGTAAAGGCGTCGACAAACAATAAAGAACTTTGATGTTTAAAGAAATTATAATAAGTGATGAGTTTTAAGAGGCCGGCCAAAACTACAGCCGGTCACATGAAGTGGATCAAATGATGGATGAAATGGAAGGGACTATGACTACCATGTGAAAAACTCAGGTTGGAATCGTTCTAAGAATATCTAATAGATTGACTGCATTAATGCTGGCGATTTTAGAACAACGATAGAAAGATAATAAACTATTAAAGGATTGAAAAAATTTCCCAAATCAATGAACTTTAAACGAAATTGGCCGTGTTCGATTAGCAACTCGCTTAGGATGGCGCTTACTCGATAACTTCAAACCACTCTTAAAGAATAGAGAAATGATTTTGTTTACAGAAAACAATAGACAATTTGCGTTAAAACCAGTTGTATGTAAATTATAATTTTTTTTGGGAAGATAGTTATTCAAGAATAGCCTTTAGCGATTTAAAGCGAACTCGACTTATACCCCCTCCTATTTTTTGTATTACTTTTTGTTGCAAATAACAGATTTTCAAGTAGTTCTTGTTCTTAAAAAATTTCAAAAAAGTTCACGTAAAGTTTTGACGTTCTCGCCCTAGTGACCACTTACTCGTTTAATAAGCGAGTACCAAGAGAACACGCATATTATTCGTATACCCAACTGACCGGGACCTTCATTTATGCAGGCTCTAAGAGGCTATGGGTTTTTTAGAATTATTTCAAAATAGATTTTGGAATTAATCTCTTACTCGTAAAACCACCGTTGAAAAAATAAAGAAGTTGGATGTGTTTGTGTGATAGAGGGACACACTACCGACGACACCTAGACTGGTCTTATTATAAATCGTGCTTCTGGTAGGGGGTATTACGACTTGTTTGCATGAACTTCAAATTTTTAGTCAACATTTCCGTCGAGTTCGTGACGCTGTATACGGCATCTTCTTCTTATACTGATGTTGACCCTCTGGCAATGTGCAATTAAGACGATCGTTTAATAAGCCTTCTTTAATATTTGCCGCACCAATCTTGTCCATGGTCTTCTGACTTTACACCTGTGTAAACCCAAGTCCAACCCCAAATAATCCCCGTTGACTGCCTGACGATGTCAAATTAAGCTGAGTTGCGCCGAAACTATACTACGAATCTCTGCCGTACCGATCGATCTCGGGTTGGCGGCTTGAGGCTCAGAGAAGTCTAAATTCACGCTTTCAAAGTCAAAAGGCCAACGATCTGAAGTCATGGTAACGACTGACCTCTAACTAAGCCGGTATTTCAAAATATATTTGGAAAACTTGCAGATGTTTGGCAGGATTTTTATGACGCATTTTTGAATACTTTGACCGCCGAACAGAGTTGGAAACTTTGTCCGCTTTTGAAATATACCAGCAACAAAAGCTATCACTTATATCTGGTCACCCTGTTCACTCAGCATTTGTTTGCTTTAGTCTACAAAAGGCTTTATTTCATTAAGATTTGTAAAACTCACTTTTCCAACCGAAATCTGTGCAGCCAGAAATATCCAAAGTCCTTTTTCTTTAACAACTTTTAACTGCGAAAAATACTTGGAGCTATAAAAATACAAGTGTCTGCAACTTCCATAAACTGACTCTAAATATAGTGTGAAGTGCAAAAATATGTCACTATAAAAATCATTGACACTTTTTTCCACAGCCGCAATTCTTTTTACAAAAAAAACCTCTCCTTTTCGCAATAATCCCAACAAACCGAAACAAAGGCCATGAATGGCAATTTGTGTCAGTGGTTGACGATAAAAGTTGAAAATACAAAAGGATGCCAGTTAAAACTATGCTCCGCCATAAAACACAATACTCGCCAATCGCACTGCAATGCTTGGCAAAAGACACAAAACAAAAACAGCAGAGACTGACTACAGGCCAACCGGAAACCCCCAGAAGGAAATAAAAGCTTAAACCGAGAGCTCTAAAAGCCGTTCGTTAAAAAACACAAACGCATACTCATTCGAAAGAGAAAAAGTGTCACAGACACACCGAAAAACAGTGCGAAAATTGATAACATCAGCTAAAAACCAGGGGGAATGAATACCACTCACCATTCCTCTTCAGTCCTGGTAGAACCTACAAACGTCGAGAGATGCAGAAATTGAAAAGGGGATATGATTGAATGGAATGTCGTTGGGCTTTACACAATACCCCTATTCCCAGCTTTAGAGTTTTTTCATTCTCACAGCTTGTAATCTGTTCAAAGTTTAGCTGTACTAAAAGTTTTGTAATCATAGTTTTATTGCTTTAGACAACCATTCCTACCCACAAAACCCCACCAGTCCAACACATTCAGTTCAGTGCATCCTGTCCTACCACAGGATAGTTTTAATACTTTTCTCTTCGTTTTGGTTTTTTTTGTAATCCATTGACATTTTGTAGTGGTTTTCCACTAAAACTTCCGCATGACTGCCAAGTCATGGATGGGTTAAATGGAGTGGTTTCAAACAGCAGCAAAAAATACAGAAAAATTGGGATATAAAATTCATGTCAATAAGCGAAATTCTCCAAACAAAAATCTTTCAACGCCAGATATATTTTTTCTATGCGCCCAAGTTTGATTGATGATATTTTTTAATAGAAAATACAGGACAAAACAAATGCAAGAGTGCGAGTTCCCCCGCTCTGTTTGATTTCATTCAATTTATTTTTATTAAAAACATGCCACCCGATCTACTTTCGTATATTGAGGAAAATAATGGCTTTTGTATATGACATGACAAATTACTGCACCCTGCCTAACTAATCTAAAATAAATCCATGGCCCTGGCGGACAAAAGAGGTTTCAATAAAATACAGCGTTTGAAAATTGAAAATCAATCAAACTAACATTTGCAGACAAAATTAGAATTTGCGAGGAAGAAAGTATGGACACACTTTAAGGATATTTGCAGAGCGACAACCCCAGTCATACAACAAAGATTCGACTGTCTGAGCCTTAATAAATATTAAAAGTCGACGGGAACAATAGTTATTATTTTCTCCAACCATTATTTTTTCATAAAATATCAGAAAAACTTTACAGTGGGTCCTAGCGAAGTATTTTCAGGAATGCACCAAGTGAAGAAAGGGTGTATACGCTTCGGTCTTTAGGAAGTGTTTGTTTTTTAAGGTATGTCTTAGTTGACTGAGTTCGTTGAATTCCCCAGCAACATATTCATTGAAAGGACTTTTATCTCTGTGCCATCATCTCCCCCACCTTATTTGCGGTTTGGCTGTCGATTTTTATTTGTTTTTTTTTTTTTTACTTTTTATACGTATTTCTGCCCCTCCTTAGCCCAAATACCATTTTGAAGTGTTAACGAAACACTTTAAAGATATCATGATAACAAGGAATTTCCTTTCAAAATATCCGATGCAATCAACACACTAAGGGCGAGACACGATGATGCACCATACCACACCGAAACAAGCACATATCCTCGTACAACATGTGACTAATTATGCGGAATAATATTTTCATACCTAATTTCATCAAATGAAAAATTGCATCCCTTATTTCCCCGACAATGCATTCTCATATGGGTCAAACGCATAACTCGCAGGCCTTAGACCTGCCTTACTCCGCCTAGCCTACCCTATTGCATGTATATGCCACTTCGTCATTCCTGGGGGATTTCAGGGCATTAGATGTGCAGCATGTGGTAGACAAAATGAACAATGCAGCCTTGTGAAAGATGGAAGAGGGCACAAAGAATAAACTAACCCCTGGGTTGCTATTGTACCTAAGGCGCCTGTTAAGTGTTATTCTATACTTTTCACCGAAAGCCAGAGCTGTGATGTTAGCGACTATCATTAGAGTGTCCTTAAAAAGGACAGATGTTTTTGTTCGATGCCTGCGTTTTCTGCTGATTGTTATAAGGAAACGAAAACCTCGGTCTGATACTACCTCAACTTGTTTCGCCTGATGATGTTTTTGGCGATTGATGCTGTTGCAGCAACAATGGAAAGTTGGTTCTATTGTTTGATAAATATTAATCGCTAAGGAGATGAATGGACAGAGAAGTAACGACCTTTCTTCCGTGATGACCAACGATTCCTTATTCCACCGTAGTGCAAAAACTACTGATAGGTCTTTATGTCTCCGTGTATCGGTGGAAGTGCGCGACTGTCAGGATTTCATGCATTCACGTGTAGATTTATTGATTTAAACGGTTTATTTCGGATTTAGTGTGCATTAAAACCGATGGAAAACTCACCGATTTCACTTTTCCAAAGGGTGGTTGATTTCAGGCACTGCTTTGTCATCTTTGGGAAAAGAATTGCATGTGAATGTGTTTTATGGCCACAATGTGAATTTCTCATGGATAACTAAGGCTGCGAAAATACAGTTGTTCTTTTGGCTTTGTCAGCAGACAGACAGTTTATGAATTCGAATATTTGTCAAGTAATAAAATTTTATCGGTTGCATGTAAAAGCAATAAATTCAAATTGAACGATATCGCAGGTTGGATATGGAATATGAATTGCTTTAAGGATAATACTGGTAATAATTCTAAAAATGTTTCACTCTATGGCAACGAGTTTGCAGCATGGGGAAGGTTGATTAATAACTGAACAAATTAAGACGCATTTCACTTTTAGTTTTGAGAAACGATTTGTCTACTTAGATCACGGAAATGATTATTTTAGAATATAAAAAAATATTTTAGGTATGGATGCAATTGGCATCCTTGGATTGCTTATTAAGAAAGAACTATTTATATTTTAAAACAGTTTGACAATTCTTAAGTATTAGTTGCCAATTCTACGAGATCTGAATTATGGCATTACGTCATTGGCAAAACCTTTGGAAGTTGCCACGCACTTGCGTTTAAAATGGTTGATTGATTTCAGGCAATGTCCGAAGAATAGTCATAAAATTTTCGAAAGCTGTCTTATCGAGTTTCGAAGAATTATTCTTGATAAATTTAAATGAAGTTTCCGACATATCAAAACAAAATCAAAAATTTTCACTTTTTGTTGGTTTTAGAACCGTACAGGTATCGTGTTGAAGTCTGACTTAATTCCTATAAAAGTCAGCCTGATAATTTTGATGATCTCTAAAGAAAATTGTGGCGATGTTACTTTCCCAACATCAAATTTTTCTCTATAAACTCCAAGATTTCAAATTAACCTGTTTATGTTGCTGAGTTCTTGCATACATAAAAAGTTGTGCATCATGTTGTAAGGTTTTAAAGTTATCACCTTACATGCTTAATAATCTAGTAAGAAAAAATGCATTGCAAAAACAACGTTGTCTTTCTTACTGCTTTCGTTTAAAAGAAGTCTAATTCGTTACAGTATTATTAATATTTGTTTTACGAACATTTATTATTTAGAGGTTTAAATTGCACTAAATGAATCTTTTGTGGAACTTAGGCAAACGTGGAGCGATTTGTTTTTATAGAATTTGTTCTTGGCTGAGATCGGTTTCTATTTACAGCCAGTACTTTGATAAGTACCATAGAAGAACATAAGGACCAATACAGCTAAATCGAATCAGATAGTAATTTAGAGTCATTCCTATGCTTAAACTTAAATAAACATCAGCGCAAAGTTAAAAAAAGCGTGACCAACTTGGCAAATCAAAAAAGTCAAAACTTTGTTAAGTTCAGCTAAGCTGAAACGTTTATGTGACAGCGCATAGAGAAAGGGACCTAAGGGTAAAAAAATAAATTTTCACTTTTTTTTGATGTGGACAACATCTGAGCATCGAATGAGACCGATCCCATGCCCCAAAAGTGTTCCCTCCCAGAGATATGCGCGTTTTATGAAAGTGATGGTACACCAAAGATACACGTTTTTAAATCTTCAAAATGGCTCTTCTGAACAAAACTGGTTTTAACCTTTAGGTCCCTTTCTATTTTGCGTCACATATACTATTAAATAAAAAAAAATCAACATTTTTTATTTTTTTCCGATGTAATTTAGTCTCTTAAATTTAGTCCCAACTCCCCGACTTTTTTTTTCTTAAAGCATAGCATTCATAAAATTCAAAAAAAAAATATTTTATTCTTCTAAATATTAATGCTGACAGAGTAGCAAACATTTCAAAACGTTTCAATGAATGTTCTTCAAAACATTTAAGCATTTTTAAGAGAATTTTCTGTATTTCTCGGAAGTATTTTTTATCAGAATATAAAGGCCTTAGTTCTTAACAATCAAAGAAAAATCCAAAACTTTCATTACTTAGGTCCGGAAAATATAAACATTTCTAAAACATTATGAAAAAAATCCAAGTGTTATATCGAACCTCTTATTTATTATAGTAGATGACTAACATTTCAAAAAAAAAAAAATAAGAAACCTTAACATTTCGAACTTTTTATAAAGCATATCCATCTCCTAAAAAAAATAAATTTCCTATCAATAATCCATCTCCAAGGAATTTGAAATCAGTGGTAAACAATAAAAAGTATTGAATGGACTTAATGTCTTAGCTATACTACGTTCGAAATAATAGATAACGAAATGTACAAAGTCAAAAATAACAAATACTATAAATAGTAGAACTCTTGAAAGCTCTCAATGTCGTTAAAATATAGCAAAATAACAAAACAGAACTGCCAAATTGAAATTTGTTTTTATGAAAATGAACATTTTTGTCAGGAAATGTTAATGAAAATATTCAAAATTAAGTTTTATTAATTTACAAAACGATTTTGTTTGTTTAAAGTGTGTGAACTTAGTGTTGTCGGTGTTTTAATTTTGACTTTTTTGCGTTTTTGTGTTTGTGTACGAATGAAAGTGGGAAAATAAACCGAGAATTTGACTGCTACAAAAATGATGTTTTTGTAAAGAAGACGCAAACCATCCATTGTACGTTTCCTTCATACCCTTACCCGATAAAGACAGTAAATATGTGCGGCTTAAGTCCCACTTCTGCACCAACTGCATATGATACCAGCATCTTGAATAGCATGGATAAGCGAAATTAATTCGAAACCCCTCTCTCTCTCTCTCTCTGCTACCTTCACTTCAATGTTGACTCCTTTTTCATACCTTCTGCAGACTGTAACTAAAGGCGCCTTCAAATGGTTTTACTTCCACACATCTGTTGCCCCCACCAACTTTACCTTTTTGAGTTCCCCACTTAGATGCTGGCAAGATTCTGGGAAATGTCGTAAACCTTATCAGAACAAAAAAAGGTAGGGGGATTTGAGTTTTCAGAACTCCTGTCGTTCGAAGGTAAACAAATAATTTCGTAATATTTATTTTGTTGTCACAAAGACACGTGCTGGCAACACACTTACAACTGCTCAATCGCTCTCTGGCCAAGCATCACTTAAGCAGAGCACTCTTTTTATGCACACACTCTCGCACGCACGCACGCATACACACACATTGGTGTAATCCTCGTGGTAGCATCATTCATCATGTATTCATTCTTTGGTCCATGTGCAACTCTTCAGGGCTCAAAACAAAAACAATGTACCCAACAAAGATGACACTCTCGCTCATTTACTCATTTACTCACGTTCGTTGACATGCACCGCACCGGCATAGAGGATAAGAAACGACGCCTCACAAAGTGAAAAAAGGTATGCCCGATGTGGAGTGAAATGAATTGCGATGAATAACCAAATTGTAATTATGCTTTATCACTGTCAGCATCTGTGCGCGCGCGAAAAGAGAAAGATGCATTTGTTTGAATTGTTATTTTAATGATTTTTTATGTATTGTTGGTGCTGTTGTTGTTGGCGATATTGTTCTTGGTTGTTGCTGCACACTTTGTAAAGAAGGTAGCGGGAAAGATGTGCCAAGATGTGTCATTAAACACGAGGGTGGAGTAATCACATCGTTATTCCATTCATTCTCAGATTGCTGAAAATGAATAAAAGGGATTCTGTTCTTATTGTCTCCGTTTCTCCGACATATACTCAATGACCAGATGTGCAGTTAGTTTTTGTAAATGGTAAAGATGTCCGCTTTCTTTTGTGGAAGCTGGATTCTCTCTTTTATTGTGTTTTGTTTTAAACTCTGCACCTTGGATTATTGATGTGGTTATATGCCATCGTTTATTGTAAGAGTTCATTCATATATGTTCTCTGTGTAGAGTTTCAAGCATGACTTTAAATTGTTCTACTATGGAAGATGCCAGAAGTAACGAAGCTACTTGTTGTATACTTCATCCAGAAGACTCTTGTAAGCACAAATGTTATCATAAACGAGAAATCATGGCCGGTTTAGTTAGGTTGCGCGACATACGAGTACATAAGATATCCTTGTCTAACATTGGTTAAAACTATCGAACATTTCAGCCATGGAGACTTATTCTTGAATTTAGTGACGAAAATGAATATTATTATATCAAGCCATAACAGGTCCTTGGTATGTCGGTATATAATTTGTATCTAGCATCACTGAGAAATTTTAGGGAAATCACATGTCCTCCTTTCGGAGGACATGGCCTCCTTTTAAACCATTGTCCTCCCGCCCTCCCTCCTTTTTTTAAAAAGAAAAAATAGTCCTCCTTTTGCTACTGATATTCTTTGTAGTAGAAAATTATAATACTAGGAAACTAACTATAAGTACAGCAAAAATTCGAGATTTATTTATAACAATACCAAAGATTTTTCCATAAATGGCATTAATGCAAGTGCTTTAAAGCGCTTGTCACCAATACAAATGGGGGAGTGTATGTCCGGTATTATCATGCTCCTGAGGATTATGTATTATCAAATCCATTTCAGGTATCTGCGAAAAATGGTGAAAACAGTTAGAAAAATTTAAAAAAAAAACATTTTAATATTTTTAGGGTTAGTTTGACGTACACCCTTTTTCTCTTCGTCTACAGCTACAATTATGCCGAAGAAATAAACAAAATTTCACTTTGTATAAGCGGTATTGCAGTGAGAATAATAAATTTTTAGCCAAACCGCACACCAGAAGGAATTTGTGTTTTATGCGTTGCTCTTTTTTAGAACTTTTTCTGAAGACATGATCAAAATTGACTAATTGCTGTCACCTTTTTTTAAATATGTGTCCTCCAAAGGTTCCAAAAGCTCCTCGTAAATGTTCGAAACGTCGTTTTTTTTTGGTACAAATGTCCTCCTTTCCGAAAAAAGTTAAGTTCATCGTAAATTACTATCCACTGTTAAGTCACAAATAGTCTAGGAATTATGTTTTCGTTTTGTTTACATTTATTCGAGCTTTTATCATTATTATGACTTAAATAGTTTTTACTCTGGTTCAAGACCTTTTTGTTGTTTCTTTTTCAGAATCAACTAAAAAATTGGAAATTAGAAATGTTAAACTAATATTAAAAAAGTATTTTTTTTAGTTCATTTTTATTTTCAAACTATCCAGTTTAATTTCCCAACAGCTTGTGAATATATGATAGCCTTAGCTAATTTCGCTTGGTTGCTTTTGTGCTTTCAACAGACACACAATAGACGGACTAGGACTAATTCGTCATAAAATTGCACACATTTATTGGGTCTTACTCCAATCAATATTTCGAGATTTTGTATAACCTTACTGAATATTTGTGTGTGAGCCGGCCTGGTGCGATGAAAGTGTGCACGAGTATCATGCCAGTAACGGGTAAGAAGATTTTAAATTTTTCAGGGGCCGGTTTCCACCTCGTAAATGCTTACGACTTTATGAGTAAGGAATTTATCTCTAAGCCATGTAAAAACATCTTTATAAAAAAACTGTATTAGCCGTTCGGAGTCGGCGTTCTAGAGTGGTTCCTGGTCAGTGAGTATACGAATTGAATCTTGCTCAGCTCACTGATTTGAGAGAAGTTCCCCATTGTTCCTTGGTGGACTATTTTTGGACTAAGAAAAAGAACTTAATATATTGATAGCCAAATCACATTGGTAAATACACAAAAAAAAGAACCACGTACGTATAGTTTCAAATTCCTTATGCTTAGGGCATTTGCTGTTCTGATTGATTGCTAGCAAAAACAGTCAAAGAACTTTGCTCTAGCTACAGGACGCAACTTTAAGCATTTAAAATATTTTGTTTTTTTTCAAAATACGAGTATAGCAATATTTTTTAAGCAATTTCGAATACAAATCACGAATATTTCAATCTATCTTCCAAGAACTGAGATTTGTATTACGTGGACAAATTGTACTTCTGTCTTTTTACATTAAATGCCTTTTTAATCAAATCACATTTTTGGGTGAAGACTAAATGCGATTCTATTACTTTTATTTTCCCTTTTGTTCTAATTATTAAAAGTAATGATTTTTCTAACGGTTTTGTTCAGAAGGATACGATAATATCGTAAT
Organism: Hydrotaea diabolus; assembly: GCA_963513945.1. Lineage (NCBI taxonomy): Eukaryota > Metazoa > Arthropoda > Insecta > Diptera > Muscidae > Hydrotaea > Hydrotaea diabolus. The sequence continues at coordinate 210,829,734 of OY740717.1, forward strand.
ATGCTATAAATAATGCAAGCAGTGTAAATTTCCTTACATACCAAAGATTTGAACTCGATATTTTTCATAAAGGTTGGTAGCAAAAGGTATAAACTTAGCCACGGGTTTTGATTGGCATTGGAATAAAATAATCGCATGATCAAATACACATTATTTTTTGCAAATGAATTTCTAAAAAAGCGGCGTAAAAATCGAAATGTTCTATACAAAATGGCGTCTACACATTTTTTTAAATTGTCGTATGACAAAAACGCTTTAGACAAACAATTTTCATCATGGCCTGTCATTTTTTTTTTTTTGTTTTGACAACAAACACATTTCATTGATTAATGATTTTCCAAACTCAATCAGAACCCGTTTTTTCACAAAGAAAATAAATTAAAAACATAACACTGTCACATCTCGCTAAGGGAAAAAATATCTCCTGTGACCTAACGCTGATGATGTTTGTTTTTTATCCTACTTATATCCCGTCGGTAAATATTTGTCATCTGAATACAGTAGCCACAGTTTGTTGTTGGTTTTTTTCAAAAGGATTAAATATCAGCCGACATTAATCGAATGACACAAAATACTGCTGCACCCCCTTGAATGTTGCCAGTCCTAGTGTACACTGCGTTGCGCGTTTGGTTGCGATGAGTTTTAAGCGGCCGAACAAAATATAATCGCCATAAATAAAACACTGTGGCTCATACACAGTAGTTTTGAGTAAACACTTGTTATGCAGATTACCCCACAAAATAAATGGGATATCCATAAAGTCTGTGAACGAATGAACTTTGAGCGAGCTCATGGCCGGGCGGACTTGATTCAATTCACCCTGTATTAAATATCCCACTTGAAACAGAAGCAACAACAACAACAACAGTGGCCACAAATTTCAATTGGTTGCATCAACAGCAGCCATATCGCGTATCTGGTTGGGTATAAGCCTTTCAATGTTGATTATGGGTGCGGTGTTGTGTGCTGTTTTTAATACCATAATTACAAATATTTTTTAATCCTTTTTGGAAACCCCTCTCCCACCGTGTACGAGTATGCACACAATAATGAGTTTTCCATTTCAACAAAATTCACTTGAATTTCGATCCTCTTTCATGGCGGATGAAAGGATATGGCAGTGAATGTGGCATTTGAAATTTGAAGTTGAAAAAATATATGAAAAGAGCCGGTAGAGCACGTGTTACAGTTCTCAAGTTTTCATAGTTATAAAATGAAAAAATAACGAGGGCAGTACGAGAAGATGACTTAACATTTGGATATACTTTTGGTCATTTGAGTTTTCTACAAAATGTTGTTTTTTAACTGCTTTCTAAGCCACCACTTCAAGCTAATGTCAATGGCCAAAGTCATTTAGCTTTACGCCGGCTCGTCGACGCAGCTGGCTTTTGCATCTAGTTTGAGCCCTCGCTGAATGCAATGGTTCGTCTTTACAAAAAAGATAACAAGATTATTAAACTAACTTTTTTTGTTAGCTTGTAAGCTTTGCTGTTTATTTACGATTCCAGTAACTAATGCTGTCAATTACAGAATGACTGTCAATCCCTAAAAAAAGAACAAATAAAATGTGCTAAACCAGCTCTTAGCTGCAGTTCCATCTATAGTTTAGTTCCTTTATAAAAAATTCAACAATATTGGCTTCCTATTTCTCAACTAAAGCCCGCCGGTTTATCTTGACTTTCGTTTTTAGTTAGCCCAAATTAGACCAGATGAAGTAGGCAGCCAGTTCGCAAGTCCAAAGTGTTAAGTTTACTGAATTGTTCTTGCATTATTGTCATGTGTCAATGTATGGATTTTAGGAAACAAATATTCTGATTGGACAAGCTCCAATTTTAGACAGTAAATCGTCCGCAACGTTTTGGCTGCATTACATAATTACCACAGCATCCTATTAAGAAACAAGGGGAACTTCTCTAAAATCAGTAAGCTGTGCACAATTATATTTTATATTCACTGACCGGGTCCTACTTTTAACGCCGGCTCTGAACGGCTAATGCATTTTATAGAGAAGTTTTAACATGGTTAGAGATGAATCTCTTACTCGTAAAGCTGCCAAAATTTACGAGGTGGAAAACCCGCCGCTGAGAATTTGCTAGATGTTCTTACTCTTAGTTTGAACCTCGGCTTAACTGGAATGAAAGCCACAACATCGGGCCACCGTTCCGGTTGATCATTTTTTAAACACAAGAACCGACGATTTCACCAGTCCGTAAACTACGCCAAACCATCGTGTTGTTTTGACGTAATAAAATCTACGGAAGCTTATGATTTTGCTCTTGCGACCAACTTCTTAAAAATACTTTTAAACAAGAGTCCGGCGTTTCCCAGATCACAATGACTTTATACTTGATGATTGGGAAGAATTAGTTTGTACCAGCTAGTTTCTTTTAAAATCATATGATATTTCGACAGTGACAGCTCTCTTAAAATTTCCGACGATTAAAATGAATCGCTTTACGCTTGAACAGCTTTAAAAAATACAGCAAACTTATTTCCAATGTCAATGTATTAAAGCGAAATGGAATGTTTATTGAAAATAAGGTCTGGTCATACTTAAGTAACCAGCGCGCCAGTTGTACGCAAGTTTGTGCAAAACGTTCATGAGACTGGTATGCTAGGGACAACACTTATGGTCAGCTTCGTCGTACGATGTGCTGTGACAAGATTGTGGCTGCCATAGCCGAGAGCATGCGACACTGTTTCGCTACATTGCTACATTGATCTCAACGTCTGAACAATTGAAGTCTCATGCGAATTTTGCACAAAGTTTCGCATTATTCGCTTATTTAGTCCAACTGATTTGGGCCTGAGAGCAGCTTGAAATGGACAACGATTTTGCTCGGAAACTGTTTTTTCATTTCGCATCAAGCAAAACTGCCGCATAATGACATTTTTTGGTGTGTTTTCATCATTTGACGGTTTTTTGCTTGAAAACGCTGCTGAAAACGACATTTCGATTAATGCAGAGTACTCCTAGCGTTGATCTCTGGCCATCTCGGAACTGCGATTTAAGAACTTTAGACTAAGCTTGCGGGGTACAGTAAATGACCGACGTAATGCGGAATATCTACCAACGATTTAGGACCTTTAGTCGAATGTTAAACAAGCCGTTTCTGAGATAGAGCCAAAAGCCAACATCCAAGACTTGGGAAATTGTATTGACATGACAGTTTGCGCTTTGGCGAAGCTTGCCGAGGCAGCCACATGTATGAAATTTTTTCCCATTAAGATTGGAGGTGTTTGCTGTTTCAACTAGACTACTAATAGTGGTGTTTTTTTAGTCTCAAACTAAGATTGAATAGTAAATGCGCAACAGTTAAGTCATTTGTTAACAAAAGAGCCAATTTTATTTATTTGTTATAATTTTAATTATAAACTATTTTTTAGAGAAATTAATTGTTAATACCGATTTAGTTCTTAGGCTCGATAACTATCAAGTATTAGCATCTATCTATCCAGTCTAAGAACCAAAAACGGTTTAACAAAGTTATTTTCAAACATACGTTTCAAGAATCGAGAACAGCAAAACGTTTTCAAGAGACATGAACAAAATTTTTACTCTTTATAAAGAAATGACCTAAGTTTGATTTGTTGTTTTTTTATTCGACCTTTTTTGACTTAAGTATTGTTAGCGAGGTTTAGCAAAAACACCGCTAGTACGATATGCCGATTTTTTTTTATTTTTTTAATTTAATTATTCCATTTTTAATTTTCATTATTTTTTGGCATATATCGTTGGTATGTATATGAAAACTGTTATGCTAAGTTTATAGTTAGATTTGTCATAGAGAAACTTAAAAGTTGATTTTTGTTTTTTTTTTTAATTTTATAAAAGCATTTGTGACAGCGCATAGAGAAAGGGACCTGTTCAACGATGTCGCGTTGAACCATACTTATTTCAATATTATTTAAATTCATAAAAAATATAAAAATGTATTTTATATAATTAATCATGAATTTTAGACATAAGCCATTTTGTTATTACATTGAAAATGAATTCTAGACATTTTAATCCATTTATAATGAATTTCCTAACTTTCTTGTAAAATAACATATCAAGCACCTTTCATATGTAATGACCCATATGTTTTGTACGTACATACTTATTTTTGCAATCTCGAAATATGTACATATGTACAAAGCATCGGTCATTGAATTCCCTTTGATACATAGACATAACAAAAGGGAATATAGAAAACAAATGTTTCAATCGACTTCGTTTCTCATCTTGGAGAAAACATAGCAACAACAAACATGCAATCTCCACTCACACATACACCCACATATATGCGTAGCGGGATCGCATGGGCATTGTTGTTGTTTCTTTTTCGTTGATGGTCTGATCATCCACTTTTTGACAAAAAAGTGGAGACAGACAAATCAGTCAGTTGTCAACCTTTGAAACAGTGGTTTAGTTTTTCGTGACTTAAAATCGTAAATTAAAATCTATAAGGAAAATTTAGCTTTGTGAAATAAATAACATATAACATTGTAGTGACCTGAAACAAAAAAAACAATAAAACAAATTGTAAACGAAAAAACCTGAAACCAAAAAATAAAAACAGTGTTTTATTAAATAAATAAAAAACGACAAGAAAACAAGTGACAATAGAAGAACAAAACGACATCACCCATCAAACATTTTGGTCCTTCGAACCGGATATTTGTGTTTAAAAAGAAAAAAAAAAATTGACATTATTAAAACAGTGCGAAAAAGTGTGTGAAACTATCCCAAAAAACTACAAAACAAACTCAAGGGATAATAGTGACATTTATACAAAAAATAATAACCTAAAAACAGTAAAAACAAACAGAAAACGTTTGGACTTTTGTAACAGAAGTTACGAGACTTCAAATTACAAAAACAAAAAATTTGCTAAAAAAGAAGTTGTGGTGTACTTTCGATATTTTGCGTACCGTTATAACGGCACCATCGAAAACAAATCAACGCTCAACGATAATTTTGTTTTAACTTTGTAAAACTGTTTTAAAGACTTTTTTTCTCTTTTCATCTTTCATACATAAATTGCATTGGAATTTTTGGCAAACATAGACTTGATAAGCAGCAGCGACTTCACCAGAAACAGCAGCGACTTCATCTAAAGTAGCAGTGACTTCACCAGAAGCAGCAGCGACTTCATCTAAAGTAGCAGTGACTTCACCAGAAGCAGCAGCGACTTCATAACAGCAGCAGAAACCACATAGACTTCCCTAGCAACAGGTATTCAAGAACAAGAACTTCAAAGTAAGTACATACATACATACGTGAGCGTAACTTCTTTGACCTTGCAAATCACCACCGGTAAATTTGCGAATTTCTTGACCATACCCTGATCTACTTGTAAAGCGCGACTTTAAAATAGAGCTGCCAGATCAACAATTTTTATCGATTTTTTGGGGACATTTTGGAAATTGCTTTTTTTCAACTCGATTTTTTGAAAATTCGACTTTCAACTTTGATTTCTTCAACGAACATCAATCATCATAGACTCTTTTCCAACTTGTTTAAATTTTTTAACATAACAACGGTTTAACCATGGATCTCCTCGATAAATTCACAAATTCCTATAATGATTTGATAGATTTTGAGGAAACCCAAGCAACTAGTGTCACTGAGGACAACGTTCATGCCCTCGAAGTTCTTAGGGTTCACTTGGATTATCTATGGACCCAAGTCAAACGTGCGTATGAGACCTGTAGGGATTTTAAAGCAACCGAAGGGGAACAGACTATAGACCTGAAAAAACTTAGAGTAAAATATCGTGAAGCCCTCACTGCCTATAAAAGCACCCTTTCGACAATAAATGCAGAGATCGATGTACTCACCCCTACAAAAAATGCAGTTGAAAAATCAGAGAGACCTTCGGAAAATTCGACACCAAATCAATATTCAATTAAACTCCCAGCATGTGATACAGACATTTTTTATGGAAGCTATAAAACCTGGCCAACGTTTAGAGACCTCTTCTCCGCCATTTATATAAAAAATCCTAGACTTAGCAAGGTGGAAAAACTGTACCACCTAAACCAGAAAACGGCAGGGGAAGCAAGGGAAATCATTTCGCTCATACCTCTTACTCATGAAGGTTTTGACTTAGCCTGGAAAAACCTGGTAGATCGGTATGAAAATATGCGACTTCAAGTAAACGAGCAAATCAAGCTACTTTTTACTTTGCCTTCAGTCTCAACAGACTCCAGCTGTTCACTCAAATCGCTTCAAAGAATCGTAAATGGTTGCCTTCAGACCCTCAAAACTTTAGATGTTAATACTTCGACTTGGGATCCAATCCTAGTATTTTTATGCTCTGCAAAAATTCCTAGACCTTACCTAGAAGAGTTTGAGAACACCTTACAGGATTGTTCAAAAATGCCAACTTGGGAAGAATTCGATAGATTTCTGACTCACAGGTTTAAGACATTAGAATCAGTGGGAAACATTCAACTGACATCCTCCAAATCCGACAATTTACATCACGATATCCGAAAATCGAGCTCCAAGGACAAAAAAGTTCATTCGTTTCAAACAAATTTAAATCAAGTACAGAAACCAACTGGATCCAAACCCAAAAACAACCACAGCACACCTCGAACCTATTCAGACCTCTCACCTTGTCAACTTTGTAAAGAAATGCACTTTTTACGAAACTGTCCGACTTTTTTAGAAAAACCCGTCAATGATCGCATTCACACAGTAAAAATTAGCAGATCTTGTTATAATTGTCTCGCACAAGATCACGGTGTCAAAGAATGCAAAAGCAAATTCAGTTGTAGAACTTGCAATCTGCGACACCATACCCTACTTCACAAAGACGGAACCCAACCTAGCTCTCAGGAGAAGTATGCCGACGTACGACCTAGTACCAGTACACAGGCATTCACTACAACCATACAGTCCACTTCAAATTCAAACTTGCAGGACATCAAGTCCTTAACTCTACGCGATGATCAAGACTTACACTCGGCCAATCAGTCGCGAGAAACCTTGCTTTTCACAGCCTTAGTTGAAATAGAGAACAACGGACAGAGATACAAAGCCAGAGCAATCATTGATCCTGGATCACAATCGACTTTTATCTCTGAGAAATTAAAAAATAAACTTAGACTTCCTTCAAAGCGAAACCTAATTCATGTCTCAGGACTTAGTCCCACAGTCACAGAGACATCAACCAAAGCATGCCTTTTTACGCTGTGCTCTCGGGTGGAAAAAACCTTCAGATTAGATGTCTGGGCACCAGTTCTCAAGACCTTGCCATTTAATTTGCCACCCAAAAATCTAGATATGGAACTTCTGAACAGAATTACACAACGACCTTTAGCAGATCCTCACTTTAATATCAGCCAACCTGTTGACATACTTATAGGACTTGACATAGGGCCATTTATTTTCGACCTGGCATCACCAATGCATTCCTTAGGATCCCTTTTGACACAAAAAACAGTATTCGGCTGGATTGTGGGGGGACCTGTGGAAAAATCAACTAGACCCAAGACAAACATCTCATTATGCAATACTATTGCCCTTGATAGACTTCTCACAAAATTTTGGGAGGTGGAGGAAACCCCAAAACCAATTTTGAGGTCAGAAGAAGACTTAATCTGCGAGAAAAACTTCAAAGATACGACCTACAGGAATAGCTCAGGACGATATGTAGTCACCCTACCCTTTCGAAATGAAAATGAAATTGGACTTTCACGAAATATTGCAATGGCACAATTTCTCCGTATGGAAAAGATGCTCAGTTCCAAACCTGACATCAAAAATCAGTATGATCAAGTCATTCTTGAATATCTCGACCTAGGCCATATGAAGAAAGTTCCTCCACAGAACATAAACAAGACGCCAAGTTATTACCTGCCTCACCACGCAGTAATAAAACCTGATCGCGTTACTACAAAACTTAGAGTTGTCTTCAACGCATCATGCCCGACATCAAATAAAATGAGTTTAAATGACATATTATACCCTGGTCCAACTCTACAACAGGATCTAGTAGTTCAGACTTTAAAATGGCGATTCTTTCGATTTGTTTACAATGCCGACATTACAAAAATGTATCGGCAAATTCTAGTTAGCCCTTCAGATACTCAATATCAACGGATTTTGTTTAGAAAATCCCCTAATGAACCCATAGAAGATTTTGAACTTCAAACTGTGACATTTGGAGTAAATTGCGCCCCATTTTTAGCAGTTAGGACTCTTCTGCAGCTGGCAGAAGATGTCCAAAAATCATTACCGCTAGCTACAAAAATCTTGGAAGATAACATGTATGTAGATGACGTCCTAGCAGGAGGACATACCATCGACGAGGCAGTCGCTTCAAGGAAACAACTAATTACTGCGTTGGGATCGGCAGGATTTGACTTAATGAAATGGACCTCAAACGATCCACGAATTATTAACGACTTACCAGAAAAACAACTTCTATCCATTGACTGTTTACATCTTTCAGAAAACTTGGGCACTAAGACATTAGGCATCAAATGGAACATTGCATCTGATTCATTCTCATTTCCACAGCCAAATATTGACCTTAAACCGACCTACACAAAACGGGAAGTCCTTTCAGCAATAGCTAGATTTTTTGACCCGTGTGGATGGTTAGCACCTGTCATTATCATAGCAAAACTTATTATGCAGCAAATTTGGCTAGACAAAGTCGGATGGGACGATGGACTTACGCCCTTGACTTGTATTACATGGCAGAATTTTATCAAAAATTGCCCAAACATCCAACATCTACAGATTCCACGTTGGATACAATACACTCCTACAAGCACTGTTGAAATCCATGGATTTTGTGACTCCTCGGAAAGGGCATATGCTGCGACCTTATACATTCGTCTCCAACAGGGAAGGGAAATCCATACCCACCTTCTAGTTGCCAAGACTCGAGTTGCGCCTATAAAAAAGCTTTCTTTACCTCGACTTGAACTCTGCGGAGCCGTTTTACTGGCAACATTAGCTTCTTCAGTACTTCCAAATATCCATCTCCAGACTTATGACCTATATAATTGGACAGACTCCACAATCGTCTTAGCTTGGCTAAAGAAACCACCTTGTGCCTGGAATACATTTGTAGGGAACCGAGTATCCGAAATCACGGACAAAGTTGGAACGACGTCTTGGAAACATGTCCAATCACGTGACAATCCTGCTGATCTTGCTACCAGAGGATGCTCATCCACCGACTTAGAAAATCACGACTTATGGTGGCATGGACCTCCATGGTTGAAAATGCCAAAACATCAATGGCCAGAACAAAAACCTGGGGCTGATACCAATCTCGAAGAAAAAGCCGTAAAACTTTTTGTTACAACGACATTTGAAGACCCACTTGAGCGATTTTCTACTCTATCTCGTGCGTATCGAGTATTATCTTACGTATTTCGATTTTGGAGAAATACCGGGACTAATAGACGTCACCTTAGGACAGTCTCAAGCGAACTTTCTTCTGAAGAAATCAACTTCGTCAAATCCCGACTTCTCCTTATGACACAAAAACATCACTTTGCCGAAGAATATTCTCAATTATTACAAAAATCAAAAATTGCATCAAGTAGTTCACTTTTGACTTTAAATCCATTTATGGATTCACATGGAATTATTCGTGCAAATGGACGATTATCACAATCCCCAACTTTGACATATAGCGAACGACATCCAATAATTCTACCATATACTTGCAGATTATCTCGGCTTCTTGTAGAGCATGCCCATAAAATGACTTTACACGGAGGTAATCAGTTAATGGTACGCGTCTTACGCACAGAGTTTTGGATTTTTCGTTTAAAACCATTAGTCAAAGTGATTATAAATCACTGCAAACCCTGCATACTATATAAGAAGCATACCCAGACACAGATCATGGCATCATTACCTCCTGAACGCACTACTATCACGAGACCTTTTCACAATACCGGAGTAGACTTTGCAGGACCTTTCAATATCCGAAATTTTACAGGCAGAGCTTGTCTAGTTACAAAAGGTTACGCCTGCATTTTTGTCTGCTTTTCCACTAAGGCTGTCCACTTAGAAGCAGTCAGTGACCTCTCAACACAAGCTTTCCTTGCCGCATTTGCTAGATTTATTGGCCGTAGAGGTTGCCCTGCACAGATCTTTTCAGACAACGGCACAAACTTCGTTGGGGCAGCTGAAATGCTGAGAAGAGATCGAGAAGATTTCATTCAACAACTTCAAACCAGAGTCATACAACAAAACTGTACTCAGAACATTGAGTGGAAATTTATACCTCCAGGAGCGCCCCACATGGGTGGACTTTGGGAAGCGGGAGTGAAATCCTTCAAAACTCATCTTCGTAAAATGATGCCAGACATGAAATTTACCTTTGAGGAATTCTCAACGATCTTAACACGCATCGAATCTTGTTTGAATTCTCGACCTTTAAGTCCTGTCAGCGACGATCCAAATGACCTTTCTCCATTAACCCCTGGAAATTTTCTAATTGGTACCTCCATCTTAGCACCAGCCGAACCTGATATCTCACAAGATAATCTCACGCTTGCCAATCGTTGGAAACGACTTAAAATTGTCTCTCAACAATTCTGTCAACGTTGGAAGGCTGAGTACTTAAAAGAACTACATCGTCGATATAAATGGAAACGCCAACAAGAAAACGTCAAAATTAACGACCTTGTAGTCATCAAAGACGACAAAACGTCTCCAAATGAATGGAAATTAGGTCGTATAACAAAACTATACCCAGGACCTGACGAAAATAGTCGAGTTGTTGACGTACTAATCTCAAACGGAACAATTCGTAGACCTATAACTAAACTTATACCACTCCTCTCAGAATAACTATATGTAACCTCCAATACCTTTAGTTTTACCGTCACTCATAACTTTCTCTATTCACAGATGTCCTCCAAGGGAAACGACGGCAATCGACCAAAGTATTGGACATATTCGTGCGGATTGTGTAGACGAGATCACGCCATCAAGACTTGTCCTCGATTTTTGGCTCTTGACCCAGCAGACAGATTTGAAGTTGTTTGTGACCATTTCTATTGCATTAACTGCCTGGCCATTTCACACATCCGTTCAGAGTGTCACACAAATCTGAGATGCCAAATTTGTAAAGAAAAGCACAACACCCTTCTGCACTTTTCTCCACAATTGAAAGAATTGGGAATCAGAAGTTCAATACGAGCTCAACAATCCGAAGAACAAGCACCAAGACCTCATTCACAATCAAGAAGACATCAAACGCCATCCGTCAGAACTCAGGCAAACGAAACCCGTTCTCAATCACAAGACACACAACGTCAGTCACGCGCATCGAGACCTACAAACAGAGTCACAACTCGAATTGTACGCAGCGCATCGGAATTCAAGCTGAAGCCCAAAGCCAGCCTTCCATTTAGCTGGGCTAAGGTCTTCATCCCAACAGCACACATCAAAATTGCCATTCCAGGCGAAACTGATGCTTGGCACTTGATTCGGGCAGGTATCAACTTTTACTCCCCGGTATCCAGAATCGCTGTAAGTCTGCAAACTCGACTCGGACTTGAAACTTTCCACCACAACGAAGTACGATTTGCGAAATTTCAAGCCAAAGGACGTCTACCTCGCCTAAAATGGGCCAAAGAAGTTCGTGCCATGCTCACCAATGACCTACCCCGATCACCATATGAGAAAGCCATCAATGAGGACCCCACCATCGGATTTTCACCAGACTGTCTTGCTGATCCTGACCCAAGAGGCAATATTCCAATCGAGCTTGAACTAGCAGCCGATGAAATACCGAGCCTTTTCCGAAATGGGTCAATCGACTCGACTCTCCAAAACATTTTAGCCCAGCAAACCGCTATCGGATATGTTTTCATCGGTCCAGTAGGCAAAATCTGGTAATTCCACACGGAGGGGCCGGCATGTTCAACGATGTCGCGTTGAACCATACTTATTTCAATATTATTTAAATTCATAAAAAATATAAAAATGTATTTTATATAATTAATCATGAATTTTAGACATAAGCCATTTTGTTATTACATTGAAAATGAATTCTAGACATTTTAATCCATTTATAATGAATTTCCTAACTTTCTTGTAAAATAACATATCAAGCACCTTTCATATGTAATGACCCATATGTTTTGTACGTACATACTTATTTTTGCAATCTCGAAATATGTACATATGTACAAAGCATCGGTCATTGAATTCCCTTTGATACATAGACATAACAAAAGGGAATATAGAAAACAAATGTTTCAATCGACTTCGTTTCTCATCTTGGAGAAAACATAGCAACAACAAACATGCAATCTCCACTCACACATACACCCACATATATGCGTAGCGGGATCGCATGGGCATTGTTGTTGTTTCTTTTTCGTTGATGGTCTGATCATCCACTTTTTGACAAAAAAGTGGAGACAGACAAATCAGTCAGTTGTCAACCTTTGAAACAGTGGTTTAGTTTTTCGTGACTTAAAATCGTAAATTAAAATCTATAAGGAAAATTTAGCTTTGTGAAATAAATAACATATAACATTGTAGTGACCTGAAACAAAAAAAACAATAAAACAAATTGTAAACGAAAAAACCTGAAACCAAAAAATAAAAACAGTGTTTTATTAAATAAATAAAAAACGACAAGAAAACAAGTGACAATAGAAGAACAAAACGACATCACCCATCAAACAGGACCTAAGGGTAAAAAAATCAATTTTCATTTTTTTTCTTTTTTTGATGTGGACAACATCTGGACAACATCTGGGCATCGAATGAGACCGATCCTATGCCCCAAAAGTGTTCCCTCCCAGAGATAAGCGCGTTTTATGAAAGTGATGGTACACCAAAGATACACGTATTTAAATCTCTAAAATGGCTCTCCTGAACAAAACTGGTTTTTACCCTTTCTATTTTGCTCGTCAACTATATATATATATATATATCATAAATAAGGGTTTTGTTATGGCGGAAAAACTGTTTCGAAACACCAAAAAACTCCGAATGTATGTACTGTACCACTCACTACTATGTGATGCTAACATAATGTTAGCTTCTTTTGAGACATTTTTGATTAATAGATCCCAATTAAAAGCAAGTACCGCCTTTAAAAAATAATTTTTGCAGGTTGTTGTAATTTGACTGCAATTGTCATACTTACATATTATTTTTATCTCATATAGAGATTTTTATGATATACATTTAACTTAAGTATCGAAATATTTCTGTAATAAAACAATTATATTTGGGAACGGAAGGAACATCCCACTCCTCCCTAGCCAGAGGAAAAGCGCAAAGCCACCACTCGGCCCCCGCCACAGAAACCACAGACAATAAACAGAGGTTGCATGCAACACTAGATTTAGATTACTTTTGTTTAGAGCAACATTTTTTCCATCCATTTTATCTCTTGATGGAAATTGATGTTGTTGATCATCTTAATGTTTTTCTCGTTTTCGTTTTCGATTTTTCCTTTTTATATGAATCCAAAAAAATAAACCACACATGCTGCCACACTTTGTAGATGTGTGCATGACACACAGCAGCACAGTGCATGCATTCAAAATACTCGTATAGAGAGGACTCACTCGAGAGCCTCATGTGTTGTCTGATGCATCACAAGGCGAATGCTGATGATGCTGGTGATGACGATGATGATGATTGGTGGTGGTGCCTGCTACTTGGTGACGAGGATGCTTTTGCCCCTTGTTTGTGTTTTAGAATTATGCGTTGTTCTTGTCGTAAGTCTCTGTTGCGGCTAGACACATTTTTCATAATACATCCCCATAGTTTTGCCTGTTGTTTTTCTTTAATGGCTTTCGTTGCCTTTTGTTTTAGCCTTTTTTTTTGGAAGATATGCCCGGTTTTGTTTTCTACAATAACTACAATTTATTTATATCATAAAATTTACTTAACATATGAATTGTATTTATTTTCTATTATTTTTCTTTCTTTGTTGTGGTTGGCTGTCTGATATGCAGATTCGACATTCGGTATGTCTGCATATGGAAATTGACTTGCAAGGGGGAGCACACTGGGCGGAGTGCAAGTGTTAGGGGTAACGAAGACGATCCTGATTTGTTGTACTATCAAACGAGGGCAGGCGTCGTTGGAATTATAGTAGTGGCGTCATTGCCATCGTCTATCATAGTTTTGAATTGAAATTTCTTTGAAGGGGTGTCGAAATATGTCTAACCTACCGCTAATTTTTGTTTTATGAAATAAAATGATTGAGTTGGTCATGAGATGTGGTGGCGCATTGTTGCCTTGGACTGGAGTATTGTTGGAATATTTGATATTATTTGATTTCTTAATGACGAATATAATGGCTTCAACTGGATGTTCCTAATGGAAACTATGGATAGCAATGCACAGTGGGAAAGGATTGCAAATTTTTATGATTGTATAATTAGTAGAGGTCAGTTTCGATATTCTTTATCCGAAATAAGCGAATATATATCCCTCAAGCGATCCCATGAAAAAGTAGAACGTTTTTTGAATAAGTAAGCGGTAGAAAAAATAATTCATAGTGCATTCGTAATACGAGTATCGCTGCCAGTACCAACATTTATCGCATGTACAGAAAAGGTCATTTAAATAGCGATTTTCTTCAAAAATCATCTCTTCTGACAAAGCGCAATTTTGTATCGTTTACTTGCAAAACCCTGAAATATTTATGTTCGTGAAATTCAGAAAATATTTTATATTAATTACGAAATTTATCTTATTTTTTCAAAGAAACTTTCCATATAAAAAATAAAGAAAAAGTTTGATGATTTTTAAGATTTAATGATAGAGTTTCTTATTTTTCATGAATTCCTTTGATATTTATAGGAATATGTTTCATACGCTTTTATGAAGAAGCAGTTATATTACTTAGTAGGGACATAAATACTGTTACAACACTGAACACACCCATTTCAATAGTAGAACTGAACCGCCGTTAATGTCATATGGGTTTTGAAAGCTAATCTCAATAGCGTTAGTCTTTCAACTTTCATCATGGAGTGGTCAGATAATGAGAACCGTATCGCTGTAATAGCGCTTTTTAAGTGTGAAATGAAAAAATAATATTTTCAAAACCCTCCGGCCACTAGGGATTAGCCACATGTTCGTCTACCGATACCTGTAACTGTTTGAGGAGACTGGAGATGTAAAAGACCGCCACCGGTCGGGCCGCCCACGCTCTGTTCGAACACTGCAACGCCGTTAAATCAAGTATTCACAGAAACGCGCTCCGAAAACAGAAAATCATGGCCCGTGAGATGAATATCACGCAAAAGTCCATGAGTCGAATCATAAAAAAAGACTTGGGACTTGGCGCTTTCAAACGACGTATCGGACATTTATTGACTGCAGCTTTAAAAAAAAATATGATTGAAAAATGGAAACGACTTTATGTGAAGCAAGCTGATAACTTGCACAGACAAATTTTGTTCACCGATGAAAAAACGTTTACCGTTCAGGAAAAATTTAACAAGCAAAATGATAGAGTCCAGCTTCAGTCATGGTTTGGTGGGGTGTCTCTTACGATGGGGTCACTGACCTGCATTTATACCAACAAGGAGTCAAAACATCGGCCAAAGTTTACCAAGAAACCGTTTTGGGAGCTTTTGTGAATCCTCTTAGCAATTCCCTGTTCCAAAACCAGCCATAGATTTTCCAGCAGGATTCTGCGCAGGCCCATAAGGCTAAAACGTCCCAGGCCTGCCAGCGTTCATTTTCTCTGAAAAATGGCCCTCAGGAGATTTGAACTCATTGGATTACAAATTGTGGACGGTTTAAGAGGACAAGGTTTGTCACAAAAAATACCCCAACATTGGATCTCTTAAGACCGCTTTGGTTCGAGCTGTGGCCAACAATGGACGAGGTTCGTGCAGCTATTGACGATTGGCCTGTGCGACTTAAGGCGTGTGCAAAGGCAAAAGGCAGAAATTTTGAATAAGTAGATTCTTTTTGGATACAATATACATCAATAAATATAATAAAAAATATTTGGTCCAAAAACATTCAGTACTTTTTTTTTACAGCATAAAACGTGTGTAACAGCATTTATGTCCCTACTATGTATATAAAATTTTACTTACTTTTCATAAAATTGTTTAATTTTTCATTGGCACTTTTTCAAAATTTTTATGACAGCACTTTACAATAAGCATTATATTCTTTCATAAAAGTTATTTATAATTTATGATGAAAAATATGAAAGATTTAAATAAAATTTGTTTTATTCTTTGTTTCATTCAGTTTTTCTTTTTATATTTTTCTTGAATTTATTAGTTATTTTTCTGGTTAGAGACCATTGTTGTTTCTTTTTAGAATCAATGCAAATAAAAATGAGGAAATGTATTGACTATGGCTTTTTCTTAAGCAGTTTTTGCAACGATTGCTGTGACCACAAATCATATGACTTATACAGAAGTCTCAGTTAAGGTAATAAGAATTACCCCTTAACGTATGCGCAAGCAAAAGTTTATGGTTTGAAAATATAAAAATATAAACATTTTCGTAAAACATATGAAGCAAAAATTAGGCAATTTATACTAATATTTTCCTAAAAAGTACGAATGCATTTTTGACGATGACTTTTCATACAAAATAATAATCATTTTATAAAACATAGGAAGAACAAACTACGACATTTTTAATAAACTATTTAAAGAAGCTGGTTCGTAAAAAAAAATTTCACAGATTGAACAAAAAACCTCCTCAATAGTATATAGATTGAATTAAGATTAAAATAAGAAGAATGTTTCGTAAATAGTACAAACATAATTCATTCTGTGTACGGATCGAGATACTCACACGTGATCGTCGAGAAGCCAATGCAATCTCCCAGAGTAACCTTTTGGTTGGTCCTTTGTCAACGTTTAGCGCTACTGAGACATGATGAGGTATTTTTTTATGATCGGAGATTTAAGACATGGATTTGGACATTCTTTGGTTTTACAGGCTTGCGCGAAATGCCAAAGTACCTACGCCATGTTAATGGGAGCTGCAACTTGACGCCATTCAGCATTTTTTCAAGCTTACTCCATAGAATCGATGTTATGCGAGCAATATATTAAAAGTTCAAGCCATTAAGGCGAGCCAGCCATTCGTAAGTTGCAGCCCGAAACCATCTTCAAGGTATTTTAAAAGTGTGATGACATTGGCTTGACTGGTTTCGTAGTTTAGTTTTGTTTATTTATAGAATGATATCTTTTGGCCCACTCTAAGTTAATATTTATACCAGTAGGGTAAGTCGGGAAGACAGGCTACACTATACCCATGCAACATGCTTTAAGTCTCCATCGTCTGTTGTATGTTTTTCCAGTGTGCCGCTACCAAATTTGTTTTAAATCTAATATAATTTGCCGCTGTTAGTTCGGTTAAAATCGGGAGAAACACTTGTATGTGGGCAATATTTGTACTGATCTAGGCTACTTTCAACGATGTTTATGTGCAAAATAATGCTACAACCCAAATTTCGTTAAAATCGGACGAAATATGCCACTCTGACGATGGATCCCAAGTCGGAAAGTATCCCTCAACTATATCAGAACTTAGACCGATTTCTCCCAATTTCAATACAAGAAAAATAAAAATAATAATAAAACAAAAAAGTCTCGAAAGTTTCATGGAGATCGGTTTATATTTGCAACCTAGAAATTGATTTCAAGAAGAGATGGTTAGATAAAATAACGATACAATAATACATGGGTCTATCGCAACCCTCTGCACAAACTCAGAATACCCCTATAACGCAGTGTTGTAAGGGCATAACTAAACTTTTTCGAGATTATCTCAATTTTGGAGTTTTGGCGCCTGTGACTTTCTTTCTTAGGACGGCAGAATAGTTGAAAAGCCTATTTCTCTTACAGAAGGTATTGCAAATGGAATGATTAAATGATTATAGACTTTGTCCTTTGGTGAATGGTTCAATAAATGTATCAAACTCTTTCAATGATATTTTAACATTCTGCCAAAGTCGACCACATGTGTTTGAATACTACTGCTCATGCTTCGTCCAACTTACCGAAATTCCGCAAATACTACTTTATTTAATCTTTCCTAATTTTATTAACATTTGGTTATATTTCCATTGATATTTATTCTATTGTCCTATTCTTCTGTATTGATTTTTATGTAGCCACAAATCAATTCACTTATAACTACACTTCTTTAATCCAGTTAAGAGTGCTTGGCTCTTTGAACAATATAAATCATTTATTTGCATTCAATTTTAAATATTTTACAGGTCACTTCAATGCATTGAAAGTTGCAACGACCACAAAAACAATTAAAATGCAATTACCTTTTCTGGATAATCTTACCATAAATTCATATAATCACATCATTCATCTCTTGAAACACCTCTAAATGGTATGCCTTTGAATGGCAAAATCCAATATAATTTCAATTAGTATTAAATAAACAACAATAGTTGATACGTGTAAGATTAAAGGGTAGGATTATTGAGAACGACAAAGAACAAAATTAGAGCAAGTGATTAAGTTCGGCCTGCTCAAAATAATGCTATACATTGTTTTTAATATCACTTCGATTACTGCTAAAGCCTGGTATTTTGTTTCTATTTTTGAAAAAGTATAAAAAGGTCATGAAAAATAACTTCCAAAGCATAACATAGCATCTTTAAATTAAAAATTTCATCATTCTAAATATAAGCGTCTACTTATTATTTTGAAGATTGTCCATTGACACTCGAATAATATACTCGCATTTATAAAACTATGCATTCTATACACTTAATTAATAATTAACACTTGTCAAATTCTAAATATCATATTAAATTTCTCAAGTGTTAAACTGACATCAGTACTGCCCATGGCTGCTTGCACAGACGCACACAAATACAAGATGAAAAAAGACAACTTTTAATTAATTTACAATTTATTCATAAAATCCAACATCAAATGTACAAAAGGTATTGTATTACAATTCCCACATGACCAAACAAACAGACCGACAGACAGACAGCAAATAAAAAACACATCTTTTCCAATAATTATGCCATTCATATTGAAATATGAAATGAAACTCAAAACTCTGTTTAAATATTCCATCATCAATCCATTCAGGCGATGTCATTAAAATTTTCTCTTTAAACGATGACTGAAATGAATAGGATTCTTATTTGTATAGTCGTCTATTATCATACGGATCAATTTCATCCCATGGATAATTACAACAACTTTGAGATGAAATCAAATATTAATTTGTTGATAACCTATATTTGTAGCCGCTGCACGTTTCCTTGGCCTGGGAAAATATTTACGTTCGGCACATTTTGCATATACACCACAATTCAATAGTCATTTTGATAAGATTTGCATAAACATTGCCAAATGAAAAGGTTCCATACGTCTAACGTACTCTGATGGTATGTGCGTTTTTATTTTCTCACCCATTTTAAGAAAACCTACCAAAACAAGTACAACCACCAAAAGTAAGCCCACACAAAAACCTAAAAACAACCCACAAATCGAAAAAGCATCATGCAACTTTTCCTTTAGAAATGCTGCAGCATTCTGTAGGAAAATAGCAAACAAAAAATCCCAGCAAAAGTGGTAGTATTGGGGCCATGACAAAGCTAATGGCCTTGTATACGTTTGCAAAGTATCATGGAAGTTTTTAAAAAAAAAAATTTAAGTTTGCTTACATTGTATTGAAAAAAAACCTAAGGCTTTATAGGCTTTTGTACATAGAATCATATCATGTTATCAGAAGATTGCAAACTTTCAACGGCTTTCACCAAAAACGATAAATGAGTCAAAAAGATAAATTGTTTTTGATAGTAATCAAAATATATCGGTATTGAACAACACTGATAAAGGGTTTTCCATTAAGGACATAATAATTTTATATATTAATAAAACAAAAAATATTTAAGATATAGAGATCAAATTTATTCCAGATGTAGTGCAAATGTTACATTTTAAAAATGAAATTCGATGTCGGTCATATGACCACCACGAGATGTACTCTTTGGACCCAATTTTGCACCACTCTTGCACACATTTCGACCGAAACGTTGGCAATTTTGCCTTGGATGTTGTCTCTGAGCACGTCTAAAGTTTTTGGCTTGTTGGCATAAACCAACGAATTGATGTGGACCCATAAAAAGAAATCCAATGGCGTTAAATCGCATGAAGGAGGTGGTCATTCGACCGGCCCATTTCTCGAGATAACACGTTCACCGCCTTTCAGTAAATCGATTATAACGCGTGCTGTGGCTGTGTGGCCAGTGTCACCGCCTCGTTGAAACCACATTATCGGCCAAAAAAAATTTCTAACATGGCACGATAGCGCTCTGTATTGAAGGTAACATAACAATTATTTTCATCGACGAAAAAATAAAGGTCCAATCCTACCTCTGACATGAAAATCACACCACACAGTAATTTTTGCGGATGCAATTGTGTCTCTTGATGCACATTTGGGTTTGTTGCTGTCCAGTAACACATATGTTTTTATTGACAACACCACTCAGCCAGAAATGAGCTTCATCGCTGTAGAAGATTAAAATTGGAGAAAGCGCACTTAAAGTTGCGACCACTCAGAATTTCGACAGTAATTTTTAATGATTTCCAAACGATGCTCATATGTGAACTTTACCATGATGAAAATGTTGATATCAACTAACGTTTTGATACTAAAATATCATTAAAAATGTTTGAGGGAGCGTTGACATAAAGATACGAAATTGTTATGTCCCTCTTGGGAAACCCGTAACCATTCAATTTTGTGTTAAATCACTGAACTAATTAAAAATAATTGAGTTTGGGCGACGGAAATTTTTATTTTGGACCTTTTTTTTTTAAAAAAAATGACTTGACTGCCGCTAGAGTTGTTACTCATTTGTGGCCGTTTCATCACATACCATTAAGCAGCCACAAATTTTTCGTAACGGTTGGCTTTCCTGTCGAATATTCTTCATAAAGTTCGCGATTGCCGGAGGCGTACAAGCTCATTTCGACCAAAGACGAAAAACTGTGGGCTTTATAGAGAAATCAAAAAATAGAAAATGAGTAAAAACCACACACTTTTTTGTTTAAAGTATTTGTATATGTTTTTGTATTTCATTTTTGACTTTCTAGCGGTCCTGTGTGTGTACGAAAGTAAAAAATAAACCGAGAATTTGTGCGTTATTGAAGTTCAATTTTTTAACGATATTGCAAAGAAGAAGCATTTCGTCAATCTGATACAGTTTACCATCTTTCATTTCGAACACCTTCTTTTATTTGCCGTCTATCAGAAATGCATGCTATCGATAACTTCTGTTTACAAGTTCAGCATTATCGTCTCTGGTATGTTCGTTTTGGCTAGGTACAGTTTATCGTTTTTTATTTCGACCACCTTCTTTTATTAATCGTCTATGAAAAATGCATGCTATCGATAACTTAAGTTTATATGTTCAGCGTTATCGTCTCTGCTATTTTGGTTTTGGCCAGGTATTTTTATTCCTCTCTAAAAAAAAACTCCTAAAACTTCCTCTGCATATTCGAATGTATGAAACATTTCAAAAGCAATGCAAAGTGTAAACAGAAGACAGAGGACTAACTCACAGTGATGTATTTACATCTAGTGTTGATGTCTTCTTGTCACTACAATTGTCACATGCAGCCAAAGCGACGAAAGTCAGACGACATTCACACAAACACACACACACACACAGACTTTGATGTAGAAGAAGAGAAGTCACTTTTGTTGCCTGTCTGCAGCGCCTTGCCAACATGAATTGTAGCACCTTCGTTGCATCTCAGTGAGAAAGAATGTATGACAGTACCAAAGATCACGTGGAAGTTGCCGTTGCTTCTTGGTTCTGTTGTTTGTGGTGCCCCAACAGCAACAACAACAAAAAGTGGCAAACAGAAAACAAACTTTACAATTTATGTTCTTTAACCAGAAAATAATTTGCATACGTGTTAATTGCAAATGTAAATAATGTTTGGTGGCATTTTAAATGCAATTAAATGGATGCGATCTGTGAGTTAATCTGCACATATAAACGTTCACATGAAGAGCTGAAGTGTTTTTATAATCTTCAATGCATCATGGAATGGAATGATGGAATATGAACAGAGGAAAAGCTCAGTTCGCCTTTTCTGGCGACCAACTGTTATGCTGCGTAATGATGGCGGAAATATGTTGCCCAAGCAGAATTCGTACTGAGTATGTCTAACGAAACATCTAACGGGTTTTCCAATAGGGACATAATAATTTCGTATCTTTATGTCTTCGCACCCTCAAACATTTTTAATGATCTTTTAGTTAGTCAAAGTCAAAATGTTCATCATGGTTAAGTTGACTTACGAGCAACGTTTGGAAATCATTAAAAATTACTACCGAAATTCTGAGTGGTCGCAACTTTAAGAGCGCCTGCTCAATTTTAATTATCTTCAGTGATGATGCTCATTTCTGGCTTAGTTGTTTGTCAATAAACAAAATATGCGTTGTTGGACAACAAAAAACCCACATGTGCTTCAAGAGACACAATTTTATCCGCAAAAGATTACTGTGTCGTGCGATTGGACCGTTTTTTCTTTAATGACAATAATTGTCAAGTTACCGTCAATGGAGACCGCTATCATGCCAGATTAGAAAATTATTTTTGGCCAGAACTGGATTAGCCGATATGTGTTTCAAACAAGGGATGCCACTAGCTACACAGCACGCTTTACAATCGGTTTACTGATAGACAAATTCGGTGTAAGTGTTATCTCAAGAAATGGTCCGGGCGAATGACCACCTTTCCAGGCTTTCTAACGCCATTGCATTTCTTTTTATGGGGCCTCATCAAGTCATTGGTCTATGCCAACAAGCCAACAACTTTAGGCGAGTTCAGAGTGGTGGAAAATTGGATCTAAAGAATAGATCAGTGTGCACGGGTTCGTGGTGGTCATATGACCGAAATAGAATTTCATTCTGAGAATGTAACATTTGCACTACACCTGGAATAAATTTGAACTTTATATCTTCAATATTCTGAGTTTTATTATTATATATATTTTTCATGTCCTTAATGGCAAACCCTGTGTGAGCAATGAAAATATGTTTAAAGGCTAGTCTTTGTATACCCAGTCATCATTCGGATACGTACTTATTTAAGCTATGATTAGTAAATACTTATTTGTGTACTAACTAGGAAGCTTGTTAAACAATTGATAGACCGTAGCTTAAACTTCATGGGACTATAAAGCAACAGAAGCTATTTTATTTACATGCAGAAGCTTTACAAGTACGATGTCTTGTCGTAAAGGGTATCGTTTTGCTACAATGTTGGGCGTAATACGAGGGTTGCTTTTCATATTTCAGGTCCTAAAAATACTAGTGTTCCCAAATGCAAACTGGAAAATATTTTAAATAACAATAAAACCATTTCCAATGAGAAATTATTGCTTTTTATTGCCGGACCCGAAATATAAATAGCAACCCTCGTATAATAGAAAGTGTTCATTGCGCCTACAGAAAATCTAAGTTTTTCCTCATAACTAATTTTTTAATACACGTAATAGCTTTTTTTTAAAAAAATATTAGCTATTTTATGCCACCCTCAAACATGTGATCACCGTGAGTGCAAAAAAGAATTAGTTATCTCGTAAGTACGAAATTATTTCAGTAATAACCCAAATTTTCTAAACCCTCTTTGGGTCGTTCGCTTTTTTTTGAAACGAAATAAGAGGAAGGAATTGCAATAAATTTATTTATTTGTTTTTGTAAATTAACACAAACAATATTTTTGCATTTTAGTCAATTAGTCAGAACTTAAGAACAGTAGGTCCTCTGGGCATCGTTTAGGTAATTTTGGAAAGGTGCGACCACTGGTTCAGAACTTAGCAATTTTACCCTAGTATCCTCCGATCACCAATCCGAAAAGTTGTAAACCGCTGTCATTTCGCTCCTTGCATTTTCGGGCATGGTCGTAGATGTACATATATTCATGAAATGAGCCAAGGAATATGCTAATGAATTTTGTCCAGTCGTGAATGAATCTCCCTTTATTGCAATTTAAAATACGTCTTATCAACTATACGAGTACGTCTTTTATTGCAAATTTAGTTATTTTCTTCTTCAAAATCCAGACTATAACCCTTTCCTTACGTTGTTGGTACAGTCATAATTATTTATTTTGTTTAACAACAGCTCCCCTATCAGCATCTATTTTATTGAGTGATAGTTTAAGTACGTGATACTCTAGTTTCTTTTTTATCTACAGCTTTCCTTTAGCTACTCTCCTTCTTTAATAATAATCCTTTTTAAACGTTTTATTAATCTCCATTAAACGTACGTTGAGCTCTGCAAAAAGCCCCTTTTAAATGCTCTTAAACCATCACAGCTTGCGTTTTCTTTGAAAATCATAATCTTAAAATATGACTTCAATAAGACTGTGGCCACAGCACCACCCCTCGAGTTAAAAAATGCCTGCTGGTGCACATGATGCATGCAACTTAACCTAATCTCTTTAGCAAAATCCTTTAAGCAGTCTCCTAATAATAACCTCAACTCATCTCACTTCTTAAAAAGAATAAAATACTTAAAAGGAATTGCAATAAATTTAATGACTTTAGAAAACACAAACTCTTAAGCGCACCACATCATTGTGCCTGTCATTCTTTTCAAAAGCAGATCATTATTTTTGCATAAATTAGGATTAAAGCCGTTGTCGTAGTGAGTCTCACTGTCCCCACTGACCAACGCCGCGGACGGACTGCTGTAAAAGTATGTTACAATTTTATGCCTCTTTTTGGTCAATCGTAATGAGTCCGTTGTCCGTGCAGGCGCACACTCTCGTTCCTGGACATGGATATGTGCAAAAGTTAAACGGCAACGATGCCGATGTTGATGACAAACTTTTTCTGTTGTTCACATTTCTTTTGAAATCCGTCCGTCCATCCCTTCATCCGTCCGCCTGTATTTACTTTTCAGCATTTTAGCCATATTAGGTTAAAGGTATGAGTAACAGGAGTAACCAGTAGAACTCACAGAGCAAGTCTCTGTTGAGTTTACCTTGACTTGTTTTTGGTTGCACTTATAATTCTTATGGGAAATGTTTACATTATGACTTAAATGCATCATTATTTTGAGGAATTTTGTGGTTGTTTTTTTGTCCGTGTGGCGGTGGTTGTTGTTGCTTAAGGAAATAATGTATAATTAAAATTTATTGTTCTTCCAATGATTGACGACAATTTATTTGACACTTTCATGTCACAAATTTATGTTAAACTGTCAACTTTTGTTTCCCTTGTGCCGTTTATCTTCTGGGTCGGTGTGCACTCGTCGAGGAAACGGAAACTTAAATGACAGTTACAAATTATTTGTATATTTATGATTTTTTGAGGTTGTGACAATGATGTGACGACATGAAAAATGTTACTTTAACAAAAAAAAAATTTACTGTGCGAGTGCGTATCTAGCAAATCATTGTGCTGTGCAACATATGATTGTTATACATTTTGTTTAAAGCGGACTGAATTCAGCTAATGTCGTGTAAGGGAAACGAGAAGTAAGAGCAGGAAAACCCACTGCTCAGATAAACAAAATTAGTTAAGACTACTTTTTAAAAGTCGGCAACATATCTCCTAAAGAAACTTTGTTGTTGGCAACAAATTTTCTAAAGAAACTTTGTTGCTGGCAACAAATTTCCTAAAGAAACTTTGTTGCTGGCAACAAATTTCCTAATGAAACTTTGTTGCTGGCAACAAATTTCCTAAAGAAACTTTGTTGCTGGCAACAAATTTCCTAAAGAAACTTTGTTGCTGGCAACAAATTTCCTAAAGAAACTTTGTTGCTGGCAACAAATTTCCTAAAGAAACTTTATTGCTGGCAACAAATTTCCTAAAGAAACTTTATTGCTGGCAACAAATTTCCTAAAGAAACTTTGTTGCTGGCAACAAATTTCCTTAAGAAACTTTGTTGCTGGCAACAAATTTCCTAAAGAAACTTTGTTGCTGGCAACAAATTTCCTAAAGAAACTTTGTTGCTGGCAACAAATTTCCTAAAGAAACTTTGTTGCTGGCAACAAATTTCCTAAAGAAACTTTGTTGCTGGCAACAAATTTCCTAAAGAAACTTTGTTGCTGGCAACAAATTTCCTAAAGAAACTTTGTTGCTGGCAACAAATTTCCTAAAGAAACTTTGTTGCTGGCAACAGATATTGTAATGAAACATTGTTGCTGTAAAAATATTTCTCGAACTCCATCATTTGCTCTAACTTAACTTATGTTCCTGTGTTTTGATCTTATAACAATCTTTCGACGTAATTATTCCCTAGCAAAGAAATCTAATTATTTTTAATTTCTTGGTAAGAATTACAAAATTTTCCTATTATCATTATTATCAATTCCTTTAAGTATAAAGAACTGTGCGAATTGGCAGCATCTGTTGGTATTTTAACTGTGCAACAGACCAGCAAGTCGGCTAGACCAAGTCCATTCTTTTTCAATCTGTTGAAAGCCATCATATTTAACAAAATATAATCTTTTCTATAACTTAACTTTCAACGTGCCATTGGTTCCATGGTACATACATGAACACTCGTAACGACATAGCAGTCATACTATTACCATTATTGTCATTATCATAATCATCGTTGTCGGCGTCCTCATTGTTTGTATTGGATTGTGTGCATCATTAGTCCGGCTCCTATTGCATTATAACATCGCCGTGGAGTACGAACCCAGAACGAGGAATCTGCCTTTCCGTTGTTGGGTACGTACGCGTCTTGCATGTTCCCATATATTCTCATTAATGTGTCACTTTTAAAGCTACTTGTGGTCTCCTGCGTCTTCCGTCGCTGTGGCGTTGCGACTTTGTGGTCATTCAACACGTAATATTTTCTTGTTTACTTTTCTTCTTCCCATGTCGTTGTCGTTGTCCAGTTTCTATTATGTGGTCTCCTAGCCAATTTCTGCAGAATGTTGTTATTGTCGTGTGGCCAGAGATTTCGTAATGGATTTCAAAGGTATTCCTTCGTCTTCCTTTCTAGTCTCATTCTGTTAAATGGCGCCTCAATATTTTATTAGAATTTACGGTAATTTTTAAAATATTTTCTGTTCAGCAAAAGCTTGTAAAGATTACTACTACTACGAGTAATTTGTTCCTTCTGTTTCTGAGCAATAGAAGACATAAATAACAGTAGCAAGGTAATTGCCAATAGGACTTACAAGACATTAACGAGAAATGGATAGAAATTAAAATGTTTTTATTCTATGAAAACAACAGCTGTATTTATTATCTAGGACAAAGCCCAAAACCAAATTTAGAAAACTGTATAGATTTGAAAGATTTTACAGTAATATCCCTTAAGTAAGTTAACAATTAATGTTGCAGTGAATATCTTAACAAGAAAATGTCTCACTTTAGCTTGTCGCAAGAACGTTACTATGGATACATTTTTGTTCCAAAAAGAAAAAGTCTTTGTAGCAACGAGTTTTTGTTGATGTAGCAACAAACTTGTACCTTTAAATTTGTTGCCCCGAAAAAATGCCAAAGAAAGTTTGTTTCTGTAACGAAGTCTCAATGTAGAATTTGTTGCCGCACAAAGATTCAATAAAAAATATGTTGCGACAGAGAAGATTCAGTAGAAAGTGCGAGGCAATAGCAAAATATTCATATATCTTCTTTTGCAACAATCATGTCCTAGAATTAGTTGCCGCAATGGAGAATTCTTTGTTTCAACACAGTTTCCATAGAGAATTTCTTAATACAACAAAGATTCAATAGACAATTTGTTGACACAACAATGATTGAAGAGAACATTTGTTTCGGCAATAACACTGTTTGTTTAATCGATGTCGCTCCCAAATACATTTCACTTCACTGGGAGTAAAAAAAACAAAACATTAGAAATTTGTTACCAAAGTTAAGAAAAAAAATAGCCTTTATAACGACTTAATAGAAAATGTCTTGCCGCAACATTATATCAAAGAAAACTTGTTGAAGCAAAAGAGATCCAATTGAAAGTGTACTGCCGCAACAATGTTTCAAACAAATTGTGTTGTTTCAATAGAAAATGTATGGCCGAAACAATGATTAAATAGAAAATCAGGTGCCGCACATGGTATTAAATAGAACTTGTTGACGCAAAAGAGATTCAAAAGATAACGTGTAGCCGCAACAATGATTGAAAAGAAACTTAGTATCGGCAATAATACAATAAATAGAAATATCAAAAAAAAAATTTGTACTGAATGTCGCGCCGAGATTGAAATTTGTTACCAAAGTTAAGAAAACCACCTTGCCTCAACAAAGGTTTAATAGAAAATGTGTTGCTACAACATGGTCTTAAAGAAAAATTGTTTACACAAAAGAGATCTTATAGAAAATGTATTGCTGCAATAATGTTTCATGTTGTTGCTGCAACATTGTTTCAATGGGACATGTGTTGCCGAAATAATAGAAAATCTGGCGCAGCAACATGGTATTAATGAAAACTTGTTGACGCAAAAAGATCCAATAGAAAACGTGTTGCCGCAACAATGTTTTAAACAAATTGTTGTGCCTCAGTAAAGATTGAATGAAAATTTGTTGCCGCAAACATGTTTCAAAAAATGAATCAATTAAAAATTTGTTGCCGCAACGAACTTACTATTAAGAATCTTTTGCCGCATGTCTTAAAAAGGTTTTTATAGAGCAAAAGAAAATTTGTCGTCCTAACAATGTTTTGGTATACTACTTTTTGTCGAACAAAGTTGCACTTATGAATTTTATTAAGTTTTAATGAAAAATTTGCGCCAATAAAAACTCAATAGATTTTTTTTTTGTCGTTCAAAATATTTTTCTTTCGTCTGCATCACCAAACTCTACTCTCGGTTGCCTTTTTCGTTGAATTGATTTATTTTTATCAAATCCATTTGCACATTTTCTCTTTTAAAACCAAATCCATGCTGCCACAGCTTGTTGTTGCAACCACAGAAATGTCAAGATTTTTCCAACTTAAGCTCTTAAAAAAATATTATTGTTTTCCTAACTTAATTAATGCTCCCTTTTCTTTACCCCAAAAAGAAAAACTACTAGAAACCATAAATTGGGTTATGTTTATCTTTTCTAAACAATCAACATATTTGAAATGACACTTGAGTGAATCTTATGTTTTCTCAACTAAAAAAATTCCAACTAAATTGAACCGACCGCATGTGAAAGAAGAGATTTGTTTTGAGGTCATCCACACTCACACACATTCACAATATGCAGATGATATTAAAAGATTTCGAGTGAGTGGCACCGACCGACCGACCGAACGACAGGGAGAAAAATACTACAAAGTTAAGTGATTAAGAAAAAGTCACAATAAATTGATGCTGATTTCCGATGTGGAAGCATGCACAGATTTTATTGACATTTTTAATTATTTTTCAATGGATCTTGCGGGAAAACCAATATAAAATGAGATTCATTTGCTATTGCCATCATCTATGAACATCCACACAAGCCATGGCTCTTGAGTATGCCTTTGGAGGGGATTTCTTAGTCCGTATATGCTGCTGTCGCTGTGGCTGATTAAGCTGTTTTGACACCTGTAATTATTAAATGAATATTGCAGAAACACCAAACTTATACTCCAGTCATGTATACTTGTTTTAATTAAAACATTAATTATTGTCAACATAGTAAGCCTCTCCGGTCGCATGCGTCTTTGTGCCGCTTCACGACAGCATAACATGTGTCATGGACAATACCGAAAACATCGAAATTCCCAATCTGACAACAACAAAAAATTCAATTACTTTTTTTCGCACAAAGAAACGCAGAAAATGATAATATACAATAAAAGAAGCGTAAAAGACAGACAGTTAGTCAGTCAATCGCACTAAAGTGTTTATCATTATTCCCATTCATTGATATGCATAACTGGCAAAATATTTATCCTCAAGCGGCAGCAGCAGCAGCAACTTCAATATAAAACCGCGACTCATCCCGTATCAAAACAGTTAAATTCAGGCACCCGCCACAAAAATAAAAAGGCGGGACGCGAACACCACCGTAACGGAATTGAAGGAATACAAATAAAGAAAGATGACATGGAAGAGATGCCGCTGCTGTCGCCTTAAACAAATAATCCAATTTAAAATAATCATGCCTGGCGTCTGCCTGACATTCAACAGCAGCATACAATAATACCTTCATCTCAGCCATCCCAAATAAACAATTGTGCAAACGAGGTGCGTTTCCATAAGTGAGGGCTGCTGCTATTCATATGAAGAAACTGTGTTGCTTTTAACTAATATTAGCAGTAGCAGTTATCATTTTACTTGGCAACAAATTTTATAAAATGAAATAATGCAACTGACAACAAGACTTTTACGAAGAATATTGCATGACTGGCAATAAAAACTTAAAAAATATCCGTTTTTGCTGGCAATAACATTTCTCCATTGAACTTTTGTTGGAGGAAACACATATTCTGCATTGCTTCAGACAATTTTGTACAAAGCAACATGTTGCTCGCAACAATCCTTCTTAATTGTTAATTTGTAGCTGGCAGACAATTTTCTGTGCTTAAACATTGTTGTTGGCACCACATGTTCTGAGAAGGATTGCTGTTGTTGGCAGTAGATTTCTACGCAGCAGCTTTGTAGAAGGCAACACATTTGCTAAGGTGATACTGACATCGAGTGATTTAAGAAAACTGTATGCTGAAACTTTGTGGTTTGCAACAATTGTCCTTTCTGATAACATATTTTATAAAAAGATACTTTGTTGCTGGCAACAGTTTTTTAAAAAGAAATTTTGTTGCTGGAAACAAATTTTCTAAAAAGAAACTTTGTTCCTGGCAATGCATTTTCTAAAAGAAACTTTGTTGCTGGCAACAAATGTTCTACGAAAAAACTTTGTTGCTGGCAACAAATTTTCTAAGCAGAAACATAGGTACTGGCAACAATTTTTCTAATAAGAAACTTTGTTGCGGACAACAACTTTTCTAAAAAGAAACTTTGTTGCTGGAAACAACTTTTCTTAGAAGAAACAATGTTGCAACAAATTTTCTAATAATAAACTTTGTTACTAGCAACAAATTTTCTAAGAATAAACTTTGTTGCTGGCAACAAATTTTCTAAGACCAAACTTTGTTGCTGGCAACAAATTTTCTAAGACCAAACTTTGTTGCTGGCAACAAATTTTCTATGAATAAACTTTGTTGCTGGCAACAAATTTTCTAAGAATAGACTTTGTTGCTGGCAACAAATTTTCTAAGAATAAACTTTGTTGCTGGCAACAAATTTTCTAAGAAGAAATTTTGTTGCTGCCAGCAATTTTTCTAAGAAGAATTCTTAAAGAGTAAACTATGCTGCCATAGAAAAATCTTTGTTGCGAGCAACAAAGTGGCTAAGAAACTTTGCTGCTAGCAACTTATATTGCTGACAAAATGTATCCAAACGAAAATACATTGTAGCTAAGAAACAATTGTTTTATATAAAATTTTGTTACTAACGTTGTGTCAGCAACTAATTTTTTGAGAAGATACAATCTTTTCTTAATTAAAAATTATTGTTGGCACTGTTGCTCGCAATAATAACAAAATAATAACAAAGTTTATTTATTAGAAACTCTGTGGCTGGCATCTTGGACTAATGTTTAATTGACGGCGAATTTTCAGTTTATAATACAGGTGCATTCAGTGTTGAGAGATCAGTTTAAATTTAGTTAAGAAGTTAAAGAGCGTGCTAGATATGAAAAAATGTGACGAAAATGTTCAGTTTATTTAAGAGCACAATTTCATGCCCCGTTTTTATCATACCTCCAGTTTTCAGTTTTATTCGAATTGCTTATGATTTTACTTTTTGCTTATAAAACAAGCTCATCATCATTTCAGTGGATCCGTGTGGCTGGGGTTCGTTTTGCCTTTTCTTCAAAATCAACTCGCACAAATCATATGTACTCGGATGTGAAAATTGGAATGAGTTGCAAGTTGTGCGACTTGTGTGTATGTTTAAATGCCCCCTTATACCCACTGCTTAGTATGATACAGGCTGGATGTAAGAAAAGTAAAGGCAGGCTAAATCCAACAAGTACGTGTTACGTCTTTTGTCGCTGGCTGGCTGTTTGGCGCATCCTTCACTTCGAATTGCCATAAATCAGACAACAAATTCATTTTAAATTCATACGTTGTCATATCGTTAGTTAGATGTATTTCTTTACATTTGTTTTGCTTTTCCATTTAATGTGAGCTTTCCGTTTTATGTGTCTGAGGTGGACTGGTATGTACTGAGGATGAACAGGCAGACGGACGGATGGTCTGTCTTGTCCAGTCGCCATAGGAGTTTTCAGCTTGTAACTCCTGTAACGTCATGGGTCGTCCGGACGTGTGTGCAATTTCTTATGACGTGCTGCCACAAAGTGTTTGCGACAGCCACAACTTGCACAAATCATAGACGCTGTGTCAATTGTTGTCTTCAGATCATCATCGTAATGATTTAGGACAATACGCCGCAAAGTGGCAAGTTGTTGGTGGAAGCGGTTTTTTGCGTTTCTGTTTAGTAAGATTAAGTGTGGGAACATTTACTTGCAATAAACATGGCTATAGAGAACTCAGCAGAACGTCTATGGGATACCAACCAAGTACCAACGAGACGTATACAAAAAGGAAAACTTTTAATTGGAAATTGCCTTGCATACGATATATTTATATACCAAAATGGTATGGCATAATTGAGTTTAAAAATGTTTGATATATTTTTCTGCTCCATTTAAAAGCGTTCTTCAAGTGTCAAATATCAGTCACATTTCTTAAAAATCACCTTTTTCATGTCAAGGATCAATTTCATTCTAAATTGCTACCTGTCGCATGGCTTTCTTCGGAATTTGCTGTGATTCATTTACAAAAGCCCGAACCTACATTAAAATTTCTTTTTATGAATCACATACACTTTTCATCTGCAGTCATTTGTGAATCACTTTGTGTGAGTATTTCTGCTCGTATCTTCCTTCATCACAAATATCGTAAACTTTATTGTTTTCAAGGTGTTTATATGACATTTAGAAAAACTTGACATATATTTAACTTTTGTTTGCACTAAAAAAGAACTTTTCACAACAGGAGACCCAAACAATATTCAATACAACAACAACACATAAAAAGGTCAATCACCCGACCCCTGGCGAAATCTCTCAACATTGTTGATATAATACAATTTTGTTCAAGCCCTGAGAACGGACTTGCGAAAAAATGAACAAATTTCTGTCTTTTATGCCCAGTGTCATTTGCACAACTTTAGTCAGTCAGAGCTGTGGCAACAAAAATATACGGTAGTTTTTTTTGTGTCTAGTGAAAAATGTTATTTTAATTCAAAATGTAACATGTCACACATACGAGCTTCAAAAGGCATCGCTTGAATCACACACTTTTACGAAAACTTTAACAATTTGAAGTGTATCTGCAAAAAAGTTTCATATACGTATTGTTGGAGTTGCATGCAATTTTTAGTGGGGTGGAAGGAGGGATGTAGTAAAAGTTCTAGTTGCTGGCAACTTTGTTGCTGGCAACAAATTTTCTATACAGAAACTTTGTTGCTGGCATCAAATTTCCTATACAGAAACTTTGTTGCTTGCAACATGGCAACAAAGTTGCCAGCAACTAGAACTTTTACTACATCCCTCCTTCCTTTGTTGCTGGCAACAAATTTTCTATACAGAAACTTTGTTGCTGGCAACAAATTTGCTATACAGAAACTTTGTTGCTGGCAACAAATTTGCTATACAGAAACTTTGTTGCTGGCAACAAATTTTCTATACAGAAACTTTGTTGCTGGCAACAAATTTTCTATACAGAAACTTTGTTGCTGGCAACAAATTTTCTATACAGAAACTTTGTTGCTGGCAACAAATTTTCTATACAGAAACTTTGTTGCTGGCAACAAATTTTCTATACAGAAACTTTGTTGCTGGCAACAAATTTTCTATACAGAAACTTTGTTGCTGGCAACAAATTTTCTATACAGAAACTTTGTTGCTGGCAACAAATTTTCTGTACAGAAACGTTGTTGCTGGCAACAAATTTTCTATATAGAAACGTTGTTGCTGGCAACAAATTTTCTATAAAGAAACTTTGTTGCTGGCAACGAATTTTCTATAAAGAAACCTTGTTGCTGGCAACAAGTTTTCTATAAAGAAACTTTGTTGCTGGCAACAAGTTTTCTATAAAGAAACTTTATTGCTGGCTTCAAGTTTTCTAAAAAGAAACTTTGTTACTGGCTACAAGTTTTCTATAAAGAAACTTTGTTACTGGCAACAAGTTTTCTATAAAGAAACTTTGTTGCTGGCAACAAGTTTTCTGTAAAGAAATTTTGTTGCTGGCAACAAGTTTTCTATAAAGAAACGTTTTTGCTGGCAACAAGTTTTCTATAAAGAAACTTTGTTGCTGGCAACAAGTTTTCTATAAAGAAACTTTGTGGCAACAAGTTTTCTATAAAGAAACTTTGTTGCTGGCAACAAGTTTTCTATAAAGAAACTTTGTTGCTGGGAACAATTTTTTTTATTTAAATAAGGAATTTCATATAACTATATTTCTATTAGGAAACCCATAATAAAGAAAGCCAGCAACAAGTTTTTTTCTGAAATTTATTTTTGCAGCTACAAAGTTTCTTTACACATTTGGTGCTGTTCATACCAAGTTCGTGTTGCGTGTAGCTTTAACTCATTTGTTATTTGGCATATGATCTGTGGAATCAAACTTCCACTACTACGTGTGTGACAATATGCATCAGACCTTAAGTGTAATGTGATCTCAGTGAGTTGCCATCTCATGTAGGGCCTGCGATCTGTAGTTATAATTGTCGACATTGTTGCTGTTGTTGTGACAACAGTTAACAAATTTGTTTTAGTTTCAAATTTAAATTGATGTATATGTTTGCGTTGCATGCAACAATATGTGCCACACATCCGTTTGTTACCGTTTACGAGTGGACTCAAATGACATGGCATTAAAAACAAAACAATAGTAATAATGAATATGTGTATCTTTTTAAATGTAAGCATTCGAAACTTCTGAGTTTGTCTCCAATTACATTTGTCGTATTATGTGAATTGAGAGATATTTTGATTGTTTAGTTGGCGGCCCTTGGTGGTATTTTTCAGCACTTGCAGATTTTACCTACATAAAGGGTAACAAATTTTTAAATAGATATTATAAAATAATTCCAGACTTCACAAAGTTAAGTAAAGTCCACCACAATGTATGAGCCAACAATTAATTTTTAAACCCGCCATTTTGTAATCTAGGTAAAACTGAAATTGTCTTTGCGGAACCTGCATAACATATAAATACAAGTATTACCAAATAGCAATTGCTTGAAGTACAATTGCATGTATGTTTCCATTAAACTTCCTTAAAATGGGAATACTTGCATACATTGTTGTCGACGTTCACCATATGTTGCTGCCATTTGTTTTCTGTATCTTTCGCTCAAAAGTTTCACATAATTTATAATTTTATTTTATTGTTATTTGTCTATCGAATATAAATAATGTCGTCGTGTTCGATGTACACTTTTTCGCTGTTAGGAACAGGTGGCTGATAGCTGTCTCTCGTCTACCTTCGACGTCGCTGTGGTTTTGTCTGCGCCATGGATTTCTTCGGTGTCATTCGATGTTACCCTGGCACCTTTATTCCTTTGCTTGTATCGAATGTGTTTTTCGAAAATAAAGACGTCACGTAAAAACCGTTTAAATAAATATTGTTAGTGTTTAATGGCAGTTCTTTTTCCGAGTCTTCTTCATCCTCAGACATTTATCAAAATTAATATGTCTTTATGGTTTCGTACAGACAGAGGAAGCCGCATATAAACATGAAGGAAACAAAGACAGATGAAAACATTTGCTTGACTTTGGATATTTGAAATATTGGTAAACTGAACTTATGATGGGAATTATTGGAATTTTAAGGGGTCAAATGTTTTTAAATGAAACACGACTTGATGGCATTGACACGATTTGAGCTTAATTTTAGGAGGAATGATTGGTTTAAAATATTTTTTGCACACCTTGTTTTTTTGTTTGTTCCTTTGAGACATTTGTGGCTAAAAGAACCTTTCTTTTTTGAGAAATTTCCTTATAAAAATTTTCTACAGAAACTCTGCTGAGGCAACAAATTGTCTCAACAAACATTATTCAGACTAAAAATTTTCTCAAGAAACTTTGTTAAGGCGACAAATGTTCTCAAGTAACTTAGTTGAGGCAACAAATTTTCTCAAAAACTTGTTGATGCTACAAATTTGCTGCGGCAACAAATTTTCTCAGGAAACTTTGTTGAGGCAACAAATTCTTTTAAGAAACTTACTTGAGGCAACACATGTTCTCAAGAAATTTTGGTGACGCAACAAATTTTCTTAAGAAACTATGTTTAGGCAACATAATTTCTAAAGAAACTTTTTCAAGTAAAAAAGAACTTAGCAAACATGCCTAGTTTAATTTAAATGAATGTTTATATGATGTTTCAAATGTTTCCCCAATTTCGTGAAAACTTCCATTGAAAAAAGTTTCAGCATAGCACGTATGTCCTCTGTGATGGTAGTGTACTTATACTCTTTATGTGACGCGCAAAACAGAAAGGGACCTAAGGGTAAAAAACAGTTTTGTTCAGGACAGTCATTTACGTGTATCTTTGGTGTACCATCACTTTCATAAAAACCGCATATCTCTGGGAGGGAACAAAAAAAAATTAAAATTGATTTTTTTACCCTTAGGTCCCTTTCTCTATGCGCTGTCACATATATGTTTCTACTGCGACCATAGAACTATAAACCATAGCAGCAACAAATCTATAGCATTTAATATAATTTGAAAAGATAATACTATTTAAATTGTTTCTGAATTAAATCATTTTGAAATCGAAAACTTCCTTAAAAGGGAGTGTCATCAAGCAGCAGCCTAATTATGCTTTCATAATAAATTACATTTACGTCAGTGCATTACCGCTCCAACTAATATCATCCTTTTTGCCTTTACATCCTTCCGTGGTGTAAGTCTCTCGCAGTCATTAGCTGAATAACATGTTTTTCTAAGGACTTACATCCTTGAGCAACAATCCTTATTAGACATTCCATTTTTCAATTACCATTATTCTGACATTACACATCTTTAGCCTCGACATCGTCAGCCACTCCTTTTCATCGCTCGCTCTCCTCGGATGCATGCCATAGAGATGGCTAATATCTTCGTACCCTGCCAGGCAGTGATTATGACCATTTAAATTATGTTGTTTGTTTGTTACAATCCAGCAGCATCATTGGTGGCAACAATGCTGCTCCGGCAGTGGCAGTATCAGCATTAATGAGAGAACGTACATCAACCAGCCTCAATTCATAATGCCTCAAGTGCAATAACATCCTTTTGCTATCTTCCTGCCTAACCTTAAACTTGAGTCTCAACAGAACAATAGCCTGGCACTGGCACGAGCACATTGTAATGTTATGTGAGGGCGTGTTGTAAAAGATGTAAAAGTGTTGCTAACAACATTGAATTGTATAATTACAATAATAATGTCGGCCCGCAGCATTTGTTGCCATGTCATCTCTAAGTACTACTAAATCTACGTGCATGTGTGAGTGTGTCTGAGCCCCATTTACCGGCACAATGTTGTCTATTTGTGTACGTATGATTACATTTCCTGTCATGTTCAATGTTAACATTTCCTCCTTTAATATTCCTGTATTGTTGCTGTTGTTCCATTCTGCTGTTTTTTGCCTTCTGTCGAGTTCAACTCGGTTGGGTCATAGCACAGAGTACGTCGTTGCCTCTTGATGAATTTATTTAATTTTGCATGTTTCAGACATTGCCGATGTTATTCCTGCTTGTAGCTGACGTTGTTTTATATGTAAATGTAATTCCTTTTGCAGTTCCATACAAAAAAAAATGTCTGATCCATAAATGACTTCTGGGACGGCTTTCATGCACTGCCCTTTTGCCCAGTAAGGTCTGCATGTTTAAGACATTTAATTAATTAAGTTTGTTTAACAGCAAACAACTGATTAATATCTCGTGCTGGAGTAGTAGGATGGTCGATAAACAAGGATATGAATTTTTTAAAACGTGTAACGCTTGAGCTGTCGCAGAGCCATAAGAACAAAACTAAAGAAATTCCCTAAAACAAACTTTTTTGAAGCAAAAAATTTCCTAACATAACTTTGTTCAAACAAAAATTGTCCTCAATAGACTAAAGACACAACAACTTTCCCTAAAAAAAATTTGTTGCAACAAAAAATTTCAAAAATAAAAAATTCCTCTGACAAAATTTCAGCTACCCGCATGTCCTCTGTGATAGTTGTGTGCTCTACAAATCTTCCTGCGGCGACCCTAGAACTATAAACCATAGCCAACAAAGAAGTGCTGTAACAGAAGAAGTGCTGTAACAGCAACAAATATTCTAAAGAAACTGTATGCATTAGCAAATATTCTAAATAAACGTTTTTGCAGCAATAAATATTCTAAAGAAACTGAGTTGCAGCAACAAATATCATTAAGAAACCTTGCTGCAGCAACAAATATTATAAAGAAACTTTGTTTCAGCAATAAATATTCTTTCAAAAAAAATTTGCTGCAGCAACAAATATTCTTACGAAACTTTGTTGCAGAAATAAAATTTTTAAAAGAAACTTTGTTGCAGCAAAAAGTTTTCAAAAGAAACATTATTGCAGCAACAAATATTCAAAAGAAACTTGGGAGCAACATGCATATATTCTCAAGAAATTTTGTTGAAGCAAAAAATATTCTTACGAAACTTTGTTGCTGCAACATCATCAAGAGAGAACCTTTGTTGCAGCAACGAATTTTCCTAGGCACTTTTTTACAGCAACCGATTTTCTCTCTTGATAATGTTGCAGCAACAAATTTTCTAAAGAAACTTTGTAGCAGCAACAAATTTTTAAAAGAAACTTTGTAGCAGCAACAAATTTTTAAAAGAAACTTTGTTGTAGCAACAAATATTCTATGAAACTTAGTTGCAGCAACAAATTTTCTAAAGAAACTTAGTTGCAGCAACAAATTTTCTAAAGAAACTTAATTGCACCAACAAATATTCTAAAGAAACTTTGTTTCAGCAATAAATATTCTTACGAAAAAGCTTTGCTGCATCACCAAATTTTCTAAAATACACTTTGGTGCAGCAACAAATTTTCTTAAATACACTTTGTTGCAGCAACAAATTTTCTAAAATAAACTTTGTTGCAGCAATAAATTATCTAAAGAAACTTTGTTGCAGCAACAAATATTCTAAATAAACTTTGTTGCAGCAACAAATATTCTAAAGAAACATTGTTTCAGCTATAAATATTCTTACGAAAAAACTTTGCTGCAGCAACAAATTTTCTAAAATACACTGCTGCAGCAAAAAATTTTCTTAAATACACTTTGTTGCAGCAACAAATTTTCTAAAGAAACTTTGTTGCAGCAACAAATTTTCTAAAGAAACTTTGTTGCAGCAACAAATTTTCTAAAGAAACTTTGTTGCCGCAACAAATTTTCTAAAGAAACTTTGTTGCAGCAACAAATTTTCTAAAGAAACTTTGTTGCAGCAACAAATTTTCTAAAGAAACTTTGTTGCAGCAACAAATTTTCTAAAGAAACTTTGTTGCAGCAACAAATTTTCTAAAGAAACTTTGTTGCAGCAACAAATTTTCTAAAGAAACTTTGTTGCAGCAACAAATTTTCTAAAGAAACTTTGTTGCAGCAACAAATTTTCTAAAGAAACTTTGTTGCAGCAACAAATATTCTAAAGAAACTTTGTTGCAGCAACAATTGTTCTAAAGAAACTTTGTTGCAGCAACAAATAGTCTAATGAAACTAAGTTGTGACGACAAATGTTCTAAGATAAATTTTGTTGCAGCAAAAAAGTTTTGAAAGAATATCTGTTGCATCAAACATTTTTTTTAAAGACATTGTTGAAACAAAAACTTTTATAATGACTCTCTGATGCTAAAACAAATTTATAAAAGGAGCTTGTTGCTGCGACAAATTGTCTTTAATATCAGTTTTGCTGTAAACAATTCTGTAAAAATAATTTAGTGCAACAAAAGTCGTTGAAAGATACTTGCATATTGTTGTTCGTTTCTATAAAAAACTGAAGAACTTATTTAAACTGGTCACCATCAATCTGTTGTGGTACTTTTAAATGCCTTCCAAAAGTTCTACGTAGAATAAGCAAATGTTAATTTTCTACGTTAGTTCTTTCTTAAATGTATGTGTAAATATTCGTGTTTTTTTGCTGTTTTATTTCCTTCTTTACATTCTAAATTAATTAATGTTGTTCATTGTTTAATTTGTTAATTATCTTAATATAAATGTAAACAACAAAGCAACGACAATGAACCCTAATAAAAACCCCTTTTGCAAAAAAGAGTATGAATGGATTCATTGTATTTGCAGTTGATTACATCTATTAACAATCCACACTCCTTTATTATATTTTTTGTTCATTAATTTTGCCCAAAATTTCAAGTGAGCACAATATGCTTTAAATGCGATGTTTTTTGGCTTAAGTAAAAAGGTGGATTGAGCGCAACCAACAACGTACGAGTGGGAAATAAGAACCCGATGAAATTTAATCCCTCAAGGGATGTCCTCTTCGCTGTGGCAATGCTTTCAAACCGAAACCAGAAAAGAAAGAAAATGCAAAGTTGCTGAGTTATATTAACGCATTTATCAAACTGGCCGCTGTTGCTTCTGGCTTTCATTAGAGCTTTTCTTTACAAAATAGATGGAATGAAAGGGAATGGCGTTAATGCCGAGCGTCTGTTTTGAATTGATAAGCCAAAAGTTAAAGTAAGCGCTTATTTCGCTGCGTTTTTTCTGTGTAAAAGGGGGAATATAAATCTCTTTACAAAAGCGGACACCCCATGGCCATACAAAACTAAGAAGAAAAAAACAGAAAATATGAATACGAGTATGGGTGCATATAAAAAGGACAACCGGGGAAGAACGGCAGGGCCAATAAAAGGATTTTCATTAGAATAAAAGAGGAAACAAACAAACGCAATATTCTTTCAAATTGTTTCCAAATTAACTTTGAAAACAATATAGCGAGAGAAAACCGGCACTCTTAAAAATAGAACCCTCTAAAGATACAAACAACAAACAACATTTAAGTACTTTATTGTGCCATTTGAATCTTTGCCCAGACACATAAACCATATTCTGCAACAAAAGGCGGCGACGATAAAGACAGACTAGGACAACGTAGAGAGCGAAACCTCGAGGTTTACCACATTTTCTGTTTGCCATAAAATAAAAGGCGAAAAAACGACGCAAAAAACATACGCGTAGTCGTTGTCCTTTGCGTATCCAACCAAGATGCTAGAGATCGTAAACTTACCCTTCACTTCCTTCTTACACAGAAGAAGATGTTGTCAAATAAAGCATCAAACAATGAGTGGCATATTATGATGTTTAATATGAAATGTATAAAGAAACATAATTTCTAAAATAAATGGAAACAGTATAAAAGACACACATACAAAACAGACTCATCAGCAAACAAACAAAAAATAAAACAATAAAAAAAAATATTAATAATATTTTGAGTTTTTCGAGGATACTAAACACTGGCACACACCACTGCTTTTTACACTGTCAAAACTGTCATCGCTTAAATACATTGTCTATCGTCTTGACATTTAAGTTTTCTTGCAACATTCTAAGCAATGCCAGCAGCAAGCAGTACGTCTGTTAGTCACGTTTACTCGCATGTTGAATTTTGAAATGCTTGAGTTTAGCTACATATCAAGTTTTTTTTATGGTAGTACATGTTAAAATTAAGTTATCATGCATAGGACGAATAAGCTATGAGCTACACTTGCAGTTTAAATTCTTAGTAAACTTTTCTGTGACAAAAAATTTGCAAAATAATGTCCCATTACAACTTTTGTCATAGACACTTCGTTGAGTGACATTTTTTTTAAAAGAAAATTCGTTCTGGCAAATGTTCAAATTCTCTAATCTTTGAGTTTCTTACGAAACTTTGTAAAGGAACAATGCTTATAAGAATATGTTGCAGCGATTTTTATAATAGACTTTGCTGCGCCAACAAATTTTCTAAAGAAACTTTGATGCGGCAACAAATTTTCTAATGAAACTTTGATACGGCAACAAATTTTCTAATGAAACTTTGATGCGGCAACAAATTTTCTAATGAAACTTTGATGCGGCAACAAATTTTCTAATGAAACTTTGATGCGACAAATTTTGCAACAAATTTTCTAAAGAAACTTTGATGCGGCAACAAATTTTCTAATGAAACTTTGATACGGCAACAAATTTTCTAATGAAACTTTGATGCGGCAACAAATTTTCTAATGAAACTTTGATGCGGCAACAAATTTTCTAATGAAACTTTGATGCGGCAACAAATTTTCTAATGAAACTTTGATGCGGCAACAAATTTTCTAAAGAAACTTTGATGCGGCAACAAATTTTCTAAAGAAACTTTGATGCGGCAACAAATTTTTTAAAGAAACTTAGATGCGGAAACAAATTTTCTACAACAAATTTTGCGGCAACAAATTTCTTATAGAAACTTTGTGTGGCAACAAATTTCTTATAGAAACTTTGTTGTGGCACAAATTTTCTTATAGAAACTTTGTTGCGGCAACAAATTTCTGATAGAAACTTTGTTGCGGCAACAAACTTCTTATAGAAACTTTGTTGGGGCAACAAATTTCTTATAGAAACTTTGTTGCGGCAACAAATTTCTTATAGAAACTTTGTTGCGGCAACAAATTTCTTATAGAAACTTTGTTGCGGCAACAAATTTCTTATAGAAACTTTGTTGCGGCAACAAATTTCTTATAGAAACTTTGTTGCGGCAACAAATTTCTTATAGAAACTTTGTTGCGGCAACAAACTTCTTTTAGAAACTTTGTTGTGGCAACTAATTTCTTATAGAAACTTTGTTGTGGCTACTAATTTCATATAGAAACTTTGTTGCGGCAACAAATTTATCAAAGAAACTTTGTTGCGGTAACAAATATTGTTGTACAAATTCTCTTAGAAAATTTTTTTGCAGTTCGATGTAAAATATGGATCTAAACTTTTTTTTTTAAATCTTTTT
This sequence comes from Hydrotaea diabolus, assembly GCA_963513945.1. Classification (NCBI taxonomy): domain Eukaryota; kingdom Metazoa; phylum Arthropoda; class Insecta; order Diptera; family Muscidae; genus Hydrotaea; species Hydrotaea diabolus. The sequence goes on from OY740717.1 coordinate 210,872,743, forward strand.
TTTTCAAAACTATGTTCTGAATAACAATGTCGACGTCGCAAGCTTAGAAATGGCCCCTGGACAAATGTAGTTTGGCCGTGCCGAAGCGTAATCTTTATCATAGATTAGGTCGAATATGTTGCCAAGGGGCGTGTCACCGGTCTCTTTTCGATCTTATCATACCAACATCATATGTACCAACTTCTGTCGTCATATCTGTAATAGTTAACGAAATATAGCCTTTCAAAAATCAAGGTAGTGTGGGCAGGGCCACACCCTTTTGTCCAAGTTTAACACATTATAATCTTTATTGAAATGTTAATATTTGATTTCATTCTGTAAGAATTTATATCGATCGGTCCATTACTTTATGCGTAGATTTGTTTCAAGGGGCGGGACGCTTTTCCGCTGGGACGTGTTTTTATCCATGCCAATATAATATGTTCCAAATATCATCGTCATATATCTTTTATTCATAATATATAGTCTTTTAAAGTTCAGGCTTGTGTAGGCGATGCCACACTCCTTGTCCAATGTTGGCATTACAAACTCTATAATAATTTCCTTGTTTTTATTTTATTCCGTTAAAATTGTATAAAGATCGGTCCATTACTTTGGTCGCAAATCCGATTTTTTAAAGTGGGCGTATCTCCGCCTAATTTCTTGTCTATAGGATGTCTTTCGATCCATGTAAATATCATATGTTCCAAATATCCGCCTCTTATCTCAAATATTTAATGTGATATTGTGTGTTAATGTTGAGGATTGTTGATTTTTTAGACGTTGATCGATCTGGCCCTTTTTCAATACCAACCGTTTCGGTCCATCAGCAAATGTTTCTGCAAAATTTCAGCCGCCTAGCTTCAATAGTGCTACCTGTTGATTGCTTTCCACAGACAGACAGACGGACATGGCTTGATCATCTTAGAATTGAACGACAATTCAGACCTTATATATTTATAACAATGTTACAAACGAAACATTGTTGCAGAAACAATGTGTCCGAGTAGCTTTGTCTCAGCAACATATTATTGGGCAATTAATTTTTAAAATATGTTTTAAAAGATACAAATATAAATTTTGTTTTAGAAGGATCGAAAAATCAGTTTTTCAAACATTTTTTTCATTATGAAAAAAAGTTTTTATCCGATTTTCCATGTTTCAAAACCCAACTACATCCTACGTCCCTGCACGCTTAACTTTATCAAATGGCATTGGTTTAACAAAATCATGCAATAAAAAGCAGCAACAGAGAAGATTTTTGTTCTTACATTTCTTGCTAGAATTCCGCACTTCAGGAATAAATTAAGTGAAGGAAAAAGTCGAGGACTTTTGTTTTTCAAGAAATTTTATCTAGACACTCGCAAAGTCTCACTTCGGTAGTAAGTTGAAAACAAACTATACTCCGTATCTATGTATCTCAGACGGGAACGGTTCGCCATGAGTAACTATAATAAGATAATAATCGCAGACACAATGGCACCAGCCGCATGCATATGCATGCCTCATACATGTCGTAGCAATCGTGCATATATGCAAGACTTTAAGTATGCAAACATGCACTCTCTATTAGAGCCTATGTTAAGGTTAAGGTTGTCCTGATTGCCACTCCGCCGCAACGGCCGGGAGCAACTCTAATTCGCATTCTATGCAGCCAGCAACAAATCCAGATACAGTTTTAAGACTTGCGACCATGGTGTCATTGGCGGCGGTGATGGCGGGGTGTTGTTGCTGATATCTACGGCAACGTAAAGTTTACTTATGGCAGCATATTGCTTTAATTTTAGTTGCAAACAACTTTACTGCTGATAAAGAGATATTGTCATTGTGTATAATGATGCTATATACTTTATATATGAGTTTTGTTCCTGATGCAACAGTAGCTGTTGCCAAGGCAACCACAGCAGAAGAGCCGCGGTGTAAGACAGACGATGCCTTGTTGTCTTCAAGCATAAATGTTGTAAAATATCCATAAACTACGGAGCAGATACTGACACAGATATCGTCACATGACAAAAAGAACAACAACAACAATAATGAAATTAATTTATAGAAGTTTGCTGTTCATTCCCGGCTGAAGTTAATTTCTTAATTGCAAAGTTAAATTAAGCGGCAACAACAAATTCTTGCGAATTTTACCAAAGCGGCGGGCGGCAACATTAAAAAGTCTGAAAGAAATCACACGAAAAGCTGCAAGAAATACAAGAAACCATAATCAGCAATATTTTACAAGGTCTGTTTCGTTAGTTATGGCAAAATACAACAGTTTTTAGAGACATTTGTGCGGCGATAACTTTTCGATGTTTTCGATTTCATTGGAAAACTTTAAATTGACAACATATAAGTGGTATACGCCCAAAGAAAAACAAATTATGGTCACCAGTAAATAGAGCTTTTCGACCTCAACCACGTTTTCCACTCTAATTTTGTTTGACCTTTAAATTCCTATCGAAATTTTGGTTTGGTCACATAATTTTCTCTCAGAATATTGTTTTGGTCGCACCAAATTTATAACGAAATTTTGCTTTAATCGCATCCATTTCTCCGGAGTTTTATTTTATATGCTACCAAGTGTTGTCGAAATTTTATTTGGATTTCACAAAAATTTTACAGAAATTTTATTTAAGTCGCCACGCATTTATACTGTAAGCAAGTAAAAACGCCATTAAGTTCGGCCAAAGCAACTACACCACAAAAAAAAAATGGTACGAGTTTTGGGCCTGTTCGGCTCATGCGCCCATCCCTAATCTCAGCCAAAACTTCAAAATTACTCTATATTTTGTTTTTTAGAAAAGTGTGCTTTAATATGGCAATATTATTAACCAAAGTGTCCAGCAAATATGCCATTTTTCGAGGTATTTAGTGCAATACTAACCAACAGTTCATATTTTAACCATTGTCTGTCCACAAAATATTATGATTTGTTAACAAATATTCAAAAAGGAGTACTTTCAGGGCCGATCTCGCCACAATATCTCATGAACTATTAGATATATGAAGATGATATTTAAACCATATTATGTTGGAATAAATCGATACACATTCCGGAGGAATCGCATTTATAGCCAAACTAATACATCGATGGTTCTTAAATGAAATCAAGGACAAGGTTTTTACTTGTAGATTATATAGGGTGATCCATCTAGAGGTATTTTTTCAGAACAAAAAATATATAAAAATTCAAATCAAGTGTGGAATCTTTATTGGTAATTTAAAAAGGATACACTATACGATCGATGTTGCAGCAACATATTTTCTAAAGTAATATTGCAGAGCTAACAAGTTTTATAAAGAAACAGTTATGCCAATGAAAATAAAAAAGAATCTTTCTCTAAGAAAAATTTGTTCGAACAAAAATAAACATCGAATTCTCGCTACTCAACATTCTCTGAAACAAATTATAAAAAAAAACCTTTTCAGCAACAATAAAAAAATTTTCTTAAAAAATAAAATTTGTTTTTTTTTTTAAAATTTTGTGGCAATACATTTTTAATTTGTAATTATTTTCTAAAAAGTTCTATGGCGGCAAAAAAAATTTAAATAAAATCAATGTTTTAAAACAAAAAAATTCAAAAACGTTTTTTATGTTGCGGCAACAAATTTTCTAAACAAAAGTTGCGTCTGACTATTTTCTTACTAAAACTATCTGCAAAATATTGTTCCATCTTTAAATTCGTTAAATAATCTTGTTTCTATAAAAATTTTATTGCAACAGATATGTTTTTTATATTAATTTTTTATACAAATTTGGTTTATTACACAGTACCACACAAGATTTCGGGACTCAATTCTGATAATTGTTTGTGAAAGTAACCCCAAGAAGAAGAACTTCTGCATCATTCGTTTGGTCAAGGTACATCAAATAATAATTTAATAATTAATTTGAAGTTAGTAAGTATCGTATAGTGGATTTGTCACGTTTTAGGCTTTTTTGTTTGTCATAACTCGAGAACCACTAGTCCGAATAAGCTGAAACAAACTTAAAAAAATTACAATTCCTTTAATCTGTTCATACAACATTTCGCTACATAAGCAACAGTTTCGCAATTATAAATAAATGTATGAAAAAAATAATATGTTTTGCCTAAGAAAATAAAGTTTTTTTAATTCATAAAAAATACAAAACGGTAAAAAATGTCAAGTCCTATTACTTTAGATAGATCATGAAGATAGATAGATCATGAAAATCGCGTAAATGCGTTTCGATTTCATGCACAATTAATTTGCTCGAGATATGTACAAAATTCTTTGGAAAAAGCGTTGATGACTTTTTTATGATTCTCAGAATTTAAAATAAAATAAGTAATAAACAAAAGGTTATTTGATTTTTATGATTGCTCATAAATGTGCGTGGACGCTGAGTTGGTGTTCTTGTTCATTTATGATACCTAATCCGTTCGCAGCCAATTAATGGAAAAAGAGGAAAGTGCACATAATTATGTGTGTTTTTCCGTTGGCTACCTGCATGATTTTTTTTTTACCGAAATTCGACCCACATTTTTGAGTGCTCATGGAACGTTTCGAAAAATGTATAACACACACGTGCTGAATCAGGTACCCTTAAAATAGCCACTCTTAAAATATGCGACCATTCATAAGTACCTGCCAGTAAAATATCGAAAATTTTGTAGTATTATAGGTGGTCTTTGATCGATTTTTGTCATTTAACAAGAGTCGACGAACTCGAAAAGTACAGGTGAATTTTTCTCCGGTTTTTAAAAGTGAATAACAACAAAAAATATATAATATGTTTCAGCATGTGACGCGCAAAATAGAAGGGGACCTAAGGGTAAAAACCATGTTTGTTCAGGAGAGCCATTTTAAAGATTTAAATACGTGTATCTTTGGTGTACCATCACTTTCATAAAACGCGCATATCTCTGGGAGAAAACACTTTTGGGGCATGGGCTCGGTCTCATTCGATGCTCAGATGTCCACATCAAAAAAAGTAAAAATTGATTTTTTACCCTTAGGTCCCTTTCTCTATGCGCTGTCACATATGGAAAATACAAGTAACAAGTGCCCAAAATTTCATATTTTTTGTTACGCTTGTGGTCATGTCGTCCCAAAAGGAGGCCAACAGGATCGAAACAAATTGATTACTGAGGAATTCAAAACAGCGTATTGTCATTATTTTGATGAAGCAGATTTAAGTGGTGCAAATTTTACGCCGAACACAATCATAAAAAAGTCATTAACGATTTTTTTCAAATAATTCCTAAACTTGACACATTTTACCGTTTTGTATTTTTATGAATTAAAAAAAAAACTCTAATTTTTAGTCAAAAAATATTTTTTTTCTTCATACATTAATTTATAACTGCGAAACTGTTGCTTATGTAGCGTAACGTTGTATGAACAGATTAAAGGAATTGTAATTTTTAATTTTTTTAAGTTTGTTTCTGCTTATTCGGACTAGTGGTTCTCGAGTTATGACAAACAAAAGAGCCTAAAACGTGACAAATTCCCCTATACGATACTTACTAACTTCAAATTAATTATTAAAGTATTATTTGATGCACCTTGACCAAACGAATAATGCAGAAGTTATTCTTTTTGGGGCTACTTTCACAAACAATAATCAGAATTGAGTCCTGAACCAATCACCTAAAAATGTTGTACTGTGTTATTCTACTAAAATTTTATTTTGGGTAGCCTACTTTTTTTGGGTAGCCTACAGTTTTTTTTATAAAATTTTTCATTTAGTCGTTTCTAGTTTAATATGGACATTTTGTAATGTTGTTAATGTAAACAAATATTCTGCAGTGTTTGGTTTTAGTCGCCATAAGTTTTCTATAGCCGCTGCAAAGTTAATTTCGCTACAAGTTTTTTTTAGAAATTTTACTTAAAACGTTTCTGAGTGTTCAATTTTTGATTTCGTCGCAACCAAATTTGTAAGGATTTATTTTTTTTCCCTAATTTTCAGCAGATGTTTTTTGTTTTAAATAAATTCTTTTCATCGAAATTTCACTTTTATTATTTCTATGTGTACTGAGTTGCTTTGCAATGGTACTAGTAAAAGTTGTACTTAACTTGACGCCGGTGCTTTAAATTGTTTTTATTTGTTTTACATCCATTTTATTTTTATAGTTTGCGGCAAAAATTTCGCTGTTTTGTAGGTCTGAAATGAGTTTCCATTTCACGCCCCTAGTACTCGATGCGATGTGTAAGTGTACGTGGAGATGCGTCTGTTGCACAAACATTATTGTCATGAATGGCTTCGGGCTTTTGTGGTTATTTTTATTGTAAAAAGCATTCGGAGAACGCTGGCTCTGCTGTCCCATGACTCACTTACACAGAGGCCAGGAAGGAAGGAAATTTACACTGAATACGCGATATGAACCACAGGAACAAAGACCAGAAAATGAAATGCAAATTTTTCTCTTTTTCCCCTGTTTTACGCTATTTTTACACTTCATAAAAATACTGTGAACCATTATCTCGGTCCGGACCTTTTAGAATTTCTTTATTTCACTGTCTTTTTTGGTCGGTGTTCCATACTCATACTTTCTTCCTTTATGGTTTTTTTCTGTGTATGTAATTTGTCACTAATGTCGCGCTTTTTCTCTTTCTTATCTTCTTTTGCAGACGGAACTTTCACACAATCTGCAACAATTGTCGGAGAAGGCACGTTCAACAACAGAATTCATACAGCGGCTAAAAGGGATGAGTGACAAAGTAACGGTAAGTTGAATGGTTTTTATTTCGCTTTATCACTTTTTCTGCTCAAAGGACCAGCTGTACACACATTCTAGTGGCTTGTGAAAGCGTTTTCTCAAAAGTCAAAGAAACTGAAAGGCCCGCAGGGCGTCAAATGCAAAAAAGCTACGCCTGGCAGCAGCAGACTCCAAACTTTGTTTGCATATTTTTTTTTGGAATATGTCTCAAGTCTTGTCTGGCCTCAAAAAAATAAAAAATGCATTTAATTGTTTAAGCTTAAAATAATAAAGTTCCACAAAACTTAATATCTTAATTAAGTAAATGTTGACTGTAAGGATGATAGTGAATGAAAGTGGTCGGAGAAAAAAACGTTTTCGGGGGCATAAAGTGCGAGTCATGAATAAAACAGATGTAGTTTTCCAGAGATATTAACATCTTATTTTAATGACTGTTTCCTTTTGCTGAAATTGTTGTGTGCGTAATGCTGTAAGTGATTAGAGGAAAATGCAAAAACGGTCGGCTTATAAGTATGGTTACGCGTTTCAGACGTGTACTCGTAAATATAAAATTTAAAAAAATATATACCGGAAAATATATTTAAATCATATTGAAAAAAGTTAAAAAATATAAAAAAGCTTGAAAACGAAGACGGAACTTACAATTACAAATTTTAATACTCCCTGAAGATGATCAACGACATTGATCGAAATATTAGAAAATAAAATTAACAAATATAAAAACGAAAGAAATTTAGGTTTTCCTAGTTTTGGAAGAAAGACCTAAGAGACAGACTAACTACAATTAAAATAATAATGAAACAATTTCGATAAAACTATGCTCATTAATCCGGTTTGATTCTCTAAAAAGTCTTTTTGAAGTTGATCCATTTTGATCCTTGTGTTGATATCATACGATATCGAAACAAGGAGGTTTCTGAACCTGTGCCTTAAAATCCAACTGTTTAATTTAATTCTGTTTAAATACTGCATTAAATTCTATAGGCGACTTATAATGAACTCTGATAAAATTGTCCGTATATATTTTCGAATTGTCCCACCCACAGATCTTCTATTTTGAGGTCCTGGCGCTCCAGAAGCCACATTTTAAATTCAAATTTGCCCACATTTAAGAAAATGCGCTGTATGAGATCTTCTACCAAGGGTGGTTAAATTGTACCATATCGCTACATGATTTCATGCCAATGTTGTCATTTGTTGAAAGACAAAAAACACCTGTAGCGTCCCAAAAATGTGGCAAAATGCGAGAAAATAAGCGAAAAATACACAGTAACAAAAAACTGTTATTCCTTTTTGCATTGTACTCTTGTGATTTAAGAAGGCTTGAGAAAATCCGGAAAAACACTTCTTAGATAATTGAATGGTTGAACTTTCTGAATTTCGCCAAGTTCTTGTAAGTTTATTTTTTACATATTTACTACAAACTATAGAGTGATCCATCTAGAGGTATTTTTTCAGAACAAAAAAAATATAAAAATTTAAATCAAGTATGGAATCTTTATTGGTAATTTGAAAGGGCATTTTATGGCATTTATTTTTTGAATATAATTTCCTTCAAATGTTGGCCGCAACTACGCCTCAGGGTTTCCATTCTGAGGGTCCTATTTTGGATGACTCGTTCGAGCATTTCGACCGGTATGACACGCGTAATGTTGGTTTCCTGGATCGTAGCTGGTTTGTCAGCATAGACTTTGAACTTTACGTAACGCCAAAGAAAAATGTCTAAAGGTGTGATATCACTCGATCTAGGCGGCCAACCCACCTGTCCAAAACGTGAAATTAGTTGCTTTTCGATATGACCTCTCAATAGATCCATTGTTTGAGCAGATGTATGGCAAGTGGCACCGTCCTGTTGAAACCAAGTGTCGTCAAGATTACGGGCATCGATTTTAGGTAGCATCGATTTCATGGCGCGATAGCGAGCATTATTCACGGTTAAGTTCCGACTATCATCATTTTTGAAAAAATATGCACCTATGATTCCACCAGCTTATAAACCGCACCAAACCGTGGTTTTATCTGGGTATAATGACACCTCTTGAACCTCCTCTTGTTGCTCTTCAGCCCAAATGCGGCAAGTTTGTTTATTGACTTTGCAGTTGAGTCAGAAATGGGCCTCATCACTGTAGAAAATTTTGGTAGAAAACAGGGTGTCATCCCGCTTCTCACCGAAAGCTCATTTCCATAATACAGTTGCCAACATTTGAAGGCAATTATTTTCAAAAAATAAATGCCATAAAATGTCCTTTCAAATTACCAACAAAGATTCCACACTTCATTTTTTATATTTTTTTTTGTTTTAAAAATATACCTCTAGATGGATCACCCTATATAATAAACAATGTTTAAGGGCACAAGCATCGAAGGCTATTGGGCGAAAGTTCTAGTAAATATTACGTTTCATCTTTTTGTATTTTGTTTAAGGTTATGTTTTCAGTAGTGTCATTAAAAAATATTTTTAATTTTTTTTGTGCATCTTAGGAACCAAAATATTCCATGTTTAAACATATAGATTCCTGGAGTCACTGTCACATTATTTGGATTAAGTTGAACCATGGACAAACATTGATTTTAAATGACAAAACGATTGTATTTTTGATCGTTTTTATTTGAAAGTTTTTTTTCCAAATTTTTTCACACATTTTGCTGATGTGTTTCAAATGCCAGATAGATAACTGATTTTAATTTGGAAAACTTTCAAAATACTTTTATAAAACATTTTGTGCTCGTACGACAACTTTTAAGTTTCCCTTCCGAATTCCGGTTAGCTTCGCGCAAGCTATAGTAATTTACCACTGTAGCATTTATCTTTTTTATATAAACATTAAAAGCGCTGGCAAACAAAAACTACTCAAAATACAATCTATTTAAAAACCCCTAGAATCAAAAATGAGCAACGTCTTAAAAAATAAAAAAAACGTGAATGCAGTGTTTTACTTTACACTAAAGTTTATCTCGATTTGTGGTCCTGCCGCTAGCAAATCCACAAATTACTTCCGATTTTTCCTAAACGGTCCACTTGCAAAGAGTCTTCCCGATTTGAGGTGTTGCAGCTCCAAAAGCCACATTTAATCACCAAATTTTCTTAAATATAATGTAAAAATTGCAATAAATCAACCTATGTTTTATATTTCCCTCGTACAAATGTCCTTTCCGATTTGAGCAAAATTGAGCATAATTTTGCTCGAATTAAGTATCGTGCTTTTTAAGATAACTTTAACTAACTGTGATAGAATCTAACCGAACTGGTTCGTCCTTTTCTACCTAATGCCACTAATTAAAACGGAATTTGATCAAATTTTGCATGGCATATAACGCCCGACTTTTCTGATGTTTGACAGTTCTCAATTGTTTCTACCAGTCGACATGCAAAGAAAACTTCACATTATTTGAGGTTCTGCAATCCCACGAGCAATACATTACTTTTAATTTTGCTCAAATTAAGTTTATGCTCTTGCAATTATAATGCTGAATGTTGTCATATAGACCCAATTCCAAAACGGACTCTTTAAGGCAACTACTGTTTCAAGTATTTTATAAACAATTAAGTAATACGACACTGTACAACATATGAATCACTGTTATATTCGACTACATTACTTTCGGATCCATCCTCGTATCGGCCTACTATAAGTAAATTACTTTGCCTCTTATATTACATCAAAAGTCTCTTGTCCTACTCGACACCGCATTGCATTTTCCGCTCTCTTTAACAGCAAAACACCACAAAAGAGTCATAAAAATTCTGAAAAGCCTTAGGAGGAAAGCAAAAGACCAACAACACAAATTGTTTGTAAGAAATCTTTAAGTCGCCGTATATCCTTTGCCCGCACTTGTAGTGTTGCGTTATGCTTGTCTTCTTTGTTTTTTCTTCGCTTTCTGGGTCCAGACAAATTACACTTAACGTTTATGAACTTTTAGCCAAAAGGATGTATACTTCACTTTACCTTCTTCTACCTGTGAGAGAGAGGAAAACGGAGGAAGTCAACAACTGGCGCAGAACCAGGCGCCAGGTTTCTATTTCCGTGTAATTTTCTGAGTTTTTCTAGTCAGATTTCCTTTTTGTGCTTTGATTTTCGTTCTCGTTTATCTGAAAGTGCGTTTATTTTTCTTATCCAGGGATTTGCTAAGGATTTCTTTCTTTTGAGTTCAGGTTTTGCAGAGTCTCTAGAAAAACACAATATTTTTTAATTAAATCTTAGATTAATGATGTCGTAACTTTCAGTTTAATTTATTTGTGATGTTTTTCTTTTACATGCTTCCTTGTTGTCGCCCCTGTTGGTCTGTGAAGGAGTCCTGCATTGAATTCGAAAGACTGGTTACCGCACAATGTGAAGCCTTAATACAAGCCATACATGATCGCCGTGAATATCTATTGGAGGCCATACGCATGGATAAGGATACGAAAATACGAATACTGAAGGTGAGTTGCGGACTTTTTGTGGTTTTGTGGCATTTTGTAATTTATAATTGTTTGCTTTTTAAAGGATCAACAGTCAAATTGTACCGGAAAACTGCAACAAACCACAGGTCTCATACAATTTTGCATTGAGGCTTTAAAAGAGACTGATAGTGCTGCATTCTTACAGGTAAGCAACTTTGTGTTTATTAAATGGCCTTTTTAGTAAAAGTAAGCCTTAAAAATTTGGATTTGTTGAGGTCTAAAAAAATCTTTGCGACATCTATAAATCTGAATAAATTTGTAGAAAAAATTTCTATAGAATTTCAATTGGAAAATCGGCTTAGAGTCGGAAAATTTTATAATCTGAGCAATTTTCTATAATAAAATCTCCTCAGAATCTCTATAGGAAAATTACTATAGGAGTTTTCAATAGAAAAATCTCCGCAGAACCTAAGCAATTTTCCATTCGAAGTTTGAGAAAAAAATCCTAGGAACCTGGGGAATTTCCTCAGAATCTAAGGAATTTTCTGTAGAAAACTCTCCTCAGAATCTGAGAAATTTTCGATAAAAAAACTCTCAGAATCTGAGAAATTTTCTATAAAAAGCTCTCCTCAGAATCTGATAAATTTACTATAGAAATCTCTCCTCAGAATCTGAGAAATTTTCTATAGAAAACTCTCCTTAAAGTCTGAGGAATTTTCTATAGAAAACTCTCCTCAGAATCTAAAAAAATTATCTATAGATAACTCTTCTCTGAATCTGAGGAATTTTCTATGGAAAGCTCTCCTCAGAATCTGAGGAATTTTCTATGGAAAACTCTCCTCAGAATCTGAGGAATTTTCTATAGAAAACTCTCCTCAGAATCTGAAGAATTTTCTATTTTCTAAGAAATTTTCTGTTAAAAAATCTCCTTAGAATTTGAGTAAATTTGTAAAGGAAAATCTCCTCAGAATCTAAAAAAAATTCTATAGGAAAATTTCCTCAGAATCTAAAGAAATTTCAATTGGAAAATCTCTCCAGAATCTGAGCAATATTATCAAGGAAAATCTTCTCAGAATCAGATGAATTTACTATAGGAAAATGTCTTCAGAATCTGAGAAAATTTCTGTAGGAAAATCTCCACAGAATCTTGGGAATTTTCTATAGAAAAATCTTCACCTAAAGAATGTTCCTCAGATTCTGTGGAGATTTTTCTATGGAAAATTCCTGAGATTCTGAGGAGATTTTGCTATAGAATGTTAAACAGATACTGAGGAATTTCCTATAGAAAAATCTTTTAGGAATCTGATCAGATTTTTTGAGGAACATTCTATAGGAAAGCTCCTCATAAACTGATCAAATATCTTCTAAAAAATATAAAATAAAAACATAATAATTCTAAAAATATAATAATAATTTCTAAAAATATAATAATAACTTCTAAAAATATAATAATAATTTCTAAAAATATAATAATAATTTCTAAAAATATAAGGAATTTTCTAAAGAAAATCTGACTAAAATCTTAAGATTTTTTTTCTATAAAAATCTGCTCTAAATCTAAGAGATAATTTATACCGAGAAACTTGTTATTGAAAGATGTCGTTAGAATTGGAGAAATGGCTCCCCAGAATCTCAGATGTGTTTTACCTAAACTAGAATATATTCAGAATCTAATGAATTTCCTATACGAAAATCTCTAAGGAATTTTATAGAAAAATCTACTTTACATTTATATGATACTTTTACATTTGTTTTTATTCCAGGTCGGTTCCATGCTTATAAATCGGGTTACTAACACCGATATGACTTGGCACCAAGAGGTCACCAATGCCGCTCCCCGTGTATCGCCAATTGTGGATCTGACACTGGACGATGCTTCTGTAATACGATCAATCGATAATTTAAATTTCATACAAATGAAGCGTAAGTTTTAAATAAATCTTGAAAACAAGCCCTTAACTAACTAAAGAAATTAACGAAGCATAAGAGGAAGACCCCAAATATAAGCACCTAATCTCAACTGGATGGAGTCCTGTCCCATCGTCTAGAAACTAAATATAAGTTCTAATATTAGGTAGAAAATTGCACTCACACTAACTCACACCAGTAATTAGTTCAGAACTTTAAATTCCAATTCAATATTAAAGAGAATGGTTCAATCTTTTACTATCACATATGTGGTCGTTTAGAAATATTGATGAAACGATTAGATTTAATTAAATCCCAAACTTCAATTTGACCGAAGTACGGTTACACAATTTATGAGTTCACATTAAAATTTAATCATGTGTCATCATTAGTCACACTGCCTTCAAGGCACTCGTGTTGTGAACTGATGTTACCGCCAACGCCACCATTTTCAAAGGCGTTATGGCGCATCGTCATCATCACAATAATTTGTGATAATTTTTCACAAAACAACATTTTTTGGGGGGTTTTCGAAAACGAATGCCCTTTTCAAATCCACTTAACACACACACACGGCTGTGACTTAACAAATCACATAAGATAAAAGACCAAAAACAACTGGCGGCAGCCACCAAAATTCAAGACTTTTACTTCGTATTCGTTACCTTTCAAGTGGAAATGTGATACTTTCCCCCCATCCCCACATGTACATCTAAAAATGCTGCTAACACTGCTCTCATGCTGTCACACACACCTACGTAAGGGCCACCACACATACACATAACCGCTGCAATATCATTCACATACATGGATACTTACAACGTGAATACATCACGGACCCATCTCTACCTTATGCCAAAAACTTTACCGAAAACCACAACATGTTTATGAAATTTCATTACAAGGGAGGCACAAAAATAGAATATAAATTGTCTTTAGGGGAAGGATACCAAAGCCATATAAAACGTGCAATCATAATTCCGAGTATTTTTTATGCCTAGGGGAAAAATGCCTAGTGTTTTGGGATTAATATTATTTTTTTAAAAATTTAATCATAAATATGAAGTAATTTTAATTTTTTTTCTTCTGAAGTTAAAACAACCGTTCTCAGCTGCGAAGAGATCATTTCTTTCAAATCTTTTAACTGTAGTTATTAATAAATATATTTTCTCTGAATTGATTACAACTAAGGAAATAGGACCATTATCTGCATAATTCTATGGATATTCTGGATTATTGTTACAATTTTTTTTACACAATACATCTTGTTAGGAAAACGGGTAACAAATTCTGAAAATCTAAAATAATTTACAAAGAGAGATAAAAGAATGGAGTCTGTATACGAGTATATCCTTTACAAATTAACGTGGATAAATTGTAGGCAACCTTTTTTTTTTTAAACGAGGTTGCAGGAAAAATTTGTAGACAGGTAATAAAACACAACGGGTATGTTTAACCGGCGATAAATTGTTAAAATTTTGGGCAGTTTTCTCTGCATTGTTTGAGCAATTTTTAACCAAGTAGTAACTGTGTGTCTGTCCTTACGAATTGTTAAGAAATAAATTAAAAAAAAGAGGTTCCAAATATTTGTTTGGTTACTCTAGTATCCTTTTCACGAAACTTTTTAAGGTTTTAATTAAGAGTGTTTTTAGAATATAGACGTGTTCCGATTCCCTTAATATGTTTTTCTTTAAGTAAAGAACGGGGAACAGTGCACAAAGAAATTTCTAACTCACTGAATGAGACATGAGAGAACTGTAAAAAAAACACCATTTTTTTAACAAACTGTTCTATTATTTATGGAACAGAATTTTACTCATGTTGTTGTTATTGTATCAACAATAAATTTAGTTTTGAAGTCCTGTTCGTCTATTAGGGAACTGCTTCGATGTTCACAGATAGCTAGGGGACAGGCAAGTGGGCTTGGCCGGACAATTGAAGAGGTACACAACGTCATGTGGTCCCTGATGGCAGGCGGGACAGGTGTCCGGAACGTGGCCGCTGCACCATCCACATCTCAGCTGCGCCAGAAGCACGCCCGTCTGCCGAGGTAGTACCTTCTCTTCAGGTGAAATCTCCGGGGGATGCTCCCCTAGCACCAGATTCACACTGTAGTTAGATACTGCTGTTGCGACTTTATCGGCATGAATGTTGTTCAGACCTGACGGATAGTTTCGATGACATAAAGGTTAACTCTTATACCGCTGGACCTTTATCTCTAGATTTTGAAGATCGTACCTGATCTGTCTGGGCGGAGGCGTCCTGTCCAAGAGATAGGGGTTAGGATGACTACTGCAAAAGCATCTAGCAGGTACGAGTATTGCTTAGACAACAGGAAATTGTGTCTGCGAAGATAGAGACCTTCGTCTCTTCATGTAGATAGTCATCAGAAGACATAAGAATACACCTCGTTGATGATGTGAGAGTGGCATACAGGCAAGTCCTAATTTTCCCACTGCGTTGTACTCACGTTCGCCGACCACACCGGCACTACGTTGTTCGCTACAGACCGACCTATCGCTTTGTATGAGGTCAACAAGTTTTATTTGTCGGCTCCCCAATTACTGATGGCAAGTGACTTCAGGACCTTGTTCCTACTTTTGAGCTTACCGCAGATGGCTAAAGCATGTGCAACATGTGTTTCACTCATGTGATTGCCTCTTCTGGCTTCGAAGTAGCGCATCCAATCAACCCAATTAACCTTTTTTCAGTGAGGGTAAATAATAGGTTAAACGGTAGCTCAGGATAATGTCTTCAAAGTCTTATTGTAGAAGTGCCAAACCGCTATCCATGCCAAACCCGAAACTTCTTCGAATACATTGCCTTTTACTGCACCATGTGTGTATTGCTTAATTTCGCTCATTTTCTTTAATGACTCACCCTTTCATAGATTAGACCTATTTACGGGTATTAATCACTGTAGATATTTTTTTGCTGAAAGAAATGATAGATCAATCAGTAACCTTTATAACCATATCAGCCTAATTTATTTATAAAAAAAATTATAGAAGCCATTTATTTGTCAGATTTTTATGAGATAACAATTTGGAAAACGACTACTTATAGTTTTCGTCAGTCTGAGTAGGCTCTTAGGCTCAAGTTCCGTCGCAAGTTAATGTCTTTAAGGAACGAGTTACAAGGCGCGGCCGGAATCGACTTATATAGTTTTTCGTCATTATCTTTCAGGCACAGGAAAAATTGTTAACTTTTTTTACTCATGCACAAATTTTGCTGAATATCGTGAAAGAAAAGAATCAAATCGTGTTCATAAGAAATTTAAACATATTTCTGATTTAAGTGATTCCAATTTACATGTATTTACCGTGAAAACTTCAGTACAAGCATCTGGTACCAACATAAACATCTGCTACAGAGTTGCAATAAAAAAGCTGTGATATTATATTTGTCTGTTTAAAAACGAGTGGTGTCACTGTTAATAGTGTGTTTGTAAAATTGTTCATTAATGTAAATAAAAAACCCTATTATTTTTTTTACGAATCACTTGAAAAGGTCAACAAAAATTGACGAAACGTTGGGAAGAATAAAATAAAAGGATTTTTTTTACAACAATTTAGGTCATAATAGCTTACACAACTACACAGAGCTAAGCAAATAAAAATCAAAAAGTTTTATACAAAAAATGTTGTTTGAGTATAAGACATTTTCTACAGTTTAATATATACTTATAGAATCAACCTTGCTGGGGGTCAAAACTTTAAATCATTTTCTGTAGAAAAATTGTCTCCACATCAGAGATAGTTAAGGGTAAAATATTATTTTTCGGGACTGGTATTTTCTTTCTTAGGATTGTTTTCTCCGCATCTAAAAATCTTGACAAGATTCTAAAGAAAATACCCTACTGCTTTTTTTGTTAGGAAATCTAAATGTTTTGAAACGAAATGTATAACTCATGATCGTTTTTGTAATAGTTATGAGTCATGCGTCTCTGGTATCCTTCTCCGCATCAATTTTTTTACCATTGCATCACACCATACTTACAATCAATAATAAAATATTTATAACACATTCGATTGTTTTTCTTAAAATCGACATTTAATTGTAACATTTTTCTTATCTCATGAACGATTTTTTTTCTGTCTCTTTCCCTTCCCCCCATTCTCATGCTGCTTTTTTACTGCGATGCTCAATAACGAAATAACAATCATAATTATTAAAATCCTGTACAATTGTCATAAAATTATTTGAATATTTACAACGAACGCATTTCAAATTTGTGCTTGCAACGTATCGTATGTGTAACTTAATGTATTGTCATCATTAGCAGTCAAAGATGGAGATGAAAGACTACCAGCAGGTGAGATGCTTGACGAACACTTGATCAGCAATACATCGTCATTTACCACCTCCATAATGTCCACCAATACCGTCATCAATGCCTCATTACTTGATACACTAGCAACCAATGCCAACAACACCATCACCAACATGACCTCGGCCATGTCAATCAATGATTGCAATAAGACCTCGACATTACGATCCACCAAATCCAATAAATCATCATTATCATCATCCTCCTCAACAACACTATCCCTGAAAATGAACGCCTTTAGAAAATTGATCAACTACGATGAATCGATATCACGTATGCATAATTTCCCACTTTTCTTATATGTATGATTTCTTATGATTTTTCGTAACTAAATTTCGAAATTTACTTTTATTTCAAAAGTTTTTCAATTTAATTCTTGTTTTTATTTTTCCTGTGTGTTTGTTTTGTGCGTCATTTTTATCACACTCATACCAAGTCACAAATGTCCTTTCATGTGTCTCATTTGTCCCATATTATCCTACATCAAATACAAACACACACATGTAATACTCAGCCATCGTCTCCTAGATCAGTATTTTATTGGTTCTGTTAATTTTTTGTGTTCTGCTTTTTGGTTGTGGTTGTTTTGTACTAAAATCTTGTAGACTTAATAACAATATTAATATAATAACAGGATGTTGGACATTATGAAATCCTGAATTCAAATCAGCTTTCGAAACTTGCACAAGACGTACTAGTTTGCAATAGTAGCATATAAGCTTTTGCGACAGTTTTTACAAATAAAAAATTAAATTAAAATTTGTTATAAACACAAAATTTCGACTAAAACTTCTATAAAAATCAAATTTAGACGAAATTTTCTGAAACAAATTAGACCAATTTTGAGGAAATTTTCATAAAGTTAAGACAAAAAGTTCCTTAATATTTAATTACAACATTTTTTTTAAAAAACATAAAAATGGAACTGTGAAGAAATCTTCAGTTACTATCAAATTACGAATTTTTTTTTATAAAAACATAAAATTTCTACCAAATTTTCTGTAAAAACAAATTCCAACTACACACATAAATATAAAATGTGAACGATATTTTCTATACTTATAAATATAAAATTTCGACGAAATTTTCAAAAAAAAAAATAGTTGCAAAATTTTCTATAAAAATAAACAATTTTGCCTAAATTTTCAATAAAAATAAAAATTTTGACTGAATTTTCTATAAATATAAATTTTCTATATATAGATATAAAATTTCGACGAAAATTTCTATATAAATATAAAATTACGAAGAAATTTTCTATATAAAAATAAAATTTCGAAGAAAATTTCTATATAAATATAAAATTTCGAAGAAAGTTTCTATATAAATATAAATTTCGAAGAAATTTTCTATATAAATATAAAATTTCGAAGATATTTTCTATACAAATATAAAATTTCGAAGAAATTTTCCATATAAATATAAAATTTCGAACAAATTTTCTATATAAATATAAAATTTCGAAGAAATTTTCTATATAAATATAAAATTTCGAGGAAATTTTCTATATAAATATAAAATTTCGAAGAAATGTTCTATATAAATATAAAATTTCTATATAAATATAAAATTACGAAGAATTTTTTAAAATATAAAATTGAATAGGGATTAACTGGCTCAAAAGCTCTTCATCTATATTTAAAAAGAAGACGAGTTTTTTAACAAAATGACAAAGCGACATCGTGGGCAATCGTGTGAAGAAAACTTGAAAAGTAAGGTTTACAGAGTAGTTCTCATTCGTTTGGTGAGAGCCTGGCCTTATAGAGCCTTATAGGTTTTACTTTCAAGAATTGCAGCACAGCTTTCTGAAGAGGGTTGTCACGGACCCGAAATCATGATAAAATCAGTGTGCAGCCACGAAAATCAATGTCACTTTGCCATTTTGTTAAAAACTTATTTTCTATTTAAATATAGATGCAAGAGGTCTTGAGCCGGTTAATCCCTGTTGACTGTGTAAAAAAAACGAACCGAAATAAAACAAACGAATATAAAATGTCGAAGATATTTTCCATATAAATGAAAAATTTCGATAAAAAAATTCTATATAAATGTAAAATTTCGAAGAAATTTTCCTTATAAATATAAAATTTCGAAGAAATTTTCTATGTAAAAAAAAATTTCGATTAAAGCTTCTATATAAAAATAAAATTTCGCCGAATTATCTACATAAAATAAAATATCAACGAAATTTTCTATAAAAAAATAAAATTTCAAACAAATTTTTTATATAAATACAAAATTTCGACGAATTTTTATAAAAATAAAGTTTCGACGAAACTTTCTTCGGAAATCTAAATGTTAAAACATAAAATTTCAACATATCTTCCTATAGAAACTATAATTCAAAGAAATTTTCTAGAAATACAAAATTTCGTCCAAGAAAGATTTTGAACAAACTTCAAATAACAATCGCATTATTAGTGGCCAATTTCGAATTCAGATTTGATTCTGGTTCATAAGATCGAGTGGTTTGAACACAGCGTGCATACAAGTTTCTAATGTTATAATGTAAATTAATTAATAATTTTATAAGTAGTTAATTAATTGAACAAAGTATCTAAGATTTATTATTTTCTATGTCAAAACTGTGTCATAAAATCTAAAACACAATTTTATCCAACAAATTGTCAGTTTCTGATGCTAATATGAAATATATCTTAATTCCGATATAATGGTGATTCCAACCACTTTATTTTCTTAATTGTAACTAAACATACTCGTATATATTCTATATTCTGTCTTATCATTTCATTTTCCAAATCTCCCTGGAAACTTTAATTTTTTAAAATTTTCAGTCAACGTTTCTACTAACCTTAATTTTAAGTTTAAATTGTATCTTTATTCTTTGGTGTTCACCTTCGTTGTAATTTGCATTTTGCTTTTGCGTTCCTGACCCTCTCTAATCATTATGTTTATTGGACATTAAAATTTATGTGTTTATTTTATGACATTTACACTCAATAAGTAATTATGCTTTGCTTGAAATGTCGAAAGGGCTCGTGTTGGTGTTTCTTTCCTGTCCTTTCCGGTTTCCCTTAACTTCCGTTTACTTTGGTAGAGTGTAGCACCTTGTGTTTATGTCCTCTAAGACCGCAGAAATCCTGCTGGGCATTTTTTGTTCTTGTTTCTTTTCCTATTATGGCCGCGTGTTTACGTTCGTTTTTGGTTTGATTGTCAAAAAAAAACAGAAAAAATAAAGTGCAAAAAGAAATGATTATAATTTATTGTTTATTATACCCTTAAGTCATAATAATTAAACCTTTGTATCATTGTAGTCCTCTGTCGTGCTCTATTGCTCTCTCTCTCTCACACTTTCTCTCTGTCCTTTTCTGACTCTCCTATATAAACACACACACAAACTCTTGTCATATCCTTTATAAGACTAACATTTTCCTTGAAACAAAAACAACAATGGCAACAGTGTTTTTTCGCCCCTCACAACCAGTATCCGAGTAATTTGCATTTATGCTAACAACTTTGTTTATTTTTCTTCTTCTTTACTTCCGTTTTCGTGTGAAATATTTTCGGTCATCTAAACATCCGCTCGAACTTACCAACTCGCTCGCGCTCGTGCTCACGGTTCACGGCTCACAGCTCCACAACCACCTGCAATTATACCCGAAGATTGTTCGGCGGAAAATAATTCAGTAACTGTGGCGTGGCAGGCGCCAAATCATTCATTTGTTGAGGGCTACGTTCTGGAATTGGACGATGGCAGCGGTGGAGAATTTAGGGTAAGTGGCAGTAAGGTCCTCCCACTCCCTCGTTGAGGCCATAAGAATATACTATTTTGGTTTAATGTTATTGGCAAATTCTAATGTAACCGGTTGTTGTTATTGCCTTTTTTGTTTTATTTTTTATAGGAAGTTTATTGTGGCAAAGAGACCATTTGCACCGTTGATGGCCTACACTTTAACTCGATGTACAATGCTCGTGTCAAGGCTTTCAATAGTGCCGGAGAAGGTGAATACTCGGAACTTATTGGTTTACAAACGGCCGAAGGTAAGCAAGCAGCACTAGCATGGGCAGCCGCTCTTTCATGTCTTTTATCCGTTTAGTGTTGCGTTTCATTCAGTTCAAAGTTCAAAGCTCTTTGGGTTTGTTGTTTGGCGCATAAAAAAATAACGGACAGTTTTTCATTACACTTTTCAATTAAACTTATCAAACTTCCATAGAAATGAGAATGCTATACAGTGGTATCAAACTATGTTTTATTTATAAGAAATGGACAAATCTTAGGCAATGTTACTCGAATCTCAGAATCTGAATAGATTTTCACAGACACTATCTGACAACAATCGAGGAATCAGATTTTGAAAAGATCTCTTCACCATTCGTATTTTCTATCTCAAAGTGAGTCTGAACTACTTATTTTCATACAGATTATAAAAATCATAGCAAAGGTGTCCTATGAACGACTGTCAGGTACTGACTAGGGTCGCAATTATACTCGTTTTTGTTTTGTTTTAAAATTACCGCGTAAACTAGCCTTTTTACTGCGTAAACTTGGTTTGATTGTCTCAAGGGTCTTCGCTGGCCACTGCGATGCGTAATAGTTAAATTTAATGTGGTTAAAGGTAAAATAAAGCAAGTAAACAAGGTTAAAGTCAAATGAGCCATCTATATGCCGACCCAATCATCGGCGACACTGCCCGCTAGATGGAACGCAAAGGTAAGGCTGCTCTGGAATGTGAATGTTGATGACAAACCAACCATCTTAAAGTTCTTGGTGTTGCGTTCGATCGTCTTTTCAAGTCCTCCTGGCACCCTATTGTTTATTGAGAAATAAAAAAAATCGCTAGACGGCAAAACTTTGGGGCGCTGACAATAAAATCTTCTTGAATTCCTATAAACAGATAGGTCGGTCAGACCTGCCAGAACGCCGTCCTGAGAACTGCGCAAGGTGTCTTTTAATGTCCTTGTAGCAGACCAAACTCTTCTCCATAAGCCGACAGAACTACATGTTGTGAAAGCAGCACCTACTAAGGTGCCACTGAAGGGATCTTTGAAATTACCACCTTACAGATAGGCATCCTCCACTAAGGCAGGTCAAGAATGATGAATATGATCTACTGAGAGAGAGAGACCCAGCGATAAAAGTGAAATCCTGTAGATCACAGGGACTCTGACACAATTTCTGTAACCTCCAACGAACTCAGAGTGATTGGTATGTTACGAGACCTCTCCTCTAGAGGTAAAGCTAGAGGCTACCCCGATAAACTATCGGGTGGTCAATCTAAAAGTATTTTTTTCAAAATACAAAAATTCAAATCAAATGTGGAATCTTTATAGTTCATTCAAAAGGACATTTTATACCATTTATTTGTTTAATATAATTGTCCGCAACTACGACTTAGGGTCCAATTTTGGATGACTCGTTCGAGTATTTAGACCGGTACGGCGTTAATGACATGCGTAATGTTAGCTTCTAAAACCTGAATCGTTGCTGTTTTGTCAGCATAG
Organism: Hydrotaea diabolus; assembly: GCA_963513945.1. Taxonomy (NCBI): domain Eukaryota; kingdom Metazoa; phylum Arthropoda; class Insecta; order Diptera; family Muscidae; genus Hydrotaea; species Hydrotaea diabolus. Next base: position 210,895,484 of record OY740717.1, read on the forward strand.
AATTTAGTCAGCATAGAAAAAAGTCTAAAGGTGTGATATCGCACGATCAAGGCGGCCAACTCATTAGTCCAAAGCGTGACATTAGCTGCTCTTCGAAGTGACCTCTCAATTGGAGCAGCTGTATGGCAAGTCCTGTTGCAAGCCAATGTCGTCAAGATTACGGGCTTAAACTTTAGGTAGCAAAAAGTCCGATATAATGGCGCGATAGCGAGCACCATTCACGGTTACGTTCGGCCCTCATCATTTTTGAGAAAATATGAACCGATGATTCCACCAGACCATAAACCGCACCAAACTGTGGGTTTCTTTGGCTATAATGGCACCACTTGAACCATTTCCGGTTGCTGTTCAGCCCAAATGCGCCAATATTGTTTATTGACGTTGCCGTTAGGCCAAAAGTGAGCCTCAATACTAAACAAAATATTACACGAAAAACGTTTTCCACCGAACGATCATTTCCATAATACAGTTGCACAGTTTGGAGACGTTGATGCGGTGCTAGTTTTTCCATGGTGAAATGGCAAACAATACTGAAAAGAAAAAAACAATAAAGTTCACATCTTTGAAAAACTACCTCCAGATTGTTCACCCGTTAGAGTGGTATTGGCCCAGGGCAAGAATAGACAGAAGTGTCAAAAACTTCACCTAAAAGCCCGAAATTCCTAGAAGTTAAGAGATCCAGCGAAGCCCATTTAGCTGGTTCCCAGGTTATTATGGACACACCCGGTTCATGTTACCTCCTTCCTGAACCTGGAACTCAACTCTGCAAAGCCAGCAGTACAAGACGCTACAACAACAACTAAGCAATCATGGAATAGAAGTCTCGTCTGTACGAAATTTAAAGAAGATCGGAATTTCAGATAGTCCCGAGTTCTACTCGGGAAGTACTTTAATACGGGTGAAATATAAAAACATGTACTGCATTGGTCCTTTTTATCCAAAGTTGGTTACTGGTCCGCATTTGACTAAGAATGGTTGGGAGGGATGTATTCATAAGGGCTATTCTAAAACTTGTCAGTTGTGAGACGTTGGGTAAGTGGTCCCCCGTAGCGAATATTTATTTAGAAGGATGGGCCTAAAAACCCCGATAGACTTTGGGGCTATTCCAATACATGAACCGAAATGATTTAATTTCGTTAGGGTCGATCATTTGTACATTCTAGTAATTTGATCACGATCTTACCTTATAAATGGTCGAAAATCAGGGGGGGATATTTGAAGGTATAGACTGGCATGGGTCAATTTTAAACTGTGATGAAGTTTATCAAAAATAGCCTCATAAAGAGCGACAGGCCTGAAATTCGAAAAGAATCCTCGGAAGGAAGCCTTTTCATTGCCTGGTGTGATCCAATTTCACCAGAGCTATCAACACTGCGTTAGTATTCGCTTTGACATACCTCTGAGGAACAGACGAGACATTTGTCTTGTCCGTGTACGACTTGAAAGACTTATTGCAGGGAATGTATTACTCTCAACCTTTTCGATTTTTAGTAATATCAAAGAACGCTTATCAAATAGCATCAGACCTTCTTACGCTCAGAGTCCAGAGTTTAAGTCATCTTTAAACAATTTCCTATAAGTGGTCCTGTTTCTATTCTGTATTTAAGAAAAAAGGAAATATTAAGTCGAGTTCAGCCCTTTAAACTAAAGAAATATTATTCAGAATAACTTCCTCAATTTTTATAATTTTTCTATGATTGGATGCACATACCGAAAAAAATATGCCAGAGGCGAGCAGATGTATTTATTCGTCTAAAAAATGTATCTTATTTGTTAAAGATTACCTAGGGGCACTCTCTAAGAATATGTCATGAGAGTCACTTTCAAGATAAGTGGAATTTTCTGTAGAAACCGTAGCATCACAGAAATTTTCTGTAGTCAAATGGCTTTTTCATGTTATTTTTTAAATTCTTATTTTCATCTAATTAAAATTAACCTTCTCTTATGATTAGTGCGGCCCACTGTGCCTCTGATTCTGAGAAGTGTTTAACTAAACCAGCAGCTAATACTTTTTCGTATTTACTGAGAAATATAAAACCGCCATTGTATAGGCTTAGTTACTTCAAGCGTTAAATGTCTTTTAATCTTTTTCTTAATGCCTTTTGCTGGCATTTCTATTTTTGCAACGCGTATTGCCTACAACATGTCTATGGCAACCAGCCCAGCTAACGACCGTTTAAGTACACGGGCATATTTTTCCTATCCTCGAGACTTGGGCAAAAGTACAAAACAGTATGTACGACTGCCATCGTTGTAATTGTTAACTTTTTGCATGCCAAGTAAGTAATCACGGGAAAAACGCAAGGCGAGCGAAAGACGACAGGTCCTTTAGCCATTCTCGTTTTTCCTTACAGGCGTTGCTGTGGTAGATTTTCCGTTTGTGGAAATGTTCACAATTTGCAGTTAGACAGAAAAGGGTTGCTCTTGTTAATTCAGTCATGCGTGAGTGTCAGTTGTGTAAATTGTATTTTACACCAAGTTTCTACTTTGTAATCTCGTTACTTTTTACTTTACTCAACTGTCTATCCATTCATTCGCCCATCCGTCCGTCCGTTTAGCCTTCTGTCTGCCGTTTTTCCTTGTTCCTGTTCTAGAACATTTTCCTTTACATCAGCATTGATTGATGTGTTCCGTTGGTTTTACTTCAGCCAGAGTGTTACTTATATTTTAGTTCGTACAGCAGATATACTCGCCACGAAGGAGTGTTTGGCTGGCTGGTTGATTGTCTGCCGGTCTTTTAGGAGCGTTTGTTTTATTAAACGCGTAATTCTATTTAATTTGGAAAATTGCCTTCGGCTTTCTTGGCACTAACACAAATGTGTCTAGTCATAAATGCCTGGAGGCCTTTCATTTCGAATCCTGCAAAATGAAGAGTAATTGATTAATACTTCACAGGAGCTTAATTATTTAAATGGGACGGAACAAATGAGAAATGTTCAGAGAAACGGATTAACAATCAATTTGCTGTTAGTTCTTTTTAATACTGAAGACATTAATAATGAAAACGAGTTAGCAATTCATGAATACTGTCCGAAAGTTATAAAAGTACATAAAGTTTAAACAAAGCTTGGGAATTAAATATTTGTATTAAACATTTAGTACTGGAAGAGATGTATATTTTCTAAAGAAACATAATTAATTTTTTCATATTCGTTGAATTTTCACAGCGATAATGTTTCATTAGAGCTTTTGCTAAAGTAAAAGAAAAAATGTTGCCCCCACAACAAGTTATTGTTTGCACATTTTACTCCAGAATCAATTTCTACCAGGTTCTTAAAAGCAAATGTTGGCAGCAACAAAGTTTCTTTACATCTTCTGTACACGGCAAAAGTTAAGTTAGCTATCTAGTTGTCGTCACCATTGTTTCATAGAACTTTTGTTGACAGCTGTAATTATTTGTTGCATCTTTTGATAATTGCAACAAGATTTCTTCAGAACATTTGTTGTCGCGTCAATGTTTCTTTGGAAAATATGTATTGCATTGAATAAAGTTTCTTGACAACCAACAAAAAACATTTGCTTTCAACAACAAAGCTTTTATAGCACTTTGGAGCCAGCAACAACATGTCTTTAGACATTTGTTACTTCTGACTAAGTTTCCAGCAACATATTCCTTCTGAACTATTTTAACAAGGGTTCTTTAAGAATTTTGCCGCCATCAGCCTCATTTCATATTATTTGTTGCCGGCAATTGTTTCTTTACACAATTTTTGAACAACAAGTGACCACCAACATTTTACGGCATTCACAATGTTCTATATACATTTGTTGCCACCAACAAAGTTCTAATATAAATTTGTTGCCAGCAACAAAGATATGTGAAAAGAAATTTTGAAGCGGGCAACATAGTTTTTATAAAAAGGAATTTGCTGCTGACAATTTTTTAATAAATAAGCATTGTTGCTGGTAACAACTTATCTTTAATGGACCTTTTGCACTGGCTACGAATTTTTTTATAGAGCAATATTTGTTGTCAGCAACAATGTTCTCTCAACAGTTTTGCCAGCAACAATAATATTTTAAAGGAAATATTATGTGCTGGCAACAATTTTTCTAGAAACTATCTTTGCTGCTGGCAACTATATTTCTAGAAAGAAACTTTGTTGTTGGCAATAAATTATCTGTAACGCAACTTTGTGCTAGCAACAAATTAGAGATAAATAAACGTTTGTACTGGTAACAAATGTTATTCAAAAAATGTTGTTCGTTTAATTGTTTCAAATTAATATTTGTTGCCAAAAACAAAGTACTTAAAGACATTTCCTGCTAGCAACAATGATAATTCTACATATCATTGTTGCTAGCAACAACAAAATTTGTGTATCTCCTGTGTTGCCCCTAAACAGTTTTCTTAAAAATATTTGTTGCCAGCAACGAAGTTTGATCAGGGGCAATGTTTTTTTTTGTGGAACCATCAACAAGTTTTGTATAGAATTGTATGCCAAATGTTATAAAGCAACTTCGTTGTTTCTTATTTACTTGTTGCCAGCAACATAGTTTCTTAACAATATTTGCTGTCAAATGGTCTAAAGAAAATGTATCAAGTATCTCCAGTGCTAGCAGGAAAATGTATAGTCCCTATTCTGCTATTTAAGCGTCCTTACGATCTCGTCATTATTTAAACGATTCCTATAAAATGGCTGTCGTCCTTGCAACTCTTCGTAAACCACAACTGCCAGCTAATAATAAACCGTCAATAACTGTGAAAATGTGCAGCCGTAAAATGGATGGCTACATCCAACCACAGCAATAACATTCATAACAGCATGGCTGCAACATTACCAGAACAAATGAAAACGAGGAACCCAGTGTGAGGAAAGGAACGAAAAATCCAAGGAGCCGCAAACATTGTTAAAAAAAACTCCTCTTGTTTCGTCCTTTTTCTGTTGCGTTTTACAAACAAGTAAAGCATACTTTGTGGTGTAGACTACATCGTTTCCAACACACACACATACACAAAGCCATACTAACGCAAGCATTGAATGTGCAACAACTATTTGTATTACACAATACAAACATTAAGATTGAATAGGAATAAGCGGAAACGGAAAAACCGAGATGCAAGAAAAACAACACGCATAACAAGAAGGAAATGCAATCAAATTGAATTTCCTGTGTATTGGCTGGAAAAAGCTTATTGCGGAGCTCTCCTCGTCCCTCTTGTGATCTGCGCCCTTGTACAACTTGTGGTTTCTCGATTTATTTACAAACCTTTATCCATTTTTTGCTTATTTTGTTGAGACTATTTTCATTTTCAACTTCTCCTTTGGTTATATTTGCAGTTGCCTGGTTTACATTTGATCCCGTTCTGAGCGGCGGTCCTGGTTCTGGCCTCATCTTCAGCAATAACAACTCGACAGTGTCCGTTGAGGGATGGGAGCATCGTGTCGCATTGGGTTCGGTGGGTTTCTCACGTGGCATTCACTATTGGGAATTTACCATTGACAATTACACGGCAGATACGGATCCGGCATTTGGTGTGGCACGCATTGATGTTAATCGCAATAAAATGTTGGGTAAGTACCAGAACACAAATCTATTGAAATTGAAGATTTTTGTAAAGGATATCAACATTACTTACACTATTCGTAGTGGTTTGTTTAATGTGGCAATAAGTAAAAACAAAAAGATCTTTATTGGCGCCTTTTTGTCAGGAAGCTGAATTGAAAACCATAATTTACTTTTTTTTAAAGAAAGAAACACTCGTATTTGATTATATTAATAATTATCAGATTACGAAAACAAAAAGTATTGTTTCGGGCAACAACTTTTGTTAAAAGAAACTATGTTGCTGGCAACAAATATTCCAAAAAGAAACTTTGTTGACAGAACATTTGTTGCCAGCAACAAAGTTTCTCTGTAGAAAATTTGTTGCCAGCAACAAAGTTTCTCTATAGATAATTTGTTGCCAACAACAAGGTTTCTCTATAGCAAATTTGTTGCCAGCAACAAAGTTTCTGTATAGAAAATTTGTTGCCAGCAACAAAGTTTCTCTATAGAAGTTTCTCTATAGAAAATTTGTTGCCAGCAACAAAGTTTCTCTATAGAAAATTTGTTGCCAGCAACAAAGTTTCTCTATAGAAAATTTGTTGCCAGCAACAAAGTTTCTTTATAGAAAATTTGCAACAAAGTTTCTCTATAAAAAATTTGTTGCCAGCAACAAAGTTTCTCTATAGAAAATTTGTTGCCAGCAACAAAGTTTCTCTATAGAAAATTTGTTGCCAGCAACAAAGTTTCTCTATAGAAAATTTGTTGCCAGCAACAAAGTTTCTCTATAGAACATTTGTTGCCAGCAACAAAGTTTCTCTATAGAAAATTTGTTGCCAGCAACAAAGTTTCTCTATAGAAAATTTGTTGCCAGCAACAAAGTTTCTCTATAGAAAATTTGTTGCCAGCAACAAAGTTTCTCTATAGAAAATTTGTTGCCAGCAACAAAGTTTCTCTATAGAAAATTTGTTGCCAGCAACAAAGTTTCTCTATAGAAAATTTGTTTCCAGCAACAAAGTTTCTCTATAGAAAATTTGTTGCCAGCAACAAAGTTTCTCTATAGAAAATTTGTTGCAAGCACAAAGTTTCTCTATAGAAAATTTGTTGCGTGCTTGAAACCATCTTTCTATAAAGAAAGATTGTTGAACTATTCAATTTTAAAACCCATAGTGCTTTTTTAGTTGTACTCATATTTTCTCATCTAACATGAAGACTAATAGAATGCCATCCTTCAAGAATTATTACCAACTAAATATAATTCACGAAACTGCGTGAAACAACCAACAGAAAGTATCATTAAGTTTATATTTAAACGTCAGAGTTAGACAACTCTGTACGCAGATAACGTAACGTTATCACTCAACGAAGTTTCGGCAAGAAGGATATCAACATGAAGGATTCTGCAAGAGAAAACTTTAACTCTTCCTAAGTTAAGCAAACAACACTAAGAGTAGCAACAACTCCCAGGGAGCAACAATTCCTACTAAGTTTGATAAATACATATATATACTCGTACATGCTGTAGGACATAAGTAAATGTAGAAGTTGCAATTTCAATGGGGCGGGGAGGGGGAGAGAAAACTATTCGGTCGTATTTCAGGTGGCAGGATAGGAATGAAAAATAATTCTACGAAACATATTTCACAGCCACGGCATTTTCGCAACTGTTGTTGCACCGTTCTCCTTAACGAAGAAGAAGTTTGAACCAAAAGTCATCACGTCCACGATGTCTTGTTGAACAAAATTGCGATAAAATTAGAAAAAATAGAATGGACGGTATGAAAAATTAAACAAGTACTTTCCCAGTGGAATTAGAAAACCAGAACTTTGCTATAATCTTTGTGACGGCAGTCATATTAGTTAAGCCAATATTTAAAAGAACTCTTCTATGCCTAGGCTTTAGAATAAAATCTAAGAGCGGGCCTATGGTAAATGTATATTGCTTATAATCAATGGACGTATGTCTTTAATATCCGTCAAACATTAAAACTTGACAACACCTCGATTCTCTTAGAAGAGGAGTTTTTAATAAATAGAAAATCACTCACATTTCTTTTTAAAACTGAAGAACGACTTCATCAGTTGTAATCCAGACCCTTTTTAACCACCTTTCATACCATCCTCGATGTAAAGTATTTCCCCATGCATGTTAACATTCCAACCGTGTAGTCGCTAAGCAGAATGCAAGAAGTTTCTTTCGCAGGATTTAAGTGCCAGTGTCAGTTACACGGGGGCGCCACCAAAAAGCAACAGCGAACAGCAGACTAACAAAGTTTTGAGTTTTACTGCAGTGTCTTATGAAATTTTAATTTGAAAACTTGCGAGATGAGCGCCAACGTTAACACGTGTCAAATGGAGCGTAAAACAACAACGACAACACCGGCAGGAATATGGATGAGAAACAGGAGGCAGAGAATACCAGTTGAAGAAAAATGAAACCCAAATAGGAAGAGTCAACAGAAAATTCATCAGGTGTTTCTTTTGCAGACGTTGAATAAATGCACCAATAAATAGAAATTTCAATTAAAGGTCTCATATGGAAATCAGCCTTTAAAGTATACTTTGCGTTGTTTGTTTTGTTCTCAGAATTTCTACATTACCCCAGTATTTCGGCAACAATTTTGTTTTTCCTTTGCGTTGGAGTGCTTTACGCTAATTGAAATTGTTTCGAGGTGGTTCCCATTGGTTTCCTCCTTTGTCATCATTTCACTTCTTAAGTATTCGATTTTATTTATTTTATTTTTTGTCGAATTTTTTTCTTGTCCTTCTTCTGTCTGTCCGCTTTCAAATAAACACTTAAGCTTTAATCAACATTTTATTAGCATCTCCTATGGCTTCTCTGGCTCTGCTCGCTTTTTGTCGTCATTTCTTTCTTGCTTCTTCTTGAACTCGGAGTACCATTTGAAAATTTCCGTTTCCTGTTTCCTTATTTAACGTCTCTAGTTTGTTTGTGTGTGTGTGTAGCAAGTCATTGATTGTGTCTGTGTTTGTGCAGCTCAATTGGAAAAGTGAAAACAATAACACAACAACAGCGGCGGCATCGTTGGCAAGGCAACAGCAGTCATGGAGGCGCTGCTCGGCGTTTCCACTTCGATCCTTAACTTTGGAAATTGTATCGAAATTGCCAATTTTGCTTTTGCTTGATTTTCCCACTCACTGGGTGTTGTTTCGCAATTTTCTTCTGAAAACAATACCCTGATTAGTTGCCAAACTTGAGGATTCTTTCTTTCTTCTTTTTGCTCCTTTTTTCTGTGGTGGTGTTTGTTTTGTTTCAAATTGGCGTTGTTTTTGCTGCTGCTGATTCCTTTGTTGCGAAAGTGTTTTCGATTATTGTCACGCCTTTTATTTCACGTCCTTTGTTCGTACCCAGTATTGAGTGGTTTCTATCTCTAGAGTGAAGAGGCGTCGTTTATTGTCAACTAAAAATGGCAAAGTTAAGCTTGCCAATAAATAGAAAGTTTTTCGAGGATTTTTTGCCGATATTCAAGGATGCAGGCGTGGGTTGTGTGAGGCCCACAAAACGAGATGGGCGAAAAATGTTTCTTGCATGGTGCACACAAATCTTGAAGAAAATATAGCGAATTTGTAGTGGAGATATAAAATATTTGGTAAATGACACATAAATATAAAAATGGGCAATTTTGTCAAAGTATATAGCGAATTGTAAGCCCCTTGTTACAATCGCTCTTCCGAAGCAGGTGTCAAAAACTACCAAATGTAAGGATAATGCAATATGTACTGCCTTCCTGCTTATTTTTTTATTTAAAGTACTTCTTTTTTCCATTAATAAGCCGTTCATTGTTTATTCAAAAAGTTTAGTAAACCGCCATCATCTTTTTTAATAAATATTAAAATTGCTTCTTTGAATAGAAGAATGTCCAATATCTTAAAAATTATCTAATGAGAAAGAAGTTCTAAAAGGCAAAAATGCCCATGAGACAAGTCCCATTGTGTTATGAGACAAATTTTAATACATAGACAAATTTGTATCATGAGACAGATTTCATAAAAAGAGAAATTTTAGTCATGAGACAAATTTCTCCTATACGAAATTTTTATAGACACATTTTTCTTTAAAAATAATCCCTTCTATGTAAGTAATTCGTCTCATCAATGCTTTCTAAAAATACCTAACTTTATTTAATAAAAAAATTTTATTTTTGACATAATAGAACTATACCTCCAAGACAAATTTTTCAATAAAAAAAATGTTTTCACGGGACAAATTCATTCTATATTTAAGAATCTAAAAAATATTATAACATGATACCCACTCATGAGACACATTGATCTCTGTAAGAACTTTGTATCATTACTGTAATATTTTTTTAATATATGGGTGAATAATCTTAAATGACTCCTTTCTGTGTCCGGTTGTTTAAAATTGTGTTGTATTAACTAATTTTTTTTATAAATATGTTCTAAGCAGCTTATTATATTTGTTAAAATAACCCACGTATTAGTTTTTAAAATTTTTAATTTGTTAATATCGAAAAAAAGAAAACAGTCCCGTGGCGTGTCCAAAACCGACGCAGCAAAATAAACCGTACTTATTATGTATGTAAATATTAAAAATCTGTAATTGCATTCAAATGAATTTATGCACTATCACTTCAAGTCACATATACTCTTTTTTTGATTTAATTAAATTAATTTTAAGAAATTATAAAAATCATTGACTTTTGTCCGGAACATTTTCTCTCAGTCCCGTGCCTGGTGTGGTTTTCTGCTTAAAAAAAAGGTAACGGCCGTTACGTTCAATTTGTAGTGTTTCTCTCGCGCTGAAGTATTGTTCTCTTCGAAGGTTCTCGAAGAAACTCTACTTCTATTTTAGTTTGCGAATTATTTTCGTCGGAGTGGTCGGTGGACTGTCCCCTTTTTCGCAAAGAAAAGGAGTCATTTCAGATTATTCACCCATATAAATAACAATTTTCATCCGGCGGATAAGAAATTTTGTATTAAGATAAAATATTTCATTTAAAAAATGTGTCTCATGACAGAAATAAGTAATTTATTGTATATGCAAAGATATTGCAAAAAAACTCTTATCCTAAGATAAACTTTTCCCTCACAGAAGAAATTTGTGTCATCAAAAATATGTATTCGATATCAAAATAAAGTTTTTTAAAACAAATTAAAATCTTGAGTCAAATTTTTCTATCAACATAAAAATTTTAGTCTTTGCGTCAATTTTTTTTAGAAAAAGTGTGTTTACAAATGGGATTAATTGCTCTCATACTGAAAAAACGTCAGTCGGACAGTCTGTTAATATGGTAAAAATAGTTTCAGTTCTCTGACTTACTTTTCTTTCCCCATACAACAAACAACAACGAAGATGATTTTATAGCTTGTAAAGTCATTTACTCTTTCAAAAAGAAAAATAACTTTTTGACGCAATTTGGTTCTTTATCAGCAATTTGTTTAATAAATCGAATTAATTTATTATAATATAATTATATGAAGTTTATCCTATAGTACAATTTATCCTATAAATAAATTTGTTCCATGGATCAGCATTTTCTATCTCTAATGAGACAATTTATTTTATAAAGAAATTTTGCATTATAAGGTAATCAAAACTAAGAAAGTCAACTAATGAAACAAACTTTTAAAAATAATAACTTATAACAAAAGAAAATTTGTTCGTCAATTTTTTTTTTATATACGAAAACAATATTTTTTTTAGTATTAGAAATGTGTTTAAAAAAAGAAATTATTTAACATAAAAAAATATTTTTATTAAGAATTTTGTATCATGACTCAAACGTTATACATATGATAATTCTGTTATAAGACAAAGTTTTAAATAAAATTGCCTATAACATGAGTCTATTTTTTGTTTTATAAGACAGATGTATTATATATGAGCTAATTTTCACATAATTTAAAACAAAATATGAAAACAAAATATGTTTTATGAGATGTATTTATTCGATGTCGGAAATATGTTTTATGAGCCGAATTTATTCATTATAAGAAATTTTTTCACGGGGCAAATGATTCTATAATGTAATTTGTATCTGAAGTAAGCATTCATCTACATAAGAAATTACTTTCCTGAAACGTATATTAAAATAAAAAGGTGATCACATGCGGCCATTTGCTTTTCACATTAGGAAATTTTATTTCATAACATAAATAAATAAATTTTGTTTAAAATATTTCTTTTTTTATTATTAGAAATTCTACTTAAATAATTATAATAGAATGATATTTGCATCCTAAGTGAAATGTTTTTAGCTTCATAAGACATTTTAAAAATACTCAAATTTTTGTATGAATTTCATATGGGGCAAATTAGTTTGACCCATTTAAAAAATTTATTCTATTTTAGTTTGTCTGATAGGAAAACAATGTTTAATGTAAGAATTTTCTCCATTATAAAGTATTTAACACTTATCACTCGAGGCAGTTTTATTGATTTGTCACAAATATATAGCATAAACTATTCCAGATATATGTTTCATGAGATAAATTAATACTTTCCCCCTATTAGGATTATTAATCCATAGTTTTTTCGTTTTTTTGTTATTTATTCGGTCTTTTATCATTATTATGACTTGAGCAGTTTTTTATTCTGGTTCGAGACCTTTATGTTGTTTCTTTTTCAGAATCAACTTAAAAAGAAGAAATTGGTGAAATGTATTTGCTACGGTTGCCAGGCAGACTGTACAGCTGTTTCTAAACCCGCCAAGGTTTTTCTTCAGCAGTCTTTGGCAACGATTACTTCGGCCACAAATCAAATGACTTATACGGGAGACTCATTTTTATTAATGAGAATTACCCTTTGTGTATAGTCTTCGAACTGTGCGTAGAGCAATCTTCAACGCGCAATATCATTTCCACCAATTCCGTTTCGCATGGGTCTTCGTTGAAAACCACAAATGCAAAAAGCACAATCAAAGTGTGCATGTTTTTTGTGCGTACATATACTCATACATGCGTTGCACATTAGGGCGTACCAATCCTTTTTAATAGTTTTTTCGTTTTTTTGTTATTTATTCGGTCTTTTATCATTATTATGACTTGAGCAGTTTTTTATTCTGGTTCGAGACCTTTATGTTGTTTCTTTTTCAGAATCAACTTAAAAAGAAGAAATTGGTGAAATGTATTTGCTACGGTTGCCAGGCAGACTGTACAGCTGTTTCTAAACCCGCCAAGGTTTTTCTTCAGCAGTCTTTGGCAACGATTACTTCGGCCACAAATCAAATGACTTATACGGGAGACTCATTTTTATTAATGAGAATTACCCTTTGTGTATAGTCTTCGAACTGTGCGTAGAGCAATCTTCAACGCGCAATATCATTTCCACCAATTCCGTTTCGCATGGGTCTTCGTTGAAAACCACAAATGCAAAAAGCACAATCAAAGTGTGCATGTTTTTTGTGCGTACATATACTCATACATGCGTTGCACATTAGGGCGTACCAATCCTTTTTAATAGTTTTTTCGTTTTTTTGTTATTTATTCGGTCTTTTATCATTATTATGACTTGAGCAGTTTTTTATTCTGGTTCGAGACCTTTATGTTGTTTCTTTTTCAGAATCAACTTAAAAAGAAGAAATTGGTGAAATGTATTTGCTACGGTTGCCAGGCAGACTGTACAGCTGTTTCTAAACCCGCCAAGGTTTTTCTTCAGCAGTCTTTGGCAACGATTACTTCGGCCACAAATCAAATGACTTATACGGGAGACTCATTTTTATTAATGAGAATTACCCTTTGTGTATAGTCTTCGAACTGTGCGTAGAGCAATCTTCAACGCGCAATATCATTTCCACCAATTCCGTTTCGCATGGGTCTTCGTTGAAAACCACAAATGCAAAAAGCATTTGTGGTTTTCAACGAATGGTTCAAAGGAAAATTAAACTAATAAGAAAAAAATTCTTAAAAAAAAATGTGTCTCAATTAGTGAGACTTAAAAGTTCTTAATAAAAAAATTTATCGTATTAAACAAAAAAAATCTCAAATAGAAAATTTTTTTCCAAAGACAAATTTTTTTAAACAGAACAATTTGTCATAAAACTGTCTTTTATGCATGGAATAATATTATGGATAGTAGCAAATACATTTCACCAATTTCTTCTTTTTAAGTTGATTCTGAAAAAGAAACAACATAAAGGTCTCGAACCAGAATAAAAAACTGCTCAAGTCATAATAATGATAAAAGACCGAATAAATAACAAAAAAACGAAAAAACTATTAAAAAGGATTGGTACGCCCTAATGTGCAACGCATGTATGAGTATAAGCACGCACAAAAAACATGCACACTTTGATTGTGCTTTTTGCATTTGTGGTTTTCAACGAAGACCCATGCGAAACGGAATTGGTGGAAATGATATTGCGCGTTGAAGATTGCTCTACGCACAGTTCGAAGACTATACACAAAGGGTAATTCTCATTAATAAAAATGAGTCTCCCGTATAAGTCATTTGATTTGTGGCCGAAGTAATCGTTGCCAAAGACTGCTGAAGAAAAACCTTGGCGGGTTTAGAAACAGCTGTACAGTCTGCCTGGCAACCGTAGCAAATACATTTCACCAATTTCTTCTTTTTAAGTTGATTCTGAAAAAGAAACAACATAAAGGTCTCGAACCAGAATAAAAAACTGCTCAAGTCATAATAATGATAAAAGACCGAATAAATAACAAAAAAACGAAAAAATTCTACACATTTCTATAAAAAAAAGCTTACTTTTGCCTTTACGTGCCGTGCCGTAGGTTTCCCATTTCGCCCCTTGCACACTAAGTAGTGATATTTGTTTTCAAACAATATTCGCACATCAATTTCTCTGAAGAGGGTATAAACAAAAGGACGCGCTGTAGGTGCCATCAGACTTTTAAGCTGTCCTCGAAATAAGTTTTGCAACCATTGAAAGTCTTCGTATGGAAAATGAACAAGAAAAAAGTTTCTTTTATTGTGATTTTTGTTGAAAATCCATTAACAATAAAGTGAAGTGTTGTTGCTGAGATAAAATTAAAAACTTTCTAAATTTTCCCAAAGCTTTTAGCCATAAAGCTTTGTTTATCCGCCAAATCAGAGTGTTCTTCTTACATTTCACTGATATTAAAGTAGCAAAAAAATTAATCCGTATTTAATTTTGTTTCTCATTTTCAATTTTACAGGTAAGGACGAAAAATCATTTGCCATGTACATCGATCGTCAACGTTCGTGGTTCCAGCACAATTCGGTTCATGAAAGACGGGTAGAGGGTGGCATTAGCACCGGCAGTACTATCGGGGTGCTGCTCAATTTGGAAAGGCATACTCTGAGTTTTTTGGTTAACGGCATGCCTCAGGGTTCAATAGCATTCCGTGATTTGTATGGCGTTTTCTATCCGGCGGTCAGTATTAATCGTGGTGTGACCCTGACACTGCATACGGCCTTGGATGCACCGCAAATGGATTATTTTTAAGGCAACCAGAAGAATGAAGGGAATGAAAGAGTAGTTGTGTGTAAATATTTTTACTCTTAAGGTTTGTATATTGCGTTTCTTTTTGTTTACTCTACTTGATAAAATTCGTATATTTAAATGTTTGATATTATTATAGTTGTAGTAGTTACATATCTTATTTATATGAATATACTAAATATTTAGTATGGATATATCGTGAATTCGTGTAGTAGTATGTCTAAAAGATTCGAAAAGAAAACGTGAGAAAATATTGTAAAAGATTTATATGAGATTTCATGCAATCATGAATAGAACTAGAACCGAAAATCAAAGTTTAGTATAAATTTAGATTTAGCAAAGCGTGAGCGAGTTTGACGTTATAAACGTTACTTTCTTTAAGATGCAGTAGAGATAGAAACGAGAAAAGGGTTTGAGAGTGGTGGAGAAGGGTAGAAATTTTTTTTTGGGGAGCTTCCAAGCTTAAGAACATAGTGAAGGGAGTAGATTTTTAGAATTTTTAAAAACTCTTTTTTTAATTTCTGATGTTTTTTGTGGAAAAAGAATCTTCCCTTAGAGGAATTATTTAAATTAAAATCAGAAAACCTTTTGTTATTCAGTCATTCAATCGCTCGGACCGTGTTGTTTGACGATAAAAGCCATACCAGAGCTTATAAGTAGTACGTCTCTCTATGATATAAATTATCTGGTTTTATAGCGTTCTATGTAGGGGAGATCCTAAAAATATAAATTTGTTTGCTATAGAAAACAATTAAGCTCTTAATTTTCACAGCTTTCTAATGCAATATCTTCAACAAAGCTTTTAAGTGGTACTTGTGCCTCTTATATAACTTCATTGATTTTAGTAAACGACTTACCGGCCGGTTCTTACTCTAAAACCCTGCGATCATATAAAATATGACGCGATAACGATAAAGAGATAATTGTTTGCCACTTCTGCAAAAAATATAGCGAGCTTTTGCATTGAGTTTTGTATTTTAAGGTCCGGGGGTTTGTGTTAAATTGAACTTTAAACCTATTCCAAACTATTATGAATATCGACCCTGATTTTGAAAATACTTTCTTATCCAGTGGGATCTGTTGAAATTACTGCGGCAATTATGAATAATTTTAAATATATCGAACTATGGTTAATTCTCCCGAAGCTATGCCCAAAAAAATAATTGTATACATTTGTCCATCATACATGTCAAACCCATTACATAGTCACTAATTATAATTATAAATGTGTAATTGCTTAATAGAGAAAAGAGCGCTTGAATTTATATTTAAACAACAACAAAATAAATGGAAAAATTAAAAAAAAGAATTGTATAGAACCGGTAAAACAAAACCATTGCACTTAAGCCAAATAATATCCAATCCAATAATTACAGATATGATATATTTTAAATATATAGAGAAAAACAGAAAAAACAACGTGAAAAAAACACCAAATAATTACCCGATACAAAACAAATGTATATAAAACACAAATACACGAAATTAAAAAAAAAACACACACACGATTCATTAACATTTCATGAAAACAATTAAAGCGTATCACAATGCATTTAAATGGAAACAAAAAAAACAATAATGCATTTAATACATGTTTAATGAAGAACGACAACCAATTTCAACTTGCTTAAAATCAAAATGAAGACACTTTAAAATAAACAAAACGCAATTTTAACAATTTTCTCTGTAAATATTAACAAAAAAAACCAACAAAGTATTTATTTACTTCAAAGTCTGTTTTAGATTTTTTTTACATAAAACACTTTTCAATCAATCTCGATGTGTTCTTTGGTATACAAAACAAAATATTTCAAATGTAACGAAAACAAAATTTGTTCTCAAAGAATTATTAGGCTTACCGTCAAACAAGTTCACTTTCTTAAGCTTACCAAGTATAATGACACTTTTAACTTTAAAGTTTACAAGAAAACTAAAATAAATTTTAACTTTTTTCTTTATGCCAAAAAGTTCAAAGTTCACTCACTTCTAACAATTTTCTGTATTCAAAATCGAATTTCTTTATTTCACGCTCCCTCCCCCCCCCCCCAATGAAATCCAAATGTATTTATTTTATAAACAAAATTTTAGCTAATAATTTAAAAATTATAATAGTTTATAGTTATGAAAAAAAATTATTTCGAACCCAAAGCAAAACAAACAAACCCCTAGAATTAGTATTGAGGAAAAACACACAAAATTCCTTTTAAGTTTTTTTACATAACAAATTCTATTTTTCAATTAAATTTAAGTGTTAAATTGTGTACATATTTTCCCTAAAAGAAATCACAAAAAAACGAAACGAACTAATTTTAAATAATTTCCTATTTAAGTCTCATTTATTATTTATGAAAAATAATATTAATTGAAAAAAATTGAAATTTATAAAAAAAAACGAAATGATCAAGACATTTTTATAGTTACGAGTATATTATATTTATATAGCATATAAATAATTATACTGTATTATTATTATTTTTTATATATATAAATATTTTATTATAGCATATATATGTATACACAAGTATATATGAAATTGAATTCAAATTAATTAAATTAAGTGCAAATATTTAATTAATTAACTCTACATAAACAACACAGAGCCACATACATTAGTTTATGCGAAAAGTAAAACAAACACATGATGGAAAGATAATAAATGTATGAGAGAGCGACAACAACAAGAACAAAAAATAGCATTCAATATGTGTACACACTCCGCTGAGCCGGATATGAATTAAATGTAATGAAATAATTAAATTAAATTAAATAAGAAGTAAAGCAAACAAATCGTGAAAACAAAAACAACAAACCAACCAACACATATTATTCCAAAAATCAAATAAAGAATACTAAAAAAAAATCAAAAGATTTAATGTGTTGTCATTTTATGGGATATAAACGAGGAATAACAGTTCCTGTCAGGTGAAACCGACCAAATGGTACCGTACCCATAGTTAAACGAATGATAGAATTGGTGGGCTCAAATTATTACCAATGACATCTCAATACACTTTGCAGTACTCCTAAACTGAAAATAAGTACTTACTGGTAAGTTGTTAAGTATGTGGCCTGCTCTACCGTACTGGAATGGAGCTCTAAACATATATTCATAGATCTGTCTTTCTCTTGGAAATCCTGTATGTTTTTTCAAAGCTATAGAGTCGGAGTCTTGAATTCGGAGTTTGAGAGTCGACAATGGGAAATTTGGCCGGAGTCAAAAACATGTGCACTACTCCGACCAAAGGATCAAATAACAGAAACCGAAAAGATACATTATGTAATTTGTGAAACATGTATTTATAAATACACTAGCTAAATCCGGCCCTCGTTGCAGGTTCTAAAAACTAATGTCAGACATTTATTTTTCAAATCATTAATCGTCATTGTAAAATAAATGCCTAATGTCGGGCATTTATTTTTCAAATCATTAATCGTCATTGTAAGTACATGCCGATTACTATACCAGTATAAATTGAAACTAACAATCGCCTGAAATAAGAACGTCTTGATTATTGCGAAAATCAGTTGCCCTTAAAGCTGGTTTGGTGCCTTCATCTTATAAAGGCTAGTCCAAGCATAATGCACGATGTTAATTGTGGGTCACACCTTAACGTCAAATTAACTTAATTTGACATTTCTTTGTTTTAGTGTTCGACAACTTCATTTGTCACAATTGAGCAATTTGTAACAATTAGCAGGGTGTTTATATTGTTGATGCCTTTTACGAAAATTCCCATTCAAATTAAAATGCATTTAGTGCAATTCGTGATTTTTTGGTCAGCATCATCGACCAAATGTGTCCAGAATAGGGAGAAGTGTGCGCAAATTTTAGCAAGCCGTGTCTGTAGGAAATGTGACAACACCTGTGCACGACGAAGAGTCAACCTCGACTCTTCGTCGTGCTCAACAATTTAACACCACACAAACAGCACTGATGCGAATTTTGACATATTTTCACCTCAGTACATTAAAAAGCATTTAGCAGCATCTGGGCACTTAAAAATCCACGAGTGAAAGTTGAAAATGCATCCATAAAGACTGACTGTTTGGAGCGGTTTAGGAGCTGGCGGCGTCATCGGGCCGTACTTCTTTAAAAATAAAGTCGGCCAAGCAGTAATCGTGAATGGTGTTCCCTATAGCAAGCTGATATCGGACTTCTGGTGGCCAAAAATTGTGCAGACGATATGTGTATCCGGTTGGTGTCACTTGCCACCGGATGGTGTCACTTGCCACCGGATGGTGTTACTTGCCACCAGATGGTGTCACTTGCCACCGGGTGGTGTCACTTGTCAATGGCCGTGTTATCGCACGTGGTGGCGATGTTAATTCGCCATCAAGATCATGTGATTTGACATCCTTAGACTTCTTTCGTTGGGAATATTAAAAAAAAGTGTTCATCAATAAGCTATGAGCAATTAAAGAGCCAAAGGATGAGATAATTCGGCACATTAAGACATTAAACCTCCATTATATCTCAGAATTTTTGAAAATATGGACTATCGGATAGAGGTATGCCACCAAAGCCGTGGCGAGCATTTTGCCGGTTTTTTTTCACAATTGTCATAGATCCTTCTAGCATAACAACAAATGTTAAGATAATTCTCTGAAAAAAGTTTTGTTTTATTTACAATTAACATCGTGCGTTGTAGTTGGACCCCCCTTTATATTAAATCCTTCAAATTCATATTTAATTTGTTGGTTCATCGGTCGTTCACCAGTTCAATGGAAGTTTGAGCTGTGTGAGCCCACCTTCTGCTTATAAAGCGACATTACCAGAAGGATCATCGCAAAAAAATTAATCAACTTTGTGCACTAATCAATCACCACCACACGCCGAAAAAAAGTATGGTTGTGGTAACAATATTCGAAAAGGATCATACTTTTGTTGGGTATATGGTTGTGGCACAAGAATACTATGATCCTCACAACAATAGTATGATTCCCACATAGCCATACTATGATCCCCACAACCATAGTATGATTCACACTCAACAATACTATGATCTCCACAACCATACTATGATCCTCACAACAATAGTATGATTCACACTCAACCATACTATTATATCCATAACCATATTATGATCCTGACAACCATAGTATGTTTCTGATGGTTGTGTATGATCCTCACAACCATAGTATGATTCACACGCAACCATACTATGATCCCCACAACCGTAGTATGACTTACACTGAACTACAGTATGATCCCCAAAAATATTTATTAGGATTGGGTAATGTTGTTATTCAAAAATACAGATTTTTATTAAGTTATTTTATTTTGCATTACTTATAGTTCATACCAAGATTTGAGGCCATGTTTTGAGTGATTAAACCCTGATCAATGGCTATATACTTAAGTGCAGGCAAATTTTAAATAAACGAGAACCAGTCGGTAGCAAAGTATTTCACCGAACCAAGTAAACACAATAAAAGTCGCTCGAACTACCTTCTGATTGTTGTTGTTATATGTAATGGACAACAACCATGCACTGTATCGTGTGTATGTGTTTTTTTGTACATTAAAAAAACATACGCACACACATACATGTATGCTCTATTAAACCTGTTTTGTTACGTTACATATTCACAACCATACAATATGATTGCCGTAATCATATTATTGTTAACGTAAATTTTAAACAACAATACTTTTGTTGCACCAACCCTGTTTATATGGTTGCTACAACCAACATTTCAACATTATTATTATTATTGCCGCATTCATACTGTTGTGAAAATAAAATTTAAAAAACAATACTATGATTGCGACGAACATGCCTTTTTGTAGAGAACATATTATTGTTACGGTGACCATATAGTAACCATATCTTTTCTCTGCGTGCAACCAATGAAATACGAAAAATGTTGTATGTTCCGCCAAGAGAACTAACCGTCATCATCCCAACTTACGATTAAATGTATCTTACATGGGATGATTTGGCGCTTACATTAACTGCATAAAGTATTCTGTTCTGATTTTTAATATTTTCTCTTTGCAATCTAATAAAAATATATTAGTTTCTAAAATAAGCCGACTTATTTTAGTTATATTTTCACTAACGCAATTGTGAGCACTGCAAATGCAAGAAAGGCCAAATCAAACGATAATTTAATCTGCGTTGCATTCTTTTTTCCATAAGCCTGCATATGTCTAAATACAGATATTTACCTCAACCTTGAAACTCTTAAACTCTCCTCTTCATTCCTAATCAAAGTCAAAACAACACCAATCCGAAAAACAAAAGGCTGCACTTTCACAATGTTTTGGACTTTTATAATTGATAATTCTTATTTTATTTACGTAATGCTATAAATTCATTTCAGTAATAAAAAGTGATAATTACTACTTGCTATATTAACATCCAATTTGTTTACCCCTGCCTAAAAAGCTATTGCCAACCAAACACCGGCTTTATAAGTATCTATCAAAAAGGTTTCATAAAAACTGTATACTATTTTTGGCTTGCACACAATTTATAAATCCAAAATCAAGCTTCAAATTGATCTATCCATGACCTTACATTTCGAAAAATCAAAATCCCAATTTCCTACCAATTTTTCCGACATCTGTACAATTTATAAACCGAATTTATTCTTTCTTGCCTTAAATCCCACTTTAGCCCTTCTTCTGTGCCCACGGTGGAAAAAATCATCAAGCATATATTTTCTTAAACATACTGATGCATCTATATCTCTTATTTTGTTTAGGCTAAAGACTCTATTCCGAATTTTAGTTAGGCGAAAACAAAATTGATATCAATGTACAAGGTGGAGCGCGTTTATATGCTTTTTAAGGAATGAAATAAAAGAAAATTATGAACCATAGAAAAATTTATTTTATATTTTAATTATATTGAACAGTAAGGGAATTTTTAAATTTCATGGTTTTAAATAGTGTATCTGGCAAGTGTCGACCTTCGCTATCCACACATTGCTGCAAACGTTTTCTGAAGTTTTCATGAACTCTAACAAGCATGTCATCTGTATTCGGCCAATTTCACCCTCAATACTGTTAAAAAGGTCTTTCAAGGTGTTGGGACGGTTGATATACACCTTCGACTTCAGGTAACCCCAAAGGGAAACATCGCATGGCGCTAAGTCTGGTGAGCGTGCCGGCGAGTTTACATCACCTCTCAAGGGGATAAGTCGCCCAGGAAATTTTTGCCTCAAACAATTTATGGTAACCCTCGCTGTGTGTGCAGTGGCACCATCCTGTTGGATTCATGTATCCTTTAATTGCATTGCCTCAAGAGCCGGATGAAAAAAAGTCTGGAAATGCCAAGAGCAAGTGATTGCTTCCGAGCATATAAAAATACGCTTCAACACAACACAAAATGACCTCTCTTCACGTGTCCAATGCTTGATGGCAACTGAAAGGCAGACGAATACAAATCTCCCGTCAGCCATGCACACTCTC
The DNA here is from genome assembly GCA_963513945.1 of Hydrotaea diabolus. Taxonomy (NCBI): domain Eukaryota; kingdom Metazoa; phylum Arthropoda; class Insecta; order Diptera; family Muscidae; genus Hydrotaea; species Hydrotaea diabolus. The sequence goes on from OY740717.1 coordinate 210,917,801, forward strand.
CACTCTCTTCGAAAAGCTGTGCCGCCACAGCCTACAGTGCATAAAAGCAAATAACTGCTTTCCACCCTGTCGTATATAGCCACTGTACAGACCCAAACGTCATTAACAAAATGTTCTTCATTAAAAAAATTATTATGTGAATTTGATCCAAATCGTAACATAAATACGATTTAAATTTAAATATATTGAAAGCAGTCCAGCCTGTCCGTTCCACACATCGGTAAAGCGGGTATCGAATTTTAGGTGCTTGTTCAACGAGCATTACATTTTTATATATTAAGATAAGAAACTAACATTTTTTGAAGAAATTTCCAGACACTTGTCAGTGGTACTGTTAACGTCCTTCGTATCTTAACTTCTCGATTAATTCAAGAGACACATTTCAGGTAAAACTTTTTTAGATTTCCTAATGAAATTGCCTCTGTCAAAAATAATTATTGTTATCGATCGGTTAATATTTTGGCTAGTTAAAGCCTGCAAAAAGAGAACTACATTCGTCTTCAATATCTGAGCTCATACATAGTGTATCATAGACGATTGCTAATGAGTGTACCATAGACAAAAGCATTGCACACATATCAACCATGCCCTATTCTGAGTTATAAAGTTCCTCCCAATTGACATTTCCAATTTTAATTACTGTGGCTTCTAAAATCCCTTGATATATTAGCAAACACTAGTATTCATTTTCTTAGGTGTCATTAGTACATTTAAGGGTAACTTTTTTCCCTTATCAGATATCGAACATTTACAATCCAAGGCAACTTGTGACCATAAGACATCATCCGGCAGGATCATCATAAAATAAGAAAATAAACTTAGAACTTTATGACAATCAATAACTATCTTTGAAGGTTCTTTGATCAATGTTTCGCTGAAGGAATGTAACATTTAGTATACGAGAGTACTTGAAAAGTAAGGTTTACAACAGTAGTTCTCATTCGTTTGTGGAGAGCCTGGCCTTATAGAGTTCGGTTTTACTTTCAACAATTGCAGCAAGGCTTTCTGAAGAGGGTTGTCACGGACCCGAAATCATGATAAAAGTAGTGTGCAGCCACGAAAATCAATGTCACTTTGCCATTTTGTTAAAAACTTGTATTCTATTTAAATATAGAAGCAAGAGGTCTTGAGCCGGTTTAATCCCTGTTCAATGTGTAAAAGCAACAGACCGAAATAAAACAAACGAGCTAATCAGAGTACAAAAACATCAAAAAATAATGAAAGAACATTCTAAAACTATAATAATCGATTATTCGTCTTCGGTGGCCTCTACTGAAATTAACTGGTCTATATCTTTCTGGCAACATGCACTCAAAATTTCCGGAAAATTACACCTTTTAATTATAATTATATTAAAAGAAAGAAACATAGGGACCCCATGATGATGACCCCTCTTAAGACATCTTATTAATAAACTATAAATTTATTCTAATTCTCATATTGTTTGATTCTGTATTGCATTACAAAATGAATACTTCCTTCGCCCATAAAAAATAAGTGGGACTTACCAGGAGTCTGTGCTGTTGGGGATTTACTATACTCACCAAAGTCTTTCATTTCTCTAAGGAATCATCCACTACTCAAAAAAGTATTTAACCGTTTTGTTGATAATCAAATCGATTATCTAAGCGGGGTTTAAAAATCTTTTTTTTTTATGTTTATTAATAAAAAGCGTCTATAAGATGATAAAAATATGAAAAAAGCATATTGCAGAAAACAGAAATTTAAGCGAAATTCATGAATTAGGTAAAAAGGATAGTACCGTTTGTGTGGGAGGTATATGAAGGGGCGTCATCTAGTGTAATTTATAATTGAGTATCAATTTACTATTTTTCAACAGAACCGTATGCTTAGTATAACAATTATTATGTAATTACAAAAAATGGGCGCAATGGATGTACGCGAATGGGGCGTGTCATCCACTCTTTTCGTACACGCGATAAAGCTATTATTAAAATAAAAGGAGTTCGCCATTTTATTCTAAGCTGCAATAGAAGGCATGTTATGTAGATTTTAATCTTCATTGTTTGGGGAGTACCGCAAGGGGCGTGGCTAAAAATCGCAATATTTGTCTCCAACTTAAGCTTACAAGTCTATTCTTATTTATGTGGGAGGCACCACAATGTGACCCATTTCCAATGCCATAGGCAATTTTGGAAAATATTACGACATGTATAGGGTCATCCATCTTGAGACATTTTTTTCAATAGCCTTTTTCACAGATTTCGCGTGAGTTGTGTTCAACTTTATTTTTTTTCTTTTCTGTATTGCCATTTAATTCGGCTTACACCGAAACATCGTCTCAAAATTGTGAACTGCATAATGGAAATAAGCGTTCGGTGAGAAACTGTTTTCGACCACAATTTTCTTCAGTGATGAGGCACATTTCTGGCTCAACGACAACGTCAATAAATATAATTGCCGCATTTTGGCTGAAGAGCAACCATAAGAGGTTTAAGAGGTGTCATTATACCCAGAGAAAACCATGGTCTGGTGCGGTTTATGGGCTGGTGGAATAATCGGTCCATATTTTTTCAAAAATGATGATGTTCGGAGCGTATCCGTGAATGGACTCGCTGACTTTTTGCTTCCTGAAATTGAATCCCGTAATCTTGACGACATTTTTATTTAACAGGACGACACCACTTGTCATACAGCTGCTCAAGCAATGGATCTATTAAGAAATCATTACGAAGAGCAGCCAATTTCACGTTTTGGACCAGTTAGTTGGACGCCTAGATCGTGTAATATCACAGCTATAGACTTTTTTGGGGCTATGCAAAGTCCAAAGTCAAGGCTGATTTAACAGCTACGATTCAGGTTTTGGAAGCCAACATTACGCGTGTCATTAAAGCCATACCGGTCGAAATGCTTGAACAAATCATCCAAAATTGGACCCCTAGAATGGGCACCCTGAAGCGTAGTGGCGGCCATTATATAAAGAAAATTATATTCAAAAAATAAATGGCATAAAATGTCCCTTCGAAAGAACCACAAATATTCCACATTTTATTCGATTTTTTTTATTTTTTTTCATTTTGAAAAAATACCCGTTACAATTTAAAAATCGATTGTTAGCTTATTTTGAGAATTATCGTGCGTCCCAGCCGCACAGACAAACATGGTTCATACCCGATACAATTTAAAAATCGATTGGTAGCTTATTTGGAGAATTATCGTGCGTCCCAGCCGCACAGACAAATATGGTTCAAATGTCTTAAAAATTCATGAAATTCATTAAGTCAAAACTTATGTAGTGTCAAAAAACGTTTATTTCTATGCGTTACAATTTTTGTTCGTACCAATTGATATCCCTTTTACATATTAGGGTGAGGGTATAAAACACCTAAAAATTTGTCTCGTAATGTTCGTTTACTTGTCTTTAACAAATCAGATGGCTAGTGATACATTAGAGAAGCACAGTGCGTTCGCTATAATTGGATTCTCAACGTCATCGTTTATATCAATTTGTTCCAATTTTAAAAGACTTAATGTGTCAAAGTATAAGTAAAGTAAATATGTACAAGTTAATCCAATTATAGGTCAAAATATAACGATTAAAGATATTTATCGAAAAAGACAGCCAAGTTTCATATGTCAAATTAACAGGATTCGTGACAATATTGAAGTATGCTCATCACGTCCATCTTGATAAATGGCTTGAATTTGGCTTCTAATAACTAAAAGTAATGACTAATAAAAAACGAAATGCCGGTTTTTTGGCAGTATCACTAGCCATTCATACGAGTATGATACAATTATTTTTTTTCGTAGTTTTTTCGAGCAAAGAAGCTTTAAAAATATGCTATCTATGGAAGAGGATTTGTATCTACAACTCGACTTAACCGTAACGAGTAGCAAGGATACCCTGCATACCAAGTGGTGCAGGGTACATTAAAATCGACCACCCCCGCATTTTTTTACTTATCCTTGTGCCAGTAGAAATTGCAGTGGCTCTCGAGAATTCTCCTGCCCAAGTCTTACAAGGCTTAAACAAATTATTCTTTAAAAAAGAAATTTTAGACCTGCAGATCTTGACTGCAGATCGTTCATATTTTGGTGTTTGCTACCTAGTTATGAATGCTTCGCAGAAGACACCATTAATACAGGGTGATTCATTAACGACTGGACAAATTTCACCAGCGTACTTGGTGGTCGAAGGGTACTAGGGTAGCATTTCTAAGGGCTGAACCATTGGTTAGATATATATGTATTTTTCTCATAAAAGACAGCCCTTCTTTTTACCTTTCCGAAATTACCTAAACGAAGCCCAGAGGTCCTATCGTTATGACTACGAGTATTTGACTGAAATGAAATTTTTTTTGGAACAGATGTAACAGCTCACATTTATTTGTTTTTGTAAATTAAAACAAAATTTTGTTTGCATTTCAGTCAAATAGTCATAACATTGGAACGGTAGGACCTCTGGACTTCGTTAAGAGATAGGGCCATATTTTAAGAGAAAAAAGAACAAAAACTCTGACCACTGGTTCAGAACATAGCAATTTGTCTCTAGTACCCTACGACCACCATATCGAACATTTTCAAACCAGTGTCATTTCGCCTCCTTGCATATTCGAGCATGGGCGTTGGACACATTTTCATGAAATGGGCCAAGGAATACGTTGGTGAAATTTGTCTAGTCATGAATGAATCACCCTGTATATCAAAATAATTACCGACTATGTTATGAAGCTCTTTTCGAAGGTATTACAAAATTAGTTAAAATAATTTAAAAGCAAATATGAGAAAAACGCGTGTTCAGAATAATCCCTAAAAGTCATATTTACATAACATATTTGTAATATTCAAATCAAATTGTATTTTAAATTAATTGTTGCCTTAAGAGTTAAAATCGTTTTCAATAGCAGAATGAATTTAATTGAATTAGAGCATAAAGTAAATTGTCATCAATGTCAGAAATTCGAATTAAGCTGTACATTAAGTCCCCCCAAAATAATTTAATGATTTCTAGCTTTTTAATCAACAGCCAAATCGGCCATTACCAACATACAAGCATTTAGAAAAAATGCCATATGAAATCATTTGCAACTCGTTACCAACAGCCTAACCCACAGGTTACCCTCCCCACCATTTCAAACAGCTTATACCTTTCCAACCATACGAGAGCGTCGCGTCATGTATTTATGGACGTGCGGACAGAATATGGGGCTGTGGCAGGAAAGCAAAAAGTGCTCATTACGCACGTGTTGCTTAAGTGATTAACTCCTAATGATAACCATTTCATTGGGCATACATGCATTTCATTACTCGGAAACTAGGACCACCGGGTGGCGGGCAGAAGGAGGAAACATATGAAACTACAAATGGTCAGGGAAAGGAAAAAGAAAAAATGAAACTATTCTAATGTCCATTAGAACGGGAGGAAGCAGAATAAGAGAAATTAATGACAAATAAAACTAAACTTGACATACACGCACATTTTAAGTCGCCATAATCCCGGAGAACAATGAGAGCGCAAACAGAAATAAAATCGTTCGTAAAACGCCCTCTGGAAGCCATAAAACAAAACGTAGCGTATGACGATGCCATGGCATCGGAGCTGAATTACATTACTTGAGGGTCTACTTATAGAGCACTACTATTTGCAGTGGCAAACTTGTGAATGTCGGTAAATATTGCCAGTTTTCACATGCATACCTTAAAGTCTAATTCAACTGTATTAAAGGGGACGGTGTGGCAAGGCGGGTAAAAGTTTAAATATTTTGTTATATTTAGATACCACCGCACAGTGGTTGGTATGAAAACTATTTTGGAAATAAGTCTCTACTTTAGGTCTTGTTTATCCCAGATCCCTGGAATTTCGGATCCGAATAAACTATAGAAAATTAATGACTTAAATTAAAAACATGAATTTTTCACTCTCATCTCCTGTCCTGTTGTTACCCACTTTAATGTATTAATTATTCTTTATAATGAGAAAATGAAATTATTTTGCTGAATGCGGATAGTTAAAGGAACATTTGTGACAGCGCATAGAGAAAGGGACCTAAGGGTAAAAAAAATCAATTATCTTTTTTTGATGTGGACAACATCTGAGCATCGAATGAGACTGGTCCCATGCCCCAAAAGTGTTCCCTGAGATATGCGCTTTTTATGAAAGTGAAGTCGACGATTCTAAGCGCAAATAAAAAGGGACCTAATCTTTAAAATGGCTCTCCTGAACAAAACTGGTTTTTAACCTTAGGTCCCTTTCTATTTTGCGCGTCACATTTAGTTATTGCCGTGTATATTAAAAATATAGTTTTAATAATAGCCGACTGACACCACCAGTACATTATTATTGCATACCAAAAGGAGCAAATCGGGACATTAATGGGAAAAAGTTGGCCGAATTTCGCCAAATTTAATTTTTTTTGTATGGGAAAAACAGTAAATGATTTGATTAGTCATGAATCTTTTTTGTCAATTAAGGGGAAAATATTTTAGATAACTTTTTTCAAACTTCCCCAATGCCGGAAATTCCCCCACACGCAGAGGAAAGATATGATTACTATATCTTCACGGGAACAATAATATGTTCTTCGCAATAAAGTATGTTTTTCGCAACCATAGGATTATTTTTTAAATTTATTACTTAATAAATTCAATTAAATTATTATTAATTAATTATTATTGTTATTTATTAAATTATTGTTGTATTATTGCCAAATTTAGAAATAAAAATATGGTTGTGGCAACAATATATTAATAGTTGGGGCGATAACATAATCGTTATTTCGGTCTGCAATCATACCGTGTGATTGTAATTTTCTTAAATTTGAATATGGCCCAATTCAGATAAGGTTGAATTAATTCATACAATGGTCGTGCAGGTTATAGTATGCCTGAGTGCGAATCATAGTATAATTGTAGTGATTGTAGTTTAATTGAATTGCAAAGAAAACATATTCATCATAGCCCCAAGGCTATGATGGCAAGCCATTACTCTTTTCTTGAAATTATATATATGTGGCTTAAGGTCCTTCTTTCGCTGCATAGTGCTTCGTGAAATTTGGAACTCTTGAGAACGATCTGGAATTGATGTATTGGGGTTTTCGGCGACACTCTCGTTTACAGCAGCAATGTTTTCAAGAGACCGATAGGTACGTAAACGCACAATAGTCTTACTGTTCCAGTTTATTTCAGTTTTTTTGCCACTTTTCGAATGGTCGACACATAAGGTGAACTTTCTCGATCAAAAATTCTTCGAAGTTTGCTAGCCATCTCAGCATAACTTTCACAATTTTTGTAATAAGTTTTCACAATTTTATAGAGTTGTTATTTCATAAAGAATACATTTCAGAGTTGCTATGTGTACAACAAAATGTCACTAAAATTAAAAAAGACACTGTTACTGATACAATCTTTAGTTTTGAGGTCGAATCTTTGCATTTCGAGAACTTTTAGTGGAAATATTTTCTAGTGTAACCGGTGATGGAAGAGATGATTTTTCTTATTTATTGTTTTTATTTCGACTTTCCAAAATTGACGAATAATTTGTACACGTTTTTGTTTTTGATAAGCAATATATATTTTCTACCTTCATTACAAATTTAAAATTTAGAACTGATTAAAATTTTGATATTGCGCGTTGAAGATTTCTCTACGCACAGTTCGAAGACTATACGCAAAGGGTAATTCTCATTAATAGAAATGAGACTCCCGTATAAGTCATTTGATTTGTGGCCTACTTCGGCATCGTTGCCAAGGACTGCTGAAGAAAAACCTTGGCGTGTTTAGAAACAGCTGTACAGTCTGCCTAGCAACCGTAGCAAATATATTTCACCAATTTCTTCTTTTTATGTTGATTCTGAAAAGAAACAACATAACGGTCTTGAACCAGAATAAAAAACTGCTCAAGTCATAATTATGATAAAAGACCGAATAAATAACAAAAAATAAAAAGGTAACACTACTGCATTCATAATTTTATTTAAAATTTAAACCAACAAATTGAATGAGATTAATTGAAGAACGTGGAATATCGTACTAATTAGTCAATGGGAAAAATTGGAAAACAAAAAAAAAAACTTGTCTGCAGGTTTTGACTACCGCTTTTCAAATAGTCCAATGTCATCAAAAACGGCTTAATAATACGGTTTTGGCAAGCATTCAAAGTTTTTTACACCGGACGTTATTAACTTCGCAGCCGTGACAGACAATACCGTTTATGTTTTAATTTTAAAAAAAATATACGAGTATTTGGTACAAAAAATATATATGTGACAGCGCATAGAGAAAGGGACCTAAGGGAAAAAAACTCAATTTTCATTTTTTTTCTTTTTTTGATGTGGACAACATCTGAGCATCGAATGAGACCGATCCCATGCCCCAAAAAGTGTTCCCTCCCAGAGATATGCGCGTTTTATGAAAGTGAAGTCGACGATTCTAAGCGCAAATAGAAAGGGACTCTCCTCTCCTGAACAAAACTGGTTTTTAACCTTAGGTTCCTTTCTATTTTGCGCGTCACATATATATTATTTGAAAAATATATATTTTCCAAAATATTTTTATAGCAATCAATGTGTGCGTGTAAGTCCGACCCCCAAAAACAAGACTCTCCAACGGATTTCCATGCCGGCGACTTTGCGAGTAGGAGATTAATCTCTATGTCAAGTACAAATCTCTTAACGAAATGGGTTTAGACCTTCAATATCGGCTTTAAACAGTAGTTTTTGGCAGAAAGCATGGAGAGTAGTGACGGGTCTTTCATTTTATTGAGGAACAGCAGGAGACTTCTCTCAAATAAGTGAGCTGTGCACAATAAAACTTTGGTAATCACTGACCGGGACCTAATGCTTAAAGCCAACTCTAAACGGCTAACGCATTTTATAGAGAAGTTGCTTAAAGAAAAATCTCTTACTCGTCAAGTCACGAGGTGGAAAACCCACCGCTGAAAAGTTGTTTGATGTTCTTACTCGGAGTTGAATTTGCATGATGGTCATGCCTACACATATATTTCATTGAGATGTTTCACAATACTTTTATTCGCCAACACGTCTTATCATATGTATGCTATGCGAATTTCGGAGAACAGTGGAATACACATGGAGTACACAATGGTTAACGTGATTTTCCACTCCGACCTCGTAACTTAAAGTTCAGCATTACCAAAGCACATCCATTTGAACATATGTAGTACGTACATCCCTGCTTACATACAAACACAAATAACAAAGTGAATATTTGAATAAGTCCAACGTATGTAAGTACATATCTAAAGGACGAAGGAGATTTTCCAAAACGTCTTGAATACGTCAATCGTGGTAGTTGGGGCAGTAAGAACACATAGAACACCCTCGTCCACACACACACACATACGTTCTTTGTAGTGCTTTGAATGTGTATGAGTCCTTACATTACCATGGACGTTGATCATTTCTGTTGCAGGCTTCTTGTAATAGTTGCCACTCGTATAAGTGAATAATTTACAGAGAAGCACATACGAGCTGCCGACGTTGTAAGTTTAAAGTGGTTGAAATTATTTTAATGTGTAAACATAAGTATCTTTAAAATGTTTGATTGTTTGTTGTAAGAGCACATAGGTACACACTAGCAAATGAACATACGGTGCAGGGCATTTGCAAATAAATACCTACATATGTACATAGGTATGTACCTAAGTACGAGTACATACCAAATGACATAAAGCACATCGTCATCATCATCATCATCATCTCTGTCGAAGACCGTACATATGTCTGTAGTTATTGAAACAATAGAGGGGTTCTTCCTTCCACTTACGGTAGGCATTAGCTCTTGTGAATGTTATTAATGCGCAAGAGAACACTGAGGCGCACTTAAATAAGATAAGTTGGTTTTTCCATGCAAATGTTATAGTAAATTAGTCATACTTTTAGAGATAAAAACTTTTTGGTCAATGTTTTATATATGCAGGGAATTACGTCAAAATTTTATATTTTTAGAAAATTTCGTCGAAATTTTTATATAAAAGCAATTTTTTTCAACTTTTTCTACTTATTAAGAAAATTTCGTCAAAACTTAATAAAGAAACCAAATGTCGTCAAAGTTTGGATTTTTTTTAATGTATATTTACAGATAATTTATGGAAAAGTTCGTCAATAGTTAATATTTAACGAAAAATAGCTGCAATCCGGTGCGCTTTGCTAACCCAAAAATGCTTTTAGAGCAATAAACAGAAGTAACATGGTCAGTAAATTTTGTTTGCTGATTAATTAAATCTTTTTGTAGTAATCTTGGTTATGTTATATTTCCTATTTTTCCATCTAATGCAAAGATTAAATTGAGTCGTTGTTAACCGTAGTACGAATTAATTATTGTTCCTAGTTATTATTGTAGTTCGAAAAGTTTTAGTTAATATTTATTTCATCGCAAGCCGATGGGTCTTTTCACGCTACAGCGAATTTTAAAAAAGTGCGTAGTGGCACCCCACCCTTCCCTGAAGAAATATGTTGCTTTTAAGCATTTTTTCCTTCAATAATTCATAGGTTTTGTAGTGTATAGGCGTCTCCACGCCCATTTCAAAATCTAATGTTCGAACTATTATGAATTATGGTCGTTTAAAATGTCTGAATGTCGTGACAGCATTGCAAAAAATTATCCTAAACACGCTGTGGTAATTTTTGGCCCACAAAAGCATATTCACTTTAAAGACAATCTACCCATAACTATTGGCTGGCTTTACACAGCTTGTAAAAAGTGGGGACATGTCACCGCCCATTTATATACATACGAGGGCAAGCGCAAAAGTAACTGGCCTAATATAAAAAGAACCGTTTTTTGGAATTATTATTATTTATTTTTCAACATAATCTCCTTCCAACTCAATGCACTTCATCAAACGGTTTTTAATTTTTTTAATTCCATCCGAAAAATAAGATTTTTCAAGACCTTCAAAATATGCCTCAGTTTCAGCAATAACCTCGCTATTGGACGAAAATTTTTTGCCACCGAGAAATTTTTTTAAATTTGGAAACAAGAATTAATCAGAAGGAGCTAAATCTGGACTATATGGTGGATGCGGAGCAATTTCAAATCGTAATTCGGCCAGTTTTTGTTGAGTTTGCCATTTTATCATGGTTTGCCATTTTATCATGGGAAGGTTTAAACCGCAGCAACGTCTCTGAATTTTGCAACTGTACTATGGAAATGAGCGTGATGAGAACATTTTTTGGCTCAACGGTAACGTCAATAAACAAAACTGCCGCATTTGGACTGAAGAGCAACCAGAAGAGGCCCAAGAGGTCCCATTATACCCACAGAAAACCAAGGTTTGGTGCGGTTTAGGGGCTGGTGGAATCATCGGTCCATATTTTTTCAATAATCAAGATGGTCGGAACGTAACAGTGAGTTGTGCTCGCTATCGCACCATAATGCCGGACTTTCTGCTACCAGAAATTGAAGCCCGTATTCGTGACAGTGGCTGTTGCCATAAAGCTGCTCAAATAATAGATCTATTGAGAGGTCATTTCGAAGAGCAGCTAATTTAGACCTTTAGACTTTTTTCTTCGGCACTACGTAAAGTCCATAGTCTATGCTAAGAAACCAACTACGACTCAAGTTTTGGAAGCCAACATTACGGATGTCATAAACTCCATACCGATCGAAATGCTCGAACGAGTCATCCAAAATTGGAGCCTCAGAATGGACATCCATATAAATAAATGGCATAAAATGACCTTGCGAATGAACAATAAAGATTCCACACTTGATTTGAATTTTTGTTTTTTTTTTTTATTTTGAAAAAATACCTCTAGATAGATAACCCGATACTAAACTCCATGTTTGTAGCTTTTATAGTTTTTGACTTACGATGATTTTACTATTTAGGGGTGTGTCATCGCCCACTTGATATATCAATCATTGAAATAGCCTATTTTAACCACAGCTTTATTCTGTGAAAAGTTCAGAAGATCGCTTTAGAAGTTTAAATTAAATTTTATGGAATTGATTTCGTTGATATTTTAAATTTGTAGAAAATTTTGCCGAAATTTTATCTTTAAAAAAAAAATTTATTAACGTTTTGTTTTAACAGACAATTTTTTTATATTTGTAAATAGTGTACATATTCAAATACCCGCACTGTCTCCTAGTACTATTGTACTGCCTGTGGTGTGAGAAGTTAATGCTAGAGTACACATTAACTTAAGTGGATATTTAATGTAATGAGTCTGGCATTGTTCTGCAACCAAAGGCCTGTTGTTATCCCACCGATGTTGCTGTTAAGAATCTAATATTTACTCAAATATCCCAAGGAGAAAAAGCGGTACGAGAACATCACACATACGATTAGGCCAGGTCAAATGTGAGTTACCACAAAGGATAGTAAAACAATACCACATGTTCAGACACTCTAGTCTGTGTGTGTTTGTGTGCGAAATTACGCATGTATTTGTAGCCTTGTTTCCTTGGTGCCTGTAATTGTGGGCTGTAATTATTTATGCAATAAATTACAATTAAAACCGTAGATAAACTGAACAACAAATTTACATAAAATATCAGTTTATGAAGGAATTCCTCATCGGACAATAATAATAAATTTAAATATTTAAAATTGTAGAAGTATCCTACCACCCCACCAGCAGAAAATATAGAATGAAATGTGGGCAGTGTCCTGCTTTTCTCTCCCGCCCGGGGTTTCTTTCAATTGTGGCCGCCATAACGGAGGGCAGTTCGACATATAACGTATTGACATATTGACATGAAGCCAAACAACGCAACAAAAAGCCATTGAAAGCCAGAAAAAATGAAATTTCGTTGTTGTTGGTGCTGTGAAAAATTGATGCACAATTTCCAACATGTGGTGACAACAGCGAATTAAGTTATTTGTCAATGTCCTTTTTAATAATTTTTTTCCAACGTTTCTTTGTTGCTTCGCTGCCCTGTTTCGGGCCTACTAGTTGGTCTGGGGTTGTGGCATAGGGTGCGAAACATGTGAAACCTACCACAAACACATCGTGTGCCATTCTATTGTACCTCTTCATACAGAAGTCCTGGTTGCACAGAATTGGTTGAGTTTTCGATATTTGTGCGGGTGCTGGTGTGTGCAACTGTCACTTGTCATTGTCACAAAAATAACCAATAGAAACGACCTCCTACCATATTGCCAGACATGAAAGCTTTCGCTTAACTTCCACTGCAGAGATCCGAAATAAAAAATCAATGGGTGAGTATTTGGAAAGACATGGTCGAATCAAAGGCATACTTCATCCACGAAGAGGGGATATTTTGGATTAGTCTTATTAGGGTTTGCAAAAAACTTGTTATTTTAAAAAATCGGTTTTCGGTTTTACCGAAATTTCCATGTTTTGAAAAACCGGTTTTTGTTTTTTGGCAAAACCGGTTAAAACGTTTATTTTTATTAGAAAAAAATATAAACAAATTTAAGTTATAAGCATTTTTTTAAACATTTTATTAAAAAAAACAGAAACAAAACATGTTTACAAAATTATTCAGTCCATAAGCAATAGAGATTTTTTATACAAGTGAGGAAATTCAGGTTTCTTCAATTAGGATCATTTAAAAAATATGATTCCGGTTGATATGATTTACAGAAATTCATTAAAAGCAGTATAAAAAAAGTAGGAAAGTCTACCAATTATGTAAGTTTTTTTTATAAAAATATCTTAAGAACAGAATACAGTTCAAATGATTATTCTTAAAGCGATTTTTTGTTGTTTATTTTTGATAAAAGTGGAAGACGAAAATAATCGTTCACTAAAGGTTGACGTTGGACTTACAGTCATCAAAGCAAGGTTTAAATTATTAAGTTTTTAGTTTTCTTGCCGGTTTTGTCAAAAAATGCAAAATCATCTTAAAACGTATTTCTTTCCTTTGTAAGATTTTTCTTTGGATTTTCTATGCTATTTATAGTTTGATTCAAATCAAAGATTTAAATAAATTCCAATATCGTAGCTCATATCTAACTCAGAGCAAGAGCTGCTATTTGATTCGTGTTCCATACAACACTTCGTAAAGAGTCGATTGTATAAATCGTTAACGTAGTGCTTTGTTTAAGTTCTATATGAATATTTTAGAACGTTATCACTTAATGACAACTTCCCGGAAGTTTAGTAAATCACTAAAGTATTCATATTTTTTACTCTTCTGTCCTCAAATCTTTGCATCAGCCATTCACACAAATCCTGTGCATATGTGTGATCAATTTTTTTCAAATTGTTGAATAAAAATTTCTGTGTTGTTTCTTTGGGCGTTGCACAGTCTTTAGACAGTTCTCTGGTGTGGCTACTACAAGTGGCTTTAAGGTCAGACTTAATAACTCAGTTAAAGGTCCAACAATGCATGATTAACGTATTTATGTATGCGAAGGAACTTGTCTATCATGTCTAACAGTGAATTCCATCTACTTTTAACATCAGAGACAAGTCGGAGCTATTTTCCTTCTTGCTTTTGAACATACGATTGTAGCTTATATTGCTTAAAGGACGACTTGTTAAATTCTTTTTTGTATCTTCTAAGTTTGCTTATAACATCATGCATATTAACCTAAAATCCGCTGCGCTTTTAGTGCCTTCAGAAAAACTGTCACCAACAGTTGAATCTTTCTTTGCATATGTGACGCGCAAAATAGAAAGGGACCTAAGGGTAAAAACCAGTTTCGTTCAAGAGAGCCATTTTAAAGATTTAAATACGTGTATCTTTGGTGTACCATCACTTTCATAAAACGCGCATATCTCTGGGAGGAACACTTTTGGGGAATGGGATCGGTCTCATTCGATGATCAGATGTTGTCCACATCAAAAAAAGAAAAAAAAATTAAAATTGATTTTTTTACCCTTAGGTCCCTTTCTCTATGCGCTGTCACATATATGGTATCCACAACACACAAGTGAATCGCATGAATTTGACAAAGATGAGATTCTGGGAAAATATCTATGCCATATTTTTTAATAACTGAAGCGCCGTCATATGTAGAAGTTACCACATCTTTGTCAAAGTCAATCTTGAATTCTTCAAGGCTTTTTTTTACTAAATGTTGAATATTGGCTGCAGTACCAGCAATATTTACCTGTTCTAGGCCTAGATTAAATATTTCAAACGACTTAGTTGGATCGTATATTCTCAAAGAAACGTTGACATGTTTATGTTTTGAAATGTCACTCCACTCATCGACGATTATTAGTTAAAAGTTAGTTTAAGGGGGGTGCACACGGCCATATGTATATGTAAATTGTTCTGAACTATGAACAACGTGTTATCATGTATGATTCTATAGACTTTTCAGCAGAAAGCTATTCTGTACTATAAAGTAAAATTTTGTTCAATCGGTTACTTTGGAAACCGGTTAACCGGCCGACGGTTATGGCTGCAAAACCCGATTAACCCGTCTCCGGTTACGGTTTTGGACACCTTAAATTCCATTCAGCGTATTATTATGCTATTTTAAACATTTCCTTAATTAGGGGGCTCTAAAGCCATGGATCTAACAATGCTTTGATCCGCAACAGAAGTTTGCTTTTGCCTCAGGCATAGTGCTTTAGTAAAATTGTATAAATATAAATAAAAATTGTAACAACCTACATCAATCTGTGAAACTGAGTCTTATAAGTTAGTTTCATAACAAATGTTTACCAAACTTTCACATATATGTTCAGCTAATTTTATGTATTGCCACATGAAACATCTACTTTTAAAACCATTTTGTACAATTCAAAACGATAGATCAGTTTCCAGCTCAGATAAAAAAATGTATGGTATAACTACGTTTGAGGTCTACGTTTTGATAAAGCCCCAGTACAAAGATAAAATGGTTAAGTCCATTTTTCATACAGCCTTAAAATCAAATATCAATTCCAATTTTAATCAAATTTGTAATACTATATGAGGGTTGACGAGCAACCAATCCCGCTACAGCCCCCATACAAAAGGTTTGGTTCACAAAACTGGTTTTCATCATAAAGCCAAAAATAAAATTGTCTCTGCAGTTTGTCTAAATTTCGATGTCAAGTTCCCGAATCCGCTACATTTCAACATAGACATATGGGTACAAAAAAGTAATACAAATTTATCACATATGCAAATACTGAACCTTTACTAAAACCTTCCTAACTAAAATAGGACATTATCTGGCCATAATATCATATATCCCTTGTTAAGTAGGCCCCCCAGATTTCAAGAAGTGGTTGGGAAAAAATAAATAGTATTGGAAATAATTCTCTCTTTACTCTTTTGTGTATCCATGTAAATTCATGACGTGGTGACAAACGCTTTCCAAAAAGTCAATTTCCTACATATTGGTTAAAAAGTGGGGATTTGGCGAGCATTATGAGTTTTATACCCGTGGTTGCCAACTTCGGACCTTTTCCGGCCAGAGGGGTAAAAATGTTCCTGTAAGCTCGAATGCAGCTTACCTATAGTTGAAAATTTCATGTTTTTACGAAAAACACAACAGAAATTAAAGATTTATTTTTACAAATATTTAATTTTCCGATATTGTGTGCCGCTCTAGAAGTCACATTTTAAATAAGATTTTTGTTATTTTCCATACAGAAGCCATACGGCCGTACCAGACTGTATAGGGTGATTAGTCTAGGGGTATTTTGTCAATAGGTTTTGTGTTAAACTTTTTTTTTAGTATTATTTGCCATTTCATCAAGACTTTCACCGCGAAAACCACGGTTCTCAAACATTTCGCCATACCGGTCGAAATGCTTAAACAAGTCATCCAAAATTGGACCCTGAGAATGGACAACCTGAGGCGTAGTTACAACCTACAACGTAGGCCAACATTTGAAGAAAATTGTATTCAAAAAATAAATGGCATAAAATGTCCTTAATTTTTCTAGATTGAGTTTTTGTATTTTTGTTTAATTTTAAAAATACCTCTAGATTAATCACCCTATACTATTTCATGATTTGAAGGAAATTATGTTAATGGCAAAAAAATCTTTTCGAATAAACAAAAAAGTTTCCTTGATTTGAATTTTTGGATTTTTTTTTTAAAAATTTACATTAGATTGATCACCCTCTACTATTTCGTGATTGATTTTATTTCAGGTAAAAACGATTTGGAAAGTGGAATTAAAAGTAGTTAATTTTGTTGCTAAATCGACTATCGCCGATCGACTAATCACCGACTGCTTTATATATTTTTGTTTTACGAGTATGTCATCATTTAGTATAAACCAATTCTGAACTATTTGTAAACTACATTTTATTAATGTAACAAATCTTATGCCAAATATCGTCTACCCTTCGCCCAATGGAAGAGTGCATAACAATTGTAGTGTTTTTTCAAAGAGGTTGGAAAAAACTTCACCAGCAATTCACAGACGTAAAATTCAATTTAACCAATCATTTGTAAAACGTTTCATTTCATTTAACTCTATGTGCTTGTATGGGACAGGCCAATGTCTCCACTACCACCACCCCCGCCATCCTTGACACAAAACAAATCTTAGAATATGGAGCTTCCTCTGCCCACTGTGCAAACAAAAAATACGAGTACGTACGCATGAAGTTGTTTTAAATGTTTCGGAACTTTATGCATTTTTCACATTTTGTCAAACAAGAATATTTCACAAGACCCTTAAAATTGTTTTGGTAGAGCCGTCACACCGCCGCGTTCGAAAAGGAATCGCTCGAGGCTGTCGCCACTGGGTATGCATGGCCGTGTACGGGTATGTGCGTCGTCTGTATTAATATTCCTGTCGATTTATTTGTATTCACTTCAAAAACGAAGAGAACACTTTTGAAATGTTCGCAAAAGAGAAAATAAAAAGAATTATTATGCCAATATTGAAAATATTGTTGGATTGTCACACGGTCGGGCGAGCGGGCCGACCTGCATTTGGGGCTGTTTTGGGTAAATGTTTGCCTGCCAACTGCTCGGTGTGCGGCCTCAGACACATCATCAGTCATCCATGGCAGTTTGGAGTTGAGGCACACCCGTCGACCGACAGCCAGACAGACGGACGGACAATAAGTTTTATTGGTGGCTGTCAGCAATAGTCTGTGATTTGACAAAAATCAAATTGGCTTTTTTATATTTCCACTCACTTTGTCTGCAGCTCGTACATGCATCCAGGCAAAGCCAGTCTGTCATTGATTCACTCACTCACCCACTCACTGATTTGCATTGAAAGTAAAAGAACTCTATTATTAGGATATAGTTTATTCTTTTGTAGGGATTTTTCTCAATTTGTATGGGAGGACAATTTCTGAAAAATTGTTTGAATCCGTTTGATGACATTTGATTAGAGAAAGCGATGTTGAATGGGCTCAGCCTAATTGCATTAACAAATTAGAGGCAACAATTTGTAGGAGTTACTTGCCGGGGAAATTATTAAAAACATGGATGAGAATTTTAGGACTAGAAAGAAAGTTTGGAAACATGCTTAGTTATATTGGCTCCACAACCTCTTTCTGGCCTCGGACTGCTAAACAAATGATACACAGGGTGGGCCAAAATTTACCATAGGTTTTCGTTTTGTATTATTCATATATTTTTTTAAATTATATAAATAACACTTGGAGAATAAACAACGGAGAGATTCACAACTGAACAGAAAACCAGAATTATAGAATTTTTTTTATTTAAATATGCGATCAATTATTTTAATGCAAACGCATTAGTGATAAAGCTCATTTTCATTTGAATGGCTTTGTTAATAAGCAAAACTGTAGGGGTTCTGAAAATCCAAGATCCATTCATCACCGCCAATTGCACCCCATTAGGTGCACAGTATGGGATGGTATGGGATCACATCTGCAAATATCATTGGGCCTTACTTCTTCGAGAATGAAGATAGGAGTGCTGTAACCGCAAATAGAGAGCGGTATCTGTTGATGAAAGAACATTTTTTACGTCCTGCTCTTAAAAATAGACCTGAGATGTGGTTTTAGCAGGACGGAGCCACTGCCAACACTGCCCGAGACACAATGGCACTTTTAAGTAAAATTTTTGGAGAGCGAATAATTTTCAGAAAATCGGAAGTTATTCGGCCAGTGCGATCGCCAAATTTGTCAGCACCCGAATATTTTCTTTGGGGCTATTTTAAGGAGCGAGTGTATGTAAACAAGCCCTTGACAATCCTTCAACTCAAGGCCAAACTGTTGCAGAAATTTGAACGCTACTGATACAAATTTTGAAAGATATTATATAAAACGCTCTAATACGAGCTTATTCTTGCGAAACTGAAAACGGGGGTCCTTTAAGTGACCATATTTTTCATACTCAGTGTTAAAAAAATTTCCATTTTGTATATTATTTTATTATTTTTTGCCCCACCCTGTATAAGCACTTCGGGTTTGCATCCTTCAATTTTCAATACCAAAGATTCTCGCATATTCTTCCACATGGTCCCCTCACCGTACTGCTTTATTCGTAATAGCTTTTCTGGCTGAAGCGTTTATTTTAATGATTCACTACAGTTGATCTTCTTATTATCCTAGCTTCTACAAGTAGACGAACATCCGACGGGATTCCAAGGTTCCTTTTATTCTCCTTCCTTAATGCATACTTTTAAGGTTAACACTGACAAGCCAAAGGAGATTTTTATTTTGAAATTTAGAAAACATAAATATTTTAGACATTTATTAAAAAAGTTTCGGGATACTTAAGGGCAAGAACATTAAACAGTAAGTCCACACAATTATCGATACAATTCTTATATTATATTTTCGGATGACATACTCATACGCCAGGAGCCCGTTTAATCGTATGCATATTTCTTCATTAGCTCCAACATTCGCTTGTGGGCCAATTCTCTGGCATCGACGCCCCATGACATGGTCATGTGATTCCACTTCCTATACGGATACAGACAATCCTCCACAACATTGGGCAAGGTTTTCGCCAAGCGCTTCACATCTACCTCACTGCTAAGATAATCGTTGTAGGTGTAGTAAAGACCCACCGGAGCCTTAATATTCTCCAGGGGATAGTCGGGTGGCGAGGCCTTGCCATAACGCTTATAGTTCTCCACAGGCCCATAGTCGAATTGACAGAAACGATCGTTGTCCACCAGTTGTAGATAGTGACTCATCTGCATGAGATTACAGCCAGCTGGGACATGACCGAAAATTGCGGGTAGTAACGTCTGCAAAAGATCCACTTGTATTAAAATTTAGCTAAAAAGAATGTATGCCTACCGCATTAGTTTGTTTTTCATCTTTTCCCACAATTTGATAGAACATGTTTAAACATGTATCTTCGGTCAGTTTGGAGACGAAGCAGGTCCTCCATAAAGCATCTGTTCGGGGCAAGAATTCCCTGATACGATTTCGTGATACACTGGCTATACTTTTGCCTAGTGGCAACAGTGGGCCTTTTATATGCTTCATGAAAGCTACCGGGGCCAGAGCATGCATCATGGTTATCTTGTCATTGTACTCAGGGTGCATGGAACACAAAACCCAAAACGACGTTGTACCCTGCGAGTGACCAAAGTAGCCCGTCTTTTCAAAGCCTGTCTGCTTCAAAACGTAATCAATCATTGCGGGCAAATCATAAAAGCCTATCTCATGCCAACTGAAGGTCCAAAATGAACCATCTTCACTGGGATCAAATGTCGTATGATTGCGTGAATAGCGGTTGCCACGGGCATTGCCCATCCAAACGTCATAGCCATTATCGTAAAGGTAATAACCTGAACAGGGTGAATTTTCATAGAGAAGTTATTGATATTTCTTAAAAAAATGCAAAACTTACCGAGGGCCTTTTCCGGACCCATTATTATCCATGTAGATGAACTGTCCAGCAGCCCGTGCATCATGAAAACCGGCGGGGCACCCGGTTTGGGAATTCGATGCATGCGCACAATGTAGTCGTCTTTGGTGGTGGCAAAGTGCGTTTCAACGGGATAATTGTATTTTTTTAAAAGCTGAACCTAAAAAGCAAAAAAAAGATTGGGGTGATGACAAAATTGAGGATAACAAAATTATTTCTAAACGAAGTATTCTCTTGACAGTTTGATGACAATACCGAGGATATCAAAATTATTTCTAAACGTAGTATTCCTCTAGCAATTTGAATTTAGAAATTTTGTTAGGATTTTTTTCGACATGAAATCTTTATGGGAATTAAGGACACAACCATTACAAAGTTTTACCAATCTAAAACAGGAACATGTGGCAGCACATGTTGGCCCATTGTGATAAGCATTAATGAAGAAAATGGACGAAAATAACAAGTAAAAATGCTTTAGTCGGTAGATCCGACATACATATGCCCTTACCCGTGTATGCATTTTATATTTCCCTTCGTTCCATTTGTCTAATGAGTGCCGATTTTATTGAGGGAGGTACTAGGATGGGGCTTGGCCTCCACTTATTTTATGAGCGAAAAAAGATGAAACAAACATATTTCAAAATGTGGGGAAGTATGTGGGGCTTGGTTACTTGAATTAATCCATTTAATTAATTATTTTTGCAGAATCGTATTAAAATTCTTATGCAAAAATACCAAAAGTGGTCGGAATAGTCATTTGCACTAGGGGTATACAAATTGAGCGTGGCATTCACCTTTTTCTTATGCGCGTTCAAAGATGAAATAAACATATTGCGAAATACGAATTTCAAGCGAAATTTATGCATTAGAGATAAAGGTATGTTAGTTTTGTAGGGAAGTTTGTGTGGGAGGTACAAGAAGGGGAATGGCAGAGGCTTCATTTAGACGACTAATTTTTCCTTCAATCTTCATTTAAGTAATAATTTTCAGCAGAATCGTATGAATAGTATTGCAATTTTTATGCGAAAACTCTAAAAGTGGGCGGACTGGCTATTTGCACTGGGTGTATCAGAATGGGGCATAGCATCCACTCTTTTCATACGCCTGTCGTAATAAAAATACTATGAAGTTCTCAATATAAAGGAATATTATCCACTTGGAGACTTAATTCTGTAGGTTCTCTACTGAAACGGGGTCATTTGTGTGGGGTGTACCAAAAAGGGCGTGGCTAGCAATCCCCTTATTTGTCATCAGGTTAAGCTTATATGAAGGTATAAAGGGTAGAGTTATGTTGGTTCTAATCAACAGAAGAAATAAAAGGGGCCAGGCTAGGAATCCCATTATATGCTTATAAAAAGAGCTTAGATAAGAGTATAAAGGGTGGAGTAAGGGTATTCAAATCGCAATTACACCCTCCATCAGAGGATAGTGTGGATGTATATTCTCTTTGTCTTTATGTTTTCAACGTATCGGAATATTGAATACAAAATATTCAATATATGAATATAAAAAGTATGTATAGGGTGATCATATTAAAGTTTTTCCTTAAAAACTTGAAAAAGTCAACATAAATAAATTTGTTCTGACATATTATTATTTAATACTAAAGAGCAAACATTCCCAGTATTTATAAAACACAATTCACAATTGTCTATGAAAAGTGCACAGTAGCCCAACTCTCAAACCAAACTCAAAACGGAGTTCCGGAACAAACTTTAGAGCCTTGAGCCCAAGCTGTGTAAATATCTTAAGGATTTTCGTATAGTGGCTTGATTTTCCATAACATGACTTGACTGCTTTAACGTTCGTTATTAAAGTCCACGGCGGCCAGGACCATTTTCGACCATTTGTGATTATCTTGAACCTTTTTAAGTATTCATTCAATTCGGAAAAACGTTGATTTCATTCATTCAATTCGGAAAAAGGTTGAGGTGCCATAATTTAAGGATGCTCTGCAGAATTTTTGAACAGGCTATTTTGTGACTAGTCATAGCTTATTTAGTTGCCATCCACGACCTTATGAGAATATCTTGTACCTTTTTCAAATATTTTTTCAATTGGAAAAACCGTAAAGGTGTGCTATAATTTTAGGACATCCTGCAGAACTTTTGAGCCGGTCCTTTTGTGACTAGGCCAAAGCTGTTTTAGTTCTCATTCGTAAAAGGGACAGTAGATGCCAAAGAACTGAAACTAGTTTGTTTTATGTTCAAAAGACAAAAAAAAATCCTTGTAGTTTATGAGACCAACATATATCTTTTTATTTCATACTAAAAAGGCATCGTTAAACACCTGTTTCGAAATTTCTATTTTAAAACCACTATTGGCTCTGGATATACTGTCGTTTAAAACTACGTTCTAGACTTACCGTATCTAAACTTGCATCCTCTATAACACTTTTGGGATATGTGCTCTCCAAATAGCTTCCACGAGCTGTAATTTGCGTTAGGTAGAACACACTCAACACGACAAGGTATTCATTGCGAAATGAACACTTGTTACACAACATGTTTTTGGTTTAATAAAATCCCCAATACCGGCTTCAAACTTACTCCGTGTAGCTCAAACGACGACTGAATCGTGTCGATTTGGAAATGGAATCATTACTCCATTCGAACACTGATTTAAATTTTAAGATAACGGGAGCGTTTTATTTTCTGTTTTGTTTCAAAAATAATTACACTAGATTAATCAAAATAGAGCATTTCTAAAGCTTAGATTGCCTCATTAATATATTTCAAAAAAAAAGTTTGGAATATATATTTAACCCTTATGTGAATGGCAAGGTTCCATTGCCGTTTTTAGCAATTTTTTTTCTTATAGAAGCAAGTAGCCTATTTTTTTTTTAAAAAGGTGTAGTATTGGTCTGCCCTCAACGGTATAGCAAGATATCAGGGTACCTTTGAACATTAAATTTGAAAACACTATTATTGCAAATATATTTTTAGTAAAATGTTACTTAAATATACTCGTAATTAATGAAAGTTGTCATAAATATTTTATATTTAATATTTTTTTTTTTGGCCAAAGAAAAACAAACAAAATATTATTATTAATTTGCAAATTTACATACACCCTTTCACACATACTCGTATATACATAGAAGTATATATGTGTAGCCGTATGTACAATTTTATGAAAATAAAAATAAAGTCTTTATGAATTTTTTTTTTTTGATTACAACTTTTATTTGATAAAAGAAATTCAAAAAAAATTGTTTTTCATATATGTGACGCGCAAAATATAAAGGGACCTAAGGGTAAAAACCAGTTTTGTTCAGGAGAGCCATTTTAAAGATTTAAATACGTGTATCTTTTGTGTACCATCACTTTCATAAACGCGCATATCTCTAGGAGGGAACACCTTTGGGGCATGGGATTGGTCTCATTCGATGCTTAAATGTTGTCCACATAAAAAAAAATGAAAATTGATTTTTTACCCTTTGGTCGTTTTCTCTATGCGCTGTCACATATACATACATGCATCGCATATGTCTCGGTTACTTTGAAATGCTATTCAAGGTTTTTTTAACATTATCATAAGGGTTAAGCAAATAAAAGTTAATTGGTTTACCAATATACCCAAAGCCAAAAATTACTTACTTTTATGCTTTTTTTAAGCTAGCGAAAGTTTTGTATTTAAATATTTTCGTATTTATTTTACAACGAACTATAAGTACACTGTGCTACCAATACTAAACTTAGTGTTAATGTTTCTAACATCCTTGAAATAGGATCGGAGTAATAGATATATGGGATCAGTTCATTTTTCAGATCGGACCAGTACACCTTCACCTTTCTGAGTGGTTTAATTCGCACTGGTCATTAGTAAGGGGACTATTTGGACCATTAAAGAGTATAATTGGATATTAAATGCTAGATTGAGAAAATTCGGAGTTTTCGAAAATATAAAAGAATGACCATCGTGGCCATATTCATACGAATTTCGAATATTTTAAAATTTTAAAATAAATTTTGTTTTAAATATCGATTATTTAAATAGATATTCACCTTAAGGGCCTGAATCGCTTATGGATTGTTCGGATAAAGTCGGCCCAATACGGTTCCCTATTAAAAAGTTCAACGGATTAAATCACAGCTCGACCAAGTCCATGTCTTAAAGTGCCGATCACAGAAAATAATTTATCATGTCCCTGTAGCGTTCGACGTTAACCGACATGTCTATACCAGTAGCCATACATATCTCTACTAAATTGGCTTTAGTATTTCGACCTGTAGTTTGGTTTCCGCTGACTTAAAGACGGACAAGGTAAGATCGTCGTTGTTTTTTACGACGATTTAAAATACAGGATGTCCGCCGGGAAGGTATACTACTTTGTTTTGCCGCCATTTTGGTAAAAATTAGTCTTGACAGTTCATATTTGGCAGTCGTGAATTAGAGACGTGGCAAGTTTATTGTGGAAAAATATTCGATAAGCCAATGCGTTTTAATTGTTAAAACATTTTTATCAAAATCAATCATCGATTACTGTGACGATGAAAAAGTTACGTGAATTTTTGAGAGAAACAACGTGCCAACAAATCATTCGTGTATTGAATGATTTCGAAAAAGAAAGTCTGTAGCTGATAGGCCCAAGCATGGACCAACACGTACTGCAAGATCGGCTGAAAACATTAATGCTGCTTAAGAAAGTGTTCAAAACATCCATCAACCTCAATTTGACGCCTTGCTAAATGAAATGAATAATTCTTTGTGGAAATTAAGATCGAGAAATAAAAATCGATGACGGATCAATTTTCCAGGACTGAGTTGCCACAGCTCTCCTACGGTAGCCACATTCTCTACAGTACGCACTGCAAGAAGTCAGTAAACTTTTTACAGAGACCAGCTTACAGCGGGTGCGTGCGGTACCTCATGTAGACCAATACGTTATTGCAATTAACACACTGACTTGTAAATAAATATTAATTGCGTATATTTATAAGAACGAGTAGAAGTGTATTTTCCTCATCACTCTATGTTATTTGCACCGCCCTCTACCGTGGATTTCTGGATTTTTTTGATACTAGTAGCTATATTTTATATACAACTTATCGTCTCTGACCAGTTGGTGGCTAAAGATCGAAAAACTCCATTCAAACTTTTTCAAGTTAATATATTTGCACTGTGCAAAAATTTCGAAGTTTTGTATTGATTTTACGCGAAACAATCCACAGTGAAATGGCAAACGATACTTAATATGTTGACAGTTGAATGACTTCGGTAACATGGACAGCTTCTGAATTATACGAATGGAAAAAATATCATTACAACATGGTCACCGTTTAATAGATGCAGGGTGGTCTAACTATAATGCACGATGTAACGTCATGTTGACATTTTTTTCTTTCAGTGCTCAACCATGGAGATTGAGCAATTGAGCAGCGCGTTAAGATTATTAAAGCATTTAATGAAAATGGGCGTTAAAATCAAAATACATTTCGTGCTCTTCGTGATTTTTTTGGCCAGCATAACCGACCTAATGTATCCACAGTGGATTCGTTAACAGACAGAACTACAGAATCCACGAGTGATTTTAAAAAGCCGATGCATCCACAAATAGTGACTGTTTGGTGCGGTTTATGGGCTGGTGAAGTCTTCGGCGGTACTTCTTCAAAAATAATGTCGTCCAAGGAGTTACCGGAAATAGTGTTAGCTATTGAGAGATGTTAACGGACTTCTTGAGGCCAGAAATTGAGGAAATGGACCTGAACGATATGTGGCTCCAACAGGATGGTGCCACTTGGCACACAGCCAATAAAGCAATGCCTTTTTTACGCTAGAAATTCAATGCCCTCGTGGCCGCCACGACCGTGTGATTTGACACCGTTGAACTTCTTTTTTTTTGGATATTTAAAACAACAAGTGTACGTCAACCAAGAACAATTCAAGAGCTTAAGGTTGAGATAATTCTGCACATTAACGACATGGAACCTTCATTTTGTCCCAGAGTCATTGGAAATACCGACCATCAGATAGAGGTATGCCGGCAAAGCCGATGGGAGCATTTGGCCGGTATTATAATAATTGTCATAGATCCTTCTATAATGATAAAATATATTCAGATAGTTTTTGAAACATTTTGTTTTTTTACAATTAGCATCGTGCATTTTAGTTAGACCTCCCTTTAGTAGATTGCAATTTGTAGAGAGGAACCAGGTGAGGCATGGCCACGTTTAAAATTTTTCATTATCAAGGCTATCTTACATCAGTTTCTCTTACCTTTCAATTTCAGTTATTTAAAACGTAATACCTACTCGTATAATTAAGTTTTTAAATATGCATGCGTTCGTTTATTTTGTGCAAAACGTTTCATTTAGAAACTTAACTGATGACCAACCCCATATATCGTTTAATTTTAAAACGAATCAATTCTGAATAAAAACAAATTTTCGAAATAATTACAATGAGCTCATTTTTATCCCATGGCGAGAAAAAAGAATTGTGTTTATAAATCATAAACAGATTGTGGTAGCTCCAATGTTTAGACAACATCACCGAAATTCACATAAATTCAAAAAAGGAACATATTCCATATGGATATGTATGTAAACGTACAAGTATCCGCCCCTCTGTCTATGGCGATGATGAGACGATAAACGTACAAGTATCCGTCCCTCTGTCTATGGCGATGATGAGACGAGGGCAACGATTTTGATTGATTCGCTACCCAAACGAAAGATCAAAGCACTCCCATTACATAGAAATTTTAGTTGCAATTTCTTGGGAGCAGCAAAGTTTACGGAAGAGAAAGCAATGCATGAACATGTAATGTAAACAATTTTCATCAAATTGTCCCTAATGTTTATTCACATATCAACAAATCATATGGATGGTCAAAAGTTATAAATCATATATATTGACTTGTTCTCATTTCATGCGAAATTCACTTTAAGACGTCTTCAGCAGCGTAGAGTGGAACAGATGAACATATGGCACAGCAACAAACCTGTGGGGAAAATTTGTTTTAAAGATGCTTTAGTGGGGGGATCGTTTATCCATAGCACACATTCACTTAAGTGAGGGTCTAGTTAGTTGTATGCTACACTTCACATTAATCGATTTTTTAAAAAAGTGACACTAGTAATTTGTCACCTTCGTCACTCATCGCATTGTAGTTGACTGTTTCTTTTTTATAAAATGTAAAATGTAGATCTACGTTCGGATAAATATAAAAAATATTTTGTGATAATTCTTCCAAAAGTACGTATATGCATATTTTATTCAGGTTCAAGGAAAACAAACTAAAAGAATAAAAACAAATGGACATGAATTGTAGTGTAATATTTAACTATTTTCAAGGGGTGGTGCTACTATTTTCCATAATTTTCCACTAGGGTTTGTTTTGTAGCATACCAATATCATATTGTTTGTGAGGTCTCATTAAGGTTGAGATTAAGGTTTGAACTACAAATTGTGTATTTTGCTGATTTGGGTTTGCTGAAGTTCAAATGGATTTTTGGAATATTTTCCAAATTTAGTTGGAGTTTTCTGATATTTAATAATAAGTCGTTTGCAGTTCTACTAGAGCCTCATCGTCTTTAAGACTTTATTGAGGATAGTTGGCAGCTATTCCCGAATAAAAAACAAAAATAGGAAAACGAAAGCCTTGATTCTCCTCTTTAATTTAAAAACAAAATCGACTTTGTGTGATGACTTACGAATTCTTTATATGTTTTTTAATAAAAACATAATTTCAAGCTTTGAGGTCCTGTAAAAAGGACACTGGATCACAAAATAAAAAACTGTAAAACCAATTTTACTTCAAATGGTGCACTCTTTCAAGCGTATGCAGTTTGGTTTATGTGTCGAATTTACTGTGTTATAGGACGAGTATCGAAATCGACCAAATTGTGCAAAACGGACAAAAATGTGCCCTTTATAACCAGTTGCCTTAAATCTGTGACGCGAAGAAACCCAAATGCTATTTGGTACTGATAGTGAAATTTGAATATGAAATTTGATGTAAGTGTGCTTAGCAATTGACGCTTACCATTACAACGCTTAAATGGGAATTCGATTTGAGTCTAGTAGCGAAATCTCGCCCAGTGCGTACAGTAGTTGAAAGTCGCCTTTTCTTTTGTAGTTTATGTTTTGTCAAATCAGGAACTTATAAGTTTTTATGTATTTTTTGCTAAATTTTCGCTTTGTTTAAAGTAAAGCGTATAGAAAGTGACTGTACGTCGTTTTCTTACTTTGCAGAAATGTCCCCACCGCAATTGATATTTGTTATTAGTTAAGGAAAGAACCCATTCCTAATGAAAGGAATATATGGAATGTGTTTTAAATGATTTGCTTAAACACATTAAATTTTACAATATATTTCTACCAATATAAATATTATTCCATTGTTATTACTTTATTTCCCCTTCTGTTAAATGTCTTCTTTATGCGTTGGGTCCTTAAAAAATTAACGCCACGCTATGCAGATCCAAGTGTTTTGTTATTCTCTTCTCATACGTGTCATAGGCGAATGCGTATGGAACGGAGAAGTTGCGTTGAAATAAAGGATTCTATTTGAAAAAAACCATCTGTGTGTGAAAACAATTGTTGTTTCATACTGCCTGGCGCTCTTTGTTCTCAGCCTGCAAGTGAAAAGTTAAATGTACAATTTATGTAAACGACATATTTATTTCCTTTCATGTATTAACAGAATAGAAAGCAATCCTTTAGGTCGACTTGTACGCCTACGTCGATCGCTGAACTTTTCGCTTCAAAGAAAATATGTTGCGTTGTGGTCCACTAAAAAACCCATGAACTGTTTGCGGTTGAGAAGTCAAAGGCGTGAGTTTTGACAAAGTGTTTCTGTAGCGAGAAAAACCAAATGTATTTAACTCCTCATCAGTTAGTTTTGCCTTGGCCCCATTGTTTTTATGAATGCTGCTATTTTTGCCGTTTTAGCTTTGAATTTCAGATACTGTAAGTATGAGAATATTTTCGTTTTTTCTTCATGTGCGTTAAAGAAACTAACGAAGCAAATTTTAATATTATTAAAAGCAACGCAATTTTGTAGAACGTTCAAATAAACGTATGCGAAAAATAACTAACCCAGAACGCTGTGAAAACCCGTTGACAAACATTATTAAATGATTAGAAAAATTAAGAAAATTATTCACTAATAAAAATGTCATAGATGTAATTGTAGCTTAGGTCTTAGAGATCTACTTGCACGATATTTCAATTTATGTATAAGTAGTTAAATAGGGAAGGCTAAACTTTAAATCATTCTGCACTGATGCACCGATGTCGAGTGATATATCGATTTCCAAGTTTTGAGTTGGTTTAGAGACGATGATTTTTGACTTAAAATAACCCCATAAAATATTTTTAAAAAGGCAAAAGTCACACTGGTCCGACAATGTACTGACCTTTAAAACTCTGCTATTCAGAAGATACTGCTCCTCTGTCTGCAATTTCAGTATAATCGGATCAATGTGAGAGCAGGGAGCAGGATGGAGATATATCGTAGGGGCTACATGAAAAATGATCAATATTCGTATGGAAGTTACACGAAAACTCTCCTCATAAAGTCGTGTTCTAAATTTGAACAAGATAAGATTTCATTTACGCCTTTTCGAACCACAGTACCTCAATTCGAGAGGGAACATTACTTTTTCACAACATCCCATTGAGGAACTTCTCGCAAATCAGAGAGCTGTGCACGATAAATTTCCTTAAACCCCATGTCTTAGAGATTAATCTCTTAATTGAAAAGTCACAGGCATTCACGACGGAGCCTTGTAAAAGGATTTTTGAAAACAAAAATCGAGATGGTTCAATTTTACTGGTGGTTGGAATAATGAATATTTTTAAAGTAAATCACTTATTTTGTTGTAATTGTCGTAGAAATATGAAATTACACAGCTATGGGCAAGGTGCTTTTGAAGTCGTATGTGAAAAAGTATAATGCTCGCCAAAACCACAGCTTTTTTTCACAACAAAAAAACATATAAAAATTCAAATCAAGTATGGAATCCTTATTCAAATTAAAAGGACATTTTATGGCAATATTTTTTGAAAATAATTGCCTTCAAATGTTGGCAACTGTATTATGGAAACGAGCGTTCAGTGAGAAACGGAAAGATCCGCTGTTTTCGACCAAAATTTTGTTCAGTGATGAGGCCCATTTCTGGCTCAACGGCAAAGTCAATAAACAAAATTGCCGCGTTTGGGCTGAAGAGCAACAAGAAGAGGTTCAAGAAATGTCATTATACCCAGAGAAAACTACGGTTTGGTGCGGTTTATAAGCTGGTGGAATCATCGGTGCATATTTTTTTTCAAAAATGATGATGGCCGGAATGTAACCGTGAATGGTGCTCGCTATCGCGCCATGATATCGATCTTTATGCTACCTGAAATTGAAGCCCGCAATCTTGACGACACTTGGTTTCAACAGGACGGTGCCACTTGCCATACCGCTGCTCAAACAATGGATCTATTGAGAGGTCATTTCGAAAAGCAGCTAATTTCACGTTTTGGACAGGTGAGTTGGCCGCCTAGATCGAGTGACATCACGTTTTTTGACAATTTTCTTTGGGGTTACGTAAAGTCCAAAGTCTATGCTGACAAACCAGCTACGATTCAGGTTTTGGAAGCCAACATTACGCGTGTCAATAAAGCCATGCCGGTCGAAATGCTCGAACGACCCTCATAGTGGAAACTCTGAGCTGTAGTTGCGGCCAACATTTAAAGGAAGTTATTTTCAAAAAATAAATGCCATAAAATGTCCTTTAAAATTACTAATAAAGATTCCACACTTGATTTGAATTTATTTTTTATTTTTTTCGTTCTGAAAAAATAGCTCTGGATGGATCACCCTATACATATCGTATAAAACATGTATGTATATTTTATTGCATAAAACTGAATTAATTTTTGAGTAAAAATCTTGGCAAAACAATTAATGATTTATAATTTGATGAAGCGCAAGGCGGTATTTGTTAATGAAGGAATAAGTTTTTTGTTCTCACTATTTCTAAAATGGGTGAGGGAAATCCCAAGAAAGGGATTTTTTTTGGAATAATATGTATCGCGAGTTTTATTACGGTCCAAAGGCTTTCTGGGACAAAACAGCCCTCTTTTGAAACACCACGAAATATTGGTCGGAGACCCGGATGCCGTCCCACACCAACGGCGAAACGTGCGTCTACCAGATGGTGATGTGTTTGTTTTAATTTCGCTGACCTACTGTCTAATTAATGGGCATTCAAATCGTAATGCATTCGTGCACTTCATGATTTGTTTCGGTCAGCATAATCAAATGTGCAAAAATTTCATCAAACCGGTACAGAAGGATATGTGAAAATACATGCTCATGCTCGCGCAGTACGTTTTGTGGAAAACATTGATGTCGTTCGCGATAGTGTGACAGAAGAGCCGTCAACCTCGACTCATATGTAGTGATTGCTATCGCGAGATGATAACGGACTTCTTGTGGCTAGAAATCGGACCTGGACCTGAACGATATGTATTTGCAACAGGATGATGACCCTTGACACACAGAAAAAGAATCAATAGCTCTTTTGCGAGAGATCTTCAATGGCCGTGTTATATCACGTCGTGGCAATGTTAATTGGCCGCCACGATCATCTGATTTGAGGCAGTGGTACTTCTTTCATTGGGGAAATTTTAAAGAAAAAGTGTACGTTAATGAACCAAACACAATTTAAGAGCTAAAGGATGAGGTAATTCGGCATATGAAAGACGATGAACCTCCATTATGTCTCAGCGTATTTAAAAATATGGACGATCGGATAGAGGTATGCTACCGAAGCCATGCGGAGCATTTGGCCGATATTTTATTCACTTCATTCTTTCGTAATAAAAAAATATTGAGACATTACTCTGGAAACTTTTTGTTTTATTTACAATTAACATCGTGCGTTTTGGTTAAATGGATGCTGAAATTTTGCTTGATTATGGTTTACGGTCATAAACTGTTTTGTAAATGGGCTATGGATATGCAACAGTTCCCCTTTAAGAGACTAAAAATACCTTACTATTTTCTTTACAAATCCTGATTTGTACTGTTAGCAGCGAAGCACCTATATACTTAAAAAAGTTGCTGGACGCTTTGGCTCATGTGGCCCAAAAAACGCCCCACACTGTCAGGTGGCACGATCATGATCAACATGGACACATTGATACTCAAAAGAAAGCAAAAGATAACTTTTCAGTTTTGTTTAAGTGAGACACATACACGAATTTTTGCCTATTATTCAGTAGCATCCCCTTAAGGAAAAAAGTTTGATACACGGATGTACGCCCAAGCTGTACAGTAAGCATGGTCAATTTGATACCACAGCCGCATTCTCACTGGACGGTTTTACGGACGAAGTGACCATTACTTCTGTATTATTTTAGAAAAAATAAAGGTGAATTATAAATGAACATAATTTGGCAATACTGCCAAATTATCTGTGGTCATTGGCCTTCTAAAGCTAATTTCTTATCTGTGCTCTCACTTTAAAATTTTACATACGGAAACTTAATTTTGATCCATTTTTTAAGTACATAGTATATTTAAACATTCATTTGTTTTCGAAGATATGGAAGAATCTAGTCTCGCGAATCGTAGACCATCGTGGTAGGATTGGGTACCACACATTAAACCAAAAGAGTCAATTCTGGTATCTCGCCCTCTTTCAACAGCGTTTTTTCACCTGAACTGTGCGACTAGGAAATGAATTTCCTAATCCATAAGCACAATTTTGCAGACAAAGGATTGGCCTTTCAAATGGACTGGGTTAGGCAAAGACTTGTAATTTTGGGAATAGTGTATTTAAATCCATTAATTAAGCTTGATATTGTACTCATATCAAGGTCAGTGTGGTTTGGGTAGCCACCACGTAAGAAATCAACCAAGAAATCCCCAAATCGAAGTTATTCCAATTGAAAAAGTAAGTTCTTATTTAACCATACCTTTTCCAAGTCTTCTAAATACCACAGGGTTTAATATCGGCAGGTGCAGCCGACTTTACCTTTCATGTATTTCTGCTAAGTTTTGTCTTTGTCATGTGAAAACTGTTTCAATTTCATTGGTATTCAAAAAATGATGCACACCAACTTAGACTCCAAATAAGCTAACCGCATACGAGTCATTCCATGCCAAACGGTACGCATTTTTTACATCACAAGCTTGGATTGCTTAACTAGTTTGTGTATGCATTCTTCTCTTAAAAATATTATATACGTGTTTCAAGAAAAAAATTTTAAAATTTTTTTTTAAATGTTATGACCAATTGAACTTTGGTGAAATGAAGATTTTATCAAAGAGGTGTGTTCATTCAGTCGCATGTAACTCCGGAAATACTTGACCGATTTTACTCTGCTATACCTTGTTTTGAAGGTAATTTTAAGCACTTCTAAAATAACGAAACGGTATGGCATAACGCCATAGAATTTTTTAAGTTTGTATCATTTTAATCCTTTTATTTCGATTTTGAAAATGATTACATCTTTTTTTATTTTTGAAATTTTGCAGGTGTATTCTTACAGGTCTGTTTTACCGACTGTGTAAGTTTTAAAGTGGTGAAATAATGCGTTCTATTTTTAAAATTTTTTTTTTACCTTATACCTTTTTCGCTTCCATGAATATAGAAAATATAATATAGAAAAAAAAATATTTTTTAATAGTTTATTGACACAAGATATAACAACAACAAAAAAACAAAGAAAAAAAGAAATAAAAAATGAGTAATGAAATAAATGTTATGCCTTGTATACCATCTTCATACAGTACTGCTCAGAAGATGATTTTGTCTGGACTTTCATTATTTTATCGGGTTGTGGAATGAATGCATGGTAGCCAAGAGTTCCAGAAATTGTTTTCGCTTTTTCAAAACGCTCCTTCAGGTGTTTCGCCCTATCTTGATATTGATAGTTATTGAAGAATTCTGTATGAATATTCTTCACGTTTTTATTCACCCAATCATAAAATTTGACGGCACTATTAATGGGATTTATGAGGCTGGACAAGCTTGCACGTGCTGCTAGTCTTTTGACTGTTCCTCCCAGATCATCGCAGGGCCCTTTGCCATGAGACGTTGCAAAAAAATGCCATTCCGCTGGTATTCCAAAATCTTCTACGTGGAACGTCAGATTTAAAAAGTTTTTCTTGTTTTTGTATTGTACGCTTGCGCCATCAGAAAAGTAAAATATTTTACTTACAGGTCCTAAGGTTTTCTTTAAAAATTTTACAAGCCCCTCCTGGAATACGTGCACGGCTATTGTATCATGTTTCAGACATTCGGATATTGCAACGTAATTACAACAAACCTCTTTATCATCCTTTTTATAACATATTGCAAATGGATGGATTGTAACCTGGTCGTTATTTCAAGTGAGCGCCCCGAATTGAGTCCTGAACCACAAACTATTCTAAGTAAACATTTATTTATTTAACATTTATTTCATTACTCATTTTTTTATTTCTTTTTTTCTTTGTTTTTTTGTTGTTGTTATATCTTGTGTCAATAAACTATTAAAAAATATTTTTTTTCTATATTATATTTTCTATATTCATCAAAGTGAAAAAGGTATAAGGTAAAAAAAAATTTTTAAAAATAGAACGCATTATTTCACCACTTTAAAACTTACACAGTCGGTAAAACAGACCTGTAAGAATACGCCTGCAAAATTTCAAAAATAAAAAAAGATGTAATCATTTTCAAAATCAAAATAAAAGGATTAAAATGATACAAACTTAAAAAATTTTATGGCGTTATGCCATACCGTTTCGTTATTTTAGAAGTGCTTAAAATTACCTTCAAAATAAGGTATAGCAGAGTAAAATCGGTCAAGTATTTCCGGAGTTACATGCGACTGAATGAACACACCTCCTTGATAAAATCTCCATTTTACCAAAGTTCAATTGGTCATAACTTTTGAAAAAAAAAATTATATTTTTTTTTTCTAATCGCAGATGAAATAGAATTGCTAGAGGACCAAATCTGCAAATTTTCATAAAAATCGGAATCATTGCGTTAAATTTTTGCCCAAAATCGTACCGTTTGGCATGGAATGACTCATACGCACTTTTATATGTACACCGTTTTCTGAGTACCCCAACTGTTCACATGTCATTACTCGCATTCCGGCAAGCACAAACCGTGTGCCGCCACGCCATGCAAGTAGCAGAACTTTATCCCATGCAGCGGATTGTCACCGAATATGTTAAACCAACGTTTTTTAAAACTTCAAACTACGTCTACACGAATGTATCATTGCAAGACATGAGCGTATGCGTAACTACACCTAAAAGTATGTGGCGTTCGTTACGGTGAAAACAAAACGATGTCGAAAACAACCGACAACTGCAGAAAAAGTTTTGATATTTAAAAGGAATATCATGTTTGCGTGTTGGAAAACCTCACAACAACAACAACAAAAAACTCAACTCTATGGCCACATAAGATTGGCTTTATTACGAACAAGAATTGCGTCGGTACGGTTGCCTATTTCGGTTAACTCTCGCCGAGGAACCTTTTTCTTGGCTGCAGCTGAATGAAGTGAAGTACTCGTATTCTGCACATACATGTGATACGAGAGTGAAAACAAAACTTCCGGTTTTCAGTGTTCAGAGCTCCAATATTTGCCATCTTCTTGGGGTTTGGGTTTCATGCGAGTAGATATTCCACTTGAAGTTCATTGTGAATTCATTCGCATGTTGTTGTTGGTGCTGGCGGAAGAATTCTTCACTTGGCCATAAATCATAGAAAACTTTTCACAGCTCAACATGTTGGCGCAACAGTGGTGTTAATTTTCACTTTTTTCTTTTATGGGCTTTGTCTGTGTCTGAGTATGTTCGGGGCTCTTATTTGCAGAAAAACTGTGAGCCAAAAAAATAAAAAAAAACAAAGAACTGGCATCATGTGGTGAGAACAGAATGTTAAAATTATTTATGAAAACTGCATGTTCGTTTTTTGCCAAATTTTCTGTTTTGTGTAATTTATTTAAAGAGTATCGAAATTCCTTAATATGGATTGTGTGACATAATTTCGACGTATTAGGGCTAATAATTCATAAATTCAATATTTCTTACATTTTGTGTCTATCCTAGGTTTATTTTAAATTTTTACAAATTCTTTGGAAATTTGAATAATATTTTTTCAATTCTCAAAATTTAATTTCATGTTATGGCCAACACTTTTCAGTGTACTAGGGCTGCTATATATATTTATGGTCTAATATTGAAAATGCGAATACTTATCATCAAAAATGGTTTTATTGTTTTTCAAAGTATTCTCCAGCAGGACTTATACACTATTGCTTGCGCACAAACCAATTCAAACCACTTTTTCCACTCCGATTGAGACACCTCCAATACATGGTTTTGAACGCTTCAACGGCATCTTCTGGCGACGTAAATCGTTGACCACCCATTTTTTCTTGATGTGCGGGAACAAGAAGAAGTCATTGGTTGCCATGTCAGGGTTGTACGGCGGTTGACCCATCAATTCGACGTTTTGGCCGGTCAAAAAGGCGCTGGTTTGAGCCGATGTGTGAGAGCTCCCATTGACATAATACACAATGATTCGTCTTCTCTTGTTCGTTTTTCGAATTTCTCCGAAGACTATCACTCAGAATTGATCGTCCTACGTTGCTCAAGCGGAGCAGTCGCCACATGACCAGTTTTGCCGAAGAAACAGGCGTCCATTTGCTTCGAAGTGCTTCTTCCACGAACAACTTTCGTTGGATTTGGCTCGTCTTCGAAGATCTACACGCATAGATCCATGATTCGTCACCTGTGATGATCTTGTAAACGTGTTTTGAAGCACTGCGATCGTATTTTTACAAAACCTTTTTTTGAGCAATTGACAAATTGTGCGGTATCCAAAGAGAACAAACCTTTTTTAATTCCAGGTGTTCATGCAATATCGAATGTTTGCTGGTGGAAGAAATGCCCAAGGATGCTTCTATCTCACAGTATGTCACATGACGATCTTGCATTATCAGTTCACGCACGGCATCAGTGTTCTTTGGCATAACGGCCGTTTTGGACGTCCTCCACGACCTTCGTCTTTGAGCGAGCGTCGATACTTTTTTACTTAAAGTTTATTTACTTAAAGTTGCAATGAACCAACCAACAAGTAAATTAGCCCAATTAAAAAACCCCTTTCCAGCTTCCCGCTATTCTCCAGATATGGCCCTCTCTGGTTGACACTTGGTTTGACTAATGTCACGTGGCTTGGGTGATAATGCGAAAATTCCAAAATGTTGTCCGATTTGTGGATAGCCTTCTAAGATGAAGCAAGTAGACGATGATGTGCCAACATTCTGCCAGCCGGGGTTAAGAGATACCCTACACTACCCTCATATTCGGAAGATTCCGCGCCATTGTCTAGCCTCAATATTTGGCTTCTTATGCGGCAGAAATATATTTCGATGGGGCTACATGAAAAAATGGCACGATATTATCCACTTTCACCAGGAGCTCATGTGGTTTGGTTTAGTTTCCGAGCTACAGGACCTTAAATCATAACGTTCGTGGGGGGCTATATTTTGTCAATTTTTTATTCCAACACTCAGGGGGTTTCCCTTAGACATGCAATGCATTCCGTTGGTCGGTGGAAAGTAAGGAAGCGGAGATGGAGTAAAGTTTATTGACATTTGTCTTTAATTTCTGGATGTCGTACGGGTGAAAAACGGTCAACCGACCAATTGATAACAAATGTGCGTAAATTCCTGGAAAGTCGTGTAACCATGCCGAATGAAAGTAATGATAGAAGAGCGTCACACAACCTACATTCCGACGATACTCCAGGGAGACAATAGAGTTGGATACCCCACTGTCACCTATCAGCACTATCTTTACAAGATCAAGTAGCTCCAAGGATGTCTTTGGAGCACCTGCCCATATATGTGACAGCGCATAGAGAAAAGGACCTAAGGGTAAAAAATCAATTTTCACTTTTTTTTTAATGTGGACAACATTTAAGCATCGAATGAGAATGATCCCATGCCCCAAAAGTGTTCCCTTCCAGAGATATGCGCGTTTTATGAAAGTGATGGTACATCAAAGATACACGTATTTAAATCTTTAAAATGGCTCTCCTGAACAAAACTGATTTTTACCCTTAGGTCCCTTTCTATTTTGCGCGCCACATATGGGAATTGTATTCCATCTTTGGCCTTATGTAGTTTGTATAGATACCGAAACGATCAGAAGGAGTGAACTATTTCTTGCACCACTTTAGGAAACCTATACTCTTGCCCAACACTCGCCCAACGAGCGTCGCGTTGTGTTTTCTTGACCAAAACATCAAGAGCATCCGATTGTTTGTTATCCATGTGTCTTAAGCGCATTAAAATCTACTCTATTCACTCGACCCCATTCGGAAATTGGGTCAAGTGTCTCATCTATAATGCGCATTTTGTTTTCAATATCTTGAAGACTCGGCCTACGGTCGAATGAATACGAATAACAGAGGTTTCTGTAATCCACGAAAAAGTACATTGGATTCACGGTCTGACCCAAAAGATCGTCAATGAAAATAAGAAATAGAAGGGAGAAAGGACAAATAGGACATATAACGTACCAATCAAAATTTAAACTAGATAGATTTAATTTAGTGGCTTCTAATGCTGCAAGACCCTTAATTGGGAGGGTCATTTGGGTGGGAGGGATCATGGACCGATACGGTCACTTTCTCCGGAGTTTGGTGATGGTCGCACGAAACTCTCTATGCTAAATTTGGTCTAAAGCGGATGCGATATATATGGCTTTTAGAGCTGTTGGTTGTGAAATCAGTTAAAAAAACTATGTTTGATTTTAAACAATGGACCAATGGGGACTTATTTCGGAAGAGTGCTTGGCACAAACCTGATCACTGCATCCACTTTCATCGAAAATAGTCTTTGATTACAATAGTAGATGGACAAATGGTCCAATATTGCTCCATGGAATCTGATAGAAAAACGATTGGTATATAATAGTTATAATACCATGTACCACTCAGTGCAGTAGGTTATGCAAATGTCGCAACTTATATTAAATTTGTTTTTTAAGCCACCGATAGCAAACTCCTTGGCTAATTATTCCCTTTACACAACAAATGAAATGGTTTCTAATCCCATTTTTTTTGTTTGCGACTGCGACTTGTGTTGGTGGTCACGATTTTTAGTCCAATTTCCATTTTATGACATTTTAAAACTATTTTCTCTTTATTTTCCACAAAAATAAGACGCAAAAAGAAACAAAGACTCTAATCCCTATGCCTTCTAACAAATAAATTTCCATAAATATACAATTAAATGCTCCAGTTTTCTGGGCATGCATGCATGTCACCAACAGCTAGCAGCAGGATCAGCGTGCGCGCCACCATCATCTTCACCACCAAGCCAGCATCGTGATATTGCTTCATTTGCAGCATGTTTAACAAATTGAAAATTGTTAACAATTCGTTAATTTCAATCTGCAACGGCAGAGTTGAGGCACAGCCAAACCACAAACGACATTTGCACCACTTTGCTGTGGCAGTTGCTGCTGCCGCTGTCTTAAGGATGGAAACTATCGTGAAATCTTTAAGAAAACCCCCATAAAAGGTATAATATAAGAGAGTAAATAATTCGCTATATCGCAGGGCTTTGTCTTAGCCTAAAACGGAAAAATGGAACATTTTGTGTTTCGTTTATAAATGTCCGTCCTCGCACTTTGAGTTGAAAAACAAAAGGCCTCCTTGAATGGTGGTTATTATTGCAAGTACCTCCTCGCCGTAGTAGATGTTGCGAAAATATCAAAATGCCACATAAAGTATGAAAACTTACACTACACCAACATTTCGTTTGAAGAGGACAAGCAACGACAACAAAACAATTGCTATTGTTGATGTTGCTATTGCATCAGTGTCGCTTGGCAACAGCTGAGCTAACACAAGCAACAGCAACACGACCATGCAATTGAAAGTTATTGGTTTCCGTAGACCGAAAAGATCGGCTGCCAATATCTCCTTGAATAAGAGCTAAAAAAATACACACACAATGCTATAGTTAATGTTAAACAATCAATTTGTTGCACATTCT
The DNA here is from genome assembly GCA_963513945.1 of Hydrotaea diabolus. NCBI lineage: Eukaryota > Metazoa > Arthropoda > Insecta > Diptera > Muscidae > Hydrotaea > Hydrotaea diabolus. Next base: position 210,958,494 of record OY740717.1, read on the forward strand.
TTTGTTAATTTGGACAAACTCAAAGTGTAACAAAACCCGACAACAGCAGACAGTGACTGCCAAACAACAAACACTGGCTACTGTGGAGCAAAATCAATAAAAAATATACTGCTGCCATGTAATTATACTTCCTTTATAAAATATAATAATTGGCCAAGGGGCCTTTTGATACTTTACGTCACTCTGGAGTAAGATATAGGAAGATCCCGTTCGGTGCGATCGGTGAGCGGCAGTTAATGCAGTCCTGGGCAAAAAAATATTCTACTATACCTTCTGCATCACGACAGCTTCTACAGTAGTCAACCTTAAGAAATATTCGTTTGACACCTCTTTTCTTGCGTAGTTGCAGATACTACAGTCTACTTAGATTATTAGAGATGAGGAGGTTAGATTCCGCTCTGAATTTATGCAATATCCTTGCTTGGAACACATTACAAATGTTTTTGTTGAGTTTAAAATTGTATGCCACATACGGAAACTGCTACGATAACCAGGTGAAGAAAACGTGTTATTTGGACTAGATGCTTCCAAAGTAATTTGGGTGTTAGTTTAGTGGGGTTGGCCAGACAGGGGACATAAATTCGGCACTTTCCATCAATTAGCACCCAATTCGAAATGAGGCTAGGCCATTCAAATCTCAGATAATCTAGAAACACGCGCGTCTGCGATTATAGCGTCTTCTAATCTGCTGAAATCTTCGCAGGATGTCCTCCAAGGACGATGTTCGAAACATTTGTATGTCAAACACGCTGGATTCATATTGACAGTCGGTCACAACATGATTGCTTTGATTCCTCGTCTCACCATCTGGTGAAGCCGCAAATATATCGCGACGATTGAATCTGGTATTACCATGTTTCTTGCTGTGGCGAAATCGATCAGCCACATTTCATTGATTAAGGTGTTATAATGGAGACTGAAATTTCGACGATCGGGCAAAAGATGCCCTTAAATTTGAACCAAAAAACAGCTATGTGAATTTTATTACCACTTACGAGTAATTAAAAGTTTCGTGTATGAACTAAACTATTTATCAGATATTGCAATGATTTTTAATTAATGAAAATAATAACAAAATTCATGCACTGTATCGTGTGTGTGTGTGGGTGTATGTGTGTTTAGTATGTATGCAGCGCGATGGGTTTTAACCCTGCAAACATTTTTGAAATTTTTTGGCGATGATTTGTTTGGCGATGACTACGCGATGACTACGCGATCCTTCTCAGGGAATAAAAATCGCCAATCATCGCCTACGCCTTACAACTAAGCGATGAATATGCGAGCGCACACAAGCAAGTCAAATTTTTTTCTAAAAACACTTAAATGTGAAAACAATTTTGATGACGTTTACGATGTGAATCGCGCGCCATCGCCTACGCCTTGAAACTAAGCGATGAATACGCGAGCGCACACAAGTAGCGGGAAATCTTCCTCACAATAGTTTTTTGTTGTTGCATTTTTTATCGTTTTGAGTTGAGTCATCAGTGTTTTTTCATAAGTTTCGATGGAATTTTTGTTTTGTCTTGTTGTTTTGTTAAGGTAACGGGAAAATGAATATTTGGTTTCAAGGGCAATTAGCAAAATTATCATTTAGTAAGTGACAGTGATCTGTGAAGGGTGTGTAAAAAATTAATAAAAATGTTGTCAAACAAGGCTTTACGGTTGAAAAGTAAGAGGGAAGCATCCAAATTAATAGCGAAAAATTCAAGCTTAAATGAAATAGAAACAACTAGTGCAGAGGCCGCGACAATTGATATTTTAGAAAATAGTTCTACCCAAACAGTGCATCGTTTGGTGAACGTTGAAAATGTGGTTGAATCAAATGTTAACGTTGTTGAAGAAAATGTGTTGCCGACTGAGGAAAACTCAGAAAGTGGTTTTGATTGCAACGTAAATACAGAAGATGATGAGATTACGGAAAATAATATAAGTCTTTTATGTGATTTAAATAAATTAAGAAAGAGACTTTCAAGTTGGTCCATAAAACATAATATTAGCAACGTTGCTGTTAACGAAATGTTAACAATTTTAAGAGACTGCAACATATGTAAGTGTCCCTAAAGACGTGAGAACTTTAAAAAGAAAGCCAAAAGATGTTGTTGCACGACCTATGGGTTCTGGAAAGTATTTTCATTATAGCATCACAGATGCTCTAACCGACTTCTTACGTGCGAATGATTTTACTCTGCAAACAATTGCGCTGGATTTTAATATTGACGGTTTGCCTTTATGTAAAAGTTCAAGCAAACAAGTGTGGCCGATTCTGTGTAGTGTTGTTGATACTACTGATATCCTCTTAATTGGTGGATATACAAAGCCTAAATGTGCAAGAGAGTATCTATCGGACGAATCGCTAAATGCGACTCGCGGGCGATTCGCTAAATGCGACTCGCGGGCGATTCGCTAAATGCGACTCGCGGGCGATTCTCTAAATGCGACTCGCGGGCGATTCGCTAAATGCGACTCGCGGGCGATTCGCTAAATGCGACTCGCGGGCGATTCGCTAAATGCGACTCCCGGGCGAATCGCCACACGCGAATCGCGACAGGCACACAGGCGATCGATATGGCGAATCGCTTAACCATAATTTAATGATCGCACGCGATGTATCGCCGCGATATTACACAACTCTTCGGCGATTCGCGCGCGATCAATAGGCGAAGGAAAATGTTTGCAGGGAAGTGTGTTCGCTGGAAAACTCTACTGCCGGCAGTTCGCGTTAAGTGCGAAACTGCCTTTAAATGCTTATCATACGAATAGTTATAGCACATGTGTTGCTTGGGGTCCTATGATGGTTAAGTGGCTCACCGAAACTACAGTCCCCTGGCTGTTACTAAGTCTTTGCGACTACTTTTGGAAAAAATGTTACAACTTTTTTAATAGCCTCATGACGAAAATATTTTCGATCAACGACTTACAATTTTTTTGTAAGTATTTGAAGTTTTTCATCACCTCTTAAGGAAAATATTTTGAAGTTTTACATCGCCTGCTTCAAAACTGTTTTTGATAAACGGCTTACAATTTTTTTGTAAATATTTGCATTTTCTTGACCTATAATATTTAAAAACGGCTTACAATTTTTTTTCTTAAATATGTAAATTTGTTTTAAGTCAAGTCGTCAAGTTTTTTTTCTGTATTTCATTTGATATTTCTCAGTTTCAGACTAGCTCAATTTGAACCAGGGAAAGATACACACAAGCGACTAACGCGTTAAAGTTATTCAGGCTTATTATGAAATTGGGCGTTCAAATCAAAATTCACTTCGTGATTTTTTCGGTCAATTGAGTTGTCCAGATGTGTGTACAATCGAAAAATCGTGCAAAAATTTGAGCAAACCGGGTCTGTAGGAGATGTGCCAGTGCATGCTCGTAAAGGTCGTACAGAAGAAAATATTGCTGCTGTTCGCGATAGTGTGGCTGAAAAGCAGTCCAACTGAACTCATCGTCGTGACCAACAATTGCACCTCTCACGGTCGTCGTTGATGAACATTATGCATAAAGAATTGCATTAACAGGATTACAAGGCACAATTGACTCAAGAACTAAAGCCTCTTGAGCATTCCAAACGTCGTCAATGGTCAGAATGGTGGCAAGAAATGGCAACAGTGGATGATCGGCTCTTACAATTTAACCACCCTTTATCTTGAAATCGGAAATATATTCGATAATCACAGGATTCCTAATTAATTTTTTGTTTAAATATTTGAATTTGTTAATTGAATTAATTGAACCGAAAGCCTGTGTACCAACTTTGGCATTAACATCCCAAGAAAGATGAAATTGTCATGGTGACATCAGCTTGCTGTTTGTCATGGTGACAGGGCTGGTAAAATGTATGAATGAATAGCTTTATCTTCCGTCAGCGCATATAAACAAGTTGGGCTACTCCAGGAAACACTTAAAACATCTACCGGGGTGAAACCAGCGAGAAGATTACGTATTCCCAAGTTTTCACATTAGTGCTAATTTATATTGGAGCTGTAATTGAAGTCGGAGCTATCAATTTTTTTCTGGCATGTCGAATAGAGGCTACTGGTCGCAAAGTCTACATTCCACGTTATTGTCCGAAAATCAGTTAAGTTGCCAATAGCAAAAACAATGAAAACCATTAATAATGCTTTCACTTGTAATAGGGTTTTTGTTAAATAAGCGAGAAACATAAATTCAACCGCATTTACCGCAGTTCGTATTATGTATGTCAAACCCCCTGTTGCCCAGGAGCTAACACGTGGACGTCTGGAGATGACTATCTACATAATCTATCAGACAGAATAAACCAGTTCCTCCTTATTGCTTTCATTTCGAGTATCTTCTATTTGCGGCTAATCGTGTGAAATTGTCACCATAAAAATACTCTTCCATGCTTACCTATAATCCCATCACACGGTGCACTCTCAGACACAATGCCGCACCATCGTGCACCAGTGGCTTCATAAAGGTAAGTTCCTTCTCATTCACCAGAAAAGAACGACTTTTGTGACTTTTTAATGCTGGTGCTTGACTCACTGTTGTTTTTATTGAAGGTTTGTTGTCATTGAAAACTTCACAGTGCCACAAATCCGTGCTTAAGTGGGAAATCCATATTACAACAACAAACAACAGCACAAAGAAATTGCAGGCAACACCAAATGCATAAGGAAGGCCACAAAAGCACTCCCGCTGAGCCCAGTGTTGTAAGCTCTCGGCAGGACTGTGTGTACACTTTAGTTACATGTTAAAAATCATGTTATTACATGCCACAGTATAACTACTTACTACACGTATTATTCGTATGTTGCAAGTCGATTTGTTATTGTTGCAGATGCTGCTCGGTCTGGAAAGGCCAACGTCGCTGCAGATACTATACTGCACCACACTAACTACCATTTAATAGGCTAAAAAGCCAATTTTCATGCTTTATCAACAAATTTGAACTTCGAAACTGAAACTTTTGTGTGCCCCGATGAATGCAGCCTCCCAATCAGTGCACAGTGTTTTTAAACGAAAACTATTTGTGTTTGTGGGTCACTTCATGTGACCCAGCTTTTGAAATCTATTTCTTCCGATCGGGATGATACTTAGATTAAGGTGAGTCCTATTGGATAGTAGTTTAGACACGTACTTTAAAAGAGATCTTTCAAGGACTCTCTGCGTAAGAGGAGTCAGACATTGAAATTTTGGGCTAACAGGTGATAGCCCATATTAAAAAATAGTAGTAGCCTTTTATTACTTATCCTGGATAGAGGCTAATACTTGAAAGTTGTTCAGGCTAAGTATTGACAAACAATAACTTGTACTCATTAATTCCTGGTTCTTGTGGAATGTTTTGTTGACAAAGGACTTGGCGATTTTGATATCCAGTCTTATTTTTCGAAACTCAACCAAAAACACTTTTTAAAAACGTCTGACACTTTTCGGTGGATTGACGAATGCTTTGCTGAAAAAATGTGTGTTTTGATTTACAGTCAGGTCCGACTTAAAATAAAGTAAGGAATCGGGCTCATTTTGTGGAATGCTATAATTAGCAAATTATGACTGTTCGAATCCCGTCGGTGCTTAACTCAAAAAAGCGCTGGTAATGTACCGGTTGGCCGAATTCACGAATGCTAAGCTTATTTTTCGAAATGACTACCTCTTTAATGAAAGAAATGGTAAATTTGAACATGAACTTCTCAAACGTCAGGGAATGAACTAGAAAATTGGACATGCAAAATTAAAGCACTCTCGGATGTGTGGCTACTAGAGCGACAGGTCCTAAAATCGAGGGTAAAGGACGATTGTGTGAAGGCAACTAAAAATCGAGTGATATGCACTAGAGTTAAATATTGGCCGCTTATAAATTAACATGCGAAATTCAAGAAAGATCGGCGAATACTGAAAGCAAGGAACAATATACCATATTTTCATTTTTTTTCTTTTTTTGATGTGGGCAACATCTGAGCATTGAATGAGACCGATCCCATGCCCCAAAAGTGTTCCCTCCCAGAGATATGCGCGTTTTATGAAAGTGAAGTCGACGCGTTTTATGAAAGAAGCTAATCTTTAAAATGGCTCTCCTGAACAAAACTGGTTTTTAACCTTGGGTCCCTTTCTATTTTGCGCGAAATAAGGTGCTTCACTAGACCTAATTAGTCGTCTATGGTCTTTTAACATGCAAAATATGCGATCGTTTCTAGTCGGACCTCTTCGTAGGAGGCTTTTAGAGCTGAAATTGAGAAAAACTTTAGTATAATATCAAAACGTAAAAATTAAAGACTAATTTAAATATTCGCCTTTAGCCCAAATCAGAAAAATTTACCCACATGCAGAGAAAAGATATGGTTACTATATGGTCAACACAACAATAATATGTTCTCTGCAAAATCTGCACTTAAGTATATAGCCATTGATCATGGTTTTATCACATTCGTTACTTGGGGTCTACGGATGGTGAAGTAGCATTCACCCCTGATGGCAACTGAAAGTATTTTCAACTGCCGTTGGAAGATATATTTTTGTTTCTTGAATGGAATGTTCAATAAAAAGATGGCCTCAAATCTGGCTATGAACGAATTGTAATGCAATTTAAAATAACTTGCTTGATAAAAACGTTTATTTTTGAATAACAACATTACCCAAGCGTAGTAATTAATTTTGGGGATCATAGTATGGTTGAGTGAATCCTACTATGGTTGTAGGGATAATAGAATGGTTGAGTGTGAATCATACTAAGGTTGTGAGGATCATACTATGGTTGTTTGAGAAACCCACTATGGTTGTGAGGATCATAATATGGTTGTGGAGATAATAGTATGGTTGAGTGTGATTCATACTATTGTTGTGAGGAGTATAGTATGGTTGTGGAGATCATAGTATGGTTGAGTGTGATTCATACTATGATTGTGAAGATCATAGTATGGTTATGTGTGAATCATACTATTGTTGTGAGGATCACAATATTGTGACAACAATAGTATGATCATCTTCGAATATTGTCACCCCAACCATACTTTTTTTCTGCGTGCAGTTTCATCGAAATCAGATCAGAATTGCGACCAGTACTTTAATTACAACGATAGCTGGATAGAGGGAATAACGGACATGGCTAAATTGAATCAGATAGTGATTCCTAATCGATCGGTATATTTAACATGATGTCTTTCTTAGTTCCTTTAAGCTGTTCGAAGCATCAACACTAAGTCATAATATCCTGTAGCAGAGTTTGGTGTAAGGTTAAAAAGGTAGACTACTTTTATCAAATATAATTTCCCGGCAAAGTGTGAACTGATGATTAATTTGAGCATTGCCAATCCGCTAATATAGCCGTTGAAACTTATATTGCATAATAAGAGAACATATTCGTTGCCACAAACGAATTATTTTGCCAATGGAATGATTGAAGTTGCATGCAACTCGAGAACTTGCTGTTTAAAAATCCAAATGCCACGCTTGTTCAACGAAGAAATTGCAAATGTCCCTCAGAGGAAAATACTGTTTGCTTACACACTTGAAGTACTCTTAAATATAGGGAGGAGTAGATGATGAAAGATTTTAAATAAATAAGTTGATAAATCGATTGGCTTAAAGTCAGTAATATTCGAATTATATGATAATAATAAAATTACCTTTAAACAGACCTTCCAACAAAATGTTTGTAAAGCTATTGGTTGCCACAACCTAAATACCGTTTCCGCGTTTCACTGCTATGACCGCTCAATTAGTTGTGAGTACAAGACGATGATCATATTTATCATCTTGTGGAATTTCAAAGCGAATAATCTTTTCGACTATCAACAATTGGTGATTGCAATGGAAATTATTTTTCTGCAACGGAATTTCTATATACTTCCAACCGATTTGCAACTAAGTTTTTCTCTGAGTGCACTTATTTAGATAAAGGGTTTTAATTAAAAAAAATCCATTTTTATTTTTTTGTAAACGAAGAGCAGTTGTTATCCTTAACCACTGAATAATTCATCGCTATATTTTCTCCTTCTTCAATAAAAATAATAGTGTACCTTTGATGTTTTAAGGTACTTCCACTATGTAAGCCTCTACTGAACATTTCAATTTTGAGTTAATACCCTCTTTCAATCATTTTATGGGTTTTTTTTATCATTACATGTTTATAAATCACCTTATTTGCCCGTTGGGTAGCAGTTTCATTCCATAATAGGCTTTCTGTTTTCGTTTTAAAACACTGTGCGACTTGATACAACAGTATTTAGACAGAGAAGACAACAAAAACGCAACAAACCAACGTACGTATTATAACGATTCGACGCAAAGTGTGTCTGGGGGACGCGTTAAGATTATGATCAGTTTGTTACAAATAAACTAAACTACAACTACAAATAGTTGTTGTAAAAAGTTTTCTTCCTCTGTTTTGTGCTACGGACTACGAACAATATTGTCAATGTTCGTTCCTTCGGTGCGCTAGTCACATGCAGACTAGCTACAGCGCCTGGCATCGATGGGAAACAACAAAGCCAGCAAAGTCAGCAAGGCAGCCAGCCGGCAGCCAGGCATTGCTAGGCAATATTGTTCTCAATTTTCCAAGTGGCATCATTTGTTACGTTTGTCATCGTTATCGTTTTGTGTTCGTTCGTTCATTTGGCTTTTGTTCCAAAAGAAGAAGTTCAGCGATTTAATAATGGCCTTATTGTGTGCACAAATTAGTTAAGCGCGTTAAAATAGTATCCCATGAACGGAGTTTGTGCAAAAATAAAAAGTTTAGCTATAAAAGGGAAAATTATTTGGTAAATGAACAGTGGGGCAAAAATGATAAAACTCACATACATTCAGATAGCTTCGGTTGGAACATCCATAGTTATTCCGATAACATAATCAAATCTTGAACCGATTTGAGTCATATAGATTAATTTTTTATATAATCCACGTACAAAATTTCCCCATAAAGCTAAAAATAAAAGTATTTTTGAAGTTTGGATAAATTTTTATGACGGATCATATGTCCGAAAATCTCACCCATGGACTCAACATGGACTCTGGTTACCAAAAGCAATGCCATTTTCATACAAATTAACGCATGACTCCCTATTTAACGTCTAGGTAAATTTATAGCCTGTTCAAGCTCACAATTACTTCAATTCTGATTTAAAAAATATTTTCCACTACTAGTAAAAGACTAAAACCGAAATGTCGCTTATTTTTTTCTTTTAATACAACTTAGTTTAATACAAGACAGTCGGTATTTTCAAATCACGGTTTTGAATAAAAATCGAAATGCCGGATTTCTGAAAAAATTCTGGTTTTTTGAACCTTTAGTCACGAAATATTTGTCTCTGCTACAATAATAACCGCTGATTAAGTGAACAGCATTGTCATTGCTTGGGGTATGATGATGGAAGTAGCATTCACAGAAACTGCGCAGTTATCCCTACTTGAAATTTAAAGCATTTTTGACTGTTTTTTAAATAACGTTTAGTTTCTATTAAACAAAGGTTCAATGAAACCTTGGCCTCATATTTGACTAAGAAGCAAGTTTTGCAAAAAAATGTTATCCAATTTCTAGTAAAATCAGAAGTAATTAAAGGGATGTGTCATTTCAATCCTAGGACTGTGGACATGAGATGAATGTTATAGTTGTCAGGGTCATGCTATTGTTGTGGACATCCAAATATCGGTAGATCAATCTAGAGGAATTTTTTTCAATAGGGATATTTCACAGATTACCCTTGAGTTGTGTTAAACTTTATTTTTTTTCTTTTCAGTATTGTTTGCCATTTCATCGTGAAAAGGCTCACACGTCTCAGTGCTTGGGTTCCTCAAAAGCTCCAAAAGATCCGCTGTTTTCGACCAAAATTTTGTTTAGTGATGAGGTCTGGCTCAACGGCAACGTCAATAAACAAAATTGCCGGATTTGGATTTAAGAGCAACCAGAAGAGGTTCAAGAGGTACCCAAAGAAAATCACGGTTTGGTTCTGTTTATGGGCTGGTGGAAACATCGGACCATATTTTTTTAAAATAAGGATGGCCGAAATGTAACCATGAATGGTGCGCGCTATCGCGCCATGATATCGGACTTTTTGCTACCTGAAATTGAAGCCCGTAATCTTGACGACATTTGGTTTTAATAGGAAGGTGATACTTGCCATACAGCTGCTCAAACAATGGATCTAATGAGAGTTATTTTCGAAAAACAGCTAATTTCACGATTTGGACCGGTAAGTTGGCCTAAATCGTATGATTTCACACCTTTAGAGATTTTGCCTTTGGGGCTACGTGAAGTCCAAAGTCTATGCTGAGAAACCAGCTACGATTCAGGTTTAGGAAGCCAATAGAACGAAGCGTCGTTAACGTCATACCGGTCAAAATGCTTGAACGAATAAAAATAAATGGAATACAATGTCCTTTCGAATGAACGATGAAGATTGCACACTTGATTTTTTTTTGTATTTTTAAAAAAAAATAACTATAGATTGATCACCAGATATTTTTGCTGGTGAATCATACTCTTGTTGCGGGTTTCTATACTATGGTTGAGGGAAAAATCATATTATGATTGTTTAAATCAAACTATGTTTGTGATAGAATATATTTTGATAATATTTGTGATAGTAATACAATGTTGTATACAGACGCTGATGAAAGCCGCTACCAAAAAAATAATATTTTTTTATCTACTTAATCTGGTTAATTTGTTTTAATGCAGATTGATTTTGAGAATAAATAAAAATGGTTTACTGGGACAAAAAAAAATTGGATTGTCCGCTGCTATCGCGCACTGGAGTCCGTAGTTTCGGCTCAAAGATAGTATAAGTATAGGCGTAGTAATGAGACTTGTTAACAATTTCGCCGAGCATGGGCCAGTCAACAGAAGACCATACCATCGAATCCCTTCAATTCCGACGGAGGAAACAATCGCTGCTCCCACTTAAAACAACCCAAGAGTTTGATAAGAAGCTTATCTGCTTGAATGGGTATAAGCAATCAGTCATTGCAGTCAATTATGCACAAAGATTTGGATTTATTCCAATATAAAATTAAAAATGGCCAACAAACTGAGCGCAGCAGACTTCCCGAAAAGCTTGGAATTTTACCAGAAGATGGTTCAATGGAGTGCTTCCAACCCACAGATACTCCATGAGACGGAATTGCATCCACTTCGTGTCACAGTGCAGTTTCATCACGCCCCACTTCTTCCAAGAAAACGGTCACACCGTTACGGTTACTAAAGATCGTAACGCTAGCATGTTTAAAGAGTTTTTCTATCCAGTATTACGTCGAATGAAAATTGCTTTCAACTCTGTGTGGTTTAGCAACTCCTCACATAGCCTGGCCTGTTATGACAGAGAATTGCGACGAAAATTTTCCAATAAGCTGATATCGAGAAAAAAAAGTTATTTTAGTTTCTTAATGTAACAATATTCTTAAGCCACCCTGTATTTCTTTTATTCACTGACTGTTAAAAGCCGGATCTAATAGACAATGCATTTCACATAGAAACTCATACATGACTTCAGGATATATCCCTTAATTAACATTAATAAAAAGGAAAACCTGATAATCGCTTGCACTAACAGCCACACCAGGTCGACTTACTTGGTTTTACCCAAAATCCAAAATTAAAAAAACAAACGAAATAAATAAGCATTGAATTTCTATGCATTTGCCAATTCACTCCACTGTCGTCCTATTTTAATCTCTATGCCCATAATGAGGCGCTACGCACGTGACTCTTAATCACGACTGTGACGTTGCAGTTTGGGTTCCCTTCGAACCAAACGACTCTTATGTTTTGCTGTGCTTCTCATTTTGTGATTTTTACAAAGCGTTTGACATTGTCACCGCAAAAGTCGCCTTAGCACGAATTCGATAAGAAACTTTTTAAAATGCCAATTTTAATCAAATTTTTAAAACCCAAAAGTCACAACACATTTTAAATCTTAAACAAAATCCGCCTCATGCACTTGTAAATCCTTTGAAATTATTCTGAATAAACAGTTGATTAAGGAAGCCATCATCCTTTTTTGAAAGGATTTCCAAGATTTTATTTTTATTTTTGGATAACATCCAAAATTATTAAAATATTTTAACTACAAACACTGAGAAGAGGAGTGTTGGGTGGATGACATGGGATTATTTCGGATGTGTTTGGTGCGTGTGTTGCTATTGCCAAGGGTTGCCGGGCTTCGTCTATATTTTCATTTTCGGTTTCAAGTGCGTCTGGAAGTTATTATTTTTGTACAAAACAAGTAGAGACGTTTTGTAATTACGTTTGTTAACGTTTTCCGGTTGTTTTTTTTTGCTTCGTCTTTTCCGTCTCGTAACTTCCTGTTTTATTTTGCAAATGAAGCCTAACGTCTTTGGATGCGGATATCAAGGGGTTTGGTGCAAGAAAACATAGCAATGAAATTCTTGGCACGAATTAAGCTAAATGTTAGTAAAACGAGGGCTGTATGATTAGTGAGCAAGAACGTTGTATAGGGTGGGTTTGGTGCAAGAAAACATAGCAATGTAATTCTTGGCACGAATTAAGCTAAATGTTAGTTAAACGAGGGCTGTATGATTAGAAGGCAAGAACGTTGTATAGGGTGGGCGATTTAACACTTAAATTAAAATCGGCGGTAAAAAGAGTACTAATAATTTTTTAAAATTTCTGGTTTTATTGGAAAGGTTGAACTTTGTCATTTAATAATGGAACAATCGTGTTTTCAGATAAAGCTCATTTTCATGTCGTTGGCTATGTCAATAAGCAAAATTGCCGCATATGGGGTCCAGAGAACCCACATGTGACTATTGAGAAACCAATGCATCCACAACAAGTCACTGTTTGGTGTGGATTTTGGGCTGCAAACATTATTGGGCCATTTTTCTTCGAAAATGAGCAAGAAGCCGCCGTTACTGTCAACGGTGCACATTACCGAGCCAAGCTCAACGAATTTTTTTTCCAAAAATTCAAGAGACCACATGTCACACAGCCAACGCTATATTGATATTTTAGGAACCGTTTTTGAAAATTGCTTAATCAGAGGAAATTAATTCAGACCTTTGGATTGCATTCTGTGGGAAGCCATTAGGGATAAATGTTACGCAAAGCATCCAGCGACAATTCGAAGTTGTCATTGAAGATATTCGACCCGAAACAACTGAAAATGTACTGAAAAATTGAGTTGATTGTATGAGTTACTGCCGAGCCATTGTGGCAGTCATTTGATTGATATTGTGTTTCATAACTTGATTAAATGACAAAGATCAACCTTTTTCAATAAAAGTAGAAATTTGAACAAATTATTAGTAAATTTGTACAGCCGATTCAATTTTAAAATGTTAAAGCGCCTACTCAGTTTATTCTTATTTTTCTAAATCCAATGGAACTACAGCAATTCGTTCTTCACTAATGTTTTTATTAAGCTTGTACAGGTAACCGTCCACATTTAGATCCATGTCTACATTTTGCCGAGGCTATCTGTTTTTGAGTCCATTGGATTTTTTATGAACAACACTCAGTGTATGTACCCTTTGCATGCTGCTTACTTCGTTGGTGAGTCGAAATTAAGAGATCGGCCCGAAGGAAAGCGGGAGAGGTTTTTAAAAAAACTTATCTTGAACCACCGGATGCCGGAATAACAAGAAAATACATTTGCCGGAAATCGATATCAAATATGGATTGTACTGGCAAAACACGAATTCTTTAAAACAAAAAAGTTTAAGTTTACTTATGAGTATGACAACAGCTTCCATGTTTTTCTAACCAACCTTCTTAGATAGCCCTCGCTCCTAAACATTCTAATTACAGACACTTGATACCAAACATGAACATCATGTTTTTGGCAGTCGTCGTTTTTCTTTTTTTGGATTCTGCTGGTATAGCAACAAAAATTTGGCATTAGTCGAGAGCCGCCTTTACAATTACAGCTGTATTCCTTTACTTTTTGCATACGTAACTACCTTAAGAGAGCAGGATACCGAAAACATTTTAAACTTTTCTTGCAAAACCCAAAAAGGATGATCAGCATCTGCAGCCAACATGCAAAAAGAGAAGACAAAAAAAAAAGAAACAACCATGGAAAAACTGAAATAAAAACTAACAGCCCGAAAGTGTTAAGCTAAGCTAACAAGTTCAGGGTCAAAACATGGCTGGAACATGATGTATGAACATCCCCAAAAGACCACCCAGCGGTTGCAGCAGCAAGTGGTATTAACATCCTTCATCGCCCGGGCCCATTTAAACAGCATGCAACCAACCCGCAGCAACAACGTCGAGTCTGAACAACTGTTGGGAATAATCTGTCAGTGCCTTTGGTGCTTGCTGTTCAGTATATGATGCCGCCGAAACATTTAAAAAGTGTTTGAAATTGCATACAGTATTTAAAGTTTTAAACTGAATACTTTTCTTTTGGAATAGTTTGGTATGTTTTGGTGGAGCAAAGTAAACAATTCATTAAGAACTATTGCAACTTTCATTTAATTAAATTAATGTACAATAATATTACAGTGAGAGAAATGGTAGGGGTCAGTGATCGGCGGAGGTTCTACATACCGGAAAAAGTTACTATATAAGTCAAAAAAAGTTATACCTGTCCCGTCGCTCCACTAAGAATTAACTTAAATCCCCAACTATACTATTCGAGTATAATATGATCTATGAGACTAAGAAAATAACTGTTCAAACTTGGCAATATAGTCTTCAAATAGACCCTATACAAAGACCTGTAGCTCTAAAAGTCCAGCATAGTTACAACGATCTTGTTCAAATTTTGAATGGAAGAGCGACCAATATTTATCTCTAGTGAAACTGGACCAAATGTTTTAAAATAGACTTTACATAATTTGACTTGACCAAATTTCGCATAATGCGTTACGAATGACCTATATGAAAACTTTGACCTTATCGGTCTATTATTTCGAATAGCCTTCACACAGAGTATCCCGAGTGAAGGAGTTTAACCGCTCACAAACTAGTAACCAAAAACCACCCTTACTGATGCGCTACCATCTTAATTTATCGTTTGCTGTAGCAATCGGATAAGAACATCTAAAAATTTTTACAGCGGCGGGTTTTACCACCTCGTAGATGTCGGCGACATAATGAGTAAGTCGTTTATCTTTAGGACATGTAAATACTCACACATTCAAATTGTCCACGATTTCAATTCTTGCCGCTATACAGGATACCTTTAAAATCTAAAGGGTGGTTAAATTTTAAAGGCCGATGCCATATCTTGCCACCATTCTGACCATTGATGACGTTTGGAATAGTCAAAAGGCTTTAGTTCTTGAGTCAATTGCACATTGTAAGAGTGTAAATGCAAGTCTTTATGCATAATGTTCATCAACGACGAGCGTGAGGGGTGCAATTGTTGGGCACGACGACGAGTTGAGGTGGAAGCGTCTTCAGCCACACTACCGCGAAAAGCAGAAATATTTTCTGTAGTACGAGCTGTACGAGCTTGCACTGTTGTTTTCACATCTCCTACAGGCCCGGTTTGCTCAAATTTTTGCACGATTTTTCCGATTGTACGCACATTTGGACAAATCAATCGACCGAAAAAATCACAAAGTGCACGATATGCATTTTCATAATAAGCCTGAATAACTTTAACGCGTTGCTCGCTTGTGTATCTTTCCATGGTTTAAATTGAAATAGTCTGAAAATGAGAAATATTAAATGAAATGCAGAAAAACACTTGACGTTAAGGTGTGGTTTATGTGCAACATTGGCCCTTAAAATTTAACCACCCTTAGCTCTAATAAACAATCGCTAGCTAAGCGCAATCTATTCCTACCTTAGGTGAATCGGTCTAAATTCACTGTGCGACAGCCACAATCGGTTTGGGATGAAACCACCGGGGAAAGTTATATCGGTCAAAAAAAGGTCATACGTGTCCCAGCGTTTCGTTGGGTCTCATCTAGGAATCGAGATATATCGATTTGAAGTTAGTAAGTATCGTATAGGGGAATTTGTCACGTTTTTGGCTCTTTTGCATCGATTTTCATGATTTATGTCTCATTTTGGTCATAGGTTATGTGACTTTACGTGAAAGTAATAGGACTTGACACTTTTTACCGTTTTGGATTTTTTATGAATTAAAAAAAAAAAAATTTAATTTTTAGGCAAAAATAATTTTTTTTTTCATACATTTATTTATAATTGCGAAACTGTTGCTTAAGTAGGAAAACGGTTTAAGAACAGATTAGAGGAATTGTAATTCTTAATTTTTCTAAATTTGTTTCAGCTAAATCGGACGAGTGGTTCTCGAGTTATGTCAAACAAAAGAGCCTAAAACGTGACAAATTCCCCTATACGATACTTACTAACTTCAAATCGATATATCTCGATTCCTAGATGAGACCCAGCGAAACGCTGGAACACGTATGACTTTTTTTTACCAATATAACTTTCCCCGGTGG
Source organism: Hydrotaea diabolus (assembly GCA_963513945.1). Taxonomy (NCBI): domain Eukaryota; kingdom Metazoa; phylum Arthropoda; class Insecta; order Diptera; family Muscidae; genus Hydrotaea; species Hydrotaea diabolus. The sequence continues at coordinate 210,974,828 of OY740717.1, forward strand.
TTTCATTCCAAACCGATCACTGACCCTTACCATTTGTCGCAGAGTGATTTTATAAAGCACCAACAAAATATTTTCCTCTTTATAGTTCAGACAAAGTCTTAGAATCCTGTGACTAACAGAGTACGAGTAGAGTAGCTGATAGTCATCCTCGACCGATTTATACTATTTTTTTAGTTGTTTGTTTATGACGGATTCAATTCAAAAGACGTCAACTACATGGAAGTTCAAACTTTGCGTAGAGGACGTTGTTTTGACAACATTTAAGGAGGTATAATAAACAGCTCCGGTTTATCCTTCTATACCACCAATTCCAATTTTGCTGACTCTGTTCCAAGTTTTGGCGCAATGTAAATATCTGATCAGTTGCACATTTATCAGGTCCAAAGGTACAATGATACGGGCCAAAGACTTTGATATAAAGCTGCGATCTTTCATAATACACTTAAGAGAATCTTGTAAACCATTTGGAAATAAACGTAAGCTAAAATTGCATTTTCTTAACCAAATTAGGTAGAAGATTACTATATTCCCATCAGTCTAGACCTACGCCTTCATCTTTGATTTATAATGGGTCCTCTCATTCCCATTTCCTAAATTGGTAGAACAGAAAATTTTCAGGCGACTCTTGAGAGAAAAAACTCATCTATTTATATTATCATTACACTTTTTTTTTTACAGGAGATCTCACAAATATTCGGGGTCGTATTGTGATGTACAAATTTTTGACAGCTGTTTCGGACATCATTTTTACTTTAAAACATCTCAATATCATTACACTCGCGCAATTCCGTGTATTCGTCAATAGCGTCCTTTTTAAACCTTTTGAGACATTGATGCGCTCATTAATGTATCATCAAACTCATTAATGTGCCATGGCTTCCATGGGAAACAACGTTGGTACTTCGAACCTGAAAAACATATAATACACACGAAGTATAACTCCCGTTTATCAAATCCTGATCAATTTGATTTCAGGTTTTATGGTAAGGGGACTACTAAGCAGCCTGGGACATGTTTGAGTGTTTAAATATGGTGGAGACTGCTTTTTCGTAGTTGATGTACCTGCCAACTATGGCGTTAAAATCTACAAGAATTTTTTTTATTTCATGGCTAAAACAACAAACATATTGCCTATCTTTTCTCTCGGAGCGAATGTCTTGATGCGGATTGTGAATCTTGAGGCAAGAAAATAATGGATCTGTTTCACTGCGAATTCCCACCTAAATTCAAGCTTTGAGTATAAAATCCGTAAGATATGGAACATTCGATGTCTGCTAAAAAATGTTTGAGGCCTTCAACCTGTTAGGTAGAGGCACACCCTAGTAAAGGGCTCAACTACTTTATTTTAGGTGCACATCGGCACACCATCCATGTTCCTTAAAACAAATGCGGGAATCGTCAATATTAAAATGGGTCTGTGTATTCGTTCTTCGATTTTATTGAGGATCGAGGACTCAAAATTTCATATAACGTCTCTATGATGCACTTATGGTACCTTTCGTGATCTCGTGAAACATGTGAGCTTGCTACCCCAACAATTGTTGGGTACAGATGACACCTGATCTCCTTACATATAACTGGTTTTCCAAAAAGGACATGACAAATTCGTATCATTATGTCAACGCACCCTCAAACATTTTTAATGATCTTTCAGTGTCATAATGTTAGTCGAAGTCAACATTTTCATCAGGGTAAAGTTCACTTACGAGCAACGTTTGGAAATTATTAAAAATTTCTACCGAAATTCTGAGTTGGTGGTCGCAATTTTAAGAGCGCTTACTCTAATATGCGTTACAATCGATTTACTGAAAGGCAAATTAGGTGAACGTGTTATCTCGAGAAATGATCCGGTCGAATGGCCACCTCTTACATAAGATTTAACGCCATTGGATTTCTTTTAAGACGAGGTCAGAGACAACATCCAACGCGAAATTGCCAAGGTTTCGGGTGAAATGTGTGCAAGAATGGTGGAAAATTGGGTCCAAAGAATAGATCGCTGTACACGTGCTCGTGGTGGTCATATGACCGAAATCGAATTTCATTCCAAAAATGAATCATTTGCACTACATATACTTATATTATGTGTTTTATTAATATATAAAATTGTTATGTCCTTAATGGAAACCCCTGTACATCCTTTGTTTGATCTGATTGAACGAACTGAACAAATGTATTAATATAGGAAATAGCATAACTGGACTAAAAATCGATCTACTTAAAATATATACAGGGTGCCGCTGACAAGCAACCAAAACTTGAAACACATCATGTGGTCGTTTTTGACCGACCATAACTATTTCATCACGCACTTTATTGCTAAATTTAGTCATCTTGATGAGAAAGTCCATGACATTCTACCACATACATAGGTAGGTTCATATGTAAGTTTAAATATTTCATATACGCATCGTGGCAAATATGATGTTTGTCTCAATGGCATGTCAATTCCGCCATCAATAAATTCACTCGTCCATGTAGAGATTTCCCCCAGTTTTGTGCGCTCTTTTTTTGTTTTTTTTTTATTATAAACTTTTATCCATTAATTATGTCATTATTGAAGCATTTTAAGCTTGAATGCGTTTTAAAAACGCACTCTCGCTCTCACACACACATGTAGGAAAACCTATGTTTTATATCAAAATGTACATCTTGTGGCGTTAAAAGCCGAGCCACTATCATTTGTCCCAGCTGCAGGCGGTGAAAATCGAATTTTGTCCACAAAGAAAAAAGAAAAACTTCAACCTGCAAAATGTTAAACCACAAAATTCAAGATGAATGCATTTTTAATGCTTAATTGTTCATTTATCTTCTTTGTGGGCGGATCGATCGATAGGTGGATGGATGACGGATGAATGGAAGGACGTTGGATTGCTGAATGACTGGTGTCCAGCCAGGTTTGCATTAAGAGAGATTGCGTTTTTATAATTAATTACCTTTCAACAAAATGACAACGGCAAAAAATTAACAATAATACGAGTTTAATGAGCAATAAACAAATACGTGTAAAATAATTGATTGCAAAGGATGATACGATACGTGTGTGGAAAGGCCACCACAAAGGACTATAAACCTTTCAACGTTAATGCTCGTTGCAGACCGTCACTTTTCCTGCAGATTGTTGTATTAAGGAAGATTACGCTGACAGAATGTATTTGACGTAACAGCATTTTTTGTCAGTTTGTCATTCGTACATGCTATAATGAAATATTGAAAAAGGCTATACCTTTTTGATTTTAAAAAACTTTTATTCCCAGATATGTTGAATACACAGCACTTGTTCAACAAAAGGGTATTAACTCAATACTGAGGAATGCTCAAGAGAGGCAGAGAGGCTTTGCTGACACCGTAGAAATATTCCAAAAAACCGAAACGGAAATTTTGTTTTTTTTTGTGACGAAAGAGATAGTAATGGAATTTTTTACAGAGTATCGCTTAGCCCGATAAAATCAACTAATATAAAGCTTAAGTAAATGAGCTTAAGTAAATGAGCTTAAGTAAATGAGCTTAATCAATATTTTCTCATGATTATAAACTTAAATTTATGTTCCAATATTTTCAAGTATAATTTCGAATTATAGGACATACACTACGACAATGGGATTTATAGAGTGTGACGATGGTATCATATAGTCGGTCCCGACCAACTTTGTATTTTAAAACTTTGTATTTCCAAACATTTATAAAGAGAAAAATAATGCGTTAAAATTATTAATACCATTCAAAGTGATTATAACATTTAAAATGATTCTATTGTAAATGCCACAGTGAAGCTCCGGTTGAAGGAACATGTACAAAAATATTTGGGGAAACTTTATGAAGTTTTCGGAACGCACACAATCGTAGCGTGTAGAGTTTGAGTCATAATGTGGCTACAGACCTGCTATAGTTACAAACCTAAGCCAGTAAGATGAACTGCAGGCCACAATTAACACTTAGTCAACTTATTATTATCTACGTCTTATACAATATAGTCCAAATACAAGTTTAATTATTACAAATTTAAAAGTAAGGTTTACAACAGTAGTTCTCATTCGTTTGTGGAGAGCCTGACCTTATAGAGTTCGGTTTTACTTTCAACAATTGCAGCAAGGCTTTCTGAAGAGGGTTGTCACGGACCCGAAATCATGATAAAAGTAGTGTGCAGCCACGAAAATCAATGTCACTTTGCCATTTTGTTAAAAACTTGTATTCTATTTAAATATAGAAGCAAGAGGTCTTGAGCCGGTTTAATCCCTGTTCAATGTGTAATAGCAACAGACCGAAATAAAACAAACGAGCTAAACAAATTTAAAAATAATCACAAAAATTATTTCTTTCTATTGAATTTTTGAGGTTAGATCCAAAGAGCAAATTTTCCCATTATTTACTGGAAATATTAACTCTTCATTTACTGTAGTAACGCATCCTTTCAACCCAATTTTCCATGGCCTTGATTATTTAAGGGCTCCTCGCATAACCGGTTCTCTACAGTACGACAAAAAAATCTCTAATGGTGTCTGATCTGTGAGACGGCCAAATAAAATCGCCAAGGTCTGATAACACGATAACGTGGCGTGCAAACGATCGATTGTGCTGTGGGTTGTATGGCATAGCGCGCTATCCCATTAAAATTAAAGATTTCTAAATCCATGGTTTTAATCTCCGGCAACAAAAAAATGGCCATCGTTAACCGAAATGAAATTTCCACGCCAAGAAAAATGTGGAATACGCAACCGTTTCAAAATCCTTCCCAATTTTTTTTTTCTTATTTAGTTAGCACAGAACAGAGAAGTAAAAGAGCTCCTATCACTGCAGTTGCCGATAATATATGTGACAGCGCATAGAGAAAGGGACCTAAGGGTAAAAAATCAATTTTTTTTCTTTTTTTGATGTGGACAACATCTGAGCATCGAATGAGACCGATCCCATGCCCCAAAAGTGTTCCCTCCCAGAGATATACGCGTTTTATGAAAGTGAAGTCGACGATTCTAAGCGCAAATAGAAAGGGACCAAATCTTTAAAATGGCTCTCCTGAACAAAACTGGTTTTTAACCTTAGGTCCCTTTCTATTTTGCTCGTCATATATGTAAATAATAAACAAAATCTATTCATATTTATGACATGGAAAAAAGTGGTAAGTTACGTGTGTTAGGGGAACGTGTTCACGAAGGCTTTTCAGCCATTGGCCGACCGATCTATACCATGTTGTCCTCTGGCGTATAAAATTCCGTCTTAATTGAGTATTTCTCAGTAGACTGGGCTTTCCCATGTTGGCGAAGTCTCTTCGTAGCTTTTATTCGAAGGCGGATCTCGTGAGCATTAGGGATTCTGTTACTAACTGACAGCAGATCAGCGTTTTGTGATGCGGTTGGGCCAGAATAGTTTGTTGATTTTACGGAGACATTATGCACAGTCATCTGTATTTTTGTTGATATGGACTCAGTTTCTATTCATGTACGTACTACAAACAAAGAGAAGACGTGACTTTACGCGGGAGTTAAAGATGTTTCTTTGTGCCGCTTTGATAGCTGGGAAGAATTCCTAACTTTCTTTAGGTAAAATATGCGGTTTAACTCGGTTTATTCGATTTATATCTTTGTCCGCCCCACCGTCTTTACTAATAGAGATGTGAGTTCGATAACATCCATAACATCCTAGAAATGTGAGTTCGATAACATCTGATATTTCGATGATGTCTATAACTAGTGGGTTTCTGTATGAGCTGGCGATTCTAAGCTAGTTTGTTTTGGCGATGTTTATTTTTAGTCCGACCTGCATGCCATTCTCATGCAGTCAGTTTAAATTTTCTTAGGCACCTTCCAGTGTGTGTGACATTAAGCATAGAGAAAGGGACCTTAGGGTAAAAAAAAAAATCAATTTTCCCTTTTTTTTATGTGGACAACATCGGAGCATCGAATGAGACCGATCCCATGCCCCAAAAGTGTTCCCTCCCAGAGATATGCGCGTTTTATGAAAGTGATGGTACACCAAAGATACACGTATTTAAATCTTTAAAATGGCTCTCCTGAACAAAACTGGTTTTTACCCTGAGGTCCCTTTCTATTTTGCGCGTCACATATGTTGTCTGCATAGTAGAGGTCATGCAACCGTTGGTTCAGGTGCCATTGAATAAATGTGTCCAGACGTTAGATACACAGATGAGACTGCTGTGCTTGCTAAAACAGCCATCTAAATAAAACAAGTACAAGTAGAAGTTTTATACGTCGTCAAGTTAAGCCAGGCCGGAGCTTATATACCCTCCACCGTGACTTCTATACTGAAGTATATACAAATGAGTGCCGTTTTTGAACCCATACAATCGACCATTATTTAAGCCAAAACTAAGATCAAACAAACCAATATAGTCTAACGACTATATCTTTTTCCTAGAGGTATTTAATTATTTTTGAGGTAAATTTGAAGGAATATGTTAAGCATGAAATGTTTAGCTTTTGGGATTGAGGGCTAGTCATTGTTCAAGTTGTAATTCTCGCTTTACGTATCCAAATTCCTTCCCGAGCACATATCCATTTTAGGGATACAAAGCGAGTCAAACCCGAAACGGGTTTCAATCATATCACTTTTTTCTATGAACCGTATCGTCGGCTGTTAGAAAAACATTTTCGAAACTCACCAAAAACCGCAAAATTTCACAGCATACAAATTTATTCATCAAAAGCATTTATTTTACATGAATACTACTTGTAAGCATCTAAGTTATTATTAATAAATGTGTATTATTTAATAAATGTACCTAACTTTTTTTTTTAGGTACATAAATTTGGTCAAATTCCAGTTTTTGTTTTTAATAAAGTTAAATTGCAGCTAAAAACAATGTTCCCTTTTGATTTTGGTACCAACAGCTTAACAATATTTTTAAACCCGAAACATTGGTAAAAACCTGCTCTGAACCACTGAACCTAACCAACTCGAATTCTGAGATGATTTACGGCCCTGGTCCACTTGTATGCTATTCTAACGAATTATTTGCACAAACTTCCTGCTGTACGCAGAAGTAAGTTCATTTTAGCCAAAACTTACAAAACATACATCGACTTTGAAACAAAGTTTGCATTTTTTTCTAAAATAGTGCAAACGATTCATTTCGTTCTAAACTTCCAAGACTTCTAGTGGGAAAGAGCTGCCACTGCCGAAAAATCATATGATTAAAAAAGAAACCACTCTATGGGCCACCCGGTATATGCACACCCTCCAATATTACTTAAAGTATAAGACGCATTTTTGTATCGCTCCAAATGAACCTATGACCAAAGCGGCTAACATGACGCTAAAATTGCTCTGTGGTCTTAAATGTCAAAGTATGCACGAAATGTACCTTTGAAGCCACTGAAAAAAGAGCCAGCAGATCTCCGCACTGTAACACAAATCTTCTTTCTTATCTGCAGATTATAATACACCTGCAAGCAAATTCATCATGTTTTGGTATACGGATGCCATGCCTATACTCGTAGTATATAAAACTTTCTCGTAATGCGAGATGCCAATATGGATTTGGGATCTTATCTTTGAAGCTTCTGTGGTTCGTTCCACATTAAACTTTCGAAATCATTACGTGTAGCTTTACATAGAGACGTCATGAAGCTGCAAATATAAGTACAACAAACAACCATTGAGTTAGGCACCTATCAATACAATTGTGCAGAGCGGAAACAAATTTTCCTAACGATGTCAGCATACAAAGGTCCCTAGTTTAGATCTTGCTGCGAGCCAGTTGCAAAACTCAAGGATATCGGAATCAGTGAATTTATATGCTACCGAAGATTGCGTTTCGTACGCGCTAACAATACGTGGTCTACTACAAATACACTACTTGCCACCAGAACCTATTTTTGGAATTCATTTCATCTCCTTGAGGATTCAATTTCATTTCCAGTGATTTGAAATTAAGTAAATGCCAGAGCAACACCTGTTTCAGTTCTCACTTTGTCCGGAGGCCTTTGTGTTATAAATTTCATTTTCGCAAATCCCCAGCATCTCATCAAACCATCAGCATTCCGTGACAGTCCAAATACAAATTGATTACGTTTTCGTCAAAACATGCGTAATTTTGGATGTGTGCGTGCTGGTGTGTGTGTGTGTGTGTGTGGGTGTCACTATTCCTCCAATGGTCATTTGGTGCATTAAGAAAACAGTGTCCAAAATTGATTATCGTTCGTATCTTATGCGGCATGTGGCACAGCACAACACAACACAGCCGTAGCTGTACTCGTACAACCGGCACCAGGCACATGTGATATGTCCAGAGACACGAACGAAAAAATTATGTGTCTGGTACGAGTATTAGAGTATCAGACAGCGAACATGCCATGTTCCGTGGATGGCGGTCCTGGTAGTCCCTTTATCATATTCGCACTACACATACCCACATGCACTCATTCATATGAAGATGATGTTAACACGCACACATCCATTGCCATTTCCGCATTCGTCCTTTTGTGCGATTGCCAGTAGGAGGTGGCGTTAGAGACTCGGTGTAAGCGTTTGGGTGTGTGTGTCTAAGAGTGTCTGTGGTATCGTTTGCGATTTGATAACGTTTTGCCTGCCTCCTAATGATGGCTTTTTGTGTGGCATTTTTATTTACTTCCACGAATTTGTGTGTGTTTGCAAGTATCGCCGCCCATAACGTTATTTAATGTTATTAAATAATCCTTAATAAATTACAAGCATGCTTAACAATTTCTATGCTTTCATACATTTTCATTATTCCCGGATTCATTCACATATAGTCGTCGGTGGCGAGAAACTTCGCTTGCTGCCGGGCCGGAATTTATTGATAACTGTCATCGTTTAATGATCTTTCATTAGTAATAAATATGAGGACGTATTAAAAGATAAATGCCAAAGTATTTTATATCCTGCCCAAAAACAAAAAAAAACAGGAATCTGCAATTGGAGGATATGTCTCAAAAGGTATTACGTTGCTTCGCAACAAAAGGTATTGTTTATTGCTGTCATTATACTTACTTTTTGATCATAATAGCATGTATAAGCAGCAAATAAACGAGATATCACAATGGGTTTCATAAGGGTTTAACACAATTTTCTTTCGGCAACTAAAGTTATTTTTGTACGCGAAGTCCTCTTATTAAAGAACGAACGATTAACTGGTGGTAGAGATAAGATTTTTTAAGAAATTGCATCTCTGCTCTCTGAAAAGCGAAAATTGGTTGAATATCATTAACTACTTTGGAACGATAGGAAAGTTATGCAAATAAATATACACGTAGTTAAGTTTGGAAAATGGGAAAATTTATAATAACAGGGTTTCAAACCAAACAGAACCAGAAACTGTTTTAAACCGAACCTTACCACTTTTTTTTGACTTTGAAATGAATCGTAAACCAAACCACTGTTAGAAACAAAAAGTCGAACCGAACCAAAAACTGAAAAAAGTGGATAGGTTCACAAAATAAAAAAAAAAAATTAATACATTGAAAGCATTTTTGTTATATGAATACGATCCATCAGCCTAATTCTGAATGACTATTCCCCTGGAATTTGTTCACTTTCTGCTTTTCCCTTATTCTAAACGAACTTCGAAAAGGTAAAATATTCCCCGGGAAAAAATTAGTAATATGAATATCACAAAAAGGGAGAATGTGACACAAATTTTGGGAATAAATCCGCCAACAAATTGCAAAGGAGATGTGCCAAAATATGTAAGAATTTAATATTTTGTTTAGCTCGTTTGTCTTATTTCGGTCTGTTGCTTTTACACATTGAACAGGGATTAACCGGCTCAAGACCTCTTGCTTCTATATTTAAATAGAAAACAAGTTTTTAACAAAATGGCATGTGACATTGATTTTCGTGGCTGCACACTACTTTTATCATTATTTCGGGTCCGTGACAACCCTCTTCAGAAAGCCTTGCTGCAATTGTTGAAAGTAAAACCGAACTCTATATGGCCAGGCTCTCCCCAAACGAATTTAATATTTTTTATTTTTTTTAAAGTTTTCAGAGAATTATCTTAATTTTTTTTTATTATGATAGAAGGATCACGCCACAGCTTCGGAGGCATACCTCTATCCGATGGTCCATAGTCTCAACGAGTTTGGGACACCTTTATATTATTCTTTAGCTCATGAATTGTGCTTGGTTATTGACGCACACTTTTCCTTTTAAATATTCCCAAAAAAGAAGATAGACTGTAATGGTCCTATTGCGGGTCCAAAGGGCCCATGAATAAGTCCGATTCCTAATCTTAGGGTAATCATAAAAATAAATCCATTTAAAATTTAAATGGGCTGTAAAAAACTACAGTTTTTAAAAATTTCTGGTTTTATTGGAAAGATTGAACTTTGCCATTTCATAATGGATCACCATCCGAAGCGTTTTCGCTTCGTCCAAAGGGCTGAAGATTGCTTGGCAGGAGATGAAGAATTTTGCCGAAAAATCGTGTTTTCAGATCAACCTCATTTTCATCTTGGTGGCTTTGCCAATAAGCTAAATTGTCTTATATGAGGTTTAGAGAACCCACAGTGTCTAATAAGATGCCAATGCATCCACAACGAGTCACTGTTTGGTATGAATTTTTGGCTGGCGGCATCATTGGGCCATTTTTCTTTGAAAACGAGCAAGGAGCCGCCGTAACCGTTAACAATGTGCGTTACAGCGTCATGCTCAACGAAGTTTTGGTTCCAAAAATCCATCTGACTATACTAACCATTTTTGGGTTCCAAGTGTCCATGAGTTTGACCCTGATCAAGTTTGAAGCATTCAAAATAATTTTATATTTTAATTCGATGTAAAATATTGGCCTGTGTTTTGCTTGAGTCCCTGGAATCTTAATTGTAAGTGTAGGGTGATCCATTTACAGTTATTTTTTCAGAACAAAAAAAATATAAAAATTCAAATCAAGTGTGGAAAATTTATTGGTAATTTGAAAGGACATTTTATGGCATTTATTTTTTGAAAATAATTTCCCTCAAATGTTGGCAACTGTGTTATGGAAATGAGTTTTCGACCAAAATTTTGTCAAGTGATGAGACCCATTTCTGGCTCAACGGCAAAGTCAATAAACAAAATTGCCGCAATTGGGTTGAAAGGAAGCATGAATAGGTTCAAGAGGTGGCATTATACACAGAGAAACCACGGTTTGGTGCGGTTTATAAGCTGGTGTAATCATCGCTGCATATTTTTTCAAAAATGATGGTCGGAACGTAACCGTGAATGGTGCTCGCTATCGAGCCATGATATCGGACATTTTGCTACCTACAATTGAAGCCCGTAAACTGACGACACATGGTTTCAAAAGTACTGTGCCAATTGCCATACAGCTGCTCAAACAATGGATCTATTGAGAGGCCAATTTGAAGAGCAACTAATTTCAGGTAGACAGGTGAGTTGGCCGCCTAGATCGAGTGATATCACACCTTTAGACATTTTTCTTTGGGGTTACGTAAAGTCCAAACCAGCTACGATTCAGGTTTTGGAAGCCAACATTACGCGTGTCATCACAGCCACACCGGTCGAAATGCTCGAACGAGTCATCTCATATTGGAAACCCTGAGGCGTAGTTGCGTCCAACATTTGAAGGAAATTATATTCAAAAAATAAATGCCATAAAATGTCCTTTCGAAAGAACAATTAAGATTCCACACTTGATTTGAATTTTTATATTTTTTTGTTCTGAAAAAATCAACCTAGATGGATCACATCCTAAAAATAAATTTATATTTTGAACAAAAAACGAAATCTTATTATCCTTGATTATTGGAAATCAATTATCGCCGTTCTGGGGACACTTCATAGATCAAAAACCATTCCCATTTTGGATGTGGAAAGTGCGACTCCCCCGACGATCTCAATTTAAGGCATGGTTCGCCCAAAGATATGTTTAGCAAATATTCTAGGAGTCTATTTTTTCCAGGATTAATTTAAGTTAATTAGACCCATCTGGGTCGACACTCCCAAGTGGTGTTTGACTATATAATATCAGTGGACGGACATCGTCTTACATTTCAACGGAGATTCTGAATATATTATTGACAGATTAAAATAACGTCACATATGAATTTTGTCATGTTTTTGGTAACCATATGTCCATGATTTAATGGGCCGATTTATTGGCCCTAACTTAAGCGAAATTGCAAGAATAATTTTAATTTTGGCTACGTAGAAAATTTTTATTTGATAACCATGTGCCCATGTTTATCAAAAGCGCTTTGTTGCACCCTAGACTATATATATCCAAAAATGGGTCTATATGCTCCGGATGGGTCTAGGGTTGGTTGTTAGTCCGCCGTAGGTGGGTGACCAGTGTCATGTTTTATAAGAAGAAAAGATGTTTTATTAGAAGGAGTAGCCCTTGGTTACAAGGTCTGACTGGAGACTGAATTCTGGAATCATTGGTATTCAGGAGTCACAGCACTTGTTATGGCCTGACTAGTAGATGCGGCCTCTTTGGGAGTACAGTGGTAGCTATGGTTTAAGCGCAAATCACGGAATAAAATTTGTCACTTGACATTTCACCAGAAGGGAAGTTAAGGCCCATAAAGATTATACTTCAAGTTCGTACCCGCGGAATTGACGCTAGCAGTTAAAATATAAAGTGCCCCAGTGTGATAACGTACCATGGTTAAAGCTTTATTAGCCAGAAACATGTAAAATACTCGGTCGCAATGAACGGTGCCAAATATAATTTAGATTGGAAGCAATGTGTTAATTTTAGAGCTAAAAAATTTTTTTCTTTATTTTCATATTTATTAAAATTATAATAAACTAAGTTAAAAGATTTTCTTTAACCGAATTTCTTTCATCAGCATCCATCCATTATCGAAAATAACCTTCTTTTGTCAAAGTGCATAAAGACGATTGTAAAATGCATGTCACTTCCTAAGTAAGCGGCATATGCTTTTGACTGATATCGGTTGAGAGCGATTCTCCTTAGTTTAAATAGTATCTGTTCTTAGTCAAAAAACTTACGACTGCCAAAGTTCATCAAGATCGGATGTAATATGAGGCTTCTAAAACTGAAGACATAAAATCAGCTGAACGTGTGTAGGAGCATATCGAAAGCTGAACCCAATTTTATTTTATTTCAAACTTCAAACTTTACTTCCTCCAGGTCGGATTACAATTTCGCCCTGTTGACTGATTACAATCTTTAAATGGGCAGCAGCTGAACGTAAGGGCAGACTGACATCGTAAAATCGAATCTGCTCATGATTCTGAGTCAATCGCTACACATGAAATTTAATGTGTCTAGCTCAAATATTTTTAGTAGATACAGAAATTTGGCATGGAACTAACCCAGTTCCACAAAAGTGGTGAAGTGTGTAAAAAAATACTTTTTTGCGGCGCATCCTTATAATATGCAAAACGAGTTTATTTATTTTAAAATATAGTATCCATTTTTTCCAAATTAATTTTACACGGTTCTACGCATCCGTCTAACTTAAGAACGCAAACGGCTTTGATTCCTCGCATTATATTGAAGTGTTTGAAACCCCCTAACGTGTGTATGTGTTTGCAACCCCTTTGTTTGCCTTGGTTGCGCCGGATTTGCTAACAAAGTTACGCTTGCAATCAGTGGCACCATCAAAGGAATCATTGATGGAGTCAAGCCACATGATTAACATGACTTTAAGTAACTCACTCACCCACCCGCCCATACACTCAACCAGGCACACAGTCATACATACTTAATGTTCAACAAAAGCTCGATATTTCGCACAGTTTGTAACGATTATAATTTATTTACAAAAGCTCGTTACGGTCGCCATTATGAAGAGTGTTCATGAACTCGCGTTCCTAAGTGCAGGCGTATGTGTGGGTTTGCGAGTGTGTGTGCGTGCGTGTAAGCAACCGTTTGATAGTGTTGGCTGCATTGTATGCATGCGTGTTGGGCGCCTGTTAGTGTGTGAGTATAAATGATTAGGTTTTAAGCTGATTATAAGGCGTACAAAAGTGCATTCAGGCCAATAACACGATGTTGGACACAGCAAAAAGTTCAAGGAGAGATACAGGCGCAGTCATTTACAAATGCCAACGACGCAATACGAGTCGGGCGCAATAATTTGAGCTGAACTGTTGCAAGGACCTTTTTATTATAGATGGGGACTCCATTAAATGTCTATTAAATACATAATTTTGAAGTCTCTCCCCGTAGACTGAAGTAATGCTGTCTATGACAGTAAACTGAAGGCAATTGTGTGACAATTATAATCGGCCGCATGTAGGGTGTTAACTAGGGTTAAGGGACCAAATCGCAAAATAAATTGCAAAATATTTTCGTTTTTGTATTTTTTTCAAAATGTCTTTGCACAAATCGACATGAGCCTTTTTTGCGCAATTGTCAAATTGTGCAGGATTCAACGAGAACAAAACTTTCTTTTGCGGTCAGGTGTTCATGTAATATCGAATGTATGCTGGTGGAAGAAATGCCCAAGGATGCCTTTACCTCACGGTTTGTCATATGACGATCTTGCATTATCAGTTCACGCACGGCATCAGTGTTCTCGGACACAACGGCCGTTTTGGACGACCTTTACGACCATCGTCCTTGAGCGAGCGTCGGGCACGATTGAATTCATCAAACAAGTTTTTCACAGTGCTATAGGATGGTGCTTCATCGCCATACGAAGATTTAAGTTCATCGATGCACTCTTGTCGTGATAATCGACGTCGAAAGTTGTGAAAAATAATCGCACGAAAATGTTCAAGAGTTAATTCCATTTTTTTGCCAAATTGATTTTTTTAAAGTCGCTGTAAAAAACACAAGTGATGGTCGTACGTCAAAACGTTCTGAGTACGTTTATGCTTAAAAATGTCAAATTTTCCAATGAAAATGTCAGATGGCGCCAGAAATATATATAGCAACCTAAGGGTTTATATCATTTGATACGGGTAAAACACAAGTATAACGCATCGAATAAAGGACCGTACATTTGTTTTGATTAAGTCCGTCTCACGAATTTTTAAATCATTAAAATCATGTTCATCTGTGAGGCAGGTTCGTTGGAAAGGAATTTGCACTCAGCTTGAAATGTTGATTTATTTATGGATAACTAATCGCCACGTTAAAAACGATGGAACCCATTAAACCTAAATAAGGAATAAACATACGATTTAAATTGTGAAGAAACCCAACTTTCTATACCTTCCTTGGTTTGACCAAATCCGTTACACTACATTTTAAGTAATAAAAACTATGTCCAACAGTGCGCCTGATTGGCACGACAACTCATTCTGAAATGTTGCTATTGTAACATATTTCCAAAACTATATATGGAATTAAACTAAGTTCATGTTGCCATGCCCCTTTCGGTATCTCTAACTTAAATGTACAACTTCGGGCACTTTAGTTATATTAATTTGTAATAACTTTATTAATAATAATTCGATTTGACGAAACATTAGTGCTTGCGAATTATACGCTCCTTCTGGTGCATCTCACAAAAACGACTTTGTTCCAGAGCAGATTAGGAGCCACATAAATTATAACTTTGGTCATGCTTATCAAGGCTTTGAAGCTCGTTTTAACAGAATGATTGACATAACTTATTCGTGTACCGTCCATGCTAATGCACCATTTCGCCATTTTTGCTAACCTCGTAATAATTTTATTACAATTCATTGAAAACTGTGAAAGATAGTTAATTAGAGAAATAATTACACGAGCTAAAAAAGTGTTGCCTATACTACGCCCTTTTACTACCTCCTACACAAAAGACAATATCCGAGTGCAGATTAAAACACACATAACTTTTTCCTTAATTCAAAAATTTCCTATATTTTTTATTCTGCAATTAGTTTTTTTTAAGGCTTGTACACACATTAGACAAAAAATGGTTGCCACACCTCATTCTAAAAACTTTACGTTAAGGTGTGACTCACAACTAACATCGTACATTATAGTTGGACCATCCTATAGTATATCAAAAAAAATTACTACTCTTCAGTCAATGATGCAGATATGAATATTATTGTTAGATTAACGTAACGACGGCTAAAAACCCTTTAGGTAGACAAGTTTTACTGAAAAGTACTGACTTTGGGCAGAGATATAATAAGTCTGATTGACGGACTGAAACTTGCTTATTTGTTTATCTTACTAAAGTGTTATAAAGTCCAAATGAAATTTCAATGGATAGTCTCACTGAAACTTGCACTTTATTTCACTTTTATTTCATCAAGTCGAAATGAAATGACATCGGATCGACTGACGGAAACTGGTTTATTTGTTGATTTTACTAAAGTATCATAAAGTTCAAATAAAATTAAGTACACCACAAAACTATTTCTTTCGACTTTTGACGTGTTCCATCTCACAATTCGGATGATATTGTATTTTTTGGATTACTTATCGCCACATGAAAATTAAAGGAATACTGAGTGGTACACATAAGACAGAAGGGTTTAGAAAAAAGGTTACGAATAAGTTCCATTGTGGCTCTTGTTGTGTGCGCAGTGGCTCCATCTTGCTGAAACCATAAGTTATTATTATTTTTAACTTGTAGATGCAAACAAATTTTCCACCATAGTCTTTATTTAATGGCTTCTGTTTGACTCTCCTCATTTAAAAAAAAATAGACCTAAAGCTTTATTAACCATAAGACCGCACCAAAGGGTATATCCGGAGGGGTTTATTTGGCGCTAATGTAATACCCTAGGATTTTGACAACTGATTTCTGTTCCTCAAAACGTCAGACTAATAGGCTGTTTCCACTACGGTCGCGTCCACGTCCGCGTCCACGATTTATCGAAAATTTTTAATGGTGTTTCCATTGTGTTTTGCGTCCACGTTTGCGTTCAAACAGCTGTTTGTGTTTATTTATTTATTTTTTTGCGGTGCGAAACATTTTAATATTTTTGTTTTGTGACATTATCATGGAGTTAAATGATATTATTTTGCTAACCGCAGTGGAAAATGAGGATCAAATGGTATTGCGCCTAATGGAAATGTGAAGTAGCAGCAGCGCTTTGTGTTTATGCTGATAAACAGCTGTTTTAATAGGGATGTGCAATTTGCGGTGTTGCCATTTATAGGTATGGGTGGGTTTCGATTGCAAAAATAATCGAATTTATAGTATACGCGACTTATCGAAAAGCGCGTCCAATATGAACGCAAATTTTTTCCATACCTAACTGCCTATGTTATTTGTATAGGCTTTAACGCGCGTTCATTGATTTTTGGACGCGGACGTGGACGCGACCGTAGTGGAAACAGCCTATAAATTCCTAATCATGTTGTTACTAGATACTGTTCTGACAACAAAATAATGGCGATAATTTCATTTTCTTGCCAAAAGAATAATAAAATTCAACAATTTTAACGCCTTGCTGTACATCATATGTAGCCATAATACAACTCTATACAAAAATATATGACCTGCAAAAGAGAAATAAAAGTATATACAAACATGTTTTGAATATGTTCAAACCTTTAGTCTTATTTAAGCCACCCTGTATACCAATTATTTTTTGCTCAATCAAACCTAATTAAGGAACAAGCATATGATTTAAATCGTGAAGGAAACTAACTTTCTATACCACCCTCTTACTTTCTATAACTAACTGATGATAATCAAATTCTAATGCATACCGACCTCCATACCCCACCCCACCACTAACATCGCCACCACTGCCACCTTCACCTATTGCGGTGGCCATACTTCTAATGACATTGTCCTGTGCCGAAAACGATAAGTGTTTGTAATTATAGATTAATGACCATAATACAAATTTATGAATGGGCGAAAACCACGACCGGCAACTTCAGTTGCAATCGTTGTGGGCCACCGCCGCCATCCGTAAATATAATTAACATGCAAAATTATTGCATAAACAAAGTGTTGCAGCGATTAAATTATATTCCTTGCCCCCACTCAATCGAGGGCAAATAAATGAGTACTTAATTATACACTCTATTGTTTTTGCAGTAGTAAAAACGAGCCGAGTTGACCGAAAGTAGTTAAAATGTAATTAAATTTTAATAGATTTCGTTGATTTCATTTGAAATTGAAACGTTAACAAAAAATGTCTTCTCACGCCATAAAGGAAGGAGCGCGAGTTGTCCGTCACGGTTCACCGCTTCTTTGGGATATTTAACGTTTACATCGGCTCCCTCAATAGATGAGTAATCGATGAAGAAATACTGTTCTGCTTTGCGATTCACCGGAAATGTAATTAGTTCCCGGAGTATGGGGTAACTTTCTTGTACGAGTGTTTTTGTGTGTGTGAGTGTTTCTTAACATTTACATTTTCAAACTTGAGTTTTAACCTGGTCTTTTATGGTTGAGACGATTCGTCGGTTCGGCTTTTGACGCATTCACTCAAGCGTCAAGTGCAGTTTGTATTATTTTAAGGTGGAGTGTGTTGCTTTCAATGGCTTTTCGATATAGCTAGGTTGGTTAGTTGTTGGTTCCCCAAGTGAAAATTAAGAAATCAAAAGTGGCAAATGCCATTTACATGGAAACAGTCTATAAATTTTGAAAATTATTTTGAACTTTTGTGTATGTTCACTCTCATCCATGCTTTCATGTGAACTGAGAGGTGTGTGAACAATTTCGAAGACTTGTAATTTTAGGCATGAATGATTTTTAGAGAAAATTAATTGTAACGAAACAAATTAAAATTTAGTGTAAAAAAATACATTTAGTTTCTTCTTTCTTTATAGCAATGAAGAGGAATATAACGGAAAGTGGGAACTCACGTCAGAAAAATAATAAATTTATAATTGATTTTCAATGGAAATTTTGAAAACTTTTTGTAGTACGCATTTTTAGCAAAGCATATTCTAAGCTGTGAAGTGTAATAATTTCTAGATTCACCTACGGTTGTCAGGTTTTTTACTTATGTTGCTACTGTGTTCAAGTAGCCATAAATAGCTTAATATAATTGCTACATTAGAAATTCTAAATGTTTATACTCTACACCATACTGATACTCTACATCATACATAAAGGTTCAGATCGTAAATATAATCCGATCTCATCGAAATTTTGCAACGTGTGCAGTTTTAGTAATGAACCCTTTCTAATTAGTCGTTACGAAGGTTGATATTTATATTTCGAGTCCGGCAATGAAAACACAACAGCTTATGATTGGAAATGGTTTTATTGTTTTTCAAAATATTCTCCTTTAAGATCAATACACTTTTGCTTGTGCACAAACCAATTTTCGAAGCACTTTTTCCAATCCGATTGAGACACCTGCTGCTTCGGGCGATAAAAAAAAGTTGACCACGCATTTTTCGCTTGATGCTAGGGAATAAGGAGAAGTCATAGGTGCCAAATCAGGGCTGTACGGTAGATGACCCATCAATTCGACATCTTGAGAGGTCAAATAGCTCATCGTTTTAGCTGATGTGTGAGAGCTCGCATTGTCGTGATGCAGAATGATCCGTCTTCTCTTCATATCTTTCCTCATTTCTTGGAACACTGTTGGCAAACAGATGGTTGTATACAACTAAGAATTAACCGCCCTACGTTCCAATTAAGACACTGTGGCAACATTGCCGGTTATACCGTAAAAAAAACGCAATCATTTGCTTGGATGTACTTCTTCCACGAACAACTTTTGTTGGATTTGGCTCGTCTTAAAAGAACCATACGGTCGACTGCTGTTTTGTTTCGGGTTCATATGCATAGATCTATGATTCGTCACCTGTGACAATGTTATACACTGCCTTTGAGCTACCAACATCTCCTTGCACCTATCCATACAAGTCATTTTTTGAGCATTCCTCAAATTATTTGGGATACAACGAGAACAATTTTTTTTACGGCCAAATGAACATGCATTGTCTTATTTATGCTTGTCATACTAATGCCCAAGATGCCTCAATATCATGGTTTGTCCCATGGGGGTTTTGCTTAATCAGTTCACACACAGCAACGATGGTTTCTGGCAAAGTGACCGAAGTTGGAAGTCCTTCACGAAATTCATTCTGGAGCGAACGGCGTCCGAGACTGAACTCTTGTAACCAGCGATTAACAGTGGTTTTTGATGGTGTCGAAAGAAGTTGATTTAAACACTCTTGTCTCTATAACCCACGCCGAAAATCATTGCACGAAAATGTTCACGGGATAATTCCATTTTTTGACTGAGTTGAATTTTTCAACACACAATGTTATGCTAAAAAATGTCAATGTTTCTAATGCAAGTTCCAGTTTGCATCTGAGAACACTAGAATTGCCAGGGCCCGAAATATAAATAGCACCCCTCGTAATCATCAGCAAAAGCATCATTGCCACTGCACATAAGGGCTTATCTAATTTTGTTTTAATTCCTTTAAGAGGGCATTTTGTTTATAAACTCAAAATAAATTTTAATATAATTGAATATACTTATATTATCTGCATTAGCATGGTTTTTTACATGCAATGAATTATATTTTTTTATTTGATTACCCGCTTACAAAACCCAACAATCCTCGACAATTAATCAGCAAAACCGATATTTTACATACTATCGTGCGATTTGTTTCGTTATTAAATTTCTCGCTATTTGCAGCATCGATATTTTTAAATATTTTCTAGGTAACTAAAAAAACAACAACAACAAATTAAAAAAAAAACTCCAAATTGATTTAAGTAAACCTTTACTTGGAAGAATATATAAACGAATGGGTCGATAAGACTATTTTGTTATGAAATACACAAGTTTTTATTTCAATAGTGACTGCCCGGTACGAATTGGGTTATTACCCATAAACAATGCATGAATTTCAAATCATCCGCACTTACGATGACTCAAATGGATACCGAGGACTCCGGTGCTCTGGACTTTCTAGGTATCAATATTTAAGCGGCGAATAATCCATTGAAGCCTTTTGGCTTCCCAAAACGGTGCTTTCCATTTTTGTAATCTCCTCAACATCTACGCACCTCTTTTCGACCAAACAATTTAAAATAAAGGCTGCTTTGCAGTATTGCAACTTTTGTCAGGCTATTGTCTTTTGTCCCAAATTTATTAAATTACATAACCCAATTATTACAATTTCTCTAGAACGAAGCCTATTTTTATTGCTAGCCATAAATTGATGCTCGCCCACATTTGTTTAAGGGACAATATTCTCACAAGTGAAGAAATTGAAACTTCATAAATAAAAATTTGCCATGTAATAAATTTCCTTTTAAGAATTATTTTTGGACTTTGTCTATAATTGATTACAGAGTTGATAAATGTACACTCACTCACCCAAACGTACATACTCGCCGAGCACAAAAGACGACAAAGGCAAAGAGGAAAATCCAAAGAAAACCTTTAAAAGGATACTTTTCTAGTTAAAGGAGTTCCGCGTTGTTGCTGCGGGATTGTTAGTTTTTTCTTTGCAAACATTTCTTTACTACTTTTCCCGGCGATGTGGTGGTGAAAAGAACATAAATTACATTTTAGAGTTTAGTGCCAGTGGCACTTGTCCAGTTGAGGATAGCACGAAAATGTAGAAGTGCATGGCAACGTCTCCTTGAAAGAGTGAGAGTGAGGGGCCAAACCCCAAACTATTGCACAGGAAAGCATCCCAAAAAAACGAAGCACGAAGGACTTCAGATGTTTCCAAACTTAAATAGAAAAATACAATGGCATGGTGCGCGTTTATCTGGAGTGGCAGTTGTAGTACTCGTCGGTTTTTTATTCCATTTTCAGCTTTTGGCAACATTTGGGCTATTGTTTGCTTTGCCGTATGAGAAGAAGAAAAAAAACTGAGATGACCAGAACGTGGACAAAAGGATATTTTAGCAACGAAAAGCATACGACATGTACTTAATATAGAAGTCCTTTCTGCCTGATATTTGCTAATGTCCGTCCGTCCCTCAGTCCATCTGCCTGTTTGCGTGTTTGTTTGGTTATTTGTCCAACCTAACATGAGAAGTCCATTTTGGTAAAGAATTTATACTATGAGCAAACACAACGTGTAAACAATGCATTATTGCAATGTCCTGGCATTTGCAACAGAGCATCCTGCGAATCATGTTGCACATAATAAGATTGTGTATTTTAAGAAGAGGGAGATTTAATTTGAAACAAGGACCTTTTCGGTTTGAGTACGGAGCACCACTGGCTTAGAGGCAACATGTTGTTGCTCTTAATCATCTTTTCCTGGGACTTTGCTTAACTTTAAACATTTCTGTATTGTTCGGACATTTGTTTAAGTTGTTGATATTAAATTGAATTTAGTTTTTAAGCTCTTTCACCCTAGCTCTTTGCATTATTTTTTCAATACAATTATGTTAGGGTTTTTATTTCTCTGTGCACCTTTCGAGTTATTTTCTAGTTTAATCCATGTTAATAGTTATACTCTATATGCGGTCAAGTAAGCTGTTCGAAGTATTTGTTGGCAATCGACAGAGTAAAGAGTGACATAAAAGCTAAGTATCTCTTTCAAGTGGCACGATTTCCTAGTTTCTTTTCTAGAAGGTGGTGTCAGCATAATGACTGCCAGGATTATCTTAAGGCTGGCGGGTGAAACCTTTGACATTGAAGGTTAATTATGAAATGGTAGTTTGGTCCTTTCCCATTCGATTCGATTAGATCAAGGTTGGTTAAATATTTCGTCATTCAAATCTTTTATATGTAAAAATTGTCGTTTCAAGCACGAGTGTCGCAAACCTAATTTGGTTATAAAATCAAGCAACGGGGTCTTCATAGTTCTGGCATGTGACGTTGTACGAGTTTGGATAACTCGTAGTTTGGATAACTGTCTCCAGCAATGTCAATGGTACAAAGGTCAACGGTGGATTTCAATTCATGAATCTAAGCTGGGTTATAACACCAACGAATTGTGTTATAACACCAATTATAACATAAAGAAACGACATTAAATCAGAGCAAATGTACTACCATCACTTCGTTAGAAACGACGTTAAATCAGAGCAAATGTACCACCATCACTTCGCTATTAAAGCGCAAAACGAAAACTAAGTAAAATGACCCATTTTTCCATGCCCCTTTGGCTAATGCGTACGACCGTAATCTCAGCCAAAACTTCTTAGTAATCTATTAATCGGTTCGTTGTAAAATTTGCCAGATTTTGTCTATTATTGACGTATTGACCGAACCTGGCGTTGTCTGGCCTACAGGGCCGAAAGGTCCAGCATCTATTACCTTTTTCAGGTCTAAAGACAGGCGAAGTCGATTATAGGATACCCCAAACCACTATGTTATTCAAGGGATTAAGCGCCTCTGTGAAAGCTTGTACAATGTACACATAGAAACAGATTTGCTGCCACAACCGAATTTTTTGTCATCCGAATATTGGTGGTTACACGTACTAACCAATAAAATATTAAAGGGTTTATACAACAGCCAACTAAACAGGATTTTGTCACTACAAAGAACTAATCTGTTGTCACCACCAATTATTGGTACCAAAGTAACAGGTACGTCACAATTGGTTGGTTGCCATAACCGCCAGTTGTTGCAACCAAAAGTTAAACTGAATTCGGTTAGTATAACTGTGTTATTGGCTGTGAACACTGTGATATTGTTGTATCAACCATCGTATTATATTTCAAAGCATGGTACCATCAATATTGGTTATTAAAACATAAATTCGGATTATTCAACCGAATTTTTGTAATTCGGACCAATTTCCAACAATTTTTTTCTCTGAGTGTAGACTTCTTCCCATTATCATCTTTGGAGTTTTTCTGAATGGATGAAGAATAGGTCGGAATAGAATCGGTTCTTCTTGTACAAGTTACCATGTCCGTGATGCAGAAGTCCATACGAAGCAGTACCTAATAATTTTGCTGTTAATTGACCCACTGATTGCAGGGAGAATAACATGGAGAATTAGATCCTCAGACATGTTGTCCATATAAGGAACAAAATACCCGAAGAAGAGCTATCTGCCGCGTACAATATGGTAAGATAACTATTCCTTTTCTTCCTTTCCCATCCTACTTATATATGTGGGACTATTTAAAAACTTGGACCGCTATGACGATTTTCACCAGGTATGGGTGTTGGTCGCTCGAAAAGATTTAACATTTAACAGAAATCGACTGTCATATTAGGCAACTTAACTCCAGGTATCAAAATCGGGAAGCAACTTTGTGGCTGTACGAAAATATGGACATTTATGGTCCAGTTTCAACAGATTTGATAATTGGTCGCTCATAATTTACCATGCAAAATGCTAGCGTTATGGGGTTCGATTTGTGGCTGACCTCCGGACCGGATGCCGGACCTCCAATCAAGAATGACCTTTGTGTGTGAGCTATTCGAAAACATATAACAATATGGTCCATTTTTACCAGACATGGATGTTGGCTACTCGTTACGCTCTGTGCAAGAATGTCGTCGTATCTTAGACCCTATAAAGTAAATTTTCTAAATCATCATAAAAAATTTAGACGGTCTAGCCATATTCGCCCATCTCTGTGTCAGAAGATGGACGAACTAGGACCCTGAAACTTTGCCCGCTGGTTACTTAAAGTCCTGATCTTTTCGGCGAGATCGATCCAGGGGCAAACTAGTTTCCATTTAAAAGAAAAATTACCTCTGAAAAAAGGACAGTATTTATAGTATTTATTCAATGGTACAGGTGAACACTATTCGTTCTGACGTTATGTTTTGATAGATTATAGATAGATATAGATTTTAGTTGAGAATCTTATCTTTTGTATTACTTATAATTGACGCTGTGGTCTAAAAATAAACCGCTCTCGACAAATGTTTGCAAATTTTGGACTATCGAGGAACGAACCAAGTTGAAGTTAAATAAAATGAACAACTATGGGTTGACCGGACCAAAGCACAAATAAAGATTAAAGGGGGTCAATAGGAAAACATTATCTAGGATGTGTTTTCCACATGCATGTGCTACGTTGCATACCACAAATATGGTCAAAATATGATCAGTCCATGAGATTTGGACTTTCCAAGTTCAGGATACAAGGACAGCTTTACACATCATTAATTTAATCAGAAAAGTTAACATAAATCAATGAAATTTTAAGTTTAATGAAAGTATTATAGTAATAGATTTACATTGAACTGATGTTAAGTTTTTCTGGCAGAGGCAGACAGTTTTGGAAATTCAACAAATTTAATAAGTGACATTGATTAGTATGTACAGGGTGAAACGCGGAAGTTGCTTATTTGGGAATAAAATTAAAAAAATTATGAACCTTAGAAAAGTTTATTTTATATTTTAATTATATTACTTAATTAATTATATTATTAAGTAAGGTAATTTTTAAATTAAACTGTTTTAAATAGTGTATCTGGCAAATGTCGGCCTTTAGCTATCCACACAATGCTGCAAATATTTTCAGAAGTTTTCATGAACTCTAACAAGCATGTCGATTGGTATTCTGCCAATTTCAGCCTCAATATTGTTAATTTGGTCTTTCAAGGTGTTGGGACGGTTTTATACACCTTCGACATAACGTAACCCCAAAGGAAAAAAAAATGCATGGGGCTAAGTCTGGTGAGCGTGCCGTCCAGTTCGCATCACCCCTCGAAGAAATAAGCCGCCCAGGAAACATTTGCATCAAACAATTCATGGTAACCCTCGCTGTGTGTGCATTGGCACCATCCTGTTAAAACCATGTACCCTCTAATTGCATTGCCTCAAGAGCCGGCTGAAAAAAGCCTGGAAATGCCAAGAGCAAGTGATTGCTACCGAGCAGAGCGTTTCGGAGATTGCAGTCCTGCAGCTCTAACTCTCTCGATGTTTTGTGGTGTTGTAATCCTTCTCTCAGGTTCCCTTCGTACACATTCCCTGCTGTTCTCAATGAAGTTACCCAATTTACAATTAACTGCCGTCCATGAACACGTTGCACTGCAATGATCGAGTGCTCATTTGAAAAATACTCTTCAACACAAAAGAACCTCTCCTCACGTGTCCAATGCATGATGGCAACTGAAAGGCAGTCGACTGCAAAACTCCCATCAGCCACTATAAGCCACGTATACTCTCCACTCTTTTCGACCAACAGTGCCGCCACAGCTTACAGTGCCAAAAAGCAACTTACTTTTAGAAATTTTCTGTATAAACCTTCAGAAATGGCTCGGCGGCGGGAGATTTTGGTTTTAAAGAGATTTAGTAAATTTTGTATTTTCTACGACATCAATACATAAATTACAGGATCGCTGTTCTGTTCAGACTTATGTATTTTCCTCCAACACTCCTCACATGAAAAATATGACAATAATATGTATTAAATATTTAAAAAAAAAATTCTTTAAACATTTTTTCTCCATTTCTGATGTAGGGGCAACCACAGATCGCATTGTTTATCTCACCTTACCAACCAACATCAGGTTTCAGGTTTATTGCCCTTTGAACTATTTGCAATTCAGACCACTTCTGCCACTACTCTGCCGCTGCCACTACCACTACAATTACACAGTTACAGCTACGGCAGGAGCATTGCAGCCGCAATAAACTTCCTTGCGCTATACTGAGTTTGTTGTACTTGTTTTAAAGCTCCTTTTTTACTTCTTTCATTTAGCGCTCTTGGCATAAATTAAATCAAATTACACAAAACACTCTAAGAGTAAAAATGCATGGAAGCGATGAAAGAAAAAATCCAATAGAAAAAAAGCAGCAAGGACTCAACACAATACACACACACACATATAAATACACAGGAGCACTACCTGTTAAAAGCTTATTTAACAACAAAAGTCAGCATCCATGTTGCCAACACATATACTCTCATTTTTATATTTATATGTATGTATGGGTGCGTAAATGTTTAGGTTCTTTTCACTACACTTACAATGATGACTTTAGATGTAAGCGTGTGTCTGTGTTGGTTTTGTTCTCGCATTGTTTTTGTTGTTTTTATTAGTTTTAAATATGACTCCTCGCTTTTTTTATTACTTTCTATGCGCACCGCCCTCAGTCACCTTTGACTCCAGAGGCTCCTTCATTTTAGTTTTTTATGGTTGTCATGCTTACCGTAAAATACATTAAACAAAATAGTGTGCGGGTATGTGTGTGGGTGTGCCACTTTCAAATACGTTACAGGTAAATGACATTGTCACTCTACTACAGCTGCCACTACAACTACTCCGGCTCATCCTGTTGCCAACTATACCGCCATTAGCATGTGAAGTGCGGAGAGGAGCTAGCGTTGGGTGACAACCATCTGTGGCATTAATGCGGTTGTTCTGGTTACTTATTTATCCCGTAAGATATGCTCGTGTTGCTGGCAGATACACTCACACATGCATAGGATTCTCAGCGACAGAAGTGGAATTGTGAGGCCTTAATAAAAGTGGCAAACAAATAGATTTCCATGATGTTTGGCGAAAATTTTAGTTGGTAGTAAATAGTCTTCAAGGAGGCCTTAACACTGGGTAGAGGGTCGTTTGTAGTTTAGTTTGGAATTGATTCCCGAACTGGTTTAGTTCTGTTTTAGTTCTGCACATTAACCTGGAGAATATTGTACGTTTATGGTGGTAAAAAAACAACCATAACAATTTCATTCATGTCTGCAGCTTTAACCAAAAAATGGCTTATGACAAACACAACCCACTATAGTTACCCAAAATACGGAGTGCCTGTAGCACTACTGACCACACTTCCTCAGAGATAGCGCTACTGTAAAAAAAGCATGCCCGCGGACAAGCAGGTGTTATATAAGCAGCAGTAAGATTATAAATTAATATTCCAAATTTCTTTCTTTTTCCAAGCATTGCCATAAATTGTTCGCAAATCTCCAACAAAAATATGAAAAGCACGATTCATTACCAGGGAAACTATATCTCATTAGCATCAGCAAGAGCTCTAAGCAAAGAGTAATGACTCACTTATAATGGCATGAACAAGAAGTCATCTCTAGTTAACTTTTATGTGATAAAAAATTGTCAGCTCTCGCCCTCAATCAACTTGAATTTTATACACTCAATTAATAGGTGGACGATCTATTAAATTGTCCATGCCGTTTGCAACATCTTGGAATTTTGGTCTGGTACCTTATAAAGTAAAGCAAATATATTCTTGGTCATCGTAACATTATACAACAATCTAGACATGTACGATGGTTTAAGGTCAGAAGCTTAGGATTGTAATGGGCAAAATGGGCCAAGGGGACAAACGTTTTCCTTTATGGGACTAAAGGTTACTCCGATGAGAGAACACTATTTTGAGTATTTGCTTAGCAAAGAATAATTTTTTGTGGATGGACAATACTGAAAATGGGTTATGTTAGTTGGCACGCATTAAATACTTCCAAAAAGGGCATAGTTGCTGGACATTTTGGCTCATGTGGCCCAGAAAGTGTCCCGCATTGTCAAAACGGGCGATAAATAGTCAATATGGAGATATGGGTGCTCAAATTAAGGCGAACTTTGGGCCAAGGGGACAAACGTTTTCCTTTATGGGACAAAAGGTAACTCCGATAAGAGAACACTATTTTGAGTATTTGCTTAGCAAAGAATAATTTTTTGTAGATGGACACGCATTAAATACTTCCAAAAAGGGCATAGTTGTGGCCCAGAAAGCGTCCCGCATTGTCAAAACGGGCGATAAATAGTCAGAATGGAGATATGGGTACCCAAATTAAAGCGAACTTTGCTGCGAATCTAGTAACAGAGTAATTTTGAAGTTTTGGCTGAGATTAGAGATGGATACTGGAACGACCCAAAAAAGGACTATTTTTAGCGTTTTAGCGTATGTAAAATGTGGGGAAATGTAAGGTGCTGCCTGGCGGAACTTAACTACGTTTTTACTTGTTTTCTATTATTGTATTGTGGGTATAAACAACATATTTATGTCTGGTTTCACGCGAGGATCACTATTACGGCCTGAATCAGGATGCTTCATAGCACTAGGATTTGCGATTACCAACGATCACCCGGATACATATACTGGAGGGAACTAATTAAAAAAAACTGTTGCGCTGACATTACCCACATTTAGGCGAAGGAGACACGGTGGAAGGGGGCAAAATGTCCTTAATAAGCTCCTAGGAAAAATAAATAACACATCTTCGTCAAAGGATTGTTTCAATTTTATACCCTCCATCATAGGATAGAGGGTTCATTTACTTTGACATTTTGATCGGAGATCCCGTAATGTATTTTTATTTCAATCTTCGGAAAATTCTACGGAGATCTAGGCAGAACCGTCTGTGGAAAGCAAACTACTGGTCGCACTATTAAAGCTAGGTTCTAGAATTATGCAGAAACATGAGTTGATGAACGGAAATGGTTGAATTGAAAATGGGCCAGATCGGTCAAAAGGTAAACATTTTTGCCACACAAGTATTGAAAAATCACTACATTTGTAGTATTTATTTTAGCGTTTTTATTGCGTTGAACTCACTACCATCAACTTTGACCGATACAAAGTTATATATTTTAAAACTATATCTTTTAGCTACATTACGATGTGACTGTACATGTGGGCGTGGCACCGCCCACACAGCCTGAGCTAAGAAAGAATCACCAATCTCATAAACTATTAGAGGTATGACGATAATATTTGGAAGTATGATATTGGCATGAAACAAAACAAAGACGGACTGGAAAGTGGACAGTGCCATGCCTCCTTTAAAAATTCGAAGTTGTGGCAGAGGTAATGTACCGAGCATTATAAAATTTTAACAGAATTTTATACTTGGTTGTGTTTTGGACTAAACGACGTGGTACCATTATACAAACCTGAGCTTAAAAATATCTTATTTCGAGAACTATTACTGATATGACAATATTCGTTTGTTAAAACGATGTTGGCCTTCCAAGCCTGCGATATATATTTCTGATCTAATAATGAAAATTCGAATATTTATCATCAAAAATTGTTAAATTGTTTTTCAAAGTCTTCTCTGACATGATTTATACACTTTTGCACGCTCAATCCACTCGGATTGAGACACCTCCAAAACATGGTCGTATTTTTCTCGCGACAAAAATCGTTGACCACGCATTTTTTCTTTATGTACGGGAATAAAAAGAAGTCATAGGGTACCAAGTCAGGGCTGTACGGTGGATGACCTATCAATACGACGTTGTGGCTGGTAAAAAGGCAATGGTTTGAGCCGATGTGTGAGAGTTCGTATTATCATGGTGCACAATGATTCGTCTTCTCTTGTTCGTTTTTAAAATTTCTCCGAAGACTTCAGGCAAACAATTGTGGTGTACCACTCAGAATTGACCGTCCTACGTTGCTTAAGCGTAACAGTCGCCACATGACCAGCTTTGCCACGGAACAGGCGACCATTTGCTTCGAAGTGCTTCTTCCACAAACAACTTTCGTTGGATTGTGCTCGTCTTCGGAAACCCACACGGTCGATTGCTGTTTTGTTTCGGGCTCATACGCATAGATCCACGATTCATCACCTGTGACGATCTTATAAACGTCTTATGAAGCACCGCGATCTTACTTTTTCAAAAATTTTTGGCACCAATCGACACGAGCCTTTTTTAGAGCGACTGTCATGACGATCTTGCATTATCAGTGCACGCACGACATCAACGTTCTCTGGCACAACGGCTGTTTTTGGACGACCTTCACGACCTTCATCTTTGAGCGAGCTTCGGCCACGATTGAATTCACTAAATCTGTTTTTCACAGAGCTATAGGATGGTGCCTCATCGCCATACAAAGATTTAAGTTCATCGATGCACTTTTGTCGTGATAATCCCCGTCGAAAGTTGTGAAAAATGATCGCACGAAAATCTTCACTAGTTAATTTCAATTTTTTTCGCCAAATTGATTTTTTCAAATCACTGTAAACAACAAAAATGATGGTCGTACGTCAAAACGTTGTGAGTACGTTTATGCTAAAAATGTCAAACTTTCCAATGGAAATGTCAGATGGCGCCAGCCAACACTTAGTGTTGCCTAGGCCAGAAATAGTTATAGCAACCCATGTATAAATAAACATTCCATGATGGAGAAGAGGCCATTACCTCGCCACCTTAACAAAATTGTAATATTAGACACGAATCCATGATATACTCGTATAAACTTCGGTCTGGCCGAATTTAATTTGTTTCCATGTTTTGTTAGAACTTTTTCTCTTAAACTTTCCGTATACAATAAAAGGTACTTACCTGCAATAAAGTCGTCATGTAAAGCTTCGGGCACAATTAAGCTTTTATTCTTACGCTGCGTATTTTTCAACTTTCGGTAGTTGAAAAAACATTGAAATAAACTTCAAAATCCAGAAATAATTTATGGCAGGAATTTTCTATACCGACAGTGCAATATCATTAACTTTTTGTAAATTTTATATATTTTAGTGGGTTTAAAAATACCGGAGGTTAAGAAAAACTCAGCGTATGAAAAAAAAGCTCAAGTGTGCCTGAATAGTAAATCGTCGGATGGGCAAATTGTAAGTGTGTATAATTTTCATCCTTTTCTTATCCGCAATATAAGCTAAGCATTAAGCATACAAATAAGCCTGACCTGTAAAATTAAAAAAGAGATGCAGATGAAACGAATTAACGTAAGATTATAGAAACGATCATATAATCGTATGTGGCAACAGATATTAAATATATATGGCGATGGATCTGTTTTTATTTAATGTAAAGGGTGCTTAAATTGTAAGGGCCAATGTTGAATGTGAACCACACCTAAACATCTAGTTTTTTTCTGCATTTCATTTGATATTTCTCAATTTCAGACTAACTCAATTTGAACCAAGGAAAGATACACAAGCGAGAATGGTGGCAAGAAATGGCAACAGTGGATGATCAATTTTCGAAGAAAATCATCTTCAATGATGAGGCACATTTTCACCTCAGTGGATTCGTCAATAAGCAGAATTGCCGCATTTGGGCGAATAATAATCCAAGAGTGAATGTCGAAAAAACAATGCACCCTCAACGAGTGACTGTTTGATGCGGTTTATGAGCTGGCGGCATCATCGGGCCGTATTTTTTAAAAAATTAGCCCGCTCAGGCAGTTACTACTGTCAATGGTGTTTGCTATCGTGAGATGATAACGAAATTTTTATGGCCCGAATTGGAAGATATGGATGTGAACGATATGTGGTTTCAACAGGACAGTGCTACTTGCCATACAGCTAACGAAACAATGGCTTGGCAAATTCAATCGCCGTGTTACCGTGATGTGATAATTCGCCACATTAACAGCATAAAACCTCAATTATGCCTCAGCGTCATCGAAAATTTGGTTCATCGGATGGAGGTGTGCCGCCGAGTTTGCGGCTGCCATTTGGTCGATATTTTGTTCCATATTTAATTAAACCATACCAATATTCACATAATAAAAAGTAATGACAATTATTTTCTAAATAACTTATGTTTTATTCAAAATCAACATCGGCCCTTTAAATTAAACCACCCTTTATAAGAGAGACAAGTAACATCACTGAATTAAAGATATAATGCCATCTACATTCAACAGACGGTATCATTTTCAGCCAGTTAGTGAGAAAGGATCATAACATCAATTCAAAACAGTACGATTACCTTTCTAAATTGACTCTGTGGCAAGGCTAACTTTGAAAAGATATTCTTGCCGCCTAAAAAAATAAACCAATAATGTCCTTCGGATGCAAAAGAGTTACTTACTTCCCAAAGTTCATAATTTTCTGTTTTTTAACGAACATTATCAACCTAAAAGGGTCTTTATTATAAAAGAGAATGGTATATTTCATCCTGATGATCCGTTTGGAACTACATCAAAATTCAATAAGTGATCTTAATGCAAGTTATGAGGTATAAAGTTTTCGTGGCTAGATTAGATCATATGGGGATGTATGCTGACTTATTTTCATAAGTTTTTTGTGAGCCAGTGAGATTTTTGATCAAGATTATGTTTATTAAGAGAATTTTGGAGCGGCAGGCTACAAAACTCTAAGAATATTACCAGTGTTGATTATTGGTCGCTGAGAACATACGAACATAACTAAAACTACTTTGATAGTCTTTCGGCGTAGATTGGCAAAATAATCATCTATCTTCCTTTAGTACTTAGTTGCAATACCCGTTAAACATTTTTAATAACAAAATTGCGGACCAAGTAGGAATATCTAAAAATTTTTCAAAGGAGTGTTTTTCACCTCAATAATGCCAGCGACATTAGGGGTCCATCTGGAAGCCATGAAAAAATGCTTATACGCCTCTCAGAACAGAGATAATGCAGTAGGCCTCTTCCAGAGATAATGAAAATTATATGGTGCACAGTTTAATGCCTCCAGAAATGTTTCCCGTTTTCCTTATTGGAATGTTCTGGGAACTAAACGGGCCCTCCTTGTTACTTTTGCGCTTCTGCATTGTGTCATGAACTCATTCACACACACATACACACCATACATATGAACGCAATTGTAGGTGTGTGTACTCGTAAACAGTTATGACTTTATATTGTTGTTCCGTTTCTATGATGGCGTTGCTGCCTTTTTTGGTTTAAAATATATTTTAATTTCACACATAATTAAAACAACATAAAGCGTCATTTTTAAAACATTAAATTTGAAGAAGATTTCTTTCAACATAAAAATGCGTATGAATGTTACTGGATACCAAATGGTATGTGCTGAAGTTTATTTTTCACAAGGGAATTAAGTTAAATTTTTAGTACTGAGTGTTGAAAAAAATTTTAAATTTAAAAAACTTTGTGAACTTAAAAAATTTAAAACATTTGAAAATCTAGGGTGACAGTATACAAAACACTTGAAAACTCTTAGGAATTTAGAATTCTAAATTATAGTGTCGTGAAAAAAGTTTCTAACTGTTGACATTCTTTAAGCTAGACCCACTCTAAAGTATAGCAATCGACCCACAATTACTAGCTAATTCTATTTTTAGATATTCGCATTCCGTCAGCTTTCTGTTTATTAAAAGCTTGTATGCAATGAATACACGATCTTATCTTAATGTTATTGCACTGAAGTATATAATTGGTCCAAGGACGGCCGATATTCAATTTGAAGCAAATGAGCTCAAATTTTGAAATAGTTTCCACACAATTGTTAGCTTCTACCGCTCCGGAAGTCATACGTCGTTACATCAAATCTTAATGATATTTCGCACAGTCTACTTCCGAACTTCGGCGAAACTATGAAGGGAAATGGTATTGTTTTTCTAAATTGTTCTACGTTAATCTCATAAAAAAGTATGACACTACTCAAACGTGTTATGATTTGATGTCGGAGTAATCGATGGAAAACACTGCTGAAGAGGATTTTCGCCTATTTCAGAAAAAGCTGTACAGTCTGCCTTGCAGCCATAACCATTAAAAACGAAACAACAATCGTCAAGAATAAAAATTATTAAAGTTCAGATTATATTTACGTATGCTTGGACTGATCATCATGACATTATAGCTTGTGAATGTCAACCCGGTCAATGTTGCTATATATATTTCTGGCCCAGGCAAAACTAAGTGTTGCCTGGCGCCATCTAACATTTCCATTGGAAAGTTTGACATTTTTTAGCATAAACGTACTCAGAACGTTTATACTTGAAAAAATCAATTTGCAAAAAAATGGAATTAACTCGTAAACATTTTCGTGCGATCATTTCTCACAACTTTTGACGTGGATTTTCACAACAAGAGTGCATCGATGAACTTAAATCTTTGTATATCGATGGTGCTTCATAACATAACTCCTATAACACTGTGAGAAACTGGTTTAATGAATTCAATCATGGCCGACGCTCGCTCAAAGACGAAGGTTGTCAAAAAACTGCCGTTGTGCCAGAGAACTTTGATGCCGTGCGTGAACTGATAATGCAAGATCGTCATGTGACATACCGTGAGATAGAGGCATCCTTGGGCATTTTTTCCAACGGCATACATTCGTTATTGCATGAGCACCTGTCAGTAAAAAAGGATTGTTCTCGTTGGATCCCGCACAATTTGACAATCGTTCAAAAAAAGGCTCGTGTCGATAGTTGCAAAATTTTTTTAAAAATACGATCGCGGTGCTTCAAAAGTCGTTTATAAGATCGTCACAGGTGACGAATCATGGATCTAAGCGTATTAGCCCGAAACAAAGCAGCAATCGACCGTGTAAGTCTTCGAAGACGAGAGAAATCCAACAAAAGTTGTACGTGGAAGAAGCCATTCGAAATGGTCGCCTTTTTCTTCGGCAAAACTGGTATGTGGCGACTGTTCCGCTTGAGCAACGTATGACGGTCAATTCTGATGGGTCACCACAATTTTTTTGCCTGAAGTCCTCGGAGTAATTCGAAAAACGAACAAGAGAAGACGAATCATATTGCACCATGACAATGCGAGCTCACAAACATCGCCTTAAACCAGCGCCTTTTTGACCGGCCAAAACGTCGAATTGATGGGTCATCCGACGTACAGTCCTGACTTGGCCCCCAATGACTTCTTTTTTCTCCCGCACATGAAGAAAAAAATGAGTGCTCAACGATTTTCGTCGCCAGAAGATGCTGTTGAAGCGTTCAAAAACTATGTTTTGGAGGTGCCTCATTCGGAGTGGAAAAAGTGCTTCGACAATTGGTTTGAGCGCATGCAAATGTGTATAAATCATGCTGGAGAATACTTTGAAAAACAATAAATCCATTTTTGATGATATATATTTGCATTTTCATTATTAGGCCAGAAATATATAGCATATCATAAGTAAAATATATTTATAAAAGTTAGTTGGGCATTTTATTATAAAAAAAATTCCCTCGAGTGCTCATGGCAACTTGTACCAACTGATTTAAGTTCTTTGCCCAAAAAATCATTGGGTAAGGAATGTCATTACCTCGAAACTTAAGTCAACGTAAGACCACACGCAAAAGTTGTATGTTCCATATTAATATTAATCGAATGATTAAAACTTCCTGCATCAGTGGTTGTATCAATGACCCATTCAATTTTAATGCCCTGCTCCTTATGCAAAGTGCTTAACGTGGATACTGCAAACCAATATTAACATCATCATTTTGACAGTTTGCCTTAATACTTCAAACCACTACCACTTCAACGCGCTGTTCACATATTAAAGAGAAAGTGTTAAGACTTTTACATGAAATCCGGCAGGATTTCTTGTGGGTCCACTCCAAATACGGACGTACGAGAGAAATGTACGACAAGAGCAAAAGAAAAACAAAATAATAATCATAAAAGTCAGTATAATGAACATGTTTATCTCAAATATGATGTCATAAAAATACACATAAAAATATACATTTTATATGCATATTAAGCCTGTTCGCCTCCGCACAAACCCCTCCGCAACTCCCGAGAGGTGGCATGCAGTTAAAAGAAAGAGACAGCACGATTGAGGCCATCATAATAACCATATGTATCCGCTAACAGCACATCCTTAAAGATAACAGAGCAACACTTTATGGATGTCCTGTTTCGAGAGAGCGAGAGAGTGGCACTCCATCTCCCACACCCAGAAGCCGGGGACCAACAACGTCAATGACATCCACAAACACAAACATATACACATGGACAACATCAAGCTAACAGAAGAAGAAGCAAAAACGAAACGAAAAACGCCAAAAACGAAAGGCATAAGAACAGAAAGAAACGAGAAAGTTAAATAACTTTTAATGTCCTTTAATGAAAAAGATGAGGCAGACATTATATTTATTTTGCGGACCATTTAATACAACACATTGGACGACGTCGTCATCGTCTTCGTCTGCTGATGTGTGATGCCGGCTGCTGAGATGAAGCCAAAAACAAACAAAGGCAATGTCCTTTATGCATATGGCCAGCAAGTGAAACGATGGCAACAAACCATTACCACCACATCTACGCCGTACAGGACATGCATGAGTGTGAAAGCTGTAAAAACCAGCTATAAAACTATCGAAGGCCGAAAGGCGCTGTATGTGCGACTATGTGAAAGTTACAGTTATTAACAGTTTTCGAAAACCATACCATGAACGGACGGACGGACAGACAGACGAACGTAAAATGTGTTCATGCAATTAAGGACATTTGTTGCTTCTGCTAAAGAACAAAATCCCATAAAATCCCCCAGTGAGTGCCAAAGACTTTGTTAAGACAAAGAAAGGAAATCCGTTCTGAGACCTCCACATCACAGACTGGTTGGGCCATATGCGCCCCTCAAATGAACCGTAGAAGATTGTAAATGCAATAAAATGTTAACCATATGTAAATTTTATTGAAATAATGATTTTACCCCCATTTGTTTGTTTTTCCATTGCCGTAAGGACATCTGC
Organism: Hydrotaea diabolus; assembly: GCA_963513945.1. Taxonomy (NCBI): domain Eukaryota; kingdom Metazoa; phylum Arthropoda; class Insecta; order Diptera; family Muscidae; genus Hydrotaea; species Hydrotaea diabolus. Next base: position 211,011,878 of record OY740717.1, read on the forward strand.
TGTAAACGAAAGAAGTTCTTTAAGAAATATCATTTTGTCCACAAAGTCAAATAAAAAGGGAAGTCTTAAACAAACACAATTTTGAACATCTCAGCCGAAGTTTCAACCGGGCAAAACTTTATGTTTTAAGGACCTTATCGTCCGTTCAGTCAGTGAGCTCGATTTGCTTGCTACCATAAGGATAACAGGCACAATAACACTCATAGCAGTTGTCGTTTAAAAGTTGTTCCACAAATGACATCAAAGCAACAAAGTCCTGTTGAGCCAGTGACACCACTTATACTATTTAACTCTGTTGCTGCACAAGTTAATGTCCCAAATAATAGGGACACAGTGAGTGGAAGGTAAGTATGTTGGCGAAGAATTTTTATTTTACACTTAATCAAGGCACACGAGGATATCAAAAGTCCAGGAAACCCAGAATGTTGGGAAAAAGTTTTTATTTTAAACTTAATTTAGGTTCACGATAACATCTAAGGGTCAAGGGAAGAGACATATGTTTGTCATTATTTTTTGTTATAACCGGGATCACAAAGTCTTCTTGTACCCTCAACATAGTGTGAGGGTTTTTATCAGATCGGGCTGATATTTGTAACAACCAAACCCAGCAATAGACCTATTGAAATAAATAATCGACTCAGAGTTATTTTTTAAGTCGACTTATTCTTGTAATGCACTTCAAGAGCACATCTAGATGAAACAGTGGCCGGTCGCTTTTGAATTAGGGAGAAAGCGGTCCATGTTCTGATATGGCCTCCGTTCGAATAGTCTTCCCGATTATGGGTTTAACCCACCTAATAACATATTAAGAGGATAAACATTGCCGAAATCTTGATATAAAAACCAAACACAAATGTTTCTTTCGATATTTGATCTAACAAACCTAACATCGGCAAATTTCATCTTATTGCAACAAAATTTGGTTTGTGGCGTAATTTTGTTTTGCAGGGTGAGCGTTTCTACATTTTAAACTTGAATCGGCTGTAAAAAAGTACTGATAATTTGTTCAAATTTCTGGTTGAATTCGAAGGTTGAACTTTGTCAAATTCAGTCAACAACTGCCTGATACTGGTACAAACTTTTTTAACATGCGAGGGCGTATCAATGATTCCGTGACTTTTCGAATAAAACACAGTTTTTTGCAAAAAAAAAAAAAAAACATAATCTCTTTTTAGCTCAATACACATAGACCTTCGTTACTCTAATTTTTGTATCCATTCAAAAAATATGATTTTTCAAGGTCCATAAAATAGGCAATTGCTTGATCAATAATTTCATCGTTGGAGCTGAATCTCTTTCTTTAGGTTTGGAAATAGGATATAGTCACTGGGGGCTAAATCCGGACAATAAATCGGATGTGGTACCAATTCGTAACCCAATTCATTTTTTGCCATTGAGACTGCACCCGTGCATTATTTTGATGAAAATATGGGGTCGTTTTTGGTAATATGGGGTCGTTTTTCTTTAAATCCTTCTTAAATCGGTCTAATAAGTAGCCATAATATTATCCATTTTTTGTTTTTCCCTTTTGAAGGTAATCGATGTGGATGTTAAGAACTTCTCTTAAATAAGTGAGCTGCACACAATATGATTTTTAGCCACCTAACCGTGGGTTCTACTGAATATCTACTTCGACTGGCTAGCGCATTTTTTTAAGTTTTATATGGCTTAAAGACGTATCTGTTTTTCGTCGACGGCATTTAGTACGGTTGCTACATAATTATCTGGCCTAGGAAATGTCAGATGTCTGGCGCCATCTGACATTTCCATTGGAACGTTCGACATTTTTTAGCATAAACGTACTCAGAACGTTTTGACGTACGACCATCATTTGTGTTGTTAACATTGACTTGAAAAAATCAATTTGGCCAAATAATGGAATTAACTCGTGAACATTTTCGTGCGGTCATTTTTCACAACTTTCGAAGTCGATGAACTTAAATCTTTGTATGGCGATGAAGCACCTTCCTATAGCACTGTGAAAAACTGGTTTAATAAATTCAATCGTGGCCGACGCTCGCTCAAAGACAAAGGTCGTCCAAAAACGGCCGTTGTGCCAGAGAACATTGATACCGTGCGTGAACTGATAATACAAGATCGTTATCTGACATACCGTGAGATTGAGGCATCCTTGGGCATTTCTTCCACCAGCATACATTCGATATTGCATGAACACCTGGCCGTAAAAAAGGTTTGTTCTCGTTGGATCCCGCATAATTTGACAATCGCTCAAAAAAAGGCTCGTGTCGATTGGAGCAAAGAAATTTTGAAAAAAATGCGATCGCTGTGCATTAAAAGACGGTTTTAAGATCGTCACAGGTGACGAATCATGGATCTATGCGTATGAGCCCGAAACAAAACAGCAATCGAACGTGTGGGTCTTCAAAGACGAGCCAAATCCAACGAAAGTAGTTCGTGGTCGCCTGCTTCTTCGGCAAAAATGGGTCATGTAGCGACTGTTCCGCTTGAGCAACGTAGGACGGTTAATTCTGAGTGGTACACCACAATTTGTTTGCCTGAGGTCTTCGGAGAAATTCGAAAAACGAACAAGAGAAGACTACTTATAATTATGCACCATGAGCGCCTTTTTGACTGGCCAAAATGTCGTATTCATGGGTCATCCGCCGTACAGTCCAGACTTGGCACCCAATGACTTTTTTTATTCCCGCACTTGAAGAAAAAATTGCGTGCTCAACGATTTTCGTCGCCAGAATATGCTGTTGAAGCGTTCAAAAACCATGTTTTGGAGGTGTCTCAATCGGAGTGGAAAAAGTGCCTAGACAATTGGTTTGAGCGCACGAAAAAGTGTGTAAATCGTGCTGGAGAATACTTTGAAAAACAATAAAACAATATTTGATGAGAAATATTCGCATTTTCATTATTTGGCCACAAATATATATAGCAGCGGTACGAGAAAAACCCATCGTTGAAATTTGTAGATTTTTTACCCGAATTTCAACTTTCGCGTCTCAAAAAAAAATATTTCCTTGGACAAAAACTATAATTTTTTGCTTAGTTTTTTGTCACCTGCCTATTTATTCAAGTAATAAAAACTAAAACCAAAACCTTAAATAATAACTTCACCAAATTCCGATTTGTTGTTAATTGTGCATTTACACAAACCGTAGAATTTAATGAAAAATTCTGGAAAGTTTTGCCTAGTCTCTCAATATCTAATAAGTACTTGTACAAAAAGTGTATAGTGTACTTTTCAAAAGTCTAACCACAATTTAATGAAATCGCCATAGTCAAAGGCTACTACTCGCACCACTGTGCCATGTTGTTGGCATTACAACTACAGTTGTTATTTACTTAAAATGCAACTATGTTTACATCCACTTCAAAAGCCCCAGAAGTAGTAAACGACACTATCTACACACACTGAAGTGTTTGTATACCCTCTCTCTCTCCCTCTCTCTGTTGGTGTACTTGGTCGGTATCTTGACAAAAACTTGTAAAGTTTGTTGCAAAACCCTCTCCGGTTTTTAGTTTTTTGGTGTGTGTCATAATCCTTACTGCTCGCTTGCTCTTATGCACACTCACCCCTCTCTGGAGATCCTTAATGAAACTAAAATGTATCCTTAATATTTTTGCCCCGATCTGCTTTTACTTGAAGTGTTCTGCTTCTGCTGCTGCTGTGATGGTTGCCTGCCACAAGTAGAAGACGGGCGGTACAGAAAAGCAACTTGGTTTCGTCATGTTGTTTGTTTATTTATGCGGTACAATGGGTTTTTGTGGCTTTTAAGTCACTTCTTAAAGTCGGTCCAGCAGTTATTTTGGCTTTTATCTCGTACACCAGAGGAGAAAAACCAAATAAAAACAAAAAAACGATGACTAGGATGATGACGATGATTGGGTATGCACTATTTGTTCTGTGACAGAGTGAAAAGACACGCACACACAAAATCAAAGCAAACTTTGGCTTAGATGTCGTGCTATAATCCTGCTACTGACGCTGACTAAGCTGATAATGACGAAGAGACCAAGGAGAGGAGCGGTATTTTAAACTTTGTAACAAAATTAAGGATTTCCAGTCATTTTAACATTGCACACAAAATCTTGAGCATTACCACTGTCACAACCACCAGCACCACCAACATCCATCCTAGCGTTGCAAACACTGCCATGCGATTTTTCTGAGGGAGCATCAGCAAAGCCGGTAGTTTCAATCAGCCTTGTGCAAGCATTTATTTAATCTGCCAGAAGCAGACTAAGACGCTAACGAAAAAAGGCTACCTTGAGATTTTCTTAAGCAAATTGCGTGCTAGTTTGAAATTAACAAATGGTTAGGATAAAATAAATACAATTTGTTATTTAAATACTTTCAAAATAAGAGAGAGTGAGAGAGTTTCCGGTGGTGTTTGCTCTGTTTTTGGCGACAGCTACTAATTGGCTGGTTAAGTGGCTGCACAAAATTTGACATAAGGAAGGATTTGGTAAATTAATGAACATCCTTGAAGTGCTGCATAAAATGAAAATGAAGATATTTATCATTTATAATAGGAAACGTTGAGGGAGGAAATCGATGCATTTCAAATGAGAGATTTACAAATAAAAAAAACACAACTTTTTCAAGCGAAATATGTTTTGACATGAACAATATTTGCAGACAAATAAAACATTTTTGGGTGAAATGTTATTTACCTACACGCAGAGAAAAGATATGGTTAAACTATGGTCACCGCAACAATAATATGTTCTTTGCAATAAAAGCATGTTCGTCGCAACCATAGTATTGTTTTTTGAATTTCATTATGACAACAGTATGATAGTATTGCTATTGTTGAAATGTAACAATAGTATTATTGTCAAATTTAGAATTGAAAATATGGTTGTAGTAACCATATAAACATGGTTGGTGCAACAAAAGTATTGTTTAAAATCTACGTTAACAATAATATGATTACGGCAATCATACAGTATGGTTGCGACTATGAACAAAACAAAACAGGTTTTATAGAGCAGACATGTATGTGTGTGCGTATGTTTTTTTGATATATAAAGAAAACACATACACACGATACAGTGAATGGTTGTTGTCCGTTAAAAAAACAACAACAGTTGGAAAGTAGGTCGAGGGATTTTTATTGTGTTTACTTTCTTCGGTGAAATACTCTAATACCGGCTGGTTCTCGTTTATTTAAAATCTACCTGCACTTCGTTTCTTGGGGTCTACGGATGGTGAAGTAGCATTTACCTTTGCCGGCAACTTAAAGTATTTTCGACTGGCGTTGGAATATATATTTTTGTTTCTTGAATGATAAGTTCAATAAAAACATGTCCTCAATTCTAGCTATTAACTTATTGTAATGCAATTTAATATAACTTGCTTGATAAAAATCTCTATTTTTGAATAACAACATTACCCAAACCTAATATATAGTTTTGGGGATAATACCATGGTTGCGTGTGAATCATACTATATTTGTAAGGATCATACTACGGTTGTATGAGAAACATACATATGTATGAGAAACATACTATGGTTGTGAGGATCATAATATGGTTGTGAAGGTAATAGTAAGGTTGAGTGTGAATCATACTATTGTTGTGAGGATCATAATATTGTTGTGGAGATCATAGTATGGTTGAGTGTGAATCATACTTTGGTTGTGGGGATCATAGTATGGTTATGTGTGAATCATACTATTGTTGTGAAGATCATAATATTGTTGTACAACAACCATAGTATGATCCTCTTCGAATATTGTCACCCCAACATACTTTTTTTCTGCATATAAACACGATTTTTTTGGTTGTGTAATCCTGTGTGAGCAAAAATAGATATCATACTATATCAATTTGCTGTCGAGATTTGTGGAGAAAATTACGAACGACATAGGGTTGAACATAGGTAGCAAAATTAAACCATCTAAGAGCACGCGGAAAAAAATTTGGTTACTATATGGTCACGGCAATAAAAATATGTTTTCCGCGTTAAAAGTATGGTCATCCCAACCATAGTATTGCTATTTTTAATTTAATTGACAAAAGTATGATTGCCGCAATATTAATATTGTTGAAATGTAACAATAGTATTATTGCCAAATTGAAAAATGAAAATATGGTTGTAGCAACAATATAAATATGGTTGGTGCGACAAAAGTATTGTTTTTTGGGTTTTATGTTAACAATATTATGATTACGGCTATCATACTATATGATTGTAATTTTTCTTCATTTGAATATGCTTTTTAGAAAAATTTTATTGCTGCGGAAGTAATGCAATAATAGTACAGGGTGGCGCAAAACTAAAGTTGTGGTTTGAATGTTTAAAAATTTTTTTAATTTATTTTAATGTGTAAAAGCAACAGACCTAAATAAAACAAACGAGCTAAACATACGTACATGCACGGCACACAAGTTGGCATACGAGGAGTCAACTAAACTCCTTTTACAACACACACACACGTTGTTGTAAAAGAAATCTATTGATGGCTCTCGATGTTGAGTCTCTTTAGAGGTGGCAAGAGTGAGTTGTATTTTCGTGGGCAATTGTGTGAAGAAATCTTGAAAAGTAAGGTTTACAACAGTAGTTCTCATTCGTTTGGGGAGAGCCTGGCCTTATAGAGTTCGGTTTTACTTTTAACAATTGCAGCAAAGATTTCCGAAGAGAGTTGTCACGGACCCGAAATCATGATAAAAGCAGTGTGCAGCCACGAAAATCTATGTCACTTTGCCATTTTGTTAAAAACGTGTCTTCTATTTCAACATAGATGCAAGAGGTCTTGAGTCGGTTAATCCCTGTTCAATGTGTAAAAGCAACAGACCTAAATAAAACAAAAGAGCTAAACATTTATTTTTTTGTTTTATTTTTATTTCAGAATTAAGTGTACCAAACTTGGGGAATTCGAAATGGAACACTACACAACAGAACAGCGATCAGCAATTGTTGAATTTTAGAGTCAATTGTTTTGACGCAGCGTGCTTATCGTCGCTTTTTTAATGTACGTACTGGTCCTACAGAACCAACAATAAACCGCTTGGTTGGACATTTTCGACAACATTGTACAGTAAGATAACTTCCCTGAACGGGAAGGTCACGTACGTTCCACACGGATGAAAATATCCAATGTAATGTGGATAGTGTGCAGGACAGTCCAGAAACAACAACCAGAAGACGTTTTTCACAACTGGGGCATTTGTGGTGGTCCGTTCAGAGAGCACAAATGTGCGAAGCCGGAAATGGCCACCACTTGCGGGATATAATTCCCTGTACTTTTTATATGAAAATTAAAATTTTTCAAACAAACGGCTTTGGCTTTGTTTATCTGAAATATTTTAAAAAAAGGCTTACGATTTCTTAAACAGATTTGTTCTACTGTTTAATAAATCACTCTTATTATTTGGAATTTAATGTATTTTTAAATAATTTTCATAATTCAAATCTATTGTCGAGAACTTAACCCAATTCTAATAAATAATTTTGGGGATCATAGTATAATTGTGTGTGATCATACTATGGTTGTAGGGATCATAACATGTGAATCATGCTATAATACTCTGGTTGTGAGGATCATAATATGGTTGTGGAGATCGTAGTATGTTTAAGTGTGAATCAAACTATAGTTGTGGAGATCATAGTATGGTTATGAGTAAATCATGCTATTGTTGTGAGGATCAAAGTATGGTTGTGAGGATCATGATATAGTTAAATTTGAATCATAGTATGGTTCTGAGGATCATGGTATGGTTTAATGTGAATCATACTATTGTTGTGAGGATCATAATATTGCCATAAACAGAGATAATGATGACAGCCTTAAAATAAAAAAAAATCATGTTGGCTACCCGTTTCAACTTTATACAAGGTGACGCAAAATGAATCATCCAATTTTGTTCTTGAATTGTGTTCTTGAATACTTAATAAATAAAAATTATTTAGAGTGATGGACATCTTTAATTGATTTGCAAATTTTTTCATTAAGTGGAAAAGATGACATCCGTCAAGAGCCTGCCACTAGTGTTGATACACAGTTGTGCTCGTTTTATATATACTTAAATAATATCTTCGTTTTATCGCATTAATGTAGAATATTCTCCATAAGGTTTTCCATTGTCCGAATATTGTTTGCAAAAACCCGCGAATTCAAGTAGCCCTAAAGTTATATGTCTGGGATGGTAAAATCAGGCAATCTTGCTGGCTATGCCACATCGTCAAAAAAGGCAGTTAAGGCGACCAGTAAACACTTTCTTCACAATATCCATTTTGGTTCGTTCTGTGTGTGCAGTTGCATCATCTGAATGAATTCATTAAACCCCACTCAATCATGGTCCTGTAGCATTTGTAAGTAATAGTGACCGTTCTGCCGATGGGGTTCTCAAAAAATTGAACACTCATCACTCGGGGATTTGTAGTGCCCCATAAATGAAGATTTGGCATGATGATTTTAGACATAAAATAGTCTATTTCGTTGTTTAGATTGAGGACGACTTGGCTGTTGTTCTTTTATTAAAATTCGCCGCAGGTTTCGTCTGGTTATGCTCAATTTCGTGTCCTTTTATCTGGTTGATGTTTTATCGTTCTAAGCGACATCGACAGCCACAGCCGCGATATTTTCGCCCTAGCGACCGGCCTGTCCAGTGGTGGTCACGTCCTGTAAGATCTCATGTGGTTCTAGTCTGCTCGAGTCAGGCATCTAAGGGCCGGAATGTTTGCCCAGATGATGCTACACGATTAGTAAATCGACGTCAAAACACCCGCTGCATCACCGAACGAATACTGCTTAAAAAATTCGACACAATGAATTTACGCACTTGCAAAGTATGCGCTCCATTGCTAGTCAGTTCTCATATGTCAAATATTGTTAACGTAAGACGGCATTTGCAAAATGTATAACATTTTCCGATAGGGTGATTTATTTTGCGTCACCTTGTATATGATTATACCGTTACTTTTGATACCCTCGCGAGACTAAGCTTCGGGGTTTTATGACATAGTGCTAATGTTTGTTACACCTTAAAGAAATTTATTAAACTGATCGATTCAGGATTGTTTTCTGTTTCCATTAATCAATGTCTGTACGTCTGTCTATGCATCTATCGTTGTATTCAATACACTGGTCTAAATGTCGAATCGAGTTCAATAAAACTTGCAACATTGGGAACCGAATCGAAAGTAGTTCATATACTTATAGATCCATGATTTGATATAATGTAGTTTTTCTAAACCTGCTTCTTTAGATTCCTCAGCACACCCTCACTCCTTTCACTTGAATAAAATAATCTTCATATTGCTCAGTTATGTTTTTTTTCTTGAATTATTAAAACACTTCTATTATTTTACTTTCGACGTCTAGTATTGACGGCTTGTAACCTGTTTTAATTTCCTCAATTTAAAAACCTTTTTATGCAATAAGTTATATTTTTAAATTTGCAACAAAGTAATCAGTAGGCAATCTTTAGTATTCTTTTTAATGTTTATATCTGTCTGTGATTTGGAAGTTAAGAACTCTCTCCGTTCCTGGAGTAACAATGTATGCTCGCCACCTGCACAATTGTTACGCCTGTTCATAAGATGTTCCACTTGATTCCTTATAGTCATATATGACGGATATCGTAGTAAAGCTTCACACATCTCATCTGTAAACCTAGGTTTAAGATAATAACAAAACTTATATCTATGTCTGACACTTTAAAGACTTTGTTTTGTTATACAACAACTGCCTAATGTCACCTGAAGCATGAACTTCTTGTGAGGACTTTGTCCCACAAAGCAGGAAAAAAAACACGCGCAACCCATTACATTTTTTTGGGGGCCATGATAAATGTTTAACGTTCACCCCCCTCAGGCTTACAAATGCATATGAGAATGGATATATTAGGGAAATAAACGTATATGTATGTGTATATTTAAAGGGTGTTTCTGTAAGAAGGACAAAATTGTGGTATAAAATCAGAATGTGTCTACAACATCTTAAAATTCAGCTTAAAATTCAAATGGTCATATATGTATTCCGATATCTTAAGTTGAATTCTTTCGTTTAGGACTAAAATTGTTCTGTAAAGAGTAATTAAAAAAAAAACTGTTTCGAGAATTCCTTATAGCGATAAAAACTGTTCTAATAGTACGAGGGCCGTTCGGAAAGTTCTTAGCCTATCAATGAAAGAGAATAGTTAGTTTTTCAAAAATATTTTTATTTTTCAATGTAATCTCCTGAAACTTCAATACACTTAGTCCAACGCTTATCTAGCAATTCTATCCCTTGATTAAAATAGTTTTCATCAAGGTCTTCAAAATAGTAGTTTACAACTGTAATTGCTTCTTGCTTGCCAGCAAGGATTTTTTTTTAGATTTGGGAACAGGTAAAAGTCACTGGGAGCTAAATCAGGGTGGTCGTACTTTAATTCGTTGATTTTAGCCTTTGTTAAAACACTCTTGTGCGCTGGTGCTTTGTCTTGATGAAAAATTATTTTTTTGTGTTGTAAGCCAGGACGTTCTTCTCGAACTTGTACATTTAATTGATCTAAAAGGTTGCAATAGTACTCTGAATTTATTGTTTTACCCTTTTGCAGATAGTCAATCAATAAAATACCTTTGAAGTCCCAAAAAACCGTTGCCATAACCTTACCAGCCGATTGAATTGTTTTTGCCTTCTTTGGAGCACTTCCTCCAGCTTCAGTCCATTGTTTGGATTGTTCTTTTGTCTCTGGAGTATAGTGGTGGATCCGTCATCAACAGTTATGAAACGACGCTTAAAATCCATTTTATTTCGCTGAAAACGATCCAAACAAGCTTGAGAAATGTTCATCCTTATGCGTTTTTGGTCGACTGTTAACAAGTGCGGCACCCATCTTGCAGAAAGCTTTTTCATCTGTAGTTTTTCATGCAAAATTAAATGGACTCGATCATTTGAGATGCCCATGATATTAGCTATTTCACGCACTTTTATTCGTCGATCATTTAATACCATATCATGCACTTTGGCTACAATTTCTGTTGTTGTTGCTGTTTTTGGACGTCCACTACGTGGTTCATCTTCAATGCTTGTACGACCACGTTTAAATTCAGCAACCCAATTTTTTACTGTTGCATATGAAGGAGCACTTTCACCTAACACATTCACCATATCATTATGAATTTCTTGTCCCGATAAACCTTTTTTATGTAAATATTTAATGACACCACGCATTTCTAATTTTTCCATTGTAAAAAAATCGCGGATGCGTCTTTTGTGAACACCTGTTTCTATATGAAGGAGTTGCCAGATCGAAACAAAATTTAACATGTGTTCAAAGCAGAGATGGAAGTTTCCAAAACACTTAACTTTTTTCTGTTTATACCGCGCTTTTTGTGCTAGGCTTAGAAGTTTCCGAACCTCCCGTAGTTTGCGATTCATGCAGTTTGGCATTCACAATTTTGTAAAAAGGCATGCTAATCATCTTATCTGTCCGAAAGACATTTCGAACAGTTTGAAGTTGAAATTTGAAATTCAAAAAAGAGTTCTGCGGATGATTTAATCTGTTCGATACAAAAGAAATGGATTTTAAAACCACTCTAAAGAAACCAGCTTGAGGTTTACGCGATTCTAAAGAAACAGGAATTTAGGTGATGCTAACATTTTTTTTCAAAAGAGGGCCACTGGATATTTTTATTGTTCTTAAGAAACAGGTTTGAGATACAATTCTTGACTTGATGTGGCCCCATAAAAGATATCCAATGGCGTTAAATCGCATTAACCAGGTGAACATTCGACAAGACCATTTCTCGAAATAACACGTTCACCATATTTGCCTTTCAGTAAATCTATTGTAACGCGTACTGTGTGGCTAGTGGCAACGTCTTCTTGAAACCACATTTCGGTGGTGTCAAGCTCATCCAATTATGGCCAAGCGCTCTCCATTGACGGTAACATGACGTTTGTTTTCATCGACGAAAAAATACGGCCCAATCACACCTCCGGCATGAAAACCACACCACACAGTTCTTTTTTGCGCTCGTTGTCCAATGCATATTTTGTTTATTGACAAAACCTCTCATCCAGAAATGAGCTTCATCGCTCATCCTGTTGTGTGAGACAATTATTACGGCCGTCAATTGGAGTAAGCGCTCTTAAAGTTGCGACCACCGACTCAGAATATCGGTAGTAATTTCTAATGATTTCCAAACTTTGCTCGTAAGTGAACTTAACCATGATGAAAATGTTGACATCGAATAAAGTTTTGACACTAAAGGTACTTCAAAAAGTTTGAGGTTGCTTTGACATAAAGATACGAAATTGTTGTGTCCCTATGAAAAACCAGTTAAAAGTCGCTTGTTTTGACAATAAGGGTTATGAGTCTAATCAGCAGTTTCAGACAGGTCTAAAAAAAATAAAACCAAAGTTGAATTCGCAGTGAAATATTTTTTAACTAATCTGTCTATGTTTATTGTTGGTCGTTTGCTTAGACCGTTAGGGTTATATTCCGAGACCCTAAAGGCACATGGACTGGTCGCAGTTTCAAATGAATCCTAAAAATAATGGCATGCTTGGATTAGTAACGAAATGTTCTTTAATTAATGTATCCAAAGCAATAGTATCTTTATTTGTTAGGTATTAATTAAAAATTTTTTGAATTTCACTCTTTTGTATAAACGAGTGACATTGGTCATACATATCTACCCGCTGTAAAAATCTTACACCGGTAATAGTATTTCCACTTTTTTTTATCATGTTTGCCCCAACAAAAAATTTAAGTTTTTTTTTTAATAACTAGAAATTTCCCTGCTTATGAGTGCAGGTTTGTTGTGATCCGTTAAAGGGAAGAACTATCGCTCTGCATCTCTAATTTTAGTATATTCTTCAATTACTATCATGCTTGTTGGTGAGACCCCTTTTCTCGTGTTATGTATTACTGGGGCTATATTTCCAAGTGTCTGAGTTGGTATCCACCAAAAATAAGTACCGTAACGGATGTTCATGATTTACGAAAATTCTCACAAAGCCTAACCGAAAAAAATAGCGCGCACATTCAGTAACGACAGACGACAACTCAGCAGCGTGTATTTAGCGATTTAAAGCAATTTCACTCAAATAAAATAATACGTGTCATCGTGGATTCCCTTTCATTAGAACACAATTCAATACACACACACACCAACCCACCTTTTAATGCAGTCGCAGGAGCCACACATACGGGGCCAGTTGGGGCATGGCATCTGTGGGGCAAAGGCTGCCGTGACAGCCCATACCAACAACCGTCAACATATTAAGATACCTATAGAGATAATAAATACAATCAAAGAATAAGGAAGAAGGGCAAGACGCAACCGACGAATGCGAAGGAACGAAAAAACAGCAGCAGTGGCAACAACACAAATAACATTAAAAGTAATGTACATGTATGTGTCACAATGTCGATGAGGATGGCGATGTCGGTGTATTAGTGTGTAACGATATGTGTACAAACAAATATGAGTGTGTCAATTGTCAAACATTTGTTGTAGTCATACACGCACGCACGCACACACACAGGCGTACGCGTACGTTCGAAACACGCGAGAGCGCGCAAATATCTTAAGGCATTAAATGCGACAGTTTCCGTTTCCTCTATGCCACATACGAAAATGTTTTCGAAGCAGTAATGAACATAAACATACCGAACAGGCACATTCGAGGGGTCCCGAATAAGTTTTAACTACATTAGTAGATTAACCGTTTCGGGACGAGAACTTTTGTGGCCATCAATCTTAAAAAAGAGTTTAGATATAGTCTCCTAATGTTGTTTTAAGAAAAGTAATTTCATAATATATTTTTAGGACGTTCCGAAAAGGAGATATCGTCCTGGGACAAAAACATCCCAAACACACCTGAAAAGCAAAATTTGAATAATAAAATCAGAATATATTTTACTTTATTTCAATTTATTTTATTCTTTTATAATATTTATTGTAGCATAAAATTATTTTAATTAGTTTCTATGTATGGCAAGGTGTGAAACATTTTTTACAAAACGCCAAGTTGCAGGCAATGCAAAGCTGATTTGTGCGACTTTCTTTTCCGTTTTTAGTACAATTTACGCACCGTTGTCGCTTGTTTGTTCGTGTTGGTAAATGGTCCCCCAGATTTTGTTTGATACGTTTTTTCATAGTTCGAACTTTGCGTCGTATTTTCGCTTGCTTGCTTCCTTCGTCAATGAGAGATTCGGAAAGCTCCACTAAAAAAATAATGTGAATGAGTACGTTTGGGATGTTAACGTCCCACAAATAAACAGTTTTGGGATGATTTTATCCCACGAAACTTACCTTAGCCGCAAATTCAGAAAAATATCTTTTTATTGGTTTTCGATTATATTTTCTATGAAATAACAACTGTTTGAGTAAAACTTTACTAAATGACACTTTTTTCCACAATTAAAACACTTGTTTTTCGAGCTTTTGTCGATGGTCTTATTATCAACTCAAACCGCGCGAACTGATTTATGACTTTTGACATAAGCTTCATGTGTTATATTGACAGCTGTATTAAATTTTTTGTAGAGAAGAATATAAATAATGATTTGGGACGGTTTTCAACCAAATCGTGTGAGAATTTTCAGAGATATGATTTTTCAAATTTTTCTGGGATAAAAACATCCCTGTCGTCCCGAAACGGTTAAATGGGAAATTGCATATACAATGAAAAATGTCATGTCTATAGCATGGTAAAGGGTGTTTTTTAGATGTGTGGTTCTCAAGAAGAAATAAAACGCATATAATTTAATGCTACGGCCAGGTTTTAGCTTTATTATAAAGATAAGGATTTGTCATTATGCCTAAAATATTACTTCGGGCAGGTAGCCGTCGCGGCTAGCTTGAATAAATTCCAGTCGAGGGCCTAATTCTTGACCAATTTTCGCAGCAGTGGCGCCGGCAATAACGCGTCAAATATTCTCTTCCAAGGCGTCAATCATGTCGGGCCTATCTGCGTAGACAAGCGATTTCACATAACTCCCCAAAAAATGTCCAGCGGTGTTATATCGCACGATCTTGGAGGCCACGCCACCGGCCCACGACGCGAGATAAAGCGCTCACAAAAAGTTTCCTTTAATAAATTGATTGTTTCGTTGGCTGTGTGGCATGTAGCGCCGTCTTGTTGTACCCAAAGGTCGTCCACATCAACGTTCTCCAATTCAGGCTAGAAAAAGTCATTAATCATGGCTCTATAGCGTTCTCCATTGACTGTAACATTGAAGACAGATTAATTTTTTCAAGAAATATTGACCAATGATAGCCTGTGCCCATAGAGCACACCAAACAGTGAGTTTTTGAGGATTGTAACGGCTTCAACAATGGCTTATGGATTTTCATTACTCCAAAAGTGAGCTTTATTGCTCAACAAAATTGTCTTGTAAAAATCAGAATCGGTGGCCATCTTGTTTTGGGCACATTCACCACTATTTGCAAACGTTGTTCCAAAGTAAGTCTCTTCATTATGAAATGACAAACCAAACTGAGAATAAACTGAGCATAGACCAACTCCACAAAAAGTGTGGCCAAATTAACCACACGTACAAAAAAACACCCTTTATAAAAAGTAGGTAGGGATTTATACGTTGCTTTCCATGGATACAATTGTTAAAAATGTTTCGATGGAGATAACTGGTGAAGTTTTAAAAACAAACAACTAAAAACGTCGTTAATTTTGGCCAGGCCGCTTCTTAATAGCAAAAAAAATATGATTCGTTTCTGGGCCCTTTAGACTTAAGCGTCCGTCTCTAATTGCAGCCAGAACCTAAAATTACTCCACATTTAGACTCGTAGCAAAATTTGATAATATAGATACGTTCATACTGACTTGAGATCACCCGTTTTGACCATGCAGAACGTTTTTTCGAACACATGAGCCAAAACATCCAGTAAAGGAGGCTCTGTTATGAGGTATTCAATGCTTCCCAACTAAGACTACCTATTTAAACTTTGTTAGCCAACAAAAAATTATGATTTGTTAAGAAAATAATTAAAACAGTGTACTTTATACCGAGGAACCTTTTCAGTATGCAATATTTTATGATCCTACGAGTAGGTTGATTAGTTCGACCCCTATCGTGCTTTCAATAGACACACGGACGGACAGACATGGCTAGATTGTCGTAGAATAATACTGTCTCCGACCAATATTTAGTGGCGTTACAAACGGAATGACAAATTAAGTATACCGGTATAAGTATACCATCCTCTTTACGCAGGAAGGTATAAAAAGAACAATCAGTCATACGGCAAGCCTGTGCTAAAATCATTGATTCTGATACAATTTGAAAGTACTTTTCCACCTTTTTAATGATTTTTTACCCACATCACACCGTGGTATTATGAGTTCATGTTTCTGTTGGCAACCACCACAAACGTGTGCCCTCATACCTTGCAACTTTGGATCTTACGGATCCAAGAACAAAAAATCTTATTGGATTTAAATATCATTCTTATACTCATACTTATACTAAATGAGCGATATACAGGGTGGCTCAAATTAGACTAAAGGGTGAAAAATATAAATTTTTTGTTTTTTGAAAATAAGGAGGCTCAACCAGAAACCATTAACGGGGATCTGTTTAGGATTATGATTGCAATTATTTTACGTCCGCAAGTTAAAAAAATTCTAGCATAGGGTTCCAGCAAGATGAAGCTACTGCACATACAGAAATAGCCACAATGCAATTTCTTCGCTACCTTTTTGGTGAACCCTTTAGTCTTATCTGGGACACACCTCCGAGAGTTTACTTTGAATTAGTAGTGAGTGTTACATGTAGGCTTGGCGACCTTAAGACAAATTGAGCGTTATGCCAGAGCGCCCAAAAATTATTTTGGGCGTTTTGTCTGTGGGCGAAAAGTGCGGGAACACTTGGAGCTCACGTAAATGGACAGTAACTAAGGATCGAACCGATTTAATATAAGTATAATCACATATATTTACGTGATTCTGTTCGCACTGATCTAGCACTCCAAAAGTGTTTCAATTTAATTTTAAGAAAACTTTCAAAAGTGGCCCCGCATTCAAGCAAATATGTATGTGTGCTTCTTTGAGACTAGCGCGTGTTTCGCAGTACGTTCACTCTGAATATGAGCAGCTCCTGCTGTTGTTGGTGTGCGTGTGTGCATGCGTGTGTGTGGCTGAGTGTATTTGTGAGTGTCTGCCATCAATATTACTAATGGGAAAAGGATAAAGATAAAGCTTTAAAGTATACATTACAAACGTACAATGTGTCACATGAACTGAATTGAACCGACAACGCTGATGCTGACAAGGATGTGAATGTGCTCCTATACACATGTGTGTGTGTATGTACATGAGTGTGTGTGTTGCGCTGATGCCGTTGTGGCAGATAGGTTTCCATCTATCCAAACACTTGTAAGTTTCGTATTTAATTTAATGTAAATGGTTACAGTTGTAGTGTGTGTCAATTTTCCGTTTGAGATTTAATGTTGCTCTTTTCGATACACTCGATTTTCTTTTTTTTTCTTTTTGCCGCAGCTGTGCTGTAAGCCCTGTGTGCTGTTCGCTTTCATTACTTTATTTAACAAAATGACACACAGCAAACAGTAAAGAGAAACGAATACCAGGTGCAGGCTGCTCCAACACCTCATTCATGATTTTTCATTTTTGTGCCTTCTGCGTTATAAATAGTAAATTCAAAAATTGGATCTTGTATTCCTTAA
Source organism: Hydrotaea diabolus (assembly GCA_963513945.1). Lineage (NCBI taxonomy): Eukaryota > Metazoa > Arthropoda > Insecta > Diptera > Muscidae > Hydrotaea > Hydrotaea diabolus. Next base: position 211,029,492 of record OY740717.1, read on the forward strand.
GGCATTTTCCTTAACAGAAGCAACAAAACAGCGTGTAAAAACGTGTTGTGGCAAAAAAAAAACCCCGAACGAAGCGAACCGAAATTGTGTCACACACGTGAACAATTTACAAAAAAAAGAGGAAAACAGATGAAGAAAAACAAAACTGAACTAATACAAAAAAGAAGAAAAAAAATAGGAATTTTGTCAGAACAATATGTGTGACATACATTCGTATGATGAGGCACAGGATTCCACACCATTTATGGGGAGTACCTAACGACATATCCAGAAGCCAAACGAAAAAGTTAACTTTTTTTGTAGAAAAAAATTGGCTTTTTAGTTATTCTAGGGTGTAGGGAGAGGAAAACTTGCACAAAATCAAACTTAAAAAAATGTGTAAATATGTTTTGAGATACGTGACGATGATTTGCAAAATTTTTAGAAGATGTGTGATGTGTCTCAGGGAAACGTGTACATACATTTTTTTTATCCATCTTAGAATTTTAAGAGAACTTCGAAGTTCCTTAAATCGTTTAAAACGCAACGGAAAAAGGGAATTGATATTTGTAATACACACAAAAAATAAAGCATATTTTTAGGCAGACTCAAAAAACTAATAATTTATTTTACTTAGCAACATGCTGAGAATTCAAAAATGCATAGCAACATGTTTCAATTAAAATTGTTAAGGAAAATTAGATAGTTGGTAGCTAGAACCCATCTTAATTGTACCGATCGATTCAAATCACATACAAGTTCTCATATAAGGAATATAGAGAAATCCCCATTTAAATGAGTTCTTTCTAATTGAATAACCCTCTTGACTCTTAAAATAAAAGCCTATTGTTGCAAATTATCCCGCATAATTGTCAAAAATTATTCCCAAAAATTAAATGTGGCAATGGAAGTATAGTAATTATAATTATAGTAAAATCTGTTTTGTCAAACATAAGCAGCCGAAAATAAAAATGTCCAAATGAACTAGTTAAACGTCCTAATATAGCCAGCGGGACTTGTAGTAGAGCGTGATGACATCCGTCGCTCCAACCATACTCAAATTGGAGATCAGTAGATTGGTCAACGAATACAAGCCAAACAAATGGCTGGATTACTTAAAGCAGTGCAACTTAAGTTCCGGAATTGTAAAATAATTGACAACGGTCAAATCGGACAGCCGTCACGTTCCACGACAGAACTGTGACAGATCCAAAGCGATACTTGAGTTATTTCAACCAACTATTTATTGAGCACTCAGAGAGTAATAAGGAGAAAAAGGGAGCATTGCTTCGTATCCGCGCTCTCAGAGTCGAATAGGCACCACCACAATTTACCGTTGGCGAAGTTGTCAATGGCATCCACAGAGTTGTTGTTGTTGCAATATATTTAGTTTAGAAAACCTGTTCGTCTATAGGGGATCTGCTTCGATATACAGGTAAAGGAAACGCGCCATTTGAACTGGATGCGTCCACAGAGACCTGGGGCTCAGCTAAGTGGGCGGACAATTTAAGAGCTCTGCAGCACGTCATGTGGTCCCTGATGGCAGGCGGCACAGTGGTCCGGAACGCTAGCATCAATTCGTGCCCAATAAGAATTGAGGCGGCGGCACCATCCAGATCTTAGCTGAGCCAGAAACACGAGTCTCTGTCAAGGTTGTACCTTCTCCTCAGGTAAAATCTCCGGAGGATGTTCCCCTAGCACTACATTCACACTGTAGCTGGATACTGCTGCTGTGACGCTGATGAAGTGAATGTTGTTCAGAGCTGCCTGATAGTTTCGATCTAAAGGCTTTCTCTTGTACTGCTGGACCTCTCTCTAGATCACCTGATCTGCCTGGGCGGAGGCATCCTGTCCAAGAGATGGTGGTTAGGATGACTACTGCGAAAACACGATAGCAGGAATTGCTTAGACAACATGAATTGTTCTCTGCTCACGGTAAGGATCTTCGTCTCTTTATGTAGATGGTTCTCAAAAGACTTAAGAAGACACCGTGTTGATGTTCTGAAGGTGGCATTCTGGCAAGTCTGAATTTTCTTCTACAGCTTCGTATTCACGTTCACCGACCACACCGGCGCTGCTTAGTTCGCTATAGACCGACCTATCGCTTTGTAAGAGGTCAACAAGGTTTCTTTGTCGGTACCCTAAGTACTGTCGGCAAGTGACTTGAGGACCTTGTTGCTACTTTTGAGCTTATCGTAGATAGCTGTCGCATGTGCAGAGGATCTAATCAAGGCTGTCCAATGTTACCCCAGGATTTTGGGGTAGTTGGGATGTTGACGTTATCGACTTTTACATTGAGTGACAGACGCACCTCTGCGATCCGTGCAGTAAACAGTGTGGCTGATATTTTCATACTCCTCGTAGTGAAAAAGCGGGCTAAGTCAGTAGGGTAATAGTTTATTTTCTCGCATATGTCATCCACTCTAGGTCCTGACTCCAGAATTATGCAATCATCAGCGTACGACACAATTTCAACGCCATCTGGTGTTGCAGGAATTTTAGAGAATTAGGTTTATAGAGGTTAAACAGAGTCGGAAATATCACTCTACCATAAGGAACTCCTTGTTTAACTCTACGGGGCTTCGACTTCCTGTGTCTGAGTTCTACATATGACTGACGGCCACGCATTTAGTTTACGACCCAACTTTTCAAACTGGGCGGAAGGGACGTTTCTGCAAAGTCATCGAACAGAGTGGCACGATTGACCGTGTCGAAGGATTTTGTAAGGTCAAGAGCTACGAGGACCGTCCTGTCGTTGGGCTTTTTCTGGTTAATGCCGCAACTTATACGTGTGGTGATGGCGTGACAGGGCAAAGTCATCGAGGGCGCTGGATGCAGACGGCATCTCCATTCTGATGTTGAAGTACTTGGATACCCAAGGAGTAGAGTACATGTCTAAATTACTCATTTTGTTTCCGAAGCCTTGAAAATGGGCAGAGTGGAACCGCTAATAAAGACAGAGAAGAAGAGAATAGAATCGAACAGGCCGTTCTTCTTGCTTGCGAACACCTTTTATGTGCTGATCATCAGCAGGGGTTCCGCAAGCAGCACTGTTCAGCTTCAGACGCCATTACCACAAGTATAAGGCGCGGCCTTATACGTGTGGTAATGGACAAGCCCAACGACCAGAACAAGCCCAACGACTGGACAGATACGAGCGTCTTATAGCAATTCCTACCAAAACTCTACCATAGCGATCCATGTTTTAAATAAATTAAACTCACGTAGAAAATGAGTATGGTTGGGATAACAATATTCGAAGAGCCTCATACTATTGTTGGGTATATGGTTGCGGTACAATATAGTATGATTCAAATACAGCCATGCTATAATCCTTACAACCTTACTATGATACTCACAACAATAGTATGATTTACACATAACCATACTTTGATCCTTACAACCGTAGTATGTTTCACATACAAGCATAGTATGATCCTCACTATAACTATAATATGATTCACACGCAACCATGTTATGATCCCTACAATCATAGTATGATTACACACAATTAAATTTAGATCACCCAAATTATTTATTAGAATTGTGTTAGTCTAAATCATTAAAATTATTTAAAAATCCATCATATACAAATAGTAGAAGTGATTTTTTTGACAGTAGAAAAAATCAGTTTAAAAAATGTAAGCGTTTTTATTAAAAATATTTTAGTTAAACAAAGCCAAAGCTGTTGGTCGAAAAATTGTAATTTCCATATAAATGATAGATCCGTAGCTATAACATTGCTCTAAAAAGCATATTCAAATTAAGAAAAATTACAATCATACGGTATGATTGTCGTAATCATATTATTCTTGACAAAAAAACTCAAAAAACAAAACTTTTGTCGCTCCAACCACATTTATATGCTGCCACAACCATATTTTCATTTTTTAATTAATAATATTGTTACATTTCAACGATATTAATATTGCGGCAAATATACTACTTATTGTCAAAATTTAATTAAAAAACAATACTATGTTTGCGACGAACATACTTTTATTTGAAGAACATATTATTATTGCCGTGACCATATCGTAACTATATCTTTTCTCTGCGTGCAGGAAATAGTCCATTTGCTTAAGATAACACTTTTTAAAATTCGATCTCGCTCATCTGGAGTAGAATGGAGTAGAACTTCTTACAAGTAGCAAACTTCAAGCGGTGTAGGGGTATGGAAAAAGTCGGGCCGCCCGAATGTAGCTTTTCATACCCTTACCACACTGTGGTATGATTTTGTGCCAGTAGTATTTTCTGAGTCGATTTAGACATTCCGCATTTGCTTCTCCCCGTTCACGTTCAGGTTTTCGATCCCCATATGTGACGCGCAAAATAGAAAGGGACCTAAGAGTAAAAACCAGTTTTGTTCAGGAGAGCCATTTTAAAGATTTAAATACGTGTATCTTTGGTATACCATCACTTTCATAAAACGCTCATATCTCTTTGAGGGAACACTTTTGGGACATGGGATCGCTCACATGTTGTCCACATCAAAAAAAAAAGTGAAAATTGTTTTTTTCTACCCTGAGGTCCCTTTCTCTATGTGCTGTCACATATGCGGCATTTAAATATGAGCACAATGAGCTCGAAAGACCAATGACTGCCAAAATAACACATGAATGAAAATTATACTACTAGGCGGACCAGCTGATACATAACAATTTTTTAAAATTACCGACAAGAATATTCTGTGGACTGATGCGTTCTGCAGAAAAGTGTTAAAATTAGGCTTTCGTCGTTAACAGAATGGATAAGATGCCTTTCACTCTCAATAAGGTGGCGTTAGCTAAAAATTTTTCTGGTGTTAAAATATTTGTTTTTAAACCCTTCACCGAAGTGTATATTTAATTTGTCATTTTGTTTGCTCGGAGACCCTATAGTGTATATATATACAGGGCGATCCATTAACGACTGGACAAATTTCACCAGCGTATTCCTTGGCTCACTTCATGAAAATATGTCTATCTACGAAGTTGTCAAGTCATGAATGAATCACCCTGTCGTAAAGTTAAAAGACGATCTGGCCATGTACGTCAGTGATTTCGTGGTGGAGAAGGCTAGATAAGGTACGTCCTGGCCCAACTAAACGACCTTTTTACTTGTTCTTCCTAGTTTGCACCGGATTCGGCTCTATAAATTTATTTTATCGTTTCTGTATTATTTCTTGAATTTAAACACAATTCACCCTAAAATAGCAAATAATTGTTATTGTTCAGAAATATCGAATTTATTAGCGTTTATGTCAATTTAACACTCCACCATCATTTTTCAATGCCACCAATTCCGAATCGAGGGGAGTTGTAGGGCGGTCGCACTATAATTAAACGAAATTTTTCAATATGTTTTGCTTGTGTTTTCTTTATCATTTATTTCACCTTTTCCGGAATACCACTACCGGTCGCGTCAGTCAGTCCTGGAGCCAATTTCGTTGTTATTGTTATTTATATTTCTCTCTCCTCTCGCTCTCTGGCAAACAACTATTTTTAACGTCTGGCTGGATGATATTGTCTTTTTGCTCGGAACGTATTTGCCTTTGCCATGGCCACTGCAAAATGTACGATAAGAAGTTTAATTTATGCGTAAACACGATGCTCCGTAACCCCACTCCGGTACGTCTGACACCGATTTCAGAAAAACGCAGCCGAACATTTGAAATCAAAATATAAACAATGTTCTCGTGTTTTTTGTATGTTGTTGCAAATAAAAAATTGCCATTTTGACTGCAGTTGGGTGGGATCGGATGCCCGCCACGGGCACATTGAGTGGGGTGGGTGGACATACGCGTATGGGTACACCGGAGGAGGGTCTGATCCATTCAAACGGAATAAATTGCGGTAAAATTGCTGTTATTTTAACAAGAAGTCAATACGGTGTAACAAAACATGACAACAGTGGCAGCAAAAAAACGACAGCCGCAGTAGAAGAGACGGTTACACATGTATCTTCCCCACAGTGTGTTGCGGTTGATCATCAGCAAATGTAAGCAGAGATGGGAACTGCACAATATAACCAAAGATGAGAGCAGAAGACATGTCAAAATGTTAGTGACGTCCCTAATGAAGGTTTCAATTTCCAATAACGATTTAAAAGCCAAAAACTGAACTGATTGAATATGAAATGGTGTTCAGTTTGTTTGCCATTTCCTCATGAAAAGTTTACGTCAATACAACGCTTGCAAATTGTAAAGTACATGCCTATATCAAATACCGTGTTCAGTGCGGGAATTTTATCATGCACTACGTCTTTTCAAGATCTTCGTTCAATTAAAGCTCGGCCGGGCCGAAGTTTATTTACCCACAAGAAATCCGTTCCAATGTGTTATTTTTTTCAAGGGGTATTGGCACCGCCCACTTTTGCCCCAGGGTGTATTGTTTCTCTATACCAACATCAAATATACTACTATCGATATTAGTTCACAATGATATGTCCTTTCATAGTTCAGACTTGAATGGGCGGTGCCACTTTATTCCGTTCAAATTCAACATAACATAGTCGATTATAATACGCTAGTTTCATTATGTTAAAATTTTATAACGCTCGGTCCATTACTGTAGCCAACAATGCATTTCACTTTTCTCTAGCCATTCATGAGAAATGGTCTTTCTAAGTTCAGGGTTGTATGGGTGATGTTCATATGGGATTCTAATGTCAAAGACATCGTTAACCGCTTCGTAATATACCCTACAAATATTGTCTGGCCAAATGTAACATAACATAAATATACTACAAATATAGCAATTTTTTCCAAAGTTTGACTGAGTCCCTGTATATGGAAAATTCATCTTTATTTTATTTTTTTACCCACCTTGCTTTAATAGCCCGACCTATAGTTTCCTTTTCCACAGACAGACAGAAATGCCTTACTATTTTAGGTTTTTGCGATGATTCAGGATATGCATAAACAGGGTGTCCGCCGGGAAGGTACACTACTTTGTTTTGCCGCCATTTTGATAAACAGTTGTGAAGTAGAGACATGGCAAATTTATTATTGTAAAATATTCGATAAACCAACGTATTTAAATCGTTTAAACATTTTATCAAAATCAATCATCGATTATTGTGACAATGAGAAAGTTACGTGAAATTTTTGAGAGAAACAACGTGCCAACAAAACTCACTTTTTATCCTGTAGTGAATGATTTCGATAGGCCCAAGCATAGACCACAACGTCGTCGGCTGAAAACATTACTCAAGAAAGTGTTCAAAACAATCCATCAACCTCAATTCGACGCCGTGCTCAGGAGCTTTGTCTTCAAAGAATAATTTCGGCCATAATTTGCACAAGTATTTGCATTTGTTTGCAATTAAGATACAGTTTACACGAGAGCTTCTTCCACAAGACCATTTACGCCGCCGTACATATGCCAATAGGATGCTACAGCTCGTCCATGACAACCCCGATTTTCATGAAAAAATCATAATGGCTGACGAGTCAAATGTTCATTTGAATGGATATGTTGGTGAATAAACAGAAAAGTCGGTTCTGGGCAATGGAAAACCCTCAATTTATTCATTATCCGTTGAAATTGACAGTCTGGTGTGCAATTTTGTGGAACTGCATGCTTTGGGCTTGATTAACGTGTGGTATCAACAAGACGGTGCCACTTCGAGACCTCTTTCGTAACCTCTGCGAGACCTCTTTCCACAACAAGTTATTTCAAGAAATGGTGATGTTGATTGGCCTTCACGGTCGCCTGATTTGACTGCTCCGGACTTCTTTTTGTGGGGATATCTGAAAAGCAAGGTTTATGCTAACAAACTTGAGCAACTCAAACAAAATATTCGTGATCAAATTAATGAAATACCGCGTGAAATGTGTGAGAATGCAATGAAAAAAGTGCTCAAAAGGGCTCGCACTTGTGAGGCTAGCAGAGGCGGACATTTATTTCATATTGTATTTCATACATAATTGCCTACATTAAATAAAACATTTATCATTATGAGATCCATTCTCTTTCATTTAATCAAAAATTATAAACAAACATTGTAGTTTACCTTCCCGGCGAACACCCCGTATAACTTGGCGAACCAGTATTTCGGGGATTGTAAGCAGAATGTCAATTTGAATATACTCACCATCTTATCAGGGCGGGTATAAAAATATCGGCCGTACTCCATCAGTCTTGAATATGGATGCTTAAGTGAAAAACAATTTGCTATTTCCAAATTTTAACATGTACGATCTAGGTATAGCTGGACAACGAACCCATGCGAACTAGGGGCCCTAAAAAGGGTGCTGTAAAAGAATTCTTAATGTATGTAAAGTAACTTATTGATTTTAATGGAAGATATTTTTTCGATTATCCCAACGTGAATATTATTTTAAGGTTTTGCTAATCCTAGGGTTTCGATGTAGCCACAGATAAGGCCGCCAAACCAAAAACGTGTAAATGTGGTTACTTAAATAACCGAAATGTTCACATAAATCCAAAACCGATACCGACATTCCGGTTTTTATGTCCAAACCCGACAGTTGGTTTCTCAACAATAGCTAAGACCCGATATGTCGGTTTACCCGGTTTCTTTCTGTCGGTTTTTTGGTTGTTGTATGTAAACGCAAAGAAAACGCATAATTTTCAATTACTACCACAAAATCTAGAACCACCTTTAAGTGAACTTCTCGTCTCAGAATCACCAATTTTTTTAGATTTTACGATATCTGCCTGTCCGCCCGTTTGCTGTATTTGTCAAGCTTGTTCTAAAACAACAGGTCTCAATTGTTGAACGATTTTATTAAATTTGCAAAAGTCAGTTATCTGGATAAAGAATGTTAACTTTTTTTTAAAGCCACAGAGAGCATCCAATTTTAATTACTTAGTAGGGACTTAAATACTGTTACACACGTTTTATGCTGTAAAATAAAAAGTACTGAATGTTTTTGGACCAAATATTTTTTAATATATGTATTGATGTTTATTGTATCCAAAAAGAATATACATATTCGAAATGTCCGCCTTTTGCCTTTACACACGCCTGAAATCGCACTGGCCAATCGCCAATAGCTGCACGAACCTCGTACATTGGAATATTGGCCACAGCTCGAACCAAAGCAGTCTTAAGAGATTCAATGTTGGGGTATCTTTAGTGACAAACCTTGTCCCCCAAAACCGTCCACAATTTGTAATCCAATGGGTTCAAATCTGGACTGCCTGTGGGCCATTCTTCAGAGGAAATGAACGCTGGCAAATTGTTTCGAAGCCAGGCCTGGGAAGTTTTAGCCTTATGGGCCGGTGCAGAATCCTGCTGGAAAATCCATGGCTGCACGCAGAGAAAAAACATGGTTACTACATGGTCACGGTAATAATAATATGTTATCCGCAATTAAAGTAAGTTCGTAGCAACCATAGCATTGTTAACTAAATTTAGTTTTGACACTAGTATAATTGCTGCAATATTAATATTGTTGAAATGTAACAATAGTATTATTGCCAAATTTAAAAATGAATGTATGGTTATAACAATAATATAAATATTGTTGGTGCGACAATAGTATTATGTTTTGCGTTTTATTTTAACAATAATATGATTACGGCAATCATACTGTATGATTGTAATTTTTCTTCGTTTAAAAATGCTTTTAAGAACAAATGCTATTGGTACGGATTTAATGCAATAATAGTACTTTTTTTCGAAATTAAAATTTTTTAAACAAGCTGCTTTGGCTTTGTTTAACTGAAATATTTTTAACAAAAACGCTTACCTTTATTTAAACTTATTTTTTCTACTGTAAAATAAATTATTTTGAATTTAATGTATTTTTTAATAATTTTTATAATTCAAATCTATTGTCGACAACTTAACAAAGCCCCAATTCCCAAGTCTCTTTTAATGATTCGACTCATGGACTTTTTCCTGATATTCATCTCACGTGCCATGATTTTCTGTTTTCGGAGCGCATTTCTGTGAATTCTTGTTTTAAGGGTTTTGATGACATGCGGTGTTCGAACAGAGCGTGGGCGGCCCGACCGGTGGCGGTCTTTTACATTTCCAGTCTCCTCAAACAGTTGTATGCATCGGTAAACTAACATGCGGGTAATACCTAGTGGCCGGAGCGTTTTGAAAATATCGCTTTTTTCATTACGCCCTTGAAAAGCGCTATTACAGCCATACGGTTCTCATTATCTGATCACTCCATGATGAAAGTTGAAACAATTTCAAAATCCCGTTACAGACTAACGCTATTGAGGTTAGCTTTCAAAACCCATGTGATACTAACGGGGTATGTTCAGTTCTACTATTGAAATGGGTGTGTTCAATGTTGTAACAGTATTTATGTCCCAACTAAGTAAATTGTGTACAGTTAATAACGATTGTATAGTAATCAACTTAAATAAAAATGGGTCATACCATTCCTCGTTTTGATGTATCCCCAGTACAAAGATCTCTCCCGGTATAACATACAATCGCTCGAAAACATCCATTTTGATTATGATTTCAATCAAATTTGGTATGGTACATTTTTTTTTGAACCGGTTTGAGTCATATAGGCTTATTTTTCCTTGTAAAAATTTTCTGGGTCTAAAATTTGTTTCCCACATGCATGGACATTTAGCTTTAAAATAACTATATTAAGTTATTTATAAAAGTGAAATTTTTTGCAGTTTGGCTAAGTTTAAGCGACGGTCGCTAAGTCCGAAAATCTGACCAACTTAAACATGGACAGATGGCCGAGAAACACAAATATATAATCTTATTTCTTAAATCAGGTATTTTCATTCTTAGACAAAAGACTAAACCCGAAATGTCGGTAAGCGCCGGTTTTTTACATTAAAAAAAAATACTGACAGTCGGTTTGTGTAACATGGGTTTAAAAAAAAACCGTTTTTTGGCGGTTTACTGACACTTTAGGTCAGGCACATAGGATCCAGAAAGACCAAAAGCGGTACAAGCTAAACTTGGATATGGATTTGTTAACGGTATTAAAAGTACTTAAAAGATTTCTGAAGCCATACTTGTTCCTATCACCATCGATTTCCGCGAGAATATAAGGATGTCTGAAAATTCCAACCCTGCTTAGTTTCTGCTAAACTTTGTTTACACGAAGCCATTTCTGTATTTTGCATTGTTTTTTAAATGCGTTTAACCGCTTGTACTTTCCGTTTCCACGTTTTGCCATGCAAATACTGGCATACAAGCAAAAATAAAAGCGACAACCTTATCAAAATCTATTTGCAATATTGCACTGAGGTCGTCGAGCAGTAGGAGTAGGTTGTAAATTCCGAAGGACATGAGGTGTTGAAGTGGAGCGTTGAGCATACGTACTCGTATGCGTTGAGGTCGCTACTACAAGCGGCAATGATGTGCATTTTATTTTTATATCGACATGTCATTGTTTTGTCTAGACTTTTGCCAAATAATAATTTCAACGTTTTTCACACGAAATCATAGACGAAAGGCAATAGAACTTGCAGCAGTCGCTCGCTGGTGACGTCGGTCTTTATATGATTTTGTGGGATCTTTTTTTTGGCCATTAATGGCGAGACGTCTACGGCAATAAACATAAGGCATCTGAACGTCCACCACTTGGCTGGCTGGCTGTCTAGTCACCGCCGCCGACGCCGACGCAGTTCCCAGATCCGAGTTAGCAGCAGCTACGTCAAGGAAATACGAGTAATCAAGATAAATTCTTATGGTCGTAGAATAATGACAATGGGTCGTTCGCTCACATGTACGTCTGTCTAGTAAGTGCAGTATGACAATGCCAATGATGAGGTGGTTCCTGATGGTGCTGAGGAAGATGGCCACGAGGTGTTGGTGGTGAATGTTGCAGTATCAGTATTTCAGCTCTATGATTATATTCCATGCATTTTTAATGAGTCAGACGCTGCTGTCGTTGGAGTCACCGTCGGCATCCAGACTGCTAGAATACCGGCATGCAAGTCCGTTTGTTTGTTTGTATGTTAAATTTACAACGTGATGATGCATAAAATTAATGATAATTAACCATAAGATTTGAGTAAACACCAGAATATGTTGTGCTGCTGTATGTCGAGGTATAAAGCTTGTATGCTCATCGCACAACGGAGATAAAAAGGTAATGGATCTGATTGTTTAAGAGCTTAAGATTTATATTTTATAAAAGCCTTAACAAAAGTTCGTACATAATCACAACCTCACCCTCGTGAACGGTGCACAGTGGTTCGAAACTATACTCTTAAAAACAAAAGTGAAGTTAAATTTCATAGAATACTAAATAAATATAATTTTGTCGTTTCATTATGCTGAGAAAAGTTGTGTTATCTGCAATAAAAATATGTTTGTAGTATGGTTTTTTTAAATATCATTTTTACTATAGTATGATTGCGACAATACTTATATTTATAAATTTGGATATGGTTTTTAAAACAAACGTGTGTTTTAATTGGACCACCCTTTAAAACAAAGTGCTTTATAAGCGACTTTTAACCACATCTACCGAAGCTCTTTTACTAAAGCTCTATACAAATGACGATTTCAATTTAAAGTCCTAATTAATTAAGCTTCAATAACTTTTTCTGGTATAATTTGACCATATCTGTATTTAAATATAGCTTCCACGAAATATGTCCCTCCCTCCCACTCCATAGTCCGACATTGTTAATCTCCAGATCTCTCATAGTTGAGATCTTTGGACGCTATTACTAAAATACGAAATATAACTGAAGATTTTCACTGTAAAAAATGTTTTAAAAATTGCAATGCATCCGTGTTTGTGTGGTGACAATGTCAGCGGCCTTTATGGCAATCTCTTGGTTCAGTACTCGTAATATCCAAAGACATTATTTCCTTAGTCGCTATTTCAGATCATTGTTTTTTATACCATCACCACCTTCCCACATACACGTAAACAAAAGTTTGGTTGCAATAACAATATTCGAAGAGCATCATACTATTATGGGGTATATGGTTGTAGTACAACAACATAATGATCCTCAAAACAATAGTATGATTCACATACAACCATACCATGATCCTTACAATTATACCATGATCCTCACAACAATAGTATGATTCACACATAACCATACTATGATCCCCACAACCATTGTATTATTCACACTCAACCATACTATGATCTCCACAACCATATTATAATTCACACAACCATAGCGTGTTTCACATACAACCATAGTATAGTAATCACAACCATAGTTTGGTCGTCACATTATACTATGACCCCCAAAGGTTCACTTTGACTATACTTAGTAGGGACATAAATACTGTTACAATATTGAACACACCCATTTCAATAGTAGAACTGAACATACCCCGTTAATGTCATATGGGTTTTGAAAGCTAACCTCAATAGCGTTAGTCTGTAACGGTATTTTAAAATTGTTTCAACTTTCCTGTTGGAATGGTCAGATAATGAGAACCGCATCGCTGTAATAGCGCTTTTCAAGTGTGAAATGAGAAAAGGGGAAATTTTCAAAACGCTCGGGCCACTAGGGATTAGCCGCATGTTCCTCTACCGACGCATAAAACTGTTTGAGGAGACTGGAGATGTAAAAGACCGCCACCGGTCGGGCCGCCCATGCTCTGTTCGAACACCGCATGTCAGCAAAGCCGTTAAATCAAGAATTCACAGAAACCCGCTCCGAAAACAGAAAGTCATGGCCCGTGAGATGAATATCACGCAAAAGGCCATTAGTCGAATCATTAAAAAAGACTTGGGACTTGGGGCTTTCAAACGACGTACCGGACATTTATTGGCTGCAGCTTTAAAAAAAATAATATTGAAAAATGCAAACGTCTTTTGGTGAAGCAGGCTGATAACTTGCACAGAAAAATTTTGTTCACCGATGAAAAAATTTTTACCGTTCAAGAAAAATTTAACAAGCAAAGTGATAGAGTGTATGCGCGGTCATCTAAGGAAGCATCTGAACTGATCCCATGGTGGAAAAGGGTCATCACACAGTTTCAGTAATGGTTTGGTGGGGTGTCTCTTACGATGGGGTCACTGACCTGCATTTCTGCGAACAAGGAGTCAAAACATCGGCCAAAGTTTACTAAGAAACCGTTTTGGAAGCTGTTGTAAAGTCTCTTAACAATTCCATGTTCCAAAACCAGTCATGGACTTTCCAGCTGGACTCTGCTCCGGCCCATAAGGCTAAAACGTTCCAGGCCTGGCTTCGAAACAATTTGCCAGCGTTCATTTCCTCTGAAGAATGGCCATCAGGCAGTCCAGATTTGAACCCATTGGATTACAAATTGTGGACGGGTTTAGAGAACAAGATTTTTCACAAAAGATACCCCAGCATTGGATGTCTTAAGACAGCTTTGGTGCGACCTGTGGCCAATTCTCCAATGGACGAGGTTCGTGCAGCTATTGACGATTGGCCAGTGCGACTTAAGGCGTGTGTAAAGGCAAAAGGCGTACATTTCGAATAAGTAGATTCTTTTTGGATACAATATACATCTAAAAATTTATTAAAAATATTTGGTCCAAAAACATTCAGTACTTTTTATTTTACAGCATAAAACGTGTGTAACACAAATTATGTCCCTACTAAGTAGTATGATTGCGACAATACTAATATTTATTAATTTGGTTATGGTTTTTAAAACAATGTTATTGTTACGAATCTTACACAATTGAAGTTTAAAAAAATTTAAAAAATATTTTTAATAAATGACACACAATTATTTGTTAAATGGTACTTTTTATTGTTAAAAAAATCACTACTTTTATTTTGAATTAAATGTATTTTAAAATAGTTTAATTATTAATAATCTCTATTGTTGAAAAACAACATAATCCAAACCTTATAAAATATTTTGGGGATCATAGTTCGGTTGAGTGGGGTCATACTTTTAGTTGTAGGGATTATAAGATAGATGCGTGGTTTTTAAGATCTTAATAAAGCTCATACTATTGTTGAGTTTGAATCAAAATATGGTTGTTGGGATGGTAGTAGGGTAGTGTGTGAATCATACCATAGTTGTAAAGATCATTATATTGTTGTGCCACAGCCATATACCCAACAATGGTATGAACTTCAAATATTGCCACCTCGAACATACTTTTTTCTGCGTGTAGTTTTTCGTCTTTCGTACGTTCCACCGATACTTTAGTTCCACTTATTGATACTAGCAGATTCCAAAATAACATTCGGTTGTGGGCACGAATCTGTTCTCTATGTGTATGTTCAAGCGAAGCAATGTACTAAGTTCAGAAGGGAAATATGTACCACTTGACCATTTATACAATTTTATAGAAAGTACTCGTATTAAATGGAATTATTTATTTGTGTAAACACAGATAATACACGTGTTTCACAGTGTATTTGTTTGGATTCATTTCAGCTTACTTCGAACCACTGTGCGTTGGTGATAATAGCTTTTGGAACAATGATGTTAAATATGTGTAGATATGGCCAGTGGTGCCCTTTTACCTTTACGAACATAATTCGAAATCCAGTATGTGTCTGCAAATTCCATTTTGAGAAGGGTTACCATTGGGTGTAACAGTTTTGTTAAATTTTAAAGTTTTGTTGATGCTGGACATAAATGCTGGAATTACTTTTAACTTAGGTTTGGGTTAAAACAATGGAATTAAGTTTCATAGAATTTGCCGTACGCAAATTTGTTTGGAACTTGACTTGACGAAAAGGTAGGCTGCATTCCTTTAATTTTCGAAGTACTCTCTGTTTCTTCTATTATTAGGTTCAGGAACGTCTAAAAAATGAAGAAATTCAGCTTCGTGCTGGTTATGGTGTAAGAATTCTACTGCTTAATTTCCACAGCTTCTCATTAAGGAAAAAGGAAAAACTTGCCTCAAATCAGTGAGCTGTGCACAATATAATTTCTATACTCACTCACTGGGGCCGATTGTATAACGCCGGCTCTGCAAGCCTAAAGCTTTTTTAGAGAAGTTTTTAGAGATAATCTCGTACTCGTAAAGTCGTCGGCATTTAAGAGGTTGAAAAGTCTGCATTTGAAAAATTGTTCAATGTTTTTATTCGGAGTTAAAACGCAGGAAGAGTTATATCACATTTAAATATTTGGCCAATTATATGAATACTTTTTTAATAGCGTGACATGACGTCCTCGAACATTATGACATCACAGAATGTGACGTTGTGACACTTTTAAAAATGGCAAGGCCTCTCAAAACCCTTGAATAGTTTAGTAGCAGTAAGATTTGTTATTATTGCCTTTTTTAAATTATGGTGCGAAATTAACGTTCCCCTTGACACGTATTACCAAGCCGGTTCCAGCGATCATCAGCATAGTCCGAGTCCCTAAATTTGGGATGCAAGAGTTCATACAAATATACGTTTTTGATACATTTTTGTCATCCTATGTACCGACATACAACCGTAATCCATTAAAAGGGTTTTTTTTATATTTTTAATGTTTGTAGCACCGTAAATAAATGGAAATGGGCCCATGTTTATTGCACCGATTAGGAATCACTAACTGCTTCGATTGAGCGATATCCGTCCGTGTGTCCATTTATCAATATAATCAAAGTAGTGGTCGCGATTAAAAACCGATTTCGATGAAACTTGGTACATTGTTCAGGTTGGGCCAAGGACAACTATAAAAGATGCTCCATATTGGTCCATATTTTAATATCATGCAAAAGTTTTCTTCCCATTTGAGCGCTGCAGCTCTAGAAACCACAAATAAACACGATCGAACTCAAGTTTTACATGGTGTGTAATGAGCGACCTTTAATTAGCTCTTAACTCGACCATATCGGTCCATGTTTTAGAATAGCTCCGCAGACGCAGTTTAGTATAGGGCATTGTACGAGGCCTGTAGAAATACCAGGCTCACACGGAATAAACCATGTCCCTTCCCGAGGTGTGGTTTTGCCGCTCTAGAAGTCACGATTTGAATCCAAATAAGGTAAAATTTAACAAAGTGCGAGTTCTTACCACTTCTACCGAAGCTTGATATAGCCCCCAAACAAATGACCATTCCAATCCTATTACATTCTATTTAACTCAAATTAAGCTTCTATTTTTTTTTTGAAATACGAGGGTTGCCACATATATTTTTGTCCTAGGCAAAACTAAGTTTTGCGAGGCGCCATCTGGCGTTTCCATTGGAAACTTAGACATTTTTTTAGCATAAACGTACTCAGAACGTTTTGACGTACGACCATCATTTGTGTTGTTTACAGTGACTTGAAAAAATCAATTTGGCAAAAAAATAAAATTAACTCGTGAACATTTTCGTGCGATCATTTTTCACAACTTTCGAGGTGGATTATCACGACAAGAGTGCATCGATGAACTTAAATCTTTGTATGGTGATGAAGCACCATCCTACAGCAATGTAAAAAACTGGATTAATGAATTCAATTCTGGCCGACGCTCGCTCAAAGACGAAGGTCCTGAACATGCGTGAACTGATAATGCAAGATCTTCAAGTACAGTGAGATAGAGGCATGCTTGGGAATTTCTTCCACCAGCATACTTTCGATATTGCATAAACACCTGGCCGTAAAAAGGTTTGTTCTCGTTGGATCCCGCACAATTTGACAATCGCTCAAAAAAAGGTTCGTGTCGATAGGTGCAAAGAAATTTTGAAAAAGTACAATCGCAATGCTTTAATCATGGATCTATGCGTATGAGCCGGAAAAAAACAGCAATCGACCGTGTGTGTTTTCGAAGACGATCCAAATCCAACGAAATTTGTACCTGGAAGAAGCACTTCGAAGCAAATGGTCGCCTGTTTCTTCGGCAAAACTGGTCATGTGGCGACTGTTCCGCTTCAGCAACGTAGGACGGTCAATTCTGAGTGGTACGCCACAATTTGTCGGCCTGAAGTCTTCGAAAAAATTAGAAAAACGAACAAGAGAGGACGAATCATTGTGCACCATGACAATGCGAGCTCTCACACATCGGCTAAAACCAGCGCATTTTTGACCAGCCAAAACGTCGAGTTGATGGGTCATCCGCCGTACTGCCTAGCTTGGCACCCAATGACTTTTTTTCCCGTACATCAAGAAAAAGCGCTCGACAATTGGTTTAAGGGCATGCAAAAGTGTATAAATCATCCTGGAGAATATTTTGAAAAACAATAAAACCATTTTTGATGAAAAATATTCGCATTTTCATTATTAGGCCAGTAATATACTTATGTATAGCAGCCTCGTATGTACTTCCCTTTACCTCCAAAGGCCTACATTGCCAAACTCCATACACATCTTTCATAGTCGGCCTTGTTCTTTTACTTCTTGGTTTTAATAAAAAAAAAATTGAAAATAATCAGGTTTATTTAATTTGAGTACTGTCGGGATTGCAAAGTACATTTTCAAAATGCGATAAGTACAAAGTAAAAAAAAATCCAAGTACAGCCGAAGGACGGCCCGTATGAAGAAGTTTCATTGGGATATAGACTGAAGATCAATGAGCAAATGTCACTGGAAATTTCGTAGTTCGTGGGTGATTTTTTTGTCTTACACTATTACTAAAATACGAAAAATAATTGACAATTTTCACTGTGAAAAATGTTTTGAAAGTTTAAAGCCGTGTTCCGTGTTCGATGTGGCAATGCCTGTCGACTTTATGGCAATCTCTAGGCCAAAGGCATTATTTCCTTGGACGCTATGATATATCATCGTTTTATACCATCATCGCATGCTGACGTTTTTTTAGAGCCAGATGGAATGAACCTTTTAAATGTATACCGATCCGCTATGAATTATTTAGTGAGGTTATTTATACGTGTCACTTTGTCCGTCGTTCTATCTACTCTTGTAATCGTAATGTTGATCTTTAATATAAACCGATCCCAATGAAACTATGCACAGTTTTTGGTGACCGAATTATGAAGTCTCTATTCAAAGTTGGTTCATTTAATGATGACGCCTCCCAAACGCATCTTTCGATGAGGGCTTTGATATAAAAGCGACAAATTTTATCAGACTTTAATAGAACTTGGTTTAAAGCGTAATGCAGTACAAAGGAAACACATTTTTAAAAATCAAAGACATCGGTTTAAAGTCTGATATTTTCCCTCCTGTCTAATCTAAGAGCATTACCTTTCCCCACATACATTTCAACGAAATTTGGCATGTAAAATTTTATGAACCGCTGTATCTGTGTCTTAGTGTATTAGTCCGCGTGTTTAATATAACTCAACTGATATGCTTGTTCGGAAGTCAAACAGGTCCTTAAGGAATTAATGCTAAATGCAATTAAACATTGAAATGTAAAAGACTAACATAAATTCTAGAAAAAAATTAAAAAAAAGTTTTAATTTATTTGAAATCAACGAAACAATTAACCCTTTTCTTCAAAATTATATTTTCGCACTGTCACAGAACTGACATAACTTCCGCAACACAAATACTGACACACGCTCATTTTTGTGCTAACAAATGCTGATGAACTGGCAACAGCAAAAGCATTGCCCACGTATAACCAAAAGATAACGATTTCATTCAGTTCATCAACGCATAATGTGACGATGATGATGACGAGGTTGGTTGACTTTCCAACCCACTTTTACAATTCATTTGAAAATTTATTTAAACTTTTGTTTTTATAAAACACACGCGCACACACACACACACACAAACACCGCTCGTAGCTCTGGCCCGCATAAAACAATTACACAAAAGTGTATGCAAAAGTAAACAATTAACTTTTCTCAACTTACAATGTGCAAAAACAAACATGTTATACGAGGAGCATATGATAAGCCTGGTAACGGGACAATATAGTTGAGTTTAAGGTGAAAAAAAGGTTTTTGCGACCGAAACATTTATCTATAAACTAAAACTCTGTTTTCATAAAACAAGTGGACAAATTAAGTTTAGCCGGGCCGAAACTTATACGTATAATGGATTACTGCCCAATGAGAAAATATTTTCAAGGGACGTAACACCGCCCGCTTTTCCATCAGGATTTGTTTCGCTTCATGCCAACATTATTGATGTAAGTCCACTTAATATCACCTTTCATAGCTCAGACTTAAAGAGGCGGTACTTGAAAGTGCTAATATATATGCGAAAAACCCCCAAAACTACTAAAATATAGTGATTTTTCTAGAGGTTGACTTAATCCCAATGTTGGGAACATTTTCTCCTCTTGACGGATCTGTCCCATTTATAAAACCAGCCGTTTCATCAGCCGCCTTGCTTCAATATTGCAACCTCTACAGTCAGATATGCCTAGACCGCCTTTGTTTTTAACGACATATGTGTTATATGTATATTAGACCGTACCACCTTACAGGTAAACAAAAAAAGTTCGCCGTACACCTTAGAATATAAAGTATTATTGCAGGCAGGTACGGGAGGAATTTGTTTTCCAAACTTTTACATTTTTTCGTTATAACTTCTGCATTTGGTTGCTAAAGTGTGATACATCGATGTTTTGTCTTGTCGAGGCTACTTACTGCGTCAAAAGTTATTGACCTCAATTACCCTCTCCTTGTTCTGACCATCATATCTTAATTGCTACTACCCTAATGTTTGCTCTAATACTAGCCTTATGTTTGCTCTAATATCAAAAATTTCTACTACTCTAATATCAGAAAATTAAAGCTCGCACAAACTTATTAAATTCTCGATAATTCCAGCAAAAAAATTTTTAAATTCCTTTTGTTTATTTTTCCGAACGTATGGATTGTTTTAAAGTCATTACCCCCTTCTGGTACTTGTCCATTATATATCAGTTGCTTCTACCCTAATGTGTCATCCTAAAATCAGAAAACGGATGCTCGCAAAGAATCATTAAACTCTTGCTAAGGAACTTTTATATTTTCCCCATACTGGTGTTTCATGTACAGTAATTGAAAGCATTTAATAGATTAAAAATTAGAATTTTTATGGCTTATTCTGTTGGATCAGGTCAAAAAGAAATTGTCAGACATATAGGTGGCTGGCTTACCAGCCAGCATTTTTATTTATATCATATGATTCGAGCCGTTATCACAGCTATTATCGCAGCGCGCTGCACAACAACAGCTTGTAGAATCCTCCACAGCCGTCAGTTCGCTGTATGCGACATTCTGATATCTTGAAAAAAAGCCAAACTCAGAAAATTCACGGAAGTTGCAAAGTTTTCCTTTATGTATGTTAGATTCGTTATTGCCGAAATATTTTCAACAGTTTCTCCGTTTTTTTTTTATCGAAAATAGCATTTATTTGAGACCAATTTTTTGTCGATGATAACAGTTGAAGATGAGCCATTTACAGATGATGCAAATGGAATGACGACTTGATTAAATTCTCATCCTACTACAGAGTCCATAAAAATTGCTTATGTTCATACAGAAGATAATCTTACACGCAGAGAAAAGATATGGTTACACTATGATCACCGCAACAATAATATGTTCTCTACAATAAAAGCATGTTTGTCGCAACCATAGTATTGTTTTTTGAATTTCATTTTGACAATAGTATGATAGCGACAATATTGCTATTATTAAAATGTAACAATAGTATTATTGCCAAATTTAGAAATGAAAATATGGTTGTAGCAACCATATAAACATGGTTGGTGCAACAAAAGTATTGTTGTTTAAAATTAACGTTAACGACTTGCGACTATGAACAGGTTTTATAGAGCATACATGTATGTGTGTGCGTATGTTTTTTTGTTATACAAAAAAAAAAAACATACACACGATACAGTGCGTGGTTGTTGTCCATTATAAAAAAACAACAACAATCGGAAGGCAGTTCGAGGGATTTTTATTGTGTTTACTTTGTTCGGTGAAATACTCAAATACCGACTGGTTCTCGTTTATTTAAAATCTGCCTGCACTTAAGTATATTGCCATTGATCATGGTTTAATCACATTCGTTACTTGGTGTCTACGGATGGTGAAGTATCATTCACCCCTGCTGGCAACTTAAAGTATTTTTGACCGTTGGAATATATATTTTTGTTTCTTGAATGAAATGTTTAATAAAAACATGGCCTCAAATCTGGCTATGAACTAATAGTAATGCAATTTAAAATAACATACGTAATAAAAATCTCTATTTTTGAATAACAACAATAACCAATCCTAATAAATAATTTTGGGGATCATAGTATGGTTGAGTGTGAATCATACTATGGTAGTGGGGATCATAGTATGGTTGCGTGTGAATCATACTATGGTTGTGGGGATCATAGTATGGTTGCGTGTGAATCATACTATGGTTGTGAGGATCATACTATGGTTGTATGAGGAACATACTATGGTTGTGAGGATCATAATATGGTTGTGGAGATAATAGTATGGTTGAGTGTGAATCATACTATTGTTGTGAGGATCATAGTATGGTTAAGTGTGAATCATACTATGGTTGTGGGGATCATAGTATGGTTATGTGTGAATCATACTATTGTTGTGAGGATCATAATATTGTTGTGTCACAACCATATACCCAACAATAGTATGATCCTCTTCGAATATTGTCACCCCAACCATACTTTTTTTCTGCGTGTAGATAAAAGTGGTACGTAGACACTTTTCCTGTAGGAAAAAGTCTCAACTACTGAGACACTTTTCCTATAGATAACAAATCTCAGCTGAGTCTAAGCTGCTGAAACATTTTTTGCTGCTAGTGAGACCGTTTTTCTTTAAACAAAATCACAGCTACTGAAATACTTTTCCTACTAGAAAAACGTTTCAGATACTAAGACTCAATCACTGAGACTTTTCACACGACCCTCGCATAACAATTTAATAACATAAAAGAGATATAAAAAAGTGTACAACAACATTAAATATATATTTAATTGTCTCTCTTTTTGTGTGTTAATTTTATTACTCCAGTTTAAATACATAATTTTGCATGTGTTACGCACACCATCGTACATGGATGTCACACACCGATTGTGTACGTGTGCATAAATATGTAAATGAACGTGTAAGTGCGTGCGTTGGTGTGTGTGCGTGTGTGTTGGTTAAATGATTATGCCGAAGCAATTCCACAATGAATGAATGAACGTACGAATGAATGTAATGCCATTGTAATGACGTTTTTAATTGTTAAACAATTCGCAAAAAGTCAAACAATAAAAAAGCCAGCACAAACAAACATTACGAATATTGGCAACATTTCTGTACATAAAAAGTCATTTTTTTGTTGTCTTAAATTGTTTAGCTTAATAATTTATTTGCTTTGGTTTTTTTGGCCGACCGGCTCCCTTGCGGTTCTGTCTGATTGTTATTTAAATGGCACAATAAAAAAAATATTTGGTTTTTTTAGACAAAATATTACATAATTCATATTCAAAATTTTAGGTTTATTAACACTTTGTTACTGGCCATATTACAAAAAATGTCTTTCACATTCCGGGGACGTGGGAAAATTGTGGCACCCATCAAAAAAACGCATTATCAACTAACATTGCGAGTAAGTTGGTTAGCTAGTTTTTATTTATTGTGCCTAATTTTGTTAAAACATTATCAGATATTTACTAAATCTGTAAACAAGAAATTACTTAGAACTATAATGTATTACCGAAACTTAAAATAACGCACTAAAAAAACAAGAAATTACTTAGAACTATAATGTATTACCGAAACTTAAAATAACGCACAAAAAACGCACCGTGTCTCTTTTATGTAACTAAGAAGTGAATAATAAGTAAATCTTATAGAAGAATGAATGCCCTTGCTCCCGGGGCTTTGCTGAATGTAGGCGTAAATTATCTTGGAAATTAGCTAAAACCTAAACTTGAATCCAAATTAAAAATATAAGATATAAAAAGAAAATTATATTATAAAAGTATTCGAATCTTTTTCGAATTATCAAAAATTGTTGAAAAATTGGAGGAATGTACTTATTTGTTAGCATGTCTGAGCTCAAGAGTAAGTAGTCTGTGTAAGAGAGTAAATTTTGAACAATTAGTACAATAAATCAAAAAATATTTTTCGCTGAAATAAGAACATAGGACACTTCAGTTAGTAGAATACGAGTACCAAATAATAGCTATTTGTTGCTTTATCTGTACATACGAGTACCTCTTAACAATAATTTCAAATATACGATGTGATATGCGTGCGAGTGAGAAATTGTGTTTGGTGATTTGCCTTTTAATAAAACTACGGCCACACAACATACTGAGAAGTACTTATTTTTTATTATATCAAGAATAACTTATTTTTGTTTGCAAAGGGTAATGAGAGGTCAATACCTGTTAAGTACCTTTTTTTTATTATTTTTTTATGATTAGAATGCGCATATTTTTTGTTTTTAATACTGCAGATGGTAATGCGATTTCAGTAAATAGTAATGAGTAATATCTTAAAGACATATGGTTAAATGAATAAGAATGATAGAGGTTGCTGTCATCCGCAAAGTATTATATTGGATTCACGGTCTGACCCAACAGATCATCAATGAAAATAAGAAATAAAGGGGAGAAAGGACAAAGACTTGTAGTAAACCTGCGGTAAGCCTATGCGATCAGCTTTGATAAGAGGGCACCGTTCAAGACTCTATCAAAGGCCTTGGAGATATCCAGAACCACAACATTATTAGAAAGGCATCAGGTTTCCCGTAGAGCGATGGAAGCCATACTGTCGATCACTAAGCAGGTCGGTGGACTCTAGTTACCTCACAAGATGGTGGTTAACCATGCTCTCCATTACCTTAAAGTAACAACATTTTTAGTAGGTAACTGAAGTTTCAAGTCTAACTGAATTATAAAAGCATTTAACTTACAATTAAAATCGAATATAATTACAAAAACTGAGGGTTTGAGGATGTTTTTATCCTTTCATTATGATGGATAATTTAACTTAAAGAAAAATCGTTAGTACAAGAAGAAACAGTATGCGAAAAAGTTGTGGTTTGGGTGAAAATATTCGAAGAGCAATTGTTGAGTATATGGTGGTGATACAACAATATTATGGTTGTGGGGATCAAATGATGAGTATACTGCTCTTCGAATATTGTCGCCGCAGCTATACTTTTTTTCTGCGTGTATTGAGTGAATAAATGCGAATCGGAACAGAAATCAAAAACAAAATACCGATTTCAGCAACAAAACATATTTGAACATACACTCGTTATGTTCAGAATTTAATCCCTTGAACTTTTCATTGCCAACAGATCGCTTAAAAATGAAAAGTTGAGCCAAAAAGCCTCCCCCGTATAGTCGTGTATCCAATATATGATTAGTCTTGACGTATTTCTCGCTGGGCACTTCAATTTGGAAGAAACAATCAAATGTTGTCGCATATTGAAATGGAATCTTTGCTTTATGTCTTGCGAAATTAACACTTTTTACGCCTCTCAACTCGTTCTAAAATTTAATGGATTCGTCTGTGAATGCGTGCATGTGTGTCAATGACAAATCGTATGCGTGTGTGTATGTGTTTTAAGTACGTTTGGAATCTGTGCGCACCTAATTTTGTTAGCTGCATTTCTACTTGTAAACATTTGCACAGATTGTTGTAAAAATCTCTTCAAATTGCAGTGAAATAACAAAGTACAAACAGATCTTTGTCATTGTTGCTGCTGCTGATGGTGTTGGTGTTGCTGCTTACAACACTCTCGACAAATGGCAAATGCATGCATGCAACAAAAGGACGTCGGTCGGTATGCATTAGCTTTGAATTCTTTGTATGCATTAAAGATGAGTGCTTGTAATACTAATACTAAAACTAGTACTTGTACTCTTACTCGCACTCGTACTTTCAACAATCTATTCCAGCCAGCTATGGTGGGTCCCGAACTGTCAATAAGAGTTGCCAAGACAGGAGATTAGCTACATATAGGAGGATTTGCAAAGTCGAATGTTGTACACGCAGAGAAAAGATATGGTTCCTATATGGTCACGGCAACAATAGTATGTTCTTTCCAATAAAAGTATTATATTCGAAACCATAGTATTGTTTCTTGAATATTATTGTTGAAATGTAACAATAGCATTGTTGCCAAATTTAAAAATGAAAATATGGTTGTAGCAACAATATAAATATGGTTGGTGGAACAAAAGTATTGTTTTCATGGCTTTTATGTTAACAATAACATGATTACGGCATTCATACTGGCAAAATTGTACTTTTTTTTAGTTTGACAATGTTATTTTTACGACTCTTACGCAATAATAGTAAAAATAATTAAATTTTTTCCAAACAAACTACGAATTAGTATAACTGAAATATTTTTAATAAATATTTTTTTTACTGTTCAATATATCACTCCTATTACTACATAACTTACTAAATAAAATTCTCTATTGTTAAATAACAACTTTACCCAATCTTTACAAAAAATGTTGGGGATCATAGTATGATTGTGTGTAAGTCATACTGTGGTTGTGAGGATCATACTATGGTTGTACGTTAAACATACTATGGTAATGAGGACCATAAAATGGTTGTGGGGATCATAGTATGGTTGAATGTGAATAATAATATGGTTGTAGGGATCATAGTATGGTTGTGTGTGAATAATTCTATTGTTGTGAGGACCATAATATTGTTATGGGGATCATAATATTGTTGATCATAATATTGTTGTGCCACAACCATATAACCAACAATAGTATGATGCTCTTCGAATATTGTTACCCCAACCATAGTTTTTTTTCTGCGTGTAAATGTGCATTTATTTGATTTGAATTCATTGTTGTTAGCAACCAGTATGGAAAGTCGTAAGTCGGGCGTGACTGACTACGGCATACTCTACAATTTATTTAGAGAATAAAACAACTCTGTCTGGAGCTTAAACAAGGTCGGACTTAATATGTAAGAGGTGTTTTAGTTGCTCAAAACGCATCATACAAAATTTGAGCGTGATCAGCTATGATTTGTGGTCTTGAGATCAAATCAGGAAGTACCTATGTGCATGGGTGTTGTTCGCTCGTTGCGATGTATGAGAAAATTCGTAGGAATCAAATGTAAAATGTGGCCTATAAATCTGCAGATTCTGAAATCAGATGATACCTTTATGGGGGGAAATATGGAACTATGTTGTACATACCATACCGTGCTAAAATTTGGGCATGGTCAGGTATAATTTGCAGCCTCTAGAGCTCCAGGACATGAAAATCGATAGGGTCCTTTGCGTGGGGCTATTCAAGAACATGCACTGCTACGGTCTAATTTCACCAGAGATATGTGGGAGTCACTCGCAATGATCTGTGCAAAATTTGGTCTCTATCGGGTTTAATATGTGGCTTTTATCTGGAAGGACCTTAGTGTGACCACTGTTAATTAATGGATGCTCAGAATGTACCATGCAAAATTTAGGCGTGAGCAGGTGTAATTTGTGGCTTCTAAAGCTGCAGGTCCTCAAATCGGGAGGGATTTTTGAGTAGGAGCTATTCGAAAACTAAGAGCAATATGAACAAATTTTAACAGAGATGTGTTGGCACTGAGCACCTACATTGGGCCATAAGGGCCGTTTTTTGGACTTATGGAGTTTGACGGCCATATATTTAATTTATTTTTAATGTTTAATATATACAATATAATTTGAGTACTTATAAGCCCATATTTACTGGTTCTTTCGGCCACAAGGGCTGCTTTCTGGTACATTCGGTATATGAGTAAAATTTTCTTTGATTTATCTATAAGTATACTTATATAACCTATTTAGCCACAACCAGCATGGTTTTAAGTGCTACTCAACTGCGAGTTCTCGTTTAATCTCATGATCGGGTGTAATTTGTGGCTTCTAAAGCTGCAGGTCCTCAAATCGAGAGGGATTTTTTGAGTAGGAGCTGTTCGAAAACTAGGAGCAATGTGAACAAATTTTAAGAGAGATGTGTTGGCACTGAGCGGAATTTGATTGAAGACGATGTTATATGTGGCTTTTAGAGCTGCAGGTTCTCAAGTCGGGGAAACCTATGTATCGTATCAAAATATGAAGCGATGTGCACCAATTTTAATAGGGTTCGTTCTTTGCTCAAATTTGGGTGAATAATTGTGACCTGTACTTTAATTACAAGAATTGATGAACAGACGAACTAACATCTCTCAGTGGAATCAGATAGTGATTCTGAGTCGATTGGAACATAGGGAATATCACTATTCTATTAAGGTGTTGTAAACATCAGCACTAAGTCTTAATCTTTTACATTGTGGTGTAAAAACTGAAGGCTTGTTTCCATGGTTTTTGTTAAGCATCTTTTGAGAGCTTCGGGATTTTTAGTTAATCTTTAGTTTCGGAGGTTATCTCTTATTGTAGTCGGCCTGGTTATTATCAGTAACGACAAAACAATAAGTTAACGTGCTTGTTTTATTCATATAAAAAAGAGTTACCAACCATTTCAGAAATGTGTATGGGAAACCAACCTAGAAAACTATTAGTTTTCGTTAGTCTGTATAGGTACGATGATCATATTCTGCTTACTATTCTATATGTCACAATAAAGCACTTCAAAACAAAAACTACAGTGGGAAGTCGCAAATCCGAAGACCGCTTATCCGAATATTCAGCCCGAACTGAATTTTTATATGCATTAGAGATTCTGCCAAATTGGTTGCAACTCAATAAACCAAATTGGTTGTTTCGTTTCTTTTGACGTTTTTTTAAAACAAACAACAAATCGTACTTTACAATTAAAAAATGATCCTTTTTAAATGTGTTATTTGCCGATACGACCTTACAAAAAAAAGGCAGCTGACATATCGTCTCTGAATAGTAAATAAAGGTAGAGAGCGATTTTATTTCAAGTGTCTCACATGAAAAAACCAGTAATTCTGTTTAGAGTTTCAATAGTTTTCAGTGGGCCGGTTCTAAGAGATCTCGAAGTTTGGGCAATAGAAAACTCATTCGTCAATAAACCGTTTGTGACTTCTTTAAGAAAACGTGTTTAATAGAGTCTAATTTTTTGATGTCCTTATAGTTTTCTAAATACATTTTTTGGTTTGGTTTAATGTACCGTTAATTTTGAATTTTGCATCACTAATTTTTTTTATTAAAAAAACATTTTTTAAAACAAAATTTATTTTTGTATGCATATGTGACAGCGCATAGAGAAAGGGAACTAAGGGTAACAAAATCAATTTTATTTTTTTTTCTTCTTTTGATGTGGACAACATCTGAGCATCGAATGAGACCGATCCCATGCCCCAAAAGAGTTCCATCCCAAAGATATGCGTGTTTTATGAAACTGAAGTCGACGATTCTAAGCGCAAATAGAAAGGGACCTAATCTTTAAAATGGCTCTCCTGAACAAAACTGGTTTTTAACCTTAGATCCCTTTCTATTTTGCGCGTCACATGTACTTTTATTTTTTTGTTTCCTCTTTTTTGTTCCTCCTAAATTAATGTAAGAAATTTAAATTAAAAGAAAAGCGTATTGATTTCTAATGTCAGTAATCCAAGTTTATCGATAAACCGAATCTGGGTCTGCAATCAATTATCCGTATCAGCGAGTCTTTACTGTATTTATATATTATTTATTAATTTATTATTTATTAATACAATTAATATAAATGATTACTCATTAATCAGGGATTAACCGGCTCAAGACCTCTTGCTTCTATATTTAAATAGAAGACAAGTTTTTAACAAAATGGCAAAGTGATATTGATTTTCGTGGCTGCACACTGCTTTTATCATGATTTCGGGTCCGTGACAACCCTCTTCAGAAAGCTTTGCTGCAATTGTTGAAAGTAAAACCGAACTCTATAAGGCCAATGTCACTTTGCCATTTTGTTAAAAACTTGTCTTCTATTTAAATATAGAAGCAAGAGGTCTTAAGCCGGTTAATCCCTGTTCAATGTGTAAAAGCAACAGACCGAAATAAAACAAACGAGCTAAACATAAATGTTTACTGTAATAATATTACTACTTTTTAAACTACGCTCATAGATATTCTGCGAAGAACTTCTTTCATTCAAAATTCAGTGGCAGCTTTTAGGATTTCCTTTGGTTTCCAGAGTTGGCAACACTACCTTCTGTTTTTGTGCTTACAACACTGTTGACTAGGACTAGTGGCAGTTGCAAACGCACACGCATATCAGAACATTCTCTGCAGCGTGATGCAACATACATAACAATGTTGTTGCAGTTGCTGTAAGAAAACATATTGTTGTATGGCGTTTTGTGCACCAAAAAGGTTTGGCCCTGAACGTCTATTTGTCACACATTTCGTTGTACGCCAGTGGTAGTAGTAAAAGTTTTGAAGTCCTTCCGGCGGGGCCCTTTTTGGACTTCTTCGCCATGATCACCGCAAATAGTATGTACGCTATTGTCTTCAATTGGTTTACCCTACGCATTAGGAGAGAGTATTAAGTTTGACCACCGTGAATTCGATATTGAAATGGCCTGTTTTTTGGGCCTCCTGAAATCATGATTCCGACAGTAGTATTAGATAACTCATTAAAATAAGACCGACTTTATTTTGAATACCCATATTTCCATTTTACTGCTGTCCCTTCTTTGGGCCATAAGGGCCGTTTTTTGGGATTATTAAGTTCGACGACCAAATATTTAATTTAATATTTAATTAACTTGAGTACTCATAAGCCCATATTTACTGGTTCTTTCGGCCACAAGGGCTGCTTTCTGGTCCATTTGGTATATGAGTAAAATTTTCTTTGATTTATCTATAAGTATACTTATATATCCTATTGAGCCACAGCCAGCTTGGTTTTAAGTGCTACTCAACTGTTCTCGTTTAATCTCTTGTCTACAAAAATGATGGTTTCTTAAGAAATAACTCAAAACAGTGAACATTTTTTCGAGGTACCCCAAGTCCCTTAAAGGGAAATTTTTAACTCTTTGAAAAAATTTCGCTAATTTGAACCTTAAACAGCTTTAGACCAAAGCCAAACATCATACAAAACTCCGGGGTCATAGTTTTAATCATTTGATCGTCATTAGGCTATCATCAAACACAAGGGCGAACTTGGCCATATCGTCTTAAAATTTGACGACTCTTAACAATATATAGGGCTTGGCGATTGAAGTGGTCCTAACTTCACGTTAGCAATACTTGAAAATCGATATTGCCAGCTTAGTCAAATTCATGACAATGACAGAAGTTTATATTGTTTACGAGGTACCACAAGCACTTGTATCTGAGTTTTATAGAACAAAAGTTATTCGACATGGAATGTGGCCGGAAAATTTTAACCAGAGTATTGTTTGTGAGCCCAGCTAAGCCATCTAAAAGTAAATAAAATGTTTGTGTATATAACCAAAAATCGATATAATGATATTGACCACCGTACTGATAAACCGCAACATCATATGAAATGGTTCGGAAACTCAAGGCTGGATTTCAAAGAATTCTACGTCGGAGTGGTAATCAAATGCCAAAAAAACTGAAAATATCTCAGCGAAGAATCCGAAGCATATTCCAAAATGAGCTCTAGCTAAAGTCTTACATTTTCCAAAAAGGCAGAGGATTTTACACCAAAGCAGAAAAAGTTAGAATCGAAACACAAAGGAGTTGTGATACTTGCACGAAAGTGCCGAATTCCCAAACGTTGTGTTCTCTGATGAAAAAGTGTTCCTATCAAGCAGTTCATAATCTCAAAAAACGATCGTGTTTACTCAACTGAACGAACTGACGAAAATTTTAACCTATAAACGGCCATCCAAAATAATTTTCCGTTTTATGTAATGGTATGGCAAGCTGTGACCACCGATGGACGCTGTTTTAAACTTTACTTTTTTTCTTTTCAGTATTGTTTGCCATTTCATCATGGAAAGACTTACACCGCAACTACGTCTCAGTGTTTGAGCTCTTCAAAAGCTGGAAAAAGATCCGCTGTTTTCGAATTAACTTTTGTTCAGTGATAAGGTCCATTTCTGATAAAGGCAACGTCAATAAACAAAATTGCCGCATTTGGGCTGAAGAGCAACCAAAAGGGGTTCAAGAGGTGTCATTATACCTAGAGAAAATCACTATTATGGGCTGGTGAAAGCATTGGTCTATTTTTTCAAAAATGATAATGACTGGAACGTAACCGTGAGTAGTGCTCGCTGAGGCCAACATTTGAAGGATATTATATTCAAAAAATAAATGTCATAAAGTGTCCTTTCGAATGAACAATAAAGATTCCTCACCTGTTTTGAGTATTTTGTATTTATTTTTTATTCTGAAAACAATACCTCTAGATTGATCACCGGATATAATGTCCTGTGGTTCCTATTGGGAATAAAGGGCCACAAGCAAGGTAAGCACTGAAATATATGTTAGAGTGATCGCGCGGAAGAAAGCCATTGTAGGGGAATCGCCCATAATACCGTAAGATCATATTCGTGCAGCATACAACCTATTTTTGAACCGCTTAAAGGCCATAGTCTAGGCAAAGGGAAGCCATATCGAGCTAAAGTGAATGGACTCTTAATTTTTAATAATTTCTACACTTTTGGTAATAAAAAATAATATCACACAAAAAAATATGTTCGTTTGAATAGGTAACACTTCAATCGCCTAAACCTGTATATATTTTATAAGGTCTCCGATCAATGCTTCTAGGTGTAAAACCAGACGGTAGTATACACTGCATTCATCGGTGTACAAGATTAAGTTATTATGTTACTTTCCCTTTAGCCATAGAATATCACCGTTCGGCCTTTTCAATTTGAAAAATTACCACACTTCATGCTCAACAGTATGATTTTCCAAATGCAATGAAGCATTTTTAAACCGCCGAGAACTTCTTTTTTGTAAGACAGTCGAATTATTTTTTCGCGAAGATGATGTTTAAACAACAAAAAATTGCTGATAAAGTTTCGATCTGATTTAAATTTTTGATTATTCCAATCAACAAAATTAGGAATTTTTTGTTATCGGGAATATAATTTTGTCCAAATTTTAATCTTTACTGGTCCAAGAAAAAATCTTATTTTTAAAGAGAGAGAGAGAGAGAGAGAGAGAGAAAATCGATGTCTTTGGTGATATTAAAGAGCCGTGATTATTGATTTATTTTGCCTCTATTTGATGACTAGAACATGGACATGGTTCCACCAGACGGCACAACGTCTACCATTCCTATAAGATATTACTGATTACAGACTTATTCAGACTATTTTTTATGTCCCAATAATCAAGCGTTGCCTTGGAGGTTTTAAAAGAAAACATTCAGATTGATACAAGCTATCCTTTCTGTAAGATTTTTAGAATGCCCAATAAAGCCCTCATATGAAAGCCTTGATAATTCCACCAACACAAGTTTTTCGTGTTATTTTTTGCCTGTGCAAATATATGTGAAATTGTTGTCTTTGTGCGAGAAAACCCTCACGATGATGTCGTAGAGGATGGTGATGGTGCTGATGATGCTACTAATGTGGCATGTGGCTGATGCATTCGTTAATGCATATAAATAAATGAACAATGCTCGCAACACACACTCACTCACACATACTGAAAGAAGAAAAGCGAAACGAAATCAGAGAAGATACGGAATACTTAACCACAAGTAGGAAAAGTTGAAAGAGATCTGTACGCCACATATATGTGTCAATGGGGTACAGTGGGCAGAGGTACTACTCGATATACTTATATGTACATATTAACAAAAAGGCTGAACGGATCAAATTGACAGTTCTCTAACATTATTAAAAAAATACTTTATGCTGGGTGGGGTCCATATTAAGTGTATTTTTAACCGATGTAAAACTATTTTATATTTATAGAATAAACATACGCAGCATTAACCTCTTCAAATTATTCAGTTGAATTACGAAAATCAGCATATGTGGCGCAAAATAGAAAGGGACCTAAGGTTAAAAACCAGTTTTGTTTAGAAGAGCCATTTTAAAGATTAGGTCAATTTCAATTTGCGCTTAGAATCGTCGACTTCACTTTCATAAAACGCGCATATCTCTGGGAGGGAACACTTTTGGGGTATGGGATCGGTCTCATTCGATGCTCAGATGTTGTCCACATCAAAAAAAAAGTGAAAAGTTGGTGAAAAGTTTTGTTCAGCAGAGCCATTTTAAAGATTAGGTCCCTTTCTATTTGCGCTTAGAATCGTCGACTTGACTTTCATAAAACGTGCATATCTCTGGGGGGGGGGACACTCCTTCGATGCTCATTCGATGCTCAGATGTTATCCACATCAAAAAAGAAAATTGATTTTTTTACCCTTAGGTCTCTTTCTCTATTCGCTATCACATATTGTGAAAAATGTTTTTCCTGCACTGCGAACAACAAATGTTGTGCATAATCGACCGAACGATTCCACTATTGTCAATACCATCCGCTAATTAGATTCTCAGTGTATGTTAATCAATGATACGCTCTGACAGAGATCCATCCAACCGGTAGCGAGGAGAATATAGCTATAGCTGTCATTAGGATGAGTCTGGCTCGCCACTTTCATCAAGCGATTTAATGGCAAGCGCAAACCGAGATCGGTGTCT
This sequence comes from Hydrotaea diabolus, assembly GCA_963513945.1. Classification (NCBI taxonomy): domain Eukaryota; kingdom Metazoa; phylum Arthropoda; class Insecta; order Diptera; family Muscidae; genus Hydrotaea; species Hydrotaea diabolus. The sequence goes on from OY740717.1 coordinate 211,063,704, forward strand.
CGAGGCGAGTTTTACGCCGGTGTCAAGATTTTACAAATAAAAAATAAGTTAATTTCGGCCAGACCGAAGCATAGGCCCTTTCGGTCTATGCTTCCTTTCCTAATCCCAGCCAAAATGTTAAAATCAATCTATATAAATATTTTTATGAAATTTTCCTTTAATTTAAATACCCCTATGTACTCGTATATGTTGACAATTAATCGCCCGTTTTTGCCATGCGGGACGTTTCTTAGGCCTCATTAGCCAAAACGTCCTGTCTATCAGTATACATTTGGACCGTTGTCCGTCCACAAAAATTATGATTTAAAGCAAATCCCCCGGAATCATTTACAATCCCAAATAGCTTGTAATCACGCAAAATTTCAGGATCCTAGATTTATTCGTTTGACCGCTATCGTGAACGGTACATAAAATCATTGGTTTCAGTCTCTATAAAAATAAGGCCGGGCAGATGATTAGAGCTCTTTTTTGCTCTTCTTTGTTTATTGAATTTAATTTCGACAATATTATGATTGCGGCAATATTAATATTGTTAAAATTTAATAATGGTATTATTGCCACATTTAAAAATAAAAATATGGTTGTAACAACAATGTAAAAAACATTTGTGCCACAAAAGTATGGTTATTTGGTTCAATGTTAACAATAATATGATTACGATTATCATACCGTCTGCTAGTCACATGTATAAATTTTAGTTATCTGGTTAGAACAATGATGTTGCTGCGAATCTTACTGTCAAGATAAATATATGAAAAGTACGCCACAATAGTACGTTGATGACAATTATTGAATGGTTACGATAACCATCGTGTTACAATGAGATACTTTTATTAGTCTTATTAAGGAATTCTTTTTTTTGTTTCAGTCGCGCCGGTTTGTTCGTCGGCTACAATAAGTCTGTAATTGAAATATATATATATAATGAATTATATAATGTCAGAAAGACACGATTGAACTGTACGCCAAATATCTAAAATCTGTACACATACACGTATGAGGAAATATTTAAGTCATGCTATGGTTGTGGCGATCATAGCATGATTGTGCGGTAATCATATTATGGTGGTGTGTTCACCATACCACGGTAAAGAGGATTAAGACACGTCCATATTTACACGAGGCAACTTTACTTGCCGTAACTCTCAGTTTGTAAGAGAGAGGGATAAGCGGAATGGAATGCCCGTACTGTCAGTTCCTTTTGTATTTTTCGTAGTGTGAAGTTGGCTGCATATTATTTCAGTATTTTTTCACAAAAAATAAATCAGAACGAAAGAAAACAAAAATTGCCGTAACCGAATTACAAGAGGTAAGTTCAAAAAGGAATCGTAAAAATTGACACGAGTAAAGTTGCCTCGTGTAAATGGGGACTATGGTTGTGGGGAATTGTGGTATGGTTGTGAGGTAATCATAATATAGTTCTGATGGATCACAGTAAGGAATGATAGTTTTGCTATTTTCTGAACCTAATATGGTTGTGTTGGATAATATCCTTATAAGTATAATATAATGGCTACTACTACCATACTATTATACTAATAGAAGCTTTCTAAATGGTTCCCTCAAACATATATTTATTCACTACAATCAAACTTTTTCCATCATGTTCCATGCTTTTAAACCACCAATAGTGGAGTACATTTTTTGAAGGGTCTTCCTTTCGAAAAGTCACAAGACGCTACAAGATGTTAGAAGGACGAGTTATTAAGTGTAACACTTTCATCGGAGGAGACCTCGTTTCTTAAGCTCTTTAAATTTCCCAAAATAGCACCTATTTGCCAACATTTTCCTTTGTTTTATTCATGTGTAGACATTCTACTTTTGGTTATGGCAGATCCGAGGTACCCAAGTTCCTCTACTAACTCGACGTTGTAACTGCCGACTAAAACTATCTCGCCTTACTTTCGTCGCGGCGCCTCTATAGTCACGGCTAGTATCGTAGCGTTGAAAAAATGTGATCCAATTTTTTATCTATTTTTCATCCAAACATTTAAATGTTTTTTTATTCATATTTAAAACCAATTTTAATTTCCAACTTGCAGCGTTGATTTCTACCCTCTCAGTTAAATTGACAAAGACTCTTACATAATAAGCCATTACCGAAAGTCTTTTACTAGCTAATGAGCAAAAACTAGCGACCTTTCTTTTACATTACCGAATTTATAAACTGTTCATATTTGATTTCAAAATTCGAATCTCTGACTAAACGGTTATGGGCGTACATTGGTTTCTGCTGGGCATTAATGTTTTGAAATATATAACTCTTGTCTTCTATATCGCACAGTTTCAAGGTTTTTTATTTCCTCTAAAATATAACAAAAATTAAAAAAAAAATAATAATCCAAAAGTAAACAGGGCGTTATTACTTTCGCTTTTTTCTTCCGCTGTATAGTTTTCCTCCGCATAGACCACAATATATTTGAAAGTCCGTGTCCAGCACACAAACTAAAATTAAAAACGACAGTTGCTTCAATAAAAAGTAAAACAAAAACTGAGTAAAGCTTTCAACATACAAGTGCATTTAAGTCAACACCAAATTTAAATAACACTAAGCTGACAAAAAAACACAAATTACAAAAAAAGACAAGTTAACGAATTTAAAAAAAATATATATGAAAAAATGAAGATATAAGATTTTGTATTGAATGTTCCACCACACTTAAATGAATAAATGAAATTTTAATAAAAAAGTGTTAAACTCTTGATGTAAAGCGAGTAGGGTAGAATTGTATATACGTATCTATAAAGCCCCTCCTACAGCGTCCCACTGTGCCCTACCATACAACAGCACACCGACAAACATTTTGTGTAGTGTTTTACACTAAACAATTTTGGTTGAAACAACACAATTTGCATGCATATCGAATTCGACAAATACTCGTACTTGTACAAACGACTAAAGCTCTTTATTTATTTTAGTTTTTGCCCCCTCATCAATGCTTTAGGAGAAGCGCAAAACGAAAACCGCCAAAAAACGGGTCACACAATGTAAATAAATCTGAACGAAACTGAAATGTTAACAAAGATTAAATTGCCAAAGAAAAAAAATTGAAAAAAAAATATAATCCTGGCCAAGGTTAAAACGGAGTTGTATTTATTTTAAAACCTGCCACAAAAAAACGCGTACGAAACAAAACCGACGATGACGCCATGGGTATCGTAAAACTGCCAGAATTTTATGGCAACAATAAAAATATTCAGGGTATTCATTAGGGGACGTACATGTATAAAACTGGGTGCGAATGCAAAACATTGTGTTTTTGGTTAAGAGAAAATCTCTTGACCAAATGATTTAAAAAGGAAATAAACCATGCTATTTGATAGGTTTATGGTATATAAATATGTTTTTAAAGCATGTAATTACAAATGAATTGGTTTTATGAGCTCTTTTTGAGACATTAAGTGCGTCCCAACTAACACGCCTCATTTAAACCATTGATCCACACAAAATAATGATCTATTGCTCATATACTCAAAAAGTGCGCTTTTACCAAGGTACTTTTAGTTCTTTAAAGGAAAACTTGTTTTCTCCCTGGGCCGGTTTCGCTTGTTAAGAGATGTTAAGTTAAGAAATAAGACATCATCTTGAAAAATTGAAGGATCTCAGGTTATGCGTTTAATCGATATCGTGCTTTCAATAGACACACAAAAGGATGGACATGGTTGGATCGATCCTACGGTGGAAAAACTATGTTCGGCCAGGCCAAACTTTTATATACTCCATCATAAATAGGAAATTTTATCTCATACAATTATTTTTCGGCTTGAGGTCATTTATTTAAACTCGTTGTTCTATGTATTGTTTAATTTTTGTTTATTCCAATCTTTGGATTGACTTCGTCAATCATCTTCAGGGGCTGTCAATTAAGAAAACAATGTCGTCCGTCTAATTATCGCTATCAACTTTTGTCAAGGTGCCGCCGCGGTGCCAGCCTATTTTCCACCAGGGTGTATGTATTTCAATTCTAGTATTGTATATACCAAGTACTGTCGTCCTATAGGTATTTGTTCAAGAGATATGGACTTTCATTGTTCAGAGTTGACTATACTGTGCCACGCCTTTTTGGTAAATTTTAACTCAATATAGTCCATATTTTTAAGCTACCCCTTAATCCTTCCGTTAAAATTTTTTAACGATAGATCCATTACTTTGAGCAACAATGTAGTTTATTTTTAAAGTGGGAGTGGCACTGCCCCCTTTTCAACTTAGAGCTGTTTTGAGCCATCACACTTTCATATGATCCTAGTTTATTAGTCATATCTCTAACATTACCCTGGTCTAAATTTAACCCAAGGTATTCTAAAATAATTTCCTTGTCAATGATTTAATTCTGCTATCCAAGTCAATATCATATATTTCAATATCATCGTCATATCTCGAATATTTAATTCTGCTAAAAATGTATAACGTTCGGTCCTTTACTTTGTTTATAAATGCGATTTTTAAGGCGGTGTGGCACCCCCACTTTTTAACCGAGATGTGCTTTGATCCAAGTCAATATCATATATTTCAATATCTATAATAGTTCATTAGATATGCCCTTTTAAAGTTCTGGGTTGTGTGAGGGTTGCCACGCCCATTATCAAATCATATCTTACAGATATCACCTGGCTGAACGTAGCTTAATATAAAAAAAATTTCGTAACGATCGAAGGTGATAGTGGTAACATATACTTATACTTATAAGCAAACTTGTAAAAAAGTCCAGCGAAGCCGCCTGTATTATATCCTGCACTTCAGAAAAGCCAACTGAAATAGGTTTTTATCCCGCCTTGTATGGGCTATAAATTTACCTATATTTTTTAACTAATGTCATATTGAATTTCTGAGAAAATGTCATTGTTTTTGATTAAATCGATTGAACATAGCTATAGCATAATCGGAACCGATTTTCTCCAATTTTGACTGCGTCTGTCCTTAGCACAATGTACTTCCTTGTTTGCAAATTTCATCAAGAGCTTTAAACATAAAATCGGATGAGCGTATGTGGGAGATATATCAAAATATCAACCGATACCCTTCCGTTTCCATAAATTCGAATCTTGGACATAAACACTGAATTGTCCCAAATTCTGTGTGTGTTAGCTATATCTCAATCTGAACCGATTTTTACTCAATTTTATTAACCCTCTTCCTTATTTCAAAAACTAACGGGTGCAACTTACATCAAGATTGGATCTATAATGTGGCTTCTAGAGCTAAAGACATAAAATCGTATGAGCATAAATGTGTCGGAACTATATCTAAATCTGAACAGATTTTCATTAAACTTATATATCCTTGTCTCAAAGAAATTATTCGTGCTAAGTTTCATGAAGATTATATGGAAGATATGGTTTCGAAAGCTAACAAACGTTAAATCGGATAACTATATTGTGCGCGAGCTATATCTAAAACTAATCTCTAAAACTTTTCTCGATTTCACTATCGTCCTTCCTTGGTTAAAAAAAAACTACTTCTGCCAAATTTTATGACAATCGGACATCAATTGCGATCTGTAGCTTGATAACAAGCTTTAGACGGTATCGTTAAATAAAACCAGCCACTGATTCTTAGTCGATCGGTACACTCATAGTCTACGAGGCGGTTCGGAAAGTTCTTAGCCTATCAATGAAAGAGAATAGTTAGTTCTTCAAAAATATTTTTATTTTTCAATATAATCTCCTGAAACTTCAATACACTTAGTCCAACGCTTATCTACCAATTCAACCCCTTGATTAAAATAGTAATTGCATCATCATGTAATTGCATCTTCATTTGAGGTAAAACGCTTGCCAGCAAGGATTTTTTTTAGATTTGGGAACAGGTAAAAGTCACTGGGAGCTAAATCAGGAGAATAAGGTTGGTGGTCAAGCAACTCGTACTTGAATTCGTTGATTTTAGCCATTGTTAAAACACTCTTGTGCGCTGGTGCGTTGTCTTGATGAAAAATTATTTGTTTGTGTTGTAAGCCAGGACGTTTTTCTCGAATTTGTACATTTAATTGATCTAAAAGGTTGCAATAGTACTCTGAATTTATTGTTTTACCCTTTTGCAAATAGTCAATCAATAAAATACCTTTGAAGTCCCATAAAACCGTTACCATAACCTTACCAGCCGATTGAATTGTTTTTGCCTTCTTTGGGGCACTTCCTCCAGCTTCAGTCCATTGTTTGGATTGTTCTTTTGTCTCTGGAGTATAGTGGTGGATCCATGTCTCATCAACAGTTATGAAACGACGCTTAAAATCCATTTTATTTCGCTGAAAACGATCCAAACAAGCTTGAGAAATGTTCATTCTTATGCGTTTTTGGTCGACTGTTAACAAGTGCGGCACCCATCTTGCAGAAAGCTTTTTCATCTGTAGTTCTTCATGCAAAATTAAATGGACTCGATCATTTGAGATGCCCATGATATTAGCTATTTCACGCACTTTTATTCGTCGATCATTTAATACCATATCATGCACTTTGGCTACAATTTCTGTTGTTGTTGCTGTTTTTGGACGTCCACTACGTGGTTCATCTTCAATGCTTGTACGGCCACGTTTAAATTCAGCAACCCAATTTTTTACTGTTGCATATGAAGGAGCACTTTCACCTAACACATTCACCATATCATTATGAATTTCTTGTCCCGATAAACCTTTTTTATGTAAATATTTAATGACACCACGCATTTCTAATTTTTCCATTGTAAAAAAAATCGCGGATGCGTCTTTTGTGAACACCTGTTTCTATATGAAGGAGTTGCCAGATCGAAACAAAATTTAACATGTGTTCATAGCAGAGATGGAAGTTTGCTCGGCTAAGAAGTTTCCGAACCACCCTCGTAGTTCAAATATTTTTGGTAGTTACAAACATTTGCCATAAAACGAACTTATAATACACTGTTCCACAGAGTGATGCAGGATATAAAAACACCCAAAAAATACTACAAATACGGTGATTTTTTCAGAGAAAATACCCCCTTACGAGGACAGAGTCAATCCTCGTAAGGGGGTATTTTTTACCTATTGCCGCTGTAGCCGATTTTCAGTACCAATCGTTCCAGTCCATCAACACATATGACAGCAACATTTCAGTCAGCTAACTTGTGTAATTTGCTTTCCGGAGACAGACGGACATGGCTAGATCACATAAAAATAATATGGAACGATTCAGAATATATATGGCACTTTATAAGATCTCCGACCAGTGTTTCAAGGTATTGCAAACGAAACGTCTTAGCAGATCAGAATGCATAGGAGCAGTTTTATTTCTTAGATTACATTAGACTCATTTTGAGATTCGCCTGCAAACACAGATCCGATCAAAATAAAATGCGATGCGGCATAGGTGCATACATTTTATCTCTCATGTTATGTACGGTGACATAAATTGAGAACTGCAGAAAAAGGCAACGTATGCCTTTATTTTATTTTTTAAATTTTACTCATGTGCCAATAAGAATGCAAGTGGTCTATGTTACATCTTTATATGGCGGTAAGGTGTTTGGCACTAAAACAGTAAATTTTGTATCAAAAAATTGTTGTAGGTATTTTAAACTTTTGGAGTTTTATTTCCCGAGATCTTAAACACAAGTTACCATGTAATATGAGACTTAAACCACTATCACACTTAATGGCATGCTATGCCTTTCGTGTGTAGTCTGTACTTAAAGTTACTATGCAATACCGGCACTACTAATGTGCTCGCAAAATCGTATTCAAAATGTCTTAAATTGAATACTACAATTGTGTTGTGGAAAACCTTCATTCCTCTATAAATAAACCCAAAACTATTATGGTCCGACTGTAGTTCGCATTTATTTTTGTCTCATATATTTTTTTAGATTATTTTGTATTATTACTTTACAGTTGTGTTAATACGTAAAATTTTTCAGTGTCACGCACTGTTTACAATTCCAAAAAATAAAAGTTACTAAAGATTACCTACGTGAAAAATATTTACCATCGCTTTAAAGAAAAAATACAAACAATACACGAAATCTTAAAGTTCAACCACCAAAATGTTGCACCTTATGACCTTGTGTGGTCTGACATTACAATGTTGCACCATTTGTCTTGGCTTGTCTATACCTCAGTCGCCCCAGACACCGGCTTACGGTTCGGTTCAGACGGTGTGAGCGTCTGCGAAAATTTCATGATCACTGTGTTAACCAACCAAGAGCGAATCTGTACCGAACCGTTCAGCGATGGCACAATACTAACCCGGAGTTTTTACCGCTGCAGCACAAGGCTACACACATAAATTGAAGCAATCAGAAACCAGCAAAGAGGAAAAAATACATGTTTAATACCGAAATTTAATGAAATTCTTGCGGTGTGAAAGAGGCAAGATGGGGTTAAGTTTGCAGCATGATTCATGGTGAACGGACATGTTGCACAGTATTTTGAAAAACCCAAAATTTTTATATTCATTTTTCATAAGAAAATTGTTCGCACTTTCCTATAGAAATTTGTTCCGATTCTGAACGAATTTTCCAAATTTTTACAGATTCTGAACAAATTTTTCTATAGAAAATTGTACAGATTCTGAACAAATTTTCCTATAGAATATTGTTCAGATTCTGAACAAAATTTTCCTATAGAAAATTGTTCAGATTCTGAACAAGTTTTCCTATAGAAAATTGTTCAGATTCTGAACAAGTTTTCCTATAGAAAATTGTTCAGATTCTGAACAAGTTTTCCTATAGAAAATTGTTCAGATTCTAAACAAGTTTTCCTATAGAAAATTGTTCAGATTCTGAACAAATTTTCCTATAGAAAATTGTTCAGATTCTGAACAAGTTTTTCTATAGAAAGTTGTTCAGATTCTGAACAAGTTTTCCTATAGAAAATTGTTCAGATTCTAAACAAGTTTTCCTTTAGAAAATTGTTCAGATTCTGAACAAGTTTTCCTATAGAAAATTGTTCAGATTCTGAACAAGTTTTCCTATAGAAAATTGTTCAGATTCTGAACAAGTTTTCCTATAGAAAATTGTTCAGATTCTGAACAAGTTTTCCTATAGAAAATTGTTCAGATTCTGAACAAGTTTTCCTATAGAAAATTGTTCAGATTCTGAACAAGTTTTCCTATAGAAAATTGTTCAGATTCTGAACAAGTTTTCCTATAGAAAATTGTTCAGATTCTGAACAAGTTTTCCTATAGAAAATTGTTCAGATTCTGAACAAGTTTTCCTATAGAAAATTGTTCAGATTCTGAACAAGTTTTCCTATAGAAAATTGTTCAGATTCTGAACAAGTTTTCCTATAGAAAATTGTTCAGATTCTGAACAAGTTTTCCTATAGAAAATTGTTCAGATTCTGAACAAGTTTTCCTATAGAAAATTGTTCAGATTCTGAACAAGTTTTCCTATAGAAAATTGTTCAGATTCTGAACAAGTTTTCCTATAGAAAATTGTTCAGATTCTGAACAAGTTTTCCTATAGAAAATTGTTCAGATTCTGAACAAGTTTTCCTATAGAAAATTGTTCAGATTCTGAACAAGTTTTCCTATAGAAAATTGTTCAGATTCTGAACAAGTTTTCCTATAGAAAATTGTTCAGATTCTGAACAAGTTTTCCTATAGAAAATTGTTCAGATTCTAAACAAGTTTTCCTATAGAAAATTGTTCAGATTCTGAACAAGTTTTCCTATAGAAAATTGTTCAGATTCTGAACAAGTTTTCCTATAGAAAATTGTTCAGGTTCTGAACAAGTTTTCCTATTGTTCAGATTCTGAAAATAGTTTCCTTTGGAAATCACAGTTTTACGGTTTCAATTCACTGTGCCTTGTAACAAAAAGAAACCCAATAAAATTCGTACACTTCATTACAACAGTGATTTTTTTGTTCGCTTCTGCCAAAAAAGAAACACGGCAGTTACAACGAAAACGTTGAAAAGCAAAGTGCTTGCGCTTGTTCATAATTAACTGAATTTAATTTATCATGTGCATGATTGTTCATGAACGTCCGCAGCGATCCGTTCGCACTGTGACTCTTTAAATTCCGTATGGTTCACTTCAGTCTCTGTCAGCCAACCTCTTCTGGTTCGAGTGGTTTTACGTTCGTTGTTGGCAACTATGAACTGTGTGGAGTGGGCTATGTTGCCCGTATGGTCGCCTGTAAAGCAGCAGCGGCGGAGTAATGCTGCTTGCTCGGTTGTTGCCAAAGTTGGCGCATTTAAAACTTGGTATTAATCATCGGCTTTAAGTGTTGGTTGCAAATTATTCTGTAGTTTTTTGTTGTTGAATTTTTCACTGAGTGTGAAATTCATCCACTGCACTGACGCTCGCAGTGTGGACGGAATGTGTGTTCATGACATTCTTTCCGTTAAAGTTGCCATGAGTTGTCATATTTGGATGAATTAAATTTTTTCGGTTGTTTCGCAGTAATGCGATATCTCAGCCAACATTGCAGTCGGGCAGGCAGCCAGTCGGAGGAGAATTTTGAGTTGCGTGACAAGTACCTTGACAGCAAGAATCTTGAAGGATTTATGGGTGTGCGTTTATCGTACTGGGAAGAAACTTATGAAATACTGCGATAAAAGGCTAGAGCAAAAAATATATGCGATTATTGGGTAGTATGTAATGTAATTTTTAAGAAAAGGAGGAGAGAGTAACAAATTTAAATTGAATTTCGACAATTATAGGTTCCTGAGGTCGATTAAAAAGTTACGGAACCAAAAGTGAAGCTTCAATACACGCAGAAAAAAGTATGGTTGGGGTGACAATATTTGAAGGGCATCATACTATTGTTGGATATATGGTTGAGGCACAACAATATTATGATCCTCACAACAATAGTATGATTCACACATAACCATACTATGATCCTCACAACCAAAGTATGATTCACACTCAACCATACTGTGATCCTCACAACCATAGTTTAATTCACACTCAACCATACTGTGGTCACCACAACCATAGTATGATTCACACTCAACCATACCATGATCCCTACAACCATATTTTGATCCTTACATCAATTGTATGTGTGACATACAACCATAGTATGGTTCACACGCGACGATACTATAATCCCACTCAACCATACTATAATCCCCACAACCATATAATGATTCCACAACAATAGTATCTATGTTTGACATACAACCATAGTATGATCCTAACAACCGTAGTGTGGTTCACACGCTATCATAGTATGATCCCGTTCAACCATACTATGGTCCTCAAAATTATTTATTACGATTGGATTATGTTGTCAACAATAGAGATTTTTATTAAGTAAATAAATTAAAAATACATTAAATTTAAAATAATAGGAGTGTTTATTAAACAGTAGAAACATCAATTTAAAAAACGTCAGCTTTTTTATTAAAAATATTTCAGTTATACAAATCCAAAGCAGTTTTTTGGAAAATTTTAACTCCCATTATTATTTCATAAGATTCGTAACAATAACATTGTTAAGAAAAATTACAATCATACAGTATGATTGTTGTTGTCATATTATTGTTAACATAAAATCCAAAAAAACAATACTTTTGTCGCACCAACCATATTTATGCTGTTACTGCAACCATAGTTTCATTTTTAAATTTCGCAAATATACTATTGTTACATTTCAACAATATTTATATTGTCGCAATCATACTATTGTCAACATGAAAATCCAAAAACAATACTATGGTTGCGATGAACAAAATGTTATTACAGAGAACATATTATTGTTGTCGTGATCATATAGTAACCATATTTTTTCTTTTATCGTTGCATATACTAACTACTGCAGTACACGAACTAAAGTAATATTCGGTTGTACTATTGAAATAAATAGTTTTCACGAAATCCGCCTGACAATTCGGCTGTCAATAAAATTCTCTAAAAAATTTGATCAATTGTAATATAGTATGAAGTTAATAAAAAAAAACTTCCTCTGGTTAACCATCTTTGACACCTTCCACGAAATTCTTGCGGAAACACTATCATTATCGCGCTAAAATGAGTAGTTTTTCTTAATGGCGGTCTACAATTTAACGACAGCTCCCCAAACTGCTAACCAGCTTCTTAAGTAATAACGGTAGTCCAACACTCAAAACGAATGTTAACCGTCTCACCACAGTCGAACGAATTCATTATGGGCTACCAATAAATATACGATGTCTTACTCTAAATAACTAGCCAACTCGAATAACAACAGCAACGAGACTATTAAGAAACGCTAAGTGGCAAATTGTAAATATTCGGCAAATAACACTTATCAACGACAGCACTAACGCTCACAACAGCAACAAAGTGAACACATAACAACGCCTTCGAATGAAGCTAAACGCCTTCGAGACACAACCTCTGCATGAGTATTCATAATTGCCCAGGCATATATAATGTAGCAGCTCTAACTTTAGTTAAGGCCGACTCAAATGCATGCTAAATTTAAAGGACGGAGTTTGCTTGTGGTTTTTGGAACCCTTCGAACCTATGGCCCTATATGTTTTAATTTAGTTAAATCGCAAAACTTATTTTTAGGTTATTTATTCTTAATAATCGACCTTTGATATAAATGCACGAGGTTTGGGTTATTTTTGATCGATTTTTTAATATTTCGTATCTCTTCAGTAATCAAAAAAGTTTTAATTCCTAAAGATGATAATAAAAATAAACTTACAAATGATGGCCTAATAATAAAAATGAGAATATTTATCATCAAAAATGGTTTTATTGTTTTTCAAAGTATTTTCCAGCATGATTTATACACTTTTGCATGCGCTCAAACCAATTGTGGAAGCACTTTTTCCACTCCGATTGAGACACCTCCAAAACATGGTTTTTGAACATTTCAACAGCATCTTCTGGCGACGAAAATCGTTAAATTCGCATTTTTTTCTTAATGTGTGGGAATTAAAATGAAGTCACTGGGTGCCAAGTTAGGGCTGTACGAGGGATGACCCTACAATTCGATGCTTTGGCCGGTCAAAAAGGCGCTGGTTTGAGCCGATGTGTGTGAGAGCTCGCATTGTCATGGTGCACAATGATTCGTCTTCTCTTGTTCGTTTTTCAAATTTCTCCGAAGACTACAGGCGAACAAACTGTGGTGTACCACTCAGAATTGACCGTCCTACGTTGCTGAAGCGGAACAGCCGCCACAATGACCAGTTTTGCCGAAGAAACAGGCGACCATTTGCTTTGAAGTGTTTCTTCCACGAACAACTTTCGTTGGATTTGGCTCGTTTTCGAAGACCCATACAGTCGATTGCTGTTTTGTTTCGGGCTCATACGCATAGATCCATGATTCGTCACCTGTGACGATCTTATAAACGTCTTTTGAAGTACCGCGATGGTATTTTTTCAAATTTTTTTTGCACCAGCGACACGAGCCTTTTTTTTGAGCGATTGTCAAATTGTGCGGGATCCAACGAGAACAAACCTTTTTTACGGCCAGGTGTTAATGCAATATCGAATGTATGCTGGCGGAAGAAATGCCCAAGGATGCCTCTATCTCACAGTATGTCACATGACGATTGTCAGTTCACGCACGGCATTAATTTTCTCTGGCACAACGGCCGTTTTTGGACGACCTTCGTCATAGAGCGAGCTTCGGCCACGATTGAATTCATTAAAGCAATTATTCACAATGCTATTAGGGTTGCCAGATGCCAAATGCAAGAAATCGGGACATCCAATAGTAAAAGTCGGGATTTCTCAAAGGAAAAAGGGTTTTATTAACAAAAAAAACAGTTTCATACTGACATACATGTTTATAAAAATAAAATACAAACAATAAAACGTAACAAAGTGATTTATATACACACTGTAAACTTAAACTAATTTTGACATAAATACTTCGAATTATTTTTCACAGCGTTGACTAGTATTACTCCCTCGTCAGTTGTCAAAAATGTCTGGAATTCCTGACAACTCTTATCAATGTTCAATCTTATGATTAATTCAGCCTTTATGAGATCAAAAGACATTCTATTTCTGTCTTTGGTAAATAAATTATTTAAAATACTAAATACTTTTTCGCAATGAGCATTACTTATGGGTATGGAAAATATGAAAGAGATCAATTTAAATAAATTCAAGTGGTTTTCTTTACCACATTTAGCAAAAAAATATGACCATATTTTATCATTTGGTATGTCTTTGGGTAATTCTTCATAAACAGCCCGAAGACTACAGTAGTCGCTGTAAAACATATCGCTATCAATAGCATCTGAAATTTGTAAAATTCTAGGAATTTCTGATATTTGCTCCCAAGATAATAATGACTCTTTTATGTTAATTGCCGATATTCGGCCAAAAACAGAATTTTCTTCAAAATTGTATCGTTTTTTTAAATAGTTGATTGCTGTGTTGAAAAAGTTGTTAGCCTCTTTTTCGAATATTAATTTATCACTTGCTGCAAGCTTTCTTATTACAGATAATGCTTTGCTACCATAAAATTTATCATTCATGCGGCATTTTAGACTATTTAGTAATTTAGTCATTATGCCATGTACTTCCACTATTGTACACGAATCACATTCTAGAGCTAAAATGGCCTTCTGAAAATCTTGCAAAACATGAGTAAAGTACAGATAGGCCTCCGACATACCTTCCAACATACATTCATCATTACCGCTGTTCATTTCTGAAACTGAAAAACCGCTGGAAACGAATTGCCATATCGCTGGTCGACAGTTGTCTTCCCCTTTCAATAAGAAGTATTTCTTAACAGCTGGCCAAGACAATACCAGTCGATCAATTGCAGGTAATAGTGACAGCCACCTTGTTGGAACATGACGCAATAAATTGTTGTACTCTATTCCAGCAAATTCACAGCAATGCTTTAATTGTTCAGTCCTTTTGGCAGATGAGCTAAACTCCTTAAACGTTTTTATTACAATATTCTCAATATCACAAAATAATTTATTCAATGCTTTTTTAACGCAATTGTTTATGACATGACAGTTGCAGTTAGCTTTTATAATTTTTGCATTTTCAATTTTGAGTTTTTGATATACTGAATTGTGAACTCCATAATTTACAGATGCATTATCCGCACTGTATGCCGATAACTTTTCAATTCGTAAATTATTCTTAAGTGTAATTTCCATCAATTTCGCAAATATGTCTTCTGACTTTTCTTTTGAATCTTCATAGAAGTCCAAAATCTTTTTCACAATTCCTTTCGTTTCGTCAAAATATTGTACTGCATAAGGGTAAGTTTTAACATTTCCAACATTGGAAGCATCGCTGCCAATGGAGAAAAACCAAGAATCATGTAAAGCAGATGCAACACTTTTTTGGGCAAATGGAGCAAGAACATTTCTTGTTATTGCAGTCGCCTTTGTTCGCCCTAAACTCATATTTGCAGATATGTTGCTATCTGAATATATTCTTGAACATAATTTTACTTGGCAATCAAGACTGTTGTAACTCAAGCTGTGGGACACGTTATGGAAAACACATACCAGCTCTGCTCTAGAAATAGCAATTTCTTTACATGATTCCTTAGGCACACAGAATTTGGAAATAGCGGTGGACATGGATCTTGATTTTGTTTTAATGCACCACATCCTTCGTATTTAATAGATAATTCGCTGAGACACCATTTGCATTCTGCAGTATATCCATCCTTCTTTTTTATCCATTGGGAGTATTCTGGTAGTTGGTACCATTTTTCGCTGAATGATGTATACAATGTTCTTTTCGATGAACTGGGTCCCTCAGTGTCAGACATTTCCTTAAATTTATACCAAAATTACTTTGATTTGCATAAAAAATATAAAAGTAGTTACAATGTACCTATGGATTACTATCAAATGTTCACGGAATGATACTACAACTGAATAAAAACTTCTAAACACTGCCGCCACAGTAAAATGTTCAAGGTATTTGTGTTGTTATGAACAGGTGGTGAATGTCAGCTGTTAAGTTGTCAGTGTCGGCAAAATTGGGATTCGACAGTGATGGAAAATATATATATTTTAAGTGTACTGAGTACTAATTTTCACCATTTCTTTATATTACACTTCGTTTTCATTCCTAAAGCCCAGTGCACACTTGCAGATATATCTGACAGACCGGAGTGCTAAACTTTTTACTACTACGTAAAATGCTCCGAATTGCTTATGCATCTGCTCACTATAATCCCAATAAGTGATTGGCATGTTGAAAAAAAATAAGTAATTATGTGTAAGAAGGACTGTGGAGCATTTAATGTTCCGAATTGGACGATCCGTCTGCTAGTGTGCACTGGACTTAAAGGGGGGCCTACACCACACCACATTTTGCGCAACAGAGCTGTTGTGTGTGATCCGCCTGTCGCCATTCAGAAATGCTTTTATCGATTTTTTGTGTTGTCGTTTGTTGCACAAAATGTGGTGCTGTCTATTTGGTACTTTAACTTTGCAAACTTGAAAAGTCGGGATTTTCCCCTACATTATTTCAATACTCGGGACTCGGGACAATCATAGAAAGTCGGGATAATCCCGACGAATCCCGAGCGTCTGGCAACCCTAAATGCTATAGGATGGTGCTTTATCGCCATACAATGATTTAAGTTCATCGATGCACTCTACTTCGAAATTTGTGAAAAATGATCGCACGAAAATGTTCACGAGTTAATTCCATTTTTTTTTCCAAATTGATTTTTAAAGTCACTGTAAACAACACAAATGATGGACGTACGTCAAAACGTTCTGAGTACGTTTATGCTAAAAAATGTCAACCTATCCAATGGAAATGTGAGTATTGAATAGGCCAGAAATATATATAGCAACCCTCGTATTTTAATTTTTTATAATTTTTTAATTTATTGATTCGTTAAGAAATGTCATTGTTATCTAAAACTTAAAATTGCATTTTTTTGGAAATCGAGTTAGG
The DNA here is from genome assembly GCA_963513945.1 of Hydrotaea diabolus. Classification (NCBI taxonomy): domain Eukaryota; kingdom Metazoa; phylum Arthropoda; class Insecta; order Diptera; family Muscidae; genus Hydrotaea; species Hydrotaea diabolus. The sequence continues at coordinate 211,080,497 of OY740717.1, forward strand.
GTCCATACCATTTATTTTTATAAGGGCTATTTCCACAAATGGAAATACATATGAGGTTACTGGCCTACTTTAATAATCTTGACCAAATTCCTTCGAAATCGAAATTAATTGTGTTTTAGAGCTATTGTATCCAAAATTAGGTGGAACCTTCGTTTTAGATATATTATTTCGTTTTATTATCTATGATGATGATCATAGGCCCATTACCCCTTTGTACATGTACTCGTATAGGGGCTATATCAAAAGGTAGACCAAAACGTAGACGTATTTTAATTGGTACCTTCTTATCGTTATTTGGGCCAAATTTCATCAGTAAAACCTGGATTTTAAATCTTAAAACCTCAAATACATAAAGACGTAAGTATGATTGCTAAATCTAAATGGTTCTGATTAACCAATCTTCTTTTATTTTAATTGCTTGCGTCCTAGGAGCCACAAAATGATTTCTGCTAAATTGTACTACAATCGAAACAGAATGTCGATGGGTTCCCAATATTTTGGGTAGTTACAAATATTTAAAATGAAACTAACTTGTTCCACAAGTGGTGATGATAAACATGGTAAGGGTGCAGGACAATATATGTGACCCGGCCTATGAAAAGGTGGCTTATGACTCAAAAAAAATTAATTCAAATTAATTAAATTAAAAAATTAACAGCTGTTTCTCGCAATTGCTTTTTTGAGTCATATGCCACCTTTTCATAGGCCGGGTCACATATAGAAGAAATAATAGTGTGACAGCGATTAATTAAGATTTGTTCGATTGAGGTTATTTAACTAGCATTTATAGGAAAGAGTCGGATTTTGGGGCGTAAATTTAAACATATCTTTTTTTATTTTATTATGCCAAATTGTTATTATTTATTGCATCTGCTGGGAACGTAATAATACCTTTAATATACGAATATTAAAAAGTAACTTAAATATATTTTTTTCTTTTTTTCGATGAAGTAAATTACATGTAATCCTCTGCATCGCGTTCGCATGGATTACAATATTTTTATATGGATGTACCTTGAGGAAGGTAGGGTACAGCCATAAAATTAAGTGGTCCCAGGCGAAACTGTACAGTAACACAAAGCAAATGACACTGCTGCTAATTGGCCCAGACGACCCTATGCAGTACCCTATATAAGAAATGGCACTACTGTAAATTGTGTGGACAAAATAAGCCTTAAGGGTTGACCAAAAAGGTTACGATGAAGTTTCATTGTGACCCTGGCTGTATGCACAGTGACTCCATCTTGCTGGAGTCATGTGTTAGAATTATTCCCAACTTGCGGAAGCAATAAATTTACAATCATAGACCTATACAGAGTCCGGTTAATGGTTATGGTTGATCCTCCTCATTTAAAAAAAAAATGGGCCGATAACTTTATCAGCCATAACACCGCATCAACAGCACATCATGGAGGTTTTATTCGACGCTAATGTAATACCCTAGGACTCTGACACTGATCGCTGTTCATCAAAACGGAAGACTAAGTTCCTGAGCATGTTGTTACTAAATGCTATTTTTAAACAGACAAAGAATAATAATATTATCAATTTTAATTAGTTTGATTTTAACGCATGTTTTGTGATTCTCGAGTTGCAAGATTTTTTACAAAATACTGGCTAGTTCAAATAAAATCTGCTGTTTTAAATATTCATTAAACTGAACACCAAGGCTTATTTATGGAACAGAGTTGCGCCTTCTGTCAATGCAATTTTCCAAAACCTTAGTGATAGTTTATGACCCTATTTTATGAACGACCTGCTCTATATTAGCCTTAAGAGCCTAAAAAGTACGCACAATATCAGTCCTTCGCGGTACCCCACAAAAAAAGTCTGCGTCCAATCACAGCATCGATGTAGCCAATTGACAAAGCAAAACGGCCAATAACATGACTACCGAATAAGGTCCTCAAGTCATTAGCCTGCAGTACTTGGATAATCGACAAGGAAGAACTACGCAGCGCCGGTGTGGTCATCTAAAGTGAGTAAGACGCAGTAGAAGAAAATCCATACGTGCCCGAATGCGGCCCTAAGAACATCAACACGGTTACCGTGCGAACACACAATTTCATGTTTTCTAAGTAGAATCTGCTTGGAAGTCTTCGAAGTAGTCTTCCCAAGCACCTTCTCATGGAAAGGATGCCTCCGCCCAGGAGGCCTACCTTAGTACGATCTTCATGATCTAGACACGGAGGTCCAGCGGTATAAGAGAGAGCCTTCAGATCATCTTAAGTATCAGGCAGGTCGGAACGACATCCACGCTGATGAAGTCGCAGCGTGAATGTAGTGCTTGGAGAACATCCCCCGTAGAATTTATGGCAACGTTCCGGACATTCTGCCTGCCATCAGGAATCACATGATTTCCGACAAAGCCTACATAGCTGACCCCCACGTCTGTTTGGACGCATCTAGTTCACATGGCGTGTTTTGTTCACATGGACACGAAGCTGATCCCCTATTGACGGACAGGACTTACAAAACAAATTTTACTGTTGTTACAACAACAACTACAGAACTTGGTGCTCCAAATATTGATGGTGGCGTGACGTGTGCAGTGTAGCATGGCGCGCTTTCCTGCTGAAACCAAAGGTAATCAGTGTCTTACGATTTATCATGTCGCTGCTAATTCATTCAAGTTAGGATCAAACAGAACTAATGATGTATAAAGACAAAAACCAAATATGTAAATTTCAGTACATCTCGATGGTTCTTTACTCCAAGTGTTGTACTGGGCTTCTTAAAACACAGAAAGACAGTTGAACTAATACAAAGAGTGGATCAGCTGAAGTCGTAACTCTTGGAGCTCACATTGACAAGAGCTCCTAGTAAATATCTGATGCTCTAATGAAGAAATCGTCGGGTAAAATAACAAAGAGGAATATAAATATTAAATATTTAAGCATTTGGAAGAACACTGGAATACCACTTGGAACCGTCACACAAACTCTAGTATTACGGAAAAGGTTACCTTAACCAGTACAGGGTGATCCAAATCCATGTTTATTTTAAACAAATTCAACAAAATGAAGAAGAAATATATTGTTTTCAGAATATTTTTGGAATGGAACAAAAGTTTAGTCTTGTGGCTACCTGTGATGCTCTAAGGCTCACACGCAGAGAAAAAATATGGTTATTATACGGTCACGTCAATAATATAAGTAATATGTTCTTCGTAATAAAAGTATGTTCTTCACAACCATAGTATTGTTTTTTGAATTTATTTTGGCAATAGTATCATTGCCGCAATAATAATATTGTTAAAATGTAACAATAGTTTTTTTGCCAAATAAAAAAATTGTTGAAGCAACAACATAATAATATATGGTTGGTGCAACAAACGTATTTTTTGGCGCTTTATGTTAATAAAATGAATACGACAATCATACTAAATAGTTGTTATTTTTCTACATTTGAATATGCTTTTTAGAACCATTTTATCGTTACGGATCTAATGTAATAATAGTTCGTTTTATATGAAAATAAAAACTGCTTTGGCCGTGTTTAACTCAAATATTTTTACTAAAAACGCTTATCTTTTTTTAAACTTATTTTTTTTACTGTTTAATAAATCAGTCTTTATTTTGAATTTAATTTATTTTTAAATAACTTTTTTAATTAATTTTAAATAACTTTTACACCTAATAAAGAAATTTGGGAATCATAGTATAATTGTGTGTTATCGTACTATGGTTGTAAGGATCATAACATTGTTGCGTTTGAATCATACTATGGTTGTGAGGATCATACTATGGTTGTATATGAAACCAACTATAGTTGTGAGGATCTTAATACGGTTGTGGTGATCATAGTATGGTTGAGTTTCAAACATTCTATGGTTGTGGGTTTCATAGTATGGTTATGTGTGAATCACGCTATTGTTGCGAGGATCATAGTATGGTTGTATTTGAATTATAAGTATACTTTTGTTAAGAAAATCATAATATTGTTGTACCACAACTATTTACCCAACAATAGTATGGTCCTCTTCGAATATTGTTATCCCAACCATATTTTTTCTGCGCGCAAACTGTGAAGCGATATCGAGGTTTTTGTGCAAAATTCGCGTCAAGCGTGAAATGTTGAGCTGCTGAAAGCGATGTCGAGTTGGAGTTCCACCGCACATCGATGGGGATCATGAGTGTTATTCACTTGCATGCCCTTATGCTTGCAGCAGGCGCGTGTTTCAGTTCGAGCAAAACTCTTCTCACTATTGACTTCGAAAATTAGTTTGCATTATTTCCCAACTTTTTGCTTAATTATAACTTTTATTTTTTAATCTACGCAAAAATTATTTGATTACTGCATAATATTGAACACTAAACTGAGAGAAGTTACTCCACTTTTATAAAAAGTTCCGGAACGACGCATCATAGCCAAATTAATTAAAAATCATAGCCAAATTAATTAAATATGTACGAGTATGTTGACAGTAACTTTCAATACATATAATGAACTCAAAGTGCCGGCAATACTCTACAAGTGATACACCAATATTTTTCTGAACCAATTGCAAATAGTGGGGTGTTAAACATGACAAGTGTTTCTCCCATATACTTATATTAATTAGTTGAAATCTATTTAAGTTTAATTTAAAACTATAAAGAATTCATCTGTTGCAAGAAATAATCATAAAAGTCCATCGAACAAAAGATTTGCTTCTATTGGCTGAGGGTACAGGTTTATTTATTTCCCCACATCGGTCAGGCGTTACGCTAACACATTCCAAACGACAAAACATTTTGAAAAACAATGCATTCCGATGAAATTATTTTCCATTGAGCGAGCGGCTTGGCTCGTCAGAGTTGTCCACTCGCTGGTCATAATGCGACGAGTATCACTATCCGATATCACACAATATAAATCTAAGCAAATATCCATGCATCCATCCATGTTTTGTGTTCAACATTTGCTGTTTTCTCTCAAATAAAAAGGTGCACATTCCACGACAACAAACCACATTGGCAGCAACAACAACAGAGCCATAGCATCACCGACAGCGGCAACATTGCAACGCCAGCCGCCGCGGCACACAAATGATGAAAACAGAAAATTATGCAACCGCCGCGTGGTCGTTTGGCTGTTTTTCTATTAACACAGAAAGAAGAAAAAAAATGTACGCTTTACACATTTATCGAGTGGCGTTGTTATTGCAGGCAGCTCTGATGTCGTTGCAACATGTTGTCGTTGTTGTTGCAACGCTTTTCTCGTGACTCAACTGATGTTGCTGCAGTCGCTGCAGTTTATTGAAAACAACTCTGCCACCAACGGAAAATGCCCGATGCATCGGCCGGCAACAGCAGAGCATTTGCTGCAGTAGCATCTCAAATGCCACTGCACCACATCAGCGATGCAATATTTGCCCGCTTGGCGTACACACAAACGCCCAGCCTCATAAATGTCGTTCGATATGCAAGCAACTCATAAACATTTCTGTCTTTGGGTCTGGACCATTGCATTACGAATTCAAAATGTGTAAATAACTGGAGAGATTTGGGTTGCCAGGTTTTACACATGGCAAGTGGTTGGAAGCTATGTTAGCGGATATTATAACGCTAGAACGAATACACGGCCATTTGCATACCCTACGGTGGGTATTATAATTTAATGCTGATAATTCTTCAAAGAAGCTGTCTAAGAGTATGCAACGGATATCGCACTATGCCTGTGTCGGCGGAAAGCGTAGTGGCCGGAATCCTTCCAATAACTAAAGAATTCTCGGGAATATTTAACGAGAAAACTGGAATTGTTAACGCAAATCTAAACAGGACACGGAGGATTTAAGAGTTCCCTATATTTTTTTAACTACGAAAACTCTGCCATGTGTTTACAATGCCATAATATCGATGAAAACTGTGAGCACCTAGTATTCATGGGCCAACTTTTTAAGAAAACCCCAACCAAGATGTGGGTCGAAAACTTTGAGGGCGGAGAAAGATTGAGTAAAAACATATTTAAACGTGATAGAGCTGATATTGCGGAATATAGAGAGGTCTCCAAAGCCTGCAAACTGCAACATAGAATGCAGTCACCACGAAATAATACGAGAAGGCAGTGCCGTGGTAAGAAGGGGTTGAGGTATAGGAGTGTGGTCCATCTTTACGATTTACCTGCATGGCTTCTGGCCTAAACGCATCTTTTAGACATTCCACCTCTCCAGCGTAGCAAAAATAAATTATGCTTATAGCACATTACCCAAAATGAGAGAACATCCTTTCGATACACTTAGTATAACTCTTTCAATTGGGAAATATACGTCCATTCTGTCGCAAATACGAACCGATATCGACATAACTTTGATCATTGTCCAAAATCAGGGGGGCAGTCCAATTGATCCATTTTCGTTTATAGGGGAATTTGCTCAATAGATATTACGAATACCGCAATTACAAAATGCAAACGTAGCGTCTATCTTCGTATCGAGCTTCACAAAAGGTGTCTGCCTTCATAGAAGAGGCCACACTGTAGTGTGTATAACCACCATAGCTGGGTCTAAAATCATTAGACCCAGCTTTATGCTTGCAAAATATCGCCGGGGCACAGTCTTACCAATAATACTTTCTTGAAGACCATGAGTTTAAATCAACTAAATATTGAGTCTCCAAAAGGTCGCCGCATCCAAGCGATTAATCCGCTTACCTTTGATTTACCGCAAGTAGCATGTACATCTGATTTGGAGGCGCAGAGTCCATGTTTAGAAATTAATATACCTACAATTAAATCCTCAACAATTCACAGAACACCTTATCGAACATTGTATTCCGTTTTTTGCTAGTGAAAACAAAAACATTCATTGGTGATTGCAACATCCCTTCCATGATTTCAGACCCAGGAAAATTCAAAGAAGCCACAAAAAATAGATAGACTAAACCTGCAACTTATTCGTCTCTCAGAATGAAGATGGAAAAGGTCTGGGGATGTCACACTAGAGAGTGGACACAAATTTTTATTCTAAGACGAATATCACAGCGACAGTGTCGGATTTCCAATGAGCAGAACGGCTGCACAACCTCTATCGTATTCGACTGGGAGCCAATTAATGAAAGATAAATATGGTACAGATTCAAATCACAAGTAAGGAACATTACCATCACCCAAACATATGCACCCGTCGAAAGAAACTTATATTACAAGCAGCTCACGATTCAGAAATTTCAGCATTGGGGACTATAGTATGGTTGTGTGTGAGTCTTACTATGGTTGTGGGGATCATAGTATGGTTGAGTGTGAATAATAATATGGTTGTGGGGATCATATTATGGTTGAGTGTGAACCATACTATTGTTGTGAGGATCATAATATTGTTGTGCCACAACCATATACACAACAATAGTATGATGCTCATTGCATATTATTATCCCAACCATACTTTTTTCTGCGTGTACATTCTCATCACCTCAAGCCAAGCTTTTTATAAACGAATTGGCGCCATCTTTTCAAGATCTTCACCAAGACAATTATTAGGACGTCGAAGCCTTGTGTTCAAACTAAAAATCCACTTTCATTAATGCCAGCGAGTAAAGTTTTCGGCCTACAGCTAAATTAGATAGTATGGATGAGTGGTGATTCATGGAGTATCCGCCACTCAACCAAAGGGAAAAATAGAAAAAGGCAGGCTTCCAAATGCTACGACGATCTTACCAGAAGGGCGTAAATCTCGTGCATAACAGATAAGTTCAACAGGATGGATAACCTCGCGAAGAGGACGGAAGCAACAGCGGAAAATAAAGCTATAAACATCTTTTACGAAGTAGCAAGATAAATAGGTGGAAGAAAACCAACATTAATCATAACCTATTTGAGTCAAGGATGGTAACTTATTATCATCGATTAAAGACCACCTATTGCGGATTAAGGAACACTTCGCAGGGATTTTTAATAATTCGACCCTACCACCCCCAACTTCACCAGGCAACGACCTTAACTATGCAATGAACCTTAATGTGAAATTATGAAAGCCCTAAGACAGTTAGACATATACAACCTTTCTTTATGAAAACATGAGATAAAGAAAAGCTTCCAGAAGAATGGCTCGAGGCAGCTTGGTCACAATCCCAAATAGGTGATCTTAGCCAATGCCGAAACTATAGAGAAATTACGTTGCTACATAATCCATCGAACGTATAACCAAGTTTCTTCCAAACCGAGTAAACGAGAAACTGGACACAACCATTTATTGCGTTCAAATGGTTGTGTCCAGTTTTTCACGCAGAAAAAAATATGGTTGGGGTAACAATATTAGAAGATCATCATACTATTGTTGGATATATGGTTGTAGCAGAACAATATTATGATCATCACAACAGTATGGTTCACACATAACAATACTTTGATCCCCATAACAATATTATGGTCCTCACAACAATAGAATTATCACACACAACCATACTATGATCCCCACAACCATAGTATGATTCACACTCAAACATACTATGATCTCCATAACCATATTATGATCCTCACAGCCATAGTATGTTGCACATACAACCGTAGTAAGATCCTTAGAACCATAGTATAACTTACACACAACCGTGCTATGATCCCCAAATTTTTTTTGTAAAGATTGGGTTCAGTTATTTTTCAACAATAGAGATTTTTATTAAATAAGTTATGTAAAAATACATAAAACTCTTTATAAAGTGAGTGGTTTATTTAACAGTAGAAACAATTCATTTATTAAAAATATTTCATTTATACTAATCCGTAGTTTGTTTCGAAAAAATTTAATTTATATATAGAAACTGCTATTATTGTGTAAGATTTGTAAAAACAACATTGTCAAATTAAAAATAAATTACGATTTTGCCTGTATGATTGCCGTAATCATGTTAGTGTTAACATAAAACCCACGAAACAATACTTTTGTCCCACCAACCATATTTATATTGTCGCTACAACCATATTTTCATTTTTCAATTTGGCTACAATGCTTTTGTTACATTTCAACAATATTATACTGCCGCAATCATACTATTGTCAAAATTAAATTCAAAAAACAATACTAAGGTTGCGACAACCATACTTTTATTGCAGAGAACATACTATTGTTGCCGTGACCATATAGTAACCATATTTTTTCTCTGCGTGATGGTGGTTTTCGTCCTACTCGGTCGGTGTCTACTTAAATAGTACAAACGCTCTTATAAGGCTGATAAATTCTTAATGCGATGGCTTTAAGTCTTATATACTCGTAGTAGTCTTTACAAGGACTATTAAAGGAAACAACCGCGGCATTACATGGAACCTCCAAAGCCAAGGACTATTAAAGGAAACAACCGCGGCATTACATGGAACCTCCAAAGCCAATTAGTAGATCTCCCATGTGCAAATAAAATATGCGTTATATCATCAACGCATATCGATATAAAAGATAAAATCGACCTCATCGCTAAAACTAGCAATGTTGTGACCTGTAAGCGACATCTAAGAATGTCGCATATCCAAAGCTTAAGTCGTGGAAAATGTGAAGGTTATCATAAATATATGTCCGCACCAAACTGTGTATCTTCAATTGAGTAAAATCTGGCAAATACGCCTGTGAAAAAACTGCAAACCTTCATTAATAAATGCCTGACGATAAACTTAAAGATCTGGTGCCCAAATTCCATCTCTTACAAACTACTTCTAGATAAATGCAACCAAAATCCACTACAAGATGAAAATAAAAAGATACGATGCAAATTGATACATTACGAAAGCCACAAGCAGAGGTATTCCGACAAGCTTTAGAGAGGAACAAGGCAGCAGTCAGCAGAGAGAGCTAAGACAAAGATGGCGACGAACCATTGAGAAAGATATGAGACGATCGGTTTCCAATTTCCTCTGGGTAAAATTCACCTCCCGAGATGGATGGCGAACTTACGTTGAGGGCCTATGCTCTACTAGGAGCCAACGAAGAAGAAGAATCTGATTGGTAATGTATTAGTATGACAACTATTGACTACATTTATTGCTAATCAATTATCCTCTTATAAGATTTTTCAGGAGTTTAATAGGATCTTCTCTTATTACTTTTAGTATGATACGAAAGAACATGAGATTTTCTTCCCTGAAATGTATAGGAAAAGGTACCTTTTTTGGTCCTCCCTTTGTTAAAAAATAGTAAAATCCCTTCTTTCGGCTTTTGATCACGAACTAAAGCATTTACATCAAGTTTCTGTAATACTCGAAAACACTAGGCAACCCTGTTCGATTCAAAATCATAAAATCGAAATGTCATATGCACGTATCATTTGAAACACACAAAATCCTCTTTTATAATGAAGCGAAAAAAAAACTACAAACCCAATAACATTTTCGTTTCTTGAAGCAGCACGGAGCATGTGTATATCGACCGAAGGAGTAGTTTTAGTTTATTTGTCATGTCAGTGGCATTTTGGCCATTTTTCCAGGAGAAAGGGGTGTCTAGGTATGGAAAGACAGATCTTTCATATATTCAAGATAACTTTAGAAAATCACATGACATATTTGAGTAGGAGCTTCTAAGGTATGTCTAACAATTCGCCGGACATGTACCACAAGCGTGTTGATGAGAGGATATTATATTATGATTAAGCTATCACCGCCAAAATGGCACACCCTTTAATTGTGCGATGCCAGTTGGCGTTAGTTTTTCGTTTAGAGAGATATGGGTTAGTTGACTGCATGTATGTACATATGTCGGTCTCAATGAATTGATAGCTGGCCGTCTGCCTGACTGCCTGCCTCTGCGACTCGGCATCAGCTGTTGTAAACTGTGGCCATTAGTTGCGAAAAGAAACCAATACAATCAGCTTGTCCCTCGCTCCCTTACTATCCTCTCGAGAGAAAATATGTTTTTTTTTTCACCAATTTTGGCATAAGTCGGTAAATGTGTCATGGTATAAGCGGCGCAGTGGCGTACACTACTTAACTACGCAAAAACAAAAGACAAAAACCCGAAACCCAAAAACGAAATAGAAAATGAAAATTGTTTCTGTTTTACAATAAGTACCGCCACGGACGACTATTGTTGGCTGGAATGTTGTGCGAACAGGCGAGTGGCAGACAGACAGGTTTTTTAATTTTGTTTGGCCATAAAATCGAAATGGCAAAGAAATGTGTAACTCTATTCGCCAAGCCCCACGGCGGTGTGTGTGCGTGTGCATATGTACCTGTGCCTGTAAATGTTTCACATAATCGTACTTTTTTAATGTTCATATAAATTTAATGTAATTACGAAATAAATGTGCTGAGTTTTGTGAAAATATTTTTGCACATCGTACAAACAAGTGTGTATCTTTTGTATATTTTTTGGCAAAAATTAGATGATGACACACATTGCGTAACTAAAATGTAATAGTTAATGTGTTTCGAAAGAAAATTAGAAATGTAATGTCAGTTTAGGAAAAATTAAGATCAGTATGAACCCCCCATTACCACCAAACTTTTTACGAGCTTAACTTAAGCGAAGTCTGCTTAATAAGAAGCTAAGTAAAAAAAGAGTAAGAACTATATGATACTCTCTCCACTCTCTTAAGACTCCACTGGGTTTTAAGTATCTGACCAAGAGTTCTCAAGCAATATCTTCTCAAGTAAAATCTTGGATTTTCCTATGTTTAAGAGGTATACAGTAGTATACAGTAGCAAAACTCGCACACCCAGTAAAATATTTTGTTTTATATAATATTTTTTTAAAAACTGCACTACCAAAACCAATCTGCATTTATTTAGTGTAGTATGTGCTACAATTAACCGCTTATGCAGAGTTTAAAATTAATATTCATTTTTAATCGCTTATCTGATGAAATTTTCCGTTCTTTTTATATACGAACCGATCCTACCGAATTTTAATAATTTGATGCAAAAATAATCAAATGCAAAAAGCACAATCAAAGTGTGCATGTTTTTTGTGCGTACATATACTCATACATGCGTTGCACATTAGGGCGTACCAATCCTTTTTAATAGTTTTTTCGTTTTTTTGTTATTTATTCGGTCTCCCGTATAAGTCATTTGATTTGTGGCCGAAGTAATCGTTGCCAAAGACTGCTGAAGAAAAACCTTGGCGGGTTTAGAAACAGCTGTACAGTCTGCCTGGCAACCGTAGCAAATACATTTCACCAATTTCTTCTTTTTAAGTTGATTCTGAAAAAGAAACAACATAAAGGTCTCGAACCAGAATAAAAAACTGCTCAAGTCATAATAATGATAAAAGACCGAATAAATAACAAAAAAACGAAAAAACTATTAAAAAGGATTGGTACGCCCTAATGTGCAACGCATGTATGAGTATATGTACGCACAAAAAACATGCACACTTTGATTGTGCTTTTTGCATTTGTGGTTTTCAACGAAGACCCATGCGAAACGGAATTGGTGGAAATGATATTGCGCGTTGAAGATTGCTCTACGCACAGTTCGAAGACTATACACAAAGGGTAATTCTCATTAATAAAAATGAGTCTCCCGTATAAGTCATTTGATTTGTGGCCGAAGTAATCGTTGCCAAAGACTGCTGAAGAAAAACCTTGGCGGGTTTAGAAACAGCTGTACAGTCTGCCTGGCAACCGTAGCAAATACATTTCACCAATTTCTTCTTTTTAAGTTGATTCTGAAAAAGAAACAACATAAAGGTCTCGAACCAGAATAAAAAACTGCTCAAGTCATAATAATGATAAAAGACCGAATAAATAACAAAAAAACGAAAAAACTATTAAAAAGGATTGGTACGCCCTAATGTGCAACGCATGTATGAGTATATGTACGCACAAAAAACATGCACACTTTGATTGTGCTTTTTGCATTTGTGGTTTTCAACGAAGACCCATGCGAAACGGAATTGGTGGAAATGATATTGCGCGTTGAAGATTGCTCTACGCACAGTTCGAAGACTATACACAAAGGGTAATTCTCATTAATAAAAATGAGTCTCCCGTATAAGTCATTTGATTTGTGGCCGAAGTAATCGTTGCCAAAGACTGCTGAAGAAAAACCTTGGCGGGTTTAGAAACAGCTGTACAGTCTGCCTGACAACCGTAGCAAATACATTTCACCAATTTCTTCTTTTTAAGTTGATTCTGAAAAAGAAACAACATAAAGGTCTCGAACCAGAATAAAAAACTGCTCAAGTCATCTTTATTTACTTTAAATTTATATACATATGTGACAGCGCATAGAGAAATGGACCTAAGGGTAAAAAAAATCAATTTTCATTTTTTTCTTTTTTTGATGTGGACAACATCTGAGCATCGAATGAGACCGATCCCATGCCCCAAAAGTATTCCCTCCCAGAGATATGCGCGTTTTATGAAAGTGAAGTCGACGATTCTAACCGCAAATAGAAAGGGACCTAATATTTAAAATGGCTCTCCTGAACAAAACTTTTCATCAACTTTTCACTTTTTTTTTTGATGTGGACAACATCTGTGCATCGAATGAGACCAATCCCATGCCCCAAAAGTGTTCCCTCCCAGAGATATGCGCGTTTTATGAAAGTTTTTACACGGTCTTTTTTTACACTATTTTGAAATAACACGGTCGACAGAAATAAACTTATCCTGCTTTTACACGTTTTTCTAAATAGCAGGAAAACACTTATCCTGTTTTTACACGTTTTTTTAGACGGAAATAAAATCTATTTTGAATTTAACTGTGATTTTATCTACATATGCATAGTTTTTTCTCTCTTCAGCATTGCCAGTTAATAATGAAGTTTTGCCACTGTTTCCACAAGGAACTGCCATTCAAATATTATTTTTCCGTATATTTTTTAAATATGGCAACACAATGTGATTTTGACATTTCATTGCAAATTATACCGATAGTTAGGGGAGCTGTGAAATTTCAATCTGATCTACAATCCTGTATGGCTCGATACAAGGAACTGTACAAAGAACTCTCCAAAGTAGGATCGCAACGTACTATAACTGAATTTGCTATTAAAATAAATAAACCTGTGCCTGAAACAAGTTCTGATATGCAGTTACCAATGAACGCAGTTGAAGATGTGGACGTAGAACTGAACAATTCTACTGACGAAACAGATATTGCTCCAACACAGCAGAAAAGAATGCGCTTACATTCAGAAACTAATACCGAATAGAATTTACCCTTATACCATTTTTTATATTTCTATACAACTTTTTTATGTTCCTTGCATAGGAGATTTTTTTGTTTTTAAATTGGATTTTTATTGCTTAAAAACTTTAAAATGATTTTATTTTTTAAGTTCATTTATATAAAATTAGTTCCTTTATATAATATGTGAAATAAAATGGGCATGGTATACTGAAGAATAAAATTTATGTTTATTTTACCGAATTATGTATTAATTTTCGTAGGCTTTCTTGGGTTGCTGAACCAATCTAACATTTTTCCATTAAGTAGTGTCTTTATTTACACGATTTTTTTTACACGATATTTTCTGGAACACATGTACCGTGCAAAAACAGGATTAGGTGTATACTCGTAAGCTAGACTATTAATCAGCTATTGCAATGATATTTAATGAATGGAAACAACAAACAAAAGGCATGCATTGTATCGCGTGTATGTGCTCTAGTATGTATGTAGTGCGATGGAGTTTTAGTGTGTTCTGTGGAAAACTTTGCTGTCGGCAGTTTTCGTTTAATGCAAAACTTCCTGTATAGCCACTAAACATAGTAACATCACATTCGTTGCTTGGTGTCTTATGATGGTGAAGTGGCGCTCAACGAAACTGCATTCACCCCTGCTAAGGTTTCGGGTTTTTGACTTGTAAATAAAAGTCTTTTTCAGCCTGCTTTTTTAAAACAGTTTAGAACTTTTTTTTATAAATCAGTGAATTTACTCAAAACGAAAATATTTTCAATAAATGGCTTACAAATTTTTTCGTAAATATGTGAAGTTTAGCAACGCCTGGTACGAAATAATTTTCGATAAATAGCTTACAACTTTTTTTTTTCTTAATAATATAATATTATATTACGTAAATTTCTTCATCACCTTATAACGAACGTTTTTCTATAAGCTGCATTAAATTTTTTTTTGTAAATATGTGAATTTGTTTATCGCTTAAAAATTTACGATAAACAACGTACGTATATTTAAGTTTATAATTGTATTTTTCACACAGGATTCCTAATTAATTGTTTGTTTGAATATTTGAATTTTTTAATTGAATCAAAAAAAAACATTTGTTTCTTTGCCGCACCACCATTAGACGAAAAAAAATAGTGCACAAAGTTGTTTTTTCGTTCACTTTATATTTGTGATATACAAAGAATAATAAATCTTCTTAGAAAACAAATCTAACTCAATTGGTAATGCGTACAACATTCTTTCTTCTAGGTGTTCCAAAAATGGGCACAAAATCATAACTGCCCTGTACCATACGTAGATAGGGTATGAAAAGGGTCGCTGAAGGTTGTATCGAATCACACCGATACATCTAGACTTGCGATATCAGATCTATGATAATTACTTATATCATCTAACTATCGTGGAATAAGATAAGGTCAAAATCATAGAAACCCTTTACTGTCATTGGCAGTGTTCGATTGGCAACTCGCTTAGGTAGTCGCTAACGCGACAACTTCAGGAATATAAAAATGATTTTGTTAACAAAAAACTATAGATCCGTTTATTTTAAATAATTAAAATTTTCTGGAAGAAAGTTATTCTAAATAGCCTTAAGCGAGTTTAAGCGAACTCGGTTATTACTCGCTCATGGTATTTCTTAAATATCTATTTTGCTACAAATTTTCTGATCAAACGGTCTCTGATGCATAATGGCAATCGGTTCTTGTATGCAAAGAAATTAGAAAATGATTTTTTGTAAAATATTGAAGTTATCGCCTTTCTTACTTACTCGTTCAATAAAGGAGTACCAATCAACACGCCTATGTATTGTCTACATAGCAGAATGCAGGGTGCTCTAACCCATGTTTCTTTAAAAAAAACAGGTAAAAAAAAGTCTTTAGGTTAGGCCAGGTCGTCACTACAAGACAAAATAAGAAAAAGGTGTTTCGTTTTTTTGGGACCATGCGCCTGACCCGAATCTTATTTACAAAACTAGATTTAACCGGTATGTGATGAAACCCGATCGAAACGTCAGCACGAACGTTAGACACCATCCACAGTATGTACGCAAATTTTTGGGTCCTTTCGCTCCAAGCGCCTTTTCCTTAACTCAGCAAAAACTTAAAAATGAATCTGTATTTGGACTCGCAGCAAAATTTGCTTTAATTTAAACCATGCGGGACGGGTTTTGGGTCACATGAGCCAAAACGTTTAGCAACTATTTTATTTTTTTAGGTTATAGGTGCGTCCTAACTAACAGTACCTATTTTCACAATTGTCCGTTTTCAAAATTTATGATTTCTTAGTAAAATATAAAATTAAAAATTGTTCTTTTTATGAGGTAAATTTAGTCAAAGGAAACTTTTTCCACTGGGCCGATTCCTCCCATTAAGACAATAAAACATCATTATGCACAATTTTAGGATCCTAGGTTAGTTCTTTTGATCGCTATGGTGTTTTCAACAGACATGCTTTTAAAGAACACGATTATATATGAATGTAGCCACCTGTGCGGAACTGTTAACCGAAATGGCATATCAAGCAATATTTTCAAAGAAAAATAAAGCATCATTAACTCGAAAATCCGTACCACACTGTTACTTCTCGACGATCAAGTGCGAGATTCCTAATCCCCACATGCGACTGTTTTGCTTGTCGAGATACATTTGCTCTTCGTCAGACTAGACGATTTGTCGTTGTACATTTCGTGCTCCACACTGAGAAGCGATAACAAAGCAAGTGGTCGAGTGCCTTTAATTGGGCCTTGAAAGTGAATAATTTAAGTCTTAGAGTGCTTGAAGTCTAAGGCGAGTGTATGTTTCAGGAATAAATCGAACACTCTCGACTTTACGTTAGTGTGATAAGTTCCTCAAGGACCATGAGTGATATCCCAGTCTCAAGAACTTTTTAGTCAATCTTGAGTACTTTAGGCGTTGTGGGGGCCTCAAAAATCTGATGGTTTGGCACTGCCCTGTTTTGTTAATGCCCTGATTTTTTTTATGAAAATATGGGTACTAAAGAATAATAAAACTTACAAAAAATGACAAAAACGTACTACAACAAAAGTCATTAACTTTACTTAAAAGTCAAAAATTTGACTGCACATGTGGACTTGACGTCCTTTTATGCGTGCCCAAACATTGGTCATAGGCATTTGGGGCCCCAACTCTAATCGCACATGGAAGTCAGAACCCTGGAAATTTTCTCACTGCTCTTAATATTTGTTTAAAACATTGTACCAGGTGCCAAAATGGGTAGGAACATATAGGTAATAAAAAACAATAGAATTACGTCTCGAATTCATACATTGTGTTTATTGTCCCTTCTAGGGTGCCGAAAAATTCGTTCTTAAAAACATGGCACCCAAATTAATTTCCTTACGGATCCAATTATGCACCTTGTACTATAATTTGGGACCTTAGGGTTCGAATGTTCTCAACATTGAGGGGACAAATATATACTCCACAACATTGAAATTTTCGTAAAGGGGCAAAACTAACACACAATAAAAGTATCTCTAAAATCCAAACACATAAAATTGTTTTCTTTTTATGGCTCAAATTGCGACTCGTCTAACTTCTACTAGCCCACAAACTGTCGAATCAAAAATTATGCATCTGAGCAATTTGTTATGATTGCTAAACGATCTATGTTTAATTTTCCACTGACTATTTGGCCTCAGTACATCACAAGATCAGTTCGAGTTTCCAATTAAAATGAAAACCAAAAGTCTCCGTTGCATCACCTAACATGATCTCTGATTAAAGATGAGATAAGTTTGAATAATGATCATGAAATGTTTAATTTGTTCACATTGAGAGTTTCATTGTATTTTGGAAATGCCTGCATGATAGCCATTGCAAGATAGCCATCGTATTTTGGATATGCCTACAAAATAGCCATTACAAGATATGCAATCATTTTCAAACCGAAATCGGATTCCATTTCGTTCAATATTTATGTATGATTTTCGAAATTACTTCCATTGTTTTGCCTTAAGATTTCTATCAAAATAAGCAACTTTATTTGTTTCTCGCTTCTTTGTGAGTGAAGAAATGCAGGGTCGGGCGGCAAACAAAAATACAAAACTAATATTTTTCAAAAACTTAAATAATTGTTGAGTCGCATATTTACCTATTCGTGGTCGTGCAGCGTTGTTTGCTGCACGAACAGACGTCATAATCGTAATTTCTGCTGAAAAATGGGCAAACGATTAAAACGTAATACCAGTTGCAGTTGACGCCGATGTTCAAGTGGCTTTTTCGAGTTGTTGGCGGCTGGCGGTAAGTATTACCGCATTTTTTGAACGGCAACAACGACGAAGCCCCCATTTACACACCGAGAGAGTACAATGAAACCAATAAACAACAAATTAAAATAAATGCTAAAAACTACGAACACCGAAAGAAAAGAGAAATGCGATAAAAATAATAAAAATCCAAAGCAGAAAGCCAAATTGAAATGTTTAGACCAGTAGCCAACCAGCCAACAGTTCGACAATTGCACATATATTTTTTTGTTTTGTATGAAAGAAATTGGAAACGATGAAAAAACAACGATCATTTGTTAATTGCGAAGACAACAGAAAGCAAGAGGAGAAGAACGAGTGCACTCTTAAATCTTGGTAACGAAAACATGTTTAGCACGCGTTCAAACAAATGCAAGCTCGAAGGCGGTATGATAAGTAGTGTAACACAAAGCTTGGGGCTATCGATAACTAATTCTTTTTAACCAATTACAGAAACAAATTGGTGCAAAAGTGTTTATTTTAAGACCTGATTTTCAACTACAGCACCATCATTGTGGTCCGATGATGGTGCCGTAGTGTGACATTGAGTTTGTACGACTATTCAGCAAGTTGTGCAAGTTCAAGCATAGTAGGAATGCCAATAATTCTATAGATACAGATCTTTACAATCCGTAAATCCAGACGACTAAGAATAATGAACAAGAATAAGAAATAAGCCATGTTAAAGCATCAATAAAATATTCCAGTAGGTCAAGGTTAATGGGTAGCAGATGGTCCATCTAGTGGTTTGTTTCCGAATCATATGCTATTTAAACAGTGATACGAGTAGGTCTTTTGCGCTCATAATCTTGACGGCAAGTCAATATCATATTTCTATGGAGCGGAATAGATCACTTAACGCTTAAACAACGTAAAAATGCAAACTTATTTTTGAAATCAATGCTGCGTAGCCCAGACAGTGGGAAATTTAGGCTCTCCGTACCTTCTTTACGGAAAATAGTAGAAAATAATCAACGTCGCCGTTGTCGTACTGTACGCTCTGACCAGAAACAGGCCGCCCTAGCTGCGAGTGTGCGACTCAGTTCTGAAGCATCAATTCGCAATAGATCTCAATAACTTAATGTTTTACGCACCAACCTAATGAGAATTTGTCACGAAGACCTCGCATTACTCGCTTACAAGTAGAAATGAACTAAACAAATAAAAGCACACGACTTTCCGTTTCGTTTTAGTTATTCAGTTTAATTGAGAGCTCGAAACTGAAATGGATTTTGCTAGAAAAACATTTTTTTTAACAAAGCAATTTCATCTCAGCAGCTTTGTAACAACTTTAACTGCCGCATATGGGGATCAAAAACCCAAACGTGATCGTGGAGAAGCCAAAGCATCCTGAAAGAAGGACAATTGGTTTGTTTGAAGCAATGACATCATTGGCCTATTTTTCTAAAATCATTGGATTGGGTTCAGGATGGCGCATCATGTCACACAGCCCACGGCACAATTGATCTTTTGCGCGTCAAGTTTGGAATTCGTATTATCAGCCGTCTTGTCGATGTTCATTGGCTACCTCGGAGCCACCATTTAATATCGATCAAATCCGTCGTAATAGGATGAGCCACTTAGGTATTGAAATTCATGTTCTGCGAAGCCATTCTAGTGGGCCACATGAATAAACTTGTGTTTCATAGGTAAAAGGAATGTTTGCCATAATGTGCCGAAAAAAAACATTGATTTTAAACATCCTTTATAAAAATAGGCAAAATATTTAAAATTCAACAGCAACGGTGTGAAATTCTGGCTTTGTTTTTAAATTAAATGTATAAGTATGCCTGCCAATGCCTCAATCAGTACAATGTTGATAAATATGTGACAATATCTCATATGTTAGGGTTCAAGATTATGATTGACATGTAAGCATAGACCGAAAGCTTGGCGTAGACTTTCAGAAAAAAGTTCACAAGTTGTTAGGTCGCTAGATCGCGGCGGTAAATTGACAATAGCTTACCGTGCTTCACTTAGTCGTAAAATCTGTTATCCAGTGCTTTTTTTTTTTGTTGTTGTTATATCAACTGGCTAAAAAGAAATTGACTTTAAAATCTGATACTTATGTCCACATTTTCCTTATCCACTCGAACTCATGGCGTTTTCATTGGTCGTGCAGCTTCTATGCTTGCATTAGCACTGTTTTATATGGATGTTGGCCCAACGTGGATTGACGGTTAGTATGCACGGCCATCATACACGTAAGCACGGTTATACTCCGGGTACGAAAATCGTTGACCACGTATTTCCACGTATTTTCTGCGGGAATAAAAAGAAGTCATTGGGTGCCAAGTCAGGGCTGTACGGCGGATGACCCATCAATTCGACGTTTTGGCCGGTCAAAAAGGCGCTGGTTTGAACCGATGTGTGAGAGCTCGCATTGTTCTGGTGCACAATGATTCGTCTTCTCTTGTTCGTTTTTCGAATTACTCCAAACACGAAGGCAAACAAATTGTGGCGTACCACTCAGAATTGACCGTCCTACGTTGCTCAAGCAGTGGCCACATGACCGCTTTTGCCGAAAAAACAGGCCACCATTTGCTTCGAAGTGCTTCTTCCACGAACACCTTTCGTTGGCTTTGGCTCGTCTTCGAAGACCCACACGGTCTTATAAACGTCTTTTGAAGCACCGCGATCGTATTTTTTCGACACGAGCCTTTTTTGAGCGATTGTCAATTTGTGCGGGATCCAACGAAAACAAACCTTTTTACGGCAAGGTGTTCATGTAATATCGAATGTATGGTGGAAGAAATGCCCAAGGATGCGCCTATCTCACGGTATGTCACATGGCGATCTTGCATTATCAGTTCACGCACGGCATCAATGTTCTCTGGCACAACGGCAGTTTTTAGACGACCTTCGTCTTTGAGCGAGCGTCGGCCACGATTGAATTCATTAAACCAGTTTTTCACAGTGCTATAGGATGCTGCTTCATCGTCATACAAAGATGTAAGTTCATCGATGCACTCTTGTCGTTATAATCAACGTCGAAAGTTGTGAAAAATTATCGCTCGAAAATGTTCCATTTTTTTGTTTTGCCAAATTGAGTTATTGAAGTCACTGTAAACTTTCCTAGAAAATGTCAGATGGCGCCAGGCAAACTTAGTGTTGCCTAGGCCAGAAATATATATAGCAATCCTCGTACTCTGGTGAAATTTTATCCAGTCGTGAATGAATTACCCTGTATAGTGATGACTGACCACTCGAAAAAATTCATTAGATGTCGCAACGTAGAAGTGGTCTACCTAAATGTAAATCTGAGCGCTCTGTAACTGCAAATTTCATTATCATTTCTTCTGTGATGATAGCGAAATTACAACTTGACAATTATATGTCAAATAATAATGTTCTCTGTCGCTAGGCAATTGATTTCTTATGTGTTCGTGGATAAGGCGCGAAAAAATGTTCCTTATGAATCGTCGAGGCCACTATTGAAACTACATACATTGCAATGAAGAAGATAATTCTAATTCACCGATGTATCACTAATATCTAATGAAAAAAACTTACGGTTCAACTAGAACTACATAGGTTTATCCTCGTTGCTTTGGCTTAGGGTTATCAAGGCTCTTTAGAAACATTGAACAATATCTGCTTTAATAGAATATGATACATCATTGCAGTAATGCCAGCATTGACTCAATTGATGAACTATCCTCGTACATACTCATATTCCCGCCAACACAAAATTAAAACTGTACGTTCAAATACTGGGGGTAAGCAACACGACAGCATACATACATGATCGACCAACCATCCATCCCACCATCGAACAGCTGATTCCGATCGTCTCATAGTTGCGGTTAGAAACCGGTCACACCAGCCAAGCGGACTTTTTGTTTGCTGCAATATTTGCATTGGACTTTAGTTGTTGACGTCGTTGTTTTTTTGTGGTTTCGATTTTGCTGTTGTTGGGATTCATTATTTTTCTTGACGTCCTCGTGAAATATTCGAGCATTGGGTCAAACATGTTTTTGGTCTGATTGTTTTTGTGGTCGTTTGTCTGTTTTTTTTTCGGCTGCAGTTTTTATTTCCCGCCGACCAAACCGATCTCTAATACCGTGTAATTTGGTTCATTCGTATGGCTGTTATTGTACGAGTGAACCTCTAATGCTGCGGTAATTTAGTATCATCATAATTAAGGGCCATTGTACTTGGGACTGTAAATAGGTTGAGCCTTCTATGATGAATATAAGGATTAATTGACTAAAGCTGCTTTACGAATATATAATACAAGTATATTATTTCGATTATTTACACACTATATATGCATTTACGTCGTTATTTTTTTGGGAAAATGTAGCTCTGATCAAAAATTTTGGAAAATTAAATGACGTTCTTACTCATATAAGTAATTTTGTAATTCTAGAACAAATCCTACATCTATTAAACTTATAAATCCTGTTTGGAAGTTTGCTAAAAACAAATATAGGGTGATCCAAGTAGAAATACTTTTTTCTATAGACTTTTTTGACAGATCACGTGTGAATCGTGTCATGTTATTTTTGTTTAGTATTGTTTGGCATTTTATCATGGAAAGACTTACGTTTACAAATCGTTCAACTTTATTAAGAACATTCTCGTTCTGTGAGGAAAGTGTTTCGTATACTTCGTCAACTTCTGGTCAACATAATCGGCCAAAATTTCTGGCTCAATGGGTATGGAAATAAGCAAAATTGCCGCATTTGGGACGAAGAGCAACAGAAGAGGTTCAAGAGCTGCCACTTCATCAAGAATAAACAACGGTTTGGTGTGGTTTGTGAGCCGGTGGATCGGTCCATATTTCTTCAAAAATGACGCCGTGCATTGATAACCGACTATATCCCGTGGGGATATGTAAAGTCTAAAGTTTATGCGGACAAACCCGCTTCGATTCAGGCCTTAGAGCAAAACATCACGCATGTCATTCGCCAGTTACCAGCCGAAATGCTCAAACGAGTCATCGAAAATTGGACTCAACGGATGGACCATCTGAGACGTAGCCGCGGCCAACATTTGATAGACATAATCCTCAAAAAATAAATGCCAAATAATGTTCTTTCAACAATCCGCATTCAATTTGAATTTTCTGTGTTTTTTTTCTTTAAAAAGGTAGGGGACCTCAAAACTAATGACCATATATATTATTGATCGTCCTAAAATTCTAAGGCGATCTAGCCATTTCCAAAACCATTTCGGATGATATGATGGAAGGACGCATGGACCTAAAGTGCCCGAAAACGGACCTTTTTGGCGCTTTAGTATCGTGGGGACGTTGGAGGGCATGTAAGGTTCGGCCTGACCAAACATAACGACGTTTTGACTTGTTTATTTTTAAAGATAACCACCTTTTGCATATACTTATATAAGTACTATTTGAAGTAGTCCAACAAATAGAGCCGCAGATGATTGGACCAAGATATAATCACTCAGAGAAAAGATTCTAGTCGCGTTTTCTAAATCGCGTATACTCCAAGATTTCCATCATAAGTTTCGAAATCAATAATTTCAACATCATATAATTACTGTAACCGATTAATTAGTTGTCAATACTATATTATCTGAGCAACAATGTATCTAATGATATGGTTAAACGAATAACCAACGGAAAGGTTCATCGTTCAAAAAATTTATTGAAGTTCACCATGATTTTAATTCGAACGTTTCTTTGTTTGTGACAACTGAGAAACGGTCGTTTCAAAATCGACCATAAAGCCGGAAACCCAATTTGTAGCACAACTTGTAACATGAGCAAATCAAGACCAAACCTTGCCGTATACCGTTGGGATGTCTAACAGCAAATTGTTCTGCTCATTTCACTCATGTCCTTGGGCCTAAAGCTAAAGCAGCTCCACTATAGGCTATCAGGAATATGGTGCCTTGTGTTTGCCTCACTAGTCGTCAGCTGTAAGGAATCTACGAAGAATTTACTGTTTATTGCGTTTGAATATTTCTACTCATTCCAAATAGGTAGTTGATAAAGGTTTTTGCTGACTGCGACAAACGAAGAAGTTATCCGTAATTATGTCCTTCCGGCTAATCCAATCCACCGCGAATAGCCAGTTTCAGACGAAGCAGTTGTATTCTTAACAAATTTACAAGCTGTGCACTGAAACTTTGCAGGAATGGATAAAGCGTTTGAGATAACCGTATTTGAGCCACTGGATTGCGTGGGCTGAGTCAAACTAAATATCGATTTAGTTTAAACAGACGAACAATAGGTGGTTTGTGAGCCAATCATGCAAAATTTATTGGAAGATATGGCAACGATATGCATGACCGAAACGCGCAAAATTTTTTTTATTATTTATCGTTCGTATCGATCGAAGACTCTTGTCCTAGACCCTTGAGATACCTTCTGGTAAGAGATGGTTCACTTTTTTTAGTAACCCGCACAATATAGTTTGTCATGGACTATCTTTGTCGGATCTTTTATTTAGTTTCTTGGTTGACGAATATTACCAAAATGTATTGATTCTGGTTGCTAAGCAGACTGTTTAGCAAACTTAGCAACGATTATATCGGCAAAAAATCAATTAATTTATAAAGTTGTCTCAAATTAATGAGAATTGTCCTTTGCATATAATATTTGAAAATTTTAATTTCATTTACACCAATTATGGATGGCATGGGTGTTTATTAAAATCCACAGAAGCAAAAGCACACAAAGTGTGTGAAAACATGTTAGCACATTATATCCTACCCATCCTTATCATATCTAAAGTATATACTATATTACCGCAGCTGCGTCAATAGATGTAAATCCTTTTCTTAAACATGCCAAGAATCGGTAGTATCTTTTTATATGTAAAAAAATATTTCGATCAAAACCCTGATGTAATTTAACGTCGCATATTTTTTTCAGGTATCTTTCAGTTGCAAAATTAAGGATTCTACGGAGCAATCCATGGTGTTACAATTATCCTACATGGCCCCTTCCATATGTGCTCGATACATAATTATGAATAGGAAAAATAATATTTTGGCAGAAAATAATATGATCCTTAGGGCGGCCCGAAGTGGGATATTTCACAATTTGATCCGACGGGTCAAAATTCGAGACATTAGAATTCCTTTTAGTGGTATGGTTCCTGGGGAAAAGTTTCTTATTTTGATCCCTAGAATACGATTTTACTTGTCACTTAAGCGATTTTTTTTGCCTTCCTATAAATCGACCCGCCCTAACGATCCTAGTGTACATTAAACCGATACTCTCCATATAAAACCAATTAACCATGTGGGAAATTTCGCAAACCTACCAAACGCATTGCACTAGGCTTACCTGTATGCGATTTGTTTGCTGCTAGCGGTGTTGTTGTTAATTTGTATAATAATAATTCCGGCATTTATAACTTTATAACGAATCATTTGCATATTCATACTTTTGAGTTTTATATGTTGTTTGAAAATGGAACTGTTTAATTTATGGTAATGCCAATGTTTAACGAATTTAAAACAATGAATGAATGAATGAATGGAACGCCATGTAAAGCATATTTGATTTTTTTTGTGTAGCTCCATAAGGGACGGGGTGATCAATTGAGTACAACAAGGTACTAATGATCAAAATGACTGCATGATGACGTTTTTTATTTGATGCTTTTGTCGGAAAATACCAGCCAAAAAGGGTTACAAGACATTAGTCAACATTGTTCACACTGAGATGAAGGCAGATAAGTGGGTCTGGGTCATGAGATGTTGGTGTGGTGACCCATTGGATTTGCTGATTGATTTATTTTAGGGTTGACCTTAACGTAGCACTATTTACTTGATGTTTACTTCCGTAAGTTATTTCACAGTTTATTCAAAGAAACTACTGCCAAAAATTTTAAGGCACCGATCCAAAAAAATCTGGACTTGTTTAATTTAAAGAGGCTACCATTATCCGTTCCGTTCCAATCCATTCGAACCTCTTAGTTATCATCGAAGGTCGTTTTTAGTAACCTCTAAATCGAAATTTGATAAAAAGGATTTGTGCGGTATTAAGGACATACCTTTGTCCAAATCAGCCTACTTATATTTTAAAATGTCGTTAAGGGTATACTAATGGAAACACATAAATATGGTTTTATTTAATCGTAGTAATCCTACTGACAATTGACAGGTAAGTTTGTCCAACGGCAGTTGTGTCGAGTCTTGGGATAAGCTATATACGAGGGTTGCTATAAGTACACTTAGTGTTGCCTGGCGCCATCTGGCATTTCCATTGGAAAGTTTGACCTTGTTTAGCGTAACCATCATTTGTGTTGTTTACAGTGACGTGAAAAATCAAAAAAATGGTCGTGCCAGAGAACATTGATGCCGTGCGTGAACTGATAATGAAAGATCGTCATGTGGCATACCGTGATATAGAGGCATCCTTAAGCATTTCTTCCACCAGCATACATTCGATATTGCATAAACACCTGGCCGTAAAAAAGGTTTGGTCTCGTTCCACACAATTTGACAATCGCTCAAAAAAAGCTCGTGTCGATTGGTGTAAAGAACTTTTAAAAAAATACGATCGCGGTGCTTCAAAAGGTTATAAGATCGTCACAGGTGACGAATCATGGATCTATGCGTATGAGCACGAAACAAAACAGCAATCGACCGTGTGGGTCTTCGAAGACGGGCCAAATCCAACGACAGTTGTTTGTGGAAGAAGCACTTCGAAGCAAATGGTCGCCTGTTTCTTCGGCAAAACTGGTCTTGTGGCGCCTGTTCCGCTTGAGCAACGTAGGACGGTCAATTCTGAGTGGTACACCACAATTTTTTTGGCTGAAGTCGGAGAAATTCTTAAAACGAACAAGAGAAGACGAGTCATTGTGCACTATGACAATGCGAGCTCTCACACATCGGCTCAAACCAGAGCCTCTTTGACCTGCCAAAACGTCGAACTAATGGGTCATCCTCCGTACAGCCCTATGTTGGCACCCAATGACTTCTTTTTACTCCCGCACATAAAGAAAAAAAATGCGTGGTCAACGATTTTCGTCGCCAGAAAATGCCTTTGAAGCGTTCAAAAACCATGTTTTGGAGGCCACTCAATCGGAGTGGAAAAGTGCTTCGACAATTGGTTTAAGCGCATGCAAAAGTGCATAAATTATGCTGGAGAATACTTTGAAAAACAATAAAACCATTTTTGATGATAAAAATTCGCATTTTCATTATAAGGCCAGAAATATATATGTGACGCGCAAAATAGAAAGGGACCAAAGGTTAAAAACCAGTTTTGTTCAGGAGAGCCATTTTAAAGATTAGGTCCCTTTCCATTTGCGCTTAGAATAGTCGACTTCACTTTCATAAAACGCGCATATCTCTGGGAGGGAACACTTTTGGGCCATGGGATCGGTCTCATTCGATGCTCAGATGTTGTCCACATCAAAAAAAATGATAAGTTGATGAAATGTTTTGTTCAGGAGAGCCATTTTAAAGATTAGGTCTTCTATTCTATGTGGTACACCACAATTTGTTTGCCTAAAGTCTTCGGAGAAATTCGAAAAACGGAAAATAGAAGAAGAATCATTGTGCACCAATAAAATTCTAGCTCTCACACATCGGCTCAAACCAGCGCCTTTTTGACCGGCCAAAACGTCGAATTGATGGGTCATCTACCGTACAGTCCTGACTTGGCACCCAATGATTTATTTTTATTCCCGCACATCAAGAAAAAAATGCCTGGTCAACGTTTTTCGTCGCCAGAAGATGCTTTTTCAATCGGAGTGGAAAAAGTGCTTCGACAATTGGTTTGAGCGCATGCAAAAGTGTATAAATCATGCTGGAGAATACTTTGAAAAACAATAAAACCATTTTTGATGATAAATATTCGCATTTTCATTACTAGGCCAGAAATATATATAGCAGCCCTCGTAATACGTTAATGTTTTCTGACATTAACGCTGTTTATGACCAAAATTCTGTTCAGTGATGAGGCCCATTTCTGGCTCAACGGCAACGTCAATAAACGATATTGCTGCATTTGGGAAAAAGAACAACTAGAAAAGTTTGTAGAGGTGTCATTATGCGGCTTATGGGCTGGTTGACCCATCGGTCTGTATTTTTTCAAAATTGATGCTGGCCGGAACGTAACCGTGAATGGCGCTAGCTATCGCGCTATGACATCGGATATTGTGCTACCTGAAATTAAAGTCCATAACATGACGACATTTGGTTTCAACAGGACGGTGCCACTTGCCATACAGCTGCTCAAACAATGGATATACTCGTATAGAGAGATAATTTCGAAGAACAGCTAGTTTTACCTTTGGACCGGTTTTGGCCGCCTAGATCGTTTTATTATTTCTTAACAAACTCTTTATTTTATAACTCAAAATAAAATAAACTGACCTTAAGCTTGAACAAAAATAAAAAATAAATAGTTTGTTAAAAGCAGGTCGAATAAACCAACACAAAATTAAGTTATTTCTTAACTTTAGAATTTTTTCTTTGGGACTACTTAGAGTCTATGCTGAAAACCAGCTACGATTAAAGTTCAAAATGTTCTCAAAAGTACAAACTGTTGTATACCAGATTGATGTAGGGTAATTTTTTACTAGTTTAAACGTGTAAGTAATTTGTCATTCTGAGTTAAAATATTCTTGATCATTGTAACTCTAAAACGGAACGCAGCAAATCCCTCTTTTGAAAGCAAGAAAATTTTCAAACGAAATGAGAAAGTATCCCGAATTGAGGATAGCTTTAAAATAATCGGACGGGCCGAGTCTAAAACTTATTTAGAGACTTCATACTATTACTTATATGTGACATGCTCCACGTGTTTCAACTTCGAACACCAACGCTGGGAGTCGACATTTATCAAAAATACATTTCTAGCTTATTTTGTAAATTCAAGGTTGGAATACCACAAGAATTGGGCCCTTTGTGATGACCTGAAAATGTCAAACCGGATCGTTAAAGACATCTTTGTTTATCCATTGTCCATTTGTATATCCATTGTACGTATCGAACATGTCGCATGCGAACATCGAACCCCCAACATGTTGCATTCGTAGCATAAGCTCGCTAACAGGTATGACAACTGCACACCGCAAAATGCGAAACAGGTGTAGTAAATAAAACTAAAGCTTGGCTTTAACTCGACCAAAATCAAAACACAGTCAACGCTGAGAGCTCAAGAAGAGCAGACGAACTTCAAGTTGAGATTAAAAAAAAACGGTCTAAAAGCGCCACAAAGGAAACAAACAAGAAAATAGTAAAAATCGCATAAACGGGGAAACCGATAACAGCATGAAATAGGAAATAAAAACAAAAAGTAAAAAACGAAAATCGCGATCAAAAGAAATTTAACTAAATCGAGGCAAACAGACTGCAGTAGCCGTTACGGAATTTAAATTTTTCAAAAACAAAAAGTGACGAGAAATATTGCCAAAGAAAAAAAACGCGATAAGAAGAAATTTATCTCTTCAGTACAATTTATCTTTAGCCAAAAGGCAAATTTCCGAGAGTGTTTTCTGTTGTCTTTCGTTTGTGTTTCTTGCCGTCTGGTATCTTTGTGCCGTGCCGTCGCGCTCTGCGAATTGCAACAGCAAAAGTGTCTTGTTTCGTGTGTTGTGTTGCCGCCGTTGCAACTTTAGAGTATTTTTTTTTGTTTTGTCTTAAAAGAAAAGTTTAATAAAACCGCAGCATAGAAGTAAAAAAAGAAAATAAACAACGTAAAAGCAATGAAAATGCAAGCCAATACCACCACCAACGGCACCTCTGGCCGCCGTCGAAGTGGAGAAAAATCGTTGGAAAAAAGTGAAATTATATATCGTTTATGTGGCGGCGGTGGCGGTCAAAAGAAGAGTGGCGGCCTTTGGCCAGCTGCCATTATCTTGTATGCGGCTCTTGTGCTGCAACTATTTGGAAGTTCAATGGCTTTTACCATACTTTCGCCCTTTAGCTATACGTCGTTGAGCTTTAAGAATCTTCTGAACAGTGTCCTGCTATCGAGCAATGCCAATTTGGCCGGCGGTGGCCGTAATCTCAAGTCGGATGTGCTGGAAGACGCATCGCTGATAACGGTAAGAGGAAGAATTAAATGAATATAGAAAAGTTGAGGAAAAAGTAGATTAATACGAAACATAAACTATGAAAAACATAAGAAAACGCGTAGAAAAAAACGAATAAACATTAGACCTACAGCGAAGTGAATAAGTGCTACAATTTTAAAAGAAGGTGGAAAAATGTTAGACAATGGTGACTCTATGATTTTCGACAAGAATAACAAATTTTGACGAAATGTTTTACAAATATAAAATTTCGACATCATTTTCCATAAACATTCGTATATTTCGACAGATTTTTCTATAAACACGAATTTTGACGAAAATGTCTTAAATATAACATTTCAAAAAAAATGTTTAATGGACACATCTGAACAAAATTTCCTATACACAGAAAGATTTTGAAATTTCATGTCTTTAGAATTTTATAAATATATAAAATGTATATAAAATGTCAAAATATATTTCTGTTGAAGAAAAAAATGGCAAAATTTTCAATAACAATAAAATTTGACAAAATTTTCATTAAAT
Organism: Hydrotaea diabolus; assembly: GCA_963513945.1. Classification (NCBI taxonomy): domain Eukaryota; kingdom Metazoa; phylum Arthropoda; class Insecta; order Diptera; family Muscidae; genus Hydrotaea; species Hydrotaea diabolus. Next base: position 211,111,295 of record OY740717.1, read on the forward strand.
TTCGACTAAATTCTTATTAAGATAAAATTATAAATTCTCATTTTAATGAAAATATAAAGTTCCGACGAATTTTTCTATAAATATAAAATATCGATGAATTTTTCTATATACGTACATATGTGACAGCGCATAGAGAAAGGGACCTAAGGGTAAAAAAATCAATTTTCATTTTTTTTCTTTTTTTTTGATGTGGACAACATCTGAGCATCGAATGAGACCGATCCCATGCCCCAAAGGTGTTTTTCTGAAAGTGAAGACGACGATTCTCAGCGCAAATAGAAAGGGAGCTAATCTTTAAAATGGCTCTCCTGAACAAAACTGGTTTTCAACCTTAGGTCCCTTTCTATTTTGCGCGTCACATATATAAAATTTTGAAGAATTTTTCTAAAGTATATACATATATAAAACTTCGACGAATTTTTCTTAGAATATATCCGTGACGATGTTTTCTATTAAATTTTCTATAAACATAAAATTTCGACAGCATTTTATAAAAGTATAAAATTTTGATGAAATTGTCTAAGAATAAATTTTTGACGAAGTTTTCTATAAATTTTCGACGAAATTTTCTATAAATTTAAAATGTTGACAAAAACATCTATAAATTTTAAAATTCGACGAAATTTTCGATAAACATAAAATGTAGGCGATATTTTCAATAAATATAAAATTACGACAACATACACACACGTTGTAAAAGAAATCTATTGATGGCTCTCGATGTGGAGGCTCTTTAGAGGTGGCAAGAGTGATTTGTATTTTCGTGGGTAATTGTGTGAAGAAAACTTGAAAAGAAAGGTTTACAACAGTAGTTCTCATTCGTTTGGGGAGAGCCTGGCCTTATAGAGTTCGGTTTTACTTTCAACAATTGCAGCAAGGCTTTCTGAAGAGGGTTGTCACGGACCCGAAATCATGATAAAAGTACTGTGCAGCCACGAAAATCAATGTCACTTTGCCATTTTGTTAAAAACTTGTCTTCTATTTAAATGTGGAAGCAAGAGGTCTTGAGCCGGCTTATCCCTATTCAATGGACACAATTTTCTGTAAAAATAAAATATATTCAGCTCGTTTGTTTTGAAAAGCGATTAACTGGCTCGAGACCTTTTGCATCTATATTTTAATAGAAGACAAGTATTTAAAAAAGGGCAAGGTGATATTTATTTTCATGGCTGCACACTCCCTATTCAATGAGTTAAAGCAAAAGACCGAAATAAAACAAACGGGCAAAAACACTTCTCACAACACACGCTAGTAAAAAAGAATATATAGATGGCTCTGAATGTGGAGTCTCCGTAAAGGTGGTGATCGTGAATTCTTTTGTTTGAAAAACCTTGAGAAGTGAGATTTACAACATCATACGTTTGATGAACACCTGGTCTTAGGGAGTTCAGTTTTTCCTTTCAACAATTGCCGCGAACCTTTCCGATGAAGGACGTTACGGACCTGAAATCGTGATAACAGCAGTGTGCAGCCTCGAAAATCAATATCACTTTGCCATTTTGTAAAAAACTAGTCATCTATCAAAATGTAGATGGAAGAGGTCTCGATCCGAGTAATTCTTGTTTAATAAATATAAAATTTCGCCGATTTTTTCTATTTATTTTAAGTTTCGATGAATTTTTTATAAATATTACGTATTGAGGGCATTTTCTATGGAAAATGGAATGGAAACTTTTGACAAAAACTGCCATAACACAAATGTTCATATACGTATACGTTTGAGAAACTCCATGCAGAACAGATCATTAAACAATTGTTTCAGAGCCGGTTGTTCATGATTTTAAAGTTTAAAACAGTAGCTAATGCGCCGTTTTGGCGCAGGGACGTCTGAGGTTTTGGATAAGTTGAAGAATCCGTTGTTATCAAATTGACATAACTTCTAAAATGTTAAAATATTTTGACAAGCAAGAGTGCGTTCAAAATACAATTACTAAGGACTTACTTATTTATTTTTGACGACTATTTTATTTATTGTGTGAAAAAATTAATTTTGTTTAAATATTTTGTTAAATATTGGCTCCTTTGATTTGAATTTTTTTTCTTCCTATAGCAGATAACAAAGTTTATAGGATCTGTCATAAATACAGAACTATAGAAGAAAATAAGTTATCGAATGAGTTGTAGAATCCGTTTATATGAATGTATCATATCTTGTAAGATGTTAAGATAGTATACGCGAAGAATGTGTTTGATAAAATATTTTTTTTTTCAATTCAATTTTTTATTTTGTTAATATAGGGTGTTTTTTATTGAGGTATAGAACTTCGAATTGAAATAAAACACAAGAAAATCGTTTTAATGTCCATCAATTTGGCTTTATTGGAAGGATAATTTTATGCCATTAATGTTTAAATATGATTTCGGGCATGTGGCCGCCGCGGCTGGCTCGAATAAAGCCAATTCTACAGGTCCAATTTTCAACCACTTTTTCGAGCATATGGGGCCGTATGTTGGCAATAACGCCACGAATGTTGGCTTCCAAGTCCCCTAACGTGTTTCTGCTTTGTTGGCGTAGACGAGCGACTTCACAAATCCCCAAAGAAAATAATCCAATGGTCCATGTTAACCGATCCATGGTTAACCGAATTAATTGCTCTGATGGACGACTATGTCGACCATAAAATGGACGGAGCTTGCGGTGAACTTCGCGAACTGAACCATTACTTTCGAAATAAATTTGCACGATTTGCAAGCGTTGTTCTTTTGTCAACCTGTTCATGATGAAATGGCAAACCAAACTAAATATTAATCACTTTACAGCTGACAAAATGGCCGCCAGTTAAAAAAGTGATGCCAACTTAAAGTTCTATACCCCAATAAAAAACACCCCTTATAACAATTTAATTTTTCTTATCTACAATGACAAAGAGTTAGGGTTTGTATAAGCCTATGCTACTTAAATATTAGTAAACAAAATTTGATATATTGTGATGAGGTTTAATTAATATCGGATTTAATTGAAGGAAAATTCACAAAAAAACCTTTCTGAATAGGCTGACTAGAGTTTCACATTTTCAACTTGTTTTCAGTTATAATATTTACAACGATGCTAGATCTCTTATATGAATAAAATCAGACTCTTGGCATCTGATGGCAAAATTTTGTTTAAGTCTTGTCAATCTATCATTTACTAACTCCACTTTGGCCACTTCGTGGAGACATGTTGTTAAGTATTGTCTAGGAAGCTTTAAAATCATTTTCAAAACTTTACTTTGGGCTATTTGAAGCTTCTTAACATGAGTTGAAGCCACATTGCTCCATGAAGGACATCCATACAAAAGAACAGCTTGAAAGACTGACTTAAAAATAAACATTTTGTTTTAACTGTTTAAAAGAGAGTTTCAATTGATTAGGGGATATAAGAGTCGTATTAAATGATTTATTTTAACTATGACATATGATATATGGTCCATGAATGAAAGTCTGGGATCCAATATAATGCCGAGGTTGAAAAAATATTTATTTTTACCAAAACTTAAATAATTTTTTTTCCACAAAGTAAATAACTTTTGTTTTGCCAAAACTTAAATATTTTTTTGCAAACGCATCTTCGCGCGTCAAAATATCTTAGCTATGTCCAATGTTATGAGCATTTTAACAAACGCATTGAAAACAGCAGCGGCGCATAGAGAGGGCCATATCTTTTATGTGATTAAAGAGTAAAGCAAGCATAGTTCTTATTCCTAAATTTTAAGGGAAGGGAAGTTAATAAATTAAAAAAAAGCGGCAAGAACAAACCCTCATGACGAACCAAAATAATTCAAGTTCTCTAAATATACCTTACAAAAATAATACCTCAATATTTTTATTTTTCCAAACCTTCCCGACACTGCACTAGCTCACACAAAAATATGCACGTGAAAGTGATTGTTAAGGTTTTAAACACATTTTAAAAATAGTTCAAATAGATTGTTTTCTGGTGTTTTTTATTTTGTTTTGCTCAGTATCTGTTGAAAGATTATGCTATTCGTAATAAACAATCACTATTATGTCATAATGAATACAAGTGGTGCTTTTTTAGGATACAACTCGTTCAAAGTAAAGCCCAGAAATCAAACAGTTAAAATAAATGTTTTCGAAAACAGTATAATTATAATTTCGCAAGAATCTAGCTAAAGAGGTATTTAAGTATTCCGCGCCTTTTTAATTGCACTTGTCATGGTAAATTCATGTAAAATTGAGTAATATCTGTTGGATCATATAAATGTTGTTCGTATGCATACTCGTATATACTAAATAATCTCGATGTTCGTAACATTCTAGAACAGTATAGGACAAGGCCTGCCCTTAAAATCTGATTGGAGGTTAAATGGCCAAACTTGGTTAATTTGAAAGAACATTTTCCTAATAAATGACAACATTTAATGAAATACTTCCGAAAATAAAAAAACTTCTGGCATTTTGAAATTTTCGCACTAGCGATACAAGCAAACTTCCTTCACATACGAGGGCGACAGAAAAAGTAACTGGCCTAACATAAAAAGAACCGTTTTTTGGAATTAGTATTATTAATTTTTCAACATAATCTCCTTCCAACTCAATACACTTCATCAAACGTTTTTCCAGTTTTTTAATTGCATCCGAAAAATAAGATTCTTCAAGACCTTCAAAATTAGCCTCTGTTTCCTCGCTATTGGACGAAAATTTTTTGCCACCGGAAAATTTTTTTAAATTTGGAAACAAGAAATAATCAGAAGGAGATAAATCTGGAATATATGGTGGATGCGGAGCAATTTCAAATCGTAATTCGGCCAGTTTTTGTTGAGTTAAAAATGCAGTGTGTGAAGGAGCATTATCTTGATGAAAAAGAACATTTTTTTTCTAAATGCGGTCGTTTTATCTTGATTTCTTTACTCAACCGATCCAATAGTGCACAATAATATTCACTATTTATAGTTTTTCCTTTCTCAAGATAATCAATAAATAGTATACCCCTTGTATCCCAAAATACTGTGATCATTACTTTTCCTGCTGACTTAACAGTTTTCGCCTTCTTGGGACCACTTTTACCAGCTTCTATCCATCGTTTTGACTGTTCTTTGCATTCTGGGATGTATTGATGAATCCATGTTTCATCAACAGCTATGAATCGGCGCAGGAACTCTATTGGATTACGCTGATAAATCGCTAAAAGCTCCTCGGAATTGGTCCAACGAACGATTTTTTGGGGCAAAGTCAACAAACGCGGCACCCATCTTGCGGATAGCTTTTTCATGTGGAGTTCATCATGTAAAATACTCCAAACTTGTTTTTCGTGTATTTTAACAATTTCAGCAAGTTCTCTGAGCTTTATTCGTCTATCTTTAGTCACTTCATTAAATATTTTTCTAATGTTTTCAATAGTATTAACAGTTTTCGGTCTTCCAGAGCGTTGTTCATCCTCCGTACTTGAACGACTCATTTTAAATTGTTGAACCCAGGATTTCACGGTGGAGTATGATGGTGCATTACTATCACTTTGAACAGAATCCAATTCATCTTTGATTAATTGTGGCGTATAACCTTTCATATAAAAGTGTTTAATTACTGCACGAAACTCTTTATTTTCCATTTTTCAAAAATTATAAAACTTGTTTACTTCAATCACCTGCAACAAAGAAAATAATCATTAAATATTTCGGAAATTTTGGCAGATGGCTTATAAAAGATTGCTTTTTAAAAACAAAAAATAGGTTGCTAGTAAAACAGAAAATGTGCCAGGCCAGTTAGTTTTGCTGTCGCCCTCGTTTAAAAGTTGTACACAATTTTTGTTTCAATTTAAATCAAACGTTCTCACAAAGTAACCTCTGACAGTTCTAGAGTAAACGAAGCGTCATTGGAAAGACTAGACTAGACTAGAAATGTACGCCACCTTAAAATTACAGCATGTTTTCTATTTTAATCAATGAAGGTTTGCTGAAGAATTCAAAAAAGAAAAACTTTAGAAATCAAATATTAGAACAAACGTTTGATTATTGGCTGTTCTTATCTGTCAATGTGAATTCAAAATTTTCTTCCCAAATAATTTCATTCTAATGACCTATTTATCTAATTAAATGGTTTCACCTCGACGACACTTTCGCACATCGGCAGTTTTCGTTACGACAAGCGACAGTGCTTGTTTGGTACCTAGGCGATTTTAAATACATTCGATTAGAGGCCCAACGACACTGATTAGTCTTTGAGTGGGTTTTAAGTCCTTAATTCATAGCCAAGAACCCTTAACCCCCGCCAAAGGCGGCTGCACGCTGAGGAGTTACTATTTCGACAAACCCACGACCGGTTCTACTAATTAGGTAATTTAGGCAAGGGCCAAGGTTCCACTATATTCAAGTTATCACAATGAAAATCTATCACGTAAACAAGTAAATCTTGTATTTTTGCAGTTTTATATATTTATTTCGCGATTTTTAGAAACTATTTTATGAACCACACCCAAACTGGCCAATGGATTTTATAATTGTCATTATTTCTTTTAGCTCTTTTGTTTATTTCGGACAAAATCAGTGCACACCGCCAACTAAACCTTTTTCACGACACACCTTATGAAAGAAAATCTATAGATGGCTCTGAATGTGTAGTCTCTGAAGAGGTGGTCAAGCTTTATTTTATTTTCGTAGGCCATTGTTAGAAGAAACCTTAAAAAAGTGAGAACAGTAGTTCTTATAATTTATGTGAGAACCTGGTCTTAAAGAGTACGGTTTTCCTTTTAACAATTGCAGCCAAAACTTGTTTCTGATAAAGTCGCCTCAGACCCGAAATCGCGTTAAAAGCAGAGGGCAGCCACGATAATACATGTTACGTTGCCGTTTTGTAAAAAACTTGTCGTCTACTAAAATGGATATGCAAGAAGACTCGAGCCCGTTAATCCCTGTTTAATGTATTTTCGCAATTTTTATGTTTTTTAAAAACACTGTTTTTATACCCTTCAACGAAGAGTGGAATGTTGACTGTATTTGCCATTCCGTTTGCAATAAGAGGAAATATTGATAGGAGACTCTAGAAATATAAATTATAGCTGGTCGTAAAATTCGATGTAGTCATGACGGTCTGTCTGTGTGTCTGTTAAAAGAAAGATAGCGGTCAAACGAATCAACCTAGATCCTGAAATTTTTGCACGATGATGGCTTATGGTTATAAGCTGTTTGGGATTATAAATGCGCCTTTCCCTTTAAGTGACTAAAGGTATCTCGGTAAAAGCAATTTTTTAAGTTTGAAAAGGGGTTTCGTTAGTTGGGAACCACTGGAAGACTTAAAAAAAGCATATTTGCTAGACATTTTTTGCTCATGCGGCCTATAGAAACCGAGATCAATAGTCACACTACCTAAATTGCATTTATACCTAATTTCGGGACTTTTTTTAAAGGGCATACTTTTTATTATGAAACTGTATAGCTCGATCTAGCAAAGTCGGATCATTTGTGTGCCTGTTAAAAGCACTATGTCGGTTCAACGATAGCTTAAAAAATAAAATTGGCTGTAATGTAAAAAAAAAATAATTTAAAGGGACTGAAAGTAACTCTGAAAAAAAATTTCATTTTGAAAAAAAAACTCCATTATTGTAGACGAAACAAGGCTTAAAATGGGATTGTCCAAAATGGGATGATTTTTGGACCCATTATAGTCAAAACAAGCTAAAATTTTTAAACGTGGACGTGGGTGTTATTTTTCAACCAAATTTAAATACGAATCGATACGTGGAAATTTCTTTTAGATTTAACAGAGATTGGGTCTATCTCATTGAGTGGAACTAATAATGATCATTATAGTTGTAGGGGCCATCTATATAATAATTGTTATTAATCTCTATTCAATAGTGGCTGGTTGTGGGTTAACTTGATTCTTCTACATTGATTTACTCCCCAGAAAATGATTGCGAGTTCAGTCTTTAAAGGCCCTTTATGGAACCCAGCAGAAAAGGGTCAAGAGAGAGGGAAGAGTTATAGGGGAAAGAGCAAAAAGAAAGCAAAATATATATAGGAAGAAAATGAAGATGTATGGACAGATGGTCAGAATTGTCTGACAGGTATCCGTTACGGTTATCAGCTGGTTCGGGCAATTTGGAACCAGACTGACCTTTCAACAAAGTTTGGACAGGTTATCATAAAAGTCTGTAGTCCTAAGACCATCTTCTGTGTCTTAGCAACTTCTACAGTAATGTACGCACCGCCATAGTGCCAATTAGGCAGTGTCCAGTGAGGACTAGGAGAGGGTTGTCATCGATCGCCTTGCGAATGTTAATAGTTTCCAGGGAGACCGTTTAATCTGTAGCTATACTTTAAATTTATATTATTTTTAAATAAATATATAAATGTGTGTTCGTTTAAACAAAGATTTTGTGATAACTAGTAACGATAAACTATTTTAGCGATAACATACTGATGTTGCGATAACCGATTTTCTGATTCGGATCGATTTCCTACCGATTTTTTCTCTGCATGTGATGTTTTAGATTGAGTGACCTAAGATCTGTCTTAAGTTAAAAGGTCAAAGCAAAGTAGGATTCATATTTCCGAATTGGCTGAGATTTCTGTTTGAACCATTGGAAAGTATTTACTAATAAATATTCACAAATATGTTTCTTGATTTATTTTAAAAGTAGATTTTTATTTTGTCGGACAGACCGAAATTACTGTCGATTTTTTATAGGGTATCAAGAACAAAGAACAGGGAGATTTGTAAGTTGAATAAACGATGGAGTACATTGAAGAAATTTTCCATTCTAAGATGCCTAACTAAAGAAATAATTCCAGTTTGTTTTCTAATGCTTTGTCTTCTTTCATTTTCCGTGACCTTTTTGAAAAAGAAAATCTACCAGTGAGAGTTTATTTTATACGCTGTGCCGTGTCTCTATTACATTTTTTTTGCCGGATTTATAACAAATGTCATAAAGAAAACACAGATGAAAATGGAGACGCCGATGAAAACAACAACAACGGAAACGAATTGGAACGTAACTAATTTGTGACAATAAAAATTAGTACATCATCATCATTGTGGCCGGTGTCATTGTCGCAGTTAAAATTTTATACAGAGGGAATATTAAGATGATTACGAGGGGAAACTACAGATTAAGTGATTAAAAAAATTTCATTTTTATGCTTTTTTACGGATTTCAATTTGACGAATTTAAGATTTGCATACATTTTGAAGAGTTTACACGAATTTTAGGCACTCGTGCATCAGCCAGCGGCCAACTAACACCATGGGCCATTAACCTTTTCTGTGGTTATGCTAGTGGCCTGAAATAATTACACATAATTAGGTGAGCGAGTCACAGTGTTTGGTAACCGCATTTTGTAGTGGTGGTGGAGGTGAGGGGACTGTAGTAACCCCTCAAGATGTCTGTTAATATAATTGGGTAATAAAGTTTAAACTACCGAGAGGTCCCTCTACTGATGGCACAGTTATCCATTAATTTACCAACTTTATTGTTGCACTTTAGCAAGACACTAAAACGGGTAAAGTCTATAAACGTGCAGTTACTTTGGCAATAAAGTAACATAAAATGTTTGCATTTCAAATGAGAATACAAGTAGCGACTTACTTTTTATTTTCCTTTTTTGCGTAAGACAATCACATCGCGTGCTAAGCGCAACTTAGCCCTCGTCATTGCAGTCGATGTGGTAACCCAATCTAACAGAATTTCTACCAATGCCTTTATTTCATTCTGTGCTCGTACGAATCGGCGTATGTCTTCTTTTACCTTTAAGCCATAAATAACATTTCTTTACATTTCCCAACGAAGTTCATAATAAAGTGGTCAATGAACTTTTTGACGCTGAAGTATAAGATAGCAGCAGCCGCCACACTAATGCGAAGAAGACGATTCGCTCTTTTTTAGTGGAGAGGTGGTAACAACCTATGGTCTTGTGCCAGCCAATGGTACTACTAATGGGCCGGTAGAGAAATGTGTGAAATAAATTGACACGAAAAACAATAAAAAGATGGAGAAAATAAAAGACGAACTGAGTCACTGGGAACCTAATAATGAACTAGAAATGAATGTGAAAAAGAAACTTATTGCAAATGTTTAGATTAAAAGAAATCATGAATAATCAAAGTGTTCTTTCAGTTTAAGAAGCTTCAAATCTTTTTGAGAAACAGTAGATGATGTCATATTTATGTCCATATCTTTGTAAGGTTTTTCAAAACTGCTAATTGTTTAAACTTAACACAATATTTTGAAAGAAATATGTGTCCAAAAAGATTCTAACTCTGTTAATTAGTCTGACATATAAACCTTAAAATAGTTAAGGCCGATCGATTAATTTCTCCCTTTCTGCAAAAGGCATGATCACTAATGAAGGACAAGCAGAAACTAAAGGTGTATAAATTATATTTCGAATACTGCAATCTTGAAGAAAGTTTGAAATTTTGATTGTTAAGTTGCACCTTACACGTTTATAAACATTTTATAAAAAACTTGAACATTGTGGACAAATGTGTAGGGGATGTATTAAACGTGATAATTCCATCAGCCGGGCCAAAAGTTTTATAATCTTTACAATGGATTCACATTCGGGGATGCCAATGTAAATGAAATTAATGAAATTTTACCTAATGACGGTTGTCGTCATTTTAGTATGAAAACGCCGAAAATGACGATTTTTCAAAACTCGTAGATTATGTGAAATAAAGAGGAAGCCATGTACACTGCTCCAATCAAGTACCAACAGTTAATAGACTACTTTTAAATTTTGAGAGAGTTCCGTCATTAAGTTTGTGTTTTACAGCTGTTCAAAACATACAAACAACAACGTGGATTTTGTTAAAAAAATAAGTACAATTTTTTCAAATGTTTAACATGACAAACCTTAGGATTTGACAAATTCGCAGTAAAAAAAACGTAAATGCTTCAGGTGTTTTTGCAATAAGTGCTAGAAAATTGAATACGTACACACAGAGAAAAAATTAGGTGGAAATCGTTTGGAACTAAAATAGTTCGGTTGAACTAAAATAGTTCGGTTGCGTAAAATAAATTTTAGTTGCAATCACCAAATGTTTATAGTCGTTATGGATATTCGGTTCAAAAAACCAAGATGATAAATGTGATCTTCTTACTGTACTCACAACTGGCGGTTGTGGCAACCCATAGGTTGCAAACATTTTTCTGTTGTAACCAATAATAAACGACGATAACTAAAAATTTATCATAACCAATAAACGGGCTGTTTAATAATATATATTTTTTAATACTTATAAAAAATAACTCGATTATTACTGACTTTCAGCCAATCGATAAACAACATTTTTTTCCACTAAATATTCCCCATCATCTTTTCCACTTTTTCCTCGTCATAACTCTCCCTATGAATACTTCAAGTATTCTTCTGAGTAAAATTTTATTTTTTTTAGTTGTGCAAGTGTGGATTGTGGATTTTTAGATCCAAAAAATTCTCTTCTTAAGGTTGAAATACTCGATGTGCTTAAAACCTCAATCATTCGGTTGGCAAAAATTCGGTTATGACAACGAATTTGTTCTCTGTGTGTACCTAAAAAATATTTGTTGTGCTCGAAAAGTTTATAAATCGCTTCTTTGTAATCGTTTAAATGACTGCTAAAATTTAGAACGGATTGTCCGAATTCTATTGGCATATGGAAGAGAACACTACGATCTTTATAATGTAGTCAAACTTTAACCATTGTTCTCAAAAAAAAAAGATTCTAAAAGATTGACAAACGTTGTTTTTCTAATAAATTTAAAAAAATAATTTTTAGAAACAAAAATGAAAGCGAAAACCAAAGAATTAATTTGTTTCCAATGATGCCAATAGCATCACACTTTTATGTAAATTGGCGTCAAAAAACGCAAAAAATAATCAAATTTAGTCGACAACAGTTATCCGGTAATGTCAGTTTCAGCAAAGAAAAAAAATGAATCTTGCTAAAAAATTGTCGTGAAGGAACTTAGTACCAGCCGTAAGACATGCAAAAGGCAACTTTGCCAGACACAATTTTTGTAAATTTTACCGACATTGGCAGTACTGTTTTTCCACAGCTTTTAAGCAGCAAGTTGAAGTATTTTTTTTTATATTAAGTTTGACACATTTTAACACAAAACCTCGAACTTAGTACAAGTCTTCAAGACAAAAATATTTAGGCAAAGATTGGCATCCAGCCAGATTACGTAAAGGAAAAATAGAATTTTTTTTTTATATTCTTTATAAATATTGTTTTAAAAAAACATTATGCAGCTCACAGACCAACGCGATACTAATTTGAAATTTTTTCTTAAAAAATAATTCAATAATTACTACATACACCTCGGATATTGAGTGTAAGACAGGTCGGCATAATAAGCATAAAACAGATGTTAATAAGTCGTCTATTAGCAAGATAAAATATGCCTAACATTTGTTTTTTTTTTTGTATTTTAATTCTTCGCTGGCGGAAATCCCCGTTTAAAAACCACAAGAACTGTGATCATATAGCTTGCGAAAATATTCACTGGAGAATAAAGTAAACTTAAAATCTAAAAATTGCCTAAGTTGTCTCTGGCGATTTTACGACGATTAATATTTTCAAATATAATGATTTTGACTATAGTTTCTTTATATATTTGACTATATTTTTCTTTATTGATTTTGGTTGACCGCACTTATCACATTGAGGAAAAAAAAGCTCCAAATTAAATAAAACAAACGCAAACACTTTTACCAAGGGTAATTTCCTAGAGAAAGCAAGATTGACGTTTTATATGCTCGCAGGAAAAGCAGATAAAATTCTGTATTTCCAGCATTTCCTTAGCACTACTTCATATAATCGGTCATGCATATATTGAAGTTACCATTTGTAGCGTTTCCGGTAAGGGTGATCCAAATCAAAGTTTTCATTTACAAATTACTAAAACTAGCTAGCAAGTTTTAGTCTGTTGGTCTGACATTCATATACCCGCACCCATGGTTAGGTCTTTATAAAACCTATCTGACTAAAAGGGTCGTGAATAGATTTAACATTTTCCGTTGTAAAGTAAATTATCATGAGATCTATTGTAGAGTACGGCTCACATATGATTTGTGGTGTGAGGTCAACCTGTCCTCCTTCTACAATCATAAGGTTATATTGGGATTTTCAGAACTACCTGTACCAAATCCCACTGACCAAATTAGTATAATAACTTACCAGAAGCATATACACATCCCTGGTGGCAATGCACAGTGGTTCGTTGAAACGTACTAATAATAATGCATTAAATAAATTTAAATAAATAAATTTTTATAACTCATTTTCATTGCCGTCACCTCAAGCGATCCAATGTTAGTGAAATTTCGTTAGTGCGGAAGGTTCTAGAAAGGGGCGTGGTCATCCTTTTATCTCATGTTCATACAAAGATGAATTAAACATTTTGCAGAACACAAGATTTCAATCGAAGATCGGAGAGTGTCATTTAAGTGGGATGTACAAGAGAGGGGGTGGCAAAGAATTTAATTTTTCGCCAGCTAGTGAATATTTTTATTATTTTAACTAATTCTTGTAAAATCGCTTGGATATTAATAACAAATTTTTGATAATAACAAACGTAAGCGGTATAGAACACAACAGAATGGAGCGGGTCTACTTTATTCATAGGCGCACAGAAGGCCGGGACTTTATAAAAGAATTATACAGTTCACAAATTTTAAGCACTAGATGACAAGTTACGTGGGTTCTAATCTACATAACAGGTTCATGTGTGCGGAAGGTACCAGAAGGGAAGTGCCTAGTGGTCCAATTTTCAATTAGCAAGCTAACCGTATATCTCTATTCTAAGGTTTGGATTTTAAGCTTGATCGTATAAATATTATTAGAGATATTGCAAGAATACCAAGAATGGAAGAAATTGTACATGTGTGTGGGTGGCATCGAAAATGGTGTGGCAATACTATAGGCCTTTTTAGTGCAATAGGCAGTGTTGAAAAAACACGATGTTAACATATACTTGAGTAGAACATATAGCACTGCATATCGGGTGAATGCTAGGAAAAAATCTTTCCCGGTCGTCAACGTCATTCTTAATTAAAACGAGTACTTGAACTTTTAAGTCAGGCGGGATAATAATAACCTAACCCAGCTCTTTTGACCCAATTATCTTTGCACATCTTAGAATTTATAGGTTGAGGGACTTACTTATGAACATACAGGGTGATTCATTCAGTCAAATAGTCATAACTTTGGAATGGTAGGAACTCTGAGTAATTTTTATTTAGGCAATTTTGGAAAAATAAGCGGTAGGGCTATCTTCAAAAAGAAAAAATATCCGACCACTGGTTCAGAACTTAGAAATTTTACCCTAGTACCCTCCGACCGCCAATCCGAAAATTTTCAAACCGCTGCCATTTCGCCCCCTTGCATTTTCGGGCCTGGTCGTAAATGGAAATATTTTCATGAAATGAGCCAAGGAGTACGAAATTTGTCCAGTCCTGAATGAATCACCCAGTATAGCAAAAAACACAACCTGATCGAACCTGATTGGAATGCGGCCAAAAAATTAAAACGAACATTATTGAGTTTTAGTAGTATGCAATTAATTAATTATTAATATTAAAATACTGTATAATGATTAGAAAAATGTGTGTGGCATTTAGGTGTTTTGATGCTTCTTTGTCAAAGGATGAGAGTACTATAATCCATGATGGATGGTATATTAAAGTCGTCCCGGCGGATCCTGACTTGTCGACTTGTTTGTTTTTGTTTAAAACTGAAAGGAAATAACAGAATTTAAAAAAAAAACTTCCAATGACTTATTATATATAAGTATAAGTAGATTACTGTTTTTGCCTTAAAACCTGTGACATTCGTTTTGTGGACTATTCAATGCCTTAAAACGAAATTTGGATCAGTGCTGTACAAATGTAATTTTACGACAGCCTTTAGGTCATTTCACCACCTGATGTTTTCATATTTTGCATAGCGAGTAACCTGAATATCAAGCATCATTCAAGCATGGAAGTAATGAACATAATTCTGTACCTTGTAACTATTTCAAAGCAACCATAACTTATACTAAACTAAAGCAGCGCTCATTTCAAGTGATTAACTCAATTGTCATTGGGCTACTAATGTAACCCATAAACAGATTTTAAAACACGACAATAGCTGCAGCCAAAAAAAGACAACAGTCAAAAATGCGGAATTGATTTCATAATATTTGCATTCAAATTTCGAAAGAAAAAGCGCTAAATCGAAATGTAACAAATTTTCGACGTTTTTCTTCTGTGCCACAAATCAGAAACATGTGTGACTGCCTGGGTACGTGTTAGTGTGTGTGTGTTACAGTTTTTCTTATGTCTTCATACAGTTCACCTTAAGGATTGACGTGGGTCTATTGACATAGTCACATTGTTTGCAACGGTTAGAAATATGGGTGGTGTTAAGAAAATTAGTTAAAAGTATTTTAAACTATAGCACCTTTTCAAGAATTTTTCTTTGAAATATATCTATTTGAGAAATGCACGTGACATGTATCTAAACGCAGTGGACCTCGATCTTGCCTGACAGCGTCTTCCATGCTCCCCTAACGAAACAAAAAGTTTTGCTTGGTCACGAAACCATTTAACCAGAAATGTGCTTCATCACATAAGCTGAGTTTTTTAAGAATATTTAATGTTTTTCTTTAAGTTCTTGTGCACGCACATAAAAAACTTTAGAGGTCGTACGCAGCAAAAGAGTTTCGTTTGCTTCGCAGACTCGATTTTGCAGACGTTGCAATATTTTCTACAAATAGAAACATTTTTTTTTAATTTATAATGACAACAAAAGCTTCGTTTATTTCAAACTACTAGATTTCACTTTTGCAGCAATCTTTAGGAAAACTACAAGCAAAAAAAAACAAAGTAATGGCACTCCATCAGAGAACAAACATTGAGCTTCTCACATATCACAAAACATTTCTTATACTCACTGCCCAGGATATTCTACTTAATGCCAGCCCACAACAGCTAATTCATTTTGTCGGCTTCGAACTTAGATTACTATTTATGCTTATACTCGTTTGCCTAATATTGGCTCCTGGGCCTAAAAGTTTATTAATCATTTATTTGTTTTTATCAAAAATTACATTTGCTTTTGGTTATCCTTATTTCAACGGTTTGTGGATAGAAATCTTGTAGATAACATCAATATACGCTTGACCGGATGAATTTCAAAATATTGGGGATATGTTAAAAGTTAAAAGGGAAACACTCTGCAAAAGATCTTATGAAACATCAGTGCTTACTTTGGGGGAAATCGTTTCGAGCAAAACGACCTATAAATTTACCCAGATTTTAAAAAATTTTTAGGACACCAAACTATTTGCATATAGTTCAAAATTATTTTTTTTTGCAATCGTTGTAAGCTTAACGGAATAAAGCGACTGTACTCGTTTGCTAAATAGGGAGAAACCTTTGGAGCTATACCTTTGAAGTTGTATCAAACATGGACCAATATCATCCATTTTTATCTAAGCTGGTAACTGATCGATCGTAAGGAACTGTGACAAATTTCATCAATATGAGATGTTTTTGTGGCTTCTAAAGATAAACACATTAAGATCAGTTGAACATATGGGTCGAAGCTTCATATATCAAAATCTGAACAGATCTTTTTCAATTTTAATAGTAGGTCTAAAAACCTACTTGTAAAAACTTAATCAACTTTGGATACAAAATATGGCTTCTAGAGTTTAAAGCATAAAATCTACTTAATCTGAACCGATTTTTTTAATCAAATTTCAAGAAGATCGTACAACAAATGAGACCTATAGTTTATAAGCTTTAGAAATACACAGTGGAATCAGCACGCAATTTTGAGTCGATCGGTACACTTAAAGTTGGATGTAGCTTACTTATAATATGTACACTGTTTCGCAGAGTGGTGCAGGATATATTTATACCAATCCACTAAGAATTATTTTCTGAGCCGATTTAGACTTATCCGTCTATTTTTGTAATCAAAGTCTATGTCACTAATATGAACCGATATCGACGAAACATTCCAGATTATATTGTTTTTTTTTGGCGGCTTAAAGTGTTAAAATTGGGAGAAATCGGTCCAAGTTATATTATCGATTGTTCCTCCCATACAAGTGTTTCTCCCGGTTTTGGATCTAATAGACCTAACCGCGGCGAATTTCATTAGATTTTTACTAAATTTGCTTTGTAGAGTTACTTTATATTTATACCGATCCGCTAAGAATTATTTTCTAAGCGGATTTAGACTTGTCTGGCTATTATTGTATTCAAAGTCAAATATGAACCAATATCGATGAAACTTTTCAGATTATTATAATTTTTGCTAGTGACATAAATGTTTATATTGGAAGAAATCGGTCCAACTTCTGATATAGATTGTTTCTCCGATACAAGTGTTTCTCCCAGTTTTAGGTTTGACCGACCTAACAGCAGCAAATTTCATCAAATTTCCACAGAATTTGTTTTAAAGTCTTATTTTGCACAGGATAAATGTTGCTGAAAATAGACCAGATCGGTCCTAATTTTAATATAGCTCCATACAAATGATCCTTCCGCGTTCCGACTTCCCTTACTGCACTTAAAAAAATGTGCACATTAAATCAACGAAAAAGATCCTTTAATAGTTCTACATCGAATTGATGAACAAATTCAATGATTTGAAGAATAAATTCTGGAATTTGGTAGAAATAAATTTGCAATATTTAGTGTTTATGACAGTTTTCTGCGTACATCAAATTTATTATTATTCATTCACGTTATACGAGTACATCAGTATTTCGAATGACGTATCCAAAAGTAAAATCTACATTTACGTACATCAGAGTTTTAATTGCAATTAATCTAATAGGTGGAAAACTCTGCCAGCAATTTTCGTTATATGCACATCAGCCTGTTCTTAAGTGATTAGCCGCTGTTATGGTAAATCATATTCATTGTTTGGGGTCGGATGATAGCGATGTAGCATTCACCAAAACTCCAGTCAAACTTCCTTTCAACTACTGGTCTTCTCGAATGCTTTTTGAATAATTTTGTATTTTTATTGAAAAAAATGTTCAATAGAAACATAGTCTTTTATCTGACAATGACTAAAGCCAGAAACTTAATTTTTTCTATATTGATGACAGTTTTCTTTCACAATGATCTTCAAACAAACTTCAAACTGGATATACAATGTTCTACACATGTATTTTCGTTGTTTTACAGTGTTCTTCAAGTTCATGTTCAATAATAAATGTACCACTTCTATCAAATTGATGTTAGAAATTGTGTACTATTTGACAACAAAATTCTACATCAAATTGAAAAAAAGTGTTGTAGGTTGGAAAATGATGTCCAAACTCATCACATTGATGTATAAATACATCATTGGATGAACAAAAACACATACTGGTAAGATGACTGCCCCTGGAAGAAGAGTGCATGTGTCGGGTCAAACCGGTAAGTAGAACTGGCAGTCGTGGGATTGAATTTATCGAATTGAAGAACCTCTTTTTATCCGATTTTGTAAATTTTTAACACCAACCGATCTACACATAGCTGCACGAACACTTTAAGATTTTTTTTTTTTTTGCAATAGTCATACGACTTTTAAAAGTGACGATTGTCAATATATAAAGTAAGCAGGTCTCATTACCATTTACATTGTCTGGTAATGACTTTCTATTACCCTTTGTAATATTTTGAAACCAAAAATATGCACCTAGCAATAATAATTAAAATAAGTACGTACTTAATGGTAGGATGTGTGGCTGACGTTGCAATAAAAGGTCTATTTTAAACAAATTTTCGCTTCTTAGTTCTCTCTTATTTTACTCGCACTCGCATGCAGATTACATCGTACGTTATAATCAGGCCTGTAAAAGTAATAGCATCAAAAAACTTTTATGTGCTATCACCAGCTACGGCGCAGAGGATAGAGTAGGCGTCTACAAACCGAAGTGTTCCCTCCCAGAGATATGCGGGAGGGAAATACGTGTATCTTTGGTACACCAAAGATACACGTATTTAAATCTTTAAAATGGCTCTCCTGAACAAAACTGGTTTTTACCCTTAGGTCCCTTTTCTATTTTGCGCGTCACATATGCGTTATCTTACCCAAAAGTTGTTTATTACTGCTTGGAGAGTTGAGACAGGGATAGCCGCAATTGTTTCTCTAATCTCCATTAAATCAACGGAATGTGGAGTTTCTGGATATCAGCTTGTTGGAAAATTTTCGTCGCAATTCTGTCATAACAGGCCGGGCTAAGTAAGGAGTTGCACCATCACACAGAAATCACACAGTGTTGAAAGAAATTCTCATTCGGCGTAATTCTAGATAGAAAAACTCTCTCAACATGCTCAAGTAAAGGTCTCCAGTAACCGTAACGGTGTGACCGTTTTCTTCGAAAAAGTAGAGCCCAACAATGCAGAGTGATGAAACTGCATACCACACTGTGACACGAAATGGAGGCAATTTCGTCTCATGGAGTATCTGTGTGTTGGAATTATTCCATGTTCGACAATTTTGTTTGTTTATGTGGCCGTTTAAATCGAAATGGTACTCGCCAGACATGAAAAGACAGTTCAACATGTTTCTTTCCTCTTCCACCATTTGAAGCATCTTCTGGAAAAATTCCAAGCAGTTTGCTGGCCATTTGTCTTTTATATGGGAATAAGTCCATATCCTTGTGCATAATTGACTGCAATAACTCTGCTTATCCCTTTTTCTTGCCGAAACTATTTGATTGTTTTGTATGACGGCAGCTATAGTTTCCTTCGTCCGAACCGAAGGGTTTTTCGATGGTAAGGTCATCTGTCGACTGTCCCATGCTTGGCAAAATTATTTACAAGACTCATTATGGTCCATCTGCATGGAGGATTGCCGCCAAACGTCCGCCTATACTTTCTTTGGACCGAAACTACGGACTTCAGTGCGTGATAGCAGCGGACAATCCAAATTCCTGTTTCAGTGTCCCAGTTATCCATTTTTGTTAAATCTAAAAATCAAGCTGCGAAATAAAAAAAAAATTAACTAGATTCATTAAATAGAAAAAAAATATTTTTTTTTTTGGTAGCGACTTTTTTCAGTTACCCTAAATGTACTTTCTTCCATAATCACCATGTAATAGTAATTCAAAACGGATCCGAATAATAATTAGTGACGACTTTTGATTTTAATTACTCGCGGTGTCACATGGTAATAAGAGGCTTTGCTGGTCTATGATGAAAGGTAGATAAAAGTCGACCAGACGTAACGTGATTTTAACTTATTTCTTCTGCTGACATGGAAACCAGCGGCAGACAATAACATATAAAACGTAGGAAAAACAGCTGGTTGAAAAGAAACGAAAAAGTCTCTTTTTTAGAGCCCCAAAACAGTTTCCTTATTTTTTTACCTTCACTAATGTCGTTATTACTTTTTCTGCTGCAGCAGTTTTTCTTTTCTAAAGCCAAAGTATTATTATTTTTATTATTGCAGTTGCATTTGTTGTTGTTGCTGTTGATTTGTTAAACAATCAACAAAGTACGATAATAAATGCAGGCAGGTTGCAGAAAGCAAACACAATTTTCCTTGGTCCCCTACCTGTACTCGAAGGAAGGGTATTGAAGGTTGGTCTACTTTAAACCAAAAAAGCCAAACCATAACAACCGAAAAACCATAACAAAACTTGGCAAACGTACATACATGCAATTTATATACGAGTATACCTATGTAAATATATATAAGTATATATGTATGTGCAAACGTACATAGGGGTATGTGCAGCATGATATGGTAACCCATATTTCAAAGTCATTCATGTCATCAGCCCCAATAACTAAGACTTAGTATACTGGGCTGGACGCAACGGGAGGGTAAGGGAGGTAAATATTGCCAATTGTTTTCATTTCATTTCTTGCGATTGTGATTTTGCCAAAAATCAAAACCACAACAATTTCAACTGATTGCTGTTGTGTGGCCCCCATAGTGAGGAGGTAAAATATACCCGGCCACTTATTTCCGTACACTTCTGTTGGGGCAGGAAGAAGATGGTAGTGGGGGTTGGGAAGGTTTTCAGATTGGATTTGGTTGATATTAAACTTGATGACAGTATTGAAATAGCATGAACTTATGTAAAATACCCAAGTACAGATGACCCTCATAGAATGCGGATATATTCATCATTATATTCAAACGACTAAGGAAGTTTTTTTGTGACACACTTTAAGTGTATTTAATGTATAAACTTCGGAAAAACAAGGTCTTGTCTTAAAAATATAATTTTTTGTGCACTAATTTACCTAATAACTTAAAACTTAGATTACACAATATAATAAAAAAAAAAAAATCCTCAGTGGTAAAATTATTGTCAATTGTCTGTGGGTTAGAAAAAGGCAAAGATGTATGTGCGTGAGAACGGGTAAGTTGTATAGTTATTGTTGTTGTATCATGGTGTTTCTCATGAGAAATAGAGAGTGCTCGGTAGAGAAAGAGACTTAACATATAGAGACTTAAATGATCGTTGGTGTTGTATATAAATTTTATTCCGACGATAACATTTCATTAGTCTGTGGCAAGAAGAGGCGGCTCTAGATAATGCTAGAGTTAAGTAACAATTTAAAGTTTGTGCAAAAAATGACACTAGAATTTCGAGGGCTGAGATCTAACCGATATGTTCGTGGGTACGAGCTCCGATTGCCCATGAAACGTTAAAAGTAATTCATGTCCTTTTTATTTATTTATAGTTATGCCAATAAATGGTGCAAATTCAATTTAGGTAAAGGGGCATAGAAGGTTTGAAGTTGAATGATTGTGGAAGCACAAATAATTTCGAACATTGTTAAATTTAAACATAAGTTTTGTCAGTAAATAATCCTCTCATAGGCGACATTAAACAGTAGGTACCAGCCAGTAAGTAGAAAGATGTCCTGCACGGCACATGTTCTGTCAATTTGGTAAACGACTGATATTTTAAAAAAACTTTGCTTACGGTGTCCATTAGCCAGAATCCAATTTGCGGCAATCTTAAAAAAATGATACTCGTGTATTTGACAATTGACCATTTGGCGCTAGTTTCAATCAGAAAATATCAAATAAATTCTTAATATTCCATTGGAAATGTAAAATACACCATTTAATACTCAAAAGACATTAGCTGTGTTCTTTTCAGATAAAAAAAATAGCGTTCAGATAGCAAGCGAGCTGGCCTCAACTCACTTAAGAAACGCGTGAGAGATACTACACTTATTTTTCTACAAAAAATCAACCCTGACACACACAGTTGTAATAAAACATATGTTTTTACAATGTATATTAAAAAATAATCAAACAAGTAGATGTATTAGCGGTGTCTTCGCATTACGTTCATTTGCACCAGATGGGATAAGTGAAACCAAAAATTATCCCAAACTGATAGTTCAAGAAAATTTTACAGATTTTTGCAAAGCAACATTGTAGCAAATTATGGATTTATTATTATTATTAAAGTTATCAAAGAAAGATCTTTATTTTTATTGTCTGCTTTTGATGAAATCGCCGATGAACCCTCTTTTTGTTGATTTCTCTTTGGAAACAATGTTGCCATATTACGTAAAATTGTTTTCAATATTGGCAGATTACAACTTATTGCAAACTAACTAGGTAACTAAGCTAGTTTCCTCGAAATAACACGGCTATTAATTGTAATATAAAATATTCCATTTGAAATTGAGAAAATTCCTTTTGAAGAAAAACTATTGAATTTCAATTAGTGTCCTTTGAATTTAAAAAGGATTTCTTGAATTTCAATTATTCAAATACGTGTTTTCTAAATTCGACATGAATTTATGTAATTAAGAAATTCCACTTCATCTAAATTACAATTAATCTGATATAATAAATTATTATTAAACAAATAAAAACTGCATAACATCATGTGAGACATACAAGTTGATATTGGCATTAACTGAGACATATTGCCAATTCTTTTTCAATCGTTTGACAATATCATTGAAAATCCTACAGTTTTGCTTGAGAAGCTTTCTGAACAATGAGCCTCATCTGTGCTGCATCACTCAGGAAACTAACACACGGGGTAGTCTTTGATCATTTTTCCTTAGTTCCTGTATAAGTTCGATTTTATAATGTCGTAGGCCCAAGTTTTGCAAACTGATGACTTAGAGAGTCTAGAATATAGACTGGCTGGGTGATGGTTTTGACAGATCTTTCATTTCGTTGACGTTCGAGTTCTGGCTTATTTATGATTCACATAAATTTTACCAGCAGACGTTAATTATTAGTTATTAGTCCAGGAGGTATGATTATGAAAATCATTAGATAGCCACAAAACAACATAAATGTTGATAACAAATATACTCGAATTTATCATATCCACATGTTGAGCGTGTTACTTTCCACTGGAACCTTCTCTCATACCAGCGCTCCTGGCAATATATAATTTGTGGTGTAATTATTTTCTACACAGGCTCCAAACTGATAGTGGCCTCTTAAACACAAGTTCTGACAAGACTTTAAGATTAACTCCATATGACAGTTGCCAACATTTGTAATAAAAGAGATTCCACACTTGATTTGAATTTTAGTTTTTTTTTTATTTTGAAAAAAATGCCTCTAGATGGATCACCCTATACTTGTAAATCGTAAACTTTTGAACCGATTTTCGTAAAATATAAATCTATCACTGCGGAAACTGCTCATGGACCCAAAAGAGCGAAAGAAAAGGTATTTGCTGAGTGTCATCTGTCTAGATTTTCAAAATTGTGCCTCAGGTCTATTGTTTATGGTTAATACACTTCTGCGTTTGGCTTTGTAAGCAATAGCAGCACATTTATTTATTTTTATTTATTTTATTTTAGCTTTTTTCTCCCCAAATGTCATTGTTATTGTTTCATATTGTGTAGCGTTGTTGACATCGTCGCCGGCTTTGACGTCGTCATCGCCGTTGCCATTTCATTGTGTTTACTTACAGTGGTGTGTCCTAATGTTTTGATTAATTGACAAAAAACGAAAAAGACATCGAAATATTGCCACCATCATCGCCATAGCCACAGCCATCAGCATGAGTTAACAGAAAAGCGCTTTGTAAGTTCGTGCAACAACCACAGATGAATGCCAAATTTTATTATGTGTAGTCAAAATTACAATTACCCATCGAGGCAACATGTGTGTGAGTATGCGTGTGCTTTGGTTCAAACCCATGACTTTGTTTCTTTGTCTTTCGGCGACTCGGAAGGTATGTGCAATTAAAACTTTTGTCAGTTGAACGAATATTTACATTGTTCGGTTACACCTTCTGCTCACACAGACGACGCGCACAATATCCATGCCACCCATGGGATGAGGCCAAGTGCCGCCTTAAGGGATAGTACGAGTAGCTGAGATTTATGGTGTATTTGCATAATTAATCAATACTTTAAGTAATGTAAATATGAATTATGAAGTTTAACTTAAAATCACGTACAGCACATAAATTATCACAATGTATTTGTGCGCGATGCGACATCCACTTTGCAGGTCGGCACTGAAAGTGTCACGTCTGGAGATGTTATATTCCTTGGAGGATGATGGGTTTTTTTGAAATAGGAAATCTTTGGTATTGTGGTAACCTTAGATTTAAATTTACCTAAGAAGGAATAGATAGGCTTGGGGGAAGGTATACGTTGAAAAGGCTTGTTATGCCATCTAATGTAACACAAGTACCAGCGATAAATATATTTTGTAACTTTTAATGTAACAACCTCTTCAAACGAAGAACTTCTATCGGGCCATTCATCACTCATTGGCCGCAACCTCATGTTTATTGATGGTTTCGAACGGTTATTAACTAATCATTTATAGAAAAGTTTTAATATGACTACACATAGAGAGCAGATTCGTTGTCACAACCGAATTTGTTTGCCAACCGAATGACTGAGTTTGCATGCACCTTGAGTGTGTCATCGGAACAACCGAATGTTGCTTGGTGCTTGGTAACATTTTTTAATTGTAACTCGTAAACATAGGACAACATGAATCTTCCTTCTCGTAAACATAGGAAGATTCGTGTTGAGGAAAAGGAGGAATAGATGATTATTATTATAAGTTATTACAGTAGACAATCACAAATTAGAACCACTTTGTGTTTCGGGTGGTTCTAATTTCCGAAAAGTTCTGATTTCTGGACCTTTTTTTATTTTTACAAAAATAAGACTGTTTATGTCGCCCTTGTTATTTAGATGAGGGATCGCCGGTCGTCAACGATTACATTTTGAGATCGTCGACGACTTTATTACTCGCTACAGGGATTTGACAACACTTTTGTTATATGTCGCCGTTGCTACTGGCTTGGCGGCCTTAACCGTTTCAAAGTTTGCCACAGCCAAGCCAGTTTCATTAGTTCGAAATCGTCAAGCGAGCAACACAACACCAGCCACAGCAAAATCATCAAAACTTATATTTTATATAAAATTATAAATTAAATAAAATTGATCCGTGAGCACGGGACGCCCCAAAACCCGAAATAAACTGTTTTTATTGCGGTAATCCGTGGGAAAGGTCGAAACCCAGTCAAAAGTTCAAGTGTCCCAGGAAAAAAGGAGGAGGAACTTTGCCGGCGACACAAACCACCTGTGGAGTAACCGAAAACCCGGAATAGCTGCCATCATCCTAGGACATCCTCCAGAACCCCAGCAACTCATCAAAGGCGAATACACTATTTTTATCCAATTTTGAGAACTTTTTTAAGAAAAACGAAAACTGAAATAACATTTCAGTCAAATTATATCACATAAATGTTTCAAACTATTTAATAATATATTTAGAATATAATAACAAATAATAAACAGACAAAAAACGAAATATATTTGTTGTTTTTGCTCTTTGGTGATCTGTTGCAATTTCAAACGTTTCCTAAAGAAAACAAAAAATAAAAAACGTTCGGAAATTAGAACCAAAAGTTGTCAATGCATTTTGATGGTTATATTTTCTGGAAGTTGTAATTTGTGAGCGTCTACTGTATTAGTTCTATTAGTAAATAAATTATATTTAACGATTTGCCTAAAACAGTGATAAAACTTGTAGAATTATTTTTCTTTTTGATAATGATGCAAGTTTAGATATCATCGCCAATATTCGGTGACTACAACAAAATGTTGGCTAAACTATTGTTTGCCACAACCACCAGGTATGGCTACTTAATACATTTAAGGCGTTTATTAGTACTCGTATGACCGATCAATTGGTTGCGTCTACAAAACGATGATGATATTTATCATCAGTTGGTATGTCTAACCGAATATACATTACGATTACAAACATTTGGTGATGCAACCGATATTATTTGTTTGCAACGGTTTGTAGTTCCAACCGATTTCCAACTAAATTTTTATCTGTATTTACGAGATTATTCCCTTTCGTAAAGTCTACGACATTCATTAGGTGGAAACCATGTCGTTGAACCAATTACTAGATGTTATTACCAGGATTTTAAACCTGTGTGATAGCCGTCCACACTAACCACGGCAGCGCACATACATTTCATTAAAGGATCATCAGATTAAAATGATATTCGCTGATGACTTCATGCTTCAAACGGTCGGTCAACTCTTATTTTACTTGGTCGATACAGGCTGTGTTATTTTAACAGTAATTGGCATTTATATCGTCCAAGCACGTTGGCTTATAAGCGTAGACTAAGAACTAGAGTTTGAAGCCTATATGAAATTTGGGACGGCGGTGTAACGGTTGTAATCGGCGGCGGCTTTTTGGACCCTGTCGGTAAGCACATATTAAGCCGAGACGGCTTTAAACTCCGCTAAGAAATTGGCGTTAATGCGGAGAAACTAAAAAAGCTTTTCTAAGTCGCATGATAAACGCCATCTGGAAATTTTAAATACACAACTTTATTTTTTCAGTGGCATTTAAGGCATGTCGCTCCGTTTTGTTAAAACCAAAGCTAAGATATACGAGTATAGATATCCTCCACCTTTGGTCACAGAGTGTGGGTTAAAAGCAACCTTGACAATAATGGTATCCCCTTCTTCATTTTGAAAAGAATTAATTGTCGTTCAAGAAGAAGATTTTGTGGGCAGAATATATCTTTTCCAAATCCTGTATATCAAATCTATGGGTATTGTCGATCGTCATCTTCCTTTTATTGAAGCTTTAGTACACTCATACTCGGATTCATTATCGATCCGCAAGGCGGGTTTGCTCTCTGATTATAACTAATTGATCTAACCAGCGACCAATCGACATTTCAGGAGCATTTTTATCCCACTATTCAGCCATAATGGTCCATTTCAAGTTTGAAGACATCTTTTAAAACGGTCCATATCTTTTAAAGCTATTGCTCATTCATTAAACAATTTTTGCAAATGATGATATTTTGGACCCAAAGACTCTTGGCCCAATGTTTTGGCAACTATTGTCCTGAGCGTCGAATTTGTCTAAATCTTAAAATTTTCACATATTTCGATTCCGGAGAAAAATGCATTCATTCATTGGTAATTTTAACTCCATGTTTTAAGCCCAGTCCTTAAATAAAGTTTAGTCTAAAAAAACATTGTTATTTGAAACCAAATTTACCTAGATTTAAAAGAATGCCTTAATAGGATTTGTGAGAAAATGCCTTTATTTGTTGAAACCCATAGCACCATTTTTTGGGTTTCTGCCAGAGGATCTGTTTCAGCCTTTCACACGTACATAGCCTTGTTTGAGCCGCTGTTCCATTTGCTTGGAGTCTATTTTAAAAAATAAACCCTTATGGTCCAACCTCTCCAGGATTGGTTGTTGTATACAACATTTGTTCGAGATCAGATTTAATGTATGAGTCTCGGAGACCGTTTGTATATAAAAATAGCGAGTAAGATAAGTCTTAAGCCGGGCGAGGCAGACTTCATGGTACCCTCACCACTTAACTGAAGAATATTTTTGAATAGTTGGTTTCCCCTATGTGGGAAAGCTATGTGTTGCTCATTTAGAACAATACTGTCGCAAATCACATATGACACAAATCAAATGGCAATAAAATCTAGCGGAATTTTCCGCTCTTTGATTGGTTTGTTGCGAAATCGGGAGGTATGGCGACTATATGAAACTACATACCGATCTCGTAAATTTTTTTTAATTTGTTTTCGTTCTTTGGTTTTCCTGTGAGCAAAAGAGCAGTACAAAATAAATTTTCTGGAAATATATTGAAATTTTCCGATGTAAGGTCGAAAAGATCCCAAATCGGGATGTTTGTGTGGGGGCTTTTACTATATTTGGACCGATCAGGTCTTTTGTCAGCAATACTTAAACTAAAGGGTGATCTACCTACAGTTATTTTTTAGAACAAAAAAATTTAAAAATTCAAATCAAGTGTGAATTGGTAATTTGAAAGGACATTTAATGGCATTTATTTTTTGAAAATAATTACCTTTAACTTTTGGCAACTGTATTATGGAAATGAGCGTTCGGTAAGAAACGGGTAGATTTGCTGTTTTCGACCAAAATTTTGTTCTGTGATGAGGCCCATTCCTGGCTCAACGGCAAAGTCAATAAACAAAATTGCCGCATTTGGGCTGAAGAGCAACAAGATGAGCTTCAAGAGGTGCCATTATACCCAGAGAAAACTACGGTTTGGTGCGGTTTATAAGCTGGTGGAATCATCGGTGAATTTTTTTCAAAAATGATGATGGCCCGAACGTAACCGTCAATGGTGCTCGCTATGGCGCCATGATGTCGGTCCTTATGGTACCTGAAATTAAAGCGCGTAATCTTGACGACACTTGGTTTTAGGACCTTCACAGGACTGTGCCACTTGCCATACAGCTGCTCAAACAATAGATCTATTGAGAGGTCATTTCGAAAAGCAGCTAATTTCACGTTTTGGATAGGCGAGTTGGCCGCCTAGATATCACACCTTTAGACATTTTTCTTTGGGGTTACGTAAAGTCCAAAGTCTATGCTGACAAACCAGATTTTGGAAGCCAACATTACGCGTGTCATTAAAGACATACCGGTCGAAATGCTCGCACGAGTCATCCAAAATTGGATCGTCAGAATGGAAACCCTGAGGCGTCCTTTGAAGGAAATTATATTCAAAAAATAAATGTCATAAAATGTCCTTTCGAATTACCAATAAAGATTCCACACTTGATTTGAATTTTTATATTTTTTTTGTTCTGAAAAAATACCTCCAGATGGATCACCCTATATATGCAAAATAACGCGACAAATGAAAGTTCTCTGATATCTGATTAAATCGTCTGCTGTTAGTTCGGTTAGACCCCAAATCAGGTGGTACATATGTGACGCGCAAAATAGAAAGGGACCTAAGGAGAGCGCTTAGAATCGTCGACTTCACTTTTATAAAAGGCGAATATCTCTGGGAGGGAACACTTTTGGGGCATGGGATCGGTCTCATTCGATGCTCAGATGTTGTCCACATCAAAAAAAAAGTAAAAGTTGATGAAAAGTTTTGTTTAGGAGAGCCATTTTAAAGATTAGGTCCCTTTCTATTTGCGCTTAGAATCGTCGACTTCACTTTCATAAAACGCGAATATCTCTGGGAGGGAACACTTTTGGGGCATGGGATCGGTCTCATTCGATGCTCAGATGTTGTCCACATCAAAAAAAAGTGAAAAGTTGATGAAAAGTTTTGTTCAGGAGAGCCATTTTAAAGATTAGGTCCCTTCTATTTGCGTTTAGAATCGTCGACTTCACTTTCATAAAACGCGCATATCTCTGGGAGGGGAAACTTTTGGGGTCACATTCGAGGCTCAGACACAAAAAAAGAAAAAAAAATGAAAATTGATTTTTTTTTTACCCTTAGGTCCCTTTCTCCATGCGCTGTCAAATATGTATAGGGGATATATCAGAACTTCGACCGCTTTTTCCCAATTTCTAGTTCGGTTCAGTTTTTTATCCTACCTATCCTGGGAAACACACCTGTTCCCCAGTATGGTGTGGGTATAAAAAGGGACCGATACGGCCCCTTTCATCTATGTTAATTTTTGGTCGGTCAGCAAAACCTTCTTCAGCCAGATTTTTTTAAAGATAACACGGTTTACATGGACAGCAGTCAGACAGACTGACGTGGAATTAGCTTGTGATTCTGCATCGTTTCAAAAACTGTGTCCAGCACCAGTAAAAGTATTTGATATACGTAAAACTAACTTACTGTAATACCCTTACACTAATATCCACAAAGTACTAGTAATGCAGGGCATAAGTATTAGAATTGCCTAATCTATTATTTTCATTTCGTAACCACAGATAGCCTGTTACACCACCTTGTTATTATTTTGGCCTAGCCCATGGTTGTCTCAAAATTACGCGTGCACAAATAACTTGGCCTAATGGCCCACGTACCAGAAAGGTTAGCTAACGCGGTCTCATAGCAAATGGATTGGCAAACACATATCTCTCGAAACACCGTGGTTTACTTCATGTGTAAAACAAAAACAACGAGTGATATGTTTACAATATGTTGCATGATTTATCATGTCATTTATGGATTTGATGAAAACCAAAAAAAATCGAACAACAACCCGTTAATAAATGAATGAACATGTTTTACAAATTTATTAATTGTTCATAGGTAGTACAGAAACCTTTTTGTATGTACGCATGCAGGCGCTTGTTCGAATAGCTTCAAATTCCCCCAATGATGTTGTGCTAAGTGTCGGGGTTTTTGACTCTCCCTCCCGCTTTCTGGTTGCTGTTGGTCTTATCAATTAGCAATTGGCAAATTGTACAAGCTCTGTTTGTTTAAACAATAATAATGACGACGATAATGTGTTGTTACACGTTACACCCCTTCCCCCACCCCTCTCAGACTAACCCTTTCGATGACCCTCAATTTTGAAATAAGCCATGCTAAGCTGGATTTTAAATTTCAATTTCATTCCGTGTTCGACAAACATTTTTCTGGTGGTCTGCGGAATTATGCAATTTTTTAGTGGTGGCCGCTGGCTAGCTAGTGTAAGGTGTTTATTGGTATTAAGCACACACATAAATAAACACCGACTGGGCCGGGCCACTCCTCACAGAAGCACAAGACGTCGGACAGACGCTTGTAAGACTTAACCGGCGCACAGTGGTCATATAAAATACAAGAGGAAGAGTACCTCACTTCACTATCGCTTAATAAAGATTAACTATATTCGTTGCCACAACCGATTTTTTTTGATAACTGATTGATTGAGGTTGCATGCACCTCGAGTTTTTTATCAGTACAACCGAATCTTAGTTGGTGTTCAGTAATTTTTAGTACTCGTATGTGAAACTGAAAAGGTAACTCCAGAAAAGAATTTTTGGATCTAATAATCCACCTGTCATACTCGTTCAACAAAAAATGGAAACATTTTTATTTGAGACAAAAACTGTTTTCTTAAAGGACTAAAAGGAAAAACGGACTGCAAAATAGAAGAAGGGACATGTCCTGTTTAAAAATTTAAATAATCGATTGGCTTAAGGTCTGCAATAATCGAATTATTTTATTATAAAAAAGCCTAAATCAAACAAAAAAGGAGAGTTAGATTTCTATTAAACAAGCCGTGTTTGTTTATGATAAACTTTTAGTTATTATCACCAATAATTGGTTGCATCGACAATAATTTTGTTAAACTATTGGCTGCCACAAACACCACTTGGGACAACTAAATACTTCTTCCTTATTTCATTGATGTAACCGAACATTAAGTTGAGTGTACAATACTAAGATAATATTTATCATCTTATTTTGCAACGGAATTTTTGTAGTTCCAACTGATTTCCAACTAATTTTTTCTCTGAGTGTAGATACAGCCGAGTCTGAACAACAACTTTTTGGAAAAATGAAAATTTTAAAGTACTGAGAGCTAAGATTTGTATAAAACTGACTAGGTTCTCTCTACACAAAACATTTAATGAATTAATCCTTTTCCGGTTGAACAGAAATGGGCTCCTTTGAAGAGCTTTGAATTCCCGCTAGGAAATAAACTTTCATATGAAATCTGTAAATTTTATTCGCTGTAGGCGTATGAATATTTCAGATCCAATATTTTTTGGGGGGGTTAAGGTTCTTTTTCGTTCCATCGATACTTCAGTTCCAGTTGCTAACAAGTAAAATAGGCTTTAATTTGGCCTAGACGAACCTTATATACCCTCCACTGTCCATACGCGACTAAAGCTCAATAAAAAGGTACCGTCCGTTCCTTATCTCAGCCATAACTTAGCTTTACTTTTATTTGGATTCGTAGCAAAAATTACTTTCATTTGAGTGCTCATATATCCTTATTGGCAATTAATCGCCAAAAAAATCCAACATTTAAGCCCTTTTCTAAGGTACAGGGTGGAGCCCGAAAATTTGCTTATTTGGGAATGAAATAAAAAAATTATGAACCATAAAAAAATTATTTTATACATTAATTATACTCGTATATACAGCAAGGGAATTTTTAAATCACATGGTTTTAAAAAGGGTATCTGCTAAATGTCGACCTTCGCTATGCACACACTGCTACATACGTTTCCTGAAGTTTTCAAGAACTCTAACAAGCATGTCGACTGGGATTCTGCCAATTTCAGTCTCAATATTGTTAACTAGGTTTCAAGGTGAAAAAAGGTAAAAATTGCATGGGGCTAAGTCTGGTGAGCGTCCGCGTGGGGGAACAGCGAATCGTAAGCGAAAAGCACGCTGCACTGCAATGGACGAGTGCGCATTTGAAAAATACGCTTTAACACAAAATGACCTCTTCCCACGTGTCCAATGCATGATGGCAACTGAAAGGCAGACGAACGCGAACCTCCGGTCAGCCACTATAAGCCACGCACACTCTCCACTCCCTTTGAATAACAGTGCCGCCACAGCCTGAAGTGCGAAAAAGCAAATTATCGCAATCCACCCTGCAATAAGTACGCCCCAAGTAATAGTCCCCATTTTAACCATTGTGCGCCCACAAACAAATTATGATTTGTTGAGCAAATACCTAATAAAGTGTATTTTCCCGAAGTACCTTTAATTCCCTAAAGGGAAACATTTTTCTCCCTTGGCCGATATCGCCCATTTAGAATCCCAAATAGCCTTTGACCAAAAGCCACCATCAAGCAAAATTTCAGGATCCAGGGTTGATCCGGTTGACCGCTATCGTGCACACAGACATGGCAAGTAGTCTTAGATTTTTATGATGATCAAGACGATCCTTTAAAGCATCTCAAATCATTGCAAAAGAAATGATATACTCGTATTTATTTTACCATCCACCCTTCGGTGGAGGGTTAAAACAGAGCAGCAACTAACATTTGGTTGGAGTGATGGTCTAACTTAATTATTCGGTTGGCAAAAAGTCATTTGTGGCAACAAATCTGTGTTTGGTAATGAAAGTTTTTGCTGGGATAGCCATTATGTCTGGACCCATAATATTTGGCACTATTATAAAAATTCGGATATGGCTTCATTTATTGCAAGGAATATTAGCCGTGTTCGTTTAAGGTATCTACTCGTAGCTTAGTTACATAGTTAGGTTGCAATATGGCAACAAAATTGTGAATAACATGGCAACATTGTTTCTCTTAGCTTACACCGAAAAGAACTGAACAGCAAGAGGGTTCGTTGGCGAATTCGTTAAAAGCAGACATAATAAATCTATAAATTGTAATAAAATAATCAATAAAATATAATAAAATAATAAATTGCTAAACTTTTGCTTTGTAAACATAAGTAAAATGTGTTTAAACTATCAGTTCAATTTGTATAGGGTCACTTATCCCATCTCGCGCAAATACTCCCAATACGAAAGATAAAGAAAGGTGTGTCATGTTTAATTTTGTATAAGACAAATAAGTATGGTAACAATTGTAGATAAATAATAAATATTCGACCTTTTGTATCTTTTAGATATGGTAACTCTTACTCGTTTTGTTAGCGAGTTGAGTCCAACTCGCTTGCTAACCGAATAATGCTATTTTAGTAACCTGAAAAGAACACATCTGTTATTTAAGGGCCAGATAATAGTATCGGCTTACCTAACTCAATGCTTAATAACCATTTGCCAATGTGCCACTGTGCAGTAGCAACATATTAACGCTATTCGTTGCCACCTTCCCAAGCGAAAATTATTTAAAATTTTGATCATTTGTAAATAAAGAATAATTTGGCAATCAATTATTGTGGCTGTTACTGGTACTTTTGCTGTTGTTATTGTTGCCCAGTGCGTGTTTTGGTTTATTGATGGCGGCATTATGGCCGACACCGGCTGGTGCTATTGCCCAGCAGGTAGAGCGAGTTGTGTTCACACTCTGTTTCATGGGTTTACATTGTACTGGGATGCATATTGTATGAACCTGCGTTATGCTAGCCGTTTGGGGGTTAATGTAATACGATTTGAATTTCTATTTTATTTAAGAGTACTCGTACGAATACTTTTATTTTTGTTTTTTTTTTTCATTTGTTGGCTTACATAATTTCGAGGAAATAAACTTATTTAACTATTCACAGTGAGGTGTAGTACGAATGTGATTTATGAGCCGTAGTACAAGCAGCAACAATAACAACGCCTATCAAACCAGCCCACCAAAGCAAAAAAACATACACCAAAAAAAAAAGAAAAAAAAGTTGGTCAATAGGTTTAATGGCTATTGCTGGCAATGCGTTCGGAATTTAATGCCACTGTGAATTAAGACATTAAAAACATTATTCAATTTACTTTGTAGTTCCTTATTACATACGCAGTTGCCATAAGCAGTGCTTACAACATCCATAGAACGTAAGTGGCGAAAAATTGTACTTGTTTTTCTTTCGAAAAACAGCATGATTTCCTGTATAGGGAGAAATGGATTTATTTTCTTGTGGACGGGACAACAATACTTTAGAATATTTCTACTGGAGAATACTGGAGATGGACGGATCTAACGTTGCGAATACTATATTAAATAGATCTTCATTTGTGGAATTTCGTGAAATTTTTCTAGTATTGTGCTCTCTATAAAATCTGTAATCCTTGTCCCTTTTTCCTGAGCCTCCTCTGATAGTTCTCCAAGTGCCACCAAATGATATTTAATGACATCTTCTCAATGGTAAAGGATTTTGTGAACTGTTGCAGACATATTTCTCCATGGGTAGTTGGTTTTATATATATTTGCAGTTTCCTTTGCATAATCTCCAAATTTTCTAGAGTCAATTTTGTCATTGCACGCAAGTACTTCTAGGATTATTTTGAATCTGAAAATAAGGCTTAAATCCACTCATGTTATTTCAGATGCTGTTTCTGGATCTGAAAAGAATCTTCTTGTGGCATTGCCATCATTTGTATTGCCTGACCCTTGTTTTGGCTGATCTATAATCAATCCAAATTTCCGATATTCATCTTCAACATGTTTCTTTTTTGAGCTTCTTAAATCTTTGTTGGTTTCGTTGTTTCTTATTGATCCTGAAGACCCGAAATCCAAATCATAACTGATTTTTAGTATGTGTTCAATAAGTCGCACTCTTGCATGTAGTGGTGATAATCCAAATTCATCGGTATTATCTAATGATTTTGTCGGGACTTGATTTAATTGGGTTGATGTTGCTTGGCATATAATGCAGCTGGATGCAGCCTTCGTGTTAGTCAAAGCCTGACCTACTTTTTCATCTATCATTGTCAGCACTAATTGGTAGCTTACTTCAATTTGCTGCCCATCTAACTGTAATTGTAATGGCTGTAGTGTTGCAATTTGGGCCTCGATATCACTAACTTCTTTCTTAATGGCATCATGAGTTTCTTTTTTGAATTCAAATTTGTTTGGCCTGCAGTATTTCGTAGAAGTTGGTGTCTCATTTTTCCAAATATCCATTGTTTGCGTTCTACTAGTCGAAGGCTCTGAATGTTTCAAAAACTCTTTTTTAAGATGGTACATATGATACCATGAACATATCTGAGTCTGAAATATTTCCACATACAACTTGTTTGTATTGTATTGTGCCGAAGAACCATCACATCCCCATTTACAAAAAAGAATTAAGTTTGTGTTTCCATATTTCTTTAACTCATTTCCTGTAATTGAATGTAGCAAGCGTTCGGCTGTGTGATCAAGTAGAGATTGTAGTTGTACCTCTGCCAAAATTGGTGTGATTGTAATAGTGTCCTTTGATGGCAAACAGTCCATTTTAGCAGCGGTTATGTGATGATATGCTGGGTACAAAATTGAGCCCTTTTCAAGCGCACACAATCTGAGCTGAATATATTGCTGTTTTGTTAATTTATGCATGACTCAGTAATACTTGCGGATGTCGTCTGCACCAAGCTGGTAAAAATTAAATGTTGTAATGTTTATATAGGGTGATCCATGTAGAGGTATTTTTTCAGAACAAAAAAAAATATAAAAATTCAAATCAAGTGTGGAATCTTACTTGGTAATTTGAAAGGACATTTTATGGCATTTATTTTTTATAAATAATTTCCTTCTAAAGTTGGCAACCTTAATTATGGAAATGAGCGTTCGGTGAGAAAGGGAAGATCCGCTGTTTTCGAAAAAAAATTTGTTCAGTGATGTGGTCCATTTCTGGTTCAACGGCAAAGTCAATAAACAATATTGCCGCACTTGTGCTTAGAATAACAAAAAAAGGTTCAAGAGAGAAAGGTTAAGGTTGGTGCGGTTTATAATCAAGTGGAATCATCGGTGCATATTTTTTCAAAAATTGTGATGGCCGGAATGTAACCGTGAATGTTGCCATGATATCGATCTTTATGCTACCTGAAATTGAAGTCCGTAATTTTGACGACACTTGGTTTCAACTGGTACCATACAGCTGCTCAAACAATGGATCTATTAAGAGGTCATTTCGAAAAGCAGCTAGTTTCACGTTTAGGACAGGTGAGTTGGCCGCCTAGATCAAGTGATATCACACCTTTAGACATTTTTCTTTGGGGTTAAGTAAAGTAAAATCTATGCTGAAAAACCAGC
Source organism: Hydrotaea diabolus (assembly GCA_963513945.1). Lineage (NCBI taxonomy): Eukaryota > Metazoa > Arthropoda > Insecta > Diptera > Muscidae > Hydrotaea > Hydrotaea diabolus. Next base: position 211,148,054 of record OY740717.1, read on the forward strand.
CACCATTCCGGTGGAAATGCTCGAACGAGTCATCCAAAATTAGACCCTCAGAATGGAAACCCTGAGGAGTAGTTGCGTTCAATATTTTAAGGAAATTATATTCAAAAAATAAATGCCATAAAATGTCTTTTCAAATTACCAATAAAGATTCCACAGTTAATTCGAATTTTTATAGTTTTTTGTTCTGAAAAATACCTCTAGATGGATCAACCTATATTTTAAAGTTGATTATTTAAACACAAGCAAGCCATTAGAAGATCGAAGGACTTCCCTTCAAACTAAAATTTAAAATTGTATTTGGTCAATATCTGCACACTTTTGTACAAACTTTTTTGAATTCCCTGGGAAATAAGGTGCGTATTTATTGTTATGCTTAAAAAAATTAGAAAAATCGCATAAGCGAGTCATTTTATTAGCCTATTTGTGCTTTTCACGTAAACAAACTTAGTATCAGGCTACAATTGTAAAAATATGAAAACTACGCCTGAAAACAGTCTTTTTTATCGGCTCATTCACCTAGTCAAATTCTGCTCGGCTCAGCCATCTAGCCACCGCGGTCGACCAAATATTTAACGCATCGTCGACGCCGACAATTTTGGGTCAGCTCGGTTCTGTGCCCAGCTAAAGCTGAATCGTATCTGCCTACTTTTTTTCCTTCACGCAAAGTTTTCTCCTAATTTAAGGATTTCAACAAATATGGAATATTTTATTAAGCCTTTTTATAAACTAAAAACGTGCTAACGAGAGAGAGGCTTATTAAATAAATAAAGAAATATTTTCAGTCCTCGGAACTAAGTCATCTTTTTTTCAGTTTTTCTCTGATGTGTGATGCATTGCGTTTTTCATTATCACCTCGGCTAATGAATGAATGCAACGTTTGTTTAAGAAAATGCATGGGATATATAATTTAAAAAACAGGGATTGAAGATGTCAGTATATAATTCAAAAAACAATAATGAATCCATTATACTGAAATTAAACTTTTTAGTAGCTTAATATGCGGTTTTAGAAGTAGCACATGGGCTAGGTCAGTGAACGTCAAAAATTAACATCGAACTCGATAATTGGGCAAACAAATACACCATGAAAAGTAATAGTGAAGACTATAAAGAAGAAGTCCCACAAATCTCATAACCTCGATACCTCAACTAAAACCACTTATTTTTGGGAAATATCTAGAGAATCCATATTTTCTATTAAACAATGTAGAGACGATACTAAACAATAAAAAACCACCATAGATATGCTAATATTTGCATTATTGGCGGCTAAATACAAGAAACCAAACCTTAATTTGTATATCAGCACTTGTCATTAAATATCTTGAGGAGTAAACACCAGATTTAAATTAGCATATAACCTTTGGAAGCAAAACCCAGAAGACCTAAACCGATGTGATGGCATGGCAATGAAAAAAACCTGAAGCTAGACACGTTACAAAAGTAAAAAAAAACATTTTGAACTCCCGCTAATTTAACAGTTTGGCTATCAAATTAAACTGTTCATGCGAACGCCAGTTTGTAGCGGAGATTAAATTCGAAACTAATCAATAGTGTTGATTTTATGGCATAAATGATTTTAAATGCCAAATGGCATAAATTACAATAATTACATGCGATATAAAGAGCAAAGACCGGCGAGCGGTCTTTTAGTATCGGGACCAACACTAAATGAAAAGAAACTGCTACTGAGCCAAAAAGCCGGCCCCAGACGTCTGCTTAACTGGTTTATGGTTTGTAGAATTTTTTTATTCGGATGCTCATATGCTGCATTTTTTGCCATGTTTCTTGTAAACAACAGCATCTTGGAGTTTTTAAGCGAGAGATCGTCACGAGTCAACAAAATCCAAAAGCAGTAGTGGTCACAAAGTGGGTTACAAAGTCAATATCATGGTCAGCTAATTCATTGATTTAACGTAAAACACAATAAGCGAGGCACTATAGGCTTTTGAGATTCACACAAAAAAACTATAAAAACAAGACATCATCATCAATCAAAATCTGATGGGTTTTTTTGGTGGGGCTTGTAAACAACCAAAATTGCTTTAAACTTGAAAACTATTTTTGTTTCTCTTAGCTTTGAATGAAAAAAATGTACGTTGCAGAAAATCGCACGACCTTGTGCATTTTAACTGACCTACGACAAACTGAAAATAAATCATAACGACAGGAATGTGGCAAGTTCGGATTGTTTTGCAAAATTATGTTTTAGTTTAGAGGACATGTTGCCTCTAATAAGGGGAGTTGACCTTAATTATAGGACGGAAAAGCGAGGATTATGTACGTGATTTCTGCAAGGACGACGCCAAGAATGAGTGAATTGCAACATTCAGCTTATAAGAGCCTTCCTCAATCACATATATTAAAAGGAGTGGAATATAAAAAATGACAAGAGAATTTATTGTGAATATCGTTATGCTTTTAAAAGGCTATAACTTAACTGACACCGCGACTTTGCTTAGTCCACACTGAAATAAATTTCTGTCTTAATTTTTCGATAAATAGAGATTATGCTTAGTTCACAGTCAGATTTGCGGGGTGTTTTTTTAAACTTATTATTTAAAAAAACACCAAAAATTAAATAATATAAATAAAATATATCAAAAAAATATTTTCTTACTCGTAACATTTAAATATTTCAAGAGAAAAGTTCTATGAAACATTTCATGAACAGACGTTCAACATGGCGTTACCATATCTCACCAACCGATATTTTAAAACTCATAAAAGCTCTAAAAAAAAGTTTCAAATATGCATTTTAAAAAAAAAATTAAAATGTTTTGCAACTCTAATATTTCAGAAATAAAAAAATACATCTTTTAATGTTTTTCCATTTGAATATGTATTTATGTTTTGTTTACATTTATTCGCTCTTTTATCATTATTATAACTGGAACAGTTTCGAGCCCTATGTTTTACCTTTTTCAGAATCAACAAAAAAAATGTTCAATGTATTGGCTATGGTTATTAGGCAGACTTTTTAGTTGTTTCTTAACCCGCCAAGGTTTTTGTTTATCAGTCTTTGACAACAATTACTTCGGCTTAAAATAAATTTCTTAACCCGCCAAGGTTTTTGTTTATCAGTCTTTGACAACAATTACTTCGGCTTCAAATTAATTTGTAGATTTTATGCTTTTCTTCAATTTTCATATCTTTCCGTGGAAATTAATTCGACGTTTGGCCGGTCAAAAAGGCGCTGGTTTCAGCCGATGTGTGAGAGCTCGCATTGTCACGGTGCACAGTGGGAAAATTACGAAAAAAATTGGAAATAATTCGGCCATTTCGTTTGTAATGGTCCGATTTAAATGAAAATTTACATTGACCTTCTTGAAGTGTTACTGAGCTTAAGTTTTGAATTTCATGCATCTGTGTTTAACAGGTGCTGCACAGTGGGCCCTCAAAGTTGGTCACCTCGAGTTAAAATTTTCTTTTTCAAGCCGCCAAAAGCGTATTTGTGGTCCGCGGTGCGCAATGGTTTGCCTTCTCTTGTTCGTTTTTCGAATTTCTCCGAAGACCTTAGGCAAACAAATTGTAGTGTACCACTCAGAATTGACCGCCCTACGTTGCTCAATTGCTCAAGCGGAACAGTCGACACATGACCAGATTTGCCGAAGAAACAGGCGACCATTTGCTTCGAAGTGCTTCATCCACGAACAACATTCGTTGGATTTGTGTCTTCTTCGAAGACCCACGCCGTCGATTGCTGTTTTGATTCGGGCTCATATGCATAGATCCATGATTCGTCACCTGTTACGATCTTATAAAAGTCTTTTGAAGTATCGCGCTCGTATTTTTTCAAAATTTCTTTGCACATATCGACACGAGCCCTTTTTTGAGCGATTGTCAAATTGTGCGGGATCCAACGAGAAGAAACCTGTTTTACGGCCAGGTGTTCATGCAATACCGAATCTATACTGGTGGATGCCCAAGCATGCCTCTATCTCACGGTATGTCACATGACGATCTTGCATTATCAGTTCACGAACGGCATCAATGTTCTGTGGCTTTGATGTTTCTGAACGACCTTCACGACCTTCGTCTTTGAGCGAGCGTCGTCCACGATTGAATTCATTAAATCAGTTTTTAACAGTGCTATAGGATGGTGCTTCATCGCCATACAAAGATTTAAGTTCATCGATGCAGTCTTGTCGTGATAATCTACGTCGAAATTGTGAAAAATGATCGCACGAAAATGTTCACGAGTTAATTTCATTTTTTGCCAAATTGATTTTTTCAAGTCACTGTGAACAACAAAAATGATGGTCGTATGTCAAAACGTTCTGAGTACGCTTATGCTAGAAAATGTCAATCTTTCCAATGGAAATGTCAGATGGGGCAAGGCAACACTCAGTGTTGCCTAGGCCAGAAATATATATAGCAACCCTCGTACATATTTAAAATTTCCTAAACATTGATCGCTGGTTACAAAATTCCGAATGTAACTAGTCGGAACACTTGTAGCTCCCGAAACTATTGGAATCCTTAAAGTCCCAAACCCTATGTTATGAATCCTAAAGTATGATTTTAAAGAAATAATCTTCAAACTTTTAATTATATTGAAAGTTTATTTGTCATCGCCTGACTGCCTTCAGCAACCGGGTCAATGTCATTTCCCCATTTCGGTGCTATGCCATGGGAATCTTGGTATGTACGAGTATGAAGACGTATACCAAACAAATGAATGATTAAAGACGTTGATGATATTTGATGGCATCTTTTAGGGCGTCGTTTTCGTTTTTGCACACGATTGTGAGCGCATGTGTTTGGGTGTCTTAAAGATGCCATGACTGTCTTTTTGTCATTTGAGCCACACAGAAAAAAACAAGTAAAATTAATATCCTAAAAAAGATGAAAAATGAGCGCTTAATTTCTTTGTTTTCTTAGCGGCGATGTTGTTTTTCACTTACTCACAAAGTGGGTCATGATAAACAGCGGATAAAGACACAAAAACGCTTCACGATTTTAATGATCAGAGCGTGTATGAAATCGGGATTTAAATTACATGCAAACATATGACTTCGCCGTTGGCTACGGTTGGTAGGTAACAATTTCGTTTTGCTGTTCGCTTTTTTGTCCTTTAGTAGGAGAATAAAAATCTACCACAGAATATTTAAAATATTGCAAATTTTAAGGTTAAACAAAATTCTTTAATTATATTTATTTTACATTGGCGGAAGATCTAAATATGTGAAGCGCAAAATAGAAAGGGACCTAAGGGTAAAAACCAGTTTTGTTCTGGAGAGCCATTTTAAAGATTTAAATACTTGTATCTTTGGTGTACCATCACTTTCATAAAACGCGCTTATCTCTAGGAGGGAACACTTTTGGGGCATGGGATCGGTCTCATTCGATGCTCAAATGTTGTCCACATAAAAAAAAAGTGAAAATTGATTTTTTTTACCCTTAGGACCCTTTCGCTATGCGCTGTCACATATTCCATTAAAGATCATAAATGGGAGGTTCTCTCTGAAATCTGTGCGCTGAGTACTTTTTATTTTGTATACTCACTGATCCGTTCCCACTGTTTAAAGTTGGCTGCGAATTGACCTGATGTAAACCTCTTTCTGTGTTTGACACGGACTTGTTTTACCCTACATCACACAGTGGCGCATAGGGCAGTATATCTTTGTTGTAATGTTGGATAACCTAAAACGAAAGGAGATCGACCCCATGTTTATTAAACCGATCAAGTTAGAATCATTATTTGTTTCCCTTGAGTACTATCCGTCCGTCCGCATTTGCATCTATTGTATGTACAGGGTGGCTGATGAATATTGCTTCATTAACAACCTCAACTTTTTTTTTTCAATAGAAATTTTTCTTTTATTCATGCTATAACTCATTCAATTTTATTATATATAATTAGTTTTAAAAATAATGGAATTTAAATGCCTCCCCTGCTGGATGATGCATGTGCGGCATCTTACCAAAAACTTGTTCATTACTGCTTGGAGAGTTGAGACAGGAATAGCCGCAATTGTTTCTCGAATGGATTGCTTTTGTTCACCCAAATTTTTTGGTTTTTGCTTTGTAGACTTCCTGTTTGCAATAACCCCATCAGAAAAAGTAAGGTGCGGTAAGGTCAGGCGACCAGCGAGCCAAAGGAATGTGGAGTTTCGGAATTTGGGGCATTTTCGTCTCAATTCTGTCATAACAGGCCGGACTATGTGAGTAGTTGCACCATCTTGCTGAAAAAACACAGAGTTGAAAGAAATTCTCATTCGGCGTAATTCTGGATAGAAAAACTCTTTTAACTTGCTCAAGTAACGATCTACAGTAACCGTAACGGTGTGACCGTTTTCTTCGAAGAAGTAGGCCCCGACAATGCAGCGTGATGAAATTGCACACCACTTTGTGACACAAAGTGGATGCAATTCCGTCCATGGGGTATCTGTGGTTTGGAAGCTCCCCATATTCGACAATTTTGTTTTTTATGTTGCCTTTTAAATCGAAATGAGCCTCGTCAGACATAAAAAGACAGTTCAACATGTTTCCGTCGTCTTCCAGTATTTGAAGCATCTTCTAGCAAAACTCCAAGCGAGTCGGGAAGTCTGTTGCGTTCAGTTTGTTGACCATTTGAACTTTATATGTGATAAAGTTCAAATGGTCAGCTTCTTGTCGAAACTCTTGGAGTGTTTTGTATGGCAGCAGCTACAGCAGCGATTGTTTCCTCCATCTGAACTGAAGGTCATCTGTTGACTGTCCCATGCCCGGCAAAATTGTTTACAACTCTTATTATGAACCATCTGCTCGGAAGATTGCCGCCAAACGTGCGCCTATATTTTCTCTGAACCAAAACTACGGACTCCACTACGTGGTAGCGGTGGATATCCAAATTCTTGTTTCAGTGTCCCAGTAAAACATTTTTGTTAAATCTAAAAATCCATCTGCAAAATAAAAAAAATTATCCAGATTCATTAAAAAGTGAATTATTTTTTTTGTAGCGTCTTTCATTAGCCACCCTGTACTTAAAGTACAGGTCGAAAACTGGGTCATATTAAAGTCAAACTGGGTCATATTAAGCCACGAATAGCCCCCACACGAAGGAGAATAGTCCCCACACGAAGGGGCTTTACGATTTGACTTTCTGTTGCTGTAGAAGTCACAAAATCTCTCCTATTGCGTTCAAATTGTAAATGACTTGCTATGAGCTGCAAATAATTAACTCTCGAAAAACAGAAACATATCGTTCCATTTTTCGGAAATGACCACTGTTCCGCTGCCGCTGTAGAAGTCTCAAAATACATATTGGGTGGACCTTGCTTAACTCCAGAATAGAAGGGCAGAATCTTTAAAAACTGAAAGGATCTCATAATCAGCGATCCCGACTTTTGCTTTTTACCTGTTAATGACATGGTAGTCTTCAAGTTTTCACGGCGTAACAATCCAGATTCAAGCTGTTACAAACGAAATGACACACTAAATATACTGTATATTTAGTGTGCTTATGGTGAAGGGTGTATAAACTCATCATAGCAGATATCCGATATGAAGAAAAAACGAAGAAGATACACCACACCGTATACGATTAAAAGCGAAGAAACCAGCTTAAAAAAGAAACTCAAATGAAAACAAAACGGAAAAGTTAAAAATACTTGTGGTAGGTCGTGGAACTTGGTCAGCATGATGGACTAGACTGGCCAGTTGGCTGACTGACTGACTGACAGACTCACTTACCGACAATGGGGAAGTTTGTGCATTCAAGCGGCATTGCTTTTTCGGCTTTTGTTTTTATTTCGCGTTTTCTCTCTTCTTTTTCTTGTTTGTTTCAATTTTTTAGCTTTTGTTAAATAATTCGCATGTTTGTTATTGTTTATTTTTACACTCGTAGCTCAACTATTTCTACATTAACAATGAAGTAAATGTATGTCTTAAACAAAAGCTTGAGCAAAAATAAAAACTAAGCATGCAAATGACAATATTTTGGGTGACCCTTTCTTTGCAAAGAAAACAATAAACGAATATTAATGCGAATAATTGAATCAGCGAGTAATTAAAAAATTATTAATTTGAATATTAGGCAAATAGTTGGTTTATTAAACAATCAACTTATTGAGCGATTATAAAGAGTAATCGACAAGATTAATAGGATCATTGAATACATAAATAAAATATTTAAATAGCTTAGTTCGAGTACATAACCAATTAAATACGAATAAGTGTAAGAAATGTCGGTATACGAACGTACTTTTGTAACCTAACCCTAAATGGCTGCCTTCAAAATTAATGCCAGATTTGATTAAGAAGCATAATTTAGTTATATTTAGAAGTTAGATATTATTTTATGTGACCATCGATAATAGGAATACGCTGGGATTGTTGAATAGTTTATAAGGAATAACAAGTTTTTTTATTACAATGGGATCGGTCGTTAATTCTTTTGGCACATGGTCTGAAAGAACGTTTACCTTTAAGCATATCATCACGTCAAGTTAATTAGAACACGTAATTTTTCGAAATAAGCGTGAATTATTCAGATCTGATGCGTTCGGAGCCTAATGGTGCAAAAAGTTAATTACTTCTCGTTATATTTTAAAAAAAAAAGAATTTTCTAGAAGTAATGCGATTGTACCCAAATGGTCCGAAAATGGCCATACTCATTGTTCGTTTCAGCCTGTTAGGCAAATTAAAGTATGGCATGAGGGTACTCCAAATAAAGCAAAATTTATTTTGAGTCTTAGTGTGAATTAATACAAAATTAATCATTTAATTTGTATCTCTGCGAAATATCGATCGAAAACCATTAAAAGAATATATTTTATTGGCTTTCGTAAATTTCTAAGACGATCTAGCTATGTCCTTCCGTGCGCCCATCTCTTTGTTGAATGCATGTTAGCGGCCAGACGAACTACGTTAGGACCCTGAAATTTTGAACGATGAGAATTGTAAATAGGCAAAATTGTCTAGGTGACTAATTGTACCTTGGACACTTGTTTAAGTACTTGCTTCGTGGTGGAGGCTATATTAGATATGGTTGCAACGAATACGCCTGCCTATTCACATTCGCAACAAGCAATTTTAGAATATTTACTTAAATTCAGTATCCGCTTTAAATATTTCAAATATTTTTGTTTTACGTTTAAAAAATAGTTTAGGAAATTTTTATAAAAATTTGCGGTAGGTTTACATTTAAAAATTTTTTGTTGTGTAAACCTAGGGTAAGTCCTTTAAATATGAGGGTTTATGTTTAATAAATAGAGATCAGAATTGTATGCAATTTCTAAAATTAGTTCGATTTATGTCAAATTTTGTGCATGAAAATGGTAGCTAGTCCATTAACATATTTCCGGCTGCACATTACGTACATGCAAAAATTAAGAAAATTATGTGAATATGCAAATAAAAAATTGCATATGCAAAAAATATGCAATTGTAAAGACAATTATAAATCACAAAATTTAATTTATTTGCCTAGTTTTATTCATATAAATTAATTTCGACATCTGTTACATATTTTTCTTGTCTAAAAATTGGAGTGCAGTATATAAAAATTACAACAAAAATCATCTTTTCAGAAAAAAAATTTAAAAACAAAAAAGCTTTTTTCTGCGTTGCATCTAGTTAAAGAAACATTCTTATCTTTAAAAATTTAAAAAAAAACCAATGATTTTACTATAGTTTTCAAGCAAAAATAAATTTGCATATACAGGTTTTATGCATAAAAATATGTATTTCGAATTGGATTTCGATAAAACAAATTTGTGTAGCGTGAAAAGCTTCTTCTGACTTCCAGTAAAAATAAGCTATTGCATAAAATTCCGCTGTCTAATAACAGCTCAACTGCAATATACGTTTTGAAGTTAAAATACAGAAAGTATTCATTATTCGAAATTAAAGACTGCATGATACCCTCACCATACGCTTTAGACCAGCGGTCGGCAAAGAGCGCCCATGGGCGGCTCTCTCACACCTACATGCGCTCACATATAGAACGTAAACAAACAAATTCATTCAGTCTCGCTTGAGCGTTCGTTTGATGAGGTGGTGTTATCGCAAAATATTTGGCGTTACACTGAACGAAAGGTTTGATTTAGATTGTAGCATATAATCTGTATTGTTTCTTGACGAAAATATTACCGATACATTTCTATCAGTGCATTGAGAGAGAGAGAGCAGAAGCTCACCCATACAAGTACAAAGTAAGGCGGTATGAGTGTGCCGATCCCTGCTTTAGACTCAGTTGTTAAATTTTTTGTCCACTTCAAATATTATTGAAATCTATTAAAGATGGTACGGTACAAAGTCGTAAAAAAACATTGGTCCGTCTTGTAGATTTTTAGTTATGTTTTTGTTGTGTGCAAAGCAAAGCCACCAAACTAAATTGCAGTCACATCTGATAAAATTTTTGTTGTTTCTACAAATAGGCAGACGGCATGTCAAATCGACTAAGGAAATTCTTCCGAGTCGATTGGTACAATTTCAGTCACATGTTTTCCTGGTTTTTACAAGCTTTAACAGAAACTCTCAATAAATCTGTACCATCACGCAGAGAAAAAATATGGTTACTATATGATCACGGCAATAATATGTTCTCCACAATGAGAGTATGTTCGTCTCAACCATAGTAACGTTTATTGAATTTAATTTTGACAAAAGTATGATTGCCACAACACGATTATTGTTGAAATGTAACAACAGTTTTATTGCCAAATTTAAAAATAAAAATAAGGTTGTATCAACAATATAAACATGGTAGGTACGACAAAAGTGTTGTTTTTTGAGTTTTATGATAACAATAATATGATTACGGCAATCATACTGTATGATTGCAAGTTTTCTTCATTTGAATATGCTTTTAGAACAATGTTATTGTTACGGATCGAATGCAATAATAATGTTTTTTATATGTAAATAACTGCTTTAGTTTTTTTAACTGAAATATTTTTAATAAAAACGCTTACGTTTTTTAAACTGATTTTTTCTACTGTTTCAATTTGATTTTGAATTTAATGTATTTTTAAATAATTTTCACAATTCAATTCTATTTTTTACAACTTAACGCAATTCTAATAAATAATTTAGGGGAAAGTGAAGTCGACGATTCTAAGCGCAAATATAAAGGGACCTAATCTTTAAAATGGCTCTCCTGAACAAAACTGGTTTTTAACCTTAGGTCCCTTTCTATTTTGCGCGTCTCATATGTGTACTTAAATTTAATTACGTAATATGATTTCTTTTGAAACTTTGGCTTTAACTAAGACTCAGTTTCATAGTTTCAAAGACAATTTTGTATGATCAAAACAAGCAACCAAAGGGTATATTTAGCAAATTTCGATTTGAGCACAAATATATTTTAGAGGTACGGCTAAGGTTAGTGCTTCGACCCATTACATTTGTTTAACAAGGAAAAACAATTAATGTTGTGAAAGTTTGTCTGTGATATCGGTGGATTTTATAAAATTCCGCAGAGTTGGCATTAGGCCCGTCTCCCAGAACTAAACTCGAAGATACTTTAGGCAGGCCACATAGAATGGCATCTAAATCGCTACCAATGGCATCTAAATCGCTACCGTCATAGACATCCAGCCAGAGACATCGTTGCGAAAGAAAAACTACGCCAGTAGCTCTTGATTAAAAATTAAAAAACGGAATTAAAGTCCATATTTACCGGCATGCATTTGTATTATTAAATGTTTAATGCTTGCATTTTTTGTGTTTTGTTTTGTTTAATTTTATTTTTTTTGGTTTTGGAATTTCTCCTATTATGTCATCGTGTTGTAAAGTAAAAAATAAAAGAAAATAGCTTACAACAAACCCAAAACTAACAACGAATATTTATACAAATGCCCTCCATATACTCACTCACATAAGAGGCAGACAGTTGAAATACATGGCAGTGCAACCAAAAAAATAAAAAAATATAGCGGGTGTAAAACATTTCTGCCACAAAACCATGAAAACCACAACTAACAAAAACAGCACAAACGGCAACTGCAACATCGTGTTGGAAAATGCGAATAATTGTAAAATTGCAATATAAACATTGTGGTCGAGTTGGTTGTGGATTAAAGCTTTAATGCCGGGAACCCCCCGCATCTAACCCCTTTCATGACAAAACTTCATGTACATCGAAATTTAACCATATGTAACACTTACACATGGCTCTCTCTCTCTCCCTGTGTCTCTAATGTCAACTAGTCAGTCAGCCCGAGTGTCCTTCTTCGTTTTGGCCATACAATGTAATGTGTTCGATAATGCATTCGATGGGCATGGAGATGGCGTTGCTGCTGATGGCCACTCACTTGTTAATGGTCAATACTAAATTACGAAGTACTCGTACGCTGCCAAAGCCATCATCATCATCGGATGGGATGACCATTACCAACTACACGACGAAATGGTGTAAAATCTATGGCATCACTTTGGAAGCGATACTATACGGAACGAACGTACGCATGAAAAACTTAATCTGAGACTGCCACGCTTAAGCTGAGTTAAGTAAAACTTTGCAAGATTTTTGTTGATAATCTTAAGTCAACTTGTAAATCTTTGGGAAAACCAAATATTACACATGGGATGGGATTGATGGCCGTGCCAAGTAAATGTGGAAAATCTTATGTAAAAGTATACACACACAGAAAATGTTTTTGCGAAAGGTATACATTTTTGCAAAACAGAGATTTAATAGAAAATATTAAAACTCTTTGGATATGAAGGTGCAGAGTCTGCACTGCAGACATACGTGGGGCCAAATCGGTTGCTGGTGTAAATGACACGGAGGGGAACCATGTTCATTACAACTAGCTCCGCAAAAAAAGAATACCGTTTGTACATAACTAAAGGGTGGGTCTGTAAAAGTGTACTTTTTATATTTTGTGTCATTTTTTTGTGCAAGTGGCAACTCTGAAATTTGCCAACTCTGAACGTTTAAGTAAAACCGTTTTACAAAAATTTGAAAAATTAAGCTGAGACCGTTTGCAATCTTTAAAGAATTTTCGGTCAAGAGAGTACACCTAAGGTTCCAACTTACTATTAGTGGTCGATAAATTTGTATGAAACTGAATACGAGGGCGGTTCGAAAAATTCTTAGCCTAGCACAAAAAGCGCGGTATAAACAGAAAAAAGTTAAGTGTTTTGGAAACTTCCATCTCTGCTATGAACACGTGTTAAATTTTGTTTCGATCTGGCAACTCCTTCATATAGAGACAGGTGTTCACAAAAGACGCATCTGCGATTTTTTTTACAATGAAAAATTAGAAATGCGTGGTGTCATTAAATATTTACATAAAAAATGTTTATCGGGACAAGAAATTCATAATGATATGGTGAATGTGTTAGGTGAAAGTGCTCCTTCATATGCAACAGTAAAAAATTGGGTTGCTGAATTTAAACGTGGTCTTACAAGCATTGAAGATGAACCACGTAGTGGACGTCAAAAAACAGCAACAACAACAGAAATTGTAGCCAAAATGCATGATATGGTAATTAATGATCGACGAATAAAAGTGCGTGAAATAGCTAATATCATGGGCATCTCAAATGATCGAGTCCATTTAATTTTGCATGAAGAACTACAGATGAAAAAGCTTTGTACAAGATGGGTGCCGCACTTGTTAACAGTCGACCAAAAACGCATAAGAATGAACATTTCTCAAGCTTGTTTGGATCGTTTTATAATATAATGGATTTTAAGCATCGTTTCATAACTGTTGATGAGACATGGATCCACCACTATACTCCAGAGACAAAAGAACAATCCAAACAATGGACTGAAGCTGGAGGAAGTGCCCCAAAGAAGGCAAAAACAATTCAATCGGCTGGTAAGGTTATGGCAACGGTTTTTTGGGACGTCAAAGGTATTTTATTGATTGGCTATCTGCAAAAGGGTAAAACAATAAATTCAGAGTACTATTGCAACCTTTTAGATCAATTAAATGTACAGATTCGAGAAAAAACGTCCTGGCTTACAACACAAAAAAATAATTTTTCATCAAGACAACGCACCAGCGCACAAGAGTGGTTTAACAATGGCTAAAATCAAGTATAAAAGTACGAGTTGCTTGACCACCCACCTTATTCTCCAGATTTAGCTCCCAGTGACTTTTACCTGTTCCCAAATCTAAAAAAATTCCTTGCTGGCAAGCGTTTTACCTCAAATGAAGATGCAATTACAGTTGTAAACCACTATTTTGAAGACCTTGAGGAAAACTATTTTAATCAAGGGATATAATTGCTAGATAAGCGTTGGACTAAGTGTATTGAAGTTTCAGGAGATTATATTGAAAAATAAAAATATTTTTGAAAAACTAACTATTCTCTTTCATTGATAGGCTAAGAACTTTCTGAACCGCCCTCGTAGGTTAGGGACAGTAAAACATTTGAGCATCAACGTACCGGTCGGTCTCTTGAAAACATTGCTTCTGTAAACAAGAGTGTTGCCGCAAACCCGAAAACATCAAATTGGCGTCGTTTTCAATTAGTGCAAATTTCACGAAGCACTTCGCAGCGTATTGTGACAAAAGACGTACATAATTCAGCTCCACAGATTTTATTGCGATTTCGGGTATATGATGACCTTATTTAAAAAGATGTCAACTTTTTCAGACCAGGTTCTCAACACTCATATAAGAAGTGCAGTTGTCAGTCTCACTTTTCGAGTTTTCTTCACGCAATTGCCCACGAAAAAACACTATGTATGTACATGAGGCCGAAACATAAAAATAATTTTTTTTGACAAAAAACCCTATGTTTTTTTTTTTAAATGAAGCAGCATATGAGAAGCTATGCATTTTTTTAAATCCTCCAATGAGCGCAATTAAGTTTGCTTCCTATAAACTGGACGCCATATCCACTTTACCTTTGTCGACCAGGAAAAGATCTGAAGAAAGCAAAACAGAAAAAGTATTACACCAAACCCATTGATCCATTAAAGTCCATCGCTTCCTCATTGATTGCACCAGCAATTGTCAGAAGAAACGACGTCGTGGAAAAGCACAAAGCCCCAAGAAGAAGAAGAAAAAGACGGCGAAAAAAACTCGCCTATTGGCGCCGTTTTCCGTATCGTTTTGCTGTTGTTGTTCCTGTCTATTTTCTGTGCCGAGTTTCGTTGTCAAGGTTATCGGAAAATATGTTTTAATACAATATTGTGGTTTTTCTACTTTAGCTATTATTGTTTTTAATGGACTTGAAAGCGGGCAATTGGCACACACACACTCTCGACATGGCAGCCAACACCAACAATAGTTGCGGTGGCAGCCGCAGTAATGGCGGCAGTAACATTGTCAGTATCCGCCGCAATATATGGTGGCAAAGTGGCGGCTTCAGCCACAGTGGAAGCGGCAGTTATTTAGTAATGCTAGTATATGAGATTTCAGAATAAATGCTGCTTTTTTGCTGGTGGTTTGCTAGTTTTGATGTTGCGATAGAGGATGGTGTGATAAGTAAAGGAAAAATAACCATGTCATGCAGACATGGTTAAAACTCTAAATGACTTGATTATAATAAAATCTATGATCCCCTGAGCTAAATATCAAACTTCTCTTGTAAGTTTCTGTAGTTCTTTGGAGTCACTTTGTTTAAACTCCGCTTGTAGGTTGTACCTAATTAGTTTAACTATTTGGAAATGGAATATAAGCAGCCTTAGATTAATAAGTTAGTGTAGATATAGATGTTAACACTATTTAAAAAAAATAAGTGAAAACAAAAAGTTTGATATGTCCCGTGCTCTTAAATAAATTCGAAGGAATTTAAATTCAAATGCAGTCGTAAATTATTTTGATGTTCTTTTTACCCAGGCCAGTTTTGGTGTAAGACCCTTGTACAATGGATCGCGCAGAAAACCCCGATCAGGTTTTGCGTGAACTAACTTAAAACCAATAATAAGCCAAAACTTGTCAAAATATACAGTGTAAGCCTTATTGAACAATCATATATAATTATGATTAATCATCTTATGATTGTAAAGTCGAATTATAAGCCCTACATCATTATGTATAGGGTGGTCGATGTAGCATTTTAAATTTGAAACGGCTGTAAAAAAATACCGATAATTTTTTAAAATTGTTGGTTTTATGAAAAGGTTGAACTTTGTCATTTAGTAATTATTATATGACAAAAAATTCCCACTTTCCTTTTTTCCCATTAATTTACTGCGAACGGATTAGGTATTATAAATGAACAAGAACGCTAATTCAGCGTCCACGCACTCATAAAGCAATCATAAAAATCAAATAACCTTTTGTTTATTACTTATTTTTTTAAATTCTGAGAATCATAAAAAAGTCATCAACGTTTTTTCCAAAGAATTTTGTACATATCTCGAGCAAATTTTTGAAATTCATACCTTCACTTAATTGTACATAAAAACAAAACGCGTAAATCGATTTTCATGATCTATGTCTCATTTTTTCCATAGGTTATGTGACTTGACGTGAAAGTAATAGGACTTGACACTTTTCACCGTTTTGTATTTTTTATGAATTAAAAAAAGCAACATTAATTTTTTAGGCAAAAAATATTGTTTTTATTCATAAATTTATTTATTACTGCGAAACTGTTGCTAATGTAGCGAAACGTTGTTTGAACAGATTAAAGGAATTGTAATTTTTTTAAATTTGTTTCAGCTTACTCGGACTAGTGGTTCTCAAGTTATGACAAAACAAAAGAGCCTACTCGTACTCCGTGACAAATTCCCCTATACGATACTTACTAACTTCAAATTAATTATTAAATTATTATTTGATGTACCTCGACCAAATGAATGTTGCAGAAGTTCTTCTTTTTGGGGCTACTTTCACAAACAATTATCAGAATTGAGTCTCGATATAATGTGTTGTACTGTGTAATGCAACACAATCGTTTTCGCTTCGCCCAATGGGCTAAAGATTGTTTGGCAGGCCACCCTATATTTTGGGATAGTAAAAAGAGTTTTTTTTTTTATTTTCTGGTCTGTTTTGCTTCACGGCAAGTCGGAAACATTTTTGAAATATCCTGGGATTTCGGACTAGATATATTAAAATGAAAATTTGCTTAACTTTTAATTCGAAGAATTAAAAAATACTACCCATTAAGAAAGTAAACACACATTAATAATATATTAACATAAAGTAGAGTGTAAAAAACTTCTCAGGAAATTGTTGAATCTTCTACATTTTAGTTAAATAAGTTTTAAGCTATTCGCAATTCAGTCTTTACGAGTAATATGCTTAGCGACTTAAGAGCGTCTCCTTTCTATATTCAATTGGATCATATTGTAGGGTGCGTGAAACACACTACAAACCTAAGTAGATACTGTGAAATATGTTGTGATAACTCGAAAACCAAATGTCTCCAAAAAAATATTTGCACTTAATGTGCAGTGTTTTTTTATTTATAAATATTCCATTAACTTTGATTAATCAAGAAATCATTACATTTTAAAAAATTGTACTTAAATAATTGCATTAAGTGTCGCGTCCTTAAATATATTTTGAGTATTTCTCTGTGGAATTCTTGGGGTAGTTTAGGACTTAAACTGACAGCATTAATTTACTTTAGAGCATACATATTCATTTACAAATTTTAAAAAATTTGCTTCTTTTATAGAAACAATTTGTAAAAAATCAGTTTCCCAAATCCGCAAATCAAAAAATATCCGTATAAATTCTAAAAATCCCAAATATTGGCCACTGATGGCCAATCAAATTCCAATTCTAACGAGTTATAATATTTAAAATAAAATTTAGTGCATTCGATGTTCCTTCACTATGATTATTTAAAGGATTTTTGGATTTTAAAAAAATTTCGTGACCGCGGAAGAAAATTCTCGAGAAAGCGGAAAACGGCTGAAATGGACTCAACCTTTTCACCGGCTTGATGTTAATGAAGTGATGGCTGTAGATAGTTTTAAGGCTCTGTTCTTTCGCAGAGCAGCGGAATCTTCTACATAGCAGAATAGTGTAGGGTACCCCATAGTTGGTATGCTCGAAGTTTTTCTATTTTGCAATTAATCCCAGAGTCTGATAATATATACATCCCTTTTTATGCCTTTCAGCTAGCTGATATAAGCGATATTAGCGTGATCAATCGTAGCTCTTTCTTGTCCAGAATTCGCCTGGACGGCAATCAATTTTAAATTGAGTAACTTCATTGAGAACAGCAGGGAATGTGTTATGGGTACGAAGGGGACCTGAGAGAAGGATTACATCACCACAACACATCGAGAGAGTTAGAGCAGCGGTACTGAAATCTCTGAAACGCTCTGCTTCCGAATCACTTGTGTTCAAATTTGAACATGTTTTAAATTGTGTGTTGGGTATTGTTGCATTCTTAAGTGCAGCCCATAAAATTGTTAGCTGTATACATTAGATAATATTTGTACGCTCGCTCATGTACTTTTCCACATGGTGATAATGACCAGTGGTAGGGGCAGCCCGCACACACAAGAAATGTGCCACTTTTCGAGTACTTAGGATGAATACCAGCCTAAGGGATGTATATATGTTATTAAAAATTGTATTGTATATTTTGTATTGAATATTTGGTCTCCGCTTTGATTTGTAATCTCTGCAAGAGGTTTTACTAGATGACTTGATATTTTCCACATTTGATATAATCACGTTTTGTATAAATAAAATTTAGTATCTTATACTCAACATGGAATTACTTGCTCTTGACATTTCCAGACTTTTTTCAGCCGGCTCTTGAGGCAATGCAATTAGAGGATACATGGTTCCAACAGGATGGTGCCACTGCACATATAGCGTGGGTTACCATGACTTGTTTGTGGCAAAGGTTTCCTGGACGGCTTATTTCTTTGAGCTTTAAACTGGTCGGCACGCTTACCAGACAAAACCTCATGCGACCCCTTTGGGGTTACCTGAAGTCGAAGGAGTATAGCAACCGTCCCAAAACCTTGGAATACCTAATTTACAATATTAAGGCTGAAATTGGCATAATACCAGTCGACATGCTTTTTGGAGTTCATAAAAACTTCAGAAAACGTTTGCAGCAGTGTGTGGATAGCAAAGGCCGACATTTGCCAGAATATAAAATAAATGTTTCTTAGGTATATAATTTTGTACTTTCATTCCTAATTAAGCAAATTACTGCACTCCACCCTGTAAAGCCGTGTTTTTTCAGATGACTAAACTCATTTAGAGAGCCAGTTGTGCGCAAGTCGCTTAGGAAACGTGTTTAAGTTACCAAATTTTTTTTTCAACAAAAAAAAGCAACCATGACACCCTGCAATGTAAAAACATAACAATAATGTATACTAAAAACAAAGAAGAGGTTTCGTCGACAAATTTGTATTGGCTACATCTACACGAGATGGGATAAGAGAAACTTTAAAGCAACAGAAACTGAAAGCTAAAAGAAATTTTACACATTTTTACAAAGCAAAAGTGTAGCAATTACTTGATTTTTGGTATTTCGTTATTTGTTTTTATTAAAATTTATATTTTTATTGAATGCTTTTGACGAATTCGCTTATGACCCCTTTTGTTGTTTAATTATAATTGGTGTATACAAATTGGGCCGCGGTGTTGTGATGGAATTTTGCACGACTATCATGCAAGTTAAACCAGGTTCAACCGCGCATAAGAACATCTAACAATTTTTTAGCGGCAGATTGCCACCTCGTAAATGCCTTCGACTTTACGAGTAAGAGATTTATCTCTAAGCCAGTAAAAACTTCTCTGTCAAAATACATTAGCCTTATGGGGCCGGCGTAGTTCCCGATCAATAAAGAATTAAATCATGCACAACTCACTGATTTGAGAAAAGTTTCCCCGTGTTCCTCATTGCGATGTTGTGGGAATTAAGTAAGTAGTAAGTAAAAAATATATGTGCAGTGCGGAGCAGGTCGATGCCAATGAAAGTAAAGAGAAAAATGTACAACTTACTTATTTGAAAGAAGTTCTCCCTTGTTCCTTAATGCGACATTGTGGGACTTAAGTAAGTCCTATACAGAGAAAAACAATGTTGCTCAATTTTCTTCAATGTTGCCAGATTACTACATTGCAAACCAACTAGGTAACTAAGTTAGTAAAATCTAAAGAACCCATCGTCGTGTTGGAACATTGAACGAACGGCCAGAGATTGAAGTCATTTTAGTTAAAGTTTAAAGTTTCATCCTTTGAAAAGTGTTTAGTTAAACTAATTTTCAGAGAAAGTGGGGGCGATAAGGCAAATCGTAAATATGATGTTACTCATATCCCCTGATTTACTACCCCAACCTCGTTTGTTGGCGCTATTTATTGTTATATTGTTGTTGTTGCCTCAAACAACAACCAGACAGCCACTTGCAACTTTAAGCCACATTTTAAACTATTTGTAAGCCTAGTCCCATGTACTTGTGTGTGTGTGTTGGTACTGTGTACACTAGGCAACTGAGTTTTATTTTTTAATTTAATTGCTAGAATCAGGGGGGCAAACAGTTGAGTGTGTCGATAGCAGAGACTGCGGGAATCGCATGGGACGGACTACAGCTGTTGGTTGTCTCGCATGCGGTTTTCATACTTTTTGCTTATTTCAATCGAATTTTATTTTTTGGTATTTTTATTTTCATTGCCCAGCGCCACCGACAGACACATGCACGAACTAGCATTTTTAAGCCAAACTTGTGCAGCATGTGCAGGTTACTTCGTCACACTTTAGACCGGCATTATATAATTATTTATGTGGATTGTAAATAAATGTAGAAAATGTAAACACCATTTGAAAAAATAAAACATAATTAAAAACAAAGTGTTTGATATTTCCCGTGGTCTCAAACAACTTGAAAGGAATTTAAACGCCAATGCAGTTGAAAAATATTTTTAAGTTCCTTTTAACCACGGCAATTAAAGAGCAAGAATAGTTTTAATTTAAGCTTAGTATTAACCGGTTGCTTAGAATTTCGCTTAATTATTAATAAGGCGGCTTATGATTTTAGCCGACATTTGCATTTGAGATGAATACTAGTTCATGCACGAAGAAAAAAAGTGGGGACTGCTGACAATATTCGAAGAGCATCATACTTTTAGTCGGAATATGGTTGTGTTACTACAATTTTATGGTTATTGATCAAACAACAACCATAATATTGTTATGCCACAAACATATAATATAATGCCCTTCGAATTTTGTCACCCCAACCGTTCGTTGTGTATTTTCTATCGACACACAGAAATAAAGTGTGTCGATAGAAAATACACAACGAACTTTATCAAATATGAGACGACTTATTAGGCGTGATTCAAAATTCCGATATCTTAGAACAGTCCGCTTTAGACTATCATAAATTCTGTCCTGCGCAAGATTAGCTTTTTTCTGTTATGTTGAGTTTTTTTGTCACTCACTGTACATGCAGCCATTAACGTCAGGTGTGGTATTTCATTAACACTTTTTTAATTCTTTTTACGACCGACAATTTAAAGAACTTCTATATAAAGGCATTAATTGAATGTTGTAAGTGTCGCTTGTATGCACATTTTTTAATGGCAGCAGAGATCATTTATGGGGACGCTGTAGCCACAACAAATAATTAAAACAATTTATATAGCATCAGCCGCAAATTGCAGGTATTCACGGTTTGTCATTTGGTTTGCACCACGAGCTTAAAAGAAAATGAGCAAATGTCCTTCTGCAGATAGTATGAGTAATAGTTTTGTATTAAAAATTAGTAAGATAAAATAATAAAAAAAAAAATTATACTGGACTTGTTTCTCTTATGATCCCGTGAAGGAACAAACGGAGAACTTCTCTGAAATCTGTGAGTTATGCATGTTAAAGTTCCTTCACGAATTGACCGGAATGTATTGTTTAAAGCTGAATCCGAATGGATAATGGTGTTTATATAAAAGCTTTAATATGACCCATAGAATTGTTTCTTACTCGCAAAAGAGTTCCCATTAACCAAGTGTAAAGAATGTCACGCCAAGTGTAACATCAGCTGTGGGGCGTGTAGCGCATTCCTAGCAAACCCAATGGTGTTACAATGTAATTTAGGATGTCATAAGCCATTGGGCTGTTCCGCGCTAATAATATCCTAAATATCCTTACCAAACATTCGTTAGAAGCTCTTACCTTAGTATATGATCTATAATCCCAAAATTACATCTGTGTAATTATTTGATTCCATTACTTAAGACAAAAGTCAAAGCACATTCATTGTGAATATATTGTTTTTGTCCATTTACTATCAAGACATGAACCGATCCGAAACTAACGCCACCTACATTATTCCAATGCAGTGTAATTTGCCGTTCTAATGTCGATAAAACCCTTAATAAGCAGATACATTTAAATGGAGCTCATATCTCAACATGGACCGTTTCGGTGCACTAAAGTCGACCAATTTTTTAAACTGATAAAATTGTTCGCCCTTTTATTGTTCGCTCTTTAATCGGGAGGTAAATTTGAAAGGAGGTTATATCAAGACCTGGACCCATCCGCTTGCTGTTGAAGTTCTAAAAAAGTTGATTGTGAGATACTCGTATCACGATTTTTTTTTTATTTATAATGCCAAAATGTATGTAACATGACAAATTGCGATATAGGCATGGCTTGGCAGCGCGCCTCTGAGAGGTCCAATGACGATTACACTGGTGAAAAGATCAGTATGAATTTGTGCCTTGGTACAAGTCATGTTAACTTTAAGAGCTCCGGTAATTTCTGGTTAACGGTCTTCGATTAAAAGCCACTCTTAAAGAAAAATGATAACGTTGTGGACACATCCGATTCTTCCAATTTTACCTAATAGAACCGGATAGCAGCATCGATAACGCCTGCCGGTGATAATATTGTATCTACTTTGTTCAAGAAGAGCGAATCTATGTGGCTTTCGCAAAAAGCATTGCTTATTGGTAGACGAAGTGCCGTTTGGTAATAATGGGATTTTTTTGGTATTTAGGAATTTTCTTCCGCGATCCCGGACATTTTTAAAAATGTATAAACCCGATTTACTTTGAAACATAATATTAAGTGCATTTAAGATAGTGTTACTCGTTAGAATTGGAATTTACTTAGCTATCGATTAGTAACGTTTGGGGTTTTAGGAATCAACACAAAAAGATTTTTTCGTTTGTAGAAAACTAATATTATTGTAAAAAATGTGTTTTCATGGAAGAGATAAAGAATTTGTCTTAAAACTATGCTGTCAAACTTATCCTCAAACTAACCCAAATATATTTTAATATATTTAAGGTTGCGACACTTGGTACAATTAAGTAACATTTTTTAAATTTATTGCTTTTTAATAAACATAAGTTAATAGAGTTTCTGCAAATAAAATATAAAAAGCACTGAGCATCGAAGTATTCATTTGCTGTGATTTACAGAAATTAACTTTTTTGAGTTTATCATCGCGGCTACAACTCTATTTTCAAAGCACGTTTTATTTTGGAGAAATTTTTCTTTCGAGTTTTTTTTTAACATATTTTACAGTTTTCACGTTTGTCTGAAATACTACAGGATCACAACTGAATGACGTTTCTGTTTGATTCTTCTAAAAAATTCTTCGATTCTTCAAAATTTCTAAAAATTTCGCAAAGTCATAAAGGAAAAAAAATCAAAAAAATGACCAGAAATAAAAGCAGTACATATTTTTACGACAATCTTTAAGGCTTAAAACAACCATTTATCTTTGGAATCTACGGATTAACATTTCTAAGCCAGTATCAGTTTTTACTCGCTAACGTCGGTAAATTATCTAAGAACTTAAGGTAAAACACGATAAAATATATAAGGTTCAAAAATTTCTGGAAAAGTTTATGGTGCTAAACTAAGTGTTTTATGTTCCATAAACGTAAGTTGAATAATCGTAGAATACATATGTGACGCGAAAAATAGAAAGGGTAAAAAACAGTTTTGTTCAGGAGAGCCATTTTAAAGATTTAAATACGTGTATCTTTGGTGTACCATCACTTTCATAAAACGCACATATCTCTAGAAATGAAAATTGATTTTTTTACCCTAGGTCCCTTTCTCTATGCGCTGCCACATATACATTTAATATTTTCCGGCCAGTAGATTTTAAAAAACTCTAATATTAACCAAAATCCAGCCATTTTGTTAATTGGCCTAAAGATTAATCTACTAATGCGACAAGTCCGTGCATACAGAGAAATAAAACATTAAAACGGTTGGAAGTACATATATTCATATGTAAGTAGAACCACAAGATGATAAATATGATCAATGTATTGTGCATACAACCAATAGATTGTTTAAACCAATGAAATGCGGAAAATAAATTATTTGCTCCAATAGTTTCGCAGAAAACTGATTTCTCTAACCAGTTATTAGTGATTTTTACAAGGAATTTATAAAAACAGAAAATAAATTATTTTTCATTTCATTAAAAAAGCGAAGGATTCGAATGTGGGCGTTTAAAAATATGTCATATAAAGTAAAGGGTGGTCCAACTAAATGCACGATGTTAATTGTAAAAAAACATAATGTTTTCCGAAAATTATCTTAATATTTTTTTATTATTATACGAGGGCGGTTCGAAAAGTTCTTAGCCTATCAATGAAAGAGAATAGTTAGTTTTTCAAAAATATTTTTATTTTTCAATATAATCTCCTGAAACTTCAATACACTTAGTCCAACGCTTATCTAGCAAGTCTATCCCTTGATTAAAATAGTTTTCCTCAAGGTCTTCAAAATAGTGGTTTACAACTGTAATTGCATCTTCATTTGAGGTACAACGCTTGCCAGCAAGGAATTTTTTTAGATTTGGGAACAGGTAAAAGTCTCTGGGAGCTAAATCAGGAGAATAAGGTGGGTGGTCAAGCAACTCGTACTTTAATTCGTTGATTTTAGTCATTGCTAAAACTGTCTTGTGCGCTGGTGCGTTGTCTTGATGAAACATTATTTTTTTTGTGTTGTAAGCCAGGACGTTTTTCTCGAATTTGTACTTTTAATTGATCTAAAAGGTTGCAATAGTACTTTGAATTTATTGTGTTACACTTTTGCAGATAGTAAATCAATTAAATACCTTTGAAATCCCAAAAAACCGTTGCCATAACCTTACCAGCCTATTGGATTGTTTTTGCCTTCTTTGGGGCACTTCCTCCAGCTTTAGTCCATTGTTTGGATTGTTATTTTGTCTCTGGAGTATAGTGGTGTATCCATGTCTCATCAACAGTCATGAAACGACGCTTAAAATCCATTTTATTTCGCTGAAAACGATCCAAACAAGCTTGAGAAATGTTCATTCTTATGCGTTTTTGGTCGATTGTTAACAAGTGCGGCACCCATCTTGCAGAAAGCTTTTTCATCTGTAGTTCTTCATGCAAAATTAAATGGACTCGATCATTTGAGATGCCCATGATATTAGCTATTTCACGCACTTTTACTCGTCGATCATTTAATACCATATGATGCACTTTGGCTACAATTTCTGTTGTTGTTGCTGTTTTTGGACGTCCACTACGTGGTTCATCTTCAATGCTTGTACGACCACGTTTAAATTTAGCAACCCAATTTTTTACTGTTGCATATGAAGGAGCACTTTCACCTAACACATTCACCATATCATTATGAATTTCTTGTCCCGATAAACCTTTTTTATGTAAATATTAAATGACACCACGCATTTCTAATTTTTCCATTGTAAAAAAATCGCGGATGCGTCTTTTGTGAATACCTGTTTCTATATGAAGGAGTTGCCAGATCGAAACAAAATTTAACATGTGTTCATAGCAGAGATGGAAGTTTCCAAAACACTTAACTTTTTTCTGTTTATACCGCGCTTTTTGTGCTAGGCTAAGAAGTTTCCGAACCACCCTCGTAGAAGTCACCAAAGGCGTGTCGAGCATTTGGCAATAATTTAGTTTCACACATAATTATAATTTACCCACCCTTTTATCTTAATAAAAAGTATTAAGACAATTCTCTGAAAAGTTCTTTTATACAATTAACAACAATGTCTTGATCCGAAATATAAAAACTTTTTTTTTTCTTCAAAAAATAAACATCCAATTTTCTCTGTCAACATTTTTTGTTATTTTCTCCACCTTCAATATAATAGTAAACAGGTTTCTTTGCCTTTTTTTAAAGATATAACATTTTTGAGTTAATACACTTTTTTGAAAAAGGACCCTCAACATCCCATTAAGGGACAAGAGGGAAACTTCTCTCAAATCAGTGAACTGTGCACCATTAAATATCTACACTCACTAGCCAGGACCTACTGTTTAACGCCATCTCCGAAGCATTTTATAGAGAAAATTTTGCATGGCTTCAAGATTGAGATTTTTAAATGTGATAACTCGGGGTTGAACGGTGTTTTACTGGCATGAAAGTCGCGTACACTGCTATCACACAACAGCGGGCTGGATATTTAGATTCCTAAAATAATATTATTACGATACCTTTCAACTACTGAAAGCTGCAGTGCATCAATCAACATTCGGTTGTGCAGATGAAAAGTTGAAAGTTCATGCAACTACGATTATTCGGTAATTACGAGTATATTTTTTTTAAACCAGGATCCACTTCGGCAATTACACAACCTTGTCACTAGGTTTTGACTAGGTTATTAGGATTTTGGTCAGATGATTCTACAAGTTTCTGCGAAAGGGCTTTTTATGTGAGCGGCGCAAAATGTTGTTTAGTTGCCAACCTATGAAGTGGCGGCTAAATAGGGAATTAAAAAAATATACTCGTACCTAAGCCATGTTAACCTTCTCCATAAAAATGATTAGGGAGTCGGGTGTAAACTGTGTTTCCAGGTCTGCAAATAGCAGATTTTATCGTGCATATGCAGTGATTAATGGGAAGTTTCCTATTTGTTTCTTTATGGAGGGGTTTGGAAAGTAGGAAGGTTGAATTGAAAATGGTTGCAAAACATTTGCCATAGTTTGCATGCAATTTTATATTAACCTGTGACATTTCCTTATATAAATGAATGGGAGCCTATCTGTGTGACGTTACAGCACATCTAGTGATTATTAAGAATCCAATAACCCTTTATCCGAACCTGTCCAGCCCTTTCAGTCCAGCCCTTCTACACAATATTTTCGCTCAAGTGCAGCTAGACTACCTGTGATTTGCATGGCAGACATACAAACATATTTTGAATCTTAATTAGGCAGAAATACTTCTTATATGTAATTGTTAAAATACAGAAGAACTCTCATACATACATGCGCAAACATATAAATGAATATGATATATTTTGATTAAATCTATGTGTACCTTTGTATGTAAATATATAGACACCGATGTGCTTTCTCATGATTATTATCAATCCAAACAATTGTTCAATTAAAATTGATTGTTTTCTCCATGACAATGCCTAAGGCTTATTAGCATCATTATCATTGTCATTAGTCATAAGTTACAGACATGACTCTTGTGTTTGCCCTTTTTCGATTCCAAAAAGAAATTATCAATTTATTGGAAATTGAGTGTGCGCCCCTCATCGTCATCATCATTAAATCACATTCTTGCACAAATGCCAATTTAATTACAAATTCCATTAAAAGCTCGATAACAATTCAGTAGATTTTCTCTGTTTTAAGATCGGATTTAAGAATGTGGGAATTTTCTAGGCAAGCATTTGCATGAATTGATCGATGGGGTTATTTTAAGGTCATAAGTTAAGTTATGTGTGGAAAACTCTAGAGGCAAATAGAAAACAGTTGCGCCATAAACAGTTTGCTGTGATACTGATTTTAAGGCATATAGTGCATGTCACGAGAAAGTCTTATCAGCGGCCGGAAAGGCTTTCACCGGCTTACACATTTAAAGACATACATGCACAGAAAAAATATGGTTACTATATGGTCACGGCAATAATACAATGTTCTCCGCGACTAAAGTATCTTCCTCGCAGTCATAGAATTGTTAATTGATAGCCGCAATATTAATATTGTTGAAATGTAACAATAGAATTATTGCCAAATTTAAAAATCATTGGTGTGACAAAATTATTGTTTTTTGTGTTTTATGTTTAAAATAATATGATAACGGCAATCATACTATATGATTGTAATTGTTTTTCATTTGAATATGCTTTTAAGAACAATGTGATCTAATTCAATAATAGTACCTTTTATATCGAATTTTAAATATTTCAAAAAAACTGCTTTGGCTTTGTTTAACTGAAATATTTTTTATAAAAACACTTACATTCTTTTAAACTGATTTTTTCTACTGTTAAATAAATCACTCCTCTTATTTTGAATTTAATATATTTGTAAATAATTTTCATAATTCAAATCTATTGTTGACAACTTAACCCAATTCAATAAATAATTTTGGGAATCATAGTTATGTGTGATCATACTGTGGTTGTAGGGATCTTAACAAGGTTGCGTGTGATTATGGTTGTGAGGATCATACTTTGGTTGTTTTACTTGATAAAAAATTCCATTGTTGAATAACAACCGGACCAAAAAAAATAATTTTGAATGGGATCATACTATGGTTGTAGGACCCATAACCTGGTTCCGCGTGTTCATAATATGATTGTAGGGATTATACTATGGTTGGATAAGAAACATCCTATAGTTTTGGGAGCATAGTATGGTTGTGCGGATCATAATATAGTTGAGTGTGAGACTCACTAATGTTGTGTGAAACATATTATGGTTTGGTGAATTATTATATGGTTGCGGCGGTCAAAGTATGGTTGAGTGTGAATTATAATATGGTTGTGTGGATGGTTGTATGAGGATCATAATATTATAGCACCACAACCATATATTATATTAACTGAATTATTTTTTCGCACATGCGAATTCTCCAAAATTGTTTTTTGCGAAAGCGATTATTAATATGAAGCGAATAATTCCCATATGTGACGCGCAAAATAGAAAGGGACCTATGGTTAAAACCAGTTTTGTTCAGGAGAGCCATTTTAAAGATTATGTCTCTTTATATTTGCGCTTAGAATCGTCGACTTCACTTTCATAAAACGCGCATATCTCTGGAAGGGAACACTTTTGGGGCATGGGTTCGGTGTCATTCGATGTCCAGATGTTTTCCACATCAAAAATGCGCTGTCACATATGCTTATGCATTATTCGTTACAATTATAATACAGATTTGCATCTTCTGGTTATTGCGTAAGCAACAGATGATATCTCTGTTGTGCCAAAATGAAAAAAATATCCGGTCTACTAATGATTTTTATAATTTTTGAAGCCCGAACACAACAATGTCGTTGTTGTATGACGTACAGACCTTTGTTATGTTCTCTATATGGGCGAGCACATTTGGTTCGCGAATGCTCGAGACGTCTGGTGACAAAGCGCCAACTAACTAAAATTCTGATTTATTTTCTTGATGTTTTTCAATTATCGTTGTCATCTATTTTTAGTAAATTTAAGTGTTCCAATGTGATTTTTACTAGTTTTTTCCAAGCGTATTTTCGCAAGAAGTTGAAATTTTCTGGCAAATATTGTGAAAAACAGAATTTTCAAGCCAATTCAGATCAAAATAAATACAACAAATATGACAACAATGAATGAAAAAATGAAAAGTTGCTACGAATTTAAATAACAATACTTTGTATTTTTTTCTGAGAGTAAATTCTGAAACATGAGGGAGTCCATTCTGAAACTAAAGGGGTCTAAAAAACGGCTCACTGTTTCTAGCTCCTTACTAGAGTACGGACGGTGGAGGGCATATAAGGTCGGCCTGTTTGATGCTATCAATATTTTTACTTTTTTATTTTTAAATGAACTAATATTTTTTTTAATTCGCTCTTAAAGTTTCCTACATTTCCCCCATAAAGTTTAATTCTAGTATTATCAATTGGACTCAATCTTTCCTCTTTGCCAATTTCTCATTAAACTCAATTTCCTTTATCGCTAACAAATATTCTAGCATAATTATGTTAACAAAGAGAAGAAAAATAGAAAAACGCTCATTAAACTTTCAAATGACTTTGTGCAGAATAGTTTCTATTCTAGGCGGTGGGACGGTTTGGTGGGCAAAGCCGATACAGACGGCAAAAACAAATGCAATTTGCATTTCCCTCAAAACAAACTGCAAAAAGGATTTGAAAAAATACACTTCAAATGAAATTCTAATTAAAACAAAGTAATCACAAAATAAATGAAAGTTAAATATAAAGTGTGCAGAGGAATGAAGGAACACGAACTGAACAAAAATAAATGGAAACGAAGATCTTAACGTAATAACAAATGATGGCTTCAAATCAAGGTGGAAATTTGCTTTGGAGTCCAGTCAAACTTTTGATTTAAAAACAATTTTAGTTGAAAGTAAAACTATGTATAAATAAATTTCTGTAAATAAGGTTTTAATACCAATAACAAATACGTACGTTCTGGACTAACAAAAAGAAAACAGATTAGAGTGCTCAAAAAAACCTGGGTTTTCAGGAAACGGGCAAAACTGTGTTTCAATCTTTAAAAAAATTGACAACAACAGACCTGATCTTTTAAGCTTGTGGAGTAATTCATCCTTTCACAGAAATAACAAATGATCACAACATAAGAAAAAACCCACATTATGTGTAAAATCTATATTAAAATTTGAGCCGATTTCCAAAAAACCAATTCGGTCCGGTCCAAAAAACTTACTTTTGTCAAATTTCACAAAACCGAAAAACCTTTATAACCGACATGTCGGTTTAAATTATTTTTGAAAAACGGACTGCCAGATTTGGACATGAAAACCGGAATGTTGGTTTTTCGGTTGTGGACTTTTGGAGACATATGTGACAGCGCATAGAGAAAGGAACCTAAGGGGAAAAAATCAATTTTCACTTTAATGTTTTTTTGATGTGGACAACATCTGAGCATCGAATGAGACCGATCCCATGCCCCAAAAGTGTTCCCTCCCAGAGATATGCGCGTTTCATGAAAGTGATGGTACACCAAAGATACACGTATTTAAATCTTTAAAATGGCTCTCCTGAACAAAACTGGTTTTTACCCTTAGGTCCCTTTCTATTTTGCGCGTCACATATAGGTATCTAAAAATAGTGAAATTTTCTCATAAATTCATTTATACGAGTATATAGCTCTTTATTTATATAGTTTACATATTTACATACTTATATTTATATTGTTTACAAATTTATATTTTTATATTTATAAGGGTGATCCAAGTAGAAATATTTTTTTCAATATCCTTATTTTAACAGATCACGTGTGAGTCGTGTCATGCTGTTATGCTATTTTTGTTTAGTTTTGTTTGGCATTTGATCATGGAAAGACTTACGGCTGATCAACGTTTACAAATCGTTAAACTTTGTTACGAAAATTCACGTTCTGTGAGGAATGTGTTTCGTGCACTTCGTTCAACTTATGGTCAACATAATCGGCCTACTGAGCGTACTATTCGAAACACTATCACCCATCTTGAGACCCAGTATTCATTATTGGATAATATTCGAACGAATAGACCACGTCCAGAACACGCAGTGAAGAAAATGTAGCGGCCGTAGCTGAGAGTGTACACCAAAACCGTGGAGAGTCGATTCGGCGCCGTTGCAGCAACTCGGACTGACGTATGGAACGACTTGGTGCATTTACGTCGAGATCTTAAGTTGAAAGCGTACAAAATACACCTTGTGCAAGAACTGAAGCCGCCCTACATTTCCATGCAACATCGCTTCGCTCTATGGGCTCATGAATAGTTCCAAGAAGTTTCGACGTGCCAAATTTTGTTCAGCGATGAGGCTCAATGGGTATGTAAACAAGCAAAATTTCGGCATTTGGGAAGAAGAGCAAGAGCTACCACTTCTTCAATAAAAAACAACGGTTTGGTGTGGTTTGTGGGCCGGTGGAATCATCGGTCCATATTTCTTCAAATATGATGCCGGTGAGAACGTAAGCGTCATTGGCGACAGTTATCGTGCCATGATAACCGATTATTTTTTGCCTGAAATTGTAGCTCGTGATCTCGGCGACATTTGGTTACAAGACGGCGCCACTTCCCACACATCGCATCAATCAATGGATTTATCGAGAGAACACTTCGGTGAGCAGATAATTTCACGTTTTGGGCCGGTCGATTGGCCACCAAGATCGTGTGATATCACACCGTTAGACTTTATCCTGTGGGAATATGTAAAGTCTAAAGTTTATGCGGACAAACCCGCTTCGAGCAAAACATCACGCGTGTCATTCACCAGTTACCAGTCGAAATGCTCGAACGAGTCATCGAAAATTGGACTCAACGGATGGACCATCTGAGACGTAGCCACAGCCAACATTTGATAGACATAATCTTCAAAAAATAAATGCCAAAGAATGTTTTTTCATATGATAATAAAAAAACATTTCCTATTCAATTTGAATTTTCTGTGTTTTTTCTTTAAAAAAGTAGGGAACCTCGAAATGGATCACGCATTATTTATAATTTGACCAGGGGTCTAAAATTCGACCACCTTAAACTACGGGAAAACCTTGTAAAGACAACAAATTATTAAACGTCTTTCTGGACTGTTTTTGTTGTAAAAAATTGAATCTCATAAAGGGTGTTTTTTATTGAGGTATAGAACTTCGAATTGAAATAAAACACAAGAAAATCGTTTTAATGTCCATCAATTTGGCTTTATTGGAAGGATAATTTTATGCCATTAATGTTTAAATATGATTTCGGGCATGTGGCCGCCGCGGCTGGCTCGAATAAAGCCAATTCTACAGGTCCAATTTTCAACCACTTTTTCGAGCATATGGGGCCGTATGTTGGCAATAACGCCACGAATGTTGGCTTCCAAGTCCCCTCACGTTTCTGGTTTGTTGGCGTAGACGAGCGACTTCACATATCCCCAAAGAAAATAATCCAATGGTGTCAAATCACACGATCTTGGTGGACAATTGACAGGTCCATTCCGCGAAATTATGCGCTCATCGAATGTTTCCTTCAATAATTCGATTGTGACGTGCGCTGTGTGGCATGTAACGCCGTCTTGTTGGAACCACAACTCATCCACATTCATGCCATCCAATTCGGGAACAAAATAGTCGGTTATCATGGCTCTATACCGGTCTCCATTAACGGTAACTGACTCTCCAGCATTATTTCGGAAGAAGTATGGCCCAATGACTCCACCAGCCCATAGAGCACACCAAACAGTCAGTTTTTGTGGATGTAATGGCGTCTCAAGGGTCTCATGTGGATTCTCTTCACTCCAAATGCGGCAATTTTGCTTGTTAACGTAGCCATTCAACCAAAAATGAGCCTCATCACTGAACAAAATTTTGTGATGAAAATCAGCATCGAGATGAATCTCATTTTCGGACCATTTTGCAAGCGTTGATCTTTTGTCAACCTGTTCATGATGAAATGGCAAACCAAACTAAATATTAATCACTTGACAGCTGACAAAATGGCCGCCAGTTAAAAAAGTGATGCCAACTTAAAGTTCTATACCGCAATAAAAAACACCCTTTACATGCTTATTTATTAAATAATCCGATAATAACGATATTAGTAATACAGTCTTGAACAATCCAATGATTACAGAACATCGATTCTGGAGGGGTGCCATAGAAATCTCTAACGTAAAAAATCCTATGTGGTCAATTAATTTCGGTTAGTTTTCTAAGAACACTATAAAGGTGTGGCAAGGAGCCCCATCCTACTAAAACCAAAGATTGCCCATGTCTTTAATCGCAGTCCAAAGAAAAAATTTAACATGCCTCTGTAGCGCTCACCGTTAGCTTAAAATTGAATTTCTAGCTCCAATGTAAAAAATAGGTTCAATAATGCTGACTTTTCAAAATCCTTCATGAGCACGCATCGGCTCCTTGACTATCCCGTTCGAATTTTCCGATCACCAGATGCGACAGTTTCGTATGAGCATCTCAAAGGCTGAATGTAGAGTACGCGCTACAAGCGATGCTATAATATTGAAACTAGCTTCAAAGCACTGCATTCGTTCTCTTATGTAGTCGCTCGAAACATGTCAGAAAGGGAGCGAAGAAAAAGTGCTTTGAAGCGACAAACCAGGTCGTGCAATGGTTTGTAACATGAAACGGCTTATTATTTTTGTAAATGCAAAACTAAGGATAGTACCTTGGTTCTTAGTAAATATTGTGGAATTCCCCTTTACATAAACTTTTTTTCTATTTAAAAAGCAAGAACATAACTCAAAAGCAAAAGTGAAAACGAAACATTTCACAGCCTTCTTTCTTGTACCCAACATCTACTCGCTCTGCGCTCATACTTACGTCCTGTAGCTTTGCCATAGCAAGAATTATAAAGTTGCACGCCTCGCACACTCTAGCATCAGGCTTAGGCACAGGAGAAATATAACGAAGCGGGTGCCTTTAATTGCTGACTCAATTGGACCTTGTAAGCGAATAATGCGAGGTCTTTGTGCAACATTGTAAAGTGGTAGAGATCTATGACAGGGCGATACTCCAGTACCGAATCGTCGACTCTCGGCCACGACCGCCACATTTTCACCAGTGCGCAACGAAAGACGGCCGGGACCATAACTGATCTCCACAAAAGTGCCAGGCTTATGAAGTTTTTGTACAAACTTGCGCTCAGCAGTCGAAGTAGGCCCCATTTCAGTCAAAAATTCTGTTTAATAACATAAAATGTTAAGCGGCCACGACAGCCACAATTTCGTCAGTGCTCAACGAACGACATGTTTTCCACTGAGGTCTACAGAAGTTTTTCTACAAACTTGCTCTCAGCGGACGCCTCTTGCTCTCAGTAGACCCCATTCCGGTCAAAAATTCTTTATATAAACCCCTACTTGGGCTGAGCAGCATTGTCTTTGAAAATAAAATTGCGTTATTTTCACAGGCTGTTCAGTCGATGGATTTCGTGACTTTCTGTAATATTTCAAGAGGTAAAGAGCTGTCTGAAACAGGGTGTTCATATAGTGGGCTCAAATGGTATTTTGAGATATTCCACATGATCTCACTAGTCTTATTAGTTGCAGGCAATATGTCACTTGACGTGGTTTTGTGTTCCTCGATTATTCTAAAAACAACGTACAGATGACTTTCGTGTAGGTATAATTAGAGATTTATGATTAGACTTTTAATTCATTAAGCCGCGTCAGTCGAGCTAACAAAAAGTGCAATAAAGTGAATTTGATCAGCAAATCAAAGCAATTATTTACAAATTATCTTTATGGCATTGGGTAACATTTTGATGGGAAACTTTAATATAATTCTATGAAAAATCTAATAATTTTTATAATAAAACCTACTCAAATTCTAAAAATGTGTAACGTGCTTATGTCTATGTTTGCTGGGTTATGTAGGAGAGTTTAGGACAATCCTAAAAACTTTTGTGAATTATAACCACGCAATTTACAAATTATCACGTACATGCCCGAAAAACTTTTTCTCACTTTTTTCCGTTTTCTTCTTTTCTCCCCGATTTTTTTTGTCGTTTTACTTTTTAGCCAAAATTAATACGCAAATACGGCTATTCGTCGGAAACGCATACCGTGGTAACGAAGGATGGTTACATACTGGAAATGCATCGCATACCAAAGAAAGGCGCCCAGCCTGTGCTGCTAATGCACGGCATATTGGACACGTCAGCGACGTGGGTGCTCATGGGCCCCAAGTCAGGGTTGGGTAAGAGGCCAAAGCCACAGAAAAAAGCCACAAAAAACTCCATTTAGAATTTACAGTAACAAATCATGCCTTTGCTTTCCTTTTTTGTTAGGTTACATGCTATCCGATTTGGGCTATGATGTCTGGATGGGCAATGCCCGTGGCAATCGTTACTCCAAGAATCACACCAGCCTAAATAGTGACTACATGGAATTCTGGGATTTTACTTTCCATGAAATGGGTAAATATGATTTGCCGGCCAATATTGATTACATTCTAGCGAAGACGGGCTATGATCAGCTGCACTACATCGGACATTCTCAGGTAATTGGTGTGCATTTGCCCTAGTGGTAGTTCCTGTTATAAGACCGAGTTCTTTCAGGGTACCGCTGTTTTTTGGGTCCTGTGTTCGGAGCAGCCCCAGTATAGCCAGAAAATACTGTCCATGCATGCCTTGGCCCCCATTGCCTATATAGCGGACATGAAAAGTCCCCTGTTTCGTACGCTGGTGTTGTTTTTGGATTTCCTAACCGTAAGTAGAGCCTTCGAAATGCCTTCCACCTTCCGTGTTGCTTTAATTTTCTCCCCTTTTTTAGGCTGCCACACGCATGTTGCGCATCACTGAGTTTATGCCAAATACCAAATTTCTAGTGGACCACAGTCAGGTGGTGTGTCATGATAATGCCATGACCCAGGATGTGTGCTCCAATATTTTGTTCCTCGTAGCCGGCTACAATTCCGAGCAGCTTAACAAGGTGGGTTCAAATACAGTTTCAAATTAACTTAAAACTTTGGCGCACATTTAAATTATACCCCCAGCATGCCATTGAAACGTTTTACTGCCCGCTGTAACTAATGCCGCTCTTGGCAAATATGCTTGTACATAAATTCATATGTCAATTATGTAATAAATAATACATACATGAGTACATAAAAGTCCGAAAAACAACGCCATTTAATTTATGCGTTGTCAAAAAACATTAAAAATTATTAATGAAGCAACAGCACAGCTCAGCCCAGTGACACATTAAAGGTCAGTGGCAGTGACTGTATCAGTTGTGCGGCATCTGTGGTCTCCATAAGTCACCCAAAACAGAAATTGCCTGCCAGCCGGTGGAGCGAGTAGCCCCGCCACACGGTGGCAATTACAACAGCGGAAGGGTCGCAAAATATTTTGACATCAATTACCGTAAGGTTCGCGCAGAGAGAGAGAGAGAGAGAGAGCGAGCATGTGAGTGTGTGTAAACACCAGTGTTTGACCACATTTGTCTGCCTTCGTGTAATTTCCAGCATAATTGTCGGTGTTGGACCCACATGTGTGGCTCAGTGTTCTCCTTCTTCCGACAAAAGCGGAAATTTCGCTGACATAGGAAGTGGCAGCACCACCTCCATGGCCCCCTACTCCACCAAAGACTCTTGAGTATTGCTGGTGTCGTGTGCATAAGCTTTGGCAGTTAATTATTTTCCAACAATGGAGACAATCTCTACACTTTACTCCCGTTGGCATTTAAGTGATAATATATTTCATGGACAACGTTGCCTACATTTTGCGGTTAGATGGGAATATCCATTTAGTTTTGCCATCAAAGCATCAGGAATAGTTGCAAGCGAAGCAATCATCTCAATTTCAGAGTAGATGTAATAAATTAGTACATTGTACTTGGAATGTGACCAAATTAAAGGCCGCTTGGGTTAAATTGAATTCTGGCAATAGCGGATTTTTGCTATAAACTATTGTGTTCTAAAAAAATGTTATTGTGTTCCGATGCAAAGCAAAACATTGCTCAAATATGTTTATAAAAAAATTGCTGAACAATTTCTATCAAGAACTGCAAATTTTTCTATAAAAATTTGCTCAGCAAATTTCTATAGAAAAATTTGCTCAGCAAATTTCTATAGAAAAAATTGCTAAGCAAATTTTTCTATAAAAAATTGCTAAGCAAATTTTTCTACAAAAAATTGCTAAGCAAATTTTTCTATAAAAAATTGCTAAGCAAATTTTTCTATAAAAAATTGCTAAGCAAATTTTTCTATAAAAAAATGCTAAGCAAATTTTTCTATAAAAAAATGCTAAGCAAATTTTTCTATAAAAAATTGCTAAGCTAATTTTTCTAAAAAAAATTGCTAAGCAAATTTTTCAATAAAAAATTGCTAAGCAAATTTTTCAATAAAAAATTGCTAAGCAAATTTTTCTATAAAAAATTGCTAAGCAAATTTTTCTATAGCTAAGAAAATTTTTCTATAAAAAATTGCTAAGCAAATTTTTCTATAAAAAATTGCTAAGCAAATTTTTCTATAAAAAATTGCTAAGCAAATTTTTCTATAGCTAAGCAAATTTTTCTATAAAAAAATTGCTAAGCAAATTTTTCTATAAAAAATTGCTTAGCAAATTTTTCTATAAAAAATTGCTTAGCAAATTTTTTTATAAAAAATTGCTAAGCAAATTTTTCTAAAAAAATTGCTAAGCAAATTTTTCTAAAAAAAATTGCTGAGCAAATTTTTCTATAAAAAGTTGCTGATCAAATTGTTCTATACAAAATTGCTGAGCGAATTGTTCTATAAAAAATTGCTGAGCAAATTGTTCTATAAAAAATGATGGGCAAATTTTTCTATAAAAAATTGTAGAGCAAATTTTTTTATATAAAATACGAATCGATCAGTGCTTGAATCAGTGTTTAGGAACAATGTTTTTGCAAGATACAAAGTTTTTACCCTATTTTAAAAGCTGCAGCTCTTGAAGCCACATATATTTTTATTTATTTTCTTCGTTCCAATGTGGAATATAGTGCCATAGTTTTACACATATTAGATCAGATTCTGGAAGAACTTCATAAAATGCTTTATGATCCACCAGTAGCAAAAACTGTGCAAATTAAACGTTATCGTCCCTTGATTATATAAGTACAAAAGTTACTCCCGAAATACGATCATACCGCTCTAGGAGCAACAAATTAAATTCTATCATGCTCAAATCGTGAATGTGAAGTTATGAGCGACCAATTATTAAAACTGGCGAAATGAGACATATGGTCTAATTTATTATTAATCTTCTGTAAAAGATCCACTCACCTCCCCAAAGGTTCTTCCCGAAAAGAGGTCGTGCATATAGCCCCTTAAATAGGTCCCTCCCAAATTGTGGTTCAGCTGCTTTAGAAGTCATAAATAAATTCATTATTGTGCTCATAATTCGCATAGAGCTTAAAGCCATTCCTACCGAAGCTTGACTATAATGGACTATCGTCAACTGACCATTCTTTTTGGGAAGCCTGGCACTACACAGGATATATATTTTGTATGGTATCGTAAAAGAAGCATAGAGCGATCAGTGCAACCTATAACTATATAAATGAAATTGGAACATATCGGTCTTAAGTTTCATATAGCCCCAAGCAATTTACCCGACCCACTTTATAAGTCTAATATTAAAGTTGACTTTTCTTAAACTCTTAAACTCTGAAAAGAGGCGCGCAATGCATAAATAAAAGAGTGGTGTAGGGTGTCTTATAGTCGGCCTAGTCGGACTTAAGCTTATTTTAATTTATTTTATTGTTTTCTTTCTAATTATTATTTCTTTCTTCTGAATTGTTCTCATTTTCAGACCATGTTACCTGTAATGCTAAGTCACACACCCTCCGGTGCGTCTATCAAACAATTGGAACACTTTGGACAGCTCATGAAATCCGGTCATTTCCGGAAATTCGATCGTGGCTATTTGCGTAATCAACTCGAATACAATCGTATGACACCACCCGATTATGACTTGTCCAAGGTCAAAGCACCCGTGGCCCTCTACTATTCCGTAAACGATATGCTGGTCTCGACGACGGGCGTTGATCGCTTGGCACGTGAGCTGCCCCAAGTGATTGACAAATATTTGGTGCCAATGGAAAAATTCAATCACTTAGATTTCCTATGGGCCATAG
Source organism: Hydrotaea diabolus (assembly GCA_963513945.1). NCBI lineage: Eukaryota > Metazoa > Arthropoda > Insecta > Diptera > Muscidae > Hydrotaea > Hydrotaea diabolus. The sequence continues at coordinate 211,187,393 of OY740717.1, forward strand.
ATGTGAAGACACTCGTCTACAATCGTCTTGTACGGAATATCCGACGTGTGGAGAATTTCAAGCTAAAGCACTCGCAAAATATGGTCGCCGCTCACCTACAACAGCTGCAGCAGCAGCAGCAACAGCTACAAGAGCTGGTCAACAACCAGCATACACTTCCCCTGACCAATGTGGGTTCCGGCAGCGCCGGTAGTGATAGAGCGGAGGTGAATACTGCGGCTGCGCCCATCACTACCAGCGCCACGACAACCGGAACTGCGACGTTACAGCAAAATGTGAATAATTTGGCGGCGTCGAATGTCATGACGATTACGTGAAATGTCGTATATGGACGCACTGCTGCTGTCGTGGACTAAACATTAAACACTTGCTCGTTCATGTTCCGATCCAGAGGAAAAAGTTACCGCTTAGTTGTTGACTTTGTTTTGAAGATTTTAAGTTTTATTGAATTTGTTTTTGTTTTATAAAAATATCGTATTGACTGTGATGACAATTCTGTGCACTCTGTCTCTTCCGCTCCTCCCCCGTATTGTCTGTCCTTTGCAGTGTGTGATGTGGCTTGCTTGGCCAAATTGCTCCACAATGTCCACCTGTCCATCAGCCATATCCTCCCCCGCCAAGAGTTATGTGCTGCACTTCATCCCATTTTCAATCTGTGTCTTATCGTTTTCAGACATCTCTCAAATACATATTCATACCTCTTCTGTCCTTCGGTCTACCCTTTACTGTTTGAACATTTTCATTAATTTATATATGTATGTATCTTTATGTGTCTATGTGTATGTATTTTTCTTTTAATGTACAAAAAAACTAATTGTAGTTTTCCATTAACTTTTTAGTTTTCTTTTTAAGTTTTGTTTGTAATCTCATAAGATGGTTGATTTGCTAAAGAAACCATCAAAGCTTTTTGTTAGTTCGTAACTAGTTTTAGACAAAAAAAAACCAACCAACCAACAATTTTATTTCGTAGAAGTATGTACAATATTTTATTTTTTTTTCAATAAAATTATAAACCAAACTTCATACAGGACAAATTATTTCAACTGCAACATCAGTCTGTGAACAGGATTTCTTGTAAGGACTTTAGTGTTCAATTGAAAAAAAATCGTAGAGTGATAATTCGTAAGGAAAGGGCCAATGGTATGGCCATGAGTCTGGGCCGTTATTGTAGCCAGATCCATAAATAGGTGCATATTTAGTTTTGCGTACCCAAAACATAGTTACGGCACGTTCGTTGCTCGGGGTCTTATGATAGTGAATTGGTGCTCTCCGATGATGCAGTCACCCAGGCTTGTAACTTAAAAAAAAATATGTGACTTTTAATCAATATTTCGAATAAACGGATTACAACTTTTTCATAAAAATGTAAAATAGGAAATATTTTTGATAACCAGCGTACAAATATTTTAATAAATACGAGGGTTGCTATTTATATTTCGGGTCGTGGCAATACTAATGTTCCCAGATGCAAACTGGAACTCCCATTGAAAACTTTGACATTTTTTGGCATTACTTCACTCAGAACGTTTTGTCATTTGAGGGCGAAGTATTTTGTTTACAGTGTGTTGAAAAAATTATCTCAGTCAAAAAATGGAATTATCCCTTGAACATTTTCGTGCGATGATTTTTTTGCGATTTTCGGCGTGGGTTATATAGACAAGAGTGTTTAAATCAACTTGTTTCGACACCATCAAAACCCACTGTTCATCGCTGGTACCAAGAGTTCAGTCTCGGATGCCGTTCGCTCCAGGATGAATTTCGTGAAGGACGTCCAACTTCGGTCACTTTGCCAGAAACCAGTGATGCTGTGCGTAAAATGTTTAAGCAAGACCGACATGTGACATATCGTGAGATTGAGTCATCCATGGGCATTTGTATGATAAGCATCAATTAAATATTGCATGTTCATTTGACCGTGAAATAAATTTGTTCTCGTTGGATCCCACATAATTTGACGAATGCTCAAAAAAGCCTCGTATGGATTGGTGCAAAAAGATGTTGATAAAGTAGCTCAAAGGCAGTGTATAACATTGTCATAGGTGAAGAATCATGAATCTATGCATATGAACCCGAAACAAAACAGCAATCAACCGTATGGTTATTTCAAGAGCCAAATCCAACAAAAGTTGTTCGTGGAAGAAGTACATCGAAGAAAATTATTTCGTTTTTTTCGGTATAACCGGCCATGTTGCCACAGTGCCTTTAGTGGAACATAGGTAGGTTAATTCTGAGTGTTATACACTTATCTGTGTGCCAACAGTGTTCGAAGAAATGAGGAAAGATAATGACAGATCACGACATGCGAGCTTTCACACATCAGCTGAAACGATCAGCTATTTGACCACTCAAGATGTCGAATTGATGGGCCATCCACCGTGCAGCCCTAATTTGGCACCCAATGACTTCTTCTTATTCCCTAGCTTGAAGAAAAAATGCGTGGTCAATGTTTTTCATCGCCCGAAACAGCTGTTGAAGCGTTCAAAATCGTGTTTTCAACTGGAGAAAAAAAAGTGCTTTAAAAATAGGTTTGTGCGCATGCAAAAGTGATCTTAAAGGAGATCTTAAAAGAAAAACAATAAAACCATTTCCAATGATAAGTTATTGTGTTTTTATTGCCGGACCCAAAATATAAATAGCAACCCTCGTGTGTGAATTTTTTTTATCACAGGATTCCTTATTAATTTTTGTTAGACCATTTAAATTTTTTAATTGAACCGAATTTTTTCTGTTTGTATATGAGATTTGTTCACTACTTTTGGCTTTTTGGGACCATGTGTTCCAACTTCACCAGGGTTGGATATTGGTGCATCGGAATTAATGTAGGGATTCTAGAGCAACTATACCAAGGATATAGTTTTAAATGCCTAATCCAGAAAATGTCGCCAGAACTAGAGTGAATAAAGGTACAGAAAATATGTGAGATAATCTTTTTGGGGAATTGAACCGGGTCATCTGCGAAACAGTTTTAAATTACCTTACGACAAAATGTCACATGTAAGTTACAGAACTGCGGTATCTTTAGGAATTCCAACAAACATTACAAGCTAGTATTTTTGCTACGATCTAATGATACCAAAGGGTGGAGCTGCTAATAATGTCCCACACCGCATTATAAGAGCTCGGCAAACATTTGAAACTCAAAAGAGAGTGAAAACCACCATCAACCGATGTGGGCGGGCGCTCAGGAAGTCAAATGCAGTAGGCTTCAAACGATTTCTTAGAAGGCAACCAGATTAGTTGTGGGTCTTATACTTATGCTTATAAACCTCTGAGCAAGAGAGATTAAAAGATTATATATTAGAAAAAATAACTGATTACAAAGGTTTAAAATCGCCAGGAATGAGCGTTTGTCAACATTCGCCACCAGGCAATCACGCTAACATACGTCCACGAGGGATGTATTTTCTAACTAAGTTTAAGTTTTTACATGGATTATAGATTAATCTCTTATTTGAAAATATCTCAATATTTACGAGGTAAAAACCCTCGCTGAAAACTTGTCAGATGTTCTTATCCGGAGTTGAACTTGGTTAAATTGTATAATTAACGGTGGCCCACAAAAACTTGAATTCTATGTTCGAGAAAGGTGAAATAATTCTGCTAATGATGTGTGGTTCCTTAAAAGTGTTCACTAACAAATGTTTAAGAAGAATATTAAGAGCTATCTGGTCAAACAAGATATCGAACCCAAAACACACACATCGAAGCCAAATGCCAATGGAAATATTGTGGAGACTGGAACCCGAAAAGCAGAGTGCGGCCGGTACACACTTGGTAACTAGATATGGATCCTCCAAGATCACGCAAAAGCAGGAATGAAATTGAGAACGAAATTGAGCATTAAATAGAACGATTTGGTATACCGTCTACGATAATTGAAAAAAATTAAAAAAAATTATGTTTTTGACAACTAGAAACGGTCAAGATATAAAACGTTTTTGACATTTTTAACGAATTTAAGACTTTTAAGTGTAATTCCAATGTAGTTCCTAAGTTCAATGCTAGCTTATCGTTTAGTTATTATAAAACTAAAATTTTTCATCTAGCTAACTTTTGCGTAAGAGCTAGAAACACAGTTAGCGCCATTGGATTCAGCGTAGATGATTTAGTTTAACCCACTAGGTGCCTCACTTGCCGACTTTTGTTTCCTTCATTATAGGATAAAGGGGTATATTTACTTTGTCATTCCATTTGCAACACATCGAAATACTGGTCGGAGACCCCATAAAGTATTTATATTCAGAATAAAGAATATCTATTCTGAAGCTAAAATAAACTAGCCAGTTCCGTCACTAGCCAGTGAAAAGCAAACTACATGTCGCACTTTGGAAGCTAGGTGGCCTGAAATAGTTGGTATTGAAAATCGGCCAGATCAGCAAAGAAGTAAAAATATTCTTCTTACAAGAACAACGGCAACCTTTGGAAAAATAAACATATATAAGTATTGTCAAGAATTGAAACACATTTCAGGGTCGGTGCTACTCGCACTTAAAAAAATCGAATTTATGGCCAAACTAATGGACCAATTGTTTTAAAATTTTAGCAGCATGAAATCAATAATTATCATATTAATCTAATTATATAAGATTAAAAGGCTATATTTCGTGAACTAATACCAATACGATGATAGTAGTTGGTATGAAAAAACATACCCGGAAGAAAGCCGGCCGGTGCCACGCATCTTGAAAGAATTTTCATATTAAGCCGTAAACCATGATGGAGGGTATATAAGCTACGACGGGGCCAAACTTAATTTGTCTACTTGTTTTAACTAGCACAGTGCTATTATTTGAAACCGTCTGCGGTCTACGTTGTGTAATCAAATTTACATTAAAAATATTGGACAAGGCACATCGTACCACCCAAACCAGTTGGAACTTTGAAAGGCCTTATCCTCGTGAACTATTTAAGATATGACGTTTGCATGCAAACCTATTATGCGGGGAATACTTAAATGCTTGGAGCATACTCCAAACATGTATATGTTTGGGTCACAGAAAACTTTAATATGTTTTTAGCATGGTTCTTAAACATTCATATGCTTATGGGCCAAATGATTGGGTCACAGAAAACTTAAATTTGTTTGCCGTAATGTTTCCTAATTTTCATATGCTATTAATATGTTTGCGTAAATCTAAGCAGGTATATATAAGTATGCCTACCTACTTGTTGAAAATCGGGCATAATTCCAATGAACACATACTTTTTTTGAAAGATCGATTTGATTTAAAACTCCTTAAAGTTAATTAACCTTTCATTAAAAGTACTGAAAGGCTTTCATTACTACTCACCAATGTTATTTTTTTAAATGCGTTCTTTGTAGTGGAAGTCATATCACCTAAACAATAACTAGCAAATAATAAAAATTCTCCGTTAAAAATTTTCTAAAATTGTTTCATACAGAATTTATTTCCTTCTGCAAATTTATGATATTTCAATACGCTAGAATGTTGTCCCAAACATATAATATGTTTGTGTAAACCTATTTATAAAATGTTTGTGTAAACCTATTTTGTTGAAATACAAACGTAAATATGTTTGTGGCATGTTCCCAATACGAGTATATAAACGTTTTCATTCAAACATATTTTTATTCTGCGTGTACATCTCTGTTAAGAGCTGTCACATTGATCAAAAAGACCGACAATTATAACATTTTCTTACTTACCCAGCAGTAAAAAAAGCTCGAAGGAATGCAGCATTCTTATTTCATTTTCACGATCTTTTTCTTCTTCTGAAAGGGGTCGTTTGAAAGGGCTGCAAAAAGAAAAATAAAAAAGGGTTTTCTGTGAAGGAAGGATGCAATATTGATTGGAGACCCTAAACATTGATCGTCGCCAAATTCTAAGACATTCTAGTCATGTCTGTCCGTCCGTGAGTCTATTGAGATCACAATGGTGGTCATACGAATAAAGCTAGGATCCTGGAATTTTGCACAATTATAATCTCATAATCAGAAAATGGGTGAAAAAAGTATCTCTTTAAGAGACTTAATTTACTTAGAAAAAATACAGTTATTTGATTATTGCTTTACAAATTAGAACTTTTTGTTTAAATGCAACCAATGGTTTAAATGGGGACTTTTAGCACATATTTCCTCAAAAATAACACATTTGCTGTACGTTTCGGCTCTGGTGGTCCTAAAAACGGCCGGCCCTATAATCAAAGCGAACGATAAGTAGAAAACATTTACATAAAGTTAATTATACTACGAATCCAAATTTTGACTGAAGGTCCAATAAGTCTTGACAGTTGACGGTAGACGCTTGATTCTGCAACCTACAGAAGTCTACCGTCGTCAACCGTCAAACTGTAGTTATCTCCCTCTAACCTATGCAAAGTGCAACCCCCAACTGAAATAGCTGATTGCCTACCTCAACCGTCATGACTAAATGGACCTTTAGTTGGGCTTAGATTTAGATAAAACTAATCAACCGAATTAAAATAAGTAACAACATCGATCGTTCATTCGGCCAGGCGAATTCTGATATATACCCTCCTTCATAAAATTAACTGACCCGTTTCTGTGACCCCCTACCACAATCTCAATCATATCTTCAAATAAATCCATATGTGACGCGCAAAATAGAAAGGGACCTAAGGGTAAAACCCAGTTTTGTTCAGGAGAGCCATTTTAAAGATTTAATACGTGTATCTTTGGTATAGAATCGTTGACTTCACTTTCATAAAACGAGCATATCTCTGGGAGGGAACACTTTTGGGGAATGGGATCGGTCTCATTCGATGCTCATATGTTGTACACATCAAAAAAAAGTGAAAAATGATTTTGTTTTACCCTTAGGTCCCTTTCTCTATGCGCTGTCACATATTTACATTCCTGGTGTATCTAATATCCCAATAAAAATAATGCTTACTGCCTCAAGTTATGCAACACATTTGTAACAATTCAAAATGCACAAATGTTATTTACGCGATTTTCATAAAAAACGCGTTTTTAGAAAAACAGCCAAAACCAAAACTATTCAAAGTATCTAATAACGTTAATTAATTCATTTCGTCTGTTAAACTGAACTTAAATAAACACACATTAAAGAAAATTCACATATAAAGTGTACCTAATGTTGAGCAAGAGTGCAATAAATGCTTCGAAAACTTTCCTAAGTGACATTTAACGATAATAAAACGAGAAATGCGAAATGAAACTAAAACTCAAACAGAAACTCAAATACTGAACTGACAATGATAAATTTATTGAATTCACTGCTGCTGCTGTTGTTGAAATATCACAATTTATTTTATTGCAGCAGTCCTGGATGTTGTTCGTCTCAACCCTTGTGCCCCTGACGAAATGCTTATATCGTCATTAAAGTTTATTTGCGGAAGTTTTGTTGTTGCCATTTTTAATTGTCTCGATTGTACGGAAAGTGCATTTAATTTTCGAAATGAAAACGAAAAACTTTATCGTTTCTCGTCGCTGTTGCCATTCTCCATCTGAAGTAAAGGAAGTATTTTTGAAGAATTTTCTTGCAAAACCCCTAAGAATTTTTCGCACAAATGTCTATAGAAAGAATCTTAAGAAACTTTTAAGTCTTAAATGTGATATGTCAATGGCTACTGTGCGTGCGTGTGGCAGTGTCCATGAGTGCCAGTGAACGAACGTTAAAGGATTTAATCAAAGTGAGTGTAGGTTATTAACATTTGGACGGTCTTAACGGGACAAAAGAGAGGTGGGCAAACTTTGGTTCCTGTGGAATCGAATGTTTCGAAAGGTGATGCAATTTGCTAGCCCTAATTTATTAAAACCGCTAAAGGTTAATTTTGCATTAGAGAGAATAAAAAATATAAAAACGAAAGAATGGGCTACAAAATGGTAAGTAATAGTGGTTAAGGTTGTTAAGAGGTCTCCCTGACAATACAACATGAGTGGTTATAACCCTGCCAACATTTTCTATCGCGGAAGTGACTAAGTAGTGACGCTAGGAAGTTAACAGCCTGAGCCACGATGTCGAACGACATCGTTCGTTCGCTTTCTATGCGACAAACAGCTGATTTGGTAGCCAGTAACTGTCGCCAGAACGACAAGTCGAAAGAAAGTGAGTGCAAGTGAAATGACGTAAGGATTTCAGTGCAAAATCGGTAGCCACTAATTATTTTCGTTCGCTCACAAACGTCAAAAACACTCACTTGTGTATTTCTTGTCGTGTAGAGCAGAATTGCAGAAAAAAAAATAAATTATTTAATACAAATTGAACAAAATGGAAAATAAATGGTAAGTAAACGATTAATTATGATATTTTAAAATAATTTTTGTATTTACATATGCACGTGTATCTATTTTAGCATAAAAAAGTCAACGCTTTCCCAGCTGCAAGCGTTAGTGGAATATAGGGAGGAGAATCCACAGTTTGCCAGAGGAACGCCTGTCTTCGGAGGGTCAAAAATTTCCACAGAGGAACAGTGGCAAAAACTGGTCCTCAAACTTAATTCTATGGGACCCCTATGCGTTCGGTGTTGAGTGGAAAAAGGTGAGTGTTTTGCTTCTTTTTTTCTTTTCATGTAAAGGGTGTTTTTTATTGAGGTAAAGAACTTCGAATTGAAATAAAACACAAGAAAATCGTTTTAATGTCCATCAATTTGGCTTTATTGGAAGGATAATTTTATGCCATTAATGTTTAAATATGATTTCGGGCATGTGGCCGCCGCGGCTGGCTCGAATAAAGCCAATTCTACAGGTCCAATTTTCAACCACTTTTTCGAGCATATGGGGCCGTATGTTGGCAATAACGCCACGAATGTTGGCTTCCAAGTCCCCTAACGTTTCTGGTTTGTTGGCGTAGACGAGCGACTTCACATATCCCCAAAGAAAATAATCCAATGGTGTCAAATCACACGATCTTGGTGGCCAATTGATAGGTCCATTCCGCGAAATTATGCGCTCATCGAATGTTTCCTTCAATAATTCGATTGTGACGTGCGCTGTGTGGCATGTAGCGCCGTCTTGTTGGAACCACAACTCATCCACATTCATGCCATCCAATTCGGGAACAAAATAGTCGGTTATCATGGCTCTATACCGGTCTCCATTAACGGTAACTGACTCTCCAGCTTTATTTCGGAAGAAGTATAGCCCAATGACTCCACCAGCCCATAGAGCACACCAAACAGTCAGTTTTTGTGGATGTAATGGCGTCTCAAGGGTCTCATGTGGATTCTCTTCACTCCAAATGCGGCAATTTTGCTTGTTGACGTAGCCATTCAACCAAAAATGAACCTCATCACTGAACAAAATTTTGTGATGAAAATCAGCATCGAGATGAATCTCATTTTCGGCCCATTTTGCAAGCGTTGTTCTTTTGTCAACCTGTTCATGATGAAATGGCAAACCAAACTAAATATTAATCACTTGACAGCTGACAAAATGGCCGCCAGTTAAAAAAGTGAAGCCAACTTAAAGTTCTATACCCCAATAAAAAACACCCTTTATTAATGGGAGAACAATTTATTTACAGACATGGGCCGACTTGAAGTCCCGCACCAAAAAAAAAGTAGCGGAAAATAGAAACAGTATGTTGCAAACTGGTGGTGGTCTGTATCGCCAACAGTCCTTATCGGCGCTGGAAGAGGCAATTGACCGCACGTTGTTTCTGTCCAAAAGTGCTGCACCTGTCGGCTCTCCATTTGGTTTGGAGAAAACCCCCACAGAAGCAACCAGGTCAATTGAATCCTGTTTTCAGAGCCTTATAAGCTCGCCACCCAGAGGTGAAAAGGCTGTAGCGTGGTTTGTGGTTATTTCCAGAACATCACTGCTGTCATGTTCCTCATACTCTTCAATTTCCTTCACAAAATGGACAGCAATTGACAAATTCAATTTGATAAAAGTTTGTTTGTTTATAACAAATTTATTTGTTTTGGTTGTCAATTTCATTTGGCGGAATGGGACAGAGTTGTATTTTTTATGTAACTATTTTTTAAATTATAAGTTTTTTTTCCCGAATAAGCGATTTTTTTTAATTAGGCGTCTTTTTGTTTGTAATTGTTCATCTGGCAGCTTTATCATTTGACAATTGTTAAATGGCTCTATTTACAACACGTAAGGCCATGCGAACGACAAGTCGAAAAATAGTGGCTACCAATTTAAAGAGTGAGTGAGTGCATAGCTTTCGTTCGCTTACATTTTCTTTCGACATCGTGGCTTAGGCTGTAAAACTTATCGTCTGCGATACCATTTCTTTTCGCAGAAGTGTCTTCCGTATCGAGAAGTCGTACCCCCTAGAGTTAACTTCCAGAAGTCACTTCTGCGTAAATACAAAGAGTCACTTCCTAGTGCCTTCTTGAAAGTTACTTTTGATTCTAATTTTATTTCGCGGTCGCTGCGACTTTGGCAGAAGTGCATAATATTGTTAAATATATCCATTACGGCACATGTTATTTTCGGCTGGTGTTGTAAACAACAAACTATCATCCAATTGAAGTCTGGATGATTTAAAGACGACTGTGATGTAAATTGTCCTTGTAAAATTCAAACTATCTTTCATTTAACGTGTGGAAGTGACTGAAGCGTAACCCATTTGACGATGGACAAATACACCTTTTCCATTTGTGAGATGGTATAGAAAAAAATAAACTACGCTTCTACTCAGCTTTAAGCCAGCGCTGCTAGGAATATTCGCACGTGCACAATGAGAACAGATTGGTTGCCATATCCGAAATTTTCACCAACCGGATCTTGGTGGTCCATGTATTCTATCGCTACAACCGAAAGTTGATTAGGTACCCGGCAATTTTCAGGGAACTGACACCATCAGTTGAAGACAAATTATCACAAATCTTACTAATTAAGACGACTGCATTTTTGTGTTAATTGTTAAATTATAGATTGTGGATTATAAGTACTCTGAGAATTCGGTTCTCACTACCACAAACATTTGTTAACTGGACCAACTGATGGTAAAAATTTATATATTCGGTTATATGACCGAAATAGAAAAAGTTTTCCTTTTTTTAATATTTTAAAATATTTATTCTGTCTTTAAAATTTTGAGCAGTTACTTTGAAAACTTAGATTTATCATTCGAATCCATGTAAGTTTGTACGTATGTACAATGAAATTTTGGTTTTATTATATTGTATCATAAGCACTTCTAAGACAAAGCTGATGTTGTTTTGTTATATATCTAAAAATAGTTACGAGGGTTGCTATATATATTTCTTCCCTAGGCAGCACTAAGTGTTGCCTGGCGCTAACTGACGTTTACATTGGAAAGTTTGACATTTTTAGCATACATGTACTTAGAACGTTTTAACGTACGACCATCATTTGTGTTGTTTACAGTGACTTGAAAAAATCAATTAAGCAAAAAAATGGAATTAACTCGTGAACATTTTCGTGCGATCATTTTTCACAACTTTCGACGTGGATTATCACGACAAGAGTTCATCGATGACCTTAAATCTTTGTATGGCGATGAAGCACCACCCTATAGCACTGTGAAAAACTGGTTGAATGAATTCAATATGGCCGACGCTCGCTCAAAGGCGATGGTCGTCCAAAGACGGCCGTTGTGCCAGAGAACATTGATTCCGTACGTAAACTGATTATGCAAGACCGTCAAGTGACATACCGTGAGCTAGAGGCATCCCTGGGCATTTCTTCCACCAGCATACATTCGATATTGCATGAACACCTGGCCGTAAAAGGTTTGTTCTCGTTGGATCCCGCACAATTTGACAATCGCTCAAAAAAAGGCTCGTGTCGATTGATGCAAAGAAATTTTAAAAAAATACGTTCGCGGTGCTTCAAATGACGGTTATAAGCTCGTCACAGGTGACGAATTATAGATCTATGCGTATGAGCCCGAAACAAAACAGCAATCGACTGCGTGGGTCTTTGAAGACGAGCCAAATCCAACGAAAGTTGTTCGTGGAAGAAGTACTTCGAAGCAAATGGTCGCCTGTTTCTTCGGCAAAACTGGTCATGTGGCGACTGTTCTGCTTGAGTAACGTAGAACGGTCAATTCTGAGTGGTACACCACTATATGTTTGCCTGAAGTCTTTCGAGAAATTCGAAAAACGAACAAGAGAACACGAATCATTGTGCACCATGACAATGCGAGCTCTCATACATCGGCTCAAACCAGCGCCTTTTTGATCGGCCAAAACGTCGAATTGATAGGTCATCCGCCGTACAACCCTGACTTGGCACCCAATGACTTCTTTTTATTCACGCAAATCAAAAAAATAATGCGTGGTCAACGATTTTCGTCGCCAGAAGATGCTGTTGAAGCGTTCAAAAACCATGTTTTGGAGGTGTCTCGATCGGAGTGGAAAAGGTGCTTCGGCAACTGGTTTGAGCGCATGCAAAAGTGTATAAATCATGCTGGAGAATACTTTGAAAAAACAATAAAACCATTTTCGATGATAGATATTCGCTGCCCTCGTAGAACTAAAAACTTCTATATTAACCGTTTATAAAGGTTAGTGTTACACTAAAGACTTCAAATGAAGGCTTAAAGTCTTATTAAAGGATATGTGATAAAAAGTTTAGTTCTTCATATCGGTGCAACACAGTGGGCTATTTTTAAAAATGGTGTAAAGAAAAATGTTAAAATTTGTAACGCCTTACAATGGAGCCGTTTAATAAATACTGATTTGGGTAGACGTTCTGATAGGCTTTCCAATGATACCCATAGTGCCCTTATCTGAAAAGATTTGTTAAAAAAATGGCTGCACCTATTATCAAGCTTTAGGGCGCCGTAATATGTGTTGTTGCCAAAAACAAATTGATTATTGTATTTCAATATTAAGAATGTCTACCTATGGTAAAATGCTGATCAAGTCTGTTTCAATATTCTGGATAATAATTATTTTTTTCTAGTAGATTTACTTAAATGGCTAAATCATTTGGAAGCTTTAATCGTCTGGCCCAAAAAGCTTAAACAGTCTAACACAAGAAGAAATGAATATTAAACAAATACATATTTGTTTTTTCTAATCTTTTTTTGGGATTTCTAAATATTTTTTCGTCTTAAACATAGATTTTGTCGCGGCCTGAAACTATAAATTGTTATAGGGAAAATATTCGGATGTTGGAATTACCAATAAACGGGATTGGGTTACCACAAAGAACATATCAGTTGTCACCACCGATTATTGGCACTAAAGTACATGTGGTTATTACAACCAATAGGTTTAATTGAATATATGTTTAATTGAATATATGTTTAATTGTTATAACTGACTAAATGGCAGTGAGTACGGTGATAATATCGTACCTACCATCTTGTGGTATGCCGAACCATATTACCATCAATACCATGGAATGTGATTGCAACAGAAATATTGTCAATCTAACTGAATTTATATAGTTCGGACCGATTTCCAACTGATTTTTTCTCTGTGTGTATATAAAGTATACATTTGAAAATTAGAAATACGAGGGTGACCGCAAAAGTAACTGGCCTAACATAAAAATAACCGGTTTTGTGGAGTTATTATTTTTTGTGTTTCAACATAATCTCCTTCCAACTCAATACACTACATCAAACGTTTTTCAAGTTTTTTAATTCCATCCGAAAAATAAGATTTTTCAAGACCTTCAAAATATGCCTCAGTTTCAGCAATAACCTCGCTATTGGACGAACATTTTTTGCCACCGAGAATTTTTTTTAAATTTGGAAACAAGAAATAATCAGAAGGAGCTAAATCTGGACTATATGGTGGATGCGGAGCAATTTCAAATCGTAATTCGGCCAGTTTTTGTTGAGTTAAAAATGCAGTGTGTGAAGAAGCATTATCTTGATGAAAAAGAACTTTTTATTTTCTAAATGCGGTCGTTTTATCTTGATTTCCAATAATGCACAATAATATTCACTATTTATAGTTTTTCCTTTCTTAAGATAATCAATAAATATTATACCCCTTGCATCCCAAAATACTGTGGCCATTACTTTTCTTGCTGACTTAACAGTTTTCGCCATCTTGGGACCAATTTTACCAGCTTCTATCCATTGTTTTGACTGTTCTTTGCATTCTGGGATAAAGTGATGGATCCATGTTTCATCAACAGTTATGAATCGGCGCAAGAACTCTATTGGATTACGCTGATAAATCGCTAAAAGCTCCTCGGAATTGGTGCAACGGACGATTTTTTGGGGCAAAGTCAACAAACGCGGCACCCATATTGCGGATAGCTTTTTCTAATGTTTTCAATAGTAGTAGCAGTTTTCGGTCTACCAGAGCGTTGTTCATCCTCCGTACTTGAACGACCCATTTTAAATTGTTGAACCCAGGATTTCACGGTGGAGTATGATGGTGCATTATCACCATGAACAGAATCCAATTCATCTTTGATTAATTGTGGCGTATAACCTTTCATATAAAAGTGTTTAATTACCGCACGAAACTCTTTATTTTCAATTTTTCAAAAATAATAAAACTTGTTTACTACAAAGAAAATAATCATTAAATATTTCGGAAATTTTGACAGATGGCTCATAAAAGATTGCTTTTAAAAAAAAAAAAAAAAAACAAAAAAAAGTTGCTAGTAAAACAGAAAATGTGCCAGGCCAGTGATTTTTGCGGTCGCCCTCTTAGTTATATATTTGGTTCCTCTAGCATTGTATACACTCCATTTTTTGGCGAAAGATATAACAGATTATCGTATACAAGAGTGCCGTACGTACCATGTCTCGATAGTTCCGAACTCTCAAGAATCCATCGCACAGATGGACTTATTTGGAGCTCTTCAGTTACACAGATTTTTAAAAGGAGTTTTTCATTGTGTTGCATTGCCCACACCTGCGCTATATTAGACAACCCACCACAACGTGTATTTGACAAAAGCTCGCATTCTCTGGCAAGTGAAGTGAAGATGAATTACCGCCATAACATTCGTTGTGACTGCAAAGACAATAACGCCAAGCAATGAATGAGTGTCACTGATGTGGCAAGTGCCACTCCTGTCGCGAAACGATAATGACGAACAAACGCCGCACAGAGCAAGGCACAAATGAAGCCAATACGAAGGAGGTGTGGTCCCGCCTTTTCTCCTTGCGCTTAGAACAGGTATTAGGTACACTTCGAAGAGTTTTAAATGAAAAATCTTTCTCGCAAACTTACTGATGACACTTAAATATGTACGGAATACACATCGCCCTAGTACATACGAACACAACTCGTCGAAACTTTATTTATTAGTATGACATACTCTGGCACATATTTTACTGTGGCAAGTTAAAGGGGAGGGGGACATCGCGATGAAAATTTCATCAACACAAACTCGAGCGGTTGGTCCATCCACTAACTACTGCCGGCAGAGTGTCCCAGTGATGCCATTATTCAAAATAAGTGTGTTTTGTAGCTTCCGTTTCGGCATAATAAATAGGAAAAAGAAAAAACTAATTTTCAAAAACATCAACGGGAAGGTTACAAATTTGACGTTGCAGTGATACCCTACAATGGAAAATTAGGTATTTTAAGTTTTATTCTGGGGAATGGCATCAAGTTTTTTTCTTGGGTCAATTCCAGTCTTGTAAACATTAAAGAAGAAAATTTAACCCATCCATTTTCAATACCAACCGTTTCAGTCCAATCAGTTTCTGCAAAATTTAAGCCACGTTGCTTCAATAGTGCGCCCAGTAGATTGCTTTCCAGAAGACAGACCGACATGGCTAGATAATCTTAGAATTTTACGAAGATTCCGAATATATGTATGAATATATCCTCAATAAAATATAACAAATGTAGTATAATTTTACAAAAGAATATAAATATGTATATATCCGTAGTTGGGATTCCGTAGTTTGGGCTCGAAATTAAAAACGACAACGTCCAAACCTCCTTCAGCAAAACGATCTTCTCAACAGCTTCAAAAACGGTTTCTTGGTAAACTTTGGCCGATGTTTTGACTCCTTGTTCGTAGAAATGCAGGTCAGTGACCCCATCGTAATAGGCTGTTTCCACTACGGTCGCGTCCACATCCGCGTCCAAAAATCAATGAACGCGCGTTAAAGCCTATACAAAAAACATAGGCAGTTAGGTATGGGAAAAAGTCGCGTTCATATTGGACGCGTTTATCGATAAGTCGCGTTTACTATAAAATCGATTATTTTTGCAATCGAAACCCACCCATATCTATTAATGGCAACACCGCAAATTGCACATCCTTATAAAACAGCTGTTTATCAGCATAAACATAAAGCACTGCTGCTACTGCACATTTCCATTAGGCGCAATACCATTTGATCCTTATTTTTCACTGCGGTAAGCAATCATTTAACTCGATGATAATGTCACAACACAAAAATTTTAAACTTTTCGCACCGCAAAAAAAAAACAAATAAACACAAACAGCTGTTTGAACGCAAACAATGGAAACACCATTACAAATTTTCGATAAATCGTTGACGCGAACGTGGACGCGACTGTAGTGGAAACAGCCTATAAGAGACACCCCACCAAACCCAAGTCTTTTTTTAATGATTCGACTTATGGACTTTTGCGTGATATTCATCTCACGAGCCATGATTTTCTGTTTTCGGAGCGGATTTCCTTAAACAGTTTTATGCATCGGTAGACGAACATGCGGCTAACCCCTAGTGGCCGGAGCGTTTTGAAAATATCGCTTTTTTCATTTCACACTTGAAAAGGGCGATAACGGCGATACGGTTCTCATTATCTGACCACTCAATGATAAAAGTTGAAACAATTTTAAAATCCCGCTACAGACCAAAGCTATTGAGGTTAGCTTTCAAACCCCATATGACACTAACGGGGTATGTTCAGTTCTGCTATTGAAATGGGTGTGTTCAATGTTGTAACAGTATTTATGTCCCTACTAAGTATACAACGCTAGCGGAACCAAATATATAATTTTTTCTATTTTTCAAATGTAAACATACACTCAGAGAAAAAATGTAGTTGGAAATCGGTTCAAACTATATCAATCCAGTTAGATTGGCATTCTTTCTGTTGCAATCACATTCCATGGTATTGATGGTAAAATGGTTCGGTAACCATAAGATGGATAATATAAGATATAAGTATAAAAGCCGGCTGTGTTAAAGGGGCTTGAGTTCAAAGCCACGCGGGAGTGTATTTTTATTTCTTCAAAAGACTACTTATTTCCGTTGTTTGAGAGCGTGAAACTTACTTCCTTCAATGTCAATACCTACACAATGAAATCTTTTTTCGAAAAATTCAATGGATCACCAAGAAAAACGGTGCAATTTCGGGGAAGGCGGAAGGCTGATTGAAAATAGCCTTAACGATGCCGAAACTCGTTATTTTCACTGTAAAATGTATGATCTTCCTAAATATAATTTGGGCAACACCTTTCATGTTCTATGAATCACATAACCCTAGTCGCAATTTTGGAAATTTTCTGTTGAAATTTATTTTAAAACGGTCCTCTTTTTCTCTGAACTCTCAGAATAAATTCAGTAATTTTTAACTTAGAAAGTCTCCGAAAATGACATAAAAACAAAATTGGGACACCGGTTCGGTGCCTAAAAGTTGCATGTGTTTTGACATCCGATGGTGAAAAGGTCTTTAAATATTTCATATAAAATCCTTTAATTTCATATACTTATATTAGTTTCTGTCCTCTACTACGTAGGGCATTATTTTATTCTAACACCAGTCTCTTTTTATTCCCTTCCACTTTAGAGAGAAAATTTACATTATTCTTGGTCGGAAAACATCATTATGACAAGGTTCCACAATGTGAATTAGAGCTCGGTCTCGAGTCCTTTTTCGGGAGGGGAACGTTTTGTAAAACGTTAAGTAAATGAACGCTAATGATGTTATTGAAGTTTGTCTCCGGTAAACGACGATGGCAAACGGCACCAAAAGGTGTTATTTGCATTTTTCGGCAGGGGAAGAGGACAAGGACCAAAGTACAACTATGAAATGAAAAAGTGTAATTTATAAATTCATAACTGAGTAAAAAGTGTACAAGAGGAGTTTCCAGCTTTAAGAGAGTGAGTTGTTTTGAAGTGATACATTTTTTAAGCGAAAACAAA
Organism: Hydrotaea diabolus; assembly: GCA_963513945.1. NCBI lineage: Eukaryota > Metazoa > Arthropoda > Insecta > Diptera > Muscidae > Hydrotaea > Hydrotaea diabolus. The sequence goes on from OY740717.1 coordinate 211,205,374, forward strand.
AATTACAGTGAAGAAACTAAGTAAAGAACTGTGGCGTCAACTAGAAACCATAAAATATTTTCTTTATTATTGGCATTTCCAGTGAACTGAAAAGTCGGATGTTTGTTAATTCATTCACACCTCTTGTCATCCTTAGCATCCACCCTTTACTGCTGCCTGCTGGCTTCAACACGAACTTCATTCATTATTGTCGTTTGGCAAACACTCAGCCATCCTTGCACTCCAAACGAAAGAGTGAGGGGGGCCAAGTTCTGTAATGAAAGTTGACATTATCATCAACGTTTTTATCTTTTCAAATATCTAGGACTACATCGAATACAGTACGTCAAGTGATGGCACTGGAAATAGAGGTCGGTTTGGGAGAGGAAACAGTCGCTGACAGTCGCTGTAAACATTTCTTTAAGTAGAAGCAAAATTAATATTTTCACCTTTTATTGAGGAGTTGACTGACTGTCTGACAGTGACACAATCACCCTCTACTCGGCCCATTCTGAAATGTTAAGTTCACCCATCGCCCCTTCCCTTCAACATATTTGTCTACCAAACAACTTCCTTCCTCTTGACAATTTCAACGTGATAGTCATAATTTTAATTTATGAGACTGTTGATGTTTTTAATAGAGCCACTTGCAATTCGAAAATATAGAAAGCCGGCGAGGTAAATGGAAGTATTGCTCATTAGAGATATTACTCATTAACAATATTAGCTTGGAACTTTATTACGTGTATTTGTCCGCTCAAGAAAAGAGTGCCACATTCGGAGGAATTCATGAAAATGTTGATAGTCCGTCGATGATAGCGAACAATATTTCTTTGAAAGGAAAGAACACATAAAGACTGGAATATTTGTAGACTCAAAAGTTGTAATACTAACAAAGTGAAATATGTCAGTTTTCTTAATAGACCTTAACTATATTTGATGTAGTATTCTTAGTAACTGTCAATTCTACATTTGGAATAATTAAAACAAGTTTAACGCCATCTATAAGTAGATGCGGACATGTGGATTTTGTCTTGTTCGAAACTGTCTCTTATATCAGTGGGAAACGAATGTCACTTTTCGGAATCAGACAACGGCATTTAGTTCCATAAATTTAAAGGACATTTAACTCTATACGAAAAGGTCCGTACAGAATTTCAAATTATCTCAAACACAATGTCTTTAATCATCATGCCAAATTTTAGGATTTCAGGTCATGCCACTTAACGGTTACGGCAAAGAGATGGAAATTTTGATGGCTAAAAGTTCCTATATATATTAAAAAGGAACATCTGCTAAAATTTTAAGCTGATAAGGTAACTTCCTAGCAATATTCAGGAATTTCTCTCAAGGTATGTAAACCAGTGGACCTTAAGTTATGATTGAAATCTTTGAACTGAAATCTCAAAGTAGACAACAAATTACAAATACATGCAAACTGCAACCTGTGATATTCAGGTTGCCTTGGTACTAAATAGCTCCAGTCCCACAACACCCCATTAAGGAACAAAGCAGAATTTCTCTCAAATCCGTGAGCTGTGCACGGTACAAATTTTATAGGCTGTTTCCACTACGGTCGCGTCCACGTCCGCGTCCAAAAATCAATGAACGCGCGTTACGGCCTATACAAAAAACATAGGCAGTTAGGTATGGAAAAAAGTCGCGTTCATATTGGACTCGTTTATCGATAAGTCGCGTTTGCTATAAATTCGATTATTTTTGCAGTCGAAACCCACCCATACCTATCAATGGCAATATCGCAAATTGCACATCCCTATGAAAACAGCTGTTACTCATTATAAATATAAACACCCAAAATGTAAAAAACAGGAGGTAAGTTAATATTTTTGCTTTTGTTTAAATAATATTAATTTTTTCAATTATTTTAGATTTCAAAAAGACGGAATGGACAGCAGTATCAACACTATATCTGTTGGACCTCTGAGAGGAAAATATTGATGGCCTGAGGGGTGCTCGCAAAAACACCCACATACACGAAGAGATGGGGGAGAAGCTGGGAGTGACTGGCGCGGAAGTAAAAAATAAACCATTTGATCCTCATTTTCCACTGCGGTTAGCAAAATAATATCATTTAACTCCATGATAATGTCACAACACAAAAATATTAAAATTTTTCGCACCCCTAAAAAAACAAATAAACACAAACAGCTGTTTGAACGCAAACGTGGACGCAAAACACAATGGAAACACCATTAAAAATTATCGATAAATCGTGGACGCGGACGCGACCGTAGTAGAAACAGCCTATTACACACACCGACGGCGACCGCCAGTTAAAGGCCGGCTCCGCACTGCTAATGCATTTTGATTGAGAAGTTTTGACATGGCTTAGAGATAAATCTCTTACACGTAAAGTCGCCGGAATTTACGAGGTGGATACCCGCGGCTGAAAAATTTGATGTTCTTACCCGGGGTTGAATGTGGGTTTACCGCCATGATAGTCGTGCACAAATCCATCACACTACGGAGGCCCACGGTGCCTACCCTTAATACTCTGTTTGCATCCGATATTCCCTCTGTACTTACAGTCACTTCATCGAAGATACTGTCATAATCAGATCTATGCACAATATTTCTTCTATGAATCATGGTCTGAATATCAGTTGGCGAAGCCTTATGATCTCTGGTTTTTTACACTTAGTAATTTAAGCAAATGCCCATTATCCAAAATAAAAAATACCTTCTTTTCAATCCGATAATGCACCTTACTTTGATATTCATCTGGATTGAAGATATTGTAGCAAGAATGATCAACTTCGGCTTAAGGTGTATCCGCTTTACGAACACATGAACGTGAACTCGGAGCTAAGCCTCGACTTTCAGGTTCAGCTACATAGTAAAGCAATCAGTCTGTCTTGTGATGTTCCTCAATTAAAAGAAAAATTAGGTTCAGTTGATCTTGCCAAAAAATCAATTAGGGAAGCCATTGTTAGGTCAATGTTTGGCAGAACCCCATTTTTAAGGCCATATGTACCGCTGTCCCTTTCAGATGCAACCCATATATGACAGCGCATAGAGAAAGGGACCTCAGGGTAAAAATATCAATTTTTATTTTTATTTTTGATGTGGACAACATTTCAGCATCGAATACCAGAGATATGTGCCTTTTATGAAAGTGAAGTCGACGATTCTAAGCGCAAATAGAAAGGGACCTAATCTTTAAAATGGCTCTCCTGAACAAAACTGGTTTTTAACCTGGTCCCTTTCTATTTTGCGCGTCACATATGTTTATTGTTGAAGGGAATCGAATATGGAAGAATAAATGTTACTTTCGGAATCAGGACGCGATTTTAAATTGTATTTTAATACCCATTGTAGTAGTGCTCCTATGGGCACGTGCGAGTACAAAAGAGAATCATATCTTAAATTAGATATTTATTAAGGTTTGTGAGAACATTTTACTATTTCTGGATACCTATATAACTACGAACATTACGGGACGTCTTTTATGTCCCTCGGAACATAGACCACGCCCATGGCCCAAAGCATCCAAAATCGTAAAATTTTTGATAAGATTCTTCAGATAATTCCACTGTTTCTAAGTACCCAAGTGTCCATATTCGATAGGAACTTTTTTTTGGCACCATAGGGACTTAAGGCCACGCCCTTTTGTAAAATATTAACGCAATATAGACTATAATAATAGGCCGATAATTGAATTCAGCCTGTTAATATTTTACAACGTTTGACCTTTCAATTTAGTCATAAATGTAATTTTTAATGAGGTCGTGGCAACGTCCGTTTCGATGTGTTTCGATCCATGTCAACATGAAATGTTTCAAATATCATCGTTATATCTCTAAAATATATCATTGTCTTTTTAATTACAGGGTTGTTTGCATAGGCGGTGCCACGCTCCCTTGTCAAATTTTACCATAATAATAATTTTACACCACAAGGGACCAATGACCACGCCCATTGTTGATTAATCACATTTAAATGCAAAAATTACAAAAAATTAAAAAATTTAATCAGAACAGTTTTTAGTACCTCAAAGGGGAACTATTTTAGCTTTTGGCAGCTTTGGTCCATTTTATTTACCAACCTAAGACGGACTATAAGATATATATCTGGTAAGTTTGAGGACTTTGCCTCTTTTCGTTTGGACGAACAGTAATATATATGCTTTATATGATCGCAGATAAGAATGACAAACTTATATATGCTCCCTCCCCATATTCTAAGGTGAAGTACTTTATAAAAAAATTACAAATGTACTGATTTTTCCAGAGGTTGACCCAGTCCTTGTGTTAGAAAAGTGTAACCTCTTGACCGATCTGGCTGATTTTCAATACCAACAGTTTTAGTCCCTCAACACATATTCCTACAAATAGCTTCAATAGTTCGACCCGAAGATGGATTTCTATAGATAGACAGACGGACATTAAGATTTTACCTCGATTCAGAATATATACGTATACTTTGTTGGGTCCCTGCCAGTATTTCGGGGTTTTTCAAACGGAATATACCTATGGTGGTTTAGACTCGTATATGGAGCATTGCTACACCTCGTAAATGCCGGCTTCTCTGCAAGTAAGACATGTTGAGGGAAACATGTAAGTAAAATTTAGAAATCATGTGGACTGGACCATATTTAAGTGCACCTCAGAGCGGACCGTAGACTTTGCTGTGACGAGAATCGGGAACAAACCTAATTTGAAATATGAGGCTGCTAGTAAAAGAAACAATGTTTATGTCATATTTTTTTTTTAGGAAAAAATTATTAACTCAAGATTTTTAATTGCTGTACAGCGCAAAGCCTGGCTGCACCATTTAGCTTTTAAAATACTCTTAAACATTGACGGATCTTTTTATAAAATAAAGCAAATATCAGCGTAAGATTAAGATGGCAAAAATGATTACAGTGAGTCTTTTTCATGCAAAAAAATGTGTGGCTTCTAGAGCTGTAGGACCTCAAATTGGGAGGAACCTTTGTCTGGGTTCTTTTCGAAAACATGGAAAGGTATGGTCCAATTTCTCTATAGAAATGTATTGGTTACTAGTAACGCTCCATGCGAAATTGGTTAGGAATCGGATGCAAATGTGGCTTTAAGAGCTGTAGTTTCTGAAATCGGTGAGGACATTTGTAAAGAAGCTATGCGAAAGTATGGACCTAAGTGGTCCAATTTCACCACGGTTGATGAATGGTGGCTTATAACCTACTATGCCAAACTTGAGAATGATAGGGTGTAATTTGTGGCTTATAGGGCAGCAGGACGTCAAATCGCGAGGGACCTTTGTGTGAGGGCTATTAAAAACTTGCACCGGTATGGACAAATTTCTAAAGAGATGTGTGTTGGGTATTCCAAATGCTCTGCGCGTGTGGCATTTAGAGTTGTATGTTCTGAAATCGAATGCATTTAAATAATGGACAGATGTAGACGACTTTCAACAGTTCATGGCCCAATCTTAAAGAATGTACCAAGTTTCTTCGAAATCGGTTCATAATTGCAACCTGCACTTCGATAATAGATGGACGGAAGGTCGGACGGACATCGCTCAATAGAATCAGATCTCTAGTTATTCAGAGTCGATTGGTATACTTAAGATAGAGTCAAACTCCATTTCTTTGGGGTGTTGCAGACATCAGCACTAAGTCATAATACCCAGTACCACAGTAGGGTGTTGGGGACAAAAAGTATGATTTGTGTTAGGCATGTTTGAATGATTTGATTCCGGTGTTTAATATCTAGTCAATGTTGATGTTATTATATCAAAAATATGTATTGTGATAAGTTTTCAAAAGGTGTACAAGCATATCCTAATTGCATCGATACCTTTACACTCATTGACATTCTTTGAACACTTTTATTTAATTCAATTTTATGTTTAACTAATACAGTCACAGGATAATGACCACGGTTAAGTTAGCACAGTAATTGGGTAAACATCGTCAACAATCCACCCCAGCCCATAAATATTCCTGAAATGTTAAAAAATCCTCAGATTTTGTTTGAAAATGCTCTGGTTTTTTTTTTTTTGGCCCATTAATAAAATTTGGCAATTTTTATTTTGAATTCGATCCATTTACCTAATCTCTGATAGTTTCTATTCTTTGTCTTCTTTCTTGTCGTTCCGTTTCAAAAACAATGGGAATAATCATCGTTTATGGTACGACTATTCCTTAAATACCCGGCGATAGATGAGACATGATGCTAACGAAGCAAATACATATAAAGACGAAATGTGCTGAGACACCCACCGCCCCAACCCTTCCTCATCATTGGTTATACAAAGAGATAATCCCCCCGAAAAGTACACTGTGCCATTTGTATCACAATGCTTAGAGTTAAGCGTTTCAAAACTACACCAATTCCATTTTCTGCTGAACGCGCACTAAAAACAAAACAAAAAAGAATCGCCCGGGATTGGCTTAAATGTTGTATTGTGGTGTTGCTGTTGTCAACACAGACCATTTCCGTTTCCGTTGTGTTCTGTGCCGGGGTTTCCCTGCGAATGTGTGCTAACATGTCAATGTGTTTGTGTGTTAGTTGTGAAAAATGCTTCGAGTAAATAAACATCATAACAATAGATATGCTTCGTCCTGCTTTTTGGATCTGCAGCTCGTTATTATGGGCGGTTTTTGCGGAATTGACAAAAAACCCACTAAAGTTTTGAAAAATGTTTATGTCGCGTCGCTTCTGTAGCGTGAAGTACTTATGACAGCAAAGCCGAAACGCTGCTAATGTGCTGGTGTTGGCAGTGCTGTAAGTTGGCTTAATACGAACGATAGAGGACAATTGATTATTTATGTTTGGCTATTGAGAGGATATTTCCAATAATTGCTGCTACTTGTGGTTTTGATATTTATGTCTCAAATGTAGTGTATGGGATTTTAATTTTGAAAGAGAAGAAAATGAAATAATTTGTAAAGGAAAATTGTGGTTAAAGCTGACAAAAATAAAATTGTGACAAACACAAAATTCGTATAAGAATCTCAGAAACTGATAATGAATATTTTTCAAGAAACTTTGGCGGGGGACTTTCTGATAATTGTCTACATTTATAATATTTGCTATAAGCAAATTGTGCCAGAAACTATCACAAACTTTTTTATAACAGATTTAAGAATGAATTTTGGATAGTAGTTATCTAGAAGAATATTATGCCTGAATAAGAAAATTGTGTCAGAATCTTGAACAAAAATTTCTGTAAGAAAATTTGTCAACTTTTACAAATTTTTTTTTATTAAAAAAAATGTCCCAGAATCTGGATTATCCACTGTCTGAATCAACATTTTTTGTTGCCCCAGAATCTGGCACCACATTTTCTATACGAAACTTCGGCAAGAACCTGCACAAAATCTTCTAACACAAATTTTCCTATAAGAAAATTGTGCCAGAAACTGGCACAAACATTTGTATAAGAAAACTGTGCCAGAAACTGGCACAAATATTTCTATGAGAAAATTCTTACAGAGTCTTGCACAAAATTTGAATAAAATGATCTATAAGAAAATATTCATCAAATTTTCTATAAGAAAATTTTGACAGAATCTGGACCAATTAGTTTTTAAAGAAAATTGTGCCACAGTCTGCTTCAATTTTTTTAAAAGAAAATTGTTCAACATTTTTTATTAACCAAATTGATAAAACATATTGTGCCAGAAACGGATAATGTTTTCTATTAAAAACTTGTACAAGAATCCGGCACAAAAATTTCAATACAAAATCTGTGCCTGAATTGTCACAAATTTGTCTATAATAATTTGTCAGAATCTATCAATTTTTTTTTTAAATAAGTTTCTATAATAAAATTTTGCCAAAATTATCTATAAGAAAATTGTGCAAAAATTTTCTATGAGAAAATTGTGCCAAAATTTTCTATAAGGAAATTGTGCCAACATTTTTTAAGAAAATTGTGGCAAAATTTTCTATAAGAAAATTGTGTCAATACTTGATATAAGAAAATTGTGCCAATATTTGATATAAGAAAATTGTGCCAATATTGGATATAAGAAAATTGTGCCAAAATTTTCTATAAGAAAATTGTGCCAAAATTTTCTATAAGAAAATTGTGCCAAAATTTTCTATAAGAAAATTGTGCCAAATTTTCTATAAGAAAATTGTACCCAAATTTTCTATAAAAAATTGTGCCAAAATTTTCTATAAGAAAATTGTGCCAAAATTTTTTATAAGAAAATTGTGCCAAAATTTTCTATAAGAAAATTGTGTCAAAATTTTCTATAAGAAAATTGTGCCAAAATTTTCTATAAGAAAATTGTGCCAAAATTTTCTATAAGAAAATTGTGCCAAAATTTTCTATAAGAAAATTGTGCCAAAATTTTCTATAAGAAAATTGTGCCAAAATTTTCTATAAGAAAATTGTGCCAAAATTTTCTATAAGAAAATTGTGCCAAAATTTTCTATAAGAAAATTGTGCCAAAATTTTCTATAAGAAAATTGTGCCAAAATTTTCTATAAGAAAATTGTGCCAAAATTTTCTATAAGAAAATTGTGCCAAAATTTTCTATAAGAAAATTGTGCCAAAATTTTCTATAAGAAAATTGTGCCAAAATTTTCTATAAGAAAATTGTGCCAAAATTTTCTATAAGAAAATTGTGCCAAAATTTTCTATAAGAAAATTGTGCCAAAATTTTCTATAAGAAAATTGTGCCAAAAATTTCTATAAGAAAATTGTGCCAAAATTTTCTATAAGAAAATTGTGCCAAAAATTTCTATAAGAAAATTGTGCCAAAATTTTCTATAAGAAAATTGTGTCAAATTTTTTAATAAGAAAATTTTAATGCATTCTTGTGGAAAAGGCACAAGATTTCTTGTACGGAATTTGTGCAACTTTTAATGTTTCTGGCACGAAATTTTCTAAACGAAAGTTCTTGTAATGAGGATAATAATTTAACGTTTCTGTCACAAATTGTTGTACAGGAAAACTGTGCATGATTCCGGCAGAATATTTCAACAAAAAAGTTGTGCCAGTATCTGAAACAAATTTTTCTATGAGAAAATGTGGCAGAGTCAGTTATAAGTTTTTTATAACAATATTGTGAGAGTTTTCTTTAACAAAATTGAGTTATACATTGTCACAAAATTGTGTCAGAAAATTTTACTAAATTTTCGATAGTAAAACTGTGTTACAATCTGACAAAATTACTTTCAGGAAAATCGTTCCATAAAATGGCACAAACATTTCTATTAAGGAAAATGTCTGATATCGCTGTAAGATTATTTTAAATTTTCGTTAGCAGCAGCTTCTTTTTGTCAACTTTTGTAATCCTCATTTGATATGCGTCACTTTCACAGATTGATGTTCCCATTCAAAATAAATTGATTCTTCTGTTCGTTTCACCAATTGATTTTTAAAGTGATATGTACACGATTTTTCTCTTAGTTCTATTGATCCTATGAAAAAAACGGAACAGAAAAAATATTAGAAAATTGAATTAAAATTGAGAATTCCTTTGAAACGAAGAGTAGGAGAACAAACGCTGCCATGAGTATGTGTAGGCGGCTGTGGGGCAATTTGCATTTTCATTTCCTTTTTCCGGCCAACAAATTTTAAATGTTATTACGCTAAATCCTACCTCCTTCCAAAACTCTACACATCTGTGTCAGAAACACCACTTAGCCAAAGTCCTGTCTGCCCGTCACTTATTCAGATGCTTCTTAAAGAGGGACCGAACGAACCACTTAAGCTTTCAAATATTCTCTACACATCAACGCTTCTCAACGACATGATGTACAACAGGATGATGAAGAATAGAAATATACGCTGGAAGTGTAGATTGTGAGGGGCATTGGAGGCTGCCTGGGAGGTGATGCTGGAGAAAGGTGAAGTGAATGAAATTGCCGACAATTACTTATGCAGTGTAAAAAGAGCCTAATTTATTGTATTGTCACTTTCTTTGGGCTTGCGTTTCCTTGAGATTTTATTGGCATCGAGAGGAAAATTGAAAATTTAAATTAAGTTTTTTTTCTGAAGAAAATTGAAGAACAAAAAACAGCACCTCAAGCATGATTTGTTGAGTTTTTCGTTTCAAGGAAAAGTTGAGTGGTTTATTCTTTACAAGAATTAGGTTTTCTATAGAATTTTTGTTCTGCCTCCAAAATTGTCTCTGTTAAATTAACAAATAGTAACTTTTATCTCAACATTTTGTCGGCTCGGCCAAGTTGTTGCTGAACTTACTTACAACAACACGGTTTAATTGACATTAATTATTTGGTTTTGTCGCTAATGCAATGTTTACATAAATTCCTGGTCGCCCAAATGAACAAATACCAGTGGGACAGACAAAACTAATTCAATGACTTAATTGCAAACTGAGTGCCAAAGGAAATGGGACTGAAAAGGAAAACGAAGATAATAATATGTTTTAGCACAAATTGAGATTATGGCGAGAAGTTCGCCGAAATAAATTGGAAGTGTCGTCGGTGTTAATTTCCGAAAGAGAAGACAGTTTCCACGAAAACATTTTTTTTGTTCAAAAGTCCAACCAAGGAAGTAAAAGAACTTAAAGTTACATCTTACTCAGAAAAAGCATTACTATTACGTGGGCGGTTCGGAAAGTTCTGAGCCTATCAATGAAAGAGAATAGTTAGTTTTTCAAAAATATTTTTATTTTTCAATATAATCTCCTGAAACTTCAATACACTTAGTCCAACGCTTATCTAGCAATTCTATCCCTTGATTAAAATAGTTTTCCTCAAGGTCTTCAAAATAGTGGTTTACAACTGTAATTGCATCTTCATTTGAGGTAAAACGCTTGCCAGCAAGGATTTTTTTTAGATTTGGGAACAGGTAAAAGTCACTGGGAGCTAAATCAGGAGAATAAGGTGGGTGGTCAAGCAACTCGTACTTTAATTCGTTGATTTTAGCCATTGTTAAAACATTCTTGTGTGCTGGTGCGTTGTCTTGATGAAAAATTATTTTTTTGTGTTGTAAGCCAGGACGTTTTTCTCGAATTTGTACATTTAATTGATCTAAAAGGTTGCAATAGTACTCTGAATTTATTGTTTTACCCTTTTGCAGATAGTCAATCAATAAAATACCTTTGAAGTCCCAAAAAACCGTTGCCATAACCTTACCAGCCGATTGAATTTTTTTTTGCCTTCTTTGGGGCACTTCCTCCAGCTTCAGTCCATTGTTTGGATTATTCTTTTGTCTCTGGAGTATAGTGGTGGATCCATGTCTCATGAACAGTTATGAAACGACGCTTAAAATCCATTTTATTTCGTTGAAAACGATCCAAACAAGCTTGAGAAATGTTCATTCTTATGCGTTTCTGGTCGACTGTTAACAAGTCCGGCACCCATCTTGCAGAAAGCTTTTTCATCTGTAGTTCTTCATGCAAAATTAAATGGACTCGATCATTTGAGATGCCCATGATATTAGCTATTTCACACACTTTTATTCGTCGATCATTTAATACCATATCATGCACTTTGGCTACAATTTCTGTTGTTGTTGCCGTTTTTGGACGTCCACTACGTGGTTCATCTTCAATGCTTGTACGACCACGTTTAAATTCAGCAACCCAATTTTTTACTGTTGCATATGAAGGAGCACTTTCACCTAACACATTCACCATATCATTATGAATTTCTTGTCCCGATATACCTTTTTTATGTAAATATTTAATGACACCACGCATTTCTAATTTTTCCATTGTAAAAAAATCGCCGATGCGTCTTTTGTGAACACCTATTTCTATATGAAGGAGTTGCCAGATCGAAACAGAATTTAACATGTGTTTATAGCAGAGATGGAAGTTTCCAAAACACTTAACTTTTTTCTGTTTAAGAAGTTTCCGAACCGCCCTCGTACAAAGACAATTATAAGGAACTTTGTAGGACCTTTTATTGCGACCGACCCTTCCAGCGAACTTTTGGAAACAGTTAAGGAAAATATATTAAAAAAATGGACGTTCTCCGCCAACGATTAAAGCACCAAGAATTGTTAATACGCAATAGAATTTCAAGTAAAAATGTGACAATATGTACGCCATAGAAACAGGAAAATAAAATTTATTATATTTTTGGAACCTGTAATGATCTTTTATTCGGCCCCTTTTATCTATAAGTATAAAAACGATCACAGCCTGAGTTAAATCTTAAAAATAAATTTATATTTGGATAAGTTGTGATATTTTTATTTTTACAATTTTTGTACCCACCCACAGGGTATATTCTCTTTGTCATTCCGTTTGCAACATATCGAAAAAATGGTCCATGAATGGACTCCATAAAGTAAGGTGTGGTCTAATCACAATGCACGATGTTAATTGTCACACCTTAACTTCAGGTTTTTTTCCCAAGATAATTTGACATTTCTTTGTTTCAGTATTTGACAAATTCATTTAAGGAGAGGTGCACAATTAAGCAGCGCCTTAAGATTGTTGAAACCTTTTACGAATATAGGCGTTCAAATCAAGGTGCATTTTGTGCACTTCCTGTTTTTTTTTGTTGGTCAGCATAATCGACCAAATGTGTCCACAATCGCGAAAATGTCAGCAAATCGGGTCTCTAGGAAATGTGAAAACACCAGTGCATGATCGTCCAGTTCGTTCTAAGGAAAATATTGATGTTCTCAACCTCAATTCTTGAATGGTGTTCGCTATCGCAAGATGATAACGGACTACTTGTGGCCAGAAATTGAGGATATGGACCTGGATGATATGTGGTTCCAACAGGATAATGGATCATTTGTTTGAAAAATTCAATGGCCGTGTTATCTTACATAGTGGCGATGTTAATAGATATACCTTTTATACCTATAAATAAATCCTCATGAGGCCCTATTGTCCTCTGTGAGCCGAAGAACATAAGAAGAGCCTTACTGATATATAGGTAACACTCGTTGTGGAACCTATAAGGCTCTTGGGTTAACGTATGTAGCTGCTTGAGCTATAAACTATTCAGGGGCTAACCATTGTCGACACTTTTGAGACGTCGGGCGCTCTTTATTTACTGTTTGTTTCAGGAATAACTAATTTTTTTTTTTTAAAAAACCAACACTCAAGGGATGCCCCCTATACATGCGGTGCATTGCGTTGGCGAGTGGAAAGTAAAGGATCGGAGGGGGGAAAGAGGGAATAATGTTTATTGATACTTGTCTTGAACTTCTGGATGTCGCAATTAGTGGGAAACACATTTGCCGGAAGTCGATTCCACATACGGACTGTACGAGCGAAAAACGAATTTGATCTGTAGTGTATAGTGCGGTCAACTGGCCAATCGATAACAAACGGGTGTGAATTCCTAGAAAGTCGCGTATTCCTGCCGAACATCCTCACGTCAGGAATAAGGCGACGGATGTCTGATGAACACACACCATGAAAGTAACGATAGAACAGCGTCACGCAACCCGCATTCCGACGATGATCAAGGGAAACAATAGAGTTGGATACCCTACTGTCACCTATCAGCACCATCGCTCTCCTTTGAACACGATCAAGTAGCTCTAAGGCTGATTTTGGAGCACCTGCCCATATATGGGAATTGTATTCCATCTTCGGCCTGATGTAAGTTCTATAGATATTGTAAAGATCAGAAGGAGTGAAATATTTCTTGCACCGCCTATGCACTTGAGTGCTTCTTTCGACACTTCGAATACATGTCTCGCCCAACGAGCGTCATGCCCAGAACATCAAGAGCTTCTGATTGTTCAATATCCGTACCATCGATAGAAATTGACGATATTGTTGGGCCAGCTAATCGCTTGTGAGACAACAAGCAGCACTGTGTCTTACGCGCATTAAAATCTACTCTATTCACTCGACCCCATTCGGAAATGGCCAGTAAATCCCGGCCAAGTGTCTCATCCATAATTCGCCTTTTGTCTTCAATATCTTGAAGACTCGGCCTACGGTCGAATGAATATGAATGACATAGGTTACTGTCATCCGCAAAGGAGTAGATTGGATTCACGGTCTGACCCAACAGATCATCAATGAAAATTAAAAATAAAGAGGGAGAAAGGACAGAGCCCTGTGGTACTCCTACAGTAAGCCAATGTTTGTTGGATGAGAACCCATCTACAACAACTCTTATAGTGCGATCTCTAAGAAAGCTCGATATAAAACGAGCGAAAGAATCACCGACGCCAAAAGCCATCAGCTTTGACAAGAGTGCACCGTGCCAGACTCTATCAAAGGCCTTGGAGATATCCAGAGCCACAACGTTACTCTCACCAAACTGGTGGATAGACCGACTCCAGCGCTCCGTCAAGAAAGCCATCAGGTCTCCCGTAGAGCGATTTCTACGGAAGCCATACTGTCGATCACTAAGCAAGCAGTTGGACTCTAGATACCTCACAAGATGGTGGTTAACCATGCTCTCCATTACCTTGGAGAGCGCGGAGAAAATCGCGATTGTCCGATAATTTGCAGGATTATGGGCTTCACCCTTTTTAGGGAGTGGTTGGACGTTCGCAACCTTCCAACACGCTGGGAAGACTCCCGCACGATAAGCAAGGTTGAAGAGGTTGCGTAATGGACGGGGTAGCGTCGAGGAACACTTACACAGGACAAGTGCCGAAATACCATCCGGGCCCGGGGACTTATTTACGTCGAGATTCGCAAGAACCCTTTTAACACAAGTGACGAATTCTTTTTAGCTTTCTTTCTCACTTACGAAAATGCATTGGACGACGATCGATTGAAGTCTCTCACTCAAAAGAAAATTACTGGCCTTTCTTCCTAAATGATTTTTAGGAAAATTTGCTTAAATTACTCTAAATATAAAAATCACAATTTATCTAAATTCTTTTTTATATTCGAATTCAAATAAAATTACTGAAACCATAAATCGATTTTAGATTATCAATGATTGAAATTTTTTATACAGTGGATGGGATTCATGCCAAGAATATACCCACGTTGTTTCTAGATCATAGAGCTCAAATTCAGCATGTTCACTGTGAATGCAAAATATTATTATTTTATATTTACATATGTATATAACTATACCTATTGTTTTCTAATAGCTCCCAGCACATCGTTGTTTTTTACCAACAAAAAAAAAATAAAATTTAATGAAAGAGAAACTGTAAAAACAGTGAAATCGTTTGGTTTTTTACAGTCTAAACAATAATTCAAAACGAAAAGAAATACACCTCGGGCGTTTTAAACATCGTTAGTGGAAAATCATTAGACGAATTGTGGCTTAAAGAAACAAAAAAAGAGCTAAGTAAAGAACTATAGAAAATCTACGCATATGAAATTATCTATAAATGCCCACTAATATTTCGATACTTTCTAAATAATGATCCAACACAGCAGACGCATTTTGGTCATTATTTAAAGCAAAATCTCCACCACATAAAAGACGAGATATTAACGAACGTTTGTGGTAAAGAAAATGTTCCTGCAAACAAATCTCATTATGCGGGAGAAAATGTTTTAATTGAACTCAATCCAATTGAAAACCACTTACGGAAAGTTTCGCCTGCCGTTTGTTGTTACACTTTAGATGGAAACTTCTGCATACAGCGAACTGAGAAATTCTGTTGCATTTTACTTTGCTGCGCGCAATCTCGTCAAGTTGTAATAGAAACTTTATGTTTAACGGTAATTTTGCTTTAAGTGCCGCTTATGACATTATTGCAACAAATGTTCGGTTATGGGTAGCAAAAAAGGAAGAGCGATAAAAACAGGAGCCATAAAGTTGTAATTTTTTTGTTGCTACCAAAAGGAGCGAACTTGTTCGGGAGCAGCAACTTAAATGTATTTTGCATAGATGGCAATACACATAAAGCTTAAGTGCCACTTCAATTGTGAAGTAAGGATTATTCAACTTAAAACAATCGTTGTATTGAATTGTCATCGTTTCGAATATTCCAACAAAAAATATCCGAAAGGATACTTCAACTGTTGAGCGAACGTTGGCACCCTATAATCTGACATAACTTAACTCACAACATCAATTCCCAGATATGTTCTTAGACTTGGTCTCGGTAAATATTCACTGCAACTGCAAAGAGGGCCATAAATTCGTTGAAGAAGCATGATATCACTATAAAGGGTGGTCCAACTAGAACGATGTTAATTATAAAAAGTTTTTAGAGAGTTATCTTAATACTTGTTTTTATTATGATAAAAAGATCTATGACAATTATGTGTGGAACAAAATATTAAACAAATACTCGCAACGGCTTCGGTGGCATCTCTCTATCCGATGGTCCATATTTTCAATGTCTTTGAGACATAACGGAGGTTCAATGTCGTTAATGTGGCGAATTATCTCATGACCTCTCGGTCTTAAATTGTTCTTAGCTTATTTACGTAAAAATTTTCCTTTAAATATCCCCCAAAGAAAGAAGTCCATCGGTGTCAAATCACGTGATTTGACACCGATGGACTTCTTTCTGATGGACTTCTTCTGAGTTAACGTCATTTTGCGTAGACGTACTGGTCTTGCGTAGAAACGATTTGGGCTTTGATAATAGACGAAAAGATGATGAATATGCACTAATATGCATTTCTCAAGACTATTTTTTAAAGGATTTTTTGCAATCTCAGTAGAATTTCAGTTCAGGACTAATATCAAATACTATCATTTAGGTATCAATTTATCCAAGGTGTTAATAAGAGGGTTGCTATATATATTTCTGGCCTAGGCAACACTAAGTGTTTCCTGGCGGCACCTGGCATTTCCATTGGTTTGACATTCCTTGGAATAAACGCACTCAGAACGTTTCGACGTACGACCATCATTTGTGTTGTTTTCAGTGACTTGAAAAAATTATATTGGCAAAAAAAAATGAATTTTACTCTTGACCGACGCTCGCTCAAAAACGAAGGACGTAAAGGTTGTCCAAAAACGGCCGTTGTGCCAGAAAACATTAATTCTGTGCGTGAACTGATAATGCAAGATCGTCATTTGACGTATCGTGACGCATCCTTGGGCATTTCTTCCACCAGCATACATTCGATATTGCATAAACACCTGGCCGTTAAAAAAGGTTGGTTCTCGTTGGATCCCGCACAATTCGACAATCGTTAAAAAAAATGATCGTGTCGGTTGGTGCAAAGAAATTTTGAAAAAATACGAGCGCGCTGCTTCAAAAGAGGTTTAAAATATCGTCACAGTTGACGAATCATGGTTCTAAAGTATGCGTATGAGCCCGAAACAAAACAGCAATCGACCGTGTGGGTCTTCGAAGACGAGCCAAATCCAACAATAGTTGTTTGAGGAAAAAACACTTCGAAGAAAATGGTCGCCTGTTTCTTCGGCAAAACTGGTCATGTGGCGACTGTTCCGCTTAAGTAACGTAGGATGGTCAATTCTATGTGGTACACCACAATTTGTTTGCCTGAAGACTTCGGAGAAATTCGAAAAACCAACAAGAGAAGACGAATCATTGTGCACCATGACAATGCGAGCTCTTACACATCGGCTCAAGCCAGCGCCTTTTTGACCGGCCAAAACGTCAAATTGATGGGTCATCCGCCGTACAGCCCTGACTTGGCACCCAATGTTTGTTTTTATTCCCGCACATCAAGAAAAAAATGCGTGGTCAACGATGTTTGTCGCCAGAAGGTGCTGTTGAGCGTTCAAAAACCATGTTTTGGAGGTTTCTTAATCAGGGTGGAAAAAGTGCCTCGACAATTTGTTTGAGCGCATGCAAAAGTGTATAAATCATGCTGGAGAACACTTTGAAAACAATAAAACCATTTTTGATGATAAATATTCGCATTTTCATTATCAGGCCAGAAATATACAGCCCTCGTACTGTTCTAAAAGTGTTTTGACTCCAAACGAACTTTAGTTGTTGGCGGTGATTTCCGAAGATCATGTCATTGATTAACTTTAAATGCGAATATATCCTTAAGAAGGGCTTCTGATATTTACACTTCTTTCAGTCGAATAAAGAATATTTGAATTCACAAACTGTAAGAATAAAAAATATTTAAATGAAAAGTATTCAATACTTTGAATTTAAGATCTTTTCTAGTATGCTGTTATCAAATCTTTTTTCACCTCGCCTAAAATTAAATATTTTCAACCGATTTTCGTTTTTGTAATTCCACAATATTTTATATTACATACGTATTTAATAATTTTCAGAAAATTTCGGTTTCCACAATTCACTGTCTCTTGATTGATGATAACTCGGTAGAAATTTCAAATTTACGTAGGGTACTCACTTCACAAATACTGCTGTCTTCTTAATTCTCCTCTTTTCTCGTACTTGCATCCTTTATCACCGTTTGTAAATGTAAATGGGGCTCGGCTTTTATTTCATATTCGCAATTCAATTAACATTAATAAAGGATAATGGTTCAATATTATTTCATTTCATGTTAAATACGTTTTGCTCCTACCCTTTTGGAATTTCCCAAATAAACTGCCATACCGAGCCAAACTGTCTGCTCCTGAATGAGAATATCATTTGCAGTAGCAAACTCTGGTTAAATTGTATTTGTCTGCTGCACGTACGTAAAAGCACAAATTTTTATAAAAACGATTACTGACATATTGAAAGAGCTGTACGCCGATTGTATGTCGCATTTTTTGTATGGGAGGGTTTGGCCTTTTAATGATATTTAATCCTTAATTAAAAATCGGTTGTTAAGGGTTATGTTTTTGAGTTTTTGCTATTGTTCTTCTTGCAGCTCTTGTACAATGTCAACAGCATTGAAATGATTGAAGTTTATGAGAAACACACAGAAAACATAATTGAACTTTGTTGCAAAGTATGGACAGCCTAGCCACGAAAGTCCTTATATGAGAGCACTAAGAGCGGACACAGGGCAGCCAGTCAAGGAATGCCATATTGGTTTGAGTTGAGTTATTACTCATTAATTTTAAATTGTTATTGCAAAAAAAATATTTTTAATTTTTATTTTAATAGCATAATTAAGAAAAGAATGACTAAGTCGTCAATATGAAATTATTCATATGCTTTACAAGCAAGAGCCTCCCTTGGGATCCCTTTAAGAGAAACTTGAGAAAAGAATATGTAATTCAATAGACTTAGCACGAAAATATTTCTCGTATACAAATATGCATTCTTATTGTACTGCAAATGCCACCAGAATTTCGAATTAGTATACCGCCGAAGTTTTCTATATGTCTTTACTCTGTGTCATTGCTGTCAGCTATAGTCCAATGGGTAGATTGCGCTACTATTACGTGAAGAATATAAAGGATAGGAAAGTGGGACATGGCTAATGCAGATAGATTTTCCTTAATAAAGGATCATGCAAAAATAAAACCACAGAGCCAACGGTCAGAGCCAGAGCCAACGGCGGTTGGCCGAATATATTTTAAAATGGTGGGGAAATGTCATAGAATCAGAATGTTAAGTGCTTTGACAGCGGCCAACTGATACAGAAATCCCAACGAAGATCGGAAATTATATTTGATAAAATCACATTATTTTGTTTCTTTTCGCTTGATGACCGGTTTTGGAACGGAGTACTGTCAGAGTTAAATCCCAATACATTGCCAGTAGTCTTTCTACTTGTACCATCGGCATTAGGTGCTTAGCTAGTGACCTTTTTTGCATCATCCGCAATTTCTGACCGGATACCGACAACGGTCTGATTTCCGCTGTATCGGCTGGTTTGTCAGTGCCTTTTTTTTGAAACGCCAAATGTCCAATTTCAAAAAAGCAATTGCATATTCGCAAAGCTTCCAAAATGACAACATTAATTGACACTTGGTACGCAGTACTTTAGAGTGCTGTGGTTATGTAGCAGATGTAGAAAAAGAAATGCTTTTTAATTGTATTGCCGGCACCGTGAAATCAGAAGAGGAAAGTGGAACTTGATCCGACATACGCTACGAAAGCCCTATACCGATATTCCCGAACTGGAATAGATCGGATTTCACAAGGTAACCGCCAAACAGGAATTTAAATATATCATTGAGTGGATAAAACTGGAGATCATTTCTTAAGACCCTATGATCTTTATAGGATCGAAGAAAACAGGTTTATATGTATATCAGCACCAGTGCCATTTTTGACACTCAGCTACTCTATGGGTCAAAGCACCCAGGCGTTTTGCGACTCCACGTCATGCCGAAACTTTGCCGGCGATTTTAGGTACGAACAACGGCCACAGTTAAAGTTTCGAAGTGCCTGTCATATATAAGTATGTACCCCAAGGTTAAAATTCGGGAAAGAACAACAGAAAATGTTTAGTGGCGGGTTTCCATGTGGGTCGGGATATTTAATATGTAGTACCTGAATGCGTAAAATCTCCATCATATGATAAATATATTCACTTTGTCACTCCTTTTGCAACACCTCGAAGTACTGGTCAGAGACCCTATAAAGTACTTATAGATATATTCTGAGTCGTCGATTCATGTCCGTAGGATTATCTAGCCATGTCTGTCTGTCTGTCAAATGCAAACTTCAGCTCGCACTATTGGCGCTAGGTGGCTAAAATGTTGGAGAAACATGTGTTGATGTACCTGAACGGTTGGTTTTTAAAATAGGCCAGATCGGTCTAGAAGTAGCATTTTCCCTCCACATAGACTGAGTTAACCTCTGGAAAAATCAACAATCCTCAACTAAAATATAAAATATCTGATAAACTATTAGAAATGTGACTATGACATTTTGAACATGTGATGTTCGCTTGGATCGAAACTCATCCCGTCGGAAAATTGGGTGGTGCCACGCTCCTTTTAAAAAATCGCATTTAGGGCCAAATTAAGAAAAAGATCGCTCTTAATTTTAACAGAATGAATGAAATGAAAATGACTAGACAAATTATTAAAGACTTAATTATGAAATATTGGGCAAGGGGCGTGGCACCGCACACTCAAACCTAAACTTGAAAGTGCAATATCTCATGAATTATTATAGTAGAACACATGATGTTGGCAAGGATCCGAACACATAATTGTGGGCGCGGTGTGTTGCTGAAAACAAATATTTTATGTTTGTTATTTTTTTTAGAATAAAAGTGCTTTTTGTAAATTTATGTACAGGATCGAGTATCGGAAATGATACTTATATACTCGTATTGCTGTACTGTACACGTTGTGTATAATGTTTTTAGAGGTAATATATTTTAGTCATATTGGAATTTTAGAGGAATCGAAATTCTGAAGACTAAAAGGGGTTAAAAAGTTCTTCGCTGTACTCTTTAAACTTTCGCCTCTTTACTTTCGCCTTGACTCCTTTGTAGAACACTTTTTTTAATTTGAATGAAATTACTCCGAAAAAAAAGGATTTTCTCTTTTTATTTTCCCTGTTTATAATAATCCATATTTGCAAGATTTTTAACTTTGTTTTACCTGATCTTAGCCCTTTTTTAGTTTTTTAAAACTTTTTTATTTGACCTAAACATAGGTCAAATAATCTCTGAACATAGAATGACAATATTCATGTAAGAAAATCAAAAAAGTCACTGGTATTCAAATACAATCTCGGTTGCAAAAATATATCTAAGCATAAACAATCGAATTTCAAAATATTAAACAAATAGAGAACTATGTTAAGTTACCTTCAAAGAAAAGTAAATTCCGGCAATACCGAAATACAATTTGAACTGAAAATAAAATAAATTATTTTGTCAAATACTAAACTAAGCGCAAGAAAATTTTGATGGAGTAAACATAGATTTTATAGCACTTTTGAAATTGGTAAGAGGGCGAGCTTAGTGCTTTAATATCTTCAGAAAGTTAAAATCAAAAGAATTGTGGGAGACCACCAAAGTCATCATCTATTTCATATCATCATAACCAAAATCTTTTATTTATTTCATATTTTTTTGCCAACGTCAGACCCGCTAATATCTAGCGTTCGGAAATCGTGACTTAGGTAAAGCCTAGTATTCACATAAAACGAAATTCTCGCTCCCATAAGAAACGCATGAAGGAAAGCAAACGAAATTTACCATTGGTAAATTCCGTTTAGCTCTTTTCGTTTGGTGGTACTCAGCTAAAACGAAAAGGTGTCGGAAAGGTGCAACTGTTGCAGGAATGGTTATAAGAGCAGTGTAGGCTTTTCTTAGCATCTGCAAACGAAAATTAATCTTCTGATAATTGTTTGGTCAATGAATTTTTCAAATTTACAAAAAAAAAATAAATTAACCAATGTTGTGAAATCGTTTAAATAACGATTAACAAATAAATATGATTAAAATCATTTCTTTGAAAATGAATAACGGCTGCTCTACACTACAGTTCTTTAGTGTAGAGATAAATAAAAAACTCCTAAGCGAAAATTTCGTTTTAGTTGAATACTAGGATTAAAGATGCAAAAGGGTTGCTAGAGGGCAAGAATAATACGTCGCTATTTTTCAACTGAACGAATAAATTACTGTTATGTAATTAAAATTAAATTTGTTTTCCCTAAATGTTTTTCAAATAAAAAGCAAAATTAACATTAAAAAAGTTCGGTTTTTTTTATCGAGGAAACCAAAATTTTTACGATTTTTTTGTAAGCTCCTTAAAGTTTATTATTTAAATGGGTTATTTACCGATTTTCTTTTAGCCTATTCATAAGAAAAAGAAGAAAGAAAATACACATTTCCGTGCTAAATATTAAAACACTTCAAATTCACACCCCACATTTCCATGCTAAATATTAAAAAAATCAAAAGTTAAGCTTTGACCTTGAATTCTTTGAAAACTACTGAACCAATTTTAATGAATTTGAAATCGGAGAAAAGCTTAAGGATTTTTCTGTCGAAAAAATAACTCCTTGGGTTCAAAAGTTACAGAGTTTTAGTCACTGTACGGTGGAGGGTGAATAAGTTTTGGCCGGGCCGAACTAAAGGAGGTTTTTACTTGTTTTTTTGTTTAAAATATAGGGTAATTTATCTAAAGGTATTTTTTCAAAATAAAAAAAAAAATACAAAATTTCAAATCAAGTATGGAATCTTTATTCTTTAAACGAAAGGACATTTTATGGCATATATTTTTTGAATATAATTTCCTTCAAATGTTGGCCGCAACTACGTCTCAGGCTGTCCATTCTAAGGGTCCAATTTTTGATGACTTGTTCGAGCATTTCGACCGGTATGGCATTAAGGACACGCGTAATGTTGGCTTCCAAAACCTGCATCGCAGCTGGTATGTCAGCATAGACTTTGGACTTTACGTAGCCTCCACACAAAAAGTCTAAACGTGTGATATCACACGATAGAGGCGGTGAACTCTCCGGTCTAAAACGTGAAATTACATGCTCTTCAAAATGACCTCTCAATACATACATTGTTTGAGCAGATGTATGGCAAGTGGCACTGTCATGTTGAAATCAAATTTCGTCAAGATTACGGGCTTCAATTAGAGGTAGCAAAAAGTCCGATATCATGGCGCGAGTGCGGGCACCATTCACGTCATCATCTTTTTGGAGAAATATGGACCGATGATTCTATTAGGCCATAAACTGCACCAAACTGTGGTTTTCTCTGGGCATAATGACACCTCTTGGACCTCTTCTGATTGCTCTTCAGCCTAAATATGGCAATCTTGTTTATTAACGTTGCTGTTGAGCCAGAAATGGGCCTCATCACTGAACAAAATTTTGGCCGAAGCCAGTTTCTTACCGATCGCCTAGTTCCGTTATACAGTTGCACAATTAGGAGACGTTGTTGCGGTGTAAGTCTTTCCATGATGAAATGTCAAACAGTTCAGTACAACAAATAAAAAATAAAGTTTAATACAACTCACGCGTAATCTGTGAAAAAAAAACCCTATTGAAAAAATATCTCTAGAGGGATCACCCATTATAAACAACAATGTCTTTGGCATGTCTGTCACAAATATCTTATTCATATCGATGTTCAAAAGGTTACCCAAATGGCTATAAAGTTACAAAACAGTCTACAAGTTACCTGTTTTTATTGGAGATTACCAGAGGTACAAGCTGCAATTCATAGATCCACCAAACTGATCACAGCTATTAACTGCAGTGCAACAGCAAAATAATTGATGGCTTTAGTAATTCAATAGTGAGTCGTTTTGTGCACTTGTAAACCATGTACATGGTCTTTCCCATGCCAACCGTTTGATAGGGATTCATTCAATTCCAATCCCAAAACATATGGTTTCGGATTTTTCTCCATGTGTAATATGCATCCCCATGATTATCGCCAGAAATTTTAAGTTTTCACACTTTTTAATAAAATTCACAATATTTTGTTCCACCATCATCCAATTCCCTCTACGGTCTTCTTCAGATGAACAAAGCAACGGCATCATGCCAAGAAATTGCATAAAAATCAATGTCAGGGACTTTAAAGTTTTACGATACGTACCTATTGTCGTCATGCATATTTGAATAAAATGAAGACAAAAATCCGTAAAACTCCTGGCAAGAGGTAATAACGTTAACACTCGTTTAAAGGTCAATCGTACACTTTGGCTTGATGCGAATACGATTCTGTTGGCAGCTTTCAGTCACAGGAAGGAGAGGGAAATAAAGTCAACCAAATAACCGGCAAATCGAAAACTATGACTAAAAACTTAATAATGTTTTAGCGAAAAAGTCAACATCAGCAGCTGCAGTCAACAGCGGGTTTGATGATGGCACCACCACCAAACACAATTTGACATTTTTCGTAACTTAACGATGGTGAAGAAGAAGACGACGCCGAAGCTGACAGCCACAAGCCAAAAGGTGGCATTACTAAAGGTGAATGAATAAAAATCCAGTTTGTGACAATAAAATTAAAAACAAAACAAAAAATAGACGAAAATAAACAAATTCTGTTGCAAAAATGATCGAAAACTATGCAATGCAAAGTGATGTTAATAGCGGGTTAACACCTCTCCGATTGGCACATACCAAACGGGCCAACAACAACGACAACAACAACAGTGCCACTAAATAAAAACAAACAATAAACGCAATATTGTTTTAAACGAAACAGAAGAAAACAAAAAAAAACGACTGCAGACACCACCAGAGATATTCATAAATTCATTGATTGATATCACGTTCGTACGTATGTATGAACGCCAGACAAGGCATACAAAAAACATGGTTTCGAACTGAACTGAAATGAAAACGTTTGGGATTGAAAGGTGAAGAAAACAATTCCATGGAACACAACTATGATTAAAGCTATTGACTTGGGTTTTTGTTTCTTTCCAATTCGAACTATTGAAACTGAGTCACAATCGTCAGGGCAGCTATTCTCTTGTACTGACGGGGGAAAGGAACAATACAATAACAAAAATGTGGTCCGCTTTGCTCCAGTCTGAGTCTACGTTGTTAGCGGTGAAGGTCGAACACGCGATACTCTATGGGGCCAATTCAGGGCAACCGAATTGGATCATGTTACCACTAATCGAAATTACAATCCGCAACTAATTTAGAGTTATTAATTTGAGCAATGCATCACACTGTGATGATTTGAATATATGCCGAAAACGTTTTGGCAAATGTTTAGGCCGGAAATAATTAGACTATACCGTATCTAACACACAGTTGTGGAAAAATATTACTGCAGCTAAAATGCCAATAAACATAAGTGCCTTATAATAGATTTCGGGAGATAAAATGCCGAATAGTATCTGCAGGATATTCGCATATTCACGATATAATTAGCTCCGTTTCAGCTGCAGGTGATAAATATAATCGTACAAAGTGATCACTCGGGTTCGAATTGTTATAGAGCTGGGTCTCATACTTATTGCAGAGCGTATAACAACAATCGGCTTTAGAGGTTGTCGGTGGTCGCTTAAAGGTATCGTCCATCTCGGATCTGTAGTAAGCCTTTCCGGAGCAGCCATTGTCTGGTTCGGTTTTGAATGTAATCCACTGGTTTTATCCAATAGTTTATTTATACTTAGTAGGGACATATGCTGTAAAATAAAAAGTACTGAATGTTTTTGGACCAAATATTTTTTAATATATTTATTGATGTATATTGTATCCAAAAAGAATCTACTTATTCGAAATGTCCGCCTTTTGCCGACGAAATGTCTGCCTTTCCTAAAGTCGCACTGGCCAATCGTCAATAGCTGCACGAACCTCGTGCATTGGAATATTGGCCACAGCTCGAACCAAAGCAGTCTTAAGAGATCCAATGTTGAGGAATCTTTTTTGAAAAACCTCGCCCTCCAAAACTGTCCATAATTTGTGATCCAATGGGCTTAAATCTGGACTGCCTGAGGGCCATTCTTCAGAGGAGATGAACGCTGGCAAATTGTTTGGAAGCCAGGCCCGGGATGTTTTCGCCTTATGGGCTGGCGCAGAATTCTGCTGGAAAGTCCATGGCTGGTTTTGCAACAGGGAATTGTTAAGAGGCTTCACAACAGCTTCTAAAACGGTTTCTTGGTAAACTTTGGCCGATGTTTTGACTCCTTGTTCGCAGAAATGCAGTTCAGTGACCCCATCGTAAGAGACACCCCACCAAACTATGACAGAAGCTGGGTGATGACCCTTTTCCACCCTTGGGATCAGTTCAGATGCTTCTTTAGATGACCGCGCATACACTCTATCATTTTGCTTGTTAAATATTTGCTGAACGGTAAAAATTTTTTTATCGGTGAACAAAATTTTTCTGTGCAAGTTATCAGCGTGCTTCACCAAAAGACGTTTACATTTTTCAATCCTATTTTTTTTAAAGCTGCAGTCAATAAATGTCCAGTAAGTCGTTTGAAATCTTTTTTAATGATTCGACTCATAGACTTTTGCTTGATATTCATCTCACGGGCGACGATTTTCTGTTTTCGCAGCGGATTTCTGTGAATTCTTGATTTAACGGCTTTGATGGCATGCGGTGTTCGAACAGAGAGTGGGCGCCCCGACCGGTGACGGTCTTTTACATCTCCAGTCTCCTCAAACAGTTTTATGCATCGGTAGACGAACATGCGGCTAATCCCGCGGCCGAAGCGTTTTGAAATTATCGCTTTTTTCATTTCACACTTGAAAAGCGCTATTACAGCGATACGGTTCTCATTATCTGACCACAAAATACCGTTACAGACTAACGCTATTGAGGTTAGCTTTCAAAATCCATATGACATTAACGGGGTCTGTTCAGTTCTACTATTGAAATACGTGTGTTCAATGTTGTAACAGTATTTAAGGTAACAATATTTGAAGAGCATCATACTATTGCTGGTTAAATGGTTGTGGCACAACAATATTATGATCATCACAACAATAGTATGGATCACACACAACCATACTATGATCCCCATAACAATATTATGGTTCTAACAGCAATAAAATTATTCACACACAACCATACTATGATCCTCACAAACATATTATTATTCACATTCAACCATACTATGATCCCCACAACCATATTATGATCCTCATAACCATAGTATGTTTAACGTACAACCATAGTATGATCCTTACAATCATAGTATGACTTACACACAATCATACTATGATCCCCACAATTTTTGGTAAAGATTGGGTTAAGTTGTTATATAACAATAGAGAATTTTATAAAGTATGTTCTGTAATAATAGAAGTGATTTATTAAACAGAAAAAAAATATTTATTAAAAAAATGTCAGTTATACTAATTCGTAATTTGTTTCGAAAAAAATTAATTATTTTTACTATTTTTGCGTATGATTCGTAAAAATAACGTTGTTAAATTAAAAAAATTACAATTCTGTCGGTATGATTGAAGTTATCATGTTATTGTTAACATAAAACACATGAAAACAATACTTTTGTTCTACCAACCATATTTATATTGTTGCTACAACCACATTTTCATTTTTAAATTTATCAACAATACTATTGTTACATTTCAACAATATTAATATTGCCGCAATCATACTATTGTCAAAATGAAATTCAAAAAGCTATACTATGGTTGCGACGACCATACTTTTATTGCAGAGAAAATACTATTATTGCCGTGACCATATAGTAACCATATCTTTTCTCGGCGTGTACTAAGTATATAAGTATCACAGAAGTTCCTAAGTCGATATAAAAGAAGTATTTGTGATTCTCTGTGTTTATAAGGAAGACTTACAGACACCCTTGGACTTGAAAAATGTTGCGCTTTTCATGTCAAAATCAATTAATAAAGTTTAATGGTAAAAGTCTTTAAAAAATCGTAGCCTTTAGTAAATAAGAACAAATAAACTAAAGTGCGTTATCCAAATCATGTATGGCATTTAAAAAACGGAATACATTTAATGGGGGCAATATCCAGCCGGGCTTAATAAAACGTCAAATCACCACAAGCTCCTTACCCATACTATAAAGAACTTCTAATGCCAATGTACACTTAGTGTCCACTAAAAAGCCAATCTCATACCGCTAAATGTTTAGTATCATTAATCAGAGTCCTTAATATACGCCATCCCATGGGATCTAATTTTAACACTTGCCAATGAGTGCCTCGACAGCCGTAGAGTGCAAACAATAAAATTACCATTGAAACAAATACGCCATATTAATGATTTCCAAAGCAATTGAAATGCGGTTTTTCTATAAAAGCGTCAAAACAAGAATTCATTTACGTTTTTGCCATAATTACAGCAGTCGCGACAAGAAAAGGTGGGTTTCAAAAAGAATTTTTTCGAAATGTTAGCAGAGCGGCGGCGAATGAAAAGCATACAAAGGCAAAAGTCAGTGACAAGAAAGAAAACAGGTTTCAGAACAAAAAATACGATATTGAAAGAAAAATGTGTGTGTGTATTTGTAATGAAAAGTGATTTGTGATCGTCGTTCAGCGTTCAAACAAACCACCACCACCTTCAATCGAGCGCAAAACTCGCAAAAAAACAGAAACTCCCGTAAAAACGCAAGAGAATATAAAGACAAAACCGGCTTTGTTAGAAAACGAAACTACAGAAGTTTAATAGAGCGAAAGAAATAATTCGGAGGGAAAACTCAAAACCAAAGAAAATCGATTTTAAAATTCGAATTTTGATTGTGTCGAAACGGTAGATTTGAAACTTAACGTCTTAATCTTAATTCTCTTTCTTTTGGCATTTCTGCAGACATCAGTTCAAAACCACCCGTTGTCGTCTGGTTTTCGGCTTTGCTCTCCATAAAGTCTGGCGTTGAAGCCAGTCAGCCACCAACAACTGTTGGCTTTTTGAAATGTTGTTGATTTCTTGCTGTGTTGTTGTTAAATGAGCATAAAAACGCTAAAATTCCAAACATGCGGTTTAGTTCCTCAAAGTAAATTCAACTAGTCAGACCAAAACCTGAAACCAAAGTGGACACACGTTGCTGCTGCTCTTGTCTTGTTCGCAAAGCGCAAAAATACAAAATAAGCGTTCATAACTCAAAACAAGCAAAAAAAATCGAAGTGAAATAAAAAAACCGATTAACATAAAACGACATAAAGTTTTTTTTTTTGCCATTTTTCTTACAAAGAGATTTACAAATACGGAACAAAACCAACACAAAATCCGAAAGATTTGTAATTAAAAGTCAAAAGTGAATTGAACAGATCGGAAAGTGAAACAGGGCGCAGCACGCGTTAAATAAAAACGGAATTTTTGTAGGAAAAAATCGAAAATATTTTAAATTAAAAAATGTTTAACCCGAACTGGTTCCTTTTAATATTATTCATAAAAGTGATAATTGCCCTCATAGGCCTTATTGATGGTGCTCCCATAGATGTAGTGGCGGCCCCTTCAACCGCTGCCGTTGAAGTCCAGCGCGATACTCCAACAGAGACAGCTACAATAGAAAATGTTATCACAGAAACTCCGGGGAAATTTGGAGGAGATAAACACGAGGAACCTGAAATCGAATCAGACCTCATTGCCATCAATAACGATTTTGAAAATGAGCAAAGTTCAACGTTACCCTCTGTGGGTGAAAGCACGAAGGGTCATGAATCTCAAACGGAAGTAACCACAACCGAAAGTCCTACAACGAAAATCGAGGATATCACCACAAACGAAATAGCTAAAGAGTTGATCAAGGAAGATCATAAAGAAATTACGAAATCCCCCATAACGACAGAAAATCCCCAAAATACCACATATTTATATTTGGTAGAAAATCTGCAAGCCACTACCGAAAAATCATTATTAACTTTAAACGAAAGTGTTCAAATGCCAGTAGATGAAAAGGAAAGTGAACTTATAAATTCCCAAATAGTATTTGAAAATCCCCAAAAAACCACCCAACAATATTTAGCAGAAATGAACGACGAAACAACAACACAAATATCCGTAGACAGTGCACAAATTCCCACTGAAGGAATAATAAGTGAAATAATAAATTCCCAAATTGAAGCTAAAAATCCCCAAAAAAACATACAACAAAGTTTGACAGAATTTAAAGAAATTATTGAAGAAACAACAACACCGCCAATATCCGTAGATAGTGTAAATTCTTCCACTGAAAGAATAATAAGTGAACTTTTAAATACCCAAATAAAAACTGAAAATCCCCAAGAAAATTTAACAGAAATTAAAGAAATTGCCGATGAAACAACAACACAAACCTTCGTAGACAGTGTAGAGATTCCCACGGAAGCAAAAATAAGTGAAATTTTAAATTCCCAAATTGAAAGTGTAAATCCCCCAAAAACCACGCATCAAAATTTGGCAGAAATTCAACAAATTGCCGATGAAATAGCAACACACTTCGTGGAAAGAGTACAGATTCCCACAGAAGCAAAATTAAGTGAAATTTTAAATTTTCAAATTGATGATGTAAATCCCCAAAATACCACAAACAAAAATGTTTCGGAAATTTTAAATATCGTTAAAGAAACACCTTTAGAAACATCCACAGAAAGTTTACAAATTCAACTAGAACAAAATACTACCCAAAATATAAATGAAAATCCCCAAAATTTGTCCGAGCTCAATTTATCCACGGTTAAATCTCTAAATGAAGAATCATCTTTACATACAACTATAGAACCAACAACAAGTGAAAGTTTACTTAATTCCCAAAACCAAACAAATAGTGTCGCTGTTAATACCCAAAATGTAAATGAAAATCCCCAAAATTTCTACGAGCTCAATTTGTTAAAGGTTCAGCCATTAAGTGAAGTGTCATCCTTATATACAACAATAGAACCGGAAATAAGTGAAATTTATAATTCCCAAATAAAAAATGAAAATCTCCAAAATTCCAATGAACAAAACATAACAGAAATTCCACAAACAAAGGAAGAAAACTCTTCACAAGCTATAATCGAACATATCCAAGTTCCAATAGAACAACAAATAAGTGAATATTTCAATTCTCATATTTTAAACGTAAATGCCCAAAATACCACTGAACAAAATTTACCCAAAAAACAGGAAACAAATGAAATTTCTAACCTAATAACAGCAATTGAAAATTTTAATGACCCTCAAGAAGTGAAAATAAGTGAAATTAACAATACCCAAATTGAAAATGAAAATCCCCAAAATATCCAAACCGGTTTAAGTAATAACGAAAAGATTTTCTCAATTCAAGCTATATTGGACCAAGTTGATGCGGAGCTTATGGATACAACAAAAAACGAAGAGGGAAGTGCAAATCTAAATTCCCAAATTGATAAAGAAAATCCCCAAAAAGAAAACTTTAACAAAAATAAGGATGAACGCAATCAAGAAGATATAAATACTCCTATACCAGAGGAAACAAATCTACAAGAGGAACGTGTAAACCTAAATACCACATTATATAACGAAAATCCCGAAAATTCCCTTAGCAACAATTTAACCGAAAACTTTGATGAGATTGAAGCTAGTGTAACGGAAATTACTGCAGAACTTCTTAATGATCTAAAAGAAACCCAAAATTATGACAGCTCAAGTACCGAAAGTATTTTTAATAAATCCCAAAACACCAGAGAATATGATTTGAGTAAAAACAGCTCCGATGAAAAAGAAACTACAAGCCAAACAAATGTTCCAAGCAAGAATCTTCAAGACTCCTCAGAAGATTTTGAAAATAACCAAACACATGTTCATATTGAAAATACCGAAAATCCACACAAACGCAAGAGTTTAAGTGAAGAAATATCAGCAGTCATCAATTTACTTAGCCAGGATGAACCCAAGGAATCTGGCAAGGAAGGGGGTAGTAATTCTCAGCATTCTATAGAAAATGAACAAAATAATACTCCAACAGAGATAACAGTGAAAAGTGAAGAAAATCAAACGCAAACCCTGGAAAATAATCTTAATGAATCTAATGTACAAGTGAATAGTGTAAATTTAAATGCCCACAATGTATATGGAAATACCCAAAATCCCCATTTGAATAGTTTTGTAGAAGAAATTAATCAAAATCTCGGAATTTCAATGGAGGAATTTAGAAAGCCTGAGCTAAGTGAAAATGAAAATTTACAAATACTTAATGCAAATCTCCAAAATCCCACTTTACCAGAAACAAGTGGGGACGACATGCTACCACAAATAAATGTTCAAGTCACTGAGGAGAGCAAGGCTTCAGAAATCAAGGATAATTTCAATAGCCAAGTTTTCAATGAAAATCTGCAAAATTCTGAAATTGCTGCAATGATTGCCAAAATTGAGGTTAATGGAGACAACAGTACACACACTATCAAAAAAGATCATCCATTGTCCAATGAAAATGCAAATATAATTGCCAATATTTCCCCGGAAAACTCCGAAAATACTGAAACGCAGGCTGCCGAAGAAAAAATAGATTTAAATACAAAAACTATTTTAAACATCAATGAGAAAGAGTCGGTTGAAAGTTCTAAACTCGATAATAGTCATAATTTTAATTCCCAAATCACAACTGAAAATCCCCCAAATGCCGGAGTTTACATACTAATGGAGAAAAATCAACTGCCCGTCGAAAATGTGCAAGTCACAGAAGATCCAGATAATCACGAGCTCGGTGACAACATGAATTCCCAAATAGTTTCTGAGAATCCTCACATGGGCCCCGTTGAATTGGTTAGAGAAAGTCCAACGGAGTCCCCACTCCTAAATGAAAATAATGAAACTATGGCTGCAATTAATTTATCAGAAACAAGTACCAAAGACCCTTTAAAGGACGAAACTACAGAGGAAATTAAAGACGAAAAGTTTGCGAAAGAGTCGCTTGTAAGCTCAACCGAATCTGATGCTTCTTATGAAAATCCTGGTTTCATTAACCTGACTGAGAATATTAACATGATGTTGCACAATTTCCAAAACACCAACGTAGAAACCGACAGTCAAATGGAATCTTACAAAGCACCCAACAAGTCTACTGAAAATGAGGCCAGTCAACTTGCAAAGCTCCAAGTCGAAGACACCGGGGACAACACTTCACTTTTCTATGATCCGAATTCATCAGAAGAAGTCGAAGAACCCACTCAAAAAATTAAGACCTCAACAACAAAAGAAACAGTAACAAATTTCACTGAAAACCCGGTCGAAATAGAAACATATTCTTCAACTGCTCAGCCACTAGAAGAATCGACATTTACACCTTCACAAAAACATCAACTAACGCCGGTGGACACCATCGATGTAAACATTCAAAAGGCTTTTGAAACGTTAACTGAATCTTTTAAAAACACGGGACTTCTGGATACAAACACTGCCGAATCACTTGAGACCACAACTCTTTCACTCAACACCGAAGCCGGCACAACAGAAGAATCCACTGAGACCACCACCAATGATCGCAGTGCATATGTAAAAGCAACCACACATCGTCAGTTCGCTTCTCTACTGGAGGAAACGGAAATGAACGTTCACAAAGCCTTTGAAACTTTAAGGGAATGGATTGCCAATGGCAATAAACTGGAAGAGGCTACAAAGAATCCTCAAGTTCAAGAAGAAACAACCACCATGAGGACTGACGATGGTCCTACAGATAAAGACACTTTCACAACGAACGAATATTCAACGACGGAGAAATCTGAAGATACGACTAACCTCAATGAAGATATTTCAGGTTTGAAGAAAATAGAAACTTCTCCAACAATTGCGGAGGGCAACGAAGAGATCAACAACACAACTTATAGTCCAGCAATGACCACCATGGCGCCATCACATGAGACCAGTTTTACTAACTCTGAGGAGAATGCATCACTAGCACAAGTCACTGAACTGACAGTATCAACTGATAAGGAAATGACAGGGACGACAGAACAAGACAGGGAAACGACGACAGGCCAAGAAATTATGGAGGCAACAACGCTAAATGGTAAGAACAGGGCAAAAGTTAAAATATGCAAATTTTCTGACAGAAACTAGCAGAATATTTTTAAAAAATAGTTTGGCATAATTTTTTATATGAAAATTTTGTCATAGTTTCGGCACAAACATTTTAAGAAATCTTTATATCAGATTTCCTAAAAAAAAATATTTTGTCAAAAACTGTCATAATTTTCACACACAAATTTGCCACAATCTTCTGGATGATGGCTCAATTACTGTGCTAGATTCTGGCACAGATTACTTATAAAAAATGTTGTCAGATTTTGCCACAAGTTGCTTATAGATAATTGGCAACATGTGGCAAATGGGTCAGCATATAGCACAATTTTCTAATAGAAATTATACTGTCTGCTTTTAGCACATTTTTCTAATAGAAAATCTTGAGGCTTATTATTTTTTTTACAGAATATTTGGTGTCAGCTTTTAAATAGAAAATTTTGCAGCAATTTACTTGAAGAAAATTTTGATACAATTATTTTATAGAATATTTTGAGACAATTTTCTTTAAAAAACTTTGGGACAATTTTCTTATTGAAAATTTGAGACTATTATTCTATTAAAAATGTTGACACAATATTTTTGTCGGCTGAATTTTCTTATAGAACAATTTGGCACAATTTTCTTATTGAAAATTTTGAAACAATTTTTTTATAGAAAAACAATATTCATAGAGAATTTTGGCACAATTTTTTAGACAATTTTGGCACAATTTTCTTATATAAAATTTATGCCAAATTGTGACATAATTTTTTATCAAATAGTTTGTTCAAATTTTTGGATTTTGACACATTTTAAAATTTGTGAGAGTCAGTTTGTTAAAAATGTTGTAACATTTCTCGGCTCATTTTATCATTAAACATTTTAAGCCAGACCATACGAGGGTTGCTATATATATTTCTGGCCTAGGTAACTCTAAGTATTGCCTGACGCCATCTGGCATTTCCATTGGAAAGTTTTTTGCATAAACGTACTCAGAACGTTGACGTACGACCATCATTTGTGTTGTTTACAGTGACTTTAAAAAAATCAATTTGGCAAAAAAATGGAATTAACGCGTGAAAATTTTCGTGCCATCATTCTTCACACCTTCGAAGTGGATTATCACGACAAGAGTTCATCGATGAACATAAATCTTTGTATGGCGATAAAGCACCATCCTATAGCACTGTGAAAAACTGGTTAATGAATTCATTTATTCGTGAAGGTCGTCCAAAAAGGCCGTTGTGGCAGAGAACATTGATGCCGTGCGTGAACTGATAATGCAAGATCTTCATGTGACATTACGTGATATAGGCATCCTTGGACATTTCTTCCACCAGCATACATTCGATATTGCATGAACACCTGGCCGTAAAAAAGGTTTGTTCTTGTTGAATCCCGCACAATTTGACAATCGCCCAAAAAAGGCTCGTATCGAGTGGTGCAAAGAAATTTTGAAAAAATACGATCGCGGTGCTTCAAATGACGTTTATAAGATCGTCACAGGTGACGAATCATGGAGCTATGCGTATGAGCCCGAAACAAAACAACAATCGACCATGTGGGTCTTCGAAGAAGAGCCAAATCCAACAAAAGTTGTTCGTAGAAAAAGCACTTCGAAGCAAATGGTCGCCTGTTTCTTTGGCAAATCTGGTCATGTGGCGACTGTTCTGCTTAAGCAATGTAGGACGGTCAATTCTGATTGGTACACCACAATTTGGAGAAATTCGAAAAACAAACAAGAGAAGACGAATCATTGTGCAGCATAACAATGCGAGCTCTCACACATGGCTCAAACTTGCGCCTTTTTGACCAGCCAAAACGTCGAATTGATAGGTCATCCGCTGTACAGCCCTGACTTGGCCCCAATCGGAGTGGAAAAAATGCTTCTACCATTGGTTTGAGCGCATGCAAAAGTGTTCGAGTATAAAGTAAATCATGCTGGAGAATACTTTGAAAAACAATAAAACCATTTTTGATGATAAATATTCGCATTTTCATTATTAGGCCAGAAATATATTTAGCAGCCCTCTGTAAGGGCTGTACTTACAGAGCTCTCAATGTGAATATTGTGACAATTTTCTTATTAAACTGTTAGGGAACAGTTTTCAATTAAAGTTTTAAAAAAAATTTCTTATTCTTATAAAATATTGAGTCAGATTCCTGCATAACTTTCCGTCCGAGTTTGCCACACATTTTCACTTAAGGTTTGAAAGATCACTATGTCACAACATTGTTAAAGAAAAGTTTCATGTAGATTTTGGTACAAAATGTTCATAGACAATTCTTCTGCACATAAAATTGGTGCAACTTTCTTATAGAAAATTTTGGCACAATTTCCTATAGAAAATTTTGGCACAATTTTCTTATAGAAAATTTTGGCACAATTTTCTTATAGAAAATTTTAGCACAATTTTCTTATAGAAAATTTTGGCACAATTTCGAGAAATTTATACACTTATAGAAAATTTTGGCACAATTTTCTTACAGAAAATTTTGTCATAATTTTCTTATAGAAAATTTTGGCACAATTTTCTTACAGAAAATTTTGGCACAATTTTCTTATAGAAAATTTTGGCATAATTTTCTTATACATAGAAAATTTTGACACAATTTTCTTTTAGAAAATTTTAGCACAATTTTCTTATAGGAAATTTTGGCACAATTTTCTTATAGAAAATTTTGGCACAATTTTCTTATAGGAAATTTTGGAACAATTTTCTTATAGAAAATTTTGGCACAATTTTCTTACAGAAACTTTTCGCATAATTTATTTATAGAAAATTTTGGCACAATTTTCTTATAGAAAATTTTGACATAATATTCTTATAGGAAATTTTTGCACAATTTTCTTATAGAAAATTTTGGTACAATTTTCTTATAGAAAATTTTGGCACAATTTTCTTATAGAAAATTTTGGCACAATTTTCTTATAGAAAATTTTGGCACAATTTTCTCATAGAAAATTTTGGCACAATTTTCTTATAGAAAATTTTGGCACAGTTTGGAGAAATTTATACACTTATAGAAAATTTTGGCACAATTTTCTTATAGAAAATTTTGGCACAATTTTCTTATAGGAAATTATGGCACAATTTTCTTATAGAAATTTTTGGCACAATTTTCTTATAGAAAATGTTGGCACAATATTTTTATAAAAAATTTGGCACAGTTTTATTTTTTATAAAATATTTGGTAGACTTTTCTTTTAAAAAACTTTGGATGAAATATTGGGCCAATTTTTTAGATAATTAGTGCACAATTTTCTTACAGAAAATTTTAGCACAATTTTCTTAGAAATTATAATATAGAAACTGTGATTGTTTTCTTAAAAATAGTTTTTTTGTTATAGATTTTGCATCTAACACCACCGATGAACCAATATTTACCCTTAGGGAGGACTTAACTGGTGCGAGTTTAACCCATATCGATGACTCGAGTGAAGAGATCGTGGGAGAGCACAGAGATGATGACAAAATCGAAACTATATTGAATGAACAGTCCAGTAAAAAATCGGATGATGAGTACAAAACGTCCATGACAATGTCCCCAGATTTTCGAAAAGCAGACGCCACAACTCAAGCTGTACCCACCAATTTAAAGGATATAATCCAAGAAATGGTGACATTTATAGAACATGAGCCCACAACACAGAAACAGGATGCCTCGCAAACCCAAACGGCCCAAACTCAGGCCGCATTCATGGAGGAAAATCAGCAACAAATTGAGTCCACCACGGAAACCGATATGAGTTTTCACAGCACATCGGACGGGGAAGAGAAAACCGCCACCACGACGACTGGTGAAGCCATAGTAACCACCACAACAGAGGAGCCCCCGACGACAACGGATGATCCCTTAACGACAACGGAGCTACCCTCGACGACAATAGTAGAACCCTTAACGACAACTGTTGTACCCTTAACGACGACGACTACAGATGACCTGACGACCACCACTGAGGAGCCGGAAATAGCCACTACAACTCTGGTTGTGGCGGTGGAGCCGGAAGCTCGTTCGCTGCCATTGCCACCGCCAAAATTAGAATATTTACAAAACGAAGATGGCGTAGAAGTATTTTATGGTTATTCAATAGTTAAACATAATTAATTTATTTATATTTCTTGTGCTCATAGAATTCTTTTTTTGTTTACCACCCCACTCATTTAGTTTTATGCTGTTTCTTTCCTTCTTCTCCTTCCTAGTGAGTTATGCGAAGTATTTCGCGTGTATTCTGTTCTGTTCTATTCTATTTGCGTCTACTCAATTCTATGTTATTTAAATTCGTTCATACTAAAAAACAAACACTCAAATTTATGCCATAAAATTTAAATAATATAACAAATATATTTTAAAAAT
Source organism: Hydrotaea diabolus (assembly GCA_963513945.1). Taxonomy (NCBI): domain Eukaryota; kingdom Metazoa; phylum Arthropoda; class Insecta; order Diptera; family Muscidae; genus Hydrotaea; species Hydrotaea diabolus. Next base: position 211,243,718 of record OY740717.1, read on the forward strand.
ACCTTAAATTAAGAATGTGATAATTTTACGTTACGTTTCTGTGTGGAGCGATACGAGTATCGGAGTCTCCGAATGTCTGAATGAGAACGAAACTGATTTAGAGGAGCGAAAAAACCTGTTTAAATTATTTTTAAAAATACGCTTTTGTTTTTGTTGGTTCAAAGAATTTATTGTTAATGCCTCAAAAATGTAAAAATATATCGTTTATGTTTTTATTTAAGCTGAGAACGAAATGAAACAAGTTTGTTTCGAGAGAAGGCGAAACTTTGAATTGGTTTTAACAAGATGAAAATAAAATGATAATAATCTATTCATATTTAAAAAAATCTACAAAGGAAAGATGTATGTGTTTATTATTTTAGTTGTTAGCATAAGAGACTAAGGTGTCCAGGTTAATTGTCGCCCAAGGATCGAAGTGGAACTTGATCGTGCCATACTTATATTGTCTGGTATGCTATTACTGGAGATTTTCAAAAGATTTTCCTTATGTACGTTAAGCTGGAAGGGAGGTTCATACTCGGAACCCTGGTTTACAACCTGGGTATAAACATCTAAACTTCTTAAGGGTGATTTCCTAGTCAGCGATCTTTTGTGTTCAAAAGCAATGTAAACAAAATGCATTAGTCGTTCACTGCCGACTTTTAAGTACAGGTGTCGATCAGTGTGTATAACAATTATATCATGCCTATCTCTTTGATTTAAAGTAGATGTCAACAGTATTAGCCACGCATGTACGTTTGGAAACAATTTAACCAAATTGGTAAAGTTATTCGTATGGTATAAACTATCTGAAGAAATTTAAGTAATGAGATATTTATAAAAAAGTGTAAAATAATGCTTATACAGGGTGTCCGACAGGAAGGTATACTACTTTGTTGTTTGCCGCCATTTGGGTAAACATTAGTCTTGACAGTTCATATTTACTAGTCGTGAAGTAGAGACGTGGCAAATTTATTAAGGAAAAATATTCGATAAACTAACGTGTTTTAAATGTTAAAACATTTTATCAAAATCAATCATCGAGTACTGTGACGATGAGAAAGTTACGTGAAATTTTTGGGAGAAAGAACGTGCCAACAAAACGCACTATTTATCGAGTAGTAAATGATTTCGAAGAATGAGGGTCTGTAGCTGATAGGCCCAAGCATGGACCACAACGTACTGCAAATTGGCTGAAAACAGTTACTGCTACTCAAGAAAGTGTTTAAAACAATCCATCAACCTCAATTGGACGCCGTGCTGCATGTAAAGAAAAATGTGCTCAAAAGGGCTCGCATTTGTAGGGTTAGCAAAGGAGGACATTTATCTGATACTCGTATTGTATTCCATACATAATTGCCGACATTAAATTAAATATCCATTCTCTTTTATTTAATCAAAAATTAGAAACAAACAAAGTAGTATCCCTTCCCGACGGACACCCTGTACATATTTGGAATACATGACTCAAAAGCTCGGATCCCTCTCTCTCGTTAAATTTAATCTTAGACTGCACGGAGATCATTTCTTATACAAGCCGCGACCAACAAAAGGTTGTTTTTTTTGTTGACCAACACTCAGGGGTTTCCCCTATATAAGCAAAGCATTGTGTTGGTGAGGGCTCAGTGAATAAAGGCCTAACGAACTAACGCCTAATTTTTAAAAATGAAAGAATGCCTAAACAAGAACGCCTAAGAAGAAAGTGAAAGAACGTCTAACTTTAAAAATGAAGGAAAGTCTAATTTTAAAAATGAAAGAAAGTCTAAATTGTTAGGGTTTCTTTCATTATGGATTAACACCTAATGAAAGAAACCCTAACAATTGGAATTAAAATGCTGAAAATATATTTTGAAAGGAAAAAATGTATTTTTAAATTATATTTAACTATAAGTTATGTAAATACAGTTAAATTTTCAACAACTATAGCTCTACATAGCGGACATTTGAAAAAATTTTCACCTGCGTTAGCTTTTAGTTCATTACAACAGTTCAAGCAAATTTTTAAATGCCGACATGGCAAAAGTAATATATTTGGCTTTGAAACCAAACACACTATGCACATCGCAGTATCAGTTTCGCCAAAATAATGACATGGTATGTTTGGATGAACAGTATCGTCGCCATCATCATTTTCGTCCTCGTTATCACTGTTATGCCCATTTGTTTCAAATATGTCCTCATCTGGTTCTAGGTCAACACAAATTTTACTTTTTTCGAAAACCATTCTTTGCATAAATGCTTTGGGAGTAATTTTTCCCTCCAAGAGTTTATGACTGGCTTCTTCAATGTAACTTGATTTTTGCTCATAGACGGTCTTCTTTTTTTTTGAAGTGCCATGGATCCACCACTGCATATAAGAAGCTCAAAATCTCTACTTTTATTAAACTCTTCATCAATAAGAGCTTTAACAAATTTGAAAAAATTTCCATTTTTTTGAATGATGCGGCCAATAACGCCGTTATAAGCCTCGACAGCTGATGTAGTCCGTGTTCTTTTTAAGAAAACCGAAAATACTTCAGGTGTCACCTTAAAAAAAAAACAAACAATAACAAATTAAAAATCAATTACTTTTATAACTTTAAAAACTAATAATTTTCTATTTAACGGAATGTTTACAAGGTAGTGTATGCATTTTGTAAAAGGGAAAATCAATTGTTTTTATAATTTTAAAAACTAATAATTTTCCCTTTTACAGAATGTTTACAAGATAGTGAATGCATTTTGTAAAAGGGAAAATCAATTGCTTTTATAATTTTAAAAACTAACAATTTTCCCTTTTACAGAATGTTTACAAGATAGTGTATGCATTTTGTAAAAGGGAAAATTAATACCATTATTTTAGCATTTTGTAAAAGGGAACTTACCTTTCGTAACCATTGCTTTTCATAATAAATCATGAATGGTGTAAATAATTCTTGCATATTTGTATTCATCAATTCTTCTTTTATGTTCCCAAAAACCGCATTTATTTGTGTAGCTGGTAGCAGGGGTAGAGCAAGGATTTTATGGTATATCGTAGAGGCATTTTGATTGTTTCTTATTAAAGATGCCAATTGTTTCCACTTATACGAAATATTTCTCCTTATTGCTTGGCAATAATGAAACCAACAACCATAGATTTCACCATAGGCGAGTTTTTTTCTTATTGCCATTTGAAGACCGACTTCGAAATCAGTTAAAAAACTTTTGGCGCTTAATTTAAATACATTTTCATTAATGTATGAAAATATATCTTCATAGTTTTTTTGCGATTTCTTATCCATAAGTATAAAAAATAATGGAAAGATCTGAAAAAAAAGAATACAAATAACAATAGAATTTTATTTATAATGTAAAATGTCTATAATTTATATTTTATTTTATACCTTTCCGAAGTATTCAATATGAATTATTAAAAGCTGCTTGAAACAGCCATTTGGAACAACTGAAAATGTTCCATCTACTATATATGTCCTATTCATAGGAAGAATATTTTCTTCAATTTGTAGCATAATTTTCTTTGAAGCAAATATGCAAAATGAGCCGTTATTCCCTTGGATGCAAGCAATAAAAAATTGATGTTTCGGATCTCCATGCTTCGTTAAACCAAAGTTCGTATAAATGGATTCCAACTGAAATGCCTCCACTACCTCTTGCGCACATGTCGGAGAATTCACAAATGTTTTTGCTACTAATAATTGTAAACCTCTTTGCATCCTGTGAAAATCTAATTGTTTAGATTCCTCGGGGTTGCTGCAATAATATCGCATTTAATTAAATTTAGATATTATCAAACTAAATAAATATAGTCTCACCTTGCACAAACATCGTAGAAACTTTTTTAAAACTGAGGACGAATTCAAACATTCACTTTTAATTTTATTTACACACTTTAATTCATTTGCCAGGTTTTCCGATTCACCATGATTATGTTCAATGATTTTTTTTTGGTTTTTGACACACGTCATTCACTAATTCAACCTTTGCCTTGCATTTTTCATTTAAACATACATAATACTTTTTATTTCTTATTAATGTTTTAAATTTATACAATTGTTTTTCTGATATTACATAAAGTAATTTTGAATTAATCCTCTTGCCAGAAATAATTTCGTAATCCATTTTTAATTATAATATAATTTTTAATGTCCAACACTTATGAATGACTTGCTCGTAGTGATAGAAGTTTAACGAATGACGTCAACTGATAACAAATTGCAAAAACATTTGTCTAACCGTAAATACAACTGTTAGTTTTCAATGAATTCACGCATAATAGTAATAAAAATCACACTTTTAGCAAAATGAAAAATCGCCTAACATTAATGAAAGAAAGCCTAACAATCAAAAATGAATAAATATCTAATTAGGCGTTTTTTCATTTCTGATTGTTAGGCTTTCTTTCATTATGAAAAATCACCTAACAATTTTAATGAAGGAATGCCTAAAATATTAGACATTCTTTCATAATGAACAACCGCCTAATTCCTATATATTTTTTGATGCAATTTTTAGGCATTATTTCATTTTTTTTTTATGCGTTAGTTCGTTAGGCCTTTATTCACTGAGCCGTTGGTGAGTGGTAAGTAAGGAGCTCAGGTGGGGAAAGAGGGATTAATATTTATTGACATTTGTCTTGAACTTTTGGATGTCGTAATTGGTGGGAAATACAGGGTGGCCCAAATAAGACCAGCTGATGTGAAACACAAATAACTTTTTTATTTTTTAACATAATTTATTTTTTCTTTTTGCAGATTATAACTGAACTCTTGGAAATTTAAAATGAATACGTACAGTACACAACAACGCATTAAAATGATCGATTTTTGTTATTCTTCTCAACGATTAATTGTTCTGAAGCAGCGAAATTATCGCCGTGTTTTTAACGTAAGATCAGCGCCCACATCTTCAACGATTACAAGTTTAGCTCGCCGTTTTGAGGAACTGGGTTGCTGTTGGCACTACAACTGCATCAGTTACACCAGATCAGATGCACTGTTTGGTGCGGTGTTATGGCCACAAAAATCATCGGCCCATATTTCTTTGAGAATGAGGATGAAACGCCAGAAACGGTCTCGGGGGCTTCTTTCAGAACAATGATCGACAACTTTTTGCGGCCAATAGTGGAGCAACATCCTAATTTGTAGTTGCAACAAGTTGGACATACTGCTAGGCAAACTATGCACATGCTTCGTGAAATTTTTGCTGAACGCATAATTTCAAAAAAATTCAGATTTCCCTTGGCCTCCTCGTTCACCAGATTTAACTGCGTCCGATTTTTTTTTTCTGGGGATATTTAAAAGACAAAGTGTAAGTTAACAAACCACAGACACTTGGACAGCTCAAGCAGAATATTCGAGACGAAATACGGCGCCTGCAACCAGAAACTTTACGCCGTGTAATGCAAAATGCGCTAAAAGGAGCCAATGCCTGTGTCGAGCAAAATGGTGGTCATTTGTCTGATGTCATATTTCACACATAGTCACGTTAAATTTCCATAAAATGTATTTAAATTATAAAAATAAATCTTTAAAAAAAAACGTTATTACAAGAGTTATACGTGTTTAACATCACTAGGTCTCATTTGGGCCACCCGTACATTCGCCGGAAGTCGATTCCACATACGGACAAAACGAATTCGATCTGTATGTATAGTGCGATCAACCGGCCAATCCATAACAAGTGGTTGTGAAGTCCTGGTAAGTCGCGTATCCCTGCGAAACATCCTCACGCCAGGAATAATACCACGAATGTCTGAAGAACACACACCATTAAAGTAACGATAGAACAGCTACACACAACCCACATTCCGACGATGCTCCAGGCAGACAATAGAGTCGTATACCCTATTGTCACCTATCAGCACCAACGCTCTGCTCTGAACACCATCAAGTAGCTCCAAGCATGATTTTGGAGCACCAGCCCATATATATGGGAGTAGTATTTCGATCGTTAGCCTTATGTAGTTTGAATAGATATCGAAAAGATCAGAAGGAGTGAAATATTTCTTGCACCGCTTTAGGAAAACTATACACTAGCCCGACACTTACCCAACGAGCGTCCCCATGTATTTTCATGCCCAGAACATCAAGAGCATCCGATTGTTCGATACCCGTACCATCGATAGATAATGACGATACTGATGGGACATTGAATCGCTTGTGAGACAACAAGCAGCACTGTGTCTTACGTGCACTAAAATCTGCGCTATTCACTCGACCCCATTCGGAAATGGCCAGTAAATCCCAGCCAAGTGTCTCATGCATATTACGCCTTATGCCTTCAATATCTTGAAGACTCGACCCAAGGTCGAATGAATATGAACGACGGAGGTTGCTGTCATCCGAGAAAGAGTAGATTGGATTCACGGTCTAACCCAAAAGACCGTTGACGATAAGAAATAAAGAGACAGAAAGGACAGAGCCCTGTGGTACACTTGCGGTAAGCCTATACTTGTTCGATGAGAACCCATCTGCTACAACTCTTATAGTGTGATCTCTAAGAAAGCTCGATATAAATCGAGCAAAAGTATTACAGACTCCAAATGCGATCAGCTTTGATATGAGTGGACCGTGCCAGACTCTATTAAATGCCTTTGATATATTCAGACGCCGATTGACTGAAAAATAATCTTTGTCCGTCCGTCCTTACTTCCATCAATAGTTATATTCATTGTATGGGTTGAACACAGGACTTAAAGTCCACAAAATTTTGACCATGTTGCAATTTTGGCCAAAGGATGTACCCCATTGTAACTGTTCCACATCGGTTAATTCTTTAATGTTATCCCTACATGAAAGCTGCAGTCGATTAAAAGCCTTGTAGCTCTGGCAACAGCTTATGTGGTGCTCCTTTCGATGTATAGCCCTGCCGCTCCAAGAGGAGGATATTAATTATATTAATCTCATAGTTATTTAGGAGCGACCAGCAAAAAAATCCCTAGTGGATCATGTCCATGTGAGTTTAAGGGCATTTGGGAAATGGACAAGTGGACGTGCTACATCCTCTTGCCAAAAGGCTTATATTGGTCTGGAAACTATAAATTCGGAATTTGTCCGCTTGTTTTTTTACCCATGGCGTCTTATTAGACACGGCCAAGCTGTTACCGTGAATGGTATTTGCTATAGCGAGTTGGTATTTTTTGTGACCAGAAATTACGGATATGAAGCTGCACGCAGAAAAAAAGTATGGTTGGGGTAACAATATTCGAAGAGGATCAGAGGTATTTGGTTGTGGCACAACAATATTATGATCCTCACAACAATAGTATGATTCCCACATAACCATACTATGATCTCTACAATCATAATATGATTCACACTTAACCATACTATGATCTCCACAACCATACTATGGTCCACACAACCATAGTATGTTTCTCATACAACCATAGTATAATCCTTACAACTATAGTATGATTCACACGCAACCATACTATGATTCACACGCAACCATACTATGATCCACACAACCATAGGATTCGCACTCAACCATACTATTATCTTCACAACCATATTATGATCTTCGTAACCAAAGCATTTTTCTCATACAACCATAGTATGATCTTCACAACCATAGTATGATTCACGTGCAACCATTCTATTATCCCTACAACCATAGTATGATTCACTTAACCATACTATGATCCCAAAATTTATTTATTTAGGATTTTTATCAAACAAGTTACCTATATGTGACGCGCAAAATAGAAAGGTACCTAAGGTTAAAAACCAGTTTTGTTCAGTAGAGCCATTTTAAAGATTTAATTACGTGTATCTTTGGTGTACCATCTATGAAAGTGATGGCGCATATCTCTGGGAGGGAACACTTTTGGGGCATGGGATCGGTCTCATTCGATGCTCAGATGTTGTCCACATCAAAAAAACAAAAAAAGTGAAAGTAGATTTTTTTACCCTTAGGTCCCTGTTGCGCTGTCACATATATTAAATTGCATTACAATAAGTTAATAGCCAGAATGCAGGCCTTGTTTTTATTGAAAATTTCATTCAAAAAAACAAAATATATATTCCAACGGCAGGGGTGAAGTAGCATGCCAGCAGGGATGGATGCTACTTCACCATCCGTAGACCCCAAGAAACGAATGTGATTAAACCATGATCAATGGCTATATAACTATACTTAAGTGCAGGCAGGTTTTAAATAAACGAGAACCAGCCGGTATTAGGTTATTTCACCGAACAAAGTAAACACAATGAAAATACCTCGAACTACCTTCCGATTGTTGTTGTTTTTTTAATGGACAACATCCATTCACTGTATCGTATGTATGTGTTTTTATTTGTATATCAAAAAACATACGCACGCACATACTACATGTGTGCTCTATAAAATGATTGCCGCTATCATATTATTGTTAACGTCAATTTTAAACAACAATACTTTTGTTGCACCAACTATGTTTATATGGTTGCTACAACCATATTTTTATTTTTAAATTTGGAAATATTAATGTTGTTACATTTCAACAATAGTAATATTGTCGCAATCAAACTGTTGTCAAAATGAAATCCAAATATGCGAAGAACATGCTTTAATTGTACAGAACATATTATTGTTGCCGTGACCATAGTGTAACTATATCTTTTCTCTGCGTGTGGACGACATTTGGTTCCAACAGGATGGTGCCACTTGCCACACAGCCAACCAAACAATTTTAATATACCTCCACGATTAGGTGATTTGACAGCGTTGTACTTCTTTTTTAGGGTTACTTAAAAGAAAAAGTGCACGTCAATAAGCCATGAACAATTGAAGAGGATAAGAAAATTCGGCATATTAACGACATTGAATCTTCATCATGTCTCAGTCATTGAAAATATGGTCCTTGGGATAGAAGTATGCCACCGAAGCATAATAAAAAATTGTAAGGCAATCATCTGAAATCTTTTTTTTACAATTAACATCCTGCGTTTTAGCAGGACCACCTTTTATAAAACCTTATTGCTCCTAACAGGAATGTAAATACTACACTGAATAAGGGTTATGATCTGATAACTCACATTCCACAGACTATACTATTATAATGTCATCAATACTATTGTACCCATTATCGATACATGTCCTATTTATTGCACTCATACCTTCAATCATAATTAGGCAATGTACAAGGGCATATCAATAATTCCGTGTCTTTTAAAAAAACACCGTTTTTTCCAAAAACAAAAATATATTTCAACATAACCTCCTTTAGCTCAACACACTAAATTTAAAGTTTCTTACATTTTTGTGTCCCTTCCAAAACATAGGATTTTTCGAGGTCCATAAAATAGGCATTTATTTGATCATCGTTGGAGCTTTATTGTTTTTCCGTTTTTTACGCAATCGATGTGGATTATACCGCGTGCATCCCAAAAACTGTTGTCATCACCTTCTTGGCCTACAAAGTCACCTTGGCCTTCTTCGGAGGCGGTTTACGAAGAGCAACCTATTGTTTAGACTGCTGCTTGGTCTCCAGAGTGTTGTAGTGGATCCATGTTTCATCCACAGCTACAAAACGCCCCAAAAACTCGTTCGAACTGTGGTTAGACAACTCCAAACACTCGAAATTCACTTTTTTCCATTTTTAACAAAAATTCACTAGGTTGTATGTTTTGAACAGCTGTTAAACACAAATTAAATGACAGAACTCTCTTAAAATTTGACAGAAGTCTTTTAACAGATGGATACTTGATGGGAACGGTGTTGCATTTCATATTACTACTAGAGAAGTTGGAAAGGTCACGGAATTATTTGTAAGCCCTCGTATTTGAAAGATCATATGAAGAATTAGTATTTATCTTATCAATTTTAAAGTCATTAACCAAAATGGAGGTTTTCTACGATGGTAATTTAGCAGACTATCCCAAAAAGATAAAATTCTATTCGCTTTTCATTTCTGCGATTTATAAAATGAAACTACTCTAAGAGTCCAACTTGCCCTTACCACTTCCATTAATATTGAATTCGATATTTTCACGAAAAATTATGGTATTATCCCCATAATTATCCAATCTACAGCAGTGTAGACTACGTCCTGGCTAAAACAAACTATTGGTTTGTGCAAATTTCTTAAAAGTTTTGATTGTAGTTTTAATTTATCACAGCCGAATATTTTCATAACATTAGTATTAGCGGTTTTAATGAACTAGCTTATAAAGGCATAAATAGAGTACATAAAACGACCATAAACTTTATTGAATTCTTTGATAGACGGCATTAATATTGATATATGCCATTTACGGCAAATATTATGAGCTTGATGGTTTGAATATTTGATAAACATAATTCATAATTATGCAAAACATAACCTTGGCGAAATATTTCCTCCTTTTCTACAGAGAGCAGACAACAAGAATGAAAAGAATTAATAGCGCGCGCATGTCTCGTATTACTACTATCCCACTAACGAGCCTATCAGCGAAGCGCACTCTATGGGAAACCCTATTCCTCATTGTCACCTACACTGCCTTAACCACCGCTAATCGTTGTAAACTGACATATGTACGATAATACGAGTAGTAAACCAAATAAATTATTTATTAACGATATTTTCTTAGCAGTTTAAATGCCCCTGGAAACGATTTTTTGACGATATCTATTTCGCATTTCAATCCCCCCTTTTTAATAGTGTAACAAACTCTTTAAAGGTTTTGTTTATTTTTTGTTGTCTTGGAATGTGTAAACTTTGTGATCGATCACTTGTTTCGCATATTAATTTCATGATAATCGTCGTCATCACTGATTTCTGAGGTGAAACCAATGAAATATGATTGACAAAATGTTGGGCCTCGTAAACGTTGAACTTGATTGTTCGCTTCACCGCACGGACAGGTTACAATTTCTGGCCACTTTTATCGAATGCAGCGCAGCGTCTGAAACAATTCAATGAAGGTCAGCCGCGAAATGAAACGTGTACAGCATTTATTTTTTTTCTTATTTTGTTGTTTTTTTTTGTGTATTCTTTAAACCATTTAAACTGACATAAAAAATAAGACAAAAGGTTTCACGAGCATGATTAATAAAATTGTAGTCAGTTTAGAGTGGGATACCCTTTAGGGTTACCAAACGATTTCGTTGATATTGCCAGTTTTGTTTGTATTAAGCCGCTTATAGGGCAAAAGAAATTTTTTTACAAGTAAGGCTTAATTTTTTTAATCCTAAAATGCTAATCCTTTGGAACAATGGAGTTTAAGAGATATACGAGGACGACCGCAAAAGTAACTGGCCTAACATAAAAATAACGATTTTTTTTGGAATTATTATTATTTATTTTTCAACATAATCTCCTTCCAACTCAATACACAAACGTTTTTCAATTCCATCCGAAAAATAAGATTTTTCAAGACCTTGAACAGGGATTAAACCGGCTCAAGACCTCTTGCTGTTATATTTAAATAGAAGACAAGTTTTTAACAAAATGGCAAAGTGACATTGATTTTCGTGGCTGCACACTACATTTATCATGATTTCGGGTCCGTGACAACCCTCTTCAGACAGCCTTGCTGCAATTGTTGAAAGCAAAACCGAACTCTATAAGGCCAGGCTCTCCACAAACGAATGAGAACTACTGTTGTAAACCTTACTTTTCAAGTTTTCTTCACACAATTGCCCACGAAAATACAACTCACTCTTGGCAGCTCTAAAGAGACTCCACATCGAGAGCCGTCAATAGATTTCTCTTTCAAGACCTTCAAAATATGCCTCAGTTTCAGCAATAACCTCGCTATTGGACGAACATTTTTTGCCACCGAGAAATTTTTTTAAATTTGGAAACAAGAAATAATCAGCAGGAGCTAAATCTGGACTATATGGTGGATGCGGAGCAATTTCAAATCGTAATTCGGCCAGTTTTTGTTGAGTTAAAAATGCAGAGTGTGAAGGAGCATTATCTTGATGAAAAAGAACTTTTTATTTTTTAAATGCGGTCGTTTTATCTTGATTTCTTCACTCGACCGATCCAATAATGCACAATAATATTCACTATTTATAGTTTTTCCTTTCTCAAGATAATCAATAAATATTACACCCCTTGCATCCCAAAATACTGTGGCCATTACTTCTCCTGCTGACTTAACAGTTTTCGCCTTCTTGGGACCACTTGGGACCAGCTTCTATCCATTGTTTTGACTGTTCTTTGCATTCTGGGATGTAGTGATGGATCCATGTTTCATCAACAGTTATGAGTCGGTGCAAGAACTCTATTGGATTACGCTAATAAATCGCTAAAAGCTCCTCGGAATTGGTCCAACGGACGATTTTTTGGGGCAAAGTCAACAAACGCGGCACCCATCTTGCGGATAGCTTTTTCATGTGGAGTTCATCATGTAAAATACTCCAAACTTATTTTTCGTGTATTTTAACAATATCAGCAAGTTCTCTGAGCTTTTTTCGTCTATCTTTATTCACTTCATTAAATATTTTTCTAATGTTTTCAATAGTAGTAGCAGTTTTCGGTCTTCCAGAGCGTTGTTCATCTTCCGTACTTGAACGACCCATTTTAAATTGTTGAACCCAGGATTTCACGGTAGAGTATGATGGTGCATTATCACCATGAACAGAATCCAATTCATCGTTGATTAATTGTGGAGTATAACCTTTCATATAAATGTGTTTAATTACCGCACGAAACTCTTTATTTTTCATTTTTTAAAAATTATAAAACTTGTTCACTTCAATTACCTGTAACAAAGAAAATAATCATTAAATATTCCGGAAATTTTGACAGATGGCTTATAAAAGATTGTTTTTAAAAGACAAAAAGTTGCTAGTAAAACAGAAAATGTGCCAGGCCAGTTAGTTTTGCGGTCGCCCTCGTACAAATTATATGTCCTTTGGCTCGCAACTATAATTTACCTATGTTACATACAGAAATTATAAACTACCTGTAAATCTGATTGGCATAGAGCTATTGTTTTAAAGCCTCTCCAGATGTCTAATTACATGTGTTGACATGCGTTTTTCAGACCATGCAAAACTATCATATTCCAGATAGCTTTCCAATTTTTTTTGAAAATATTGAAATGCCGCCTTAGTAACTTTTTTGTTAATTGTTTTTTTATATTAGTTTTACAATTTATTTTATTTTTACAATTTAATTATTTCTTAGATGCACCCGTTTTCGTTTTCAGCAAATAATTTGTTGTCATTGCCAATTAATTGTTGGTGGCATCGAACAGTTCCACACAAAACTATTGCTGTTCTGGCAATTAATAATTTGAACTTTATTCAGTTAATGTGACTGAATTTAAAATTATTCGTACTATAATATTGACCTATTAATCATCTTATGGTACATCCAACTGAATTTTAATAATGACTATAAACCTTTGGTAATTGGAAGTAATAGTTTTCTAGCAGAAATTTTATAGTTTGAACCAATTTTTAATTGATTTTTTTTCTGTTCGTACTTAAAAAGATTTTTTTTAGAAGAACTTATGAAAGAAAATGATTTATTTCTCCTTTAGGCCGATTTAGCCCAATAAGAACCCCAAAAAAGACCATAAGCTATCATCTTGCAAAATTTTAGGCTTCGAGGCTTATTCACTTGACTAGTGCTTTCAACTGACACACGGACGGACATGGCTAGATTGTCTTAATATTTAACGACAATCAATAAAAATTAACCGGAAGCAGTTGTACCAACGAGACGGAGAGTCGTTGCTTGCGTGTCCTTGTCCCTAGTTTGATTTTGGTATCTATAGACGGTTTTTTTCCAAAACCTTTTCCTGGACTCTAAAAAATTACTAAGGATCGAAGTGGCCCTTTTGCATGCGAGGTATTGAAAGATGAATGGCTAGATTTTTAAATTTCCGTAGTCGAGTTAGTCTACAAAACGTAACACTCATTTTCGTTTAGATTTACTAAAAAATACTGTAGACATAACAAAGGGGCAAGAGTGATGGGGTCTGCTCTAGTTAAAAACATTTTAAAATGCCCTATCCATTCTCCTTGTCCAGGCGGTAACACAGAGGAAATCATTGGTGAATACACCAAATCTGTAATAATTGTTTTTGTTTGGTTAAATATGGTATATTGTTGTGCCACAACCATACTTTTTTCTGCGTGTAAGCATATCTGAGGTCAACAATAAGTAGTCTGTGTGCGAGAACGAGTAAGAGAGAAATCGATAAAAATACACTTCTGCGGAGTATTGAACATGGACCCACAGCCGTTCAGATTATATTAGATAATAGTTATTTGTCGGTTTTCACTTTAAAGCACTCATAAAAATAATTTATGAGAGCTATGTGGTGGTCTGCGCGCAAGTGTGGGTGAGAGTAAAATGAAAACTGAACAAGTGAACCAATTAAGTTCAGCCGGGCCGGAGCTTACATACCCTCCATTTTGGATTACTGTCTATTACGGAAATTTTGTCAAAGGGACGTGACACCTCTTTTCTATCAGGGTGTGCTCCTCTTATAGCAACATCATATACGAGGGCGGTTCGGAAAGTTCTTAGCCTATCAATGAAAGAGAATAGTTAGTTTTTCAAAAATATTTTTATTTTTCAATATAATCTCCTGAGACTTCAATACACTTAGTCCAACGCTTATCTAGCAATTCTATCCATTGATTAAAATATTTTTCCTCAAGGTCTTCAAAATAGTGGTTTACAACTGTAATTGCATCTTCATTTGAGGTAAAACGCTTGCCAGCAAGGATTTTTTTTAGATTAGGGAACAGGTAAAAGTCACTGGGAGCTAAATCAGGAGAATAAGGTGGGTGGTCAAGCAACTCCTACTTTAATTTGTTGATTTTAGCCATTGTTCAAACACTCTTGTGCGCTGGTGCGTTGCCTTGATGAAAAATTATTTTTTTGTGTTGTAAGCCAGGACGTTTTTCTCGAATTTGTACATTTAATTGATCTAAAAGGTTGCAATAGTACTCTGAATTTATTGTTTGCCCTTTTGCAGATAGTCAATCAATAAAATACTTTTTAAGTCTCAAAAAACCGTTGCCATAACCCTACCAGCCGATTGAATTGTTTTTGCCTTCTTTGGGGCACTTCCTCCAGCTTCAGTCCATTGTTTGGATTGTTCTTTTGTCTCTGGAGTATAGTGGTGGATCCATGTCTCATCAACAGTTATGAAACGACAAACAAGCTTGAGAAATGTTCATTCTTATGCGTTTTTGGTCAACTGTTAACAAGTGTGGCGCCCATCTTGCAGAAAGCTTTTTCATCCGTAGTTCTTCATGCAAAATTAAATGGACTCGATCATTTGTGATGCCCATGATATTAGCTATTTCACGCACTTTTCATGCACTTTGGCTACAATTTCTGTTGTTGTTGATGTTTTTGGACGTCCACTACGTGGTCCATCTTCAATGCTTGTACGACCACGTTTAAATTCAGCAACCCAATTTTTCACTTTCACCTAACACATTCACCATATCATTATGAATTTCTTGTGTTCACAAAAGACGCGGATGTGTCTTTTGTGAACACCTGTTTCTATATGAAGGAGTTGCCAGATTTAAATTAACATGTGTTCATAGCAGAGATGGATGTTTCCAAAACACTTAACTTTTTTCTGTTTATACCGCGCTTTTTGTGCTAGGCTAAGAAGTTTCCGAACCACCCTCGTATACCAACTTCTATCATCATATCGGTGGTATTACACGAGATATAGCCTTTCAAAGATCAGTGTTGTATGGTCGGGCCACGCCCTTCCTACAAATTTCAATACAATATGGTATATAATAATATGCCAATTGTTGATTTCGGTCTGGTAAAATTTTCTATCGATCGGTTCATTACTATATCGTTTGTCAAGGAGAAATAAAACGCATATAGCTTTATTATAAAGACAAGGGTTTGGCATTATGTTTTAAAAATGAATAAATTTCAGCCGAGAGACCCAGTTTTTGACAACTTTTTGCAGCATTTGGGGCCTATGTCAGCAATAACAAAGCAAATATTCTCTTCCAAGGCGTCAATCGTTTTGGGCTTATCTGCGTAGACAAGCGACTTCGCATAACCCCACAAAAAATAGTACGGCGGTGTTAAATCACGCGATCTTGCAGACCACGCCACAGGCACACGACGCGAGATAATGCGCTCACCAGAAGTTTCCTTCAATAAATTGATTGTTTCGTTGGCTGTATGACATGAAGCGCCGTCTTGTTGGAACCAAAAGTCTTCCACATTAACATCCTCCAAATTAGGAACAAAAAAGTCAGTAAAAATGGCTCTATAGCGTTCCCCATTGACGGTAACTTTATGGCTGGCTTCTTTTTTGAAGAAATATGGACCAATGATTCTTTCTGCCCATAGAGCACACTAGACAGTGACTTTTTGAGGATGTTATTGCGTCTCAACAATGGCTTGTGAATTTTCATTACTCCAAATGCGACAATTTTGGTTATTAAAGTACCCATTCAACCAAAAGTGAGCTTCATCGCTGAACAATTTTTTTTTGTAAAAATCAGGATCGGTGGTTATCTCGTTTTGGGCCCATTCACCACGATTTGCAAACGTTGTTCCGGAGTAAGTCTATTCATTATGAAATTGCAAACCAAACTGAGCATAAATTGACAGCTGTCAAGAAGACTAACTCCGAAAAAAGTATACAGATTTAAAACCACACGCCTAAAAAAACACCCTTTACATAAATATGATTTTCAAAGAGGAGCGCGGCACTGCCAGCATTATATGAACAAACATATTCGTTATATCTCTAAAGGTTCATGAGATATTTTTTCTTTCTTTATAGGGTTGTATTACCATAAGACAGTTTTGGCCTTTTATGCGATTTTGGCCTTTTATGCGATTGTTTAAAGGGTGCGTGGCACCGCCCACTTTTCCTCTAGGAATTCCTCCAATTATCACCGTCATATCTATAATAGTTCATGAGATATTGTCTGTTTAAGTTCAGTGTTGTTGATTTTTCCAGAGGTTGACTCAGTGGAAAAATGTTACCTATTGACAGATCTGGCCCATTTATATTACTATCAGCTTCAGTCATTCAACAAATGATTCTGCAAAATTTCAGCCACTTAGCTTCAATAGTGCGACCTGTTGTTTGCTTTCCACAAGTAGACAGACGGACATGGCTAGATCATTTTACAACGCTTCAGAATATATAAGTATATACTTTTAGGGTAATCCGACAAGTATTTCGAGGTGTTTTAAACGATTGTCTTTTCGTTTGAAACACCTCGAAAGAAACTGAATACGCCCTCTAAGCTATGATGGAGGGTATAATAGAGAAATTGTGTTTAGAGAGTGAAAGGCCAATCTTTCAATAGCCATACATTTTGATAAGTACTTATTTAACCTGTTATCAGCAAGTACTAATTTTTGGTATTAAAATAATGCAGAGTGTGATGCAAGGTCGTTAACTGGCGATGCAAGTCGTAATGAGTAGTACTTAATTAGATTTAGCTAGGCAGTAGTAGAAGTTTTAGCAGATGCGCAAGAGGGAGAAATAAACCCAGCCAGCTTACCTTAAATTGGTAACCGCTTGGGAAACCCAGGGGAGCGATGGGCCGGTGTAGTTTACCTGTAAGAATCCAGTATACCCCAATTACACCTACCCCTTTGCTATATCCTCAAAACTTCTTAGTCAATATAAATGAACACAAAATAATATGCACAATGCAATGAGTTACGTTTTTTGTCTGTATCATTATTGTATCTGTATTGTCTCGGATATTTAGTACAGCGAGGGGTTATGCAAATTAGTTTTTATCATGATTTCACAAGTTTTCTTTTATATGACATTGCACATTTATGCCTTAAGCAAAATTAAAGCTATTTACAGAGTAAGTTGTAATTAATTTCGGTCAATTGACTCGAAAACCCAGTGTTTTGCAACATTTGTCCATATACGAGTATGATGGAATGGCAAACCAAATGGTGCACAATTAAACTGAAACTCAATTGACCACTTAGTGGCCGTATAATCGATTTAAAAAAAAGGAAACCTCTAAAATTCACACTTTACATAAAGAAGCATCAAAACGGAATCACACCACTAGTATAATGCCCAATTTCATAGTTTTATTTTCTATAAATTTTTAATAGACCAATAAATGTATAATCGTCGCGCCTCTGCTTTGTTCAGGTTGATTCCTGTGTTAACCTAAAGTTATACTTTTAACCGGTTACGGTTTTGTGCCCTCTACGTTTAATGTAAATCAAAACGTAAACTCAAACCAATGGCACCACCTTAGCTACGCAATGGTAATGAACGGGCGACCATTTAATTGCTTTACAAAATTGTTCACACTAATAGAATAAATATTTGATAATCGCTTTGAAATTCCAAAATTGGATGACTAATTCCCCTTCGCACCAAGGCATGTGTCGGTTCGAACGTGTGTGTGTGCGATTTGAGCGGATTCAAAGAAATCCCACTTCATTATGAGTATTATTGGCAGTAAATATTAGTGAGGCTATTCATCGGCGGTCTTGGTATTTCTCGTATTGTTGGCATTGCTGGTGTTGGCCATTCTGTTGGTTTCTTTTTGTTTCGCTGGACTTTAATTCGATTTTAGTTGGACTGGCTAATAAATAGCAAAACAACTTTTGATTTCGCTGTTGTTGTTCTTGTAGTCTTATTATTTATCATAAATCTATTTTGTTTTTAAACAATTATAAATTCTAACGGTATGTCTGAATGTATCAATGAATAGCCATTTTTGCGCTTACTCTCGACTCTAGCGTAAGATTTCGAGCAGCATTTGCGACTGAGAGATTTCAATACAATTTGGGCTAGTAAAAGTTAATGAAGGTGCTTATCATAAGAGTATTTAAGTGGTTTCTTTTTAAAATATAAAACGTAACGTAACGTGGTATAAAAAGAGTTAACACATTAAGGAAGGAGAGTTATAAGCTCAATGAAAATGACGTGGACTTGCGGACCGTTATCCGGGATTAAGCGATTTTCGGTCCATTTTGAGACTACTCTAAAGAAATTATGTTCGTACTTATTACGAAGCAATCTTCTTATTATGTTTTTTAGTACATTCTTCATAATTTTTTGTGTGTTTCATAATGTTGACGAAGTTCTTCGTACATTTCATGTATTTTGTGAGAAAGTTTTTAAGAATTTTCGAAAAAACCGGTTTCTTAAACAAAGTTTCATTGTTTTTTTTTAATTTTTTTAAAAGGCCTTACAAAAATTTGAAGAAGATTTTTGTTAATCTTTCTTAATTTTCGTAGATTTCGGAACTTTCTGCTTTATATTTTTTACGAAAACGTTCCTAGAATTTACGAAAAACAAGGCTTTTAAAAAAAATTGTTTTTTTTTTTTATTTTTTATAAAAAAATGTATTTGTACTTTTTAGGAACAATTTCAAATAAATTTCTTAATTTGTGTATTTGTTGCTTTATATTTTTTACGAAAACGTTCTTAATTTAAATGAAATGTCGTTATAAGAATATAATTTGTTATTTTCAAAAACATTTTCCTATAGATTTCATAATATTCACAAAATAGTATAGCTTAAACTTAAAAACATTGCATGTATATCATCATAAAACTTGTAAAAAAGTGTCATGAAAAACATTACAAAAAAAATATAAAAACATTTCATATAAAATATCAAGCTACTTCATAAGACTTATGAAACGCAATCTTATAAAATATGAAAGAACTTCCTTAAAACTAAACAAACTGTTATTAAGTTCTTATATATCATAAATTATGATTTTTTTTCATATTTCAAATAATTTTTTTTTGCTGAAAAAATAAGACGAAATTTATAATTCGTAGGAAATGTTTCGCAATTTCCACAAACATAGCTATTTCCGTCTACTGTCTCATAATTCAGACAGCTCACAAAGAAATTAACTTAAAAGAGTGAAAGGTATTACCAAAGTTATCGCCAGAATAATTTTTAAATGCTTAAACAGGGACAAAATTGTCTTCAGCGTTAACGAAGCTCACTTTTGCAGAGAATAAATATGTTCTCCGCAATAATAGTATGTTCGTCGCATCCGTAGTGCGACAAAAGTATTGTTTTTTGGGGTTTACGTTAACAATAATATGATTACGGCAATCAATCTGTGTGATTGTAAATTTTCGTCATTTGAATATGTGACGCGCAAAATAGAAAGGGACCTAAGGTTAAAAACCATTTTTGTTCAGGAGAGCCATTTTAAAGATTAGGTCCCTTTCTATTTGCGCTTAGAATCGTCGACTTCACTTTCATATCTCTAGGAAGGAACACTTTTGGGAAGGAACACATGGGATCGGTCTTATACGATGCTCAGATGTTGTCCACATCAGAAGAAGAAAAAAAATGAAAATTTATTTTTTTATCCTTAGGTCCCTTTCTCTATGCGCTGTCACATATGCTTTTTATAACAAAGTTATTGTTAGTGATCTAATGCAATGATAGTACTTTTTATATGGAAATTACAATTTTCCAATCAAACTGCTTTGAATTTCTTTAACTAAAGTTTTTTTTTTATAAAATCGCTTACGTTTTTATAATTTCATAACAAGGTTGCGTGTGAATCATACCATGGTTGTAAGGATCATACTAAGATTGTATGTGAAACAGACTATGGTTGTGGATATCATTGTATGGTTAAGAGTGAATCATACTATGGTTGTGGGGATCATGGTATGGTAACGTGTGAATCATACTATGGTTGTTAGGATCATAGTATGGTTGTGAGGATCATAGTATGTTTATATATGAAATACAATACTGTTGCAAGGATCATAATATTGTTGTACCACAACCATATACCCAACAATAGTAGGAATATAAAATTTAAGCGAATTTCACTCGGAAAGAAGTTAAGTGAGATATATTTGTCACATAAATTTGGAAATTCGTATGGGAGGTACCAGAATTGGTTTTGAAAAACATTTTTCATTCGCAAGTTTTAAGCCGTTGTAAAAAATAACGTCGTGCACAATTTATGTGAACTATGCACGGGGTAACAAGTTAATTTGTGGGGACGGTGCCAGAAGCGGCGTGGCTATTCCAATATTATGTCACTATAATGACCATATAATTTTTTATAAGGATTCAATTTTTTTTGTTTGATCGCATGAATAGTATAAAGATATAATTGAAAAATAAAATTCCGCGGAACGGTAAACTATTAAGGGAGGTGCCAGAATAAGGTTTGGTTAAAAAGATGTATAGGATCTTATATCAAATTTTTTTAAGTCGAAATGAATACGGGTTTGTTCTGGAGCAATATAAAAACGTTGACGGATATGAGCTTTTAACTGTTCGACGTAAAGAACTGTGCCAAATTTAAAGCTTGGATAAAACTTGTCGCACTGGTTCAGCAAAAGGGTACCAACTAAAATTTTTTTAGAATTTCAGTTTTTGCTAGAAACCATTAACATTTTCAACCTCTGTAAAAATCTTACATCGAAATAATTACCCTTTTATCAAAAAACTACATTGAGAGTGTATCAATGATCTGAAGTACATCAAGTCATAATCCTCTTTTGAAAAAAGGTAAAATTTGGCTTAAAACCCTTTTTTAACAAGTGTGTAGTTGCACCCGTCCATAGTTTATGAAACTGAATTGACTTCTGATTGGGGTATTTTTATTTACTCCGCCGAAGGAAGGATCATTCGATTGTCGTAGATATCGAAGACGATCAAGCCATCTCCGTCCATCCCTGTGCTTCAATAATTCCGTCCTTCCGCGTGTCTGTTGAAACCACGATGGCAGCCAAGGGAGTTAACCTAGTATAGAATATGACGTATATAAGACAGTCAACCAATACCTAAAGATTCTCTCTTACATGCGATTTTGTTTTTCAAGGTGTTTTTCAAAAATTTCTTCTTATATGCGATTATATACACACAACCAATAAATCGGTAGTAATACCAACCGATTTTTATTAAACTATTGGTTGTCATAACTGGTGGTTATGGCAACCAACCAATTACAGGTAACTTTGTACCAAAAATTTTTGGTGACAACATATGTGACAGCGCATAGAGAAAGGGGCCTAAGGGTAAAAAAATCAGTTTTCACTTTTTTTTTGATGTGGACAACATCTGAGCATCGTATGAGACCGATCCCATGCCCCAAAAGTGTTCCCTCCCACGTATTAAAATATTTAAAATGGCTCTCCTGAACAAAACTGGTTTTTACCCTTAGGTCCCTTTCTATTTTGCGCGTCACATATAAGTTCTTTGTTATACTTATAACTAAATCCTGTTTAATTCGCTGTTGTTACATACAAGTACTACTATGCAACAAAATATCGGACTTTTTATGGAAGTTGGATGGTTCTTTCGAAAAATGAAAGACTTAGATGACCTGGTCCCCCGTGTAGGTTATTTTTTATGGGCCGGTGCAGGTAATGAATTTGTACATTTTTTTATTTAAGTGAATTTCGTGATGAGATTTCCTTAGTAAAATCGTTTGCAAATTTTTTTGTAAAACATTTTAACATCCTAAGCCTACGTTTGGTGTGTCCTTTTTTCGAGAATAGAAAAAAAGAATTTTTTATGGGAGTTTTTAGTTTAATATGTTCTACAAAAATGATGGCTCATCGTAGACGAAAGTTCGATAGTTTTTATTGTGGGAAAGTCCTTTTGGTCCTTGTTTAAAAAAAATTAAAAATGTTTATAAAACTGGTCGTTTCTGCGTTAAAATATTATATTAAATAAAATATTTAAAATAAGGTACTACTGGTATAATTTTAGTTTAGGTCGTCTAAATAAAAAAGTACATAAAATTTTTGTATCAGTTGGTCCAGTTAACAATGACATGCCGCATTCAAAGAGAATAATCTGTAACAACAACCAATACTTGTACAAATTTAGTTCCAATAATCATCTTAATTATTTAGGGTTACCAATTCTTGTCTTCAACTGATAGTGTCAGTTTTTTCTAATAAAATTAACGTGTATCCAATCTACATTCGCTTGTAGCTGGAACACATGGATAGTTCGGGAAAACCACCAACATTCGGTTGTGGCAACAAACCTGCTCTATGGTTGCAGTATTTAGTTTTGTTTCATTGGTGGTATTTTGAGGAAACTGTTTTTCT
This sequence comes from Hydrotaea diabolus, assembly GCA_963513945.1. Lineage (NCBI taxonomy): Eukaryota > Metazoa > Arthropoda > Insecta > Diptera > Muscidae > Hydrotaea > Hydrotaea diabolus. The sequence goes on from OY740717.1 coordinate 211,266,661, forward strand.
TACCAAAAGGAAATAAAACAAAATAAATGCTAAGTTAACCTTTAGAAAGTGGGTGGCAAAGATAGATTAGAAGCGAAAGATGTTGTTTTGGGCATATTGATAGGCACGCTCCATCGAAGATTATCGTCATGGCTGTGGTTAAAACACAAATCGCAGAAGGAGTACCATCACGGTGTAAAGTTTCATAAGGGTACAGAGACCCATATTTTAATAATGATTTTAAATATGTGACGCGCAAAATAGAAAGGGACCTAAGGGTAAAAACCAGTTTTGTTCAGGAGAGCCATTTTAAAGATTTAAATACGTGTATCTTTGGTGTACCATCACTTTCATAAGACGCGCATATCTCTAGGAGGGAACACGTTTGGGGCATGGGATCGGTCTCATTCGATGCTCAGATGTTGTCCACATCAAAAAAAAAGTGAAAATTGATTTTTTTTACCCTTAGGTCCCTTTCTCTATGCGCTGTCACATATGGTCTAACCCCTCATCAATGGGAAAGGTTTGTCTATGTAGCATTCTACCGTTCTATTGGCCCACAGTGTGCGCCACTGAGATGGCGCACTACCAGTGTATCACAGAAAAAGCATGTTAAACATAGTAGACCCTGTTAAACGATTTAGTATAACAGCTATGCGATTAAATTGACTTTTAACAGTTTTCTCATAATTTGGATAATTCTCGTATGGTTAACATTTTTTGCATAGAGCAAAGAGACGCACTATTTTAAAGCTCCTCCCTAAGATATGCTTTAAAACGATAGTAGAGCAATTTACCTTAGAGGTTGCCCATCTCTTAAAGCCCACAGCAAACAATTGCTAGACGAGTTAATAGACCTGTTTCCGAATGCTATAAAACTCATTAACTGAAACATTAACATTTAAAAATAAGCTAAGTACCAAACAAAATTTACGACAATAACAACTCAACGAGGCGATAAACTAATTCATGAACAAAATATAGAACTTAACTAAACTAAAATCCGAACAAGATAATCTATTAGTGGCGATCCAGTTTCTTTGCCGAAGAAATCAGAACTTTCTTTGGCTATATAAGCCCCATCAACTGCCGGGAATGGCATCAAACAGTTCTCCTCTGTTAGAAATTATATACACCATGAAATTGTTCGCTTTGTTGGGTGCTTTGGCTGTTGGCGTTATGGCCCTCGTTTCTGGTGCTGCCGCTGATCATCTTGGCGCTGGAATCGGTGCCCACGTTGGTCCACTTTCGGCCGGTATTGGAGCTGGTGTCGGTGCCGGCGGTCATGGTGGACATGGTGGCCATGGTGCTGCCCATAATACAGGTGTTGGCGCTGGCATTGGTGCCAACCTCGGTCCTCTTTCTGCTGGCATTGGAGCTGGTATTGGTGTTTAAGCTGCTGTTCACGAGAATCATTTAAAACTAATAAAACTTGGATAAAACAAAACTTTAAATAAAAAATTTAGTTTGGTACTAATATATGGGAGTCACCAATTTAGTAGTGATTTTTTGGATGATAAGGTAGCAATTGGAATGGTATAGGAAAGGCTTAGATGAATGTCCCCTCCGTTAGGCACCAAGAGTGGATTCTTTTGTTAAGCTTTAAAACTTGAGTGGTTCCAGGAAGAAAGTAGCGATCTATGAAGAAGAAAAACTCTGAAAAATATTCAAACATTTTGGTAATGTCGATAAATTTTCAAGGAAACGAAAGATGCTCTTGTGATTTCTAATCGATGTATTAAATGAACCTGGTTTCGATTTATTTTTGTTCTTAAAAATTCTGTATTACCAGCGTGGTTGAAATTTCTGCAGTTTCCATCCTAGGATATAGCGTTGCATGTGGAAGCTACTGCTAATCCTTGTGGCAAACTTTTTTTTCTTGATTTATTTTCGACCATAAGAAAATCTTTCGGCTGTATATTGAGTCCTTAAGCCTTAAAATGTGTCAAACGGTATAAACTCGTATTAAAAATTCTTTGAAATAGGAGTCAACATTTTTTTTATAAATAGCTGATGTCTACTTTAGAGCTTGGCTCTATAAAGTTAATGTTTATGTTTTCACTTGAAAAAATCGTATCAAAAACGGATTTAAGAGCAACATTTTTCATGTGAAAGAACTTTTGTAGTTTCTGCCTTTTTGTCGATACAATTTCGTAGTTCTGGATTCCAATTTATATGACCCTTCTGGCACAAAGGTTTCTCATCAGAATAAGACTTTGTGACTCGGAACCCATGCTAATGTAACCTTAACTAAATGGATTCGCGGATTCGTTGCCACAGATTCGTTGCCACAACCGAATTTGTTTGCCAACCAAATGATTGAGGTTGCGTGCACCTTGAGTATTCCATTAGTACAACCGAATGTTAGTTGGAGATCTGTAGCGTTCAGTAATTGTAATTTAAGTATTTTTAGAAAATACAAAGTATCTGAACCTCTAGAAAAGATTCTTTAGTTGGTAAAAATATAGTCGGTGTTTTGTTGAAATTCTCCTAGAGCTGTTTATGTCCACAAAACTTTCTTTGCAGTATTTTGGCATCTATTTGACGAAGACCCGCATTAGCTGCAAAATTACTACGATACATGTCAAAGGATCGGATACTATAAATTGCTATCAGATGTGTTTAGCGACCTCAGAATTCCTGTGATGCCTACTTGGGTAATATTATGGACTTATGGTAGTTTGGAGAGGTCTGTCCAGCTGGTGTTCATTGGAAAATCAAAATGAACAGGAGGGAAAAGAGAAGCTAAAATTGTCTTTGAAAAACGCAAAAAGTTCACTCGCCCATTTTTTTATTAATATACCAACCCTTTATTTTAAATCGTTAATAGAGACTCACTTCACAGCACTAAAATGTGCATGGATATTGGATAACACTTTGAAAACAATCGTTGTCGGGACTATGACAGCGAGTATAGACATCCCGTGCAGGGATTTTTTGTAGAAGTTGCCAGGACGCAGTAAAAGAGGAGTCAGTGGAGCATTTGTTATGTACATGCGCGGGTCTTCAAGAATGGAGACTTACCTAACTAGGTAATATATACTTTGATGACCTAGCAGAATTGGCGGATGTAGTTCTTAAATCACTCTTACAATTTGTTGAATGGTCGAGCTGGTTTCGAACTACTGGAACCAGTTGATAACTGATAGCACAATAAAACTGAATAACTGCCACATATCTCTATTATAAATATACTTCCTCCCTCCTTCTTATAATTCTTTACTCTCCGCTCTGCTTCGTTCTCTCCTTTCATCAGGGTACCTCAATTGGCCTTTTGGGCCTCCGTGTGAACTCGCCATTTCTTTCTGCCGAGCTACTCTTTCAACCTAACCTTACCATGGCGCAGTGGGTTGCTTTTGGACAAAAAAAACCGGCCCCTATAGTCTAACACTTATAAACAATGAAGGTAAAATAGTTTAGAGGTCCAATAAAGGTCATATAGTTTAAAAACGACCTATTGATTCAGGAATGCAATATTTTGTATGGGTTAAGAGCTCACTGCTCTTAAAGTCCCAAAATCCGTTTGATAATAAACTTAGACACATAAGCACTTAAATCAAATCCACCAACAAAGGATTCATTTCAAGATTTATGGAGGCCACTAGATGATTAGATCTTTGGAGCCATGGAGGCCCAAAAAAGGGCCGCTATACGAGCGTTGCTATTTATATTTCGGGTCCTGTTCCCAGATGCAAACTGGAACTTCCATTGGAAACTTTGACATTTTCAGCATAACTTCACTCAGAACTTTTTGTCATTTGAGGGCGATTTTTTTTGTTAACAGTGTGTTGAAAAATTCATCTCAGTCAAAAAAGGGAATTACCCCGTGAACATTTTCGGGCGATGGTGCTTCATCGACTTTTGGCGATGAAGCACCATCAAAAACCACTGTTAATCGCCAATTCCAAGTGTTCAGTCTCAGACGTCGTTCGCTCCAGAATTAATTTCGTGAAGGACGTCCAACTTCGGTCACTTTGCCAGAAACCATCGGTGCTGTGCGTGAACTGATTAAGCAAGACCGACATGTGGCATACCGTGAGATTGAGGCATCCTTGGCCATTAGTATGACAAGCATCAATAAGATATTGCATGTTCATTTGGCCGCGAAAAAAATATGTTCTCGTTTGACGACGACATAATTTGACGAATGCTTAAAAATGGCTCCTATGGATTGGTGCAAAGAAATGTTGAAAAAGTATAACTCCGGTTGCTCAAAGGCAGTGTATAACATTTTCACAGGTGACGAATCATGGATCTATGCATATGAACCCGAAACAAAACAGCAATCGACCATATGGGTCTTTTCCATATGGTGCCTTTAGTGGAACGTAGGACGGTTAATTTTGAATGGTACGTATACAACCATCTGTTTGGCAAAAGTGTTCGAAGAAATGAGGTAAGATAAAAAGAGAAGACGGATCATTTTGCATCACGACAATGCGAGCTACCACACATTATCTAAACGATGAGCTGTTTTACCACTCAAGATGTCGAATTGATAGGCCATCCACCGCACAGCACTGATTTGACTCCAAATGACTTCTTTTATTTTTTTTTATTCCCCAGCATCAGGAAATCAAAATGCGTGATCAACGTTTTTCATCGCCCGAAGCTGCGGTTGAAGCGTTCAGAAATCATAATTTGGAGGTGTTTCAATCGGAGTGGAAAAAGTGCTTCAAAAATTGGTTTGTGTATTGATTTTAATGGAAAATATTTAAAACAACAATAAAATCATTTCCAATGATGAATTATTGAGTTTTTATTGCCGGACCCAACATATAAATAGCAACCCTCGTAGTTAAGATAAACATCAAGATGTTTATTTTGACCACGCTATGAGCCTTAGGTTTACTCTTAAGCAATATGATGACACCTTAGGCTCCCAATCCCAAATGAAAATATATACTTATATACACACTCACATTATGATTCCAAAATCTTCAAATAGTTTTACACACAATTTGGCACACGATCTATCATAATATTTGTTTGGCACATAATTTTACTGTGTCGAATCATAGTGCTGATGCTATGGTCACTTAGAACCATAACATTGTCACAATAAAAACCCAACCAGACACACGCTCGTGTGCCATATTTGTTTGCTTTCTCCCATTTAATTAAAACATAAGCGGCGTTTTTTGTTTATAACAGATTTATTTGCTTCCAAACGATTCTCGCTACCAACTCCTTAAGCACCAATACCAGCTCCAATGCCAGCAGAAAGGGGACCCAAATTGGCACCAATACCAGCGCCAACACCTGCATTATGAGAAGCACCATGAGCACCATGTCCACCATGACCGCCGGCACCGACACCAGCTCCAATACCGGCCGAAAGTGGACCAACGTGAGCACCAATACCAGCGCCGAGATGATCAGCGGCAGCACCAGAAACGAGGGCCATAACGCCAACAGCCAAAGCACCCAACAAAGCGAACAATTTCATGGTGTATATAATTTCTAACAGAGGAGAACTGTTTGATGCCATTCCCGGCAATTGATGGGGTTTATATATCCGAAGAAAGTTTCAATTTCACTAGCACAGAAACAGGATCACCACTAATCTTGTTAAGTTAGTTTTTTCTTAATTTATTTATTGCGCGTATTTAATTGCTTTTAAAGAGCGTGTCGTTTATATTATAAATTTAATTTCGTACCTAGCTATGTTTCACTGGTTAATGTTTTAATTGCATGCTAATTTAGAACTTAAAATTAAAACGAGAACAAAACAAGCTATGTTTCTCTGGTTAATGTTTTAATTTAATAGCGATTTAGAAATTAAAATTAAAACAAGAATTGGTGAAAAATTTCCGCTTTATTATTTTATTCGTCTTCGTCGTGGATAAATGAAAACAAGTCAAACACTTTGTTGCCATAACTTTGCATAGGCAAAAAATAAGATTTTCCAATTCAAAAAAAAAAACAATACTCGTACCAAATTTAGATTTTTTGGCTGAATAAACTTGTATATTTAACGAAGACCAAAATTTGGAAAATAGGATTGATTTAAAAGAAATTAACTTTTAAGGGCCGAAGTTGAATGTGAACCACACCTACACGTCAAGTTTTTTTCTGCATTTTATTTGATATTTCTTAATTTCAGACTAATTCAATTTGAATCATGGAAAGTTACGCAAGCGAGCAACGCGTTAAGGTAATGGTAACAGTGGATGATCAATTGTCGAAGAAAACTTTCTTTAGTGATGAGGCACATTTTCACCTCAGTGGATTCGTCAATAAGCAGAATCGCCGCATTTGGGTGAATGATAATCCAAGAGTGATTGTCGAAAAAACAATGCGCCCACAAAGAGTGGCTGCTTGGTGCGTTTTATGGGCTGGCGGCTTCTTCGGGCCGTATTTTCTCCAAAATAAGGCCGGTTAGGCAGTTACTGTGAATGGTGTTCGCTATTGTGAGATGATAACGAACTTTTCATGGCCCGAATTGGAAGCTATGGATGTGGACGATATGTGGTTTCAACAGGACGGTGCCACTTGCCACACAGCTAACGAAACAATGGTTCTTTTGCGCAACAAATTCAATGGCCGTGTTATCTCACGTCGTGACGATGTTAATTGGCCGCCAAGATCATGTGATTTTCCACCGTTGGACTTCTTTCTTTGGGGTTATTTGAAAGAAAAGATGTACGTCGTAAACCAGCAACAACTCAGTAGCTAAAGGATGAGATAATTCGGCACATTAACGGCATAGAACCTCAATTATGCCTCAGCGTCATCGAAAATTTGGACCATTGGATAGAGGTGTGCCGTCGTGGTCGCGCAGGCCTTTTGACCAATTTTTTGTTTTGTTTATTCAAAATCAACATCGGTCCTTAAAATTTAACCACCCTTTATTTGCCAACATGATGCTTGGTTTTGTTTCATTGCTGGCATCGTTCTTTGGTTTATGGAGGATCCAAAGTATACAAATTCTTTTACTCCTTTGACGTTGCAACTGCCGGCTCAAACAATCTCGCATTTCTTCATCGCAGCTCATCTCAAGTACACGCAGAAAAAAGTATGGTTGTGGTGACAATATTCGAAGAGGATGATACTATTGTTGGCTGTATGGTTGTGCTACAACGAAATTATGATCCCTACAATATTAGTATGATTCAAATGCAACAATCACAACCATCCTATGATCCTTAAAACAAAAGTATGATTTACACATAACCATACTATGATCCCCACAACCATAGTATAATTCACACTCAACCATACTACGATCTCCACAACCATATTATGATCCTCCCAACCATAGTATGTTTCACATACAACTATAGTATGATCCATAGTATGATCCACACCAACCATGTTATGAGCCCTACATCCATAGTATGATCACAAATATAAGTATACTATGTTCCCCAATATTATTTATTAGAATTGGGTTAAGTTGTCAACAATAGATTTGAATTATGAAAATTATTTAAAAATACTTTTAATTCAAAATTATAGATATGATTTTTTTAAGAGTAGAAAAAATTAGTTTAAAAAAAATAAGCGTTTTTGTTAAAAATATTTCAGTTAAACAAAACAAAAGCAGTATGTTTAAAATTTTGTAATTTCCATATAAAAAGTACTATCGTACAATTGCATTAGATCCGTAACAATAACATTGTTCTAAAAAGCATTTTTAAATGAGGAAAAATTACAATCATACAGTATGATTGCCGTATTCATATTATTGTTAACATAAAACCCAAATAATAATACTTTTGTCGCACCAACCATACTAATATTGTTACAACAACCATATTTTCATTATTAAATTTGGCAACAATACAGTTGTTACATTTCAAGAAAATTAATATTCATACTATTGTCATACTATTGTTAAAATTAAATTCAGTAAACAATACTATGGTTGCGACGAACATACTTCTACTGCGGAGAACATATTATTATTATTGCCGTGACCATATAGTAACCATGGTTTTTCTCTGCGTGTGGTGCCCAGTATCATTTTGGTATTGCTCTTATTTACCACCCGTCTCAACGTAGACGACTCTAATTCAATCTTCAAAAAATGTCCAGTTAAATCTCAACCTGTTCTGCCGACAATGTCAATATCGTCTGCAAACGAGAAAAGGATGTGGCCCTGTGAGTTAAAAATTGTGCCCGCTTTATTTACTTTTGCGGTTTCAAGGATTTTCTCCATGAAGATGTTAAAGAAGTAACACGATAAGCTGTCACCCTGTCTGCGAACTCTTGTCGTGGTGGATGGTTCGAAGAGGTCATTACCAATTTTATTTGAGGATTTGGGGTCTGACATTGTCATTCAACAAAGGAGTACTAGTTTTGATGGGTTGCCATATGTGACGCGCAAAATAGAAAGGGACCTAAGGTTAAAAACCAGTTTTGTTCAGGAGAGCCATTTTAAAGATTAGGTCCCTTTCTATTTGCGCTTAGAATCGTCGACTTCACTTTCGTAAAACGCGCTTATCTCTGGGAGGGAACACTTTTGCTCAGATGTTGTCCACATCAAAAAAAGTGAAAAATTGATGAAATGTTTTGTTCAGGCCATTTAAAAGATTATGTCCCTTTCTATTTGCGCTTAGAATCGTCGACTTCACTTTCATAAAACGCGCATATCTCTGGGAGGGAACACTTTTGGGGCATGGGATCGGTCTCATTCGATGCTCAGATGTAGTCCACATCAAAAAAAGAAAAAAAATGAAAATTGATTTCTTACCCTTAGTTCCCTTTTGGCGCAGTGTAAAGATTTGGTCGATTGTGGATTTATTCAACCTGCAGCCGCACTGACACTGATACGAGTATATTCCTATACGCAATGGATAGGGGACTTATTCCGCGGTATTTGGCGCAAACGGTCTAGTCTGCTATTTTGTTAATTTGGCATAGCAAGCTAAAGGCCATAGTATGGACAAGCATTCGTTTTTTTAGATAGTCCAAACAAGCTGATGCATGTGCCTTGGCAGCTCGTCTCCTCAGGACTTACACAGCTCCGACGGAATTATTTCTGCCCCTGCGGCTTTGTTGTTCTTAAGCCGATTCTTTGCTTTTTGACCTCTTTCTGTGTCGGGGGTAGACATTCAACTCCAACATCTGTGACGTTCATCAAGTCAAATATTCATATCAGTCGCAGCTCTCTCATTTGTAAGTCATCTCTGATTTTCGTTAACATCCCCAAGGTAGGCTAACATTTCAAACGTTATTCAAATACATTTCAATAGTTTGAATATCTGATAATATCATTTAAAAAATTGCCTTGCAGTAGGTCCGACGACTACTACTACCGGCACGGAGTCGTGCTATATATTTATTATATGACCGTACCTGTTTCGAGAATTAGCAATGATCGTTTGTTTTTGTTGTGTTCAGACAAAGCCATTAATTGGATCATTTAGCTGGAAAAATATTAAATAAAAATTATAATATTAACGGCATACATGCATTTTGACGAAAACACTTTATACAAATTAACTTTAATCCAGTTCTTCTAGTTTCTCGGTAGGCAAAATCGCACAAAACTTTTTGGGTCGTATATAAACGCCGAGCTTTAAAGGAACAGTATCAAACAGTTTCCTTCTGTTAGAAATACAAAAACTCATCATGAAATTGTTCAGTATCTTGGGTGCCCTTTCCATTGGCATTTTGGCCGTCAGTGCTGGTGGTAACCGTCACAGAGCTGGCGGTGGCGGAACTGGAGGAGCTGCCATAGCAAACGCTAATGCTGCTGCTCAAGCTTTCGGAAATGGTGCTGGTGGCGCAGCTACTGCCAATGCCAATGCCGTTGCCAACGCTGGCGCTGGTGGAGGTGGTGGTGCTGGCCGTTAATAAAAAACTATTAGTTCATAGATATAAGAAAAAACCTGGAGCGAAACAAAATTATTGAATAAACATTTTTATTGGAATAAAATCAAATGTGTTTTATTCTGAGTGGAGCGTAAACTAATCGTGTTGCTTTTGGAGTAATTAAATCTTTCAAAATATTATCAACGAATTAACATAAAAAATCCAAAAATATATCAAAAGGAAAGTACGCCTTCATTGTAGTGTCAACAACATTGTTGTTCTTAAAATAGTATCTTTCAAATAAGTGTGGTTGCCAAATTTCACTATTTATCGTCCTTTAGACGATTGACCGCCCAACTAAAATATGACCAAATGACAATTGACGAAATTTCCGTGTAAAAACTCCATAAAAGACTTCTTCAAAAAAAAGTTCGTAGTAAAGAAATGCAACTACTTCACGTGTTATTTCACTTATATATTGAAACCAAACTATTTAGGCAAAGATTGACATGTCAGCCAGACCAGGGAAAAATACAAAAATTACACAGTGTATCAAAAAAGATTGAAGTCAAAATGCCTGGGAAATGATATTATTTTTCTTGTAGATCTTGCTGAGTACAACAAGAAACCGGTTTTGAAATTTCCCAAACACCTCCAAAATCTGGAGTTACAGTTAAAAACCGGGTTTCCGGATCTTACGCACTTATATGCCAGTAACATGGTTGAATATCAACCGATTTTAAGTTTTTCGGCTGATTTGGAAAAAATAAACTGCGGCCTTTTGAATTCTTCCACCAAATTCCACTGCCTTAATCGCGACCCAAGGATTTCTGCCTGTCGTCTTGACAATATTAAATCGCAAATTTACATTCACATCTAGAGTTCTTCCCAGAAAACCTGGGCCAGTTCAGTGATGAACAAGGCGAAAACTTTCATCAAGAAATAATTACAATGGAAAAACGTTTTGAAGGAAAAGATAAAATAAATATGATTTCTGAATATTGCTGGCCACTTTAACGGGATACTGATGATATTCAATTAAAATGAAAACGGTCAAACAAACATTTCGAAGCAGTATTGCCAATAATTGTATATTTTCAAAAAAATTTGTTTTAATAAAAGTTAAATAACTCAATCAGTTTCTGACGGATTTTTAAAAATGACACCTATTCGAAAGAACACTCTCTTTTTTATTCAGTTTTTTCTGTGTAAAAACGCATCCAAAGTTAAAAAATTACAAAAAAATAAAAAAGATGAGTTTACAGGAAAAATACACAGTTCTTTTCAGTGTGATTTTAAAAGTGGATACACCACTCGAAAGGCCGCAGTTTCTTCTTTCCCAATCAGCCGAAAAACTTAAAATCGGTTGATATTCAACCAAGTTACTGGCATATAAGTGCGTAAGATCCGAAAACCCGAATTTTTACCCGTAACTCCAGATTTTGGAGGTGTTTGGGAAATTTCAAAACCGGTTTCTTGTTGTACTCAGCAGGATCTACAAGAAAAATAATATCATTTCCCAGGTATTTTTTTTCTGTCGCACTGTGTTTTTATCTGCTTTCTTTTTAAATATGTTTTTTTGTTAGTTTTTTCTTTTTGTTTATATTTATGCGGTGTTTTACTATTACCCCATTTCAGAACTCTAATCATATAAGTAGCTTCCAAAATTAATCACTCTTTTTTGTGACATTTTAACGACGATTTGTATTTTTTAAAAACTACGATTTTTTATTGCGTCTGTAAACGCAAGTAAATGTGCTCCCGCTGAAAGTCTGTCGAAAATGTCTGACAACATGATAGGAATTGTTTCATTAAGTCATCTTGTCCTCCCTCATCGGCTTATTACTTTTTAATTGCAAAATCAAAGAAATGATTGGCGCTAAATTGATCATCCAATTTTATTTTTGAATCATTTTTCTACGAAAAAAACAATTTTAAGTGATGAACATCTTTATTTGGACCTTTAAATTTTTTTCTGTTATTTGGAAAAGTTGTCATTTGTCAAGTGACTGCCGCCAGTATTGATACACTAAAAAACTTGTTTGTACTATTTTCGAAATATTATTTTTATTACCTTTTTCGAACATTTTTTATACATTATTATTGACAAAAAATTTCGTAGGTTTGTGTATTTTGTGAAGACGTTTTAACGAAATTATTACGAACCGGATTCTTAAAATTTTTATGTGAAGTTTCATCTTTGTATGAAAATTCTTCGTTCAAATTTTATTCATAATTTTTAGGAAAATTTTCATATAAATTTCGTAATTTTTTCCTCATATGTTCTTATGAAATTTGAAATTCATATGTTAGAAAATTATTCGTCATTTTTAAAAACATTTTAATATATATTTCATGATTTCCACAATACAACACAGCTATGAATACCATGCAAAGCAGAAATGGTGAAAATAATACATATTGTGCATTTTAAATTGCTCGACGCACAGTGCAAAGAATAAGACTACTGTATAAGAGATAAATCTTAGTTTAAGGGTAAGAGACAGACTCTCTATCCCAATGCCAGGGCTTATGAACCTGTAGTGAGGATAGGTAATGACATTATCAGTACTTTTGATCAGATCAAATACCTTGGGGTTATATTCCAGCAGAATTTTAGATTCAACAAGCATGTTGATTATATTTTAGTTAAGGTAAAGAAAATTTATTTTTCTTACCTTACTCTCCTGAAGAGGAGAGGCCTTAGCAAAAGAGTCAGGCTGTCGATTTACAAACAAATCATTAGGCCTGTCTTATCCTATGATTTTCCAGCCTGGTTTGAATCACTTCCTGCCAAATGGAAAGGCTTAGGAGATGGGAGCGACGCATCCTGGCTTCCTGTCTGGGACTGCGGGCAACTGTGGCTGAAGACGGCACTATAAGAAGACCATCTTGTAGGACCATATATGACTCCGCGGAGTTTGATCGGATTGACGTATTCCTCATGAAGGGTACATTAAAGTATCTTGAGAGGGCAGCCTCTCTAGATAACGGACTAGTTAGAAGAGCTTCAAGGCTGGATTTCAGCCTAAGGAAGCTACTTGAGGATGACTGGTTGCCCCCAGCCGCTCTTCCTACTTTAGAAAGAGAGGGACTCCTCCACAGGGAGGATAAACTTTTATTTTTTCATAGGAGATATGGTACATATGATTTGGACAATTTGGTCTACATCACAGACCAATAAAAGTGACTGGAACGGGTCTTGTATATATTTAGTCTAAGTGTTATTGTTAAGTAGTGTTCTAAGTGTTAATTTTAAGAATGTTTGAGCAATCCCCTTTTATATACTTTTTGGGGAATTTCTAGTTAATTAAAATTATTGTAAGAGTGACATGTATGTATACGTACAACATTTTTTGAATCGATGTATATGTAGTTCTAGAAAAATACTTAATGTATGCTGGATATAAGATAGTGATAATTTGTTAGCTATAAGCTTATTTTATTCTGTATTAAGGATAGTAAAATTCAATAAAGGAACGAGATAAATCTTAGCGGGCAAATTTAGCCAATGCATTTTGCCAATTTTTACGTTGTTTCTGCAAAAGAGACAACAAAGGTTTCGAACAGTAATAAAAAACTCAATAGTCACGTGTGGGTTCTCGGAACCCCATATGCGGCAATTTTGCTTATTGACATAACCAACGAGATGAAAATGAGCTTCATCTGAAAACACGAATTGTCGGTAAAATTCTTCATCTCCTGCCAAATAGCGCATTGGGCGAAGTGGTTTACTGACTTTCGTTGTGGTCGCACAAGTACAAATGACGATAAATATTCTGGACGGCCTATTTAGGGCAATAGACCTGAAAATGTCGAAAAAACAAGATATGGTGTTGGCCGATCGAAGAGTAAAAGTGCGTGAGATTGTTGATGCCATACCCATTTTATATGGCATTGTGGTTTCGATTTTACATGATCAGTTAAGTTTAAGAAAGTTGTCAGCAAGTTGCCTGACGCGTTTCCTCTCAATTAACCATAAACGTAATCGTATGACAACTTTAAAGGATTGTTTGGAGTTTTTTAACCGCAATTCGAATGAGATTTTGCGGCGTTTTGCAAATGTGGATGAAAAATGGATCCATTACAACATTCTTGAGACCAAGCCGCAGTGTAAACAATAGGTTTCTCCGGGTAAACCGTCTCCGAAGAAGCCCAATGTGACTTTGTCGGCCATTAAGGTGATGGCAACAGTTTTTTGGGATGAACGAGGATAAATCCAAATCGATTACCTTCGAAATGGAAAAACAATAAATGGAGAATGTTATGCCAACTTATTGGACCGATTTAACGAGGATTTAAAAAAAATCAATCGCATTTGGCCAAGATAAAATTTATTTATCATCAAGATAATGCAGGAGTGCACACGTGTGCAGTCTCAATGGCAAAATTTTATGAATTGGCTTACGAATTGGTACCTCATCCGCCATTTACTCCGGATTTAGCTCCCAGTAACTATTTCCTATTTCCAAACCTAAAAAAATGGCTCGGTGGAAAGAGATTCAGCTGCAACGATGAAATTATTGATTAAACAAATGTCTATTTTATGGACCTCGAAAAATAGTATTTTCTAAAGGAATACAAAAATGGGAGAAACGTTGGACTAAGTGTTTTGAGCTTAAAGGAGATTATGATGTTATATAATTTTCGTTTTTGCAAAAAAAATCACGAATGATTTTGCTATATATATTTCTGGCATAAACATTTATTTTTTTAGCATAAACGTACTCAGAACGTTTTGGCGTACGACCATCTATTTTGGCAAAAAATCGAATTAACTCGTGAACATTTTCGTGCGATCATTTTTCACAACTTTCGACGTGGATTATCACGACAAGAGTGCATCGATGAACTTAAATCTTTTTATGGCGATGAAGCACCATCCTATATCGCTGTGGAAAAACTCGTTTAATGAATTCAATCGTGATTGACGCTCGCTCAAAGACGAAAGTCATCCAAAAACGGCCGTTGCGCAAGACATACCGTGAGATAGAGGCATCCTCGGGCATTTCTTCCAACAGCATACATTCGATATTGCATGAACACCTGGCCGTAAAAATGGTTTTTTCTCGTTGGATCCCGCTCAATTTGACAATCGCTCAAAAAAAAGGCTCGAGTCGATTGGTGCAAAGAAATTTTGAAAAAATACGACTGCAGTGCTTCAAAAGACGTTTATAAGATCGTCACAGGTGACGAATCATGGATCTATGCGTATGAGCCCGAAACAAAACAGCAATCGACCGTGTGGGTCTTCGAAGACAAGCCAAATCCAACGTAGGTTGTTCGTGGAAGAAGCACTTCGAAGCAAATAGTCGCCTGTAACTTCGGCAAAACTGGTCATGTGGCGACTGTTCCGCTTGATCAACGTAGGGCGGTCAATTTTGAGTGGAACAGCACAATTTTTTTGCCTGAAGTCTTCGAAGAAATACGAAAAACGAACGCGAGAAGATGATCACTGTGCATCATGACAAATGCGAGCTCTCACACATCGGCTCCAACCAGCGCCTTTTTGACCGGCCAAAACGTCGAATTGATGGGTCATTCGCCGTACAGCCTGACTTGGCACACAATGACTTCTTTTTATTCACGCACATCAAGAAAAAAATGCATGGTCAACGATTTTTGTTGCCAGAAGATGCTGTTGAATCGTTCAAAAACCATGTTTTGGAGGTGTCTCAATCGGAGTGGAAAAAGTGCTTCGACAATAGGTTTGGGCGCATGCAAAAGTGTATAAATCATGCTGGAAAATACTTTGAAAAACAATTAAACCATTTTAGATGATAAATATTCGCAATTTTATTGTTAGGCCACAAATATATATAGCAGCCCTCTTATGGACCTCAAGACCAAATCCCATTTTTGGAAGGGATACAAACGTTGGACAAAGTGTATTGATATAAAAGAAGATTATGTTAAAAAAATATTTTTTTTGCTAAAAAAAACTGTGTTTTATTCGAAAAGTCATGGATTTATTGATATGCCCTTGTATGTGCAACCACCCTTATTCGATTAACAAAAAAGCAACTCTAATTCGCTTGTAGAAATGAAAACGTTGATAGTACAGGCAACTTTAATTATTCTATTAGTAATTAAGTCGGTCGAGCAACGCTTCTGTTCAGTGTGAGTGAGCTATAGATGAAACTAACATTTTCTGATCCAATTTAAATTCGTATTAAAATTTCAACTATTTAAATAAAACTTGATTCGCCGAAATAGTATGAATCATCATCAACATTTGTTGGCGATCTGCATCTGTCGTTTTATGAAAAAAAAAAACAGAAAATGACCATGAATGCGTTGAGGTGAGTTTTTGCCCTAAGATGATCTGTTTCGGATTGAGAATGAATCAACTCAGATATTCTCTATTGGGCCAGGAAGTACATCTTCACCAGCCATCTTCCTCAAGATCCCTTTTATATTTATTTGAAAAAGCGATAGTGTTTTGGTAATTATGCAATTAACGAGTTAGAGTTGATTGCCGTGTTTGGATCATTTCAAGGGAAAAAATACTAAAATGAAATTGCAAAATTGACGGCATACGACATGCAGTTGACTGAAATAGATTTATACGATTTATTTTCCAGTTCTACTTGTTTCGTCTTCTGTGAGCGTAAAACAAATAATTAGTTTTGGTGGATATATAAACGCCGTACTTTGAAGGAATTGAGTCAGACAGTTTCCTTCTGCTAGAAATACAAAAACGTAAATTCATCATGAAATTGTTCACTATCTTGGGTGCTCTCTTTGTTGGTATTTTGGCCGTCAGTGCTGGAGAAGGTGGAGCTGCTGTGGCAACCGCAAATGCCCATGCTGAAGCCGTTGGACATGGTGGTGGTGATGCAGTTGCTAATGCCGCTGCCAGTGCTACTGCAACTTCTACCGGCAGTGGCTTCGGCGGTGGCGGTCGGGGACATGGTAACCACAGAGGTCGCCATCATTGAAAGCCATAAGTTGAGTTAATGCGGGAGCTACAGAATTAAGATAAATAAAAATTGTTATTAAAAAGAAAATGATATTTTTTCCAAACCACTCAGAACATTTTTAATTTATCAGAATTTAAATTTGTGACGACAAGGAAGACTTTTGAAATTAGAAAGGTGGGCTGCCGTGGTGTAACTAAACATAGGTTCAACTCCGGTTAGAACATCCGACAATTTTTCAGCCGCAGGTTTCCACCTCGTTGTTTCCGGCGACTTTACGAGGAACAGATTGATCTCAAGCCATGTAAAAACTTCTCTTTAGAATTCATTAGCCGTAAGGAGCCGGCATAAAGCAGTAGGTCCAGGTCAGGCAGCTAAAACAAGTAAAGAACACCTTACTTCGGACATAACGAAGCTTTTGTACTCTCTATCGCGGAATGCGCTTTAGTAGCAGTATTTGGGTGTTAGGGGATATGGTTGTTGTTGGTGGGTAATTTTGACCCGTTCGTATATCATGTTTAGATATATACGGTGATCCATCTAAATGTATTTTTTTCAAAATAGTAAAAAATACAAAAATTCAAATCAAATGTGGAATCTTTATTGTTCATACGAAAGGACATTTTATGGCATTTATTTTTTGAAAATAATTACCTGAAAATGTTGGCAACTGTTATATGGAAATAAGCCTTCAGCGAAAAACAAGAAGATCCGCTGTTTTCGACAAAAATTATGTTCGGTGATGAGGCTCATTTCTGGCTCATCGGCAAAGTCAATAAACAAAAATGCCGCATTTGGGCTAAAGAGCAACAAGAAGAGGTTCAAGAGGTACCAGAATACATAGAGAAAACCACGGTTTGGTGCGGTTTATGGGCTGGTGAAATTATTGGTCCATATTTTTTCAAAAATGATGATGGTCGAAACATAACTTTCAATGGTGCTCGCTATTGCTCTATTATATCGGAATTCTATTGTATCGGAATTTTTACCACCTAAATTTGAAGTCCGTATTCTTGACGACATTTTGTTTCAACAGGACAGTGCCATTTGCAATGCAGCTGGCCAAACAATGGATCTAGTGAGACATAATTTCGAAGAGCAGCTAATTTCACATTTTGGGCCGGTGAATTGGATATCGATATCACATCTTTAGACTTTTTTCTTTGGAGCTACGGAAAGTCCAAAGTCTATGCTGACAAACCAGCTATGATTCAGGTCTTGGAAGCTAACATTACGCGTCATTCACGCCATACCGGTCGAAATGCCCGAATGAGTCATCACAAAATTGCACCCTCAGGATAGACACCCTGAGGCGTTGTTGCGGCCAACACTTGAAAGAAATTATATTCAATAAATAAATGGCATAAAATTTCCTTCGAATGTAAAAAAAAAGATTCCACACTTGATATCAATTTTAATATTTTTTTTATCTGAAAAAAATACCTCAAGATGGATCACCCTATATTAATAAATTACATTGTTATTAAATACTCACAGGTCCATTATTGAAAGGGGCCGATTTTTGATGTCTATGATGTTTGATGTAAAAGTTTGTGTATTTGTGGATTTATATGGAAATTCCCCTGTCTCTGATTACCCACAAGTCCATGATTGAAAGGACATATTTTTCGGCGTCCTTGGGCCCTTGGACCCACTGATAAAATTAATTCGAAGCGTTGATTAAGTGTTTACGCGGATTCGTGACGAAATTTCATTGTTGTTGGCCTCTCTCACCCCCATGGTGCTGGCCTGGGACCCAAATCTTAAATGAAACACATTTGAATTTAAAAGGAAAATTGTACTGCTTTAATCGCTCAATGATCACGCCCAACTATGGGACGTTTGATAAGGGAATGTCTACGACTTGAATACAAATCAAATTTAGCCCTGCTCCACTATAGACATTAAGAGTTAGTTTAATTTTAAATGCTTGTATGTATTGTAATAAGGGGTGTTTTTTAGACGTGTGGTTTTCAGCCTGATCACACTTTTTTCGGAGTAAGTCTTTTTGACAGTTTGGTTTGCCATTTCATAATGGAAAGACTTACTACGGAACAACGTGTGCAAATCGTGGTGAATGGGCTCAAAACGTCCTGATTTTTAGAGGAAAATTTTGTTCAGCCAAACCAAACCCAAATTGTTGCATTTGGAGTAATGAACATTCACAAGCCATTATTAAGACCCCATTATAACCTCAAAAAGTCACTGTTTGGAGTGCTCTATGGGCAAAGGGAATCATTGGTCCATATTTTTTTAAAAATGAAGCCGGCCATAATGTGATTCACGCAAACAAAATATATGGTTACTATATGTGACGCGCAAAATAAAAAGGGGCCTAAGGGTAAAAAACAGTTTTGTTCAGGAGAGCCATTTTAAAGATTTAAATACGTGTATCTTTGGTGTACCATCACTTTTATAAAACGCGCATATCTCTGGGATGGAACACTTTTGGTGCATGGGGTCGGTCTCATTCGATGCTCAGATGTTGTCCACATCAAAAAAAAGTGAAAATTGATTTTTTTTTACCCTTAGGTCCCTTCTCTATGCGCTGTTACACATGGTCACGGCAACAATAACATGTTCTCCACAATAAAAGCATGTTCGTCGCAACCATTGCCAAGTATTGTTTTTTGAATTTAATTTTGACAACAGTATGATTGCTGCAATATTAATATTGTTAAAATGTTACAATAGTATTGTTGCCAAATGAAAATATGGTTGTAGCAACCATATAAATATGGTTGGTGCAACAAAACTATTGTTGTTTAAGATTTATGTTAACAATTATATGATTACGGTAATCATACCGTGTGTTTGTGACTGTAAACTAAACATAACAGGTTTAATAGGCCAACGTTCATACATGTATGTGTGTGCGTGTTTTTTTTAGTAAACCAAAAAACATACACACACACACGACACAGTGCATGGTTGTTGTTTATAATAAACAACAACAATCGGAACGCAGTGTGAGGGATTTTTATTGTATTTACTTTCTTTAGTGGAATACGCTACTGCCGACTGGTTCTCGTTTATTTAAAATCTGCCTGCACTTAGGTATATAAGTATATCCAATGATCACGTTCTTTGTTTGGATGGTGAAGTAGCATTCACTCCCTGCAGTCACCTCAGTTTTTTTTTCTATTCGACTGCCTTTTGCGAAGATTTTTGGTTACTTGAATGAAATGTTCAATGGAAACATGATCTCAAATCTGACTATGAACCAATTGTAATATAATTTGAAATATCTTGCTAAATAAAAATCTCTATTTTTGAATATCACATAACCCATCACATAGGGGTCGGGACACAGAGGGCCGGTGAAATTATTATTTAGCAGTTCGGAGCCGTTACAATTAGAATGAGATGCTCACTGGTTTTAGAAAATATTCCAGTTTGTTACTCAATAGGCTGTTAAGGGAAGTGAGTGTATATATAAAGACCTGGAACTGGCTAGAAAATAAATATGCAGCAGATTTTAAATTGTGTTTTTTCTTTATTTATTTTGTTAGTAAACAAAACGATATAGTCAATTTTAATGACTTTATTTGTTTTGGTCTAATTGGCAATTTGTTAATACAGAAGCTGTATAATAAAATTTGAATTTCATGAGTCTTAAAACTAGAAATTGATTTTGTATTTCCGATCTGAAGAAGTTTCTCGGCGGGTTTGCTTTTTATACTTTCTACGACACTGTCGTACAGGGTATTATAACTTAGTGCCGATGTTTGTAACACCTAAAAGGAAGGTAGGTATAATCTAAGTCTATTGTTCGTATTGTTGCAGAACTACTACCTGCTTGCATTGAGAGATGTCCCTCGTGTAGCAGCGCATAGAGAAAGGGAACTAAGGGTACAAAAATCAATTTTCATTTTTTTCTTTTTTTGATGTGGACAACATCTGAGCATCGAATGAGACCGATCCCATGCCCCAAAAGTGTTCCCTCCCAGAGATAGGCGCGTTTTATGAAAGTGAAGTCGACGATTCTAAGCGCAAATAGAAAGGGGCCTAATCTTTAAAATGGCTCTCCTGAACAAAAATGTTTTTTAACCTTAGGTCCCTTTCTATTTTGCGCGTCACATGTATTGCTGCAATCACACTTCAGAACGCAATAATGAACTCACCTCAACAAAAAAGGGATTCATTTTGTAAGTCAAAGCAATGAACGGAATCTGTTTAGATTGGCTTAATTTGGGTAATAATTTGAAACCTTCACGAATTATTGATCGGAGGCCACATAAAGAATATATTAATCGTTGTAAAATTAGAGGGGGTAGCTATGCCCTTCCTCCGCCCGCTCGAGTATCTGTTAAAAGCACTATTGCGGTCAAACGAATCAACCTAGGATCCTGAAATTTTCCGTAATGATAGCTTTTTGTCATTAGCTGTACGGGATTGTAAATGGGATAAATCGGTCCAGGGGGAAAAAGTTTGCTTTATGGGATAAAAGGTACCTCGGTAAAAAGTAGACTTCTTAAGTATTTTCTGAACAAATCATAATTTTTTGTGGACGGAAAATAGTTAACATGGGTACTGTTAGCTGGGACGCACTAATCTTTAGCTTTAGCTTAAGTGACCCAAAAATCGTCTAGCAAGGTAAAGGGTGATGAACAGTCAATATGCACTTATTGGAACTCAAATAAAGGAACATCTTGAAACGAATCAAAATATATAGACAGGAATAACTATATTTAATGCAATGACAGCGCTTTTAAAAATGGAATGTATGGACGTGGTATGGCCCAAGTAATAACATATTACCGTTACCGTTCATGGCAAGTTTACGGATTCGAAATCGGATCACGCATAACTGAAAACATCAATTACTAAAAAAGGGAACTTATTTTTATATATACTGATTTTGAAGTTTTAACCGAGTTTAAGGTCGAACGCATATACACTGAGAAGAAAAATAACCTTATATAAGGTTACCTTAACCATAAATAAACATGATTTGGAGTCTACGTTATACAAGGTTAATATGAACATTTTGTGGTTAACTGGTATTTAACAATAATAATAGTTAATTTAACTATTCTATGGTTGAACTTTTGCAACCATGAAAATTGTTAATTTTAAAAAAATTATTGTTGTTTTAACAATGCATTGTATTTAACCATGTATATTTTTAATATTAAAATTCGATAGATAATTAATTGAAACAATATATGTTGAATTTAACAATAAAATTGTTAATATTATTAACTATGAAGATTGTTATAGAAATCATTTTTGTTGTTAAGTTAACTAATTATTGGTAATTTTTTTTAACCAAAAATATAGTTACTGTTACAATTCGTAGTATTAAATTAACCTACTAGTAAAGTTTTTGTTTTGTTTACATTTATTCTGCCTTTTTTCCTCATTATGATTTGAACAGTTTTTATTCTGGTTCGAGACCTTTTTTTTTTGTTCTTTTTCATAATGAACTAAATAATTGATAAAATGTATTGTCTACGGTTGCTGTACAGCAGTTTCTAAACCCGACCGTTTTTCTTCAGCTGCCTTTCTCAACGATTACTTCGGCTACAAATCAAATGACTTATACGGGAGTCCCATTATTATTAATGAGAATTACCCTTTGCGTATAGTCTTCGAACTGTGCGAAAAGCAATCTTCATAGTGCAATATCATTACGCTATGAAGATTGTACAGCTAGCATTTGCATTTGGTGGTGGTTTTTTAAAAGAGCGAGATAAATTGTCTTATGATCTTTCTCACAATTACAACCGTTCAGAGCAGAGAAAGAAAGGAAGAAGAGTGTAGGGATAAGACAGTTGCAAATTATAAATTAATTCTGAACTTCGTATAACACAAAGCAGATGAAAAACTTCGATTCAACAGAGCCGAATGTTCTGTAAATTTTTGTTTATGTCGCACAATATTCGCCCCCTCTCTTGAAAAAAGCAACCTTATATAATGTTGATATTTGATCTTATGTAACGTTATTTTGTCTTCGCTTTCAAACGTTTACCATGAAAAATTTAGCCAGACACATGGTTAAAAATCTCATTGTATTTTTGGCTCAGTGTAGTTTGCTCTTCAGTAGCTTAGGGACGGTGGTATATAAGGTTCGGCCTGGCCGAACTGAAAGTCGTTTTTATTTGTTACATACCCCTTTTGATCTTACACCCTACAGCTTTGGAAGCCATATGGGAGGCACAATCCAGATCAAGTTACTTTATTCAAGATTGTTCCTGTAATTGGATAATTACACTGTGCGACAGCCAATCGGTTTGGGATGAAACCACCGGGGAAAGTTATATCGGTCAAAAAAAGGTCATACGTGTCCCAGCGTTTCGTTGGGTCTCATCTAGGAATCGAGATATATCGATTTGAAGTTAGTAAGTATCGTATAGGGGAATTTGTCACGTTTTTGGCTCTTTTGTTTGACATAACTTGAGAACCACTCGTCCGATTTAGCTGAAATAAATTTTAAAAAACCAAGAATTACCAAGAATTTTTTACCAATATAACTTTCCCCGGTGGTTTCATTCCAAACCGATCACTGACCCTTACCATTTGTCGCAGAGTGTTATTAGCAAACTTAATGTTTGAATAGCACCTTTACCTCTTTCTTGCTCTTGGGCATTTAGACCACTATGGTCAAAATTTTGAAAAAATATCCTACAAATGAACCTTTCAGTTTTTAGAACTAGCTGCTTTAAACATCTTTAATCTGATCTTACTTAAACCAAAATGGTGTACGATATCATTAAGTCGATTCGGCCAGACTTCAGCCATTTTACTTGTTTTATTTTTTAGTCAAATTTGCTAATATAGTCTAAACAAATCCATATCATAATCATGAAAGTTGCAGCTCGTGACTTTCGTCGTGCTGATTATGATAATATTTATTAGAGTTATGCATCTACGTCAGTCTTAAATTATCATACTCGTTTTCGATGAGGGGGTTTTTAAAAACCAAAGATTCAAATGACTTTATCCACGCAACAGCATAAACTATAAACCAAAGAAATATATAGCAGTTATTGAAACCTACAATTGAGATCGAAAATGGTGGGTGCCTTTTGGGACACGGTTTGAAGTACTTTTTATCGCAGGGGAAATATAAAGGTTGTCGGAGTGTGAATCATATCAGTGGCTTTTTACGAATGCCAAGCAGGTCTGAAACAGTAGACCAATATGTCCCGAAATTATACAATAACTTTTACTCTTACCAAGCAAGGATACAAAGTTTTAAAAGATTGTGTTGAT
Organism: Hydrotaea diabolus; assembly: GCA_963513945.1. NCBI lineage: Eukaryota > Metazoa > Arthropoda > Insecta > Diptera > Muscidae > Hydrotaea > Hydrotaea diabolus. Next base: position 211,290,540 of record OY740717.1, read on the forward strand.
GTTTGTAAAATCCAGAAAAAAGTGTGATAGGCCCATTAAAAATTATATTGATCGACTTAAATTATATCTAAGGACTGTACCGAAAAGAAACTGCAAACGTTAACCGCCTGTTTCGTTATTTTTGATTTGTTATATCTATATGCACGCAGAGAAAAATATGGTTACTATATGGTCACGGCAATAATAATATGTTCTCCGCAATAAACTTATGTTTGCCGCAACCATAGTATTGTCTATTGAATTTAATTTTGGCTATAGTATGATTGCCGCAAAATTAAATCTAAACATAGAAATCTAACAATAGAATTATTGCTAAATTTAAAAATGAAAATATAGTTGGTGCAATATACATATTGTTGGTGCGACAATAGTATTGTTTTTTGGGTTTTGTGTTAACAATAATATGTTTACAGCAATCATACGTATGATTGTAACTTTTCTTTATTTCAATATGCTTTTTAGAACAATGTTATTGTTACGGATCTAATGCAATAAAAGTACTTTTTATATAGAAATTAAAATGTTTCATACAAACTGCTTTGACGTTGTTTAACTGAAATATTTTTAATAAAAACGCTTACGGTTTTTAAACTGATTTTTTCAACAGGTTAATAAATCACTGCTCTTTTTTTGAATTTGATGTATTTTTAAATAATTTTCATAATTCAAATCTATTGTTGACAACTTAGCCCAATTCTAACTAATAGGTTTGTGGATCATAGTATAAATGTGTGTGATCATACTTTGGTTGTAGGGATCATAACATGGTTGCGTCTGAATCATACTAGGGTTATGAGGATCATAGTATCGTTGTGAGGATCATAGTATGGTTGCGAGGATCATAGTATGGTTGTGTTTGAAATATACTTTTATTGTGAGGGTCGTAATATTGCTGTAACACAACCATATACCCAACATTACTATGGAGCTCTTCGAATATTGTTATCCCAACCATACCTTTTCTCTACTTGTACTTTGTGCGTCTACAATTTTCTCTGGCATTATTTTGCTAATTACTGCCCCAAAAACCATTTTTCGTACAGAAAAATTGCCAAACGTTACAAGATCGGTCCAAATTTCCTCAAAAATATTATGATTTAGTTTGAAAATACCTGTTCTCTTAAAGACTTGCTAAAAAGTGGGAGAAATAAAGACCATATGAACCAAAGCTAAAGTCAAAAATACTAACCTTTAGTAAGTTAGTGATTTGAGGAAATACTACAATACCAGCCTCATTAATTCAAAGAATAAAGATAAGACTAAATCAGAAGACAAAAGTAAAAAACCAAAAGTACCAAAAAAAAAAAATTGAGAAACAAATAAAAACGGAAAATAGTGTGACCGTTAAAACCAGGATGCTAATGATTGCATTATTATGGATGATGAGAGATACGTTTAAATGGCTTAAAAAACATTTGCTATGCCCCATTTTTACATTAAATAGAAGGAAGATACAGTCGACCTGTCAGTGTCGACAGTAGACATTATAAAAATCCAGATAAGATCATCCAAAACTTGTTTAATGGCGCTGTAGCCGACTCGTTAATGCCGTAGACGAAGAGATCGATCTGTTAGTCATGTAAAAATCTTAGTCTTTGAAAGTATCTTTACCATTTAAAACCTTAACCATTAAACACCTCGTCCCAGTCATTAAGTCATGTCTATATCGTGCACAGCAGCACTCTTCCGTTTTTTCAGTGTCAAAACGTTAGTCAAAGTCAAAATTTTCATCATGGTAAAGTTTACGTACGAGCGACGTTTGGAAATAATTAAAAATCAAAATTCGGAGTCGGTGGTCGCAGCTTTAAGAGCGCTTACTCGAAGTTTCGGCTATAATAATCGGCCCACCCGACAGGCTGCGCGTGTATAAACGGCCAAAGAGAAGCCGTACTGCTCGAAGCGATGGAAATATCGCAGCCGTAAGTGTATCCGTTCAAAATGAGTTAAATTGATTCTCTTCGTTCTCAAGAATTGGGCATTTCTCAAAGATCTTGGCATTCATCCTTATAAGATCAAACTGAATCAAGAACTTTAGCCATTCGATTACTAGAAACGCTGAAACTTCTCCAATTGGCGTTATTGGACAGGAACAAACCCACATGTGCTTCAAGAGACACAATTGCATCCACAAAAAAATACTGTGTGGTTTTTATGTCGAAGGTGTGATTGGGCCTTAATTTTTCGTCGATGAAAACAATCGTCATGTTACTTTCAATGGAGAGCGCTGTCGTGCCATGTTAGAAAATTATTTTTGGACAGAGTTGGATGAGCTGAATCTCGCCGATATGTGGTTTTAACAAGACGGTGCCACACAGCACGTGTTACATTCGATTGACTGAAAGGCAAATTCGGTGAACGTGTTATCTTGAGAAATGGTCCGGCCGAATGCGATTTAACGCCATTGATTTTATATTTATAGGGCCACATCAAGTCATTGGTTAATGTCAACAATCCAACAACTTTAAACGAGCTCAGAGGCAACATCCAACCCGAAATTACCAACGTTCCGATCAAAATGTGTGCAAGAGTGGTGGGAAATTGGGTCCAAAGAATAGATCGCTCTACACGGGCTTGTGGTGGTCATATGACCGAAATCGAATTTCATTCTTCAAATGTAATATTTTCACTACATCTGGAATAAATTTGAACTCTATATCTTAAATATTCTGTATTTTATAAATATATAAAATTGTTATATCCTTAATAAAAAAACCTGTATATATTTAGTAGGGACATAAATACTGTTACAACATTGAATACACCCATTTCAATAGTAGAACTGAGCATTCCCCGTTAATGTCATATGGGATTTGAAAGCTAACTTTAATAGCGTTAGTGTGTAACGGGATTTTAAAATTGTTTTAACTTTCATCATGGAGTGGTCAGATAATGAGAACCGTATCGCTGTAATAGCGCTTTTCAAGTGTGAAATGAAAAAAAACGATATTTTCAAAACGCTCCGGCCACTAGGGCTTAGCCGTATGTTCGTCTACCGATGCATAAAATTGTTTGAAGAGACTGGGGATGTAAAAGACCGCCACCGATCGGGCCGCCCACGCTCTGTTCGAACACCGCATGTCTGTTCGAAATCCGCATCGAAAACAGAAAATCATGGCCCGTGAGATGAATATCACGCAAAAGTCCATGAGTCGAATCATTAAAAAAGACTTGGGACTTGGGGCTTTCAAACGACGTACCGGACATTTATTGATAGCAGCTTAAAAAAAATAGGATTGAAAAATGCAAACGTCTTTTGGTGAAGCACGCTGATAACTTGCACAGAAAAATTTTGTTCACCTCGTTCACATCGTTCGGGAAAAATTTAACAAGCAAAATTATAGAGTGTATGCGCGGTCATCTAAGAAAGCATCTGAACGGATCCCATGGGTGGAAAAGGGTCATCACCCAGCTTCAGTCATGGTGTGGTGGGCCTGCATTTCTGCGAACAATGAGTCAAAACATCGGCCAATGTTTACCAAGAAACCGTTTTGGAAGCTGTTGTGAAGCCACGGACTTTCCAGCAGGATTCTGCGCCGTCCCATAAGGCTAAAATACGCCCCCGGCCCAGCTTCGAAACAATTTGCCAGCGTTCATTTCCTCTGAAGAATGGACCTCAGCCAGTCCAGATTTTAACCCAATGGATTACAAATTGTGGACGGTTTTAGAGGACAAGGTTTGCCACAAAAGATACCCCATCATTGGATCTCTTAAGACTGCTTTGGTTCGATCTATGGCCAATTTTCAAATGGACGAGGTTCGTGCAGCTATGATGATTGGCCCGTGCGACTTAAGGCGAGTCTAAAGGCAAAAGGCGGACTTTTCGAATAAGTAGATTCTTTTTGGGTACAATATATGTACATCAATAAATATATTAAAAAATATTTGGTCCAAAAACATTCAGTACTTTTTATTTAACAGCATAAAACGTGTGTAACAGTATTTATGTCCCTACTAATTAAGTATGTCTTGTAGTTGCCAATCGGTTGTTATTGAAAATGACTTGAATAGGGCAATAGGGGCAAAAGGGATAGGAGAATGAACTACAAAAACTCGAAGCCAAAAATTTTTTGTTTGAACAATTTTACTATTTTTTAACTTAAACGTCCCATAAATGGGCGTGAGGCTTAAGAGCCCAATCCCTACAAGTGCAGGTACATATCAGTATCTGAAACTGTTAACATGGACTCATTGGCGAAGATAACATGGGCATACTAGTACTTAGACACAATAAAATTTCACTAAGACCCTAAATATGTACTCAGTCTAATAGGCCATACGTGGAACTATGGAAACGAAAAAATAAAGACATTTGTCACAAATCTAAATACGTTACGATTTGCCTTGACCCATGAGTCCATGGTTTAGAGCGTCAATAACAGTTTCTTACTAATTTATAACGCACTCACTCAGATGTGTCATAAATCAAGGCCCTTGACATCGTATCCTTACACTGTGGACAAATTATTACCAAACGTAGGTTCGTTTTACACTTTGGCATGCACAAAAAGCAAAAATTTTGACTCCAATCCAAATATCTAATAAATTTTACAGTTTCTTGAGCCATGAAGCCTAGAGGACATTTTTCTCAGAACGCAATATTTAGGGTTCCGGAAATTTTGAAAGCCAGGCCCAAATAAGACTAAAGGGTTAAAAATATATTTTTTTTTCTCTTCTGCTCGTTATCCAAATTTTTGAATTTTATAATTCTGTGCCAAGTCTAATCTCAACTCAATAAAATTATGATCGTCAATTTAAAGGCAGAGCAGCACGCAGTAACAACCTGATTAAGAACTTAGTCTCCCGTTTTGAGGAACAGGGATCAGTGTCAGAAATCTAGGGTATTACATCAGCGTCAATTACACCTCTACAGATGCACTGTTTCATGCGGTGTTATGTTTAAAGTTATCGTTCCATACTTTTTTTTTTGAAAATTAGGAGGGTCAAACAGAAACCATTAACGGGGCTCTGCATAGGACTTTGATTTCTATTTTTTTGCGTCCGCGAGTTGAGAATAATCCTAACATATGGTTCCAGGATAAAGCATCTGCTAATGCAGCATGATCCACTGGTGAACCCTTCAGTCTTACTTGGGCCACCCTGTATCAATGACATATAGGAACGCAATCCATGATGAAGAGTACTCGTACAGCCATCTCGGCCCGGCCGAAATTAACAAATTCTTCATGGTTTTTTTTCAGTGTTTTAATTATTTCATACTTAATAACTTAGTCTTAACAAAATAAAAAAAGTGTTTTGGATAAGGTCGCTTAACCGAGGGAGCTGGCTTGGGCATTGGCATTAGCGTTGGCACTGCTTAGTCCACCACCGAGACTGGAAGCTTGAGCATTAGCGGTAGCAGTAGCAGAGGAGGCACCACCGCCGAATCCACCACCTGGACCACCATAGCCGCCAGCACCGGGACCGCCGAAACCGCCAGCTCCACCGGGACCTCCGAAACCGCCAGCACCTCCGTGACCGCCTAAACCGCCACCACCTCCGTGACCGCCGGCACCGCCGAAACCGCCACCACCTCCATGACCACCGGCACCGCCGTAACCGCCACCACCTCCGCGATGACCGCCTGCACCTCCGCGATGACCACCACCTCCATGACCACCGTGACCACCGCCGAAACCGCCAGCACCACCGTGGCCACCAAATCCACCTCCAGGGCCGCCACCGAAACCGCCACCGGGACCGCCACCGAAACCACCACCACCACCAGCAGCAGAAGCCTTTGCATTAGCATTGGCCTCAGCGCTACCACCTCCGTACTGTGGAGCGGCTACGGCACAGGCGACAACAACAGCGAGTACTACGAAAACCTTCATGATTTGGCTGGGACTATTCGATTCGAGTAGTCTAGGCTAAACTGATAACATGTCGCACATCTCACTCAACTTTTATAGTTAAAGATCGCTAGCACATCTCACTAACTTCTGATTTGAGAAATCTCCTCCGACGGGAAACCACGAAAAACAACAAAAACCTCACGGACCGCAATCAAGAGGGAACCGCATACGAAAGCAGCGTCAGCAATTAGCATCTAAATGAGATTCAAATGAATCCCCAATCCAATACCCCCACACGACCGTGTAACGTACCCCCAATGGAAATTTGATTCTGTGTTTACGTTTGATTGGCGGAGGTGCGAAAGTTTTTAGGAAAACAAAATTCAAAAATCCAGCTGTATCTTTGACCATTTGTTTTCGGTACTTTTTCCGCGTATCAAAAGCCGGTATTCTGAATTTAATTTTATTTTTGTTTGTCGAGAAACGTAAATAAACGCGCAAAACAAGTTTTGTCTTCTATGGTCGATGGTTTAGCCAAATTTTAGTCAACACTTACTGCTGAATTTGCCGGGCGAACGTGGCTAGCTTAACGTTTGCTTGATAGGTTTCATTAATTTTTGGCAATTAAGATCGTTTATCTCGGTATGCTATAGTTGAAGGCGGTATTCTTGGTAACAGCTTCACTGAAGCACCGCTTAGACTTAGCGGCCCATATTTCAAGGATCAGATCAGATCAGCCATAAGCTGCACCTTCCGACTTTATACTGTAGATGTGCGCTTCTACTTATAACAGATTAGCTACCACAACCGATTTTATTGTCAGTCGAATGTTTGAGGTTACATCTACCACGGGTAGTTCAACAAATTAACTGATGGTTATTTGTTGCTTTGTAACTTTCAGTCAATGGAAGTAAAGTGGGGAAGTATTAGAACTTGAAGAAAACAGTTTTTAATTTAAAAATCAACAAGTCGCACATACACGAGTACAAAAAAAATTTTGACTCAGAGTCCTTAGTTTTAAATAAAGGCACACTTGAAGTGTTCTAAAACACAGGGTGGCTCATTTCGAGCAAAAATTGGAGAATATGGAGAAAGACTTTTACAGCCAAAATGTTGATTAATCGATTGGCTTTTAAAGTCTTTTATATTCGCAAAGTGTGCCACCATGGTGTAATGAGAGTGCGAACGACTAGCATGCCAGTGTACCCCAGGTTCACATCTGGCTTCAAACATTTAAGAATTTTTCAGTGGCGTAGAACCCCGTAAATGTCGGCGACTTTAGGAGTTAGAGATTTATCTCTAAGCCAAGTTAAAAACTTCTCTAAAAATGCATTGTCCGTTTGGAAGGGGCGTTAAGTAGTAAGTCTCGGTCAGTGAGTATAAAAATTATACCGAAGTCAGCTCACTGATTTGATAGAAGTTTCCCCTTGTTCCTTAATGGGATGGTGTGGCAGTTGAGTAAGTAATATTCGAAATATTTTACTTGAACAATCCTACATTCATATAAAAAATGGTACACATAAATATGTCATTTTTGGTTGTGATAACATTTTAGTTACAGACACCAATAATTGGTTACAACAACAAAAATGTCTGTAAGCCCTAGGTAGCTACAAGCACATCTTGTAGTACGTATGTCGTAAAGAATATCCATCAGGGTTGTAAACATTTGGTGATTTCAACGAGAATTCTTCTTCTGCAACGAAATTTTTGTAGTTTCAATCTATTTCCAAAAAATATTTTCTCAGTGTGTACTCTTAGTCAGATTCCCTTTTCTTGCTTTGAAATGAAGCACACACGTAGAATACGTTGATTCGCAATCGGTTTGGGCAACAACAAGTCCGCTGGACGAGAAGAATATGTGTTCGCAATCTCGGAATGTATATAATCATGATGGAATATCGGTTGAAAATACCATAACAAGGTGTCGTTGATACTAGTATCGCTAAGATAACCAACCATTCGGTTGAACTAATAAAATAAAGTTAAAGTAATTGGCTGTCAGAACTGCCTGTTGTAGCAAGTAAAAGCTTTGCTTAGATTTGGTCGTTGGTACCAACAACAAAGTAATGACAACAACAAATTTCCTTCTAATAACAATCTTCGTACGAGTACTGCTAAAATGAATTGGTTTTCATTGGTTCAAGGTTATCTGTTCTTACTAACTGTGTGGAAAGTCTACACATGTTCGCAAAGCAATTAAAATAATTTTTTTTTCTAAATGTCAAACGGACCCGTAAAAGTAGAACAAATTTAATTTTAATCTTGATTTGACTTCAACAATATTTTATTCAAATAACTTTGCTTAATAGACTTTAAAGTGTTATATAGATTTTTTTTACTGAGGTTCCATGTACTGAAAGTTCCATTGCACAAATAATTATTCGGTTATGCTGATGGTATACTGGGGTCCACCAAACCACAATTATTCGGTTGACAAACATATTTGGTTGTGACAGCGAATTTAATCTCTGTGTTTATCTCTTGAGATTTGTTGTCTACGAGTATTCCTGGAGCATTATTGGGCTTTGATTGTATTTACGCTTTTTGCTATACTGGGCCTGACGGTCGGTATGTCCTGTCTTTTAGCGAGCAGGGAACAGGTTGTTATTCGGGTTCGGTGTGTTGTTTTGTATAGCCGTTAAAATCTTCACCCACACACAGACAAAAAGAAATTTGCTAATCGGTCTAAACTAATTATATCCAGCTGGACGTAAAGACTTTCTACTGCAATCACCAAATATTGGTAATCTTGGCGGACATTCAGTTCGAAACACCACAAGATTAAAGGTATGATTGTATTAAGACTAGGATTACTTACTTTTGTTTTTTTGTACTAAGAGAATTAGGTTTAAATTGTTAGTTGTACTAACCGCCTGTTCTGGCAACCACTAATTCTGTATACAATTGATCGCTGGTACACGCAGAAAAAAAGTAAGGTTGTGATGACAATATTCGAAGAGGATAATACTATTGTTGGGTATATGTTTGTGCTACAACAATATTATGGTCCTTACAACAATAGTATGATAAAAATACAACCATACTATGATCCTCACAACAATAGTATGATTCACACATAACCATACTATGATCCCCACAACCATAGTATGATTCACACTCAACCATACTATGATCTCCACAACCAAAGTATGATCCGCACAACCATAGTATGTTTCATATACAACCATAGTATGGTCCTCACAACCATAGTATGATTCACACGCAACCATGTTATGATCCCAACAACCATAGTATGATCACACACAATTAAACAATAATCCCCAATATTATTTAATAGAATTTGTTTAAGTTGTCGATAATAAATTTGATCTCCAATATTATTTATTAAAATTGATTTAAGTTGTCAACAATAGATTTGAATTATGAAAATTATTCAAAAATACATTAAATTAAAAATATTAGGAGTGATTTATTTCACAATAGAAAAAATAATTTTAAATAAACGTAAGCGTTTTTATTAAAAATATTTCAGATAAACAAAGCCAAAACAGCTTGTTTAAAAAACTTTAATTTCGATAAAAAAAGTACTATTATTGCATTAGATCCGTACCAATAACATTTGTTCTAAAAACCATATTTAAATGAAGAAAAATTACAATCATACAGTATGATTGCCGTAATCATATCATTGTTAACATAAAGCGCAAAACACAATACTTTTGTCGCACTAACCATATTTATATTGTTGCTATAACCATATTTTCATTTTTAAATTTGGCAATAATACTATTGTTACATTTCAACAATATTAATATTGCAGCAATTATATTATTTTCAAAAATAAATTCAGTAAATAATGCTATGGTTGCGACGAACATACTTTTGTTGTGGAGAACATATTATTATTGCCGTGACCATGTAGTAACCATGTTTTTTCTCTGCGTGTACCAACAATTTATATTAACAAAAAATAATTTCGTTCTAATAACCAAAATACGGACTAGTTTCTTGGTTCATTTTAGCATACTCCAGCACAATAAAATGTATATAAAAATAGTAAATGTGTAAGAGTATGGGGCGGAAGTTCAAGTTTAAATGAAATAAAAAACATTTCATCGACAAAACTTTTTTTTTTGACTACGCTACATGGATGATAAGCGAAGTCAAAGCACTAACATTTGGTTATTGTGATGGAATGCTAATATTAGCTGCAACCGCAACCATTCGGTATTTTATAAATTTTGGTTGATTTAGGATTTTGTTTTTTCTATGCATACATCGAGTTTTCTCTCCATTAGTCGTTTGTTATAGAAAAAACTCTTGTGCTGCAAATTACATACACACAGAAATCGGTTCGAACTACTATAATTCAGTCGGGCAAGTAATTTTTCTTTTAAACTTGATTGAATTCAGTTTGAAATTCTATTGGATGGTAGCTTTGATATCATAGTGTTACAAACAACCAAATATTGGTTGTCAGTAACGGATGTGCATTGGAATAACCATTTGGAAATAACAACAAATAAATTAATTGTAAAAAACTAAAAACCGGGTTGTTTTTTTGGATCATCTGATTATTGCTTACCCAAATAAAAACACGAAAATATGTAGCAAGTGATACAAAACTGTAATAGGGACGGAACACACAAACCAATCCCGAATTTTTTACCGATGTTGGCGGTTGCACGTACTATTCATGTATTCCATCGCTACAACAGAAATGCTAATTGGGAACTCGGCATTTTTCACTAGTGGGAACTGACAGTATCGGTTGAACAGACAAAGTAGCTGTAACCCTAACTAGTTAGGATAATTAATCGAACTGAATTTGTACATGTCTTAGTGGCTGTTATAGTTTATTGGCTATAAGTACTCTTTGACTTTGGCTGTCATTGCCACAAACATTTGTTAACTGCACCAACTGGTGGTTATACTTTATGTATTCGGTTATCTGACCGAAATAATAATGTTTACTTTATTTAACGATTTGAAAATATTTATTTTGTTATTTAAATAATTAGCTGGTTTTTTAAAACTCTGTTTTCACTTTCAAAACTAATAAAGTTTGTTGGCACAAGTGGAACAATTGAATGCATCGAATTGGTGAAGTGGGTCAAAAAATTTAACAAATTTTAAGAAAAAGTAGATTAAAATATATTATTTAACTGAACTAAAGTGGAATTTTTAACCAAAATATTTCCGGCTATTTGAGGGTAATGTTACACAAAAAACTTCAAATAAACTCTTGAAGTCTTGGCTATTGAAAAATTGGGAGGAAAAAAACTAATACTCAAATCGCTTTCTTGTGTCGGTTTTTGCTTTTCATTCAGAACAAACTTGTTTATTAAATTTTAATAAAAAAATATTTTTCTTTGAAAAAGGACAAGATGGGTCGTTTATCTTCAAGACATTCCCATTTTTTTAAACGGTCTATACTAAATTATATTAGTGGTTGCTTAGTAAAACATTAACGACCATTTTTAAAACCATTTATACTGTTTAGTGAAAAATGGATTAACTCAACTGAAATTAATTGGTTAGTTGCAAATATTGATTACAAATTGCAAAATAACAAGTAAAAAATGTTAAGTTTGGCTGTGCCCAACTTTGGATACCCTCCACTAGATTCCCAAATAAAACCAAATTTGGTGAGGAAGTGTGTTCTATATAAAAATCTTTATGTAGAAAATTTCTTCTCGATAGGTCAAGTTTGTAGTGAGTTATTGTCATATTATTTTTCAAGGCCCATGAGACCGTTTGTGTGGGAGGTACCAGTAGGGCCTTTCCGATCTTAGCCAAATTTAGCACAAAAGTCTGTTCTATATATTAATCTTTATGCCGAAAATTTCGTCTCGATAAGTCAAGTGTGTGGTAAGTTATTGTCATATTATTTTTCAAGGCCCATGAGCACGTTAGTGCGGGAGATACCAGTAGGACTTTTCCAATCTCAACTGAATACAGCGTAGAAGTGTGTTGTATATAGAAATCTTGATGTGTAAAATTTCATTTTGATAGGTCAAGTTTGTGGTCAGTTATAGTCATATTATTTCTCAAGGCCCATAAGGCCGTTTGTATGAGAGGTACAAGAAATGGTGGTCCAATCTAAACCATTTTTACATAGATGATTGCGCCTATATAGAGATTATTATTTGCAAAATTACAGATTTTGTTCAAGAAACTGGACGGATATTTCCAAAAAAAAAAACTAATTTTTTTAAGGTTGTGTCGGTTGAGGGTCTCCAACACCAACTTCCCGTAGAGCTATATAGCCCATTTTAAATACCAACCATGCTAGGTTAACAACACATGTTTATGCCAAATTTCAGCTCCCTAGCTGTTTTCATGCAGGCTCCATCTTGTTTTCAACAGACGGACAGCCGGACAACATGGCTAGATCGTCTTAGAATTTTACGAGGATCAAGAATATATATATACTTTGTTGGGTCTCCGATGATTATTTCAAGGCGTTACAGACAGAATGACAAAACTACTATACCCTCCATTGTATGGTGGAGGGTATATAAAAATAAGTCAGACCTACCCGGGCCGTCATTTTAGGAATTTACAATAACCACAAAAGTCTTTCTATTTTTGAAGATACCATTCACCCCCCGAGAAAATCCGAACTTTCGTTGCATCGTGTAATACGTTACAAGAGCGAACTAAACGGGATTTAGTTACTACAAAAAACGTATCTGTTGTCACCACCAATTACTGGTACCAAAGTAACATGTACTTCATAATTAGTTGGTCATCATAACCACTAGTTTTCGCAACCAATAGTTTTAATGAATATGATTGGCTGTAAGAATCGTAATGTTATTGTAGCTACCATCTAATGACAAGCCAAACCATGTAAAAATGTATTTATCCGAGAGAATATTTGTAGCAGGGTTTAAAAGCACCAGTCCGCTAACCATTAGCATCATTTTGCTAAACTAATGCTAACAATCTTTTCCACAAGCCAGAGCTAAAACTAATGTCCGACTAACGTTAGCTCGCGTTAGCGTTAGTCAAAAAAATGACACACCTCTGCTAACCACAATTGACTAATGTGCTGCTAAAAATTTGCTAATTTTGACTAACCATTTTTCGTTAGCAAAAAATTTAAGCTGGTTTCAGTGTTGTCAACGGAACATGACGCAAAGTATCCAATAGTGGTACCGTAGTGGGGATTTCTGATACAAGATTTTTTAAATAAATAGCCTTCAAAAATTAAAAAATTGTTAAACACATTAGTTGAAAAAAAAATATAAATTTATTTTAGTTTGAAAGAAAGGAAATGAGATTAGTTGAATATGGAAAATAAAAATAATTCATTTTTTTTATAATAAACGGAATCTTATTGTACAGAATATTTATTCATCAGCACAAAGGTCAAGTTCGGATATGGCTGTATGCAGAAACTCAGGATTAAGCTTTACTAATAAAAGATTTTCCAGAGTATCTTCTCTAAGCCGACTTCTGTTGTCAGCAAGTACAAGTTTCAAGGATGAAAATGCACGTTCAACAGAAACCTAAACCAATAAAATAAATTTTTTGAAAATATTATGATAAAAAAACGGTAATAACAAAAATTGCATTTGTATACTCATACCTGGGTTGGAGGTACACCAAAACACACATTGCTTAGAGCGTATAATTCAGGATCGGTAAGTTTTCGGTCTTTCCAGAATGATAAAACATTTGCATTTTTTACATATGGCAGATTCAATTTTTCAATTTTAGTATTTACATCATCACCCACGGTGTTGTTTCTGTAAAATTCTTGATCCAAAAACGAATTTAAGATGTTATCATCATCATCATCACTTTCGGTTATTATGGATGTTGAACTTGTTTCGGCTACATTAGTTCCAATATTACATATTTTTACAAGTTTTTCCCAGAGAACTTTAAGATATTTAATGGCATTGTTCCTGTACATCTCTTCCTGCATATGGTGAAATCTTGGATCAAGATAAAGGCAAGCTGCTAATGCGGGGTTATCAAATAGAATGCTTGTTCTCTTTTCCATGGATTGATATAACACAAAACTTATTTTATATAAAAGTGAGTTTTCATGGTGGGAGTTCTCATCAACATTTTTCTTAATTTGTAGCTTGCATTGTAGCCACTTAGCGTAAAAGTCTCCATAGTGTAGTTGTTCTTCCTTCTCTTCCTTATAAACTTGACAACGTTTCGGCAGTTAGATAGCAACTCTTTTATTTCTTTTTGTTTTGCTGGTTCAATTGCTACAAGCTGAGTCGTATGAGCAGCACATCTGCAAACAGCGATGTCACCCACAAATAAATTTGACTTTTCTTCTATTAAGTTTATATTTCGGAAATATGTGTCGTTATCATAGTTTTCTTCAAATTCATCGTCATCTGCGCATATATGGGATAATATTTTCGTACATTTTATCATATTTCGGCCATTGTCAGTAGTGATAGATATAACTTGATCCAAATTTATTTTATATTTTGTCAAAATAGTCAAAATTTCATTTGCCAAATTCTTCGAGTAGGAAGAATGAATACCTTTTAATTCCACCATTCCTAGTACTCTTGATATAATTTTGTCGTCTATAATAAATTGAGCAGAAATGCCAAAAATATTTCTTAATAATCTTGTGGCGCTGTCCATCTTTAATGACACAAGTTTATTCTCGCATTCCCTGGATATAGCTGCAGTCACAAATTTTGCCACTTCAGATAAAGTCTTTTTGCAATTGTCTGCATTAAGGCAAAACGTTTTCCCACTTTCGTTTTCGATTCCTTTACACATAGGATCTATGATATTTCTCATATGTTCGGAATTTAACACATTAAATGGCACTGCTTCATCAGTTACTAAACCAATGTACGACTTAATCAGCAATTTTTTGCTAATATCACATTTAATTCTTTTTGTTTTAAAATTCGTTTCCTTTGGTTTTATGTTTTCGTTTACGGGAAAAACTATTTTATGCATTCTCGTCAAATGGCTTTTTAAATTAAATTTTCTGTCACCTTTTAGTTCTCTTTTGCACATTCTACACAACGTTTTGTTATTCTCAATTATAAAATAATCATCAACGTTAAATAAGCTTTGCTTTGACATTTTCTACATAAGCTGTTTTCACAAAATTATATACTTTCCAAACAATGTTTCATATGTCTTTAAAGTAGACCTAGCTTTTTCCAAACACACATTTACTTCTACGCTGAGTGTGGAGTGAATCCCCAAATTTCATTTTCTCACACAATCTGATTATCTCTCTCTTTCCCACTATTTTCAATTAGTCAAAAGAGCAATAGCACGCTTTCGTAGTGTTTCTATTTTCTCTCTTTGTCCGTTTTCGAACAGTGTCAATAACTTCTGAACGAATGCCCTAAATAAACGCGAAATGATGGACTATTTTTCTATTAAAACGCTCAATATGTATGTTTGAAAAATATTGAGAATATTAGGTTAAACAGTCATACTATTTATTCTACGAATATTTATTATTTCAGCATTTTCAGAGTTCGTTATGCATCTCCTCAATCCAATGTTAAATGTGGAACATATAACATTCCCGTTGGAAGTTAAACGGATCTAACCATGTGGACTCCATTATGCAGTGATTTATTAGTCATTGTACATAACATTATATTATATGTATAAACAATATGTAAATATATACGAGTACCTACCTCGAATTATTTCTGTGCTATTAATTTCACTTGTTTTTATATATATACCTTTAACAGATACAGAAACGCACAGCAATATTGTTTAATGCGATTTTTTAAAAACACAACTTATTGTCTATCAAAGGTAGGCAACACCGTACTCGAGCCGAACACAATTTTCGGTTGCACACAAAAACCGAACCAAACACACAAGTCGAAATTAGTCACCAAGTTAGCACAATTTAGCAAAGACGTTAGCAAAATCAGCAGTTGCTTCTTCTTCCATTGCTAATAATATATGCATATTTTGGTTAGCGTTAGTTTATTTTGCTAACGCTAACTGAATATTACGACTAATTTAGTTTTAGCATTTGTTCGCATATTAGTTTTGACTTTTTTATGCTAAAACTAATTGACAAATTCTGTACTTTTGACTAAAATTGCGTTAGCATTTTAAACCCTGATTTGTAGTTCTGACCGATTGAAAACTCTATTTTTCTCTCTGGACAGGTATACTCATTATAAAGCTGAATAAAGAATAAAATAAATTCTTAGCAAACCCGTAAAAGAAGACCAATGTGCTCTGAAATTTGTCAATAGAATACTCGTATGTATCGTTAGCTATTTTGAGTCCTTAAGCAAAATGAAAGAGAATTGCTGTTGATAACTAGTATTCCATGTACAGAAAATTTAAGCACACTAACTAAAATTCGGTTGAACTGATGAAATACTTGGAGTACAAACAACCACAATCATTCAAACAATCTCGATTGTGACAACGAATCTAGTCCCTGTGTGCAAAGACTGTATTGAAGTTTATAAAAGCGATACATTTTTAGATAAACACACAATAAGATGATATTAATTAATAAATTAAGGTACACATCCAATAAATTGTTTATTCCAATCGAATGCAGTCAATTTATTAATTGCTACCACTCCTGGTTGTATCTATCAATAACTTTTTAGACTAGTATTGAAACCATCAGTTGGATATTTGTTATCTTTAAGACGAGTAACCAACTTGCATTACTAATTTTATCGGAAAAGAAAGACATATTGTCGAAAAAGTAGTATTTTTCCCCAAGCCGGCAAATAAGACCATTGTAAGCAAAAATTTAATTTCATAAATATTTTGCTTTTACACAAACATTTTTTTTTTAAATTTTAACAAACAGATTGATAACTCTTAAATAATGTTTTGAATGTTCTTCTTCTTCCAAGTTTACAGGTACATTTGTCGATTATAGATTTCGATTTGGATCTTTCGATGTTGTATTGTGTCTACAAATGTTTATTTTAAAATATTTGTAAATTCTATTTTTATGGCGGAGGTTTTATTTATATGAAACCTCGAGGGCTATAGCAAGCAAAAAATTAGTTCCCTACTGATTTTAGGCACTTTCGCACTGAAGGTTTTATTCAAAGTAGTTTTATTTACGGGGGTTACATTTCAAAATGACTTTTCAAGCGATGTAGGGTATTCATTCCGACATCTCATACCTACTCAAGAACTTAATTTGTGCATATTAAAATTCATGTTCTACTTTGTTCCTTTTTCATAAATATGTCTTTCTAGTTAATTATAAATTCAAAAAATGGATTATGACGTAGGCGCCATTTGAATCGAATAAACTTTCTTGTTTTATTACCATTATTCACGTAAACATTTTCATTGGACACGTAAACATTGTCATCGAATCGAAATATTGATCATATGATCCACAAAAGCAAAAAAAGATAATCACTTAAAGCAAAAGATACAAAACAAGCAATCAACTGTAACAGCTCGAAGACGTATGAATATTTTATGAAAATCAGTATCGTCTACTTAGGTAAGCAGGAGATATGGAAATTTGTTGTGTATTTCATATAAAATCGTTTACCTAATTCGACTGGATGGAAATTGGCCTTATTGCATATAAGTTAGCTCTCAAAGTACAGTTGATTCGTACGATTGAAAATACTTGACAGAAATTGCACTTTTGGTACTTTTAATGGTGGATATTATTCAAGTGTTTAATTAAATAATCAAATAATTGCATAAAAAACTGGCCAAAGGAGAACAAAATTGAGTATTTAAAAACCGGAGTTCTCAGAAAACCGGCATTTCAGGTTTGTTCAAAAACGTGTTTTAAAAAAACCGACTGTCGAGTTTTGTTTCATGTCAAAAACCGGCATTACGACATTCCGGTTTTATCCTCTACCTAAGAGTGGAAAAAATTGTTCTATTTAGAAGTTAAATACTATGAGAATGTAGGAATCAATTGCTATTAATAAAGATTTGTTTTTCGTTTAAAAATAAACTAGTAAAAATACTAAAGTCGGGAGTGGCTAAACCTGTTAAACAATTAAAAACAGGGTTTTGGGCCCTTGAATATGGTCACATTTAAATTTGTGAAAAGATTTCTTTGTTATTTCGCAGACATAATTCAATTGAAAATCGGTCCGAGCTACAAAAATGTTGATGGAAAAACGCGCTTTCTTTTGAAATCACCAACATTCCATGGTATTGATGGATACATGGTTCCAACAATCATATGATGGTAGCTACGATTATATTACATTACTCACAACTAAAAATTTGGTTATACCAACAGAAATCAATTAAATTATTTGTCGCCATAGCTGGGAGTTATAGCAAGCAACCAATTATGAAATACATGTTACTTTAGTACCAATAATTGGTGGTGTCAACAGATATGTTATTTGTAGTAACCAAACCCCTTTAAGTTTGCTGTTGTAACATAGTATTGGTTATCCCAACATCAAAATATTATCCCTATCAAAAATAACCAGTTCTAGTCACTCGAAATCTTTTTTTCCACATTGGACTCTAAAGTTTCTAAAATAAAGTGTTTTTGAAGTTTTGTGAATTGTGGACGGAAATCTAATACAGATTGTATTGAAACGTATAGATTATCTAGAAATACAATGGTAAAACTAGCTACAGGCAAATTTACAAACACTGAGATTTTGTCACCGGAAGTTATAAATTTAATGAACATAAAATAATCAAATCAAAAACTTGGAATAAAGGTGGTCAAAGGAAGCAACTTTATTGAATATTAGTTAGGCATTTGACTGATTCAAGTCAATTAAGATTGAAAAAGAACTAAGAGTTCTAATACAAATTAAACTGATATGCTGGATTAATCGTTATACTAAAACGATGGTTTTCCTCCCGCGTAAATTGGACTCGGAACCGAGTAATGAACAATCTGTAACAACAATCAATATAAAGGTTAGAATATTTAATACGTATCTAACTTTTTTTTTGCTCGAAAACTTTATAGAACTATTCTTTATATTCGTATACTTATAAATGGCTGCTATCCTTTTTATTGTTTTTTTTTTGGTAGGCGTTGAAAATTTTAAAATGGCAAAAAAAATAATTTTGGGCTGCTATTCTTTTTTTTAATTATTTATTTATTTATTTGCAATCTATCGAGACATAATAAGCAAATTATGTAAGCAACATATTTTTAAGAATAACAGGTAGATTTTACTTCAATAAGTAAAATCACTTATATTTACAATTCTATTTAGTTCTATGTAATTTAATCTAGCTTTTATATTCTAAAAGGTAGGTCCAATACGTGAAGTCTTTTTAATAGGCTGTTTCCACTACGGTCGCGTCCACGTCCGCGCCCAAAAATCAATGAACGCGCGTTACAGCCTATACAAAAAACATAGGCAGTTAGGTATGGGAAAAAGTCGCGTTCATATTGGACGCGTTTATCGATAAGTCGCGTTTACTATAAATTCGATTATTTTTGCAGTCGAAACCCACCCATACCTATCAATGGCAATATCGCAAATTGCACATCCCTATGAAAACAGCTGTTAATCATTATAAATATAAACATCCAAAATGCAAAAAACAGGAGGTAAGTTAATATTTTTGCTTTTGTTTAAATAATATTAATTTTTTCAATTATTTTAGATTTCAAAAAGACGGAATGGACAGCAGTATCAACACTATATCTGTTGGACCTCTGGGAGGAAAATATTGATGGCCTGAGGGGTGCTCGCAATAACACCCACATATACAAAGAGATGGGGGAGAAGCTGGGAGTGACTGGCGCGGAAGTGAAAAATAAACCATTTGGTCGTCATTTTCCACTGCGGTTAGCAAAATAATATCATTTAACTCCATGATAATGTCACAACACAAAAATATTAAAATTTTTCGCACCCCTAAAAAAACAAATAAACACAAACAGCTGTTTGAACGCAAACGTGGACGCAAAACACAATGGAAACACCATTAAAAATTATCGATAAATCGTGGACGCGGACGTGGACACGACCGTAGTGGAAACAGCCTATAAACGCCTCGTTTCGTTGCTGGCATCCAATGGAGAGATCGCCAGTAAATTTGAATGGTTTCTTAATCTTTTCAGGTATTTCTCGGAGTATCGTTTGATTTCATCTTTTACATATGTCATTTTCAAATCGTTAAGGATTATGTCGTTTCTTACGTACCATGGCGAGTCTAAAATCAACCTTAGCAATTTTGACTGAAATCTTTCAAATATTTTGACATTGGAGTTGCTTGTTGTACCCCATAGGTGTATGCCATATACCCAAACCGGTTTTAATAACGATCCAGTTAAGCCTGCGATCCATGTGCATACCGAGATACTTGAAACAGTCCGTGTGTGGTAATGGTTCACCATTTATCGTCACTGAAGTACGTTAAGTTGATTTTGAATAAGTGAAGATGCAAAAATCGCCGAGTGATTTGCTGCCAAATTGCTGTGTCATCAGCATAAGTGGCGACAACTACATTATTTGATGTTGGCAAATCTGATGTGTAAATCGTATTCAATGTAGGACCAAGAACACTGCCTTGTGGAACACCTGTGCTTATATACTGTATTCCGGAAAAAAAATCGTTGTTATGTTGAACATAAAATAGTCTATCAGATAAATATGACCTCAACACGAGATAAAAAGGTGTTGGTAGGAAACTTTTTAATTTGAATAAGAGCCCAGGATGCCATATTCGGTCGAACGGCTGTTGAACGTCTAGAAAAACATCCGAACAGGACTTTTTATTTTCTAATGCCTCTGTAACATAATCAACGATGCGATGACATTGCTCAGGAGTGCCGTGTTGATGGCGAAACCCAAACTGATGTTCAGGAATAATGTTAAGTTTGTCTATGAAAGGCTCCATTCTCCGAATAAATACTCTTTCAAATATTTTTGAGAAGATCGTTAGCAGGCTAATAGGTCTATACAATGAAATATTGCTTTCCGGTTTATTCGGCTTATGAATCATTATTATTGCGGCGCATTTCCATTGCGATGTAAAGTGGCTTAATCTTAGTATAGCATTGAAAATGTATGTTAAAAACATTACACCTTTTTTTGGTAAATTCATTACCATCATTGCTCTTATGCTGTCATATCTAGAAGCCTTTTTTACGTTTAAGTTATCGATTTCTTCGCATATTTCCGCTGGTCTTATACATTTTATGGGTAGATCCATCTGACAAGGTGAATTAACGAATTCCAAAATATTAATTTTATCAGAAGTTCCAGCATTAAAGTCAAAAGTGTCTTTTAAGTGGTCAGAAAATGCAATAGCTTTGGCTTCGCCAGATTTTAACCACAAGTTATTTTCATCCTTTATTGGTGGGTCTCTCTTCGTGGGATGTTTGATATATTTTGTGGCCTTCCATAAATTGTACTCATCAGAGGAGTTTGGGTTCAAGTTTTGTAAATAATTTTTTGTGGTATTGTCATTATATTCTCGAAGATGTTTTGATAGCTCTCTTGTTGCTTTATTCCAGTTTGTTTTATCTTGTGGGTGTCTCGTTTGTTGCCAAACTTTACGTAACTTTCTCTTTTTTAACAAGATTTTTAATTTGTGTGGATAGCATGGTCATATTTCCAATATTTCTTGTACAGGGATCTTTATTAGAAAGGAAAGTGGCCTCATGTAACAGATTTGTGAAGCATTCAACTCATTCAATCTATTTCTGCTCCGTTTTAGTGAAATGTTGAGATTGACATTTTTCTCTATCCAGTATGCAAAAGACTCAACGTCAGTTTTCTTTGTAAATGCGTGTACTGATGTGCTATGGCAGAGAGTTGTGCTGAATGTCACCATTACTGGGGAATGATCAGAGCTCAAATCAAAAGACTCAACAATGTCTAGGAGTTGTCTTCCTATACCATTATAGACTACAAAGTCGAGAAGGTCGCGTATTTTATTCGGGTCTGAAGGCCAATATGTTGGTTTACCCGTTGAGAGGACTGAATAATTATAATTTTGTATGCATTTGTAAAGTTCCTTTCCTTTTGGATTAGATAACCTTGATCCCCACCAGGGATGTACGAAATTTGGGTCATATGAAATAGAACACCTACCACCATTATTATGTAGTTAAATTTTATTTTATAAATGTTTTTTTTTTAAATATTTTTTTAATTTTTTAAAAATTTTAAATATTTTAAATGCATGTAGCCGTCGATATATTTACATTTTCACGAGAATTTGCTCATAAGTCTTACGAATCAAAAACAGTCGTTGGATTTTTGGGACCGTCATAATTGCAGAAGTTATGGACAAAACACTGGTGTTGATCCGTAGATACACAACCATTTTTCAATGCCCATAAATTTTTGTAATCAAAGTACAGGTTGCAAATATGACACAATCTCAACCAAACATTACATTTTAACAATGTACCGACCAAGGATGAACTCTATTGAATTTGAAACATATTTACCCACGTTTGTGTATACCTTCCATACAAAGGTCCTTCCCGATTTGGGGTTTTACCGGTCTAGAAGGCACAATTTACACCCGACCATGACCAAATTCGGTAGAATACTTATACCCAATATATATACCTAAATTATATTATATCTATTATTATACCAAAATTATACCTAAGTATATTACAGTTTCTTTAAAATATCTCGGAATAAATGTATAAACAAAAACACGGGCATCATAATAACCTCAAGATCTAAGGTCTAGCCGCAAAGGGTTAGTGTGATATAAAATCTCTATTATTCTCGATAGAGTAATAATTTTAAAACAACGATGTATAACAAAAGTTTCAGTACCTACTGTCGCGACCTTCATATAGCCACACCCAAAAGTGGGCGGAATTGCGCAGTGTGATGGAGGAACCAGAATGGGGCGTTTTATTCACATTTTCCGTACTCGCATATAAAGCTATTACAAAAGTACTGTAGAGTTTGCAATTGAAGTGTACTTATATTTCATGCACTGAAAAGCCGTCATTTGTGCAGGACGTACCAGGAAAGGCGTGGCTATGAATTCTGTATTTTGTCAACAAGTTAACCTTATGAATCTTTTCTTAAGTATTGATTTGTAGTCATATCGAACGGATAGACTGCTATATATATTTCTGGCCTAATAATGAAAATTCGTATACTTATTATCAAAAATGGTTTAATTGTTTTTCAAAGTATTCTCCAGCATGATTTATACACTTTTGCATGCGCTGAAACCAATTGTCGAAGCACTTTTTCCACTTCGCTTGAGACACCTCCAAAACATGCGCTTCAACAGCATCTTCTGGCGACGAAAATCGTTGACAGCGTATTTTTTTGTTGATATGAGGGAATAAAAAGAAGTCATTGGGGCCAAGTCAGGACTGTACCGCGGATGACCCATCAATTCGACGTTTTGGCAGGTCAATAAGGCGCTGGTTTAAGCCGATGTGTGAGAGCTTGCATTGTCATGCTGCACAATGATTCGTCTTCTCTTGTTCGTTTTCGAATTTCTCCGAAGACTTCAGGCAAACAAATTGTGGTGTGCCACTCAGAATTGAACCTCTACGTTGCTCAAGCGAAACAGTCACCACATGACCAGTTTTGCCGAAGAAACAGGCAACCATTTGCTTCGAAGTACTTCTTCCACGAAAAACTTTCGTTGGATTTGGCTCGTCTTCGAAGACCCATACGGTCGATTGCTGTTTTGTTTCAGGCTCATACGCATAGATCCATGATTCGCCACCTGTGACGTTCTTATAAACGTCTTTTGAAGCACCGTGATCGTATTTTTTTAAAATTTCTTTGCACGAGCCTTTTTTCGAGCGATTGTCAGATTGTGCGGGATCCAACGAGAACAAACCTTTTTTACGGCCAGGTGTTCATGCAATATCGAATGTATGCTGGTGGAAGAAATGCCCAAGGATGCCTCTATCTCACGGTATATCACATGACGATCTTGCATTATCAGTTCACGCACGGCATCAACGATCTCTGGCACAACGGCTTTTTTTGGACGACCTTCACTACCTTCGTCTCTGAGCTAGCGTCGGCCACGATTGAATTCATTTAGCCAGTTTTTCACAGTGCTATAGGATGGTGCTTCATCGCCATACATCGATGCACTCTTGTCGTGATAATCCACGTCGAAAGTTCTGAAAAATGTTCGCACGAAAATGTTCACGAGTTAATTCCATTTTTTGCCAAAATGATTTTTTCAAGTCTCTGTAGACAACACAAATTTTGGTCGTACGTCAAATCGTTCCGAGTACGTTTATGCTTAAAATGTCAAACTTTCCAATCGAAATGTCGGGTGGCTAGTATAAAAGATATTAAAAGAATACCAAAAGAATACCAGAATGGATCGTGTCAACCTGCTTTTTCATATGCTTATTAAAATATGTTATTAATATAGTTCGCCGTTTTTATTTAATCCAACTTTACGCACTTGGTGACAAATAATGTAGGTTCTAATCTGCACTGAAACAGGGTCACTTGTGTGGGAGGTACCAGAAAGGGGCGTGGCTAGGAGTCCAATGTGTTCACTAAGTTTGTCTTATAACAAGATTCTTAAGTATTAAGTTTTAATGAGATCGTGTTATTAGTATCAAAGATATTACAAGAATACCGAAAGTGGGCGTAAAGGTTACCAGAATGGGTAGAGCCATATGGCCCATTTTCAATGCAATAGACACTTTTGAAAAAAAAATTACAACATTTTAAATTGATTGTTTGCTTCTTTCGAGAGTTATCGTTCGAACCAGCCGCACAGATGGACAGACAGACATGGCTCAATTAACATAAAAAATTCATGAAACGGATTTGGTCAAAACATATGTAGCGCCAAAAATGCTTTATTTTTTGATACGCTACAATTTTTGTACGTACCAAATGAAGTAAAGTATTCCCTCTTATCAACCTGGATGTGGGTATAAACAGAGCGCAGGGTATTACACGGTCGGTAGCTTCTTCGAATTCAGTCTTCGCAGTAGTTTTATTGTGTTCATGTGTTTACTTTAACTGTTGAATACTGCAAGTTAATAAACTTGTTTTCAAAATACTGCCAATTATGTCACATTTTTAGGAGAAATTAAAATACGTCAAGAACAAAATCACAAAAAAAAGTGTGTTTGTTTTGTACTGCTCAATCATTGTCAGTGTGTTTTTGTGTCTTGTCTATTAATCAGAGTGACACGAGTTTAATCATTTGTCTAAAAACGAGATTCTTTTTTATTATTTCCAAGTAGCGGGCAAGAAATAATTTTACCATAAAATTAGAATAAATGCAGCTTCAGTTTTCAAAAAAAAAAAAAATTGTCGAATTCAATTGCCACGCAACCGTAGATGCCCGTGCAGGCATATTGATTATTTTAAACATTTATTTCAAAATAGACCCAGAAAACAATCATTTCTAATGTTTGGCAATCTCAACTTGAGGATTTCGGTGACACACTAAACACTTAAATTAGCACAAAAAGCGGAAAATTGCTACAAAACTTGAGGGAACAAAGCCAGTCATTGATTGGCAACAATAGCCGATAATAAACTTTTAATTGGTATAGCAAATTTAGCGCCTTGCTAAATTTACTAAATACGTTAGAACTTAAGTAAGTGCGACGATGGACTAGAAATGAATTCCAAAACTTAAAGAAGGCGCGTTAGTTTTTTCAGAAAACTGCATGTGTTTATCGGAAAGTTCGGCATATAAGGCCCTTCCCACTGTACGCTATCCCAGTGGTATCAAACGCATCGGTGCCAAGATGGCATGTGACTCATTACCTCTATAAAGCTAATGTGTTGAGCGAGTGTTTTTTATTGAGGTATAGAACTTCGAATTGAAATAAAACACAAGAAAATCGTTTTAATGTCCATCAATTTGGCTTTATTGGAAGGATAATTTTATGCCATTAATGCTTAAATATGATTTCGGGCATGTGGCCGCCGCGGCTGGCTCGAATAAAGCCAATTCTACAGGTCCAATTTTCAACCACTTTTTCGAGCATATGGGGCCGTATGTTGGCAATAACGCCACGAATGTTGGCTTCCAAGTCCCCTAACGTGTTTCTGGTTTGTTGGCGTAGACGAGCGACTTCACATATCCCCAAAGAAAATAATCCAATGGTTCATGTTAACCGATCCATGGTTAACCGAATTAATTGCTCTGATGGACGATTATGTCGACCATAAAATGGACAAAGCTTGCGGTGAACTTCGCGAACTGAACCATTACTTTCGAAATAAATTTGCACGATTTGCAAGCGTTGTTCTTTTGTCAACCTGTTCATGATGAAATGGCAAACCAAACTAAATATTAATCACTTGACAGCTGACAAAATGGCCGCCAGTTAAAAAAGTGATGCCAACTTCAAGTTCTATACCCCAATAAATAAAATTGAATAAACGTCGTTCAATTATTTAGCCAACATGAGAAATTTTCGAAGGGGCTTGGCTATAAAAAGGTTTTTACTTAGATATTATTCTCCTAGGGGAGTTGTTAACGTCGGATGAATTTGGAATTTTCGGGAGTAAAGTCAGTCGTTAAATGTACGGCCCTATTCGAATGATCCGTCAGCTGTATGAGCTTTTTCTGACATGAATGCAGTTATCCCCATTTAAATAAATGTGATAAGGTCTAAGCAGGCCGACTATGTGTTATCCTACACCAATATGTTATTCTGAAGATTCTTTAAATCAGGGTTAAATCAGGTCGTTCTTGGTCCAAACCTAAATAATATACCATTTTTCATTATTGCGACATTTACTATGACATCAACACTAGATAAATAGACGGACATTATCGCTAAGTCATAATACCCTGCACCACAGTGTAGCTTGGGGTATTAAAAATCATTGTCCTTAGGTCTGTAAAAGGAAAATGCTACATACAGTTGTCATCTGCTATCACAAGCCAGGTTTTTAAAGTGCGATTTGGCAGTAATCAATACAGAGATTTTTTCAAAATAAAAAAAATATACAAAAACTCAAATCAAGTGTGGAATCTTAATTGTTCATTCGAAAGGAAGTTTTATGCCATTTATTTTACGAAAAAAAATTCCCTTAAATGTTGATGGAAATAAGCGTTTGGTGAGAAACTGGAAGATCCGCTGTTTCCGAAAAAAATTTTGTTCAGCGGTGAGGCCCATTTCTGGCGCAACGGCAACGTCAATAAACGAAATTGCCGCATTTGGGCTAAAGAGCATCAAGAAGAGGTTCAAGAAGTGTCATTATACCCAGAGCAAATCACGGTTTATGGGCTAGTGAAATCATCGGTCCATATTTTTCAAAAATTGTGATGGCCGGAACGCTTCCGTTAATGGTGCTCGCTATCGCGCCTTGATATTGAACTTTTTGCTCCGTAAAATTGAAGTCCCTAAACTTGACGACATTTGGTCCCAACAAGAAGGCGGTACATACCATACAGTCCACGAAACAATCAATTTATGCAAGGGAACTTTTGGTGTGCGCATTATCTCGAGTCGTGGGCTTGTGGCGTGGCTTCCAAGATAGTGCGATTTAACACCGCTGGACTATTTTTTGTGGGATTATGTGAAGTCGCTTGTCTTGGCTGTTGGTTTTTTTGCTTTAGCACTACATTTTTTAATAATTTTGCATTAACACACTAAACCTTGCTAACTGACACAACACATTTTTCAATACGCAATTCCCCTAAAATCCTTATAGTAACCTTAATTGTCTTACCTATATGTGGCAGCGCATAGAGAAAGGGACCTAAGGGTAAAAAATGAATTTTCATTTTTATTTTCTTTTTTTTTGATGTGGAAAACATCTGAGCATCGAATGAGACCGATCCCATGACCCAAAAATGTTCCCTCCCAGAGATATGCGCGTTTTTTGAAGGTGATGGTACACCAAAGATACACGTATTTAAATCTTTAAAATGGCTCTCCTGAACAAAACTGGTTTTTACCCTTAGGTACCTTTCTATTTTGCGCGTCACATATAGTTTCCATTTCCTAACATGAAATGTTAAACAAGTTAAAACCTTTTGGTTTAACATGTTAAAATATTTATTACAAAATTGGTTAAAGGACATTTGACGTTAGTAAATTTGTAACCATGTTTGGCTTAGTTATTGTCGATAAACTGAGAGAACCTTTAAATACAATCCTAAATACCTATCTTCTAATATACCGAGAATGCCAATATTTGACTACTATTGTCCAGATGTTCGCTCGCTACCACTTGAATATCGAATTTTGCTGCCGTAAAAATTTAACCGGACGAAAAAAATTGTATTCAAATTAGTATAATAAGCAGACATTAATGTCAACGCTTTATTCACTCAACTCATTAACATAAACTTTATTTGACTTAAAAAAACAATACGAAGCTGAAACCTCTTTGTGTTATAAACACAAAAACAATGAAAAAATATAAAATGATTCGCAAATTAACCAATAGATGTCGTCGTCATCTTTAGAAATGAAATGATCGTGGTTATGGAAGGAACCAGCCGATTTGATAATTTGCAAGCACACTTAATGAAGAAGAGCGAATGGAAACTCTAATAAAAATGATTTAATTAATAAATATGAGTTTGGATGAAAGCTGAAGCGTTGACCTCGAAAGTATACTTAGAATCGGTTTGCTACAGCAACATCCAAAAATATTGTGGACGGATTAAAAAAATACAATATGCTTCACAAAAAGATTTCGAATTATTTGGAGTCAAAGCGAACTTAACGAGATTACCTAGAAACATAAGACACCAAATGTGGCTAGGCGAAGTAAAGCCTATGTTGCAACCTTAGATTTTACATAGGAATTTTGTAATTTCAGAGACATTCACAGACAGCATCATGAAATAATCCGGTATTGTAAAGTAGGTTTACAATAGTTGTGTTTTTGCAGAAGACTTAATTTCAAAGACTAGATAGCAAAAGCCCTTATTAGCTAAAAATTTATGAAAATCTACAAAACAAAATAAAAAGTCCCATGACTATCCGATTCATTATTATACGTACTAGGACGGATCAATGATTTCGAGTCTTTTCCAACTTCGCTCGTAGTAATATGAAATGAAACACTGCTCCCATAAAGTACCATTTGTTTGTGGACTACTGTCAAATTTTGAGAGAGTTCCGCCGTTTAATTTGTGTTTAACATCTGTTCAAAACATACAGACGATTCACGTTTTAGAAGCCAACATTACGGGTGTCATTAAAGCCATGCCGATCAAAATGCTCGAACGAGTCATCCAAAATTGGACCCTCAAAATACAAACCCTGCGGCGTAGTAACGGCCAACACTTGAAGGAAAGTATATTCAAAAAATAAATGCAATAAAATATCCTTTCAAATTACCAATAAAGATTCCACACTTGATTTGAATTTTTATATTTTTTGTTCTGAAAAAATACGTCTAGATGGATCACCCTATACTACGGGGAGTCTGCACCATCGATTTCAATGGTAAAAAGTGATTTACTGACTTTGAATTTTTATATTTTTTGTTCTGAAAATATACCTCTAGATGAATCACCCTATACTACGGGGAGTCTGCACCATTGATTTCAATGGTAAAAAGTGATTTACTGACTTTCGTTGTGGTCGTACAAGTACAAATGACGCTAAACGTTCTGGACGGCCAATTGAGGTCAATACACCCGAAAATGTCGAAGAGTAAAAGTGCGTGAGATTGTTGATGCCATACGCATTGCATACGGCAGTGTGGGTTCGATTTTACATGATCAGTTGAATTAAAGAAAGCTGTCTGCAAGATGCGTGCCGCGATTACCATTTTATCGAGATAATTCGCGGGTGCACTCGTGTGCAGTCTCAATGGCAAAATTGCATGAATTGAGTTGCGAATTGGTACCTCATCCGCCATATTCTCCGGAGTTAGCCCCCAATGACTATTTCCTATTTACAAACCTAAAGAAACGGCTCGGTGGAAAGAGATTCAGCTCCAACGATAAAATTATTGATCAAACTAATGCCTAGTTAATGGACCTCTAAAATCCCATTTTTTGGAAGGATACAAAAAGTGGAGAAACGTTGTACTTAGCGTATTGAGCTAAATAAAAGGAGTTTATGTTGAAAATTATTTTTTTTTGCAAAAAAAAACTGTGTTTTATTCGAAAAGTCGCGGAATTATTAATATGCCCTCGTATATGAATTCATTTAGCAACACATCGAAATACCGGTTGGCGTCCTAATAATATATATATATATATATATATATATATATATATATATATATATATATATATATATATATATATATATATATATATATATATATATATATATATATATATATATATATATATATATATATATATATATATATATATATATATATATATATATATATATATATATATATATATATATATATATATATATATATATATATATATATATATATATATATATATATATATATATATATATATATATATATATATATATATATATATATATATATCCTGAATCGTCATAAAATTCTAAGATTACAAGCCATGTCTGTCTGTGTGTCTGTCCGTGGTAAGCAATCTTCTGGTCACACCCTGAAGCTAGGAGGATAGAAATTTACCCTTCACAAGGACTGGGTCAACAGATAAACGCTGAACTGAAAAACGCATTATGGACTAATGTAGATATGACGATGATATTTGGAACATATGATGTTGGCCAGACATCCTGGAGGGAAAGCGGTCGGTAACCCGCTCCTTTCAAAAATCGCATTTATCCCCAGAGTAATGGTCCGATCGCCATTCAATTTTAACAGAAATTCAGTGGGAGTTGAGCCATCTTCTAATGTCGGGGCAGTCACATATGGTCCAAAAGCCAGAGTTATTCCACATTGTGCATGAATCAAACCCATAATCTGAC
The DNA here is from genome assembly GCA_963513945.1 of Hydrotaea diabolus. Classification (NCBI taxonomy): domain Eukaryota; kingdom Metazoa; phylum Arthropoda; class Insecta; order Diptera; family Muscidae; genus Hydrotaea; species Hydrotaea diabolus. The sequence goes on from OY740717.1 coordinate 211,321,053, forward strand.
TAGCAAAACAACTCGGGCATGGCAGATAATATAAGTATTATACCCAGTACTTCTGGATATTTAGAAAAGCACACTGAATACTGTTTTTTGAACACCCTCGAACGGTCTCTAAATTTACAAATTTTAAAACTAATATCAAGTTTGAAGTTGTGAGAAAAATGCATTGTTTTTGGTAAATTCGGTGGAACATACGAGTATATATGGGAGCTAATCTAAAGCAGAACTAATTTTGTGCAATGTAACAGAGTCCGTCCTTGGCACAAGGAACTTACGTGTGCCAAATGTCATTAAGATTGGATGTAATAATATGGGCTTTATAGAAGTTAAATATGTCTGTCGGAGCAATATCTAAAACTGAACCGACTTTCTTATATTTGAACAACGTCCTTCCTTGACCAAAAAAACTTCTCGTGCTAAAATTTGCCAAGATTGTACGTAAGACGTGGCTTCTAGGGCTAATGACAAAAAAAAAATCGGATGAGCATATATGTTGAAGCTATATCCTAATGTTGGTTCAAAAAACGTACATCTGCCAAATTTAAATTTAAACGAACGGACGGTCAGACAAACATCGTTAAATGGAATCAGCTAGTTATTCTGAGTCGATCGGTACCATTTAAGGTCTAGCTCAAATTTTTATGTTGTTACAAACATTTGCCATTAACCTAACTTTTAATATCCAGTTCCACTAAGTTTTGTAGGGCATACAAAAAAATAAATGTTTTGTCTGCTTATTGGAAAACTTCGAGAAAATATGCCGATCCGTAGCCGTCTGTTACTAACTTCGTCGTACGATGCTGCCTCTGTCATACTGAGACATTTGCTGATTCTTATTGATTAAAGTCTGGGGGACTTCTGATTCCTGCAACAACATCCTGATAGAACTTAGCACAAACCCGTCTGACGAAATTACGACCCATTGTTGATCTCTATTCTGCTTTTGCATTAGTATTCTACTCATTTTCCAAAATCTCATTATGGATTTTTAAACTTTTACAATTTTTTTGTTCAACTGTCTCACAATTTTTCTATCAAAAAAACTATCTGCTGATTAGTGTAAACTCTGCCAACGCAATGTCGGCATCAAAAACTACTATTTTGTTAAGAACATTTTAAATTTTAAGAAAAATATTTATTGAATTAAACTATTTTGTTAAGAACATTTTAAATTTTAAGAAAGAGATTTATTGAATTAAAACTCTATGCGGAGTCCGCTTAATTTCGTTAAAGTTCTTTTAACGCTTCTTTTGCCATAACTTTTTCTATAAATGTGAAATGTGCAATGCTAAATATTTTTAACGGTTATATCCAACATATTTTCAGTAATTAAAAAGTTTTGAGTTATTTTTTTAATGACAATTGGAAATTCTATTGCGAAATATTAACCGATTGTTTGTGTTTTTTAAACAAAACACACCTAATATTATTTAACATTTTAATAACAGCATTAAGATTTTTAGTTATTCAGTAGCATCATTGAGTTTCTTTCTATAGAAAATTGGGAACATGAGAAGGAGAAAGCCAAATGGTGACTGAAAAAAAGAAGACAACGACACTTAAGAAACTAGGGCGAGATCGCCTATGAACTTGTTCCGAGAATAGTGTGATTTTTTGTATGTTGACCGGGACTGTAATGCAGCAAATATTTTACTGGGTCTTTATCTTCAACGTCATTGGGGCTTTAACTGAGTATAAGTATTTCTACAAAAACAGGTTCTTTATTCGATTGCATTTATTTGCCGTATAATCTAATAGTATTGACAGGTTTATGTCTAGCATACTTTTCAGACTTCTTAAAATAAATAAAAACTTAAGAACTACAAACTAATACATTTATAACAGGTATCAGGGTTTTCCTCATAATCTCTGACGTTGATTTAGACACATATTTTTCACGATATATAACAATTAAAGTTGTCAAACTTCTATCGTTCAAAAAAATTTTAGTTTAAAATAACTCTTGTTCTTAAACATTTTTATTTTTGGGCAATTAACCAAGGAAACCACCTCCACCGGCCGCTGAAGCTGCAGCGGAGGCTGCGGCTGAAGCAGCACCACCACCGAAACCATTACCAGCAGCACTAGCAGATGCAGAGGCGGAAGCTGAGGCAGATCCACCACCACCTCCAAAACCGGGACCACCGCCAAAACCGGGACCACCTCCAAAACCGGGACCACCGCCAAAGCCAGGACCACCTCCAAAACCGGGACCACCTCCGAAACCGGGACCACCTCCAAAACCGGGACCACCTCCGTAACCGCCACCAAATCCACCACCGTGTCCATGCCCATGTCCATGGCCGTGTCTATGTCCATGCCCATGACCGTAGTAGCCACCACCGTACTGGGGCAAAGCACACACCGTTGCCGCCAACATGGCGAATACGACGACAAATACTTTCATTTCGAATAGATTTTCTTACACTGATCTTGTTTTCGAAGCGCACAAAGGCATTTATAGAGCAAAGCGGCACGCACGTCAAGCATGCCAAAGATGTCAAGAGTAACCACAACCGGCCATTTACGTCACTGGCATCGAGCATTGGCATTTATTCGTCTGGACCACTTCAAGTCAAGGCAGACATTGGTGGCGATCTTTGTTATATTTTTTGTGTCTGTCTTTTGTTAAGAGTGGCTTTTGGCGATTTCTCTCCAAAAGTCTCGATAGAGATGGTGAGAAACCAAAGTCATTGCCAAAAAACCCCCGAAGTTTTACAAAGGTGCGTTTCGCTAGAGAACAAAGAGCATTGGTCTAAACGTCAGAACCAGTCACAATAAATAATCATGATGATAAATAAATTAAAACTTTAAATTTCCGCCTTCGAATGCTATATATATTTTTAGAAAATTAATCGAATCGCAGCAATAAAAGACGAACAGCAGGATGTTATAGACCCAGCACTAGAGCTTTTAAAGTTGTATTTAAAATAAATTTTAGACAATTTGTATTAGCGGGTGGCTTCGACTACCTAGGGGTAAACAACCCGTTGGTTTATGATACATTTTCTAGTTTTCGACTAATCTGTTTTTTGAGCCGCATAACCGGTTTCTCGAAATACTTCCCACTTGCATTATATACGTTCGCATAATTAAGTCGGTGCTCATATTTGGCGTTAGGTTTTGTTAGGAGGGTAAAGCAAGCAGTTTTGATATTTAAAACGAGTTACGAAATCCGACTTTCATACGGGAACACACGCTTTGTTATTAAATCGTTAAAGCTCGAGTAAATTAAAAACCTCTTCCTAAAAGCCTCTTGCAGTAGAAGCACTAAAAGGTGCGTGGCTAGTTTTTCTTTTACCCGCCGTTGAGTTAAGCTGCGAATAATATGAGTAACCCATTAGCAGATAGAAAACGCTTTCTGGATTTAAATGAAATCTCGTAAACAGAAACAGGCCTTGAACCACTAGTGTCGTGTAAATAACAAAATACGATTTTTTGCAGAATACATAATTCAAGCTTTAGTGAAAGATGGTATACTGAATAGGTTGGAAACATATGAGCTATTCAATGTTAAAGAGGAGAAAAAAGTTACGTGTTTATAAATACTGTCTTTTTTACAAGACTGTAAAGGCGGCTTTTAAGGCGTCTGGTTTTCAAGAAGAAGTAAAACGCATAAAATTTAATGTTATGGTCAAGATAAGTTATCGGGCAAGTGGCCGCCGCGAAAGGCTCGAATAAATTCCGTGAGAGGACCACTCTTTGCAGTATTTGGGGCCGTATGTCAACAAAAACGCGCCGAATATTCTCTTGCAAGACGTCAATCATGTCGTAGACAAGCGACTTCACATAGCCCCAAAAAAATAGTCCAGCGGTGTTAAATCGCCAATCTTGGAGGCCACGCCACTGGCGCACGATGCGAGATAATGAGCTCAACAAAAGTTTCCTTGAATAAATTGATTGTTTCGTGGACTGTATGGCTTTTAGCGCCGTCTTGTTGAAACCAAATGTCGTCAAGATTACGCGCTTCAATTACAGGCAGCAAGAAATCAGATATCATGGCGCGATAGCGAGTACCCTTCACGGTAACGTTCCGGCCGTCCTCTGTTTTGTAAAAATATGGACCCATAAACCGCACCAAACCTTCGTTTTCTGTCTGTTTTTTTTTTTTGATCGAAAACAGCGGATCTTCCCGTTTCTTACCGAACGCGCATGTCCATAATACAGTTGGCAACACTTGAAGGTAAATTAAATTCAAAAACTAAATGGCACATTTGATTTGAATTTTTGTATTTATATTGATAAAAAATACCTCTATATCGATCACCCGATAAAATAGTCTTTGGGGGAAAATTCATTAGAAATGGTTTGATTACTTTTTTTTAATAATCTCTATGAAGATAAACACACTTATCATACACATAGATCCATGATTCGTCACCTGTGACGATGTAATACATTTGAGCTTCCGAGGTTGTATGTTAGTTATACCCTTACCTTACTAGGTAAAGCGATATATCCTTTGGTATGGAAAAAAGTGTAACGTATCGAAAAAAATATTTAAGACCCTACATATGTTTTGACCACATCCGTTTTTTAAGTCGTTTGAGCCATGTCCGTCTGTTAGTACGGTTCGCAGCAAACTTTTGCAAGAAGCTAACAATCGTTTTTAAATTTGGCATGTCGTTATAATTTTATAAAACTGCCTATAGGATTGAAAATAACCCACAACTTTATCCCCAGTGCATTAAGTTCGCTTGAATTTGGTTTTTTGCAATGCGTTCATCTTTGTACGCGGGTAAGAAAAATGTTGATGCCACGCCGCATTTCAGTAGCTCTAACACAAACGACCGTTTACGGGACTTTAATAAAATCGGTATACTTCAGGCAATGTTCTCTACCATCGAGTTACCAGCTTATAAAAATGGCGGATATCGATCCATGTTTTAATGTAACCCCAAAATAAGGGTCCTTAACAATTTGTTTAAATCAACTATTTGAATTCCGATCACATTTATTAGTAAGTATATGACAATCAGTTAGCAATTTGGACCATAAGAGCCATTTTTTATGATTCCCATACAAATATTTGTGCTACCCAAAAAAACGGCTGCCAGTATACATGGACATATTCGAGGGCTGCTATATATATATTTCTGGTCTAATAATGACAATGCGAATACTTATCATTAAAAATGGTTTTATTGTTTTTCAAAGTATTCTCCAACATGATTTATACACTTTTGCATGCGCTCAAACCAATTGTCGAAGCACTTTTCCACCTCCAGAACATGGTTTTTGAACGCTTCAACAGCATCTTCTGGCGACCAAAATCGTTGCCCACGCATTTTTTCCCGATGTGTGGGAATAAAAAGAAGTCATTGGGTGTCAAGTCAGGGCTGTATGGCGGATGACCCATCAATTCGACGTTTTGGCCGGTCAAAAAGGCGCTGGCTTTAGCCGATGTGTAAGAGTTCGCATTGTCATAGTGCACAATGATTCGTCTTCTCTTGTTCGTTTTTCGAATTTCTACGAATACTTCAGACAAACAAATTGTGACGTACCGCTCAGAATTAAATGTCCTACGTTGCTCAAGCGAAACGGTCGCCACATGACCAGTTTTGCAGCAGAAACAGGCCTCCAATTGCTTCGAAAAGCTTTTTCCATGAACAACTTTCGTTGGATCTGGCTCGTCTTCGAAGACCCTCACTGTCGATTGCTGTTTTATTTCGGGCTCATAAGAATAGATCCATGATTCTTCACCTGTGACGATCTTAAAAACGTCTTTTGAAGCTCCGCGATCATATTTTTTTTAAAATTTCTTTGCACTAATCGATACGAGCCTTTTTTTGAACAATTGTCAAGTTGTGCGGGATCCAAGAGAACAAACCTTTTTTACGGCCAGGTGATCATAAAATATCGAATGTATGCTGGTGAAAGAAATGTCGAAGGATGCCTCTATCTCACGGTATATCACATGACTATCTTGCATTACACGGTGCGACAGTCCAAAAAACCTGGGACCGGTTATTATTATTCTTGTAGGGCTTGTCGAGTAAAACAAGATTCCAATAGTGAAATATGCCGGACACCTCCAAAATCCGGATTTACGGTTAAAAAACCGGTTTTTGTACCTTTGCGCACTTAAAAGCCTGTAATTTTCCGATTCAATTTTCAATTTCTAACTACATATGGGAAGATGAAACTGAGATCGTTCGAATGATATATAATTTATCTAAGAAAACTTGAGAAATTTGGGTGTTATTGTCCAGCAAACACAAATTTTGTAGATTTTTCAAAAAATTTTCAACTTTGGTGACGTTTTTATACATTATTTTATTGAGAAACTATAATACTATTGCATTTATTCAAAAAGTACGTTTCTTTACGATAACAACGGGTTTTAAAAGTCCTACAAGACCTACATGAATAATAATATCACTCCCCAGGTTTTTCTATTTTATTCAATTTTGTACCACCGTGTTATCAGTTCACACACGGCATCAATGTTCTCTATCACAACGGCCGTTTTTGGACGACCTCCACGACCTTCTTCCTTGATTGAATTCATTAAACCAGTTTTTCACAGTGCTATAGGATGGTGCTTCATCGCTATACAAAGATTTAAGTTAATCGATGCACTCTTGTCGTGATAATCCACGTCGAAAGTTGTGAAAAATGATCGCACGAGAATGTTCAATTTTTTGACAAATTGAATTTTTCAATTCACTTTGAATAAGACAAATGATGGTCGAACGTCAAAACGTTCTAAGTACGTTTATGCTAAAAAATGACAAACTTGATGGCGCCAGGCAACACTTAGTGTTGCCTATGCCAGAAATATGAATAGCTACACTCGTAGGTACCAAATCACTATAACATTTTCTTACAAAGAAAAACTATAAAATGAATAACCCCATTTGGCAAAATTGGGGTAGATCCTACGCTGATTATTCACAAACATATAAACTTGATCATATGGGTGCCAAACTACAATGAAATGTTCTCACAAATTCAAATATGGCATTTGTTTTAAAATCTGGGTAAATTCTAAGCCCTCGTATGGGGTTCCAAAACCTGTTATAGTTAGGCTTTTCAGATCATCCAGATGCTCAGATTATAAAAATAGTAGGCACAGTGCTCGACTTTAATTCCATTTTTTAAATTAAGCACTTAATGTTTTGAGCTACCAATTATACGTAATTGGGACCTCATCGGTCAATGTTTTCCTATTACTATTAGACAAAGAACCATTGCATTTTACATCCCATCATGCTCAAGTTTTTCACGTAATGAGAGATCTGTAGCCAACCCTGGTGTAACTGAATCATTTGGCTGGTGTTGGCAGCGGGGGTTTTTCCACCTTCAAAACTACCGGTGACTTTTTTAATGGAAATTCTTATCCGAAGGATTATTCACTTTTAGGAGTCGGCTTTTAACAGAAGTCATCGGTCAGTGGAACATAATTTTTTGTCTATCGTGCTTGAGAAATTTTTTTCCGACTGTTGTGGGTTTAAAGACTCTAGACTGTCTGTGGGACATGTCATTTAACTTATTAAGCCTCGGTTATTGGAATTTCGAATTATGTACTTAAAAGTTTTGCACATCCTTATAAAGTCTTTGTTGAGGTCATTAAGACCGTCTAGCATATGGCTTCACTTCTAGTTCTCCAAATTACAGCGCATTTTCGTTCATTTTGTATGATTGCATTTATTTGCCTTAAAATCTAGTACTTGCTTACGACCAATATATTTTCTTCAGACTTCTTAAAATAAATAAAATCTTATAAACTACGTATAACAGATAACGGCGGATACTTTGTAATCTCTAGGAGTCAATTTACGATTGTAAGTTTTAAATTATCATAATTTTACCATGGATTGTCGGCTTGTGTTCATTTTTGATTTTAAAAACTTAAATTATTTTTTAAGTAGAGGGAAATATAAAAGGGTTTCACTTAATTTCGAATGTAAAAATATCAAAATTGTGCTAACTATGCTGGGAGTACATAAGCTAGACAATGTTATTTTTCTGTTCAAACTCGTTGAACTTTTAACCGCGGAAACCGCCACCTGCTGCTGAAGCCGAGGCAGAAGCGGACGCTGAAGAAGCACCACCGAGACCGCCACCACCAGCAGCAGCGGCTGAAGCAGAAGCCGAAGCGGAGGAAGCACCGCCACCACCACCACGAACGGGGAAGCCGCCACCGCCGAAGCCAGGGCGACCATAAGCACCGGGACCTCCGAAGCCGCCGCCATAGGCTGGACCGCCGAAACCGCCACCGCCAAAGCCAGGACGGCCACCGCCGAAACCGCCACCGCCGAATCCAGGACGACCATAGTAGGGGTTGCCACCGAAACCGAACTGGGGCAAAGCACAAGCGGCTGCCACCAACATGGCGAATACAATCAACACTTTCATTTCGAATAGATTTTCTTACACTGATTGTCTCCAGTGCGTACAAAAGTATTTATAGGTGAATAAAGTCGCACTAGCCCAATGCCGGTGTATGCTGGCCAGCCACAGCAGCAAAAAAAAGAGCGTTTGCGTCGGTGTGACCACTTGTTTGTTTTGCCCAAATTATGCTTGGAAGACAACATGATTATGTTCTTCTGTCTGTCTTTTAGAGCATTTTCGGGTGGCTTTTGGGTTTTTTTTTTCTCACTGAGAGATAAGTTCAAGTCGACGACGAGAAAAAACCTCAGATTTACATCTTTTGTTTAGACAGAGAGCATAAGCGTCAACGTCACAGCCGATCAGCATTATTTTGTTGTTAGACATCCTAATAAATTAACAACACTTAACACCTTCCGTTCAAAGAAAGATTAATTTGTTTCTAGTTGATGTTTCTCCTAATATTAACCCTACACAGTAGGTACTCTTTTCTATGGCAAACTAAGTTGGTATGAACGGTAAGGGAAATTCAACATTGGATAAATTGATGCGCCATGGTGGTGTGATGGGATAAGAACATCTACCATCTGGATAAGAACATCTAAATTTGCATATCGATCATGCACAAATTTTGCAAACTGCGTTATGAGCGACCAGCAAGAGTGCTGAAAACGGACCATGAAGTTTATTATTTTCGTATAGCCCCCATACAAAGAAAGGTCCTTTCAGATTTTAGAAACTACATACTTTGCCAACCAAGTTTCGCATAAAGTGTAACGAGTGGCCAAAATCTATCCATCATCTGGTGAAATTGGAACAATAGTTTAACCAAAATCAGTAAAAGCTATTGGTTGCCACAACTGGCGTTTATGACAACCAACCAATTATAAAGTATAGGGTGTTTTTTTCAGACGTGTGGTTTTAAAGAAGAAATAAAACGGATATAATTTAATGTTATGGCCAAGCATTCAGCTTTATTATATAGAAAAGAGTTTGCCATTATGTTTTAAAAATGATTCCAGCCAAGAAGCCCAAGTTTTGACCACTTTTTGCAGCATTTGGGGTTGTATGTCAGCAATAACGCGCCGAATATTCTCTTTCAAGGCGTCAATCGTGTCGGGCTTATCTCCGTAGACAAGCGTCTTCATATAACCCCACAAAAAATAGTCAAGCGGCGTTAAATCGCACGATCTTGGAGGCCACGCCACAGGCCCACGACGCAAAACAATGCTCTCAGCAAAAGTTTATTTCAATAAATTGATTGTTTCATTGGCTGTATGACATCAACAATCTCCAATTTAGGCACGAAAAAGTCATTGATCATAGCTCTATTGCTATGACCATTGATGACGTTTGGAATGGCCATGGTTCAAATTGCGTTAGTCTGAAATTGAGAAATACACAAATGCAGAAAAAGGCTTGACGTTTAGGTGTGGTTCACATTCAACATTGGTCTTTTAAAATTAACCTACCCTTTAGAATAATACCCCGGGGTATTCCCAACTCCATACAATAGCTGGGACTTTTTTTTATGTTCCAAGGATTTTTTATTTGCAGATTCTTACCGTAAATTTTCCATTTTTTTTTAGCAAATTACCGTGATGAGATGGGAAAAGTGATATCGTATGGAGTATACTCGTATTTTGTTCAAACATTTTAACATCCTAAATCTAACATGCATTCATTTTTCGGAAAAGTGGAAAAATTTTGTCCAATTACTTTCAGTTAGACTGATATTAAAAGTTTTAAGGGTTTAGTATATAGTATAGATTGTCTGAAATAAATCAGAATATAAATTTATTTCTTTTTTAAAATTTTTAATAAAATTTCATGAATAAGTTATGTTCAAAATGAAAACCAAAATCAACAGAGTGGGATTTATTAAATTCATTTTTTTCTTCCCATTTTATTAAAATATCCTTCAAAATATGGCCGATATCACACCTTAAGTAGTCGAAAATATTTAACTTCACTTAAAAATTTATCAAAACTAGCTTTATCTTAAAGTTTGTTGACACTTTTAAACTAAAGTTGATTTCTTTTGACCCACTTTACCAATTTAATGCACAAAATCGTTGCACTTGTGCATACAAACTTTATTAGATTCAAAATATAAATAAAGTTTAAAAAAATACTGCTTACAATTCAACAGAAAATTATTTTTAAATCGTAAAATATAACAATTAAATAAAAAAAAACGTTATTATTTGGGCCGAATACATAAAATTTCAGTTTTATTTGTTAACTGCTGCTGGAAATGATAACCGAATTCAAAGGGTACTTATAGCCTATTAAATAGAACAACTTGAACTAATTCAGTTCCAAAAATCATCCTTATCATTTAGGTTACCGATACTATGTCTCTTGAACCGATACTATCAGTTCCCACTACTGGAAATTGCAGTGTACCAAATCAACATGGAATAAATAGATAGTGCGTGTTACCACCAGCTTTCGGTTGGCCAAAAATCGGTTGCACCAAAAAATCTGTTTTCTGTGATTAACTAGACGTTGACTAAATTCTTGTGTGAGGAAAATTGTGACCTTTAACGAATTGGCCCATTTTCAGTACAAACCGTCCCAGAGAATCAATACATATTTGTGACAAAATTTGTGACAAATTCAATATTGTGACTTGCTCACTCTTACGATAACAGTCTGACAAATCGTTTTTAATATTTACAAGTAAAAACATCATTAAGTTTGGCTGGGCAGAATTATCTATATTCTCCACTGTAGATTTACTATTGACAAACCCAGTTTTTGGTTCCTCGGATTCATGAGTTCGACTGATTTGAGGACACGTCTGCCCATATATAGCAGCCATGTCAACATTACTGTGATCACACACACCAAAGCAGTTCATTCCTTTTGTCTAAGGACATACTCGTAAAGAAAGAAATCTTTCTATACTGTTTTTCTTCTTCACCTAACTAACGAGTACATGCTTATCTCGAGTACTTAGGGACACCACCCTTTATATACTACCCCCCGTATTTTAAAATCCAAATATTCTTTCTCTTTGGTGGGATTCCCAGAATACAAAGGCACTTCAAAAATCCGATGTAAACACACACAAATCATATTTGGCCAATTACTAAATCACATTTCTTTAAACTCGACCGAGTCGTCGTTCAGCAAAACAAGTCGAACAAAAAAAGTTATTCGATAGAAATGAAATTTCACTGCTCCAAGTGACGAAAACAGGTTTCAGGTTGAATTTCTATAATAAACAATAGAGTGTAGGGTGAAATGAAGGAAAGAATTGATGAAAAGAAGCAGGAGTATTTTAGGGTATTGCGTGTGTTTGTTTTTTTCAGTCTGAACGCAGAAGTTTTCGTTTGACATAATTTTACTTAACGATCTTTGCTGCTGCCGCTGGCCAAACATCTTTTTTGTTTTTTTTTTTGTTAAACTTCTCTTTTTGTCGTCGTTGCTTTTAGAAAGAAAAAAAATTAAAATCTGGACAATAAAAAAAGCTCAGGTAGTGCTAGAACCCGTTTGTCTTGAATGAGGTTATTTGCCTCTTCGCAGCTTCATCTTCCTAATCGTCCCCTTGCACGTTTTCAGGTGGGAACCAACGTGTGCGACTGTTTGTGTTTTGGATTTGTTTTTTGTGCTCCTCATCACTGAGATTTATCTTCATTTGTCAAAGTGTGAAATCGCTGCCGCTGTCTCCAGTTGTGGTTTCAGTCGCTCGTGAACACGCGGAAGTAGTTTACGTTGCCTATCGTCTTAGATAGATTCAAATCAAAACTGTTTGTATTGATTCTTACATCATCTGTAAAGTGGTCTACGAGTATTACACCATTAGAATTTTAAAAAGGTGTTCTCAGTCGGCGACTGGGACAATTTTAGGGGAAAGTTTACCATTTCAAAGCAAAATTGTGAAGCTGAATTCTGAAAATGTGTTTGGGTCGAAATTCTTACTAACCATAGTTCGTTATCTTTAAGAAAACCTTATCAAATATTCTGAATTTAACTCTTTATAGAAGGGAAACCTTAAAAATGACTACTTACATCAAAGTAAATGTCCCTAAACATCAAATGAACAATTAGCTTTTGTTCGACTGGGAAAAATGTACTCTTCAGTAAGGATGGCGCTCCAATATGGTATTGGCAGTTTGTCAGGACTAAACTAAGTGAAATAGTCTAAATTAAAGGAAATTCATAGGAAATCACTTTTTGTCGACAGGATTTTCAAATAAACATCCCCTGAAGAAGTTAGAAAAAAGCTAACGAAACGTTGGGAAAACATGGAATAAATTAGTTTTATTTAATTCAGCAGCCCAGTCAAAAACGACATAAACAAATAAAATAAATTTGGTCAAAGAAGAAGAATTAAAGCATATTTGGTTCATAATACGAGTATAATTTAATTCTTTTTGAATCCGTGTTCAACCAAATGTTTCCCTTAGCTACTTTAGGCCCGGAACTTATATCTAGAGCATTTGGGTAAGGGCCTTAAATATAATAAGCTAAGAACATTAAGGCAAATTTTGATTCGTGGGGAAATTTCTTTTGTGCCCAGGCCTTATCAGCAGCCATATCTTGCAAATAATAGCATATAAGTGGGTTCGCATAATTAGATTCATAATGAAGTTTTATATATCCATAATTGAAGAAGTCTGATTAAACGAGACCCGGTCAATGTAGGCAATTGGGTAGGTGTAGTACGGAGCATCGGTATTTCCATGTCCCTGCATACATACACGCAGAGACAAAATATGGTTACTATAAGGTCACGAAGTCAATAATTTTTTCTCTGCAATAAAAGTACATTCGTCGCAACCATAGTGTTGTTTTTTTTTTGAATAGTAGTTTGACGGCAATATTAATATTGTTGAAATGTACCAATAGTATTGTTGCCTTATTAAAAAGTATTGTTTTCTGGTTCTTATGTAAACAATAATATGATTACGTAATCGTGCCATATGATTGTATTTTTTTTTTAAATTGTAATATAGTTTTTAGTTTTTAGAGCATAAGTAGTACATTTTTCTTTAAATTGAATTTTTTCAAAACAAAATACATATGTACAACTAAAATATATTCAATAAATTAAAAACTTTCGTTTTTTTAATCGTATTTTTCTTTTGGTTAATTAATTACTCTATTTATTTTGAATTTAATGTATTTTTAAATAATTTACATAATATAAATTTCTATTATTGAATAACAACTTAACCCTATCCTGAGAAAAAGTTTTGGGGGTTATAGTATGGTTGTGTGTGAATCATAATTTTGTTGTAAGGATCATAATATGGTTAAGTGTGAATCATAATATGGTTGTAGGGATCATGGTACGGTTAAGTGTGAATGATACTTTTGTTGTGAGGATCATAGTATGGTTGAGTGTGAATCATAACATTGTGTGAATCTCACTGTTGCTGTGAGTATCATAATATTGTTGTGCCAGAACCATATATCCAACAATAGTATGATGCTCTTCGAGTATTGTCAACCCAACCATCGATTCTACGATAGCTGTAGGCATGAGGAAGAAAAGTTCCACAACGAGATATGGCCAACATTTATTTTTTCTTACTTTTCTCATCTTTTAATTTTATGGTTTTTTTTAGTAGGTAGTAATACAATTTTTTTTTAACATTATCCTTCCCAGGCGACAAACAATACCTACAGATATACATTGCCACATAAAACGCAATATAACATAGCAGCTCGTGAGAATAGAAATACGATTGATTCGTTCCCTTACGATTCTCTCAGTCGTATTTCTCATATGTTATATTGTATGTGGCAATGTATATTTGTATGTATACATATTTTTTAGTATAAAGTGTGGTTTCTTATCTTTATTTTGGCGTCAAGATTTTGTTTGTACCAGATATATTTTGGTTAAAATATCGATTTTGTACTTGAGTTTATACCAACAAAACCATTTCAAAAGCCTTTAAAGGAAGCAGTACCAACTTGGAAACGTAAACGGGTGTATCATTTTAAAGGGATTACTTTGGCTCGCCTAACTTTTTAGTACAAAAAGTCACGTTTTTAGTTCAGAATTGCGAATTCCTCATTTTTTTTAAACAATTTTTGTAGTGTTTTTAAGCTTATTAAACTTTTTAAATTTTTTACTATTGTTTTAATCTTATAAAAGTGAACTTTGTCCGTTTTTGCACGATCGCACCGAGTTTTAGAAAAACCTCACATTTGAGATTCTAGAATCCACAAACTTAGCCCAATCGTCATACAAAAGTCATTCCTGATTTCAGAATTTCAGCTCCAGGTGACACATATTACATCAGTTTCATCAGTTTTTAAGCTACGGCTTCGGAGATCGAAAGGTAATTTTTATTACTTCATATCATTTTGTCTTAATACTAAACAATGTATCGTTGTTTTATTTTTTGGATTAGTTTTTTTGATTACAGCGATAGATGGGCAGATGGACGAGCAGACATCGATCGTTACGAGTCAACAGCACTTAGTTATAATAAATGGATATTCTTTTTTTGGTTTCAAAAGTAAAGGAAACACACATTATAAGTATAGTATGGTTTTGATGACAATTTAGTTTCATTATAATTCTTGGACCTTGCCATGATGTATGAAATACAATGACATTTCCACGATATCTAGAAGTAGCCTTTCATTTTGAGGTAATGTATGACTACTTTTTTTGCAGATTCTCGACGAATCTCGGTGAACATTTTCCAACCTGCTGTATTTAGGTAATCGCTAAACGTGGCCGGCATTATCGAAGCATGATTGCGCTATCATTAACTGATAATTTCAAAATGCACTTAATTCTGTGAAGGTTCCTACAACGAGGCTATTTTCGGTGTGTGCTCAACATCACAACGAATATGATTTCATAAGTACTCATGACACCACCATTTTATGGATTTGCTTTTGCAACTATTCTAGTTCCCCTCAACATCGGGTAAATCCCACTTAGAAAAGGAATTAACACTTGGCAGTGTGTAAACGTTAACGTTCACACTGAGTGTGATTTCCCCCCTTAAATTGTACTATTACGAGTATTTTAATCCTATTTAATAATGATGACAACACATGTACTCGTACGTAATACAATTTACAAAAAATACCAGCAAAAACAACTGAAACCAGCCATACATTGTTTATTTACCTTAAAAATGATAATCATTATTAAACAAATATTCACTTAACAAAAAAAAAACAAGTTTGCTACTAGACAAAAAAGGCAATCACTGTTTGGATTCCGGGGAAATTTCCCCCCTTAGTGTTTAGTGGAATAACTGCGAAATGACAAAAATCAATGACTTTTAAGATTTCTTAAGATTCGCGCAATTGAAGACTTGAAAAAAGCCGGGGTACATCACATTGAACTTAAGTGCTAAGTAATAATGATCGCACAGCGGTTATGCCCGAGGAATCATGCATGTGTAAGTAAGTACTCAGTCGCATACGGGTATGATATAATTATAATCATAAAACCTGTGGTGGCACTTACTAATGAATACTCGTATCAAATTAAAAATTCAATAAATTGTGGTATTTTTTTGTTTTCTGGTGAATTTTTCGAGTTTTGTTTTTAATGATTGGCACATGATGTTTGTTTAGTTAGAGGACTTCAGCATGTTTTGAAGTGTATCTTTTGTTTGTTATAATTTTTATATTTACAAAACTATTTTTTTTTTTAGACGTAGAACTTTTTTTACACTCGCTGGAAAATCCGGTTCTATGTGATGGTTCTAAAGATCCAACAAATTTTAAGTTTCAAACAAAACAAAAAAGAATAATTAATTTAAACAAATATTAGTTGAGCGTAAAATGACTTTAATATAACCTGATATGATAGAAGTCTCCATTAAGTTATATTCAAATAATTAAGGAAAAATATACATTTTGCACTAGCCACACTGGCACACAGTAGATAATTTTGGCGATGGCAACCAAAAACAAATAAAGTAATTGATCATGTTAAAATGTTTCACATTTAACTAGACACAAATAAAAACGCAATAAAGTTTGGCCAGGCCGAACATTTTATACCCTTCACCATCCCAAAGCTACTAAAGAGCAAAAAAAGTCTTAGTCAAAACTTCAAAATTGCTCTATAATTAGATTGGAAGCAAAACATAATTTGAGTACCCATATGTCCATGTTTACCACTTATAACCCCTTTTGACTATGCGGTCGTTTTTTGGGCTACATGAGCCCAGGTATTTAGTGCGTCCCACGTTCCAGTAGCCATTTTAACCATTACCCTTCATATAAAATTATGATTGGTTAAGCAAACACATAAGAAAGTGTACTTTCTACCGAGGTACCTTAGATCCCCTAAAGGGAAACTTTTTCAGTCTGAACCGATTTCGTCCATTTACAGTCCCAAGCAGTTTATCAGACTAAATTTCACGATCCTGGATTGATTCTATTGACCGCTATCATGCTTTTCACAGACACACGGGCGGACGGACATGGCTAGATCCTCTTCGAATTTTACGTCAATCAAAAATATATAAACTTTATAGGGCTTCCGATCAATATTTCGAGGTGTTGCGAACGAAGTGCTAAATTTAATTTACCATCCTATCTTCAGTGGAGGACAAGTTTTCGCTTAATATGTTGATAAATTGATTCTTAGTGACTGGTTGACCAACCGATTGATGGATACAAGTTCGATATGATTGATGATTGTGATTGAAAAAACTTGTTATCTTATAAATAGAAGATGTTGCTTCTCTTGATTGTATTATCGCAATTAGAGAAAGCTTGTCAAATATTAAAAATCGTGTAGGCTAAATTTTGCAATAAAATTGTTTAAACAAATTTATCTTAAAAAACATGTCCAAATGAAGATATATGGGTATTTCTAGGATCGCGAACGCGACACTCGTACGCTTTAAACTAAATATACAGGGTGTACGTCGGGAAGGTATACTACTTTGTTTGTTTATAATTTTTGATTAAATGAAAGAGAATGGATCTTATATTAATAATATATTTAATATATTAATATAATTTAAATATATTGATAATATATTTAAATTATATTTAATGTCGGCAATTATGTATGGACTACAATATCAGATAAATGTCCGCCTCTGTTAGCCTCACAAATGCGAGCCCTTTTGAGTACTTTTTCCATTACATTCTCACACATTTTACGCGGTATTTCAATAATTTCATCACGAATATTTTGTTTGAGTTGGTCAAGCGGTTCTGGTTTGTTTGCATAAGCCTTGCTTTTCAGAAATTCCCACAAAAAGAAGTCTGGAGCAGTCCAATCAGGCGACCGTGGAGGCCAATCAACATCACCATTTCTTGAAATACTTATAACTTGTTATGGAAAGAGGTCTCGCATTTATAGCATTGTAATCCTGGCTTTATGTGATGTGGCACCGTTTTGTTGATACCACATGTTAGTTAAGCCCAAAGCATGCAGTGTTCTGGCGTTAAAAACTTTTCAATCATATCATGATATAGCTCCCCATTGACAGTTAACGTTACGCCGTTTTCATTCTACTACACGCAGAAAAAAACTATGGTTGGGGTGACAATATTCGAAGAGGATCATACTATTGTTGGGCATATGGTTGTGGCACAACAATATTATGCTCCTCACAATAATAGTATGATTCATACATAACCATACAATGATCCCCACAACCATAGTATGATTAACACTCAACCATACTATGATCTTCACAACCATACTATGATCCTCACAACAATAGTATGATTCACACTTAGCCATACTATTATCTCCACAACCATATTATGATCCTCACAACCATAGTATGTTTCTCATACAACCATAGTATGATCCTCACAACCATAGTATGATTCTCACAACCATACTATAATCCCCAAAATTATTTATTAGGTTTGGGTAATGTTGTTATTCAAAAATAGCGATTTTTATCAAGTAAGTTATTTTAAATTGCATTACTATTAGTACATAGCCAGATTTGAGGCCAAGTTTTTATTGAAGATTTCATTCAAGAAACAAAAATATATATTCCAACGGCAGTCGAAAATACTTTTCGCAGGCAGGGGTGAATGCTACTTTACCATCCGTAGACCCCAAGTAACGAATGTGATTAAACCATGATCAATTGCTACATGCTTAAGTGCAGGCAGATTTTAAATAAACGAAAACCAGTCGGTAGTAGAGTATTTCACCGATAAAGCAAACGCAATAAAAATCCCTGAAACTACATTCCGAATGGTTTTGTTTTTTATAACGGACAACAATTATGAACTATACCGTGTGTACGTGTTTTTCTTTGGTATTTCAAAAATACATACCCAAACCCATACATGTATGCTCTATAAAACCTGTTTTGTTATGTTTATATTCGCAACCATACGGTATGATTGCCGTAATCATATTATTATTAACGTAAATTGTAAACAACAATAACTTTGTTGCACCAAACATGTTTATATGGTTGCTACAATCATATTTTCATTGCTAAATTTGGCAATAATACAATTGTCACATTTCAACAATATTAATATTGCCGCAATCATACTGTTGTTAAAATTAAATTCAAAAAACAATACTATGGTTGCAACGAACATGCTTTTATTGTATGAACATATTATTGTTGCGGTGACCATGTAGTAACCATATCTTTTTTCTGCGTGTAGAAGTAAGGTCCAACGATTCCACCTGACCAAATTGCACACCAGATTGTCACTTTTAATGGATGCAAGGGTGACTGATGAATAATTTGAGGGGTTTCTATTGCGCTGAACCGACTATTCTGTTTATTCACATATCCATTCCAATAAAATTGTGCCTCGTCACTCATTATGACTTTTTTCATGAAAATCGGGGTTATCATGGGTGAGCTGTACCATCCTATAGGCATATGTACGGCGGCGTAAATGGTCTTGTGAAAGAAGCTCTTGAGTCAACTGAATCTTAAATGAAAACAAACGCAAATCCTTGTGAACAACTGTGGCGAAAGTTGTTCTTTGAAGTCCAAGCTCCTAAGCACAGCGTCGAATTGAGGTTGATGGATTGTTTTGAACACTTTCTTGAGCAACAGCAATGTTTTCAGCCAATCCTACAGTACGTTGTGGTCAATGCTTGGGCCTACCAGCTATAGACCCTCTTTATTCGAAATCATTCACCACATGATAAATAGAGCGTTTTGTTGGCACGTGGTTTCTCCCAAAAATTTCACGTAAGTTTCTCATCGTTCAAAGGATTAAAACACGTTGGTTTATCGAATATTTTTCCATAACAAATTTGTCAAGTCTCTACTTCACGACTTCCAAAAATGAACTGTCAAGACTAATGTTTACCAAAATGGCGGCAAAACAAAGTATACCTTTCCGGGGGCACCCTGTATCTATCATTGGACACCCTGTATTTATCATTGGTAGGTTCTTGGGCCCTTTAGTATATTATAAAAGTTATATCAAAATTAATAAATATTGGTTTACAGTGAAATTTGCTTAAATGTCAGTACACTTATGTCCATACTTACTACTAAATGGTCGTTTTGACCTTGCAGGCAGTTTTTTCGGTTCCTACTGTCCATTTCAGTCAGATTAAAGAAATTTATGCATATATCAAGTTGAAATAAAATTTGATTCACTTTATCCGTGTTTATTAAAAACTAGTAAAAATTAAGCTAAAGTCGGACGTTACTGGATCTTCCGAAAAGACAACTTCAAATAGGTTTTGGAACACACACACACAGAGAAAAGATATGGTTACACTATGGTCATCGCAACAATAATATGTTTTCTAAAATAAAAGCATGTTCGTCGCAACCATAGTTTTGTTTTTTGAATTACATTTTGACAGCAGGATGATTGCGACAATATTACTATTGTTTAAATGTAACAATAGTATTATTGCCAAATTTAGAAATAAAAATATTGTTTTAGCAACCATATAAACATGGTTGGCGCAACAAAAGTATTGTTGTTTAAAATTTACATTAATAATAATATGATTACGGCAATCATACAGTATGGTTGCGACTATAACTTAACAAAACAGGTTTTATAGAGCATACATGTGTGTGGTTACGTATGTTTTTTGATGTACAAAAAAAACATACCCACGATGGATGGTTGTTGTCCATTAAAAAAACAACAACAATCGGAAGGTAGTTCGAGGGATTTTTATTGTGTTTACTTTGTTCGGTGAAATACTCTAATACCGACTGGTTCTGGATTATTTAAAATCTGCCTGCACTTAAATCTATAGCCATTGATCATAGTTTAATCCCATTCGTTTCTTGGGGTCTGCGGATGGTGAAGTAGCAATCACCCCTGCTGGGAACTAAAAGTATTTTCGACTACCGTTGGAATATATATTTTTGTTTCTTGAATGAAATGGCCAATAAAAACATGGCCTCAATTCTGGCTATTAACTTATTGTAATGCAGTTAAATATAACTTGGTTGATAAAAATCTCTATTTTTGAATAACAACATAACTCAATCCTAATAAATAATTTTGGGGATCATAGTATGATTGAGTGCAAATCATAGTATGGTTGTGTGGATCATACTATGGTTACGTGTGAATCATACTATAGTTGTAAGGGTCATACTATGGATGTATGAGAAACATTGTATGGTTGTGAGCATCATAATATGGTTGTAAAGATAATTGTATGGTTGAGTGTGAATTATACTATTGTTGTGAGGATCATAGTGTTGTTGTGAAGATCATCGTATGGTTGAGTTTGAATCATACTATGGTTGTGGGGATCATAGTATGGTTATGTGTGAATCATACTTTTGTTGTGAAGATCATAATATTGATGTGCCACAACCATATACCCAACAATAGTATTATACTCTTCGAATATTGTCACCCAAACCATACTTTTTTCTGCTTGCATAGAAGAGGTTCTAAATCTATCAAGATTTTTAAATTAATGTCATGTTTGAATTTGAGAGAAAATTCTGTGGTTTTTGTTAAAATCGGTTAAAGATATGTGTGGGAGCTATATCCTAATCTGAAACGATTTTCTCTAA
Source organism: Hydrotaea diabolus (assembly GCA_963513945.1). Lineage (NCBI taxonomy): Eukaryota > Metazoa > Arthropoda > Insecta > Diptera > Muscidae > Hydrotaea > Hydrotaea diabolus. Next base: position 211,342,343 of record OY740717.1, read on the forward strand.
TTTGAACAGCGTCCGGCCTTGACATAAGAAACTTACCTGTGGCATTTTGTATCAATATTTTATGTAATATGGTGCTTCTAGAGCTTTAAACATAAAATCGGATAAACATGTTTGTGGTAGCCAAATCCAAATCTGAACCGATTTTCTTCAATTTCTATAACTTTAGTGCTTGATCCAAAAACATAAAAATGTATAAAATGTACATTAAATCAAGTGGTCATATGTGTGTGGGAGCTATACCTTAATCTGAACCGATTTTATTAAATTTTAATAACGACTTTCAGTGGGCCAAAAATCTAAAGTGCGCCAAATTTTATCAAGATTGTATGTAATATGTGAGTTTTGTAGGTAAAGACATACAATCGGATGAACATAGGTGTGTGGGAACTGTATTTAAATCTACACCGATTTTCTTCAATTTAAATATTGCCCCTTCTCGGTCCAAAAAAATAACGTGCGCCTATTTTCATCAAGATTGGGTTGAAGATGTGACTTCTAGAGCTAAAATCAGAAAAATCGGAAAAACTTACTGGTATATGTGGGAGCTATATCTTAATCTGAATCGATTTTCTACAATAGAGTTTGTCCTTGATCGAAAAAACTTACTTCCGCCAAATTTCATAAGGATCGGATAACAATTGCGACCTAAAGTTTTATTACAAGCTTTAAATGGACAGGCATCAGCAGGTCACGTCGGTATAGCTAATGTTGGGTCTAGCTCATTTTTTTGTGGTAGTTACAAACACTTGCTATGAAACTAACTTATAATACCCTGTTTAACAGAGTGGTGCAGGGTATAAACATTACATAGGCGTCGTTTTTTGAGTAAAAAGGGACGAATCGTTGCGCAATAAAAATTTAAATGCGCAAAAAAGTGTAAACTCCTGTACAAGCGTACAGAAAATGTTTTTCCCCTTTGGTCGATTTCGGCCATTTACTATCGCCAACAGATAATAGGAGTCTAACTTAATTCGTGTTCTAGCGGATGGACGGATATGGTTTAATCCGAAAAGAAGTGTACGATGATCAACACTATATTTACATACCTTTCAGGGTCTCCGGTCAATATTTCATAGAGCAGCAACGATATAAAATATTCAGTGGTAAAACCTACGGTGGTATTAAAGGGATCAGTATTCAAAATATGACTTGGATTCTGGGAGATACTCGTAACAATTTTCAGAGTTTTTAACATTGGGATGCAGCTTTCCTGTACGAGAAAAAATCATACTCCATAGAATGCCAAGGCAATTCCCACAATTATAGGCCGCATGCTTCTTCTTCTCAGTTTGACGATGAACTGAAGAGAAATTCTCAAAAGATAAATCTTAAAGTATTTAAATATAATTTTTCAATTCCTTGTCATTTAAATTTCTTTTTTCATATTTCTGTAGCCCAACACAGAACTCGAAATATTCCTGAAAGTACCATAAAAAAACCCCTACGGAAATAAAAGCAAAAGAAACAAGAACAAGGACATTGAACCGCCTGCAGCTGCAGTAACATGGCAAAGGAAACGAAAACCCTGAAGCGGAAGTGCAAGCAGATGACATTTCTTGGCAAACTTTTACTACAACTCTCTGTACGCGTGTGTGTGTGTTGGTATGTGTATCTTACATAGTAGTATGTGTGAGTGTTTCTTTTAAGAGGAACTGCACTTCACTGGCAAGAACAACATCGACGACGTCGATGCCGAATGAAATGAAATAAAAGTGCAGCACAAGGAATTGGAAAAAGCCCAAGGAGTACGTGTTGCATGTTACAGGAAATTTTACGACCAACTCACAGAGTGTCATTGCCAGTGCCAGCACCACAGCCACACCACTAGCAGTGCCTCAGTTGCAGCTGCTGCAACTTCTGTTCTCCTTGTTGGCCACAAAAACAAAAGGAAGTCAATGTCATTGCTGCTGCAGATGATATTGACGATGCTGGCAGGAGTTGCAGTTTAAATGTTAAGAAAACATAAACCACTTCCTTTGCTCTCTCTCTCTCTCTCCTCGGCTGTAATAATATTTTGTTATTTTTTCAGCAATGCAATACCGAATGCGTTACATCGTGGTCACTGGGAGCGGGGCAAGAATGAGAGGCATAACCAAGCTTTCACCAGCACTTGTTCTCGTATGCATTTGCATGCAACATGTGCTTTAGACATGTTTATGTTGCTGTGGCCCTTCTTTTGGCTTCCTTGTAGATGAGTTGTCGGTATAGCGCGTCGCTGCACAGTGGGTGGTATGTAGAAGTTTTCGCACACTGGTGGAGTGTTACGTTTGTAAAGCTTTTTGAGTCTGTCAGTTTAAAGCATGATATAGGACATACAATATTATTAGATTAATTTTAAATTAGTTGAAAAATATGTCTAATAAGGGCAGATTGGTTAGGTTTATACAAACTGATCGTGGAGAAAAATTTCTTGTTTTAAACCCTGCACCACTCTGTACAACAGGGTAACGTAAGTTAGTTTCATTGTTTTGACTAAAATTAGCCCTGAGTAAGTACGCTTTCCGAAGAATTTAATTTCTTATTAAATATAAATATATTTATAAATAATAAATATTTATTGAACTGACCTTTTGGAAACCTTTTTTTGTCGAATTTTCTATCATGCTGGCTACGCCTTAAGGAGATAAGTCTCCGCAGAAACTGTGGAGTGTTTGGTAAAAAGTGTTTGGCACAATACAAGAGTGTGTTATCTTCTGGTGTCAGCACACATCAGATATATTGTGGCCAGACCAAGTCGGAACTGACTGCATAAATAATCAGTAAGTAGTTAGAATAAATATACCATGTCGCCTACTGTGTCACGAAGATCCTGCTGACGTTGATGAGTGCAATTTTTCAAAACAATATTCTGTGGTTGCGTTGGTGGAGCTCCCAGAAGAAGGCACTTGGAAGTAGCTGTCGTTGTCTAGGAATATTTTTTTTTGATTTTGTGTAAGGGATGATATTGAAATATTTCGAAGTCATTCATCCTTGAGGTTGTTGTAGTTTCATATCTTCAAATTTATTATGTCATAAAGTGTTGTTGGTGTTGCATGAAAATGCATTACGAGACGCACACATACATTACAGCAGAATTAAATGCAACACATAAAACAGTGTCATAAAATGACAAAGTATACATAAAAGTTTCTTGTATTGTTGCTGCTGTCGCCTCATTTCCTCTTTAAGGAACGCCGCAAGACATCTGAAACGGAAGTTGTAAAATCGCAACGGAATTCAATTGTTATGGTAAAGTTTATATTCAAGGTTGGATACAATTGCTGAGATGGATTAATTGAAGTTGAAAGTTTTCTTGGGGTGTGATGTTCAATAAACATTTAGTAGATTTTAAAAAACAAAACAAATAATTAAAGTTAATTTAAAAAAAAATCGACTAAGATGAATACATCGATTAAGTTTTTCAATACACATCAAAATTTTGACAAAAGGGGCCGATATACAAACATTTTCAACATAATTTAGTGAAGAGAAATATTCAAAAAATACTATTCAACAAACATAAAAACTTCGTCATATTTTTGCAATGATAACGCCAATCAAATTTCTTTAAAACCATCTTATATCCTAAGAAAAAAAAATAGTTCAGACAACTCTTATCCAAAAACATTAAAAACTGACACAATTTTGCAATAGCTAAATGTTTTCGAAAAAACAAAATGTCATGCATTAGACAAAACTTATTAATAAAATCACCACAAAATGTTTTAATGAACATTAAAGCAAACACCAACATAATAACATTTTTCGATGTATAAGAAATATAAACATACAAATTTTTACAATATTTTCCAACAAACATTGAAATTTCGACATAATTTTTCTTTAAAAATAAACATATCGACAGCATTTTCTTATAAACTAATAAACGACAATGTTTTCGATGTCCACATGGATATTGAATCCACCTTCTCGAAGCTATTTAGAATAAACGCTGGTTGCCCATAGGGTTCGAATTGAACCTTTAGCCACGTTCCTTCTGCTACCTCCTATACAATTTTCCCCATTCCACTAAAGATTAGAACACACATAACTTGTCACCAAGTGCATGAAATTCGCTTTAATTGTGAGCTCCGTTATGCCCTTAAAACGCACTTGTACTTGTAAATGAGAAAAATGGTTGACGCGCCCCACTCTTGTACTACCCATGCAATGCCCCATTCCGCCCACTTTTGTTTTTCGTATAATGACTTAAATGCTATTCATTTGATATACCGCAAAATCAATACTTACGAACAAAGTTATATAGTTAATTTCGTGAAAAATAATTGGCTTCCTAGCCACGCCCCTTTTGTTACCACCCACACATATGACCCTGTTTAAGTGTAGATCATAACACACAGTACTTGTCTCCTAGTGCTTAAAATTCGCTTTAATTGCCAACTTCTTTACATTTTTACTCTTAGTGCAAATGAACATTTTGCCCACTTTAAGTATTTGAATAATATTCATTATACGATTCTGCTGTAAATAAGTAATTAGATGGATTAATGGAGCCCCTTGCACGCCCCTTCTTGTACCTCACATAGATTTTTTCTAATAAATAAACTACGCCTGATTTTTGTATTCTGAAGATATTAATTTCATCTTTGTACTAGTGTATCCCACTCCCTATTCTAGTACCTTCCACACAAATGATTGTTTACGGAATTTCAATAAAATCGATACGCTTCGGGTAATAAAGGATGGAACGTTGGAAAATATAAAATCCATCTATGAGTATGGGTACGAGTATATGTTAGTAGTTTTTTTAATTTATTTTTTGGAAAAAAATGAAAAAAAAGTATTTTTTTAAATTAAGAATTTTAATTTTCAATTCTCAATTAGTTTTCTTTATATGCCAGAAAGAAAATTTATGGAATCTTATATAAATACAGAACTATAAAAGAAAATAAACTAAGCGGTATATGCAATATAATTATATTTTTGGAGCGGCTATTTTGATATACTAGGAGAAAAGATATCGAAAAAATAATGCGGGGTAACTTGATTTTAATAAAGGTCGTTTTTTTTGTTAAATTTGTAAATATATGAGCAAATGCTTTCGTACAATTACTTTTAGAACTCTACCATAATTTTATATACCATATTTTTTTTTTCTGCAGCATAGAGTTAAATCATTCATGTAGTTTGGGAGACAAATTAATTATAAATCAAAAACGGCAATATTTTAAAGAAATATAATTTTACTCATTGAACAGGGATTAAACCGGCTCAAGACCTCTTGCTTCTATATTTAAACAGAAGACAAGTTTTTAACAAAATGGCAAAGTGACATTGATTTTCGTGGCTGCACACTACTTTTATCATGATTTCTATTTATGGCTCTCGATGTGGAGTCTCTTTAGAGGTGGCAAGAGTGAGTTGTATTTTCGTGGGCAATTGTGTAAAGAAAACTTGAAAAGTAAGGTTTACAACAGTAGTTCTCATTCGTTTGTGGAGAGCCTGGTCTTATAGAGTTCGGTTTTACTTTCAACAATTGCAGCAAGGCTTTCCGAAGAGGGTTGTCACGGACCCGAAATCATGATAAAAGTAGTGTGTAGCCACGAAAATCAATGTCACTTTGCCATTTTGTTAAAAACTTGTATTCTATTTAAATATAGAAGCAAGAGGTCTTGAGCCGGTTTAATCCCTGTTTAATGTGTAAAAGCAACAGACCGAAAGCAAAATGAAAAATAAAGCAAAATGAAAAAGCAAGCCAAACAGACATCGATTCAATGGCGGATACCAAGTGGTACTTAAAACGAACGAATTAAACCAATAAAGGAACAAATGCCTTTTATAGAAAGCAACCAGATAGCGTGATTCCTAAAATGCCCAACTATAATGCCTAACTGGATTCTTGTAAAGAGCTTGTCGCTAATGTTATCAGTGGCTGACTTAAAGCCGGAGGTTACGGTGGCGGCGGGGTGTTGGTTAAACTGTCGGAGCCAGCAAGCTGCCGATTTGCGCCGAGTCGGCTATTACCTCTGCATCGCTCATTGGAATATTCTATGGTTATGATCTTAACACTTAAGAACGGTTGAAATAATAAAACTATTCTAAGATAGGAATCTCCTGTGGGTACGGCGTAATTTGTACATAACACTTCAGCCGCAGAACTCTTGAGAAGCTGATTGATTGCATAGCTCGAGGAGCTGAGATGCCCTTGAACGAACAGTGATACACTACCATGTCCACGAACTGACTGACTTTAATTGATTTGTTTAAGTTTTGAAAAGAAGACTCCACATACAATTGTTATTGTGCGTTGTTTTATATTTTCATTTATACTTTCGATATTCAATGTTTTTCCCCTAAAATTCCGGTTTGGCTGTTGGCCCAAATGGACGTTTATGCAAAAAAAAACGCCGTTAAATAATAAAAAAATTGCATATTCAAAATCCTAATCCGAATGTATGTACATATGTACGTTCAGTTGTACGTATTGTTTATAAACAAATACGATATCGAATGGTTCGTTACTTAAGTATCAGCCTTTGTGACTGGTTATTGCCGGCACCGAAATTTCTATTTTTTTCCGAATTCATTTCGAGAGTTTAAAAAAACACGAAATACGTACACTCACTCAGCAGAAACAAATTGTCTTTCGTATTAGAGTCAATTAATTAATGCAAATTTTGAATTAATTTTGATTATGGTTGTTTGGTTGGATGTGTGTTTGTGTTTTTGCTTCTTCTTCTTCTATCTTTCGTTAATTTAGCTGCGAACTTACATAAGTGGTTTGAGACACGTATTAACACTCTGAGGGAGGTGAAGAATGAATTTAGTAAAAAGCATCACTCTTATAACAAGTTTGTCAGTTTTACAGGGTGGGCCAAAAGTTACAATGGGGTTAAAAACTTTAATAACTTTTTCGTTTATTAATTAATTATTGAACAGGGATTAAACCGGCTCAAGACCTCTTGATTCTATATTTAAATAGAAGACAAGTTTTTAACAAAATGGCAAAGTGACATTGATTTTCGTGGCTGCACACTACTTTTATCATGATTTCGGGTCCGTGACAACCCTCTTCAGAAAGCCTTGCTGCAATTGTTAAAAGCAAAACCGAACTCTATAAGGCCAGGCTCTCCCCAAACGAATGAGAACTACTGTTGTAAACCTTACTTTTCAAGTTTTCTTCACACAATTGCCCACGAAGTAACGTTTACAACAGTAGTTCTCATTCGTTTGGGGAGAGCCTGACCTCATAGAGTTCGGTTTTACTTTCAACAATTGCAGCAATGCTTTCTGAACTAAAAATGGGAGTGCCTATTATCTTGCTGCGAAATATTCACCCTCCTATGCTCTGCAATGGGACCCCTTTAACTATTAAAACAGTGCAAAGCAATTTTTTAGAAGCCACACAGTAGTTCTCATTCGTTTGGGGAGAGCCTGACCTCATAGAGTTCGGTTTTACTTTCAACAATTGCAGCAAGGCTTTCTGAAGAGGGTTGTCACGGACCCGAAATCATGATAAAAGTAGTGTGCAGCCACAAAAATCAATGTCACTTTGCCATTTTGTTAAAAACTTGTATTTTATTTAAATATAGAAGCAAGAGGTCTTGAGCCGGTTTAATCCCTGTTCAATGTGTAAAAGCAACAGACCGAAATAAAACAAACGAGCTAAACATTTACTAATTATTTTTATTTTTTTCTCAGTCTATACAAGTATAATACAAAAAATGGACATTTTTCTACACTAAGGATGAAAAATAATGTCACTTGAATGACCCCCGTTTTCAGCTTCGCAATGATGGGCTCGTTTTAGGGAATTTTCATAACATCTTTCAAAATTTGTGGCTGTAGCGTTCGAATTTCTGCAACAACCTTGGCCTTGAGTTTAAGGACTGTATCGGGCTTGTTTACATATACTCGCTCCTTCAAATAACCCAAAAGAAAATAGTCGGGTGCTGACAAATCTGGCGATTGAGCTGGCCGAATAATTTCCCAATTTCTGGAATGTATTCGCTCTTCAAATAATTTCCCAATTAAAAGTGCCATTGTGTCTCGGGCGGTGTGTGCAGTGGCTCCGTCCTGCTGAAACCACATCTCAGGTCTGTTTTCAAGAGCAGGAATTTCTATCATAAGCCGATACCGCTCGCCATTTACGGTTACAGCACTACCATCTACATTCTCGAAGATGTAAGGCGCAATGATATTAGCAGATGTGATCCCACACCATACTGTTCTCCCAATGGGGTGCAATTAGCGTTAATGAGTGGCTCTTGGATTTTAAGTAGCTCAGAACCTACAGTTCTGCTTATTAACAAAAACATTCAAATGAAAATGAGCTTCATCACTCTTACGTTTGCGTTAAAATAATTAATCCCTGATTAGGATAATAAAATTCTATTATTCTGGTTCTTTGTTTAGTTCTGAATCTCTTCATTATTTATTCTCCAAGGGTTATTTACTCGTATATAATCTGAAAAAAATATATAAATGAAATAGTTATTAAATTTGTAAACCCCATGGTAACTTTTGGCCCACCCTGTATTAGTTTTAAGACTACCCTCGCATGTGACAGAGAAGTATTTAAGTATGTTTAGCATATTCATCGAAGATCGTTTATCCCATTGTGAGATTGGCCACATCGTTCCATGGGTCTGGCAGTACGAGTAAATGTTGACTGCTGTAAATGTAATCAATTTGTTTAAATCCCTGCTTAACTGGTACGAGTGCTTCACAGGGTAAATTGAAAAGTGTTTTGAGTTCTATTGAAAGCAATTTACATATGTTAGCGAACATAATTGAATTTCCCAACATAGAAAAATGCTCGTAGTTAGGCCTCCTATAAAGCGTCTAACAGATTTCAGTGTGTAAAGGATATAAGAATTTCTTTTATAAAATAAAACGCATATAAGAAAGTTTTACAAAATAGCGTGACCTTTTACTTTGTTTTAGTAGGCAAAATGTTTCATATAAGTCTAGCTGAAGCCGGCGTACGTTGTAACGCCTTAACCTACACTGGCAGAAAATAAAGAACACAATTAAAATTATATTTTTGAAAAAAAAAAATATTATTTTATTTAATAGTAGTATTTAATTTACGTCAAATACATTATTGAAGTGCTCTGGGATAAACAATATTTTTTATTTTTCCATTTGGAGCAAAAATAAATAAATCGCTTGGTTTTCCAACCCGGGAACAGGCGACGTAGAGTTGGTCATGGGAGAAGCATGAGTTAGATAAATTTAAGTCACATACTTGCAGCGACTGGCCTTGCGACTTGTTAATAGTCATTGCAAATGCTAGCCGAATCGGATACAATATATAGCAATAAATATATTAAAAAATATTTGGTCCAAAAACATTCAGTACTTTTTATTTTACAGTATAAAACGTGTGTAACAGTATAAACATGATAAACACTAAGTTAATAAAACATATAACGCCTACGACATTGCAGTACGAGGGTTGCTATACACATATCTGGCATAGGCAACACTAAGTGTTGCCTGGCTCCATCTGACATTTCCATTGGAAAGTTTGAAATTTATTAGCATAAACGTACTCAGAACGTTTTGAAGTACGACCATCATTTGTGTTATTGTGTTGTGTTGTTTACAGTGACTTGAAAAAAATCAATTTGGCAAAAAAAATTGAATTAACTCGTGAACGATCATTTTTCACAACTTTTGACGTGAATTATCGCGACAAGAGTGCAACGATGAACTTTAATCTTTGTATGGCGATGAAGCACCATCCTGTAGCACGGTGAAAAACAGGTTTAATGAATTCAATCGTGCTCGACGCTCACTCAAACACGAAGGTCGTCCAAAAACGGCCGTTGTGCCAGAGAACATTGATGCCGTGCGTGATCTGATAACGCAAGATCGTTATGTTTCGTACTGTGAGATAGAGGCATCCTAGGGCATTTCCTTCACCAGCATACATTCAATATTACATGAACACCCAGCCGTAAAAAAGGGTTTTCTCTCGTTAGATCCCGCACAATTTGACAATAGCTCAAAAAAAGATTCGTGTCGATTGGTGCAAAGACATTTTGAAAAAATACAATCGCAGTGCTTAAAAACACTTTCATAAGATCGTCACAGGTGACGAATCATGGATCTATGCGTATGAGCCCGAAACAAAACAGCAATCGACCGTTTAGGTCTTCGAAGACGAGCCAAATCGAACAAAAGTTGTTCGTGGAAGAATCACTTCGAAGCAAATAGTCGCCTGTTTCTTCGGCAAAAGTGGTCATGTGTCGACTGTTCCGCTTGAGCAACGTAGGACGGTCAATTCTGAATGTTACGCCACAATTTGTTTACCTGAGTTCTTCGGAGAAATTCGAAAGACGAATCATTGTGCACCATGATAATGCGAGCTCTCATACATGGGCTCAAACCAGAGCCTTTTTTAACGGCCAAAACGTCAAATTGATGAGTCATCCGCCGTACGGCCCTGACTTGGCACCCAATGACTTTTTTTTTATTATTCCCGCACATTAAGAAAAAAATGCGTGATCAACGATTTTCGCTGCCAGAAGCAGCTGTTGAAGCATTCAAAAACCATGTATTGGAGGTGTCTCAATCTGAGTAATAAAAGTGGTGCGACAATTGGTTTGAGCGCATGCAAAAATGTATAAATCATACTGGAGTATACTTCGAAAAACATTAAAACCATTTTTGATGATAAATATTCGCATTTTTATTATTTGGCCAGAAATATCTATAGCAGCCCTCGTACACAATCTCTAGTGAATGTTTTAAGTTTCTATCCGAGCGAACTAAGCAACACAATTATGTGTTTTATGAGTTTTTTTTAATTATCGTGTTATTTGAGGTATATCTGTACTCAGTTTATAAAATACATTGTACACTATTTTCACTTATAAAATATATTCAAAAATAATGTGCACAACGGGAATGCCAACGCAAACCACCACTACTACGCCAACACACCCGCGTGTATGTGTGACCCAACTACAACATCCGCCACTTTGTTTCCTGTTCGGGCGAAATGCCTTCCCCAGACTCAGAGCCTCAACAATCGTGTAAAATTTGACAACCGTTGAAGGGGCAAACGAAATGGCATAAATGTGCATGCATGAATCCCCATTTTGTTGCAAAACAAAAAATCATTATAATTTTATGAACAGCATTGGAAAGTTCATTCCGAAGTGATGGAGTCAAAGGATGCCGCTTTCCCTAAGACCTCACAATTTCGAGCAAACAAACAAGACCGCCATTACCGCCATTACCGCCTGCACCAGAGTCGCCGTCGCCGGCAAACGCAACTCTTCGGTCAGCCTGCCCCATTAGTTGTACAAACATGGAAGGCTTACGGCTAAACGAGGTAAAAGCATCAGACAGACGGACGCATGCAACGAACATATGTTTTGGTAAATATTTGCCTGCTTATGTGGGGATGGTGGGGGTATTATTGCATATTTACGGGTAACCATGTGTGAATTGCTACATTATTTTGCCGAAGTGGAAAGCGGTTGAATGCTCTACCACGGCGGCGCTCTGTCATATTTCCCACCGACTGGCAGTGTGCATGTATTTAAATCTGTTTGGCTTTTTTCGGTAAAACTAATTAACGTGATTGCGGTTAAAATGAATTTATTATAATGGAAATTATAATTGAATGGCGGGGCCATTGTAGGAAAATAATTTATATTTCGGTGGGTGTACTAGAATTCCAGGTTACATTGAATTTGAGGGAAAGTTTGAAAGGGATTCCAACCAAATAGATTTTATTAAAAAAAAACTCGGCGCGGAAATTTAAATCTTTTTGTTTATTAGAGAGGGTAATGAAATGCAAATATGAATCGATTTTCAAAATTTCAAACGATTTTCTTTGAAATTAATAAAGTTTAAATAGAAACAGAGCCGTGGAAAAACTTTTTTTTGCCCTATACATACTGGGTGGGAGAATAGTTATATCTTCACAGAGAACAAATTTGTTGCCACAACCAAATTTGTTGCCAACCGAATGATCACATAAGCTACACGCAGAGAAAAGTTATGGTTACTATATGGTCACGGCAACAATAGTATGTTCTTTGCAATAAAAGTATGATATTGGCAGCCATAGTATTGTTTTTTGAATTTTAATTTAACAATAATATGATTGCAGCCATATTAATATTGTTGAAATGTAACAATAGTATTGTTGCCAAATTTAAAAATGAAAATATTTGTAGCAACAATATATATATGGTTGGTGCGACAAAACTATTGTTTTTTTGGTTTTATGTTAACAATAATATGATTGCGGCAATCATACCGACGAAATCATAATATTTTTTAAATTTGACAATGTTATTATTACGAATCTGACGCAATAATAGTACGTTTTATATGTAAATTAAATATTTTTAATAAGTGCATTTTTTCTAATCGTAAATAAATTGCTCATATTATTAATAGTTTAATGTATTTTTACATAATTTGCTTAATAAAAATTTCTGTTGTTTAATAACAACCTAATTCAATACTTACAAACAATTTTATTTTATTTTTTTTTTATTTTTATGATTGTGTGTGAGTCTTACTATGATTGTGAGGATCATGCTATGGTTGTATGTTAAACATTATATGGTTATGAGGATCATAAAATAGTTGTAGAGATCATAGAATGATTGAGTTTGAATATGGTTGAGTGTGAATAATAATATGGTTGTGGGGATCATAGTATGGTTGTGTGAGAATAATTCTATTGTTGTGAGGACCATAATATTGTTGTGGGGATCATAGTATGGTTGTGTGTGAACCATACTATTGTTGTGATGACTATAGTATTGTTGTGCCACAACCATATAACCAACAATAGTATGATGCTCTTCGAATATTGTTATCCCAACCATACTTTTTTTCTGCGTGTATCAAGTTTTCATTAGTGATGCACTGAAAAATTCTGTAAATTGAACTGCATACAATGTTGAAAGTGACAAAGTTCCTATGAAAAAAGACATGCTCTAAAACTTTGAGTTTTAAAATAAAGTGCAAAAATTTGAGTAAACCGGGTCTGTAGGAGATGTGAAAACACCAGTGCATGTTCGTACCACTCGTACTGCATAAAATATTGCTGCTGCTCGCGATAGTGTGGCTGAAGAGCCGCCTACCTCAACTCGTCGTCGTGCCCGACAATTGCACCTCTCACGCTCGTCTTTGATGAACATTATGCATAAAGACTTGCATTTACACGCTTACATTGTGGAATTGACTCAAGAACTAAAGACACTTGACTATTCCAAACGTCATCAATGGTCAGAATGGCGGCAAGAAATGGCAACAGTGAATGAACAATTTTCGAAGAAAATCATCTTCAGTGATCAGACTCATTTTCACCTCAGTAGATTCGTCAATAAGAAGAATTGCCGCATTTGGGCGAATAATAATCCAAGAGCGATTGTCGAAAAAACAATGCACCCACAAAGCGGTATCATTGGGCTGTGTTTTTTTCTAAAATAAGGCTGGTCAGGCAGTTACTGTGAATGGTGTTCGCTATCGTTAGATAAAAACGAATTGGAAGATATGGATGTGGACGATATGTGGTTTCAACGGGACGGTGCCACTTGCCACACAGCTAACGAAACAATGGCTCTTTTGCGCGACAAATTCAATAGCCGTGTTATCTCACGTCGTGGCGATGTTTATTGGCCGCCAATATCATGTGATATGACACCGTTGGACTTCTTTCTTTAGGGTTATTTGAAAGAAAATGTGTACGTCGATAAGCCAGCAACAATTGAAGTGCTAAAGGATGAGATAATTCGGTACATTAACCGCATAGAACCTCTATTATGCCTCAGCGTCATCGAAAATTTGGACCGGTCGCGGCTGTCCGATATTTTGTTCCATACATGAATCATACCAATATTATCATAATTAAAAGAAATGATGATTTCCTAAATAGTTTGTGTTTTATTTAAAATCAACATCGGCCCTTAAAACTTTACCACCCTTTATAACTGAACCACTTGCCAACACGGTTTGGCTAGAGTATACATGGTTTGGCGATTGAAGTGTTACTTATTCAAACGACCATATTTTTTTGTTAAATTACTTTTATTGATTTAAGTTACAGAAGAGGAAATTATACAAATGTCAGAATCCATTTACTTTAGCCCGATGTCGTTATTGACCCGAAATCGTGTTAGCTTTAATCCACAATCGCGTCGACGTTATGCATTTTAGTTTACCTTAAGGTTTTTATATATATAGGGTGATCCATCTAGAGGTATTTTTTCAGAACAAAAAAAATATAAAAATTCAAATCAAGTGTGGAATCGTTATTGGTAATTTGAAAGGACATTTTATGGCATTTATTTTTTGAATACAATTTCCTTCAAATGTTTTCCGCAACTACGCCTCAGGGTTTCTATTTTGAGGGTCCAATTTCGGGTGACTCGTTCGAGCATTTCGACCGGTATGGCTTTAATGACTCACGTAATGTTGGCTTTCAAAACCTGAATCGTAGCTTGTTTGTCAGAATAGACTTTTCACTTTACGTAACCCCAAATATAAATGTCTAAAGGTGTGATATCACATATGAGCCAAAAAGACCTGTTATTGGGCCCATTTTTTACGTCTCAACTACCAGTACCCATTTTAATCATTGTTCGTTCACAACGAAGATATGGTAAGCAAATACGCAAGTACCTTTAGTCTTTAAAGGCCCCAGGCCGAGTTTGACCATTTACAATACCAAACAGTTCATGACAGTAATGTTGAATTTCAGGATCCTATGTTAATTCGTTTGCCAATTTTCGTGCTTTTAAAAGACACGGGGACGGATTAGAGTTTCTGCTCTAGGAATTTCCACCCAGAATCCTGGGAATTTTTTATTTCCTGTTTCCTAGGAAATTCAACCAGGATTTCCATAAATTTGAAGAAGTTCGGTTTTTGCATAAGACATTTAGAGTGGTAGAGCCTCAAATCCGAAAGGACCTTTGTTTAGAGGTTTAGGGTATAATTATAACCTAAGAATAGAATTATTTGGTGAGCTGGGCGAATAAAACTTGGGTAACGTCTGTATATCGCCTACATCGCAAATGTGGATATTTTTGCTTAAGACTTGATGCATTTACATATTCTAATGGCCCTCACGATAACAAGAATCAGCACCTTTGGTCAAAATTCACATGGGAATAAAGGTGGTTTTTCAATTTTCAAAACTGATGGACACATGTTGGTGTAAAAATACGTGTGTACGAGTATAACGAACTCTGCACTTAGATTATGCATAATCATGCCAAGGATTATTACAATATTATTATTACAATATTAATATGCAATTTTGTTTAGTTTTTGGAAAATTTGCCATAATTAATTTCAACTCATATTTTGGGCACACATGCTATAATGATCTAAAAGCTATTTTTCCTGAAATAACCATTTGGCTCATTTTTGAGTACGTTATGAAATGTTACTTTTGGATACTCAAAATTTTCCAAAATTATGAAGCTTGAAATGTGTGGCCAATCTTTCGAAACTTGTATGTAAACCTTTACCTATACCCTGGGAGAAAATTGATGGAAATCGGTTGGAACTACTAAAATTCCGTTGGACACGCACATTGTGAAGCTTGCAATGGTGGGCCACATCTTTCAGTCATAAGAAAACACAAGTCGTATAAATCGAAAACTCGAAATTCCTTAGTAGACATTTAACTACACACATAGAAGAAAAAAAATTGGAATCACTGAAATTCCGTTGCAAAAAAAGAATTTCGGTTGCAATCACCAAATGTTTATAATCGTAACAGATATAAGGTTCGACATACCACAAGAAGATAAATACGATCATCGTTGTCTAGAAGCAACTAATTGAGCGGTCATACCAACGAAACTCATAAAATGTATTTAACTGCCATAACTGGTGGTTGTGACGACCAATAGTTGTGTTAACATTTTGTTGTTGTAACCAAATATTAGCGATGATATATAAACTTTCATCATAACCAAAACCGTTAATAGTCCATTTTTAACTGCTTGTGACAAATCGTTTAATCAAACATGACCCTCGCTACGCTTAAAAGTACTTCAAGCATACGGGGGCGACCGCAAAACTAACTGGCCTGGCACATTTTCTGTTTTACTAGGAACTTTTTTTTTCTTTTTTAAAAGCAATCTTTTATAAGCCATCTGTCAAAATTTCCGAAATATTTAATAATTATTTTCTTTGTTACAGGTGATTGAAGTAAACAAGTTTTATAATTTTTAAAAAATGGAAAATAAAGAGTTTCGTGCGGTAATTAAACACTTTTATATGAAACGTTATACGCCACAATTAATCAAAGATGAATTGGATTCTGTTCATGGTGATAATGCACCATCATACTCCACCGTGAAATCCTGGGTTCAACAATTTATAGTGGGTCGTTCAAGTACGGAAGATGAACAACGCTCTGGAAGACCGAAAACTGCTACCACTATTGAAAACATTAGAAAAATATTTAATGAAGTGACTAAAGATAGACGAAAAAAGCTCAGAGAACTTGCTGATATTGTTAAAATACACGAAAAACAAGTTTGGAGTATTTTACATGATGAACTCCGCATGAAAAAGCTATCCGCAAGATGGGAGCCGCGTTTGTTGACTTTGCCCCAAAAATCGTCCGTTGGACCAATTCCGAGGAGCTTTTAGCGATTTATCAGCATAATCCAATAGAGTTCTTGTGCCGATTCATAACTGTTGATGAAACATGGATCCATCACTACATCCCAGAATGCAAAGAACAGTCAAAACAATGGTTAGAAGCTGGTAAAAGTGGTCCCAAAAAGGCGAAAACTGTTAAGTCAGCAGGAAAAGTAATGGCCACAGTATTTTGAGATGCAAGGGGTATAATATTTATTGATTATCTTGAGAAAGGAAAAACTATAAATAGTGAATATTATTGTGCATTATTGGATCGGTTGAGTGAAGAAATCAAGATAAAACGACCGCATTTAGAAAAAAAATTTCTTTTTCATCAAGATAATGCTCCTTCACACACTGCATTTTTAACTCAACAAAAACTGGCCGAATTACGATTTGAAATTGCTCCGCATCAACCATATAGTCCAGATTTAGCTCCTTCTGATTACTTCTTGTTTCCAAGTTTAAAAAAAATTCTCGGTGGCAAAAATGTTCGTCCAATAGCGAGGTTATTGCTGAAACTGAGGCATATTTTGAAGGTCTTGAAAAATCTTATTTTTCGGATGGAATTAAAAAACTTGAAAAACGTTTGATGAAGTGTATTGAGTTGGAAGGAGATTATGTTGAAAAATAAATACTAATAATTCCAAAAAAACGGTTCTTTTTATGTTAGGCCAGTTACTTTTGCGGTCGCCCTCGTATAACGACGGTTTTACCACTTCTGAAAATTTTAAAGTTTCTTCGTTAATCAATTGTGGCATGCGGACTTTTAGATCCAAAAAGCTTTTCAGGAGGTTTGGTATTTCAATCGGTATTTTCTATAGATAACTCAGTTATAATTGCTGAAGGCACTAACATTCGATTGTACTGATGGTATGCTCATGGTGCATGCAACCTCAATCATTTGGCTTGCAAAATAAGTCGGTTGTGGCAACGAATCAGTTCTCTCTGTATACTGTTAGAGCTGTATCGGTGGACAACTGGATGCGCTGAAAGGCTTTTTTCCAACGGTTTATAGTGAACAACTCCAACTGAGGAAGAAGGTTTTATTGACAAATACATCGTACTGACAACTGGTTCAATTTTGCATTTGATCGTAACCTAACATCTTTGAACCTGTAGAACATATAGATTCGAAGTTCGTTACTATAGATGATGTTTTGTACATTTCTAAATTGATAAAAGTAAGAAATCTTTTGGTTTCGAATTATCTAATTCGAAAATTTTTAGGAAATTGCTTTGAATATTCAACTGTTATTTTCAACAAGGCCATCAAAAATTCTTACTTTCCAGTTTGGTTTACCATATCCCAACGATTATGAGAAAAATAGAAATCTACGAAAGGAAAATTATAAGGAAATTGAGAAGAGTTTTTAGTTTTACCATAAACGATATTCGAATAAATTCATTAACAAGAAAGCTTCCTTAATACTCTCTGATTACGCTTTTGGTCTTGTGGCAAAATTTATAGAAAAGTTAAAAAACTTTGACAAGACATTTTGACAAGTGAGGAATAATGCAGTTAGTCAAACAGTTGACATTTTAAAGGGAATATTGGCGTGATGTCTTGTTTTTTTTCGGCAAACCTTCCGAAAAATGTTACCTAAAAGAACTAAAGACATTGTCGAAATGACTAAATTCTGGATTCGTTTTTTTTTTTTAAAGTAGTTTTTAAGAGCTTGTTTCACCACCCTATTTACTATCTTCTCTATCAGTGTCTAATATAATGCAGAATTCTACGCTTGAAAAATTAAATATTTAAAAAAGTATAAACATGTTAGTATAAATCAGCAGGATGTATTTTTGGTACTCACTGAGCAGGACCTACTGTTTAAAGTCGAAGCTGCGAACGGCTACTGCATTTTATAGGAGTAGTTGTTACTTGGCTTAGAGAAAAATCTCTTACTCGTAAAGCCATCGAATTGTTCTTTACCGCAGTTTTATCTGTCTTTACTGGCATAACACCGTTGAAAAAGTTTTAAAAAATGTGGTGACACATGAACCGAATCGTACAAGGGTTGCTATATATATTTCTGGCCATCTGACATTTCCATTGGAAAGTTTGACTCAGAACGTTTTGATGTACGACCATCATTTGTGTTGTTTACAGTGACTTGAAAAAATCAATTTGACAAAAAAATTGAATTAACTCGTGAACATTTTCGTGCGATCATTTTTCACAACTTTCGACGTGGATTATCACGATAAAACTACATGCTATAGCACTGAGAAAAACCAGTTTAATGAATTCAATCGTGGCCGACGCTCGCTCAAAGGCGAAGCTCGTAAAGGTCGTCCAATAACGGCCGCTGTGCCAGAGAACGTTGATGCCGTGTGTGAACTCATAATACAAGATCGTCATGTGACATACCGTGAGATAGAGGCATTCTTCGTCAGTTCTTCCACCAGCATACATTCAATATTGCATGAACACCTGGCCGTAAAAAGGTTTGTTCTCGTTGGATCACGCGCAATTTGTCAATCGCCCAAAAAAAGCCTCGTGTCGATTAGTGCAAAGAAATTTTGAAAACATACGATCACAGGTGACGTATCATGGATCTAAGCGTATGAGCCTGAAACAACACAGCAATCAACCGTGTAAGTCTTCGTGGAAAAAGCACTTCGAAGCAAATGGTCGTCTGTTTCATCGGCAAAACTGGTCAAGGGGCGACAGTTCCGCTTGAGCAACGTAGGAGGTCAATTCTGAGTGGTACACCACAATTTCTTTGCCTGAAGTCTGCGGAGAAATTCGAAAAACGAACAAGAGAAGACGAATCATTGTGCACCATGACAATGCGAGCTCTCACGCATCGGCTCAAACCAGCCCCGTTTTGACCGGCCAAAATGTCGAATTGATGGGCCACAGCCCGACTGGGAACCCAATGACTTCTTTTTATTCCCGCACATCAAGAAACCAAGAATTTCGTCGCCAGAAGATGCTGTTGAAGCGTTCAAAAACCATGTTTTGGAGGTGTCTCAATCGGTGTGGGAAAAGTGATTCGACAATTGGTTTGAGCGCATGCAAAAGTGTAAAAATCATGCTGGAGAATACTTTAAAAAACAATAAAACCATTTTTGATGATAAATAAAAGTATTCTCATTTTCATTATTAGGCCAAAAATAAAAATAGTAGCCCTCGTATGCTTTTGAAAGTAGGTACCATTTAAAGTTAAACGTTTACAGTTTTTCATTTCTTGATGCAGTATCCTTTTTACAGGATCTCAAGTTAAAAATTATATTTTTATTAAAAAATATATTTAATAAAAATTCAAAGTTTATCCCACGATAAACTTTGAATTATTAATTAATAATTGAATTAATAATTGAAATATTCTCTAATTAAAGAGGAGAATTAAATCTTTCATTTGCTAATTTTGATTTTTTTTATTTCAGAAAGAAAGGACATGATAAATGTCCAATTAAAAAACATGTACTTCTATATCCTTTAAGTGTATCGCGCAATAATTTTTCGAAAAAAAAATGTTAAAGGCCTAAATAAGGAGTACGTGTAGCAAAATTTTATTTTCTACTGATATTATTTTTGGAGAAGTTTCGGGGTTTCATCCCCACATTGAAAGCTTTTTTTTTAATTATACGAGCTAACCATTTTCTTTCCCACGGAGAAAGGGTATTACCCATGTTGTTTCCCCCCTTTGCTAGTTGTCACCAATGATCATGCATGTACCAGTTCGCAAATTAGCCTATTCCCGAGCCGCTCCTCTTTATTACAAAGGGCAAAACAAATGTCCTTTCAAAAATGTATCCATCAATATTTTTTAAGTGTATTGCAAAAATATCCCATAGTTAATTAAACATTTTTTGATGTGAGGATAAAACCCGAATTTTTTCTGCAAAAATAATATCCCTCGACAAATGAAATTTTGCCATAAGTTACTCCTCGTTAGGCCTTTAACATATGTGACAGCGCATAGAGAAGGGGACCTAAGGGTAAAAAAAAATCAATTTTCATTTTTTTTCTTTTTTTTTGATGTGGACAACATCGGAGCATCGAATGAGACCGATCCCATGCCCCAAAAGTGTTCCCTCCCAGAGATATGCGCGTTTTATGAAAGTGAAGTCGACGACCTAACCTTTAAAATGGCGCTCCTGAACAAAACTGCTCAGATGTTGTCCACATCAAAAAAAGAAAAAAAAAATTAAAATTTATTTTTTTATCCTTAGTTCCCTTTCTCTATGCGCTGTCACATATTATACTGATGTCCTGTAAAAAGGAACCTGGATCACGAAATGAAAAACAGTAAACGCAATTTTAATTCAAATGGTGCATTCTTTCAAAGTCATTAAGATGGGTTGATTTACTGTCACAACACTACGGTTAAACCATTCTTGTTTATTGGCAAAAAGTTGTATTTAGACCAAAATTACATGTGCGCTATAACTTGTATTCCCACAATAGCCAAATGTGGCTAATAAACACTTTGCTGAATAAACTTTAACAAACTTCATAGGAGAGCAGGGTGGAAAAAATTCATTTTAGTTAATAATGCGATTGAAGCTGTTTACACGAGTATTTAATATCATTTCAATTATGAACTTTTATTAGTATTTATAATAAATGGAAAATTGTGTAGCGACTACATTTGTCCATACTTGAATATAAATAGGGTGTTAGGATATCTGGTAGTTCAATATTTTGAAATAAAAATAGCCAATGCTGTTTGGTATCACAGGAAAGCACACAATGGCATAATTCCATGAGAGTATTTCTTTATCCACATGAAACTAAAGTAAAATCAACATTAGGCATTTTCTTTTTTTCGGACTTTTGGAATTAACCCACATGGCGGGAATTTGCACCCAGCTGGTACTAACGGACAGTTTGCTACTTAATAAATCAGAAAACATTGTCGGAAAATATCCCTTAGAGAGGTGAATTTTTCTATAAAACTGCAATTATCCACTTGTGACTTATTGGACAAAAGGATATTAACACAAAATATATAGAGGTAAAAAAGACACCTGATAATGGAGTAGAGAGAACGAAGTATGATTTTTAAAACTCGTGAAACTCGTTGTCTCAGTTAACTTCAAAACTAGGATTATTTTAGTTGATAAGCCTTTGTTGAACAAATGCTATTTGTTAGATCGGGCGAGGAGAAATATTTCAGACAATTACAAGTACTTGAAAATAACACAACACAGGGTTTACGTTTGTTAATTGTTTAGCATTGAGTCGTTTATTTCAGTCGTTTTGAATCACAGAATATAACAGCATTTTAACGGCCATAACCACCGCCAAAGCCGTTACCGAAACCGCCACCAGAACCTCCAGCAGAAGCGGAGGCTTGAGCACTAGATTGAGTATAGGCGCTGCCGCCACCACCACCACCGCCACCGCCGCCGCCGCCACCCAAACCGCCTAAGCCGCCGGCATAGCCACCTTGACCTTGACCGCCGCCAAATCCACCACCTGGACCGCCGCCAAATCCACCACCTGGGCCGAATCCACCACCGTGGCCGCCGTGGCCGCCGTGTCCACGTCCGTGTCCTCGGTGGCCACCGCCAAAGCCGCCACCGCCAAATCCAGGACGTCCCCCAAAGCCGCCACCGCCATATCCGGGACGACCGCCATAGCCGCCTAGACCGCCACCACCGCCTAAGCCTCCACCACCGCCTAAGCCGCCTCCAAAGCTGCTAGAACCGGCTGATGATTGGGCATTTGAAGCAGAGCCACCGAAACCACCTCCGGCTCCACCGCCGCCGCCATATCCGCCAAGAGCGCAGCAGGAGGCAACACAAAGTGCCAAAACTATAAACGCTTTCATTCTATTGAATTCACTGTATTCCGAAGCACTTGGGAAATGCTACTGATTCGTTTCGTCTTGGGCTAGGCGATTTTATAGTTATGAGGCGATAACCGAATCCATACATAAACCGCCCCTCCAGCCGGCTGGACAAAGAGCCAAATGCACAAAAATCCCCAATTATAGAAAGAGCGGTTTTTTTTTATTTGCAAGCTTTGATTTGCTGGAGAGCTTGCGGGTTCACTCAGATGCAGTTTTTTCATTCGTTCTTTCTTCGATGTTAGCTGAAACAAACGTGTGAGTTCTGACGTTAAATTCTTAGCGCTACTGACGTAATTTAAATTTTTTTCTTCTGATTTTTATTGTTGTGTGAGTGAGCGTTTATTCTGGTTAGTAGTACGAGTATGTTCCATGTCATAAATTGCAATTTATTTTATTCTGTCTACAAAACGAGATGATCCCGTCATCATTCGACTGCCAATCATTTTGCTGGTAATCATGAGATCAAAATTCCACTACTGCAGTCGTACTGATGTTAATACAGCTTAAATGCACTGATTTCAAAGCCAACCAGCAAGACCGCTTTGAAAAGGGTGTTTTTTTTGGGAGATGTAGACATTTTTAATTAAAATTTCAGGTTCAAACAGAAAATTTACTTTATCAGAAAGTCAATGTTAGGACAGTCAAAGGCCTAAGACAAGTAAGGAAGGCTAAAATCGGACATGAGATATCCTACTATCTCATAGTCATTCAGAAGATTCAGTGCCTCTATGAGGAGTTCGACAAAGGTCGGACTTAATGACTTCTAGAGCGCGAATGATATTTTTCGCAAAGACCCAATTAGTCTTGACGGTGGACGGTTGATCCTGCAACCTGCAGAAGTCTACCGTCGTCAACCGTCAAACTGTAGTTATCTCCCTCTAACACATGCAAAATGCAACCCCTAACTGAAATAGCTGATTGCCTACCGTCAAGACTAATTGGGCCTTAAGAGCTATATGAAACACAGATTGGGCAAATTTTACCGGGATAATTAAAAATTTAACTATTTTTGATTTGAACTAGGTATGATAGGGCGGCGGGTCTTCAAATCGGGATGGACCTTTGAATAGGACGGTACGATGTGTTTCTCTTTTACCAGGTTTCATTTGAGTAAAAACGGATTGAAAATGTGGCTGGACCGTAAATCAGGAGTCGCCTGTGTTGCAAAAAAAGACATTCGTAACTCGATCGTGGTCGAAATTTGACCACGATCAGGGTTACTTTTGGGTTTCTAGTAGGAATGTAACGAAAGAGGGCGAATATCGAAATATGCACTTTTGCGAATGCGAAAGCCAAATTTGGTTTATGCGAATACAAAAGTGAACAATTACACTTGGCAACACAATTCAAAAAAAAACTGCTGCAGAAGAATTGATAGTCAACTTAAGTTGATTTGGGGTTGCTGACCACGAATCTCAGTCAAATTTAATAGCATGTTGGACACAGATTTTAATACGCTATGATACAGTTATTATACAACACCAGTAAAGAATCCAAAAAATGTAGGCTGCTCAAAGTAATTTTTTGAACGAAAATTCGAAATTTCTGTAGAATTTTTCCTATTGCTATTTAAGTTTCGGGTCCTAATAATACTAGTGTAAACTGGAACATCCATTGGAAACTTTGACATTTTCAGCATAACTTCGCTCAGAATGCTTTGTCATTTGAGGGCGAATTGTTTTGTTTACAGTGTGTTGAAAAATTAATCTCTGGAATTATACCGTGAACATTTTCGTGCGACGATTTTTTAAGATTTTCGGCGTGGGTTATCGAGACGAGAGTGTTTAAATCAATTTGTTTGTTGTGCGTGAACTGATTAAGCAAGACCGACATGTGAAATACAGTGAGATTGAGGCATACTTGGGCATTAGTATGACAAGCATCAATAACATGTTGCATGTTTATTTGGCCTGGAAAACAAATTTGTTCTCGTTGGATCTCACATAATTTGACGAATGCTCGAAAAAAGGCTCCTATGCATTGGTGCAAAGAATTGTTGAAAAAGTATAAATCCGGTAGCTCAAAGACAGTGCATAAGATTGTCAAACGTGAGGAATCATGGATATATGGATATATGCATATGAACCCGAAACAAAACAGCAATCGACCGTATGGGTCTTTCAAGACGAGCCAAATCCAACAAGAGTTGTTGATTGCATATTTTTTCGGTATAACCGGCAATGTTGCCACAGTGCCTTTAGTGGAACGTAGGAGGTCAATTCTGAGTGGTACACAACCATTTGTTTGCCAACAGTGTTCGAAAAATGAGGGAAGATAATAAGAGAAGACGGATCATTGTTCATCACGACAATAAGCGATCTCACACATCAGCTGAAACGATTGACCACTCAAGATGTCGAAATGATGAGCCATCCACCGTACTGCCCCGATTTAGCACCCAATGACTTCTTTTTATTCCCTAGCATCAAGAAAAAGTGCGTGGTCGACGTTTTCCTTGTTCAAAGCAGCTGTTGAAGCGTTCAAAAACCATGTTTTGGAAATGTCTCAATCGGAGTGAAAAAAGGTTTGTGAGCATACAAATGTGTATCGATCTTAAAGGAGAATATAATGAAAAACAATAAAACCATTTTCAATGATAAATTATTGTGTTTCTATTGCCGGACCTGAAATATAAATAGCAACCCTCACAAATTCTTAACCGCAAATCGGTTCACAAATAAAGCAGTTAGGGATCCTTTTACTCACAACAACCGAAAAAAGCGGTTTATGTCAGTATCCAAGTCAATTACAATTGACTATCAAATCTTCTGCCCAAACTGAGTGTTGACCACTGTTATTTTTTGGATTTTAAAGATTTTTGTACGTGAAGCTATAGAAATCAAGATTATTTTCTAGGCAATTAAAAAAACTACAATTGTTTGCAGTGTGCTCATAACAACGTGATTAGGTATAAGGATTAAAGAAAACCAAACATTTAAAAAAAATCACAAAAAATTTAATTCTGAGGTATTTATATACTTAACTGAAATATTTTCAATATTCGAATACTTTAAAATTGGTTATTGCGAAGGCTAATATTCCAAAATTGTTTTTTACCAATGCGATTATTCAAAATATGATGCGAATAATTCGCGTTCGTACATTCTCATATTCGCTACAACCCAAGTTTCTAGAGCTGCAAGACCTCAAATTGAAAGGGAATCAGCAGAATTGGGTACTAGTCACTCTTAACACTCTATGCGAAATTTGGTCAGATTCAATATATGATGTGGCTTCTACAGCTGCAGGTTTAAAAATCGAGAAGAACATTTTTGAGTGGGCAATATAAATACATAGAACGATTTGGTCCAATTCAGTATTGTCCAGTATTTCGAAGTGTCGCAAACAGAATAATAAAGTAATTATACAGGATGAAGCGCGGAATTTGCTTATTTGGGAATGAAAAAAAATTATTAAACTTAGAAAAATGTATTTTATATTTTAATTATATTGAACAGTAAGAGCATTTTTAAATTACTTGGTTTTAAATACTTAGCAGGGACATAAATACTGTTACAACATTGAACACACCCATTTCAATAGTAGAACTGAACATACCCCGTTAATGTCATATGGGTTTTTAAAGCTAACCTCAATAGCGTTGGTCTGTAACGGGATTTTAAAATTGTTTCAACTTTCATCATGGAGTTGTCAGATAATGAGAACCGTATCGCTGTAATATCGCTTTTCAAGTGTGAAATGAAAAAAAGCGATATTTTCAAAACGCTACGGCCACTGTTTGAGGAGACTGGAGATGTAAAAGACCGCCACCGGTTGGGCTGCCCACGCTCTATTCGAACGCCGCATGTCATCAAAACCGTTAAATCAAGAGTTCACAGAAATCCGCTCCGAAAACAGAAAATCATGGCCCGTGAGATGAATATCACGCAAAAGTCCATGAGTCGAATCATTTAAAAAGACTTGGGACTTGGGGCTTTCAAGCGACGTACCGGACATTTATTGACTGCAGCTTTAAAAAAAATAGGATTGGTGAAGCACGCTGATAACTTGCAAAGAAAAATGTTGTTCACCGATGGAAAAAAATTTACCGTTCAGGAAAAATTTAACAAGCAAAATGATAGAGTGTATGCGCGGCCATCTAAGGAATCATCTGAACTGATACCAAGGGTGGAAACTGATGGTGGGGTGTCTCTTACGATGGGGTCACTGACCTGCAAGGAGTCAAAACATCGGCCAAAGTTTACCAAGAAACCGTTTTGGAAGCTGTTATGAAGCCTCTTAACAATTCCCTGTTCCAAAACAGCCATGGACTTTCCAGCAGGATTCTGCGCCGGCCCATAAGGCTAAAACGTCCCAGGACTGGCTTCGAAACAATTATCCAGCGTTTATTTCTTCTGAAGAATGGCCCTCAAGCAGTCCAGATTTGAACCCAGGACAAGGTTTGTGACAAAAGATACCCCAACATTGGATCTCTTAAGACTGCTTTGGTTCGAGTTGTGGCCAATTTTCCAATGGACGAGGTATTGAGGATTGGCCAGTGCTACTTAAGGCGTGTGTAAAAGCAAAAGGCGGACATTTCGAATAAGTAGATTCTTTTTGGATACAATATACATCAAGAAATACATTAAAAAATATTTGGTCCGAAACAATCCGGACCTTTAAATTTTACAGCATAAATGGTGTGTAACAGTACTCAGTACTGTCTCTGGCAAATCTTGACCTTCGCTATCCACTCACGGCTTCGTACGTTTTCTGAAGTTTTCATTTCTGCCAATTTCAGCCTCAATATTGTTAATTAGGTCTTCCGAGGTGTTAGGGCGGTTGATATACACCTTCGACATCAGGTGACCCCAAAGGAAAAAATCGCATGGGTCTAAGTCTGGTGAGCGTGCCGGCCAATTCTCATCACCCCTCAAGCCGTCCAGGAAACATTTGCCTCAAACAATTCATGGTAACCCTCGCTGTGTGTGCAGTGGCACCATCCCGTTAGAACCATGTATCCTCTAACTGCAATGCCTCTAGAGCCAGCTGCAAAACATCCAGGAATTGTTAAGGGCAAGTGAAAAAAGTCTCGAGAAATGCATATAAGCGCATATTCATCATCTCTTCGTCTATAATCAAAACCCATATCGTTTCTATGCAAGTACGTCTATGCAGAATGACGCTAACTGAAACTACTCGTAGTGAAATTTTAAGGATAATTGCATATTTTTATTTGTGTCCATAAAACAAGAGATCTTTTGATACTGCGCACCACTCTGTGGAACAGTGGCATATTTGAGTAACTACCAAAAATATTTAAGCTAGACCCACCTTTAATTTTACCGATCGACGTACCTGCTGATTCTGTTTAACGATGTCCGTCAATCTCAAGCTTGTAATCAAACTTCAGGTCGCAATTATTTTCGATTTTCTTGCAATTTGGCAGAAGTATGTTTTTCAGCCAAGCAAGGTCGTTTTTAAAACTGAAGAAAATCGGATTAGATTTAGATATAGCTCCCACACACATACTCTTATATGTATGTTCATCCAATTTTATGTCTTTAGCTCTAGAAGCCACATCTTACATCCAATCTTGATGTCATTTAGCACATGTATGTTTGTTGAACCAAGAATCAAAGGAAATCGGTTCAGTTTTAGATATAGCTGCCACACATAAGTTCATCTGATTTTATGTTTATAGCTCTAGACGCTACATATGGCATATAATCTTGATATAGCTCACACAAGCTTATGTTCCGATGTTCAGTTTTTTAGTGCTTGAAGCCACATATTGCATCCAATCATGATGACATTTGGCACGAACTAGTTATTATATATAACATTACAGGAATTGTAGAAAATCGGTTTAGATTGTGATAAAGTTCCTACATATATTTTCAACTGATTTTACTAGAAACATTGAAATGTTCTCACAAATTCAAATATGACAAAAAAAATTAAGATCTGGGTAAATTTAGTGCCCGTCCAAAAACCAATTTTCAGTTGGCTTTTCTATGCATTTAAAAGTGCAGGGCATAAAATAGACTGCCAACCAAAATTTAGCTTTTTCTAATAGTTTAGTTTAACTTGAGTCTGCGTCATAATTTAGCCAAAGGCTCAAGTTAACCTAAACCAAATCCTTAAAATAAGTTCATTATATGATCCGTAAGAAAGTCGTGCCTATGATAGTCCTGCCTATTGCAGGACTTATCTTTCGACGCTCTAGGGAATATAGGGTCATGTGTCAAGGCCTTCAATTAATTATCCAAATATTAAAATAAATAACATAAATAACATAAACAGCATCGTTGTGCGATTTCATTGTTTTGTTTTTATTAAACGGTTCGATATTTGCCATAGGGAAAATACAGGGTTGGCCTAAAGTTACCATGGGGTTAAAAACTTACTTTGACTTTCAACAATTGCAGCAAGGCTTTCTGAAGAAAGTTGTCACGGACCAGAAATCATGATAAAAGTAGTGTGCAGCCACGAAAATCAATGTCACTTTGCCATTTTGTTAAAAACTTGTCTTCAATTTAAATATATAAGCAAGAGGTCTTGAGCCGGTTTAATCCCTGTTCAATGGGGTTAAAAACTTTAATAACTTTTTCGTTTATTAATTTTTTTCTCAGTCTATATAATATACAAAATGGACATTTTTCTACACTAAGGGTGAAAAATAATGTCACTTAAATGACCCCCGTTTTCAGCTTCGCAATGATGGGCTGGTTTTAGAGCATTCTCCATAACATCTTTCAAAATTTGTGGCTGTAGAGTTCGAATTTTTGCAACACTGTTGGCCTTGAGTTGAATAATTGTCTCGGGCTTGTTCATATATACTCGCTCCTTCAAATAACCCCAAAGAAAATAGTCGGGTGCTGACAAATCTGGCGAGTGCGCAGGCCAACCATCCTGCTGAACCACATCTCAGGTCTGTTTTCTAAAGCAGGACATAAAAAATGTTTTATCATAAACCGATAATGCTCTCCATTTACGGTTACAGCACTTCTATCTTCATTCTCGAAGAAGTAGGGCCCAACGATATTTGCAGATTTGATCCCCCACCATGATTCCACCAGCTCTTTAACTACACCAAACCATGGTTTTCTCTGGGTATAATTACAGCTCCTGAACCTCTTCTGGTTGCTCTTCAGCCCAAATGCGGTTGTTTTATTTATTGACGTTGCCATTTGAAGGTAGTTATTTTCATAAAACAAATGCCATAAAATGTCCTTTCAAATTTCCAGTAAAGATTTGAATTTTTGTATTTCTTTTTTGTTCTGAAAAAATACCTCAAGATGGATCAACCTATATAATCTGAAATAATAAATAAATAAAATATATAAACAAAAAAGTAATTTAATTTTTAAACCCCATTGTAACTTTTGGCCCACCCTGTATTAAAGGTAAGTGCACATTTGGATTAGTGATAATAATCCACTGTTTCCGAGCATCCATATGAGGGTAAAAAAATCAATTTTCATTTTTTTCATTTTGAGCATCGAATGAGACCGATCCCATGCCCCACAAGTGTTCCCTCCCAGAGATATGCGCGTTTTATGAAAGTGATGGTACACCAAAGATACACGTATTTAAATCTTTAAAATGGCTCTCCTGAACAAAACTGGTTTTTACCCTTAGGTCCCTTTCTATTTTGCGCGTCACATTTGTTTTTTCCAAATCCGTTTCATGACTTTTTAAGACACTTGAGCCGTTTCCGTTTGGGCGGCTAGTTCGAGCGAAAACTCTCAAAAAAATAATTGGACTGCTAGCCACACCTCTTCCGCTACATTCGCATGGGACAGCCCGCCCTATTCTAGTATTTTCCACGCATGCGACTTTTCACAAGATTTTAATAATATCGGTACGCTTCAGGCAATGGACAACGAAACGACGAAAAATTTAAAATCCATATAGAGTGAGGGTGTATATAAGACGTATCTACTGACCATAACTTCCTTACATGTTTTGAAGTTATATGTGACAGCGCATAGAGAAAGGGACCTAAGGGTAAAAAAAATCAATTTTCACTTTTTTTTTGATGTGGACAACATCTGAGCATCGAATGAGACCCCATGCCCCAAAAGTGTTCCCTCCCAGAGATATACGCGTTTTATGGAAGTGAAGTTAAAATGGCTCTCCTGAACAAAACTGGTATTTTGCGCGTCATATATAGAGAAAAAATCCAAAATTATTTATTATAGCACGAGTTGTTCATACGGTAAGAAATCACTAGTTTTGTTAAGTATTCCTTCCCGCTGGAGAAATCATTAAAATTATTTTAGATCCCACCATGATTGATTGGTAATGCACTAAAAACTTACCAAGGGGGTTTTCGATTGTATCTTTGTCGCATTAAGCATTTGTTTTTAGTACCTGGTCGTTTTTCTGTCAAGATTTCAAGCGCATTGGTCGAAAGTTAAGAGGAGTAGATGGCGGTCGTACTTAACTCCCTACTTATCTTTTTACATACATACGAGTATACGAGTATTCTACCTAAACACCAAAACATCTTTTTGTCTTCAAGATGTTCGCATATGCTTGGAATTCTTGAAGGAGCGTGGCGTATAACTATCTTTCATATCGTTTGTATCACTTGTCAGTTCACTTTGAAAATATGCAGAAAAAAGAATAAAAATAATAATTACCATTTGTTATTCGTTGAAGTTTAAACGAGTGCTTAAGTAAATGTGCCAAATCGTATTTTTATGATGATACATTAAAGTTGTTTTCAAAAATACATTCCAGAAAAGTTGTTTTCAAAAAGTTGTTTTCAAAATTACATTCCAGAAATTAAACGCGGTGATTTTTGAAAATAAAAACCAGTAGCAAATACTTACTAAATCACGTAGATCGAAAATGCAATTGAAAATGCAAAATTATTGGTTGTTCTTTAATTTAAATTATGGCCAATTTGTGACTGGTTTCTGATGTTTCAGCGGCAGTCATTGCTAATGTGCTGCAGTTAGAAAGTCAGACATTGATGGCTATACGTACTTAAAGGGTTTTTAACGTGAGTCTGATGAAGTTAACATCCGAAGATATAAACTGCAGCAGAGTTCTCTGTGAGAAAATGAGGGCATTCCGTCGCACAGTATTTTAAAGACGAGCGCCTTATGTTATTTCCAAAGCAGTTTTCACAAGGCTTTTTAAATTATCCGCATACATTAAGTTGTGGTGAAACCGTCCCTGAAGAATATAAGAAATGATTTTACGCATTTGGCTGTGGCTTTGTTGCGTGACAGAGGTGCGCAACTTTCTATTGGCGCGGTCCAAGAACTTTGCCAAAAATATAACATGTAACTGAAAACCAGAATTTAAATTGCAGCGAATGACGACGAATGGCCAAACTATGATCCAAATCGAACAACAAAAGAATTTTTCTTTTCGCAGCGGCAATATCTGAAAGCCCCCACCTAGGGTAATCATTTAAGCCCACATTATAATTTTTACGAAAACGGTTTTCATTTCTGATGGAACATGGAATCTAGCCGCTTAAAATTTGAGAATTGTTTTTACCTGTAGTTGAACCTTGGTTTACTGGTATGTAAGCTGTGTACACTAAGCATCACACCATTGTGGCAAACTGGGAAAATAAATCACCAAACACAGGGTGGGCGACTTAAAATTTGAATCGACTGTAAAAAGAGAACTTATGATTTTTTCAAATTTTTGATTTTATTGGATAGGTCGACCTTTGTCATTAAATAATGGAATATCATTCATATGACAACCACAACTGGCTCGGCAGTACCTAATCCGATCAACCCAATTTTTTCAGTTCATTTTCGATTGTTTCAGGTCGAATCTATTCAATGACAACATCGATTTCATGTTTTAACGCTTCATTTGTCTCTAGAAGCTTTGCGTAACATTTATTCTTAATGGCTACGCATAGAAAATAATCCAAAAGACTCAAATCACAGCTCCGAGGTGACCAAGTGACAACACAATTTTGGCTGATTATTCGATTTTCAAAAAATGTGCGTAATAAATCGATATTGGCTGTGGTGAATCCAAATGTCGTCCATGTCACTCTCTTGAATTTTTGGAAACAAAAATTCATTGAACTGGCTCGGTAACGCTCAACGATGACGGTAAAGGGATCAAAAATGTTCCATTGGTGCGACCAGTCCAAAATTCACACCATACAGTGACTATTTGTGGATACATTGGCTTCTCAATATCCACGTGTGGGTTCCCTTAACCCCAATTAATCTGATTGACATAGCCACCATAATAAAAATGAGCTTCATCTGAAAACTATTTTACTTAAATTTGAGTACCCATATATTCATATTGACTCTTAATCGCCCATATTGTCCATGCGTATCATTTTTGGGCCACATGAGCCAAAAAGTCGAGCAACTATGCCTTTTTCTGTAAACTTCTTTATCTCCTGCCAAACAATCTTAAGGCCCATGGGCAAAGCAAAAACGCATCGGATGGAGTTAAAACCAGAAATTTGAAAAATATCAGTATTTTTTTACAGCAGACTCAAATTTAAAATGTTTAATCGCCTACTCTTTATAATAGAGACAGTACTTGGACTTTTCATTCTAGATATGTTAAAATTTATTTAACGCTTGAGATATTATGCGTTTTCTGCAATTTTTTTTCAGAAGGTTTCAATAACCTTAAATATTTCTCATATTTTTCATTTTAATACGGCAATAATCAAATGGCATCCTGAAATTAAAAATACACGATTTTATTTAAATTTCATGGAAATGTTTCAAAAAAATCGAGTAAAAAGTCTGCAGAACTCTTTAAAGCTCAAGCAAAAATCACAAAATTCAAAAATATTTGACTGCAGAGTCGACAAACTTACATTTATTTAGCAGCCACTACAAAAAATGCCATTTTGTATAAAAATATGTTTTCTATTAAAATAAAATCGTAAAATGTCTCGACCTTTTCAATTTGCTCAATCAAAAGACCGAAATAAAGAAAATATCTTAACATAGAGCCAAAATATTTTGTGATTTGCTCTTAAACAAAGCAATCTTATTTTTTCAGGGGCACATTTGTAACATATTTGTTCCACACACGTCAAGCCACTCTAGAGTTCATATTTTATGGCCAGAGTTGTTTTTTTTTATAAATACTCGTATACGAGGCGGTTCGGAAACTTCTTAGCCTAGCACAAAAAGCGGGGTATAAACAAAAGAAAGTTAAGTGTTATGGAAATTTCCATCTCTGCTATGAACACATGTTAAATTTTGTTTCGATCTGGCAACTCCTCCATATAGAAACAGGTGTTCACAAAAGACGCATCCGCGATTTTTTTACAATGGAAAAATTAGAAATGCATGGTGTCATTAAATATTTACATAAAAAAGGTTTATCGGGACAAGAAATTCATAATGATATGGTGAATGTGTTCGGTGAAAGTGCTCCTTCATATGCAACAGTAAAAAATTGGGTTGTTGAATTTAAACGTGGTCGTACAAGCATTGAATATGAACCACGTAGTGGACGTCCAAAAGCAGCAACAACAACAGAAATTTTAGCCAAAGTGCATGATATGGTATTAAATGATCGACGAATAAAAGTGCGTGAAATAGCTAATATCATGGGCATCTCAAATGATCGAGTCCATTTAATTTGCATGCAGAACTACAGATGAAAAAGCTTTCTGCAAGATGGGTGCCGCACTTGTTAACAGTCGACCAAAAACGCATAAGAATGAACATTTCTCAAGCTTGTTTGGATCGTTTTCAGCGAAATTAAATGGATTTTAAGCGTCGTTTCATAACTGTTGATGAGACATGGATCCACCACTATACTCCAGAGACAAAAGAACAATCCAAACAATGGACTTAAGCTGGAGGAAGTGCCCCAAAGAAGGCAAAAACAATTCAATCGGCTGGTAAGGTTATGACAACGGTTTTTTGGGTCTTCAAAGGTATTTTATTGATTGACCTTCTCTAAAAGGGTAAAACAATAAATTAAGAATACTATTGCAACCTTTTAGATCAATTAAATGTACAAATTCGAGAAAAACGTCCTGGCTTACAACACAAAAAAATAATTTTTCATCAAGACAACTCACCAGCGCACAAGAGTGTTTTAACAATGGCTAAAATCAAAGAATTAAAGTAGGAGTTGCTTGGCCACCCACCTTATTCTCCTGATTTAGCTCCCAGTTACTTTTACCTGTTCCCAAATCTAAAAAAATTCCTTGCTGGCAAGCGTTTTACCTCAAATGAAGATGCAATTACAGTTGTAAACCACTATTTTGAAGACCTTGAGAAAATCTATTTTAATCAAGGGATAGAATTGCTAGATAAGCGTTGGACTAAGTGTATTGAAGTTTCAGGAGATTATATTGAAAAATAAAAATATTTTTGAAAAACTAACTATTCTCTTTCATTGATAGGCTAAGAACTTTCCGAACTGCCTCGTATGTTAATGCCAATAAGAAAAAAAATAATTATGGGTCTGCTTCGGACCACATTGTGCTGTGTTTTTGTGGAGAATTTTTGAAACCGGTAATTCAACACAAAAACCGGTTAAAATGAAAACCGGAAAATAGAAGTTTTAAGGAAATCGGGTTTTTCAGTCTTAATAAAAGAACCGCAACTTTTAAAAAACGAACTGTTCACCCTACGGCCACCTACCCCATCCGCTGATGTAAATAACATATAATACGAAAGAAGTTAGACTCCATATTTATTATGCCGATACACTAAAAATCACTACCTTATTCGACTGAGCAACGTCTGGTTAACACTCTGGAAAAATATAATTTTCATGGTACTCGTTTTAAAGACACTTGATCGCACAAATCGCATCCTTTCGCTTAGGCGATAATTTTGAAAAAACCTGTAGAAATTTCGATACATACAAGACCTGAACAAGTCATGCATCTCTTCTTTCTCTTACGTGGGTTTAGGCTAATCCTTCATTTATACATTTGTACCCTCCTCCATTGTCCTTAATGTAATTTATTGTTTTCCGACTGACAAAATACCATTTGAATCGAATTTATTTCACACGAATAATGGAATTGTTTCCATTGTGACACATGTACGAGTAGTCCTAAAGAATGTGTTAAATTGACGTCAGCTATAATGGCTTCGTTAATGTTCAAGGATCACACACAAATAAAGTGATTTGTTTCAAACCGAATCGTAATGACTTACAATCTAAATGGAAAGAAGAAAAAGTTTCATATGAAAGTATAAAAACTGACAAATAAATTTAGAAAATACTGACAGAAAAGTAGCTGTGAAAGGAAAGGTAGAATCATCAAATTCCATAACAATGTCGAAAAGGCACATACACATTAGAGTGGGTTACTTTAATTGAGTAGGTTGAAAATTACCCAAAATAGTGCGGAAATAGTTCACACTAGCAATGAAAAAGGGAATCAGAACTTGTAGAGACTACACTACACAGTGCATTTAGTTCAAGCGGGCCGAACCTTACGCCTTTAATGCGTAAAAATTAAGGTCCATTTTAGGCCCCTTTCGGTTCAGAGACCGTTTCTATCCTCAGCAAAAACTCCAAATTTACTCTATATTAAAATTACTCTTAAATAAAATAACTCTATGTTAGAAAAACTCTTTATTAAAATTACTCTTTATTAAAACTGCTCTATATTACGAGGGTTACTATATATATTTCGGGTCCTGACAAAACTAGTGTTCCCAGATGCAAACTGGAAACTTCTATTGGAAACTTTTACATTTTTTAGCATAACTTAACTCAGAACGTTTTTTCATTTAAGGGCGAATTGATTTGTTTATAATTACAGTATGTTGAAAAATTCAATTGATGATTTTTTAGGATTTTCGGCGTGGGTTATCGAGGCAAGAGTGTTTAAATCTACCTGTTTTCTTTTTTGGCGATCATGCACCATCAACAACCACTATCAATCGCTGGTACCAATAGTTCAGTCTCGGACGCCGTTCGCTCCAGGATGAGTTTCGTAAAGGAAGTCCAACTTCGGTCACTTTGCCAGAAACCATCGATGCTGTGCGTGAACAGATTAAGCAAGACCGACGTGTGACATACCGTGAGATAGAGGCATACTTGGGCATTAATATGACAAGCATTATTAATATAATACATGATGAATTTCATATCAAAACCGATATGCATTGAACCCGACCCTCTCAGTTTTTAATGAAATTTTGCATACAGCTAGATTTTAGGTATAGAAACACAACCTCATTTTTAGAAATTGCAGTTTTGGAAATATGTGGGCGTGGCAAGGTATCGAAATATTTGAAAAATGACGGTAATGGGTACTTTTAAGCTGCGATTACTATGGAATGACTCAACCGATTTGAATGATCTTGGTGCCATTAAAAAGCTATATAAGTCACCTTTCGAAAACATACACTGTAAAAATTTTATATTACACTGAAAAAAATTTTGTGCCAAAAATAAAAGTTTAAACTTGAAAAACACTTTAAAGATCAAGTTTTTTTTTCCAAAAAAAATTTTTTTTAGATAGGTCTATTAATTATATATAACATATCTAAAAACTAAAATGGGGTTTTTTTATTTTTTTTTTAAAAAAAATTTAAGTAAATACATCTCTTGTTAACTTCCTTATATTTTGATATCTTTGTGTGACAAAAAAGAATAAAGTAGCTATACTTTGGAAGTTATACAGAATTTTTTGGTAATTCTAATAGATTAGAACAAGAATCGTATTATCAAATTTTCAAGACACCCCCAAAAATATGGACTTAACCTTGATAAATTTTTTTTTTATATATATTTTTTTTTATATTTAATATAAAATTTTGCGCAAGAAATACTGTTGACTTTCAGAATATTTGCTAACATTTAGTGAAGTTTCATCTAAAGGTATAAAAGAATGGAAGCTTTGAGTTCCTGTAATAGTTTTAGCATTTTTATACCTTGAAAATAGCTCTTCTTTTGTTTTGTTGTAGTCGTCAGCGTCTGCATAAGCAACTTCTATGGAGGTCTTAAAAGTTTGTGAAGCCCAATGATAAAGGTCTTTCGCCGTTTGAATTTGGTTTTTATTTGCTATGCTATACATCCGAGCACCTCATTTTAATGTCCCACCTATACCATCACATGCAGATTTTCCATGGCTGGTTGCGTAAAAGTGCCATTCAGCGAATATATCAAAATCAATTTTATGATGACATAAATTAATTAAGTTGTATTTGTTTTTGTATTGTGCTCCTGCACCATCTGATACGTAGATAACTTTCGTAATTGAATTGCTTATATTGGTCTTAACAAAATTAATCATTTTTGAAATATACAGATGAACTGCTATGCTATCATGGATATTACAATCGGATACTATGGCAAAGGTTCTATGAATTAATTTTTCGTTATCTTTGTAATAAACAACGAACGGATGTATCGTGGCTTGATTATTATTACTTATTATTATTTTCAAGGAATAAAAATGCTAAAACTATTACAGGAACTCAAAGCTTCCATTCTTTTATACCTTTAGATGAAACTTCACTAAATGTTAGCAAATATTCTGAAAGTCAACAGTATTTCTTGCGCAAAATTTTATATTAAATATAAAAAAAATTTATAAAAAAAAAATTATCAACGTTAAGTCCATATTTTTGGGGGTGTCTGAAAAATTTGATAATACGATTCTTGTTCTAATCTATTAGAATTACCAAAAAATTCTGTATAACTTCCAAAGTATAGCTACTTTATTCTTTTTTGTCACACAAAAATATCAAAATATAAGGAAGTTAACAAGAGATGTATTTACTTAAAAATTTTTTAAAAAAAAAATAAAAAAAAACCCCATTTTAGTTTTTAGATATGTTATATATAATTAATAGACCTATCTAAAAAAAATTTTTTTTGGAAAAAAAAACTTGATCTTAAAAGTGTTTTCCAAGTTTAAACTTTTATTTTTGGCAAAAAAAATATAATATAAACTTTTTACAGTGTATGTTTTCGAAAGGTGACTTATATAGCTTTTTAATGGCACCAAGATCATTCAAATCGGTTGAGTCATTCCATAGTAATCGCAGCTTAAAAGTACCCATTACCGTCATTTTTCAAATATTTCGATACCTTGCCACGCCCACATATTTTCAAAAATGCAATTTCTAAAAATGAGGTTGTGTTTCTATACCTAAAATCTAGCTGTATGCAAAATTTCATTAAAATCTGAGATGGTTGGGTTCAAAATGTACCCTTTTTTATAGGTTTTGATATGAAATTCATCACATGTTCATTTGGCCGTGAAATTGTTCTCGTTGGATCCCACATAATTTGACGAATGCTCAAAAAAGGCCCGTATGGATTGGTGCAAAGAAATGATGAAAAAGTATAACTGCGGTAGCTCAAAGGCAGTGTATAACATTGTCGCAGGTGACGAATAATGGATCTATGCATATGAACCCGAAACAAAACAGGAATCGACCGTGTGGGTCTTTTAAGACAAGCCAAATCTAACAAAAGTTGTTTGTGGAAGAAGTACATCGAAGCAAATGCTTGCGTTTTTTTCGGTATAACCGGCCATGTTGCCACAGTGCCTCTGGTGGAACGTCGGACGGTCAATTGTGAGTTGTATACGAGTACAACCATCTGTTTGCTAACAGTGTTCGAAGAAATGAGGAAAGACAAAAAGAGATGACGGATCATTTTGCATCACACATCAGCTGAAACGTTGAGCTATTTAACCACTCAAGATGTCGATTTGATGGGTCATCCAAAGTACAGCCCTGATTTGGCACCCAATGACTTCTTCTTATTACCTAGCATCAATAAAAAAGCGCGTGGTCAACGCTTTTAATAGCCCGAAGAAGCTGTTGAACCGTTCAAAAATCTAGTTTTGGAGGTGTCTTAATCGGAGTGGAAAAAGTGCTTCGAAAATTGGTTTGTGCGCATGCAAAAGTGTATTGACCTTAAAGGAAAATACATTGAAAAACAATAAACCATTGCCCATGATAAATTATTGTATTTTTATTGTCGGACCCAAATATAAATAGCAACCCTCGTAAATTTATTTTATTATTATTAATTTTAATATAGATGATTAAAATTATCTACTTAGTAGGGACATAAAAACCGTTACACACGTTTTATGCTGTAAAATAAAAAGTACTGAATGTTTTTGGACCAAATATTTTTTAATATATTTTTTAATCTATGTTGTATCCAAAAAGAATGTACTTATTCGAAATGTCCGCCTTTGGCTTTTACACACGCCTTTAGTCGCACTGGCCAATCGTCAAAAGCTGCACGAACCTCGCCCATTGGAAAATTGGCCAAAGCTCGCACCAAAGCAGTCTGAGGAGATCTAATGTTGGGGTATCTTTTGTGACAAACATTGTCCTCTAAAACCGTCCACAATTTCTAATCCAATGGGTTCAAATCTGGACTGTCTAAGGGCTATTCTTCAGAGGAAATGAACGCTGGCAAATTGTTTCGAAGCCAGGTCTGGGACGTTTTAGCCTTATGGGCCGGCGCAGAATCCTGCTGGAGAGTCCATTGCTGATTTTTTAACAGGGAATTGTTAAGAGGCTTCACAACAGCCTTCAAACAGGTTTATTGGAAAACTTTGGCCGATATTTTGACTCCTTCTTCGCAGAAATGCGGGTTAGTGACCAGTAAGAGACACCCCACCAAACCATGACTGAAGCTGGGTGATGACCCTTTTCCACTCTTGGGATCAGTTCAGATGCTTCCTTAGATGATCGCGCATACACTCTATCATTTTGCTTGTTAAATTTTTTCACAGTTAACAAAATTTTTCTGTGCAAGTTATCAACAAGCTTCACCAAAAGACGTTTGCATTTTTCAATCCTTTTTTTTAACCCTTTCGCCCCCAAAGTTGCTTATAAGCAACTTCTACTTTTGACACAGTTTAAAATGACATACAACCAATAGTGACATAAAAGTCTTTAAGCAGTTGATCAAGTGAAGTCCAAAGAAAAAAAAAACAACAATAATATAACGGTTGTATAATTAGCAAGTAAACCGCGTGGAAATTTGCGACGTGTAGTCTAGTTATTCGCGTGTGCTCTAATTTTAGTGCAAAATCCAAAAAAATTTAATAAAATATTAAAACAACAGAAATCACAAAAATAAATACGTAGTTGAACGCATATATAGTGATATAAAAATAACAAATTAAAACATTTGGTAAATATATCATTGTTATAACGCTATTATTTTTTGCTTATGGAAGTTGCTTATAAGCAACTTTGGGCAACGGAGGTAACAAAAAAATTAAATTGCAGATATGGATAAAGGGCTGTGTGATGCTGACATACAGAAGATTTTGGTCTTTGACTGGGACAAATCTTCTGATGAAGAGTGTGAAGTTGACGAATCCGAACTTGTGGAGAATGGTGTAAAAGAAAATTTAGAAAAGGGTGAGGAAATCCATATAGAGGAAAGTGAAGAGAGTCCAGAAAGCTCTAATTATTTCGTTGTTGAAAAAGTGGACCTGTCTAAGTTAAAATGGAGAAAGAGACTATGTGATTCAAAGGATGTGACGTGGAAGGGGTCTGTGGTGAACGTGGATATGTAGGATATATAGTTGACCATCGCTCTAATAAATGGTACATGAGGATATTTTACTGGGTTTTGGGAACAGTGGTGACAAATTCTTGGCTTCTATATCGTAGACATCACAAAATTGTTGACCCAAACGTGAAACATATGCCTCTCATAAAATTCCAGATGGAAATAGCAAATGAGCTACTACATGCTACGCCTTCGTTTGCAAGTTCTGTTCAAAAGAAAAGAGGACGCCCTAGTGGAAATGATTTGCAAAACGCGGACATAGATTCAGCTCCAGCATCATCATCTTCTAATGTTCCTAGTTCCAAACGCCGTCAAATAACACATGAGCCCCCATCTACTAAGAGATATGACAACAGCGGCCATTGGATAGTTTGGGGAGAAAAGGTAGATGCCGCCTTTGTAAGACGGGAACACCACTATCAAAATGCATTAAATGCGGTATACACCTATGTTGCAATACACATAAGAATTGTTTTCTATCGTATCACACGTAAGATATTAAAAAATTACATTTGAACCATAAACAATGCCTTAATTACACACATTTCTTTGCGTATTTTTTACACTCAAAAT
The DNA here is from genome assembly GCA_963513945.1 of Hydrotaea diabolus. Lineage (NCBI taxonomy): Eukaryota > Metazoa > Arthropoda > Insecta > Diptera > Muscidae > Hydrotaea > Hydrotaea diabolus. Next base: position 211,383,748 of record OY740717.1, read on the forward strand.
ACACCCTTAACGGCCCAAAGTTGCTTATAAGCAACATTGTATATCTAGTGATTGGAACAATCTGGAAAGTTAAAACCTCCCAGAATAGTTTATTAAGGTCCAATAAGTCAGGAAATGAGAAAAAAAAATTTGTGCCGGGTGGTTTAGGTGCGGGGTCGAAAGGGTTAAAGCTGAAGTCAATAAATGTCCAGTACGTCGTTTGAAAGCCCCAAGTCTTTTTCAATCATTCGACTCATGGACTTTTGCATGATATTCATCTCACGGGCCATGATTTTCTGTTTTCGGAGCGGATTTCTGTGATTTAACGGCTTTGATGTCATGCGGTGTTCGAAGAGAGCGTGGGCGGCCCGACTGTTGGCGGTCTTTTACATCTCCAGTCTCCTCAAACAGTTTTATGCATCGGTAGAGGAACATGCGGCTAATCCCTAGTGGCCGGAGCGTTTTGAAATTATCGTTTTTTTCATTTCACACTTGAAAAGCGCTATTACAGAGATACGGTCCTCATTATCTGACCACTCCATGATGGAAGTTGAAACAATTTTAAAATCCCGTTACAGACTAACGCTATTGAGGTTAGCTTTCAAAACCCATATGACATTAACAGGGAATGTTCAGTTCTACTATTTAAGTGGGTGTGTTCAATGGTGTAACAGTATTTATGTCCCTACTAAGTATATTAAAATTACTAAAATTACTTAAATTTGAGTACCCATATATTCATATTGACTCTTAATCGGCCATATTGTCCATGCGGGACATACTTTGGGCCACATGAGCCAAAAAGTCGAGCAACTTTTAATTTTTTATGAGGTATGTGACGAAACTAACAGCATTCATTTTAACCATGTTTCGTCCACAATTAATTTTAGTTTCTTACGCAAATTACTAAAATGTGCACTTTTTATCGAGGAACCTTAAGTCCCTTAAGGAGAAACTTTTTTACCCGAACTTTTTACAATCACTTATGAGCATAAGCCATCATCATGTAAAATTTCAGGCTCATAGGTTGATTCGTTTGACCACTATTGTGCTTTTCACAGACAAACAGGCGGGCAAAAGGACAATGCTAGAACATCGTAAAACTGTACGACGATTAATAAAAGGCGTGTTTTATTGGACAACAAAAAAATTAGCTTAAAACCCCGCTAAGCCAATGCTAGTATTTTAAAATTGTTAACAACAAACCTAAAACTTTTGTATTTTCTGAGTTTTCATAATTACGATTAAAAGACAAAAGTTATTAAAGAAAGGGCACTAAGCGGGCTTTAACAAATTAACCGGACTGTAGCGAAACCTCTTAGGGTATTTGTAAAATAACTCTTCATTGTCAGACTTATTTTTTTTTAAAACGAACTATTTTTAATGCTTTTATTCAATACATTTTTAATAAATAAAAAAACATTTAGGGTTTTCGATAACGATTTGAATTCAAATTAAAGGATCCGTAACAATCGTGTAAAATCCAACGGTAATTGGAACGTACCAGTACATGTTTTCGTATAGCCCTGCTAGAAAATACCTCCGAAATTAAGGACCCGTCGGCATGCATCTGCATCTTTCTCAAATTCAACAAAGTGACCATCCGCCGCTTTTTTGGGCCATATGAGACAACACATCCAACAACTTTGCCCTTTTTTGAGGTTTAAGTACAGCGCAACACCTTTTTTTGACACCCACTCTTACAAACATAGGGACTGCCTCAAAAAATAAATTATTTTGATAAATTATTAGGAGTGAAAATAATTCTGCCATAGTTCCTACTACTCGTATTGAACCGTTGTCAGGTGGCGACTGATATGGAGCTAGTCATGAAGGAAAATAAAGTAATTAAAATGTTTCTGATTTATTTTGACAAAGCACATCATTAAAAGCGTGAGCTATTCTGTTATTCCAGATTTCATTGTATTGATGGAGCGAAACACAAACACCACTTTTCCAGTGGGCGGAAAAAGCGGAAAAACTAAAACTTTTACCCCCACCATCGCACAGTGTTTATGGATATTAAATGTTGGTTTCCGCCCCTCCACCCCTCAATGCTTGCGCTGTCACTTTGTTCGGTGGTATTGATAAATATTAACAAGCGAACATGAAAAGTGTGCCGCAGTAGAACGAACTTGTATTAATTATTGCTAGCCTTCATCGAACTTCATTATTAACATTATTATTATTATATTTATTTTATAGTTAAGAGGATTACAAACAATCACGAAAATGGATTGCAAAAGCTATTAGGGAGCATTAAATTCTAGCAGAACACTTTGGCACATCATTAATATTTTCGGCAGGTGTTGGTGATGTGCTAAAAGTTTCTAAGCTTTCGTCAGGTTTACTCGGAACAGTCATGCATGTTTGGCTATAATGGAAATGTTATGCAGATTTACGATATTTTCTGGGTGTTTCTAATGGGTAGTCTTATTTTACCTCCGCTACCCACAGAGCAATACGTCCTTCGGATGGATTCTGAAAAATCATTCAATTTATGTTGAAGTGAACTTAAAAATGTATACCAGAGCTAAGGAGAAATCCCTCTTCACCAAAAAAGCTGGAAAAACTAAAAAATAAACTCTGAGAATTACTGAGGTAATGTCTTCTATAGGGTGCTGCATCTAGAGGTATTTTTCCAAAAAAAAAAATACAAAAATTCAAATCAAGTGTGGAATGTTTTTTATTCATTCAAAGGAAATTTTATTTTTTGCATATAATTTCCTTCACATGTTGGACGCAAATACGCCTCAGGGTTTCCATTCTGAGGGTGCAATTTTGGACGACTCATTCGAGCATATCGACTGGTATGGAGTGAATGACACGCGTAATGTTGGCTTCCAAGACTGAATCAAAGCTGGTTTGTCAGCATGGACTTTCAGTAGCTTCAAAGAATAAAGTCTAAAGGTGTGATATCACACGATCTAGGCGGCCAATACACCCTTCCAAAATGTGAAATTAGCTTTTCTTCGAAATTACTTCTCGCTAGATCCGTTGTTTGATCAGCTGCATGGCAACTAGCACCATCCTGTTGAAACAAAATGTCGTCAAGAATACGGACTTCAATTTCAGATAGTAAAAGTCCGATATGATAGAGCAATAGCGAGCATCACACTGTGGATCGGGTATTATAACTGAGTGCAGATGTTTGTTACACCTAAAAAAAAAGATAGACCCCATGTTTATTATGCCGATCGACTGAAAATTGCTAATTTGTCTGCCCGATTTCGATGAACCTTTTCATTTGTTCAGATTTTGGCAAAAATCAAACTTTAATTAAATTAGTCCATACGAGGGCTGCTTTCAATTAACTTGCCTAATAATGCAAATGCGAATATTTATCATTAAAAATGGTTTTATTGTTTTTCAAAGTATTTTCCAGCATCATTTATACACTTTTACATGCGCTCAACCCAATTGTCAAAGCACATTTTTCACTCCGATTGACATGATTTTTGAAGGCTTCAACAGCTGCTTCGGGCGATGAAAATCGTTCACCACGACTTTTTTCTTGATGCTAGGGAATAAGGGAATAAAAAAAGTCATTGGGTGCTAAGTCAGGACTGTAAGGCGGATGACCCATCAATTCGACAAAGGCGCTGGTTTGTGGCTATGTGTGAGAGTTCGCATTGTCTCAGAATTGACCGTCCTACGTTGCTCAAGCGGAACAGTCGCCAGTTTTGCCGAAGAAACAGGCGACCATTTGCTTCGAAGTGCTTCTTCCACGAACAATGGATTTGGCTCGTCTTGCTGTTTTGTTTCGGTCTCATACGCACAGATCCATGATTCGTCACCTGTGACGATCTTACAAATGTCTTTTAAAGGACTGCGATCGCATTTTTTCTAAAATTCTCTGCACCAATCGACACGAGTCTTTTTTAGCGACAAATTGTGCGGGATTCAACGAGAACAAACCACGATTGAATTCATTAAACCAGTTTTTCACAGTGCTATAGGATGGTGCTTCATCGCCATACAAAGATTTAAATTCATCGATGCACTCTTGTCGTGATAATCCACGTCGAAAGTTGTGAAAAATGATCGTACGAAAATGTTCAAGAGTTAATTCCATTTTTTTGCCAAATTGAATTTTTCAAGTCACTGTAAAAACACAAAAGATGGTCGTAAGTCAAAACGTTCTGAGTACGTTTAAGCAAAAAAATGTCAAACTTTCCAATGGAAATGTCAGATGGAGCCATGCAACACTTATTGCTGCCTAGGCCAGAAATTTATATAGGAACCCTCGTATCAGTCTATGATCCTATGTAATACAACGGTCCCGATTTCTGAACCTCCAGCTTTTTAAACCACAATTTTGAAAGATTGAATTACTCCACAAGCTAATTAGATCTGGTTTGTTGTTGTTTGTCATATGGGAAAGGAAAAGTAAGTCAGCGATGTAAAAGAAAACACTCCACCGTCTGGTATACGCACGTTTCGCCGTTGATGTGTGACGCCTCCTCAATCTCATATATGTGTGCTGCCGACAAGGACTCTTTTGATTTAACGATCTTTATAAGAAACATTACTTGATTTTGCATATGCGAAGTATTATTATATTGACAGACTGTTTGACTGACGTTTTTCAGTACGAGAATATTTATATTCGTTCAGACACACACACATGTCGATGATTTAAAAAGTTTATACCTATAGAATGTTGTTGACACTACAATTAATTTCGCTGAAATTCAGCCTCAATAAAATATAGCGCATTATGATACAAGGTCCCTTGTAATTTGAAGTATTTTCGCTCAAGGCGTTACATTTTCCATTATACATAGCAGGGACATAAATACTGTTACAACATTGAACATACCCATTTCAATAGTAGTACTGAACATACCCCGTTAATGTCATATGGGTTTTGAAAGCTAACCTCAATAGCATTTGTATGAGACGGGATTTTAAAATTGTTTCAACTTTCATTATGGAGTGGTCAGATAATGAGAACAGTATCGCTGTAATAGCTCTTTTCAAGTGTGAAATAAAAAAAATTCACAACGCTCCGGCCACTAGGGATTAGCCGCATGTTCGTCTACCGATGCATACAACTGTTTGAGGAGACTGGAGATGTAAAAGACCGCCACCGGTCGGGCCGCCCACGCTCTGCTCGAACACCGCATGTCATCAAAGCCGTTAAATCAAGAATTCACAGAAATCCGCTCCGAAAACAGAAAATCATGGCCCGTGAGATGAATATAACGCAAAAGTCCATGAGTCGAATCATTAAAAAAAACTTGGGACCTGGGGCTTTCAAACGTCGTACCGGACATTTATTGACTGCAGCTCTAAAAAAAATAGGATTGAAAAATACAAACGTCTTTTGGTGAAGCACTCTGATAACAAAAATTTTGTTCATCGATGAAACAAATTTTACCGTTCAGGAAAAATTTAACAAGCAAAATGATAGAGTGTATGCGCGGTCATCTAAGGAAGCATCTGAACTGATCCCAAGGGTGGAAAAGGGTCGTCACCCAGCTTCAGCCATGGTTTGGTGGGGTGTCTCTTACGATGGGGTCACTGACCTGCATTTCTGCGTACAAGGAGTCAAAACATCGGCCAAAGTTTACCAAGAAACCGTTTTGGAAGCTGTTGTCCAAAACCAGCCATGGACTTTCCAGCAGGATTCTGCGCCGGCCCATAAAGCTAAAACGTCCCAGGCCTGGCTTCGAAACAATTTGCCAGCGTTCATTTCTTCTGATGAATGGCCCTCAGGCAGTCCAGATTTGAACCCATTGGATTACAAATTGTAGACGGATTTAGAGGACAAGGTTTGTCACAAAAGATATCCCAACATTGGATCTCTTAAGACTGCTTTGGTCGAGCTGTGGCCAATTTTCCAATGGACTAGGATCGTGCATTTGACGATTGGCCAGTGCGACTTAAGGCGTGTGTAAAAGGCGGACATTTCGAAAAAGTAGATTCTTTTTGGATACAACATACATTAATAAATATATTTAAAAATATTTGGTCCTAAAACATTCAGTACTTCTTAATTTACAGCATAAAAACGTGTGTAACAGTGTTTATGTCCCTACTAAGTACAATAAATTTCGCTGAAATTATGCACCTTATCGAACCATGTTATCGAATTATGACTCCACAAAAGGACCGTAACGTTTTGAGATCCTTCGCTTTTCAAACCACTTTTTACTTCCGATTCGGCTCGAGTATATCGCATTATGATACAAGGTCCCTACTAATTTGAGGTATTTTCGCTCAAGAAGTCACATTTTTTAAGACCTTGTATATCTCACGTATACCACAGAGGTTTAGAGTAAGTTTCAGATAGTCGTCCTTGTTCGTCTAACTCATTTTTAGTTGTTTAAGTCGACATTGGCAATTCTTCTTAAACATTCTCCCTGCCTTGAACCTCGATTAACATTTCAACTTCACCTTTCACCACTACAAACAAAATATCTCCTGTCAAAATGCCACGGCATTTGGAGTAATTTTTCATCATTACGTATCGTATCACTCGTAACGGCCACATAACCGTTCAAAGTTTCCTTCCATTGTGTCATCATCATCATTACTATGCATTATCGTCATTATGTCAATACGCCACCAGTCAATCTATGATTCAGGCGTCGCCGGACACTCTGAGTCGTCATTGTCCTCATCACTTAGTCCGTGTAACTTTCATTTCCTCTTCAACACAATAGAAACAACAACATAAACATTGGTTTGTTGTATTCTTTCCATTTTTATTGTAATTTGATTGTTTGTCGGGTTTTTGTGTGTGGGAGTACCATCAGCCGATGAATTGACTGACGAACTGTCACCAACTACTACTTACGATTGACTACTACACGGGTGGGTAATGTTGTGAAAATGCTGTTGTCAATTGTCGTACGAATTGAAATTGGAACTTGTGCAGGTTCCGGAACCACGGATAAACGCTGCCCGCTGACAAATAGTTGTGGAGGAGCTGTACAGAGCAAAGCAGATAAGGATAACAATTCGATGATGTCTTTACTTTGAATCACAATTGCAATCACAATCAAATAAAACAAAATGAACCCTCACTCTCTCTCTCTCTCTCTCTCTCTCTCTCTCTCTCTCTCTCTCTCTCTCTCTCTCTCTCAGTTTGTCCTGTTAGAAGGAGTCTGTCATCAGGAATTGTACTCTTCTTTGTGTTATTGTTGCAGAGTGATTTAATCAATGAAATGGATTGTTGTTGCCGGCATTACAAGGAGAGGGTGTTAAACCACAGATGATGTCAACCGCAAAACAATAAAAGACGAACAAATTTGCGGTATTGAAAAAATAAAACCACAGAAAACATTGTAAACTCGTATGAAATGGGTTTAACTATGCAAGTGTTTTAAAAATAGTAAACAATTCAATACTCAAATTCTCGATTCATTTGTAAACAAAATTAAAATCTACTAGTATCAGTTAAGGCAAATATTAACTACTCTATTATACTCGTAGATGAGGTTTGAAAATTTTAAAAAGCAATATTTACATTGAAAAGGTATAAGCCACGAAACCTCGATAATAAAATTGAGAACCCAAGCTAACAAACGTTGTAGTCCATTAAAGTCGAGTGTTCGATTTATTGAGAGAAATGTCTGCTGATAAAAGAGCGGACAACCCGTAAGGCCGCAGGACTATCGCCAGGTGAAAACCAATTTTTTTCTCCAATTTTTGTATCCCTTTAAAAAATAGTATTTTTCGAGCTCAAAAAAATACTCGTAGGCATTTGTTTGATCAATAATTTCATCGTTGGAGCTGAATGTCTTTCCACCGAGACATTTCTTTAGGTTTGGAAATAGAAAAAGTCACTGCGGGCTAAATCCGGAGAATATGGCGGATAAGGTACCAATTCCTAGCCCAATTCATACAATTTTGCCATTGCGACTGCACACGTGGGGTCTTTTTATACCCTCCACGACGCAATTGAGGGTATATTAGTTTTGTCATTCTGTCTGTAACACCTTGAAATAATCATCAGATTATTCTTGATCCTCGTAAAATTCTAAGACGATCTAGCAGTGTTGTCCGGGTGTCCTTCTGTTGAAAACAAGACAGAGCCTGCATGAAAACAGCTAGGGAGCTGAAATTTGGCACAAACATGTGTAGTTAACCAAGCATGCTTGGTATTGAAAATGGGCTATATAGCTCTACGGGAAGTTGGTGTTGGAGACCCTCAACCGACACTACCTCATAAAAAATAGTTTTTTTATTTGGAAATATCCGTCCAGTTTCTTGAGCAAAATCTCAAGAAACTTCTATGTAAAAATGGATTAGATTGGGCCACCATTTCTTGTACCTCCCATACAAACGGCCTTATGGGCCTTGAGAAATAATATGACTATAACTGGCCACAAACTTGACCTATCGACATGAAATTTTCGGCATAAAGATTTCTATATACACACTTCTACGCTGAATTCGGTTGAGATCGGAAAAGTCCTACTGGTACCTCCCACACTAACGGTCTCATGGGCCTTAAAAAATAAAATGACAAATGACCACACACTTGACCTATCGAGACGAAATTAATATATAGAACAGACTTTTGCGTTAAATTTGGCTAAGATCGGAAAGTCCTACTGGTACCTCCCACACAAACGGTCTCATGGGCTTTGAAAAACAATATGACGATAACTCACCACAAGTTTGACCTATCGAAATGAAATTTTGCACATAAAGATTTTTATATACATTTTTTACTTGTTTTTTTTTTTAATTCACTGTAAATCGGTCCAAGAAGTTGGCATAATATTCGCCATTTATTGTTTTTCCCTTTTGAAGGTAATCGATATGAATTATACCGCGAGCATCCCAAAGAAACTGTCGCCAGTTCAACCGGCGAAACCTTCTGTTTTGACTGCTGCTTGGTCTCCGGAATGTTGTAATGGTTCCATTTTTCATTCACAGTTACAAACCGCCGCAAGCTGTGGATCGGCCAACATTATATCGTGGATTTTTTCAACATTGTCGGGTGTATTGACCTCAATTGGCAGTCCAGAACTTTTTGTGTCGTTTGTGTGACCATTCCATTGAAGTCAACGGTGCAGAGTTCCCATAGTATTTATCAAGCTTTTTCTTGGTTCTGAGCACCTTCTAAGCGAATTGCCAACAGAACACGGCCAATATAAATATGGGGGAAATGATAGAAATTAATTTTATGACGTTATGGGTAAAAAATCATTGGTCCATTGTTGACCAAATGCTAAAATCGTTCATATCGGTCCTAGTTTTCGGCAAGGTCCCACACAAAGATCTCTCCTGATTTGAGGTCCTGCAGCATTAGAATTCATAAATTACAACCGATCACTCCTCTTTACATGGTACGTGCTGTGGCATCATTATTAACAGTGATAAAAGTGGGCCATTTAAGTCCATATTTTGCTACAGCCCCCACACAAAGTTTCTTCCAGATTTTAGAATCTGCGGCTTAAGAAGCCACATTTTACATCCGATTCCTATGGATTTGATGACCTAATATTCTAATTATCAATTGATGAGATTTGAATATCACTTTGTTTTTTTTAGAAATTTAAACGGAACATTACCTAACTGAAGGAATATTCTGAATTTCAAATAAAGTTTTTGGATTGAAATTCAGGTCTTTTGAATTTTAAATAACGGGTGATCAGTCTAGAGGTATTTTTTCAAAACAAAACATAAATTCAAATCAAGTGTGGAATCCTTTTGTTCATTCGAAAGGACATTTTATGCCATTTATTTTTTAAATATAATTTCATGCAAATGTTAACCGCGACTAAGTCTCAGCGTGTCCATTCGGAAGGTCCAACTTTGGATGACTCTTTCGAGGACTTCGACCGGTATGACGCGTAATGTTGGCTTCGTAACCTGAATCTTAGCTGGTTTGTCAGCGTAGACTTTAACTTTACATGGCCCGAAAGAAAAAAACTAAACTCGTGATATCACTCGATCTAGGCGGCCAACTCACCGGTCAAATACGTGAAATTAGCTACAGTTTGAAATAACCTCTCAATAAATCCATTGCTTAAGCAGCTGTATGGCAAGTGGCACCGTTCTGTTGAAACCAAAGACCGTCAAGATTACGGGCTTCAATTTCAGGTAGCAAAAAGTCTGATATCAAGGCACAGTAGCGAGCACCATTCATGGTTAAGTTCCGGCCATCATCATTTTTGTAAAAATATGGACCGATGATTCCACCAGCCCATTAACTGCACCAAATCATGGTTATCTCTGGGTATAAAGTACTTGAACCTCTTCTGGTTGAGCCAGAAAGGGGCCTCATCACTGAATAAACCGTTGTTCGAAAACAGCGGATCTTCTCATTTCCATAATTCAGTTGCACAACTTGGAGACGTTGTTGCGGTGTTAGTGTTTCTATGATAAAATGGCAAACAATTCTGAAAAGGAAAAAAATAAAGTTAAACGCAACTCACACGTAAACTTTGAAAACCCCCTATGGAAAAAATACCCCTAGATGTATCACCTTATAGAATATTCTTAAAGTAATTTCAAATTCAATTTTCTGAGTTTCAACTGATGCTTTTTGATTTGCATTTAATGTAATCGATGATGCTTTCTGAACTTCAAATGGAAATTCTGAATTTTAAATGGAATTTCTTAACTTCAATTAATACTTTCCGTACGACTGACTAGTAGGGTCGCCAACAAGACAACCCGTTGACAAAAAGTATCAAACTTCACTTCAACTACCTGACTGAAGATTTGTAATTTGAGCAGACAGCGAACCAACTAACCATCGTACTTCAAGCAAACAACTTTCGTACTTAAAGGCCCGATTAGTCTTGACGGTTGACGGTGGACAGTTGACGGTAGGCAATTAGCTATTTCAGTTGGGGGTTGCATTTTGCATGTGTTAAAGGGAGATAACTACAGTTTGTTGACGACGGTAGATTTCTGCAGGTTGCAGAATCAACCGTCCACCATCAACCGTCAAGAATAATCGGACCTTAATTCCAGATAGGGAACAGCTGGGAACTTCTCTTAAATCAATTTATTTTGAGATAATCTTGATACTTTCAATTGGGACCTACTGTTTAATACCTCCCCCAAACAGCTTATGTATATTATAGAAAAGTTTTGACATGGCTTAGAGATAAATCTCTTACTCGTAAAGTCTTAGTCACTAAAGAGGTGGAAACTCGCTTTTAAAAATTTGTTAGATGTTCCTACCTGGGATTGAATCTGGGCTTACTTTTGCACACTTACATCACACAATGGCGGCTCATGTTCTATACATGTTTACTAGTAAAACACTCTACTTTTACACATAGAGAAAAATTAGTTGGAAATCTGTTAGAAATTGTAAAATTTTGTTGCAAAAATTTTTTTCGGTTGCAACCAAACGCATAAAATATATTAAGTTGTCATAACTGGTGGTCCTGACAGCAGATAGTTTAGCCAACAATTTTTAGCTGTAACTGAATATAGGTGATGATATATAAACTTTCATCATAATTAAAATTACTGCTTTAAGCAAATCTATAATTCATTTAATAAATATTTTTCATCATTTTTTTCCTTTTCCCCCCTATGCTTAATAGTACTTCAGGTATGCTTAGTAGGGACATAAATACTGTTACAACTTTGAACACACCCATTTCAATAGTAGAACTGAACATACCCCGTTAATGTCATATGGGTTTTGAAAGCTAACCTCAATAGCGTTAGTCTGTAACGGGATTTTAAAATTGTTTCAACTTTCACCATGGAGTGGTCAGATAATGAAGACCGACCGTATCGCTGTAATAGCGCTTTTCAAGTGTGAAATGAAAAAGCGATATTTTAAAAACGCTCCGGCCACTAGGGATTAGCCGCATGTTCGTCTACCGATGCATAAAACTGTTTGAGGAGACTGGAGATGTAAAAGACCGACACCGGTCGGGCCGCCCACGCTCTGTTCGAACACCGCATGTCATCAAAACCGTTAAATCAAGAATTCACAGAAATCCGCTCCGAAAACAGAAAATCATGACTCGTGAGATGAATATCACGCAAAAGTCCATGAGTCGAATCGTTAAAAAAGACTTGGGACTTGGGGCTTTCAAACGACGTACCGGACATTTTTTGACTGCAGCTTTAAAAAAAAGAACTGGAAAATGCAAACGTCTTTTGGTGAAGCAAGCTGAAAAATTTAACAAGCAAAATGATATAGTGTATGCGCGGTCATCTAAGGAAACATCTGAACTGATCCCATGGGTGGAAATTGGTCATTACCCAGCTTCAGTCATGGTTTGGTGGGGTGTCTCTTACGATGGGGTCACTGACCTGCATTTCTGCGAGCAAGGAGTCAAAATATCGGCCAAAGTTTACAAAGAAACCGTTTTGGAAGCTGTTGTGAAGCCTCTTAACAATTCCCTGTTCCAGAACCAGCCATGGACTTTCCACCAGGATTCTGCGCCGGCCCATAAGGCAAAACGTCCCAGGCCTGGCTTCGAAACAATTTGCCAGCGTTCATTTCCTCTGAAGAATGGCCCTCAGGCAGTCCAGATTTGAACCCATTGGATTACAAATTGTGGACGGTTTTAGAGGACAAGGTTTGTCACAAAAGATACCCCAACATTGGATATACTCAGACTGCTTTGGTTCGAGCTGTGGCCAATTTTCCAATGGACGAGGTTCATGCAGCTATTGACGATTGGCCAGTGCGACTTAGGGCGTGTGTAAAGGCAAAAGGCGGACATTACGAATAAGTAGATTCTTTTTGGATACAACAGACATCAACAAATAGATTAAAAGATACTTGGTCCAAAAACATTCAGTACTTTTTACTTTACAGCATAAAACGCGTGTAACAGTATTTTGGCCCTACTAAGTATACTTGCAAGGAAAATTATTTTCTATAGGTTCGGACACTTCGTATTTTCTACCGATACTTCAGTTACACTTACTGAACTTTTAAGAGCACCAACTTAAATACGGTTGTAACGATGGCATACTCGAGGTGCAAGCAACCTCAGTCATTCAATTGGCAAAAAAACTCCTTTGTGGCAGCAAATTTGTTCTCTGTTTGTAGAAAACCCAATTCGAGTCCTACTACTCCGGCTTATTTTTCTCGCAAGCGCAGGAATAAGAAAAGGTACTGTTGGCCAGGTCCGTCCATATGAAGCCATAGACCGCCCAGGTATAAGAAAGCATAGTCGCCGCCAGTACGAAGTTAGAGCAAAGTCGTTTTAAATTTGAGGCATCTAAAGCGGCAATAAGACTTCCAAGACATCCCAATGTCCCATCTTCCAAAAACAACATCAATTTGGAGCATTTCTGTGGCAAATGTAAAGAATATTTCCATAGAATTTTCTACCTCAAATAAACCGTCAAAACACAGAAGCAGACTCTTCTTTCATAACGTCACAATTTCATGCATCACATCCAAAAAAGAAACTTTTGCAACAGCAACTGTGAAAAAAGACCGCTTTTAAGAGAGCTTCGTGCTCCCCCACACAAAAAGATATGAGCCATTCAAGCGTAATTGAATAGCATGAAATGCAAATTGAATCCAGCTTCAATATGGTGATGCAGGCATAAAGTTGATGCTGATGTCAAGGGAGTGACATTTATGGCACAGGTTTCAATGCACACGAAATGCAGTGAAATTTATTCGCAAATTTTAAAGGAAATTAATACATGCTACCACTATTTGGGAAGCTTTATAAAATCGCATTGCCTGCCGCCCTTGTGGCATAAAGTGAACCTGCCTGTTCCAAATATAAGCTCCAAAAGAGGTGAAACACACACCTCTCGACTAACATAATCGTGTACGAATGTAAAATGGAAATGAATAGGCTGCAATTACACAGAGAGACCGGAAAAAGTGGCATGTTTTTCGCAGCTCCCGAATGAATAGACTCAATCTGATGTCGCAGTTACAACAGCGTACCTGTCGGAGGGGGGAGATGCCTGTGACATCGGCAGCACGAATGAGATTATAACTTGAATGGAAGGACTAGCTGTTTGTTGTTGCCTGTATGCAACTCGGTGGCAAGAATGAACGACAAAATTATTAATTGAATTTTTGTTTTATTTTCCTCCGCTTGTGTTTCTTGCAAGTACAACCAAACCAAATAATTGAGGTTTGCCATATTTTAAGAATTTAATAATAAGAATTCCTTGTGTATTCGGCGCAAATTTAAGCATTATCGGGCAAACTTCATTCGTATGCAAATTCCACCGGTTGCTTTGTGATGCATGAAACGTTTTCACGAGTAAATAATTGTGCAATTTATGCAGGAGCCCTGTAGCAGTGTCTGATGAAAGACACTGCAGCAGCTGATGTAAACTACGTGGGCTTACCAAGAAGTTAAAGGGCACGTTTTTAAAGTTTATAGATTTAATTCCAATGACAAATAATTATTTGTTTATACTCTAATTATTTATACTCTAATTATAATTAGAGTATAAATTAGTATCAATTAACATTGCTATTATCAAGAAGTGTGCAATTTCATCTGATTTACCCTTATCCTTCGCAAATTACAAAGGAAATAAAAACAGTGTCATGGGAAGTACTAGCAAGGGGCGTAGCGTGGCGTGGCTAAGTTTTCAGTTTTCTGTCGTCTAGACAGAATAGTATTCATTAATTAGTAATCCTAATTAATGAATTTTTCCAAGTTAGACTAAACAGTACTGAAGATAAAAAAACAAATTGAAAAGTGGACAGAAACCGCACGATGTTAATTGTAAATAACGCAAAAAGTTTTAAATTTCAACGAAAAAAAAATTGAATTTTACAACCACTCAATGAAAAATTCAGTAAATAAGCTAAACTATTTATCAGATATAGCAATAATATTTAATGGATGGAAACAACAACAAAATACATAAAATGCATGCACTGTATAGTGTGTGTGGGTGTATGTGTTTTAATATATAAGCAGTGTGAGGGATTTTTATTGTCTTCGTTGGAAAATTCCACTGCTGGCAGTTCTTATTAAATGCAAAACTGCCTGCCCCTAAGTGTATAATCACTAAACATAGTTACAGCATCTTCGTTGCTGGGGGTCTCATGATGGTGGAGTGGTGCTCACTGAGACTGCTGTCCGCCTGCTTGTAAAAAAAATCTTACCGACTGCTTTTTGAAAAACCTTTACAACTTTTTTCGGTATAAATGTGAATATTTTCATCTTCTCATAACAAAAATATTTTCAATAAACGGCTTACAACTTTTTTCTATAAATATGTAAAGTTTTATATCGCCAGAAACGAAATTATTTTCAATAAACGGCTTATAACTTTTCTGTGAATATGTGAAATTTTTCATCACCCCATACGAAAATATTTTCGATAAACGATGTTTAATTATTTTTTTGTAAATATGTAAAACCGAAAAACTTTCGATAATCAAGGTGCGAATATGTAAGTAAATATTCCTAACTATCTATTTTTGGAATATTTAAATTTTTTATTAAACCGATTATATTTTTTCCTGTATACCGAAGACAGTCTTCTTAGTCATCTCGAAAGAAATATGGTCCTTTGTATTGCCATGCCTTAAACCGCAACAAGCAGTCAATATAACACTAGTGTACAAATTATTTTTCCTGGTCGAGAGTTCTAAATATTTTTTTCCTTTAGATTTTGCCCTCCTAAACACGAAAGTGAATTTTAAAAAAATTAAATTGTCCTCTGATACGTTTTCGAGATAAAGTTTTTGTATTTTTTTACGAGTTTTTTTTAGAGATAGATGTCTCAACGTTTTGGACCACAACTCTCAAACTCTTAATTCTCAATTTATTTATATATTTCAATATAATTTTATATTATTGTTTATATATTTTTTTTCAACTTATAATCGCTTTTTTTGAACAAAAAACTAGATTTTTCATATTTTAAATGCCAAAGCTATTGAACTAATTTTTAACTTTTCTAAAAGAGTTTTAGAAAAACTAATTTTCTTTCATTTGAGAACACTTTTGATCACGATCTCGGTAAAAGCGTTTGGGAGTTATGGTCCAAAAAACTGAAACATCTCATAAAAAGAATCCTAAACAAATTACAACAATTCTATATGGAAAACTAATCAGAGGAAAATTTTTTAAAATTCATTTTCGTGTTAAGGAAGCCTAAATCTATAGGAAAAAATATTTAGAACTCTGGACCAAAATGGCTGTAAGCTAGTGTAATAGATGTAGTGATGCTAGGTCAAACACCAAATGCCCCAGTACAAATGTATGTCCTAGCCTATTTTATGTACAGCCGCTCCAAAACAAGCATATTAACCAAAATTTTGATCAAACATGGTATTGTACGTACATATATTACAATGGACAAACAACTAACAAGTGGGAAATGGACATTAATGTCGATATTACATAGCACTACGAGTTCCTCATGAAGGCGAAAATAAATGTTTGTGGAAACAAAAGAGTTCTTTACAACCGTCCAGCTCTTGCAGACATTAGATCATGATTCTTAGCGGATGACTCTTTACCTATGACTATGGCAAAAGTACCGAATATGTTAAATAATCTGTCAGCCATAAATAATTAGAGCGCAAAATAGGTCAATTACTGATTTAGGCGTATGCCCTGGGACATGAGGCGGAACAAATTTGCATCCTTGTTTTAAACTTACGAACTAACTAGAACTAGTGTGTACGAGGGTTGCTATATATATTTCTGGCCTAGGCAACACTAAGTGTTGTCTGGTGCCATCTGACATTTCCATTGGAAAGTTTGACATTAACTACTCAGAACTTTTTGACCTGCGACCATCATTTGAGTTGTTTACATTGACTTGAAAAAATCAATTGGACAAAAAATGGAATTAACTCGTGAGCATTATCGTGCGATCATTTTTCACAACTTTCGAAGTGGATTATTAAGAGTACATCGATGAACTTAAATCTTTGAATGGCGATGAAGCACCATACTATAACACTGTGAAAAACTGGTTACATGAATTCAATCGTGGCCGACGCTCGCTCTAAGACGAAGTCGTAAAGGTCCGTTGTGCCAGTGAGTGAGACACACACGTCATTCAGTTGTGAGTACGTGTAAGATACTAAATTTTATTTATACAAAAAGAGATTATATCAAATTTTGAAAATATTTCAAGTTATCTAGTATAACCTCCTGCAGAGATTACAAATCAAAGCGGAGGCCAAATATGCAAAACATAATACACAACACAATTTTCAATACTGGTTCATCCTAAGTACACGAAAAGTGTCGCATTTCTTTTGTGTGCGGGCTGCTCCTACCACTGGCCATTATCACCATGTGGAAAAGTACGATCATGAGCAAGCGTACAAATATTATCTAATGCATACAATTTTATGGGCTGCACTTGAGAATGCAACATTACCCAACACACAATTTAAAACATGTTCAACTTTGAACAGCCAGAGAACATTGATGCCGTGCGTGAACTGATAATGCAAGATCGTCATGTGACATACCGTGAGATAGAGGCATCCTTGGGCATTTTTTCCACCAGCATACATTCGATATTGCATAAACACCTGGCCATAAAAAAAGGTTTGTTCTCGTTGGATCAATCACAATTTGACAATCGCTCAAAAAAAGACTCCTGTCAATTGGTGCGAAGAAATTTTAAAAAAATACGATCGCTCTGCTTCAAAAAACGTTTATAAGATCGTCACAGGTGAAGAATTATGGATCCATGCGTATGAGCCCGAAACAAAACAGCAATCGACCGTGTGGGTTTAAGAAGACGATCCAAATCCAACGAAAGTTGTTCGTTGAAGAAGCACTTCGAAGCAAATGGTCGCCTGTTTCTTTGGCAAAATTGGTCATGTGACAACTGTTCCCCTAGGACGGTCCATTCTGAGTGGTACACCTGAATTTGTTTGCCTGAAGCCTTCGGAGAAATTCGAAAAACGAACAACTACTAACTCTAGGTTCAACCCTGGGTAAGAACAAATAACAACTAACTAACCACATGGTTCTATGTTGTTTTCAGCTGGCGGGTTTCCACCTAGTAAATGCCGGCGACTTTACGAGTAAGAGATTTATCTCTAAGCCATTAAAACTTCTTTATTAAAAATGCAATAGCGTTCGGAGTCAGTGTTATGCAGTAGGTCCCGGTCAGTATAAGTATAGAATCGTGCACAAATCACTGATTTGAGAGAAATGGATGTAAGATATAGGGTGATCAATCGAGAGGTATGTTTGCAATAGGGGTTTTCTCAAAGATTACACGTGAATTGTGTTAAACATTTTTTTTGTCTTTTCAGTATTGTTTGTCATTTCATCTTGGAAAGACTAACACCGAAAACCACGTTGTATGTCACTAACGCCTACCGGTCGAAATGCTTGAACGAGTCATCCAAAATTGGACCGCCAGAATGAACACTCTGAGGCGTAGTTGTGGCCAACATTTGAAGGAAATTATATTCAAAAAATACATGGCATAAAATGAACCACACTTGATTTGAATTTTAGTATTTTTTCTATTTTAAATAAATACCTCTAGATTGATCACCCTATATAACACAGCAATGACAAACTTTGCTACTTGTATATTATCTTATTTTTTACAACTTCCTACTTCTTTCCAATCACTTGACATTAAGAGTAAAAATGGAAAAATAAACGTTCTTAAATTAGGATTAGCTATTATCATTTAAATATACACCTGTAGAGTAGTGGGCCGCCCAAAACTTTCTTTACCTACCCTTTCAATCTGCCTTGACATCGGCATAAGAACAATATTGTCCTTTGTTTAAAACAAAACTAAAAAAAACTCAAGGAACGGTCATCCGTCACAAATAGTACAGACAACAAATTCATGTGTGAGAGGTCAAGCAGGAGTTGTTCCTTGGCCATATAAAGTTGGGGGGTGAGTGTGAGGCAATTACATATGTTTTGGGCCTCATGGATGTCACACATGTCCCCACTGGCATGAGGGGTCAGTTCGCCAACAAAAGGGCGAGCGGGCACAACTGCCAAAATAAACATTGGCATAAATCATGAACAATTAACTGGAAATACCCCACGAATATCTGCAGCGAGAGAAATTTGCATACCGACAGACAGACAGACGCATACTCGAACATGCAACGAGGCATATGTGGCATATGCAGGATTCGTATGAATGGCGAAATTACATGAAATAAAGAAAGAATAATACGTGTAATAACAATTATGACAATGATAATTTCTTAAGGGACCAAAAAAAGAGCAGGACTGAGAAAGAAATACAACCGATTTTAATTATCGCTCTGTGCTTTTTTTTCGTTTGCAATTTAATTTGGGAATCTGCATAAGGCATCTGCCGGTGCGGTGGGCCATTCAACTTAAATCGTAAAATCTGTTGTCCGACAATTATTCTTGGAAAAGCCCACAGAAGAGTAAATGAAATCAATTAATTTAATCCTTTTGAGCCAAAAATGAAATTGAAACTTTTCGCTTTTTTATTTTTTGTTTCGTCTGACTGCCTGTTTTGTGCGCGCCTTTTTTGCGCCAACTGAAAATCGCAGTGTATGATTTTTATTGAACATATTGTGTGTGATTTCCCAAACCAAAAAACTGACAACTACCGAGGAAAATTGTTTTTATACAATTGTTGCAAACAATCGACTAAAAAAAACAATACAATATGTATTTTTATTATTTTTGTTTTTTATTATTTTTTTAAGCAATCATTTTGCAGTGCAGTTGACATCTGTGGTGGGCCATTTGAAATATGCAGATGTTGACCGATAGTGTGATAGAATAAATAGTTTGAGTAGAGGCATTTTATATCCAAAGTAGAAGTAAGGGAGAACTTGTCGATTTATCTTAATTAATTAAAAAAATTTAACTTACCTGCATGGTTCTATGTGGTAAACAAATCCTGCAATAGAGACAAGAATATTGAAATTAAATTATATATTGAGCACAAGTGATTTTAAATCAGTTATATAAAATAAATATAAAATCATCATAATTTTCTTAATAATGGATGATCCAACTAGAGGCATTTTTTCAGAACAAAAAATATAAAAATTCAAATCAAGTGAGGAATCTTTATTGGTAATTTGAAGGGACATTTTATGGCATTTATTTTTTGAATAAAATTTCCTTCAAATGTTTTTCCGCAACTACGCCTCATTCTGAGGGTCCAATTTTGGATGACTCGTTCGAGCATTTTGACCAGTATGGCTGTAATGACACGCGTTATGTTGGCTTTCAAAACCTGAATCGTAGCTGGTTTGTCAGCATGGACTTTAGACTTTACGTAACCCTAAAGAAAATGTCTAAAGGTGTGATATCACTCGATCTAGGCGGCCAACTAACCAGTCCAAAACTCTTGAACCTCTTTCTGGAGCTCTTCAGCCCAAATGCGGCAGTTTTGTTTATTGACTTAGCCGTTGAGCCAGAAATTTGCCTCATAACTGAACAGCGGATCTTCCTGTTTCTCACCGAACGCTCATTTTTATAATACAGTTGCCAACTTTTGAAGGTAATTATTTTCAAAAAATTAATGCCATAAAATGTCCTTTCAAATTACCAATAAAGATTCCACGCTTGATTTGAATTTTTATATTTTTTTTGTTCTGAAAAAAAACATCTAATTGTATCACCCTATATAGATAAAAACCTATAGGTAAATATATGATCCAGCTTCAAGCGAAATTTCTTTTCAAATGTATATACAAACCAAAAAGTATTAAAAGGAAAACTAAAATGCATAACGTCGACGGATTGTGGATTAAATCTAACGCGATTACGGGTCAATAACGACATCCGGCTAAAGTAAATGGATTCTGGCATTAGCATAATTTCCTCTTCTGTAACTTAAATCAATAAAAGTAATTTAACAAAAAAATATGGTCGTTTAAATAAGTAACACTTCCATCGCTAAACCATGTATACTCTAGCCAAACCGTTTTTCGACAAGAGGTTCACTTATAAAGGGTGCTTAAATTTTAAGGGCCGATGTTGATTTTGAATGAAATACAAATTATTTAGGAAATTATTGTCATTTCTTTTTATTATGATAATATTGGTATGATCCAATAATGTATGGAACAAAATATCGGCCAAATGGCCGCCGCGACCTCGGCGTCACACCTCCATCCGATGGTACACATTTTCGAAGACGCTGAGCCATCATTGAGGTTCTATGTCGTTAATGTGCCGAATTATCTCATCCTTTAGCTCTTCAATTATTGCTGTTTTTTTCTTTCAAATAACCCCAAATAATGAAGTCCAACGGTGTCAAATCACATGATCTTGGCGGCCAATTAACATCGCCACGACGTGAGATAACACGGCCATTGAATTTGTCGCGCAAAAGAGCCATTGTTTCGTTAGCTGAGTGACACCGTCCTGTTGAAACCACACATCGTCCACATCCATATCTTTCAATTCGGGTTATAAAAAGTTCGTTATTATCTCACGATAGCGAACACCATCCACAGTAACTGCCTGACCGGCCTCATTATAGAAAAAAAACACAGCCCGACGATGACGCCATTCCATAAACCGCACCAAACAGTTACTCTTTGTGGGTGCATTGTTTTTTCGACAATCCCTCTTGATTGTCATTCGCCCAAGTGCGGCAATTCTGCTTATTGACGAATTTACTGAGGTAAAAATGTGCCCCACCACTGAAGATGATTTTCTTCGAAAATTTATCATCCACATCATTGCCCGAAGCCTGAATAACTTTAACGAGTTGCTCGCTTGTGTATCTTTTAATGGTTCAAATTGAGAAATATCAAATGAAATGCAGAAAATAACTAGACATTTAGGTGCGGTTTATATTCAACATCGGCCCTTAGAATTTAACCACCCTTTACCAGACAGAGACGCATGAAAATATCGAACTCCTAGATTTATGTATACTTATATATCCCTACAAACGGCTCCAAACTAAACAATCAATTAAGTTTCTGAGTATTATTATAGGACCTAGGTCTAAAGAATGGCATGCGTCTACCTGGTTTCTGTAGTATCTATGAAGCATAGAGTCTAGTTGCCAAGGTATATGAGAAATTATGATCTCATAACAGTGGGCATAAATATATTCTAAGACAGTCGGTCTACCATTAAAGTTTTGATTCTGTCTTCCTGAGCACAACTTTATTCCTATACCGCCAATCTTAGTTGTAGGAAATCCCAGTTATGGTTGTTTGTATTATTCATTAAACCCATTCCTCTGATCTTTCCCACACTGTTTTGTATCGGTTGATATATTTTTCTTCGAATTTCGAAGTGAATTTTTTCTACGCATGATGGATTGTATAGGGCGATCCTGAGCTGCGCCAGCATGAACGTCATAGGTCTCAGCGTCTCTCTGATCACAGAGAATTTATGTCTTCCTGATTTATGATATGGTTGCCGTTCAAGTAGTGGAGCATACATTTTGGCAGAGATACGAATACCTCAATATGGGCTTCGCCTTCCCTTTTCTTCAAAAGCTGGGCCCGTCAGTTTCTGCATTAACGACCATTAAGTTATTTAGAAGCGGCTGTAATGGTTTAAAACACTTACTTTATGGAGGACCATTATTACCTGGTGGCAGTAAAGCAAGTTCAGGAGGCGACATTCCCATTTGGCTGGAAGTCTAGTTTCAACCACTTATACGCTTCTTCTCAGTCCCTTCTACAACAACCTGTACTGCTCAGAAGTTCTCTTAAATTGCTAACGAAAAGATTATAAGCCTTAAAATTTTAAACTTCTTTGACATAGGCCATTTGGTGTATGACGATTTTGTTCTCCATCGTCGTCCCGATAGTTTCTACAGTTGTCATCTTCAGATGATCTCAGTTTGCTGCATGACTACCTGTCAAGCTGTGGCCGGTAATAACTGCTAGAATCAATTTCAGACCAGATAAGCCCGGTGATCCGGAATGTCCTGACCCTGGTCAATCTTTTGTTTGCGTGTCTAAATAATCCGTGCCAGTATTTGAGTTAGCATGTTTAGCTGGGACAACCCATATATAAGTACATGTCCCAGATTGTTTGGAATTTGTGAGGTAATGCCATGTCATCGGCCCTATTCCCAAAAATATTCCTGTGCCGCAGCACCCAAATTATGTGAATATCTTACTGCTTAGCCAACTCGTTTCCAGTTCTTTAATTCAGGACTAAAGAAAACAGAGATTTGATTACCAACTGGCTGTTAGAGTATATGTCAGCACCAATATGGGTTATGACGTGTAGCACCAGCCACCGTGCCAAACTTCTCTGATCGCTACTAGTTTTGCCTGAAGACACTACCAGGAGAAGGTAGTCTAGTAGAGAGATTAAAACCTAGTTTTTTTGAAAGGATTCTAAAAGCTACATTTCCGTTTAGTTTAGATACATCTGATAAGAAGCCTTAGACTTTTAGATTGACTAAAATGCATCTCTAGCAGTCAGATATATGTGTGGCGAAGTTGCTTTTAAAACTTGCTTTTGATTATTTTCAATTTTCAGTTATTTTCAAAACTTTCGGTCGAAGTCTACTTTCAGTTTGAGTTTTTGTAGTTACAAGACCGTGTCAAGTTTCATAACTCTAAGAAATAGAATGAATTCGCTATCTTTACTGTCTCACTATGTCGATTTGAAACATTCGCTTTTTTAAAAGTCTTCCTTGACTATGGTTTAGTCAAGACCAGTTATATTCTTATGCAAGCCCAGTTCGTTTTCAGATTATGTGGTTATATCTTCAATATAATTTATACTCGAGTTAACATTCCGAAAACATTCAAATTGTTTCTCGAACTTTTCGGCGATGTTTCAATTTTCTCTCTCTAGTTACAGTAGTGGTCGCAGTGGTCGAGTAGCTTTAGCAATTTAAAATACGAGGTTAACTTTGATAACACAATTATATTTAATTTATCTGTACCTGTATTACATTCAGTTATTTTCCCATATACATAGCTCTTTTTAGTCACTTTTACATTCGCCTTTTATTGCGTTGTTATTTTGTTTGATTTGCTAACAAATCGGATACAATTTCTGCATAGATTAAAAAAGACTTTATGAGCAATCCAGTAGATGTCTTTTGCTTCTCCTCTGATCTCACAGAGAATCAACATATTTTTTAACGGAGAAAAACACTCATAATCTTAATAAATTAAGTATTTTTAATGATGGTCAAAAAGCAGTTACACATTTATTTCTTTCCATTTCCATCAGCCTGAACATATGTGGCAATTCGTGCCGTCGTATTCCAATTCCGCTGATTTATTTGGTTATTTTTAGCCGTTTCGGTTTGTCTTTTTTTGTGTTTCCGCCACTCCGCGTTGAAAGATTTTTTTTCGAGCAAAGATAAACTCAAAAGCAAAAGATAAAATGAAAGAAAAACAGCCACAATATAAAATGGTATTAAAAACAAATTTAACAATATTTTATTCGGGATACTGTTAATGGTCAAATACGGAAAGCAAAATGGCGAAGGGCCAAACACGTTCCGTAATGTTGATAAAATATGAAAAGAAAATCAATTTGAAGCAAATGCTTTTTCTGTTATTTGGCGCCTCTGTCGCTTGAATGGCGTTGTTAGTTATTCGATATCTTTGTGACAGTAGCCATATCTGTTAAGTATTTTAAATTGAATATCAGGAAGGGCACAGTTATTACAAAGGAAGGAAAAGTTTTTATATCGATCATGAGGGATTTTGTATTTGACAGATCTTGGAAAAACATTCATATTTAAAACCTTTAGAGTGATATTTAGGTGGTGCTTCTGGTAAATCGGTCAGAAATATTTTTAGTATCTCAGTAAACCAAATTTTCCGACAATGTCTGAAAATATCAGACAATTCTGAACAATATCTGAACTCTATCGAGAATTCTTACCGAAATCGTTACGAATTCTGTTCGATTTGTCTGAGGATTTTCTTCAGAGAAGTAGTTCAGAATTCGTGTCAACCCTCTCATATGTTTTTCTTTACGAACTCGGTAAGAATTCTGATCCGAATTCGGAACATTTTGCCGATTGTAGTACAGAATTCTGATCGAATTCTGAACGTTTGGTTCGCTGGGATCTTTGTGTACCGTAATGAGCTACTTTACGCTTGCATCACGTTGGGAAATAACGCTTACTTATTTCCGAAATTGCTTCGTTATCGCATGGGCCTTAGATCTTGCTATGTACATTGATTTTGGAGCTGCAAATAGAAGCCATTCGACTTTTTTGTTACGCGAACAGTTCAATAAAGATTCAGGCCTTTAAAGCAAATATCAAACCCGACATCCATGTACTGCAGCCAAAAAACGCCACCAGGGTCTTGACAAATTGTTATGACTTGACGCGTTAGTACAAAGCCCTCCACGACAACCAAATGGATAAAATTGTATTCCAAAATAATGAAATATTTTTCTCTATTAAAATAAAACAAAAATATGCCTATAAAAATAAGTTTTTGTTTATATTTTTTAATTTTTAAAAATAAACTGCGATTTGATCTTGTATAAGTATTCTCATTAAAAAAATTTGAGCGGTTGCCAAATCAAAATAAAGGGTGATCCAACCATAATGCACGATGTTAATTGAGAGTCACACCTAAACGTCAAGTTTTTGCCCAACTAAATTTGATATTTTTTTGTTTCAGTGTTTGACAAATTTAACCATGGAGAGGTACACAATTGAGTAGCGCGTTAAAATTGTTGAAGCCTGTTGAACAGGGTTAGCCGGCTCGAGACTTCTTTATCATATATTTAAATAAAAGAGAAGTTTTTAACAATATGGCAAAGTGACATTGATTTTCGTGATTACACACTGCTTTTATCGCAATTTCGGGTGCGTGACGTCCTTCATCAGAAAGCAATTGTTAAAAGAAACCCCGAACTCTTTAAGACCAGGTTTTCACCAAACGAACGAGAACTATTGTTGTAAATCTCAATTTTTTAGTTTTCTTCACACTATTGGCGAAAATACAATTCATTCTTAACACCTCTGCAGAGACATTGAGAGCCACCAATCGATATCTTTTACAACGTGTTGAAGCCTTTTACGAAAAGGGGCGTTCAAATCAAAAGGCATTTCGTGGACATCGTGATTTTTTGATCAGCATAATCAAGCAAATGTGTCCACAATCGGAAGAATTGTAAGCAAATTTAAGCAACCCGGGTCTGTAGAAAATATGAAAACCCTTGTGCATGCTCTGCGAGTTCGTTTGCGAAAATCATTGATGTACTTCCCGATAGAGTGGCAGAAGAACCGTCAACCACGACTCGTGCATGGTGTTCGCTATTGCGAGATGATAACGGATTTCTTGTAGCCAGAAATAGGGGATATGAACCCAGAGGATATGTTTTCCTCCAGGATGGTGCCACTTGCCACACAGCCACTGAAACAATGGTCATTTAGCGCGTGCAATTCAATGGCCGTGTTATCCCACATCGCACAATGATCCAGGATCGATATCCATCGACCAAAATTCTATTACTTTTGATCTGGTAAAAATTTTTGAGTTCTGTCAAAAAGACAATTGAAGCAAAGGATTCAAGGATTATTTTGAGTTATTAACATTTAAAGGCGGGCTATTGGGTTTATTTTAGAAATTATCCTGAAGTTGACTACTTTTCGCATTTTCCGATTTTAAAGAAAAGTTATTTGTTTTTTCGTTTTAAGGTTTTTTTTACATATTTTTAAGTAGAATGCGCTAAATTATTGCCGATTTTAACTTTTTTCAGGTTTTCAATCATTAAAGGGATGATTAAAGAAAATATGTATGTCAATAAGCCAAGAACAATTCAAGAGTTTAAGGATGAGATAATTCGGCACATTAATGACATTGAACCTCCATTATGTCTCAGAGTATTGAAAATATGGACCATCGGATATAGGAATGCCAACGAAGCCGAAGGCGAGCATTTGGCCAACTTTGTCTCACACATAATTGTCATAGATTCTTCTTTCATCATAAATAATACTAAGATAATTCTCCGAAATCTTTTTTCTTTTATTTACGATTAACATCGTGTGGTTTAGTTGGAACACCCTTTATTTTTTACGGGACCATTTCCTGAATATGCGGCGGGTACAAATAAAACTTTAAATATATAAATCAAAGATGAGATAATTCGGCACATTAATGACATTGAACCTCCATTATGACTCAGAGTCATTGAAAATATGGACCATCGGATAGAGGTATGCCTCCGAAGACGAGGCGATTATTTGGCCGATTTTGTCTCACACATAATTGTCATAGATTCTTCTTTCATCATAAATAATATTAAGAAAATTCTCCGAAATCTTTTTCTTTTATTTACAATTAACATCGTGTGGTTTAGTTGGAACACTCTTTATTTTATACGGGAATATGCGCCGGGTACAAAAAAAACTTTAAATATATAAATCAAAGATGAGAAAATTCGGCACATTAATGACAATGAACCTCCATTATGTCTCAGAGTCATTGAAAATATGGACCATCGGATAGAGGTATGCCTCCGAAGAAGAGGCGATTATTTGGCCGATTTTGTCTCGCACACAATTGTTATAGATTTTTCTTTCATCATAAAACATATTAAGATAAGTCTCTGAAAACTTTTTGTTTTATTTACAATTAACATCGTGTGGTTTAGTTGGCACACCCTTTATTTTATACGGGGCCATTTCCTGAATATGCGCTGGGTACAAATAAAACTTTAAATATAAGTTTTCTTACAAAGAAACCGAAGTTGAAGTGAAAGTCCTGAATCGGAGACAATAATTAAACTTCGGTATTCGAATCCAGAATTATTCAAAGTGTTGGAGTTATGGCCAGATCCGATTTTAGCCAAACTCCTCAGCCTGGCTTGCCACGCTACTTGTCTTAACATTACTTGATATCTCACAAAATTAGCTTAAAATATATTTTTTTTAACAAAGAAATCGGAGTCCGGAATGAAAGTTCGGATCAGAGACAGAAATTAAATTGCGGAATAAGAGTCCGCAGTCGTTCAAAGTGCCAGCTTAAAAGTCAGGGTCGTCTGAATTAAGCCAAACTCCACAGCCTTGATTGCCAGACTACTTGTCTTAACATCCCTCATATGATTATCATGCTAAAGTTGTTCTACTCGTACTTATTTCCCGACATGCTTTTTTATCTGCACAATAAATTAAGCGAAAAGGGTATTCTTTAGTCGGTTCCCCCTGGACCGTAAAGTTGTTAATGGTTTTGCTACGAATAGTGCGTGGTACAAAAATATGAAAAAATAAACCCTAACTCACGCATACAGCTCATATTTACATTCGAATTGTATTATTGCCCAACACAGCTTTCTGTTGCATATTGTGGGGCTGCAGGTGCAAATGGGCTGGCGTAAGTACGTGTATCCAAACCAAAAATGGTAGGTGACCACAAAAACCTCTTCAGCGTTATCCGAAAAATATACCAAGATTTTGTTTACGGTTTGTTGCGGAGCGCCCCTCCTACCAACAGAATAAAATTAAATATTTCGTATGGCCAACAAACGAAAAGTTAATAGGCTCTACCAGCCCATCTCCACGTCCATTGAAGAGCAGGCCTTTGGGCTGTTGTTTTAAAAAATCATTTCATTAAACAATATTCGTAGGTACGAGCGAATGGTATTTTTTGTTTTAATATTTTTCCCATTCATATTTTGTGTGTGTATCGTTTTTGTTTTATTTTATTTGGGTTTATATTCTTTACATACTTTTATCTGTTGCCAAATAAATACGTTTTTATTTTCTTTCTCTCCGATACAATACGGCAAACAGAGCCATTCGGAGTAGGCATCCCTGCAACCAGATTGCCCAGTCCCGCCATCTACCCGTGCTTCCAGATTTTGGTTCATTTGATCACGTGCTTGGTTTTTTGTTGTTCTGTTTGTTGCGTCGTCTTTAAATATTCGATTGGAGTGCGGTCTGAATGAGGTCCATCCAATTCATGACATTCGTTTGGTATATTTTTGGGCACTCGTAAAGTTAACCGTTTTTTAAATACAGACGTGAGTGGAAATGCCAAAAACACAGCCGCCCAACGCAATGAAATCGTCGAAAGCGTTGTAAATAAACTTCAGCTTCAGTGGCGGACGGACTCCGCATTTTATGCGATTTTCATGCAGCACTCAGAGTTCACAAATAAATATTTGTCTGGTGGCGGATTGGATGATGCTGGCGTAGCTGTATTTTCAAGATTTTATTTTATGAATATAAATATACCAAAAAAATTTAATTAATTGTGTCGAAAATGATGGCAATAGATTTTTATTTTAAATATGAGAGATTTCAATCAAAAGGTCTACACGTGCAGTGTACATTTACAGCATTGAAACGTATCACCTATAGAAGGTTTAATAATTTTTGGATTCGTTGTGCATTTCACATATTTTCAATAGGCATCCCTAATAAATGGAACGCAGCTGTACAGCATGTGAGCTATCTAGAGGACGAAAATAAAAAATCCTTATTTGAGAACATTAATTTTTAAATATAAGTAGAAGGATCACGTATAATGATTGGGGTACCAATACCATTTATGTTACCTTCAATGAGATGACAATGATGCTGCTGTAAAAAAACGGAAAAACGCAAACAGATGTGCTAAAATAAAGTCATCGTGACCATATCCCTATGGATGGCTCAGAAGTATGTTTTCGTTTGAATCAATGATTCACGAAACTTTTTTATCAAAGACTATTAGTCCAATTGTAGAAATGTGCCTGTATAATATTTGACTATATAATATAGAAAAAAATGCAAATTTAAACAACTAAAGCAACTTCTATTACAAATTTGCCATATTTTTGTTTCCATTTAAATTAAAACTCCTCACAAATCATTAAAAAATCTCCCGAATCTACCGAGTTTCTTTTACAGGGTAGAAGACTTCACATTTTAAATTAACACTTAAATTGAAATCGGCTTTAAAAAAAGTACTGATAATTTTTTTTAAATTTTTAGTTTTATTAAAAGTTTGAACTTTGTCATGTTATAATGGAACTCCATCCGATACGTTTTCGCTTCGACCAATGGGCTTGAAGTTTTTTTGGCAGGAGATAATTTTTTTTTCCGAAAAATCGTGTTTCAGATGAAGCTTAATTTTATCGTGGTGGCTTCGTTAATAAGCAAAATTGCCGAATATGGGGTTTAGAGAACCCACCCGTGACTTTTGAGAAGCCAATGCTTCCACGACGAGTCACTGTTTGGTGTGAAAAATGATCAGCCGATGCCCTTTATTAAACCAATATATTATAGGTGACAGGAAAGTTACCTGCAGAGATATCATTACACATTATTACATACTGACAAACGAAATATTTTTTTTTTAATTGACGGTGCGATCCATGGGCAAAGCCACTGGGCTCTTCTGGTATACCTTACTTTCAGAAAATATAAGTATATAAGATTTATCAGAAAGCCCCTTTCGTAATATCTAGAAGGGTGAAATTTAACGCACCATTCCCCGCTTTCATTTGGACGATATATTTGAGGCCAGTTATTCCATTTTTAGATGATATATGCCGTAGATATATTGAAAAGATCGGATTGAATAAACGTTCTCTTACGCTATCTGACTCTAACAGATGATAAATGTTTTCAATTATATTCTAGGCTTTTATGTTCTGATCTGCGACGATGGTATTGTTGAGTTGTTGAGTTCTGACCATTACAAATGTTACGGGGTGGACCCTTTATTATTTTAAATTTGAATCGGCTGTACAAAAAAAGTAGTGATAATTTTTCAAATTTCTGGTTTTATTAGAAAGTTTGAACTATGTCATTTCTCTTTCGACGCTTTCATTGGTTTTATTGAAAATGTAATAATGAAACACAATATCACTCATATGACTACCACAACAGGCTCGGCAGTTCCTCATCCGATCAACCCAATTTTTTAGTACATTTTCGTTCGTTTCGGGTCGAATCTCTTCAACGGCAACACTGCTTTCGTGTTTCAACGCTTCAGTTGTCTCTAAATGCTTTGCGTAACATTTATTCTTAATAAATAATAGACAAGGGCTCAAATCACAGCTCCGTAGTGGCCAATTGACATTTCGGCTGATTATTCGATTTTCAAAAACAGTGCGTAAATTATCGATGGTTGCGTTTGCTGTGTGACATATGTCCCCGTCTTGTTCAAACCAAATGTCGTTCATGTCATTCTCTTGAATCTTTGGAAACAAAAATTCGTTGAGCATGGCGAGGTAACGGCGACTCCTCGCTCATTTTTAAAGAAAAATGGCTCATTGTGGATGCATTGGCCTCTAAATAGTCACGTGTGTGTTCTCTGGAACCCATATGCGACAATTTTGCTTATTGACATAGCCACCGAGATGAAAATGAGCTTCATCTGAAAACACTATTTTTCGGTGAAAATTCTTCATCTCGAGCTAAAAGTGCAAATTGCCACTTGAAAAGGCTCCAGATCATTCAAAATAAGCTGTTGAAGTTAATCTACAATCTCCCTAGATGTTATTCCACCGCAAGACTTCACCAGCTTGCGGATGTTGATCTAGTAGCCGCCAAAAAAGATAAATTGTCTAGAAATTTTAACGCCAAATGTTCGTATTCCGATTATGATAACATCGCTGAGCTGGCTTCAGTCTGAAAATCTTTAACTATTTTTAAGTAGGTTAAGTTTTTATATAAAAATCATAAATTCAAAAAGGTTTTTTTTTTTTGGAAATTTTCACCTCCATTTAGTATGTTACATTAAAAATAATTATTTTAAAATAACCAATTGTTATGTTTAAGCAGTAAAAGGAAAAAAGCCTTAAACTCTTTTCATGTACATATTAATTCTTCATCTCCTGTCAAACAATCTTCAGTCCGTTGGGCGGAGCGAGAACTCAGCGGACAGTCATGGGGCTTAAGTTCTTGGACCAATTGAATTTTGTAAGCCTTAATACCGAAGTCTTTATGCAAAATTCCTCTCAAATCAGGAGCAAACTGAACTGAAGGCCGATCTCTCCTTGAAAATTGTCCACGTAAATTTCTTACAGTTTTCGTTAAAAACTCAATACTTTGGAAGTAAGTTTTTAATATTTCCCAAATTTGTTCGAGCGCGTACCATCCTAATTTTCAAATGTCAGTAATAAACTTAAAAATAAAAATGGATGTTATTCTACCTAGCAAAGTCAAAGTATTCCGTAATTCAAATTTACAATTTTAAATAGCTCACCCTTTAGTCGCTCTACGAGTATACTAAGGATCATTCGACAGAAATAAGGTGTGATGATGCCGCCTACTCATAATCCAGTCCAAATAGTTAATATTAGTAGATGCTTGGTCAAACACTTGTTGTGGAAATAGAATAGACAAATAGGCCCCACCCGCGATTTTTTTTTGCCAAAACCCGTCCGAAATTCATTAGTCTTATTTGTAAAGATTTTATTTTACCATTCGTAATTTCGTTGTCGTTCCTCTGGCTGCCGTAAATAAAAAAGGCAGAATTTAGTTTTCTTTCTTACGCAAAATAGGGTTTGGAAA
The DNA here is from genome assembly GCA_963513945.1 of Hydrotaea diabolus. Taxonomy (NCBI): domain Eukaryota; kingdom Metazoa; phylum Arthropoda; class Insecta; order Diptera; family Muscidae; genus Hydrotaea; species Hydrotaea diabolus. The sequence goes on from OY740717.1 coordinate 211,416,034, forward strand.
TTAGATTATTATATATTATAAAAGGTAAATACAGTTGAAGTTCGTTTAACAGTAGAAAAGCTTCGGACCAGCCGATCTTCAAATTGTCCTTGTTGTTTTTAATAATTATTCCACTTTCAGCAGACATGAAGCTATGCATGCCGAAATGGCAAACGGTGGTGAATACGAGTATTTTGACAACTTGAGGCTGTTTACCTTACATGGAAAAATATTGCAAATAAACCTGCTAAGCGACTTCTTATGTTAACAACACAATTGACTGTTGATTTTTATTGTTTCCGCTAGGTTTGCTGCAGCACAATACAGCGAGTAATTCCCATTAGTACAGTGTGTCTTTCGATATACATTGTGTTGCTAACTATCTGATGTTGACAAAATGTAATTTACCGAAAATATGCTTCGTCACTTGGCATGCCCTTGAAATCATATGAAAACCTACCAAAAGGTCATCAGATAAGAGGTATTTTGACCGCGCAAAACAACAACACCTTCACCATAACGAGCCACTGGAAAATTATCATTTATAAATCGTAATTATGGCATTTCCAATCAAACGTTTGCACGAAAACCTTTATCGGCTTTCGATACCGTTCAACATTATCCATTTAAAGTTATGGCCGGAGAACGAACAAGCGATTGAAACTTTCGATAGCAACGAAATTAAAGGCAATTAAATACTAGAGCTAATCCATCAACTGTCACGGCCACTGCCCACAATTCCACCAGCTTCAAATGAAGAAATATATTAAATGTATACGCCACGTAAACCCGAACAGTTGGTAATTTTAATTTTGCTGGCAGTTCACGAAATTTTTGGAAAATGTCAGACATCCGCCTGCACGCCACGATTTGCAGTCTCTGCAAAGGGTATACCGCTGTTCTGGAATTTCTTCGGCAAGACAAATGAGAAGGGCGGAGGCCCAGACATTGATGAGGCGTCTAGGGAAATCGATGAGAACTCTCCGAAATATGAGAAATTAAAATGGACAACGGTGAGTCAGTGGGAGACGGTGTGCATATGTGTGTGTCTGATCTGTCATTCATTAATATTCATAATTTCTCTGCCCACAGAGCGATTGGATTGAAAAGCACAACTACTCCTTGGAATTGCACTATGTCGCCACTGATGATGGTTACAACTTGACACTGCATCGCATGCCGAGACCGGGCTCACCGCCGGTGTTACTGGTGCATGGTTTGTTAAGCTCTTCGCTGGCCTGGGTGTTAATGGGACCATCGAAAAGTTTAGGTAAGCTGCACCACCCATACTATCGCTCATCCTGCACCCGTCGTCGTCGTCGTCCTTCGTTGGTACTAATTAAACACAAGTGTTTGCCCAACATTTGTGTTTGTACTTTTTTTGGTGCACATCTCGTTGTTGTTGTTTGACATCCTTTTAGCCTTTCAGCTGTTTAACAATTACAACGATGTTTGGCTGGCCAATTTGCGTGGCTCGCCGTATGCGCGCAATCATTCACGTCTCACCACCGAGGATGGCGCCTTTTGGAGCTACAGCTTCCATGAATGGGGCCGCTACGATCTGCCGGCCATTGTTGACCACATTCGCAACGAAACTTCATTTCATCAAGTTTGGTTAATTGCTCACTCTCAGGTCAGTTGAAGTACGACCCCTCCCGGTCCGATGATGGATGCGTGCGAGGGGTATGGGTATGGCTTGTAACACTTTAGCAAATGTTTATCTGATATATGACGGTGTAGTATGTCCATTTGATTGGGTGTGTGTGTGTTTCGCTTTTAGGCCTTTAATGCAGTTCTGGTCATGTGCTCCTTGCTGCCACAGTACAATGAACGGTTGCAGCTGGTGCAGGCTTTGGCACCCATTGCCTCGTTGAGGAATCAGGTTAAATTTGATAATGACGATGTGCGGAAAATTTTCAGATTTGTTAAGGTAATTATTTAAGCTATGTAAATTATATAGAATTGTAAATCCAGGTGTAAATTTCACCCCTAACCTAGACGATAAGCGAGGCTTAAGAGGTCAAATTGTGATTTTTTCGAACCTACTAAAGCTGGCTCCACACCATTCCAGGTCTAATCGTTAAATGGATTTCAATTAATTGCAGTTCCAATATCAAACAATCTCACAACCTCCTGCACTAGGCCTTTCCTCCGCCGTCTTGTTGTCTTCCCTTTCTGCACTTTCCGCGGTACTTATGGTCTCATCCCATTCTGGGGAGTTTATTTGCATTCGACCGACCAGTCGAAGCCTCGCAATCTTTAAAGTTTGATGCGTTTAGCTTAACAGAAAGGCAGATTTTACGAAAGATTTTTCTCTCGACGATTGCCAATGTATATTCAGCCCCTGTTAATTACCGCGATGTTTCGGTGCCATATAAAAGCTGGGTTAGTATCGGTGTATTGTAAAGTGCTATCATCATTATTCGAGAGAGGGCTCTGTCTGTCCTTAAGCTGTTTAGCGGAACCAAAATTGTATTTAAGTGTTGGCATCGTTCTCTTGGTTTATGGCCGATTCAAGGTATATAAATATATGTACCACCTCGACGTTGCAACTGAAGTTCGAAATTATCTTGTTTTAGTTTCATCACGACGCCTCTCTAGCCGATGCCAGATTTTACTTCGTCTTAACCTCATTAACAACCAGACGCATTGACATTTGACGACTGTAACTTAATATTTGATTATGTTCTGTCATCCTTACAATAACCATTGCGGACGTGGCCCTTGCTGTTAGTTATGCCTGATTAATTAACCTTAACATATAAGAAAATTTGCTGCATCAAGATTTGAAAGAAGTTACATGATAAGCTGTCACCCCGCCAAAGAACTCATGGTGAATCATTGGGAAAGGTCCCCTTTAATTTTACTAAGGATTTGATGTCACTTAGTTTCATTCCACAAGAATGTTAGGTTTGCTGGTATTCCATAGTTTCAAATTATTTATATCTTAGCGGAGTGCTTAATTAAAAATCTGATAATGGAAAGTTCCAAATGCTGTTCCATTCCCTCCATCGGCCAGTTTTAAATTAGTTTTACTCTTTAAGAAGACGGGCCCCCACAGTTTAATAATCCAGTTTCGACGTGCGGGTGCATCAGATCGAATTTTAGATTCGCTTAGCCCTGCTAGTCGTACGATTTATCTCAGAGTTTGTTAGACATCTATATTCTTCGTGATCGGAGCTTAGCGTCACTTTATCTGCTTTTGCAAGTACTTCGTTTCAGAGCCCTCTTCTATTCGTTGTTAAGGCATCGTTTTTATGCTGCCTCTACAGCCAGAATTAAAACATATTATGTATTTTTCGCATAGAGAAAGAGACCTAAGGGTAAAAAAATCAATTTTCATTTTTTTTCTTTTTTGATGTGGACAACATCTGAGCATCGAATGAGACCGATCCCATGCCCCAAAAGTGTTCCCTCCCAGAGATATGCGCGTTTTATGAAAGTGAAGTCGACAATTCTAAGCGCAAATAGAAAGGGACCTAATCTTTAAAATGGCTCTCCTGAACAGAACTTTTCACTTTTTTTTTGATGTTGACAACATCTAAGCATCGAATGAGACCGATCCCATGCCCAAAAGTGTTCCCTTCCAGAGATATGCGCGTTTAATGAAAGTGGAGTCGGCGATTCTAAGCGCAAATGGCTCTCCTGAACAAAACTGGGTTTTAACCTATGCTCCCTTTCTATTTTGCGCGTCACATATTCTTTTATAAATTAAAAAGGAAACTTTTTTCAATTTTGTAATCTGCGCTTGCTAATATTTGCTACCTAGGAATAATGGCTCCGCAGGGTTAATCAATTTTTTCGAATCGACGACAAAGTATCGGTACTTCTAACTTATAAAATGAATTTAGCTTCTGAACATCTTCATATCTTTTGATATGACTGATTTCATTTCTTTACTACGTTACCAAGAAAAACAGCTTTAAGATATTTTGTTATTGTAGCCGACATACTGACTTTAAGAGACCTTACAATGTTAAAGAAGAACAGGCGCCGGACACGGAAAATATAAAATCTTTTAAATGGCAGACTTTCTTTAATTAAAATTTTTTAATAATAATAATCAACCTAATGGAAGTTTTTAAACTACTGCATTTTACGTTGAAACAACACACTTTGAATTATTAGTATTAATCAATTGTCACAACTAATCATTGGGACTAACAAATAATGTTGTTCAATTATGTTGGTTGTTCACACTGCCAGTTAGGGTAACTAAAAATTTCCATGAATTGATAAGTCCAACAAAATTCTAAGTCCGAACCGATTTCCAACTTATTTTTCTCTGTGTGTACTTTTTCGATTACGCTAGATAATATATTTCTTTGTCTTCCTAATGATATACCTTTTACGAGGGCTGCTTTATATTTTTCTGCCCTAATAATGGAAATGCGAATATTTATCAATAAAAATGGTTTTATTTTTTTTCAAAGTATTCTCCAGCATGATTTATACACTTTTGCATGCGTTCAAACCAATTGTCGACGAACTTTTTCCACTCCGATTGAGACACCTCCTAAACATGCCTTTTAAACGCTTCAGCAGCATCTTCTGGCGACGAAAATCGTTGACCAAGCATTTTTTTCTTGATGTGCGGGAATAAAAATAAGTCATTGGGTGCCAAGTCTTCATAATTAACATCTCGAATGAATTGGTAAAAATAATCCGGTTAGAATTAAACATAACATAAAACAGTACGGCAGATGACCCATCAATTCGACGTTTTTGCCGGTGAAAAGGCGCTGGTTTGAGGCGATGTGTGAGAGCTCGCATTGTCATGGTGCACAATGATTCGTCTTTTCTTGTTCGTTTTTCGAATTTCTCCAACGACTTCAGGCAAACAAATTGTGGTATAAGCTCAGAATTGGCCGTCCTACGTTGCTCAAGCGGAACAGGCGCCACATGATCAGTTTTGCCGAAGAAACAGGCAACAATTTGCTTCGAAGTGCTTCTTCCACGATCAACTTTCGTTGGATTTGGCTCGTCTTCGAAGACCCACACGGTCGATTGCTGTTTTGTTTGCATAGATCCATGATTCTTCACCTGTGACGATCTCATAAACGTCTTTAGAAGCACCGCAATCGTATTTTTTCAAAATTTCTTTGCACCAGTCGACAAGAGCATTTTTTTGAGCGATTGACAAATTGTGCGGGATCCAACGAGAACAATCCTTTTTTAAGGCCAGGTGTTCATGCAATACGTATCGAATGTTTGCTGGTGGAAGAAATGCCCAAGGATGCCTCCATCTCACGGTATGTCTCATGACGCTTATTGCATTATCAGTTCACGCACGGCATCACGGTTCTTTGGCACAACGGCCGTTTTTGGACGACCTTCACGACTTCGTCTTAAAGCGAGCTTCGGCCACGATTGAATTCATTAAACCAGTTTTTCACAGTGCTAAGATGGTGATTCATCGCCATACAAAGATTTAAGTTCATCGATGCACTCTTGTCGTGATAATCCACGTCGAAAGTTGTGAAAAATGATCGCACGAAAATGTTCACGAGTTAATTCCATTTTTTGCCAAATTGATTTTTTCAAGTCACTGTAAACAACACAAATGATGGTCGTACGTCAAAACGTTCTAAGTACGATTATGCTAAAAAAAATGTCAAACTTTCCAATGGAAATGTCAGATGGCGCCAGGCAACACTTAGTGTTGCCCAGGCCAGAAATATATAAAACAACCCTCGTATTAGTTTAAGTAAGTAATAAAAACTTAAAAACTTGAATGTCCGGCCCTATTAGACCCTCCACCGAAGTGTGGTTATTATACTAACTTTATCATTTCGTTTGCAGCATCACGAAATCTTGATCGGAGACCCTTTAAAGCAATCGTTGTTAAATTCTAGAACGATCCAGTCATGTTCCTTCGCCTGTGTGTTCGTCCGTCCATACGTTTTTCTGTTTAAAGCAAGAGTGCAATCAAACGAGTTTGCCTGGAATCCTAGAAAATTGCATTGTGCTAGTTTGTTGTTATAAGCTTGTTGGGATTATTAATGGAGAAATCGTCCAGTGGGAAACAAATTTTTCCTTTAAGAGACCTCAGATAAAGTACACACTAGGTACCTCAGAAAAGGTTAACTTTTTTAGTACAGTCTTTGCAAATTATAATGTTTTGTAAATGGACTATGGTTTAATGGGTACTGGTAGTTGGATGATGGACGTTTTGGGTAATGGGCCCATAATAACAACTGAATCAGGCGATCAATAGTCAATACGGAACTATGAGTACTCAATTTAAAGTAACTTTTACTTCGAATATAAATATAGATACATTTTGATGTTTTAGCTGAGGAAAGTGTCGTACGCATTTGGCGAAGGGGCCCAGAAAACGTACCACTCTTTTGCGCTTATGTAGGGAAGTGACGGTGGAGAGTATATGTGACGCGCAAAATAGAAAGGGACCTAAGGGTAACAACCAGTTTTGTTCAGGAGAGCCATTTTAAAGATTAAAATACTAGTATCTTTGGTGTATCATCACTGAGCGTGTTGGCGCATATCTCTGGGAGGGAACACTTTTGGGGCATGGGATCGGTCTTATTCGATGATCGGTTGTTGTCCACATCAAAAAAAGTGAAAATTGATTTTTTTTACTTGTAAAATGCTGCTATATCGGTTCATGTTTTTATTTAGATCCCGTTAAAAAGTCGTTCCAGATTAGAGATCCTGTACCTTTAGAAATAATATTTGCAATCAGATCTTTGTCAACATCCGTAAAAAAGCAATGAGTCTCTGTATACCACTTTGGTTAAGGACAATATAAAGATGGCCTTGTTCCACTTTAGAATATGTTTTCTTATATTTTTTCTTGTAGATCCCATTAAGAATCTAAAGCTTATCCTTAGCAGGGAATGCAAATTTTATTCTTAATTCTAATCTGAACTTTTCTTATTAAAATATGCATGTTTAATCCCTGCAGAAGAAAACCAACGCAAATGAATACGAACTTCTTCCCAAAAAGTTTATGCTCGACAAATGTCTGCGATCAGCCCAACGAAAAGAATGTGAGAAATGGTTTCAGCTCTTAGCAGGCAATGGACAATTCGACCGGGTTAGTATTCCCAACTAAAAACGCCACCACAATTCATTTAATTGCCCTAATCTCTTCTCCTCCCGCCAAGTCTATGAATACTCTGCTGTACGGCCAGCTGTTGCAGGGAGGATCTCTAAAAGAAGTAACCCACTTGCGGCAATTATGGAAGTCGGGGGATTTCGTTTGGTACGACTATGAACCACAGGGAAATATTCTACAATATCGTACGGTGGAGCCCACCAGATACAATTTAAGCCAGGTGACGGTACCGATGATCCTGTACTTTGGTGACACCGATGCCATAGCCACACCGGAGGGTGTCCACTCGATTTATTCGCGTATGCTGGACAGTGTAAAGGGTGTTTATCGTATTGTGGCCAACAAATTTAATCACTATGACTTTGTAATATCGCCAGAGGTGAAGACATTGGTCAACGATCGTTTGCTAGACCACATGAATAAGTCATTGAAACAGCAATTAAAATATGTGATTGAATAAAATGAGTTTGGAATTTTATTAATTTGTGTTAATTGTGACAATTCAAGTTATGGAAGAGAACATTAAACGTACTTAATTACTTTAGTCCCACAACATCCCATTAAGGAACAAGGGGGAGCTTCTTTTTAATCAGTGAAATGTGCACAATATAATTTTCATATTCAGTGACTGAAACCTACTGTTTAACGCTGACTCCAAATGCCTAATGCAGTCTCTTACTCGCAAAGTCGCTGGCATTAGCGAGATTGAAAAACCCGCCAATGAAAAATTGTTAGATGTTCTTTTCCTGGGTTGAACTTGGGTATGCTGGCATGAAAGTCGTACTTACTTCCAGCGCAACATGGCGGCACACAAACTAAATCCTCAAAAATTACCAAAGGAAAAACTCGCTGTATAAGTATCTACAGAGTGGCCCAAATACTTATAAGACTGATATTCTTTGTTGAATATTATTATTCTTCTGGCAAGTCTTTTATCTCAACAAAATTGTCGTCGTCATTTAAATGTCAGAACAGCACACATTAACAACATGATTGGAAACTTAGTCTTCCGTTTTGAGGAACAGGTTTCAGTGTTAGAATCCTATGGTATAGGAGCTAAAGGTACTTTTTCAGAACAAAAAAATATAAAAATACAAATCAAGTGGGAAATCTTTAGTGGTAATTTGAAAGGGCATTTTATGGCATTTATTTTTTGAATATAACTACCTTCAAATGTTGGCAACTGTATTATGGAAATGAGCGTTCGGTGAGAAACGGGAAGATCCGCTGTTATCGACCAAAATGTTGTTCAGTGGTGGCAAAGTCAATTAAATAAATTGCCGCATTTGGGCTAAAGAGCAACAAGAAGAGGTTCAAGTGGTGCCATTATAACCAGAGAAACCCACGGTTTGGTGCGGTTTATAAACTGGTGGAATCACAGGTGCATATTTTTTCAATAACGATGATGGCCGAAATGTAACCGTAACCGGTGCTCGCTATCGCGCCATGATATCGATCTTTATGCTACCTGAAATTGAAGCCCGCAATCTTGACGACACTTGGTTTCAACAGGACGGTGCCACTTGCCATACAGCTGCTCAAACAATGGATCTATTGAGAGGTAATTTCGAAAAATTTCACGTTTTGGACAGGTGATTTGGCCACCTAGATCGAGTGATATCACACCTTTAAACATATTTCTTTGGGGTTACGTAAAGTAAAGTGCTGACAAACCAGCTACGATTCAGGTTTTGGAAACCAAAATTACGCGTGCCATTAAAGCCATACCGGTCGATATGCTCGAACGTGTCATCCAAAATTGGACCCTCAGAATGGAAACCCTTAGGCGTAGTTGCGGCCAACATTTGATGGAAATTATGTTAAAAAAATAAATGGTATAATAGGTCCTTTCAAATTACCAATAAAGATTCCCCACCTGATTTGGATTTTTATATTTTTTTTCTTCTGAAAAATACCTCTTGATGGATCACCCTATATTACATCAGCGTCATGTACACGCCTCCAGATATACTGTTTTGTTTCTGGTGGACCATCAATATTTTCAAAGAAAAAGACAGATAACTTTATCAACCATAACAGACAAGGTTCATTTTTTTTAATAATATAGATCAACCAGAAGTCATTATTGGAGCTGTGCATAGGACTACGATTGAAATGTTTTTGAGTCCGCAAGTAGAGAATAATCCCAATACAGGGTTCCATCAAAATGGAGTCACTGCGCGTACAACAAGAGTCACAATAAAAGTTCTTCCTGACCTTTTTGGTATTAGTATTAGTATTATTCAGGTCACCCTGTGTTTTAACCTAGTTTTAAGATTTTTTTAAGTAACTTAAAAGAATACTTCTCTGGCATCAAAAACACACACACAGCCTGTTACGCCTGTGATCGGTGATATTTTCTTTCAGCTTCTACTTTGTTTACTACAGGTTATTTGCCTTGGTGTTAACTGATATCTGCACATAGGGATTACCATGGACAACCTCGTTCACTGCCTTGCGTATTCACTCGTCCATTTCAGTTCTTTCAGCACAAAGTTCACCCACATCGATTGGATTGACACGGCAAAAAATCCACTCGCTGTTGGAGACATTTCTCGAACACCGACCTGTAGCTTGTAACTTATGTAAATATAATTGACCCAAATCCCCATTTAAAACGGTAACACTGAAAACAAAAAAGTAGCATCGCCAAAAAACAAAAACAAAACAAAGAAATTAACTTATCTTGTGCCAATACAAATAGCCGGAATACATGCGGCGGTATAGCGTCTGTCGTCGTCCATCTATATCTGCATCTGTTAGTGTAATCTTCGATGCCGGCTTCTTTATCGGCATCTCTCGTTTTAACGCCGCGCTCTGTCAACATCGGTCACCGGAAATTTACATATTGACCGAACGCCATTCATTCATATTCATTGAAAGTAAAAGCAATGTTTGTCGTTTTGAGCGTGTGTGCATGTGTTTTGTACATCATTTCCAGATTACAGAAGTCATAAGATTACATAATGTCTTTTTTTGTGAAACACATTCAACACCATAATGTCAGTATGAAATATTGGGACGACGATGTCAAAACTGGAAGAAACAAAACCAAGCCAAACGGTGCTAATTAATTTGAATTCATTTATAAATACACACCCGAATGAAGCAGAGATCAAATGGTGTTTTCAGTGGAGTGATGAAAAATTAACTCGAGTGGTGAAAACATAAGTGGAAAATAGGTTGGAAGTTATAGGCTGTTTCCACTACGCTCGCGTCCACGTCCGCGTCCACGATTTATCGAAAATTTTTAATGGTGTTTCCATTATGTTTTGCGTCCACGTTTGCGTTCAAACAGCTGCTTGTGTTTATTTGTTTTTTTTTTGCGGTGCGAAAGATTTTAATATTTTTGTGTTGTGACATTATCGCCGAGTTAAATAATATTATTTTGCTAACCGCAGTGGAAAATGAGGATCAAATGGTATTGCGCCTAAGGGAAATGTGCAGTAGCAGCAGCGCTTTATGTTTATGCTGTTAAACAGCTGTTTTAAGAGGGCTGTGCAATTTGCGGTGTTGCCATTAATAGGTATGGGTGGGTTTCGATAGCAAAAATAATCGAATTTATAGTAAACGCGACTTATCGAAAAACGCGTCCAATATGAACGCGACTTTTTCCCATACCTAACTGCCTATGTTTTTTGTATAGGCTTTAACGTTCGTTCATTGATTTTTGGACGCGGACGCGATCATAGTGGAAACAGCCTATTAAAAAGAAGCAACGGATACTCGCCATATTGGCAGGAACTGCAATATTAGTAAAAGTACTGAAAAGTACAACGACAATAAAAAAAAGTCTGGTTCAATCGGAAGGTCAAACTTTAGATAACTCTTGGCACCTCGGGAATTACGTTGCCAATATTGAGTACCATAAAATACCCTGCATCGATGGAAATGCAAAACAGCCAACCGCTTATATGGGAGTCTTACTGATAAGGTTAGTCAAAGTCCAGACATCGTTTGTATCATTAGGAAATTTCGTAGGGAATTTTTATTTTTTTGTGTACCCAAACATATACTCACTCGTATGTTTGAAGGTGTATGGAAATCGGTTCTTTGGATCCCCAAAGTAAGCTAAATTGCCCATATAATTTGATTTGAAAAATTCCATCATATCAAAGCTGATGGTAGGAAGCAAGGTCCATTGGATGCAGCGAAGTTTAGGAAAACTTTAAAAGTTAGTGCATCTTTATAGGTTTGCATATGGTCACCTTCGAATTGTCCTTTTTTTGGCCATTGAGACCGGGTTTCATATCATCATAAAACTAAGCTAAATCGCAAAAGTATTTTTATTTTTCTCGATTTTTATACCCTCCACCATACAATGGAGGGTATATTAGTTTTGTCATTCTGTCTGTAACACCTTGAAATAATCATCGGAGACCCAACAAAGTATATATATTCTTGATCCTCGTAAAATTCTAAGACGATCTAGCCATGTTGTCCGGCTGTCCTTCTGTCTGTTGAAAACAAGATAGAGCCTGCATGAAAACAGCTAGGGAGCTGGCACAAACATGTGTAGTTAACCTAGCATGGTTGGTATTGAAAATGGGCTATATAGCTCTACGGGAAGTTGGTGTTGGAGACCCTCAACCGATACTACCTCATAAAAATTAGTTTTTTATTTGGAAATATCCGTCCAGTTTCTTGAGCAAAATCACTGAAATTTTGCAAATAATAATAATCTATGTAGGCGCAATAATCTATGTAGGCGCAATCATCTATGTAAAAATGGTTTAGATTGTGCCACCATTTCTTGTACCTCCCATACAAACGGCCTTATGGGCCTTGAGAAATAATATGACTATAACTCACCACAAACTTGACCTATCGAAATGAAATTGTACACATCAAGATTTCTGTATGCAACACACTTCTACGCTGAATTCGGTTGAGATCGGAAAGGTCCTACTGGTACCTCTCACACTAACGGTCTCATGGGCCTTGAAAAATAATATGACAATAACTCACTACAAACTTGACCTATCGAGATGAAATTTTCTACATAAAGATTTTTATATAGTACACACCTCTGCGCCAAATTCTGTTGAGATCGGAAAAGTCCTACTAGTACCTCCCACACAAACGGTCCCATGGGCTTTGAGAAATAATATGACGATAACTCACCACAAGCTTGACCTATCGAAATAAAATTTTGCACATAAAGATTTCTATATAGAACACACTTCCGCACCAAATTTGGTTTTATTTGGGAATCTGGTGGAGGGTATCCAAAGTTCGGCACAGCCAAACTTAACATTTCAGTTTTCTTAGCAAATGTAAACAAAATCAAAAGTTGTTCACCGATTTCAATGAAATAAAGTTTATTTTAGACATTTTTTATGCAGTTTTAAAGTAAAATGTTTGTTTATACTGTTGCGACGGTTGCTGTTTACATTTCCCCGATGCAAACTGCAACTTCCATTGGAAGCTTTGACATTGTTTGGCATAACTTCGCTCATAACGTTTTGTCATTTGAAGGCGTATTGTTTTGTTCACAGTGTGTTGAAAAATTCATTTCAGTGAAATTATCCCGTGAACATTTTCGTGCGATGATTTTTTACGATTTTCGGCGTGGGTTATCGAGACAAGAGTGTTTAACTAAACTTGTTTCGACTTTTGGCGATGAAGCACCATCAAAAACCACTGTTAATCGCTGGTACCAAGAGTTATGTTTCGGACGCCGTTCGCTCCAGGATATATTTCGTAATGGACGTCCAACTTCGGTCACTTTGCCACAAACCATCGATGCTGTGCGTAAACTGATTAAGCAAGACCGACATGTGACATACCGTGAGATTGAGGCATCCTTGGGCATTAATATGACAAGCATCAATAAGATATTGCATGTTTCATTTTCACATAATTTGACGAATGCTCAAAAGTATAACTCCGGTAGCTTAAAGGCCCTGTACAACATTGTCACAGGTGAAGAATAATGAATCTATGCATATGAACCCGAAACAAAACAGCCATCGACCGTACGGGTCTTTCCAACAAAAGTTGTTCGTGGAAGAAGTACATCGAAGCAAATGATTGCGTTTTTTTCGGTATAACTGGCCATGTTGCCACAGTGCCTTTAGTGGAACGTAGGACGGTCAATTCTGAGTGGTATACAACCATCTGTTCGCCAACAGTGTTCGAAGAAATGAGAAAAGGTAATAAGAGAAGACGGATCATTTTGCATCACGACAATGCGAGCTCTCACACATCAGCTAAAACGACGAGCTATTTGATCACTCAAGATGTCGAGTTGATAGGCCATACATCGTACAGCCCTGATTTGGCATCCAATGACTTCTTCTTATTACCTTCAAGAAGAAATGCGTGTTATTTCATCGCCCGAAGCTGCTGTTTTAGAGTTCAAAATCATGTTTTGAAGCGTTCAAAAATCATGCCTCAATCGAAGTGGAAAAAGTGCTTCGAAAATAAGTTTGTGCACATACAAAAGTGTATTGATCTTAAAGATGAATTTTTTAAAAAACGTATGTTTAGCTCGTTTGTTTTATTTTGGTCTGTTGCTTTTACACATTGAACAGGGATTAAACCGACTCAAGACCTCTTGCTTCTATATTGAAATAGAAGACAAGTTTTTAACAAAATGGCAAAGTGACATTGATTTTCGTGGCTGCACACTACTTTTATCATGATTTCGGGTCCGTGACAACCCTCTTCAGAAAGCCTTGCTGCAGTTGTTGAAAGTAAAACCGAACTCTATAAGGCCAGGCTCTCCCCCAACGAATGAGAACTACTGTTGTAAAATTACTTTCCAAGTTTTCTTCACACAATTGCCCACGGAAATACAACTCACTCTTGCCACCTCTAAACAATAAAACCACATCCAATGATAAATTATTGTGTTTTTATTGCCGGACCCGAAATATAAATAGCAACCCTCGTTAAAACTTCAATGATATCACTAAAACTACTGGGCAAATTTAAAAACAACGAAAGCACGACTAAAAGATATTTTTTTTGACAATTTTTTGGATTTTTTTTTACCCTTAGGTCTCTTTCTCTATGCGCTGTCACATATAGAATTTTCTTACTTAGAACGAAAATGTGTTACTCATAATTATAGATAAATTTATGAAAAAGTACAGCAAACAAAAACGTCGCAATTACTTACGTAAAAACTATAAGTAAATATTTATGTAGGACTAGTAGAAACACCTCATTTTGCACAACTTTCTGTACTATTCTGGACATGCTAGAGATCAACTTTTGACAAGTTTCCAATGGAAAATCGTACCAAATTTTTTGTGGCTTTTACCACAAATCATCTTTAGTTTTGAAAACTTCTTTTGAGAGTTTTTTTTCCTAATTCACTCCACAAGTTTTCTATTGGATTAAGATCAATAGATTAAACACGAACGCTATTCTGCAAGAACCAATTTTGAACTAACCTGGATTTGGGTTATTGTCTTGCTGGAATAACCGGAGAATTGGCATATTCTCTGTGAAAAACTGAAGCATTACAATTTCCAATATTTCCTAGTAGCAATCTGCATTCATTGTATTTTCAGTGCAACATGTCGGAACAACACTACGAGTATTCCTCGAAAAGCATCCCCAAACCATTATGTAGCCTCCACCATGTTTAACGGTCTTCTTTGTGTATTTCACGTGACATTCTTTACCTTTAGGTGGGCGAACATTCCTTTGGCAGCCATTTCCAAACAAATTAATTTTTGTTCCGTTGCTCCATAATATGTTTCGCCACTTTTTCACCTTCACACTCAGACCAAAGTAAATGTTTTTTAGCAAATTCTAATTTCATGTGTATATTTATGTATTTTGTGTACACTTGAGACGAACTTTTCTGGCAATTCTTCCGGGTAATTCGGTTTGCAGAAGACGTAGACAAACGGTTGATGGACTCAATGAACTACCAATCTCAGCAGAAATAGCTCTTGGAGCCATTTAAAAAGTACGTTTTAGGTTTCTGGGCTTGTTTTATGTGGTCTACCGAAAATTTATTCACTTTGCTTTTTAGATAAAGCTTGACTTTCCACAATTTCTCATGGTTTGAAAAATTATTCTATCTGCTTCAGAACAATGCTTGTATTTCCCAGTTTCCAAAAGAAAAGTTTTTGTAAATTTTTTCTTCAAATAAAAGAATTCTCAACGTTTTAAGTAAATCCAAATTATAACACACATAACCAGTTTAAGATAGATCTTTTGGAAGACCAACACCGATTCGTACATATAGAAAAAAAATATGGCACAGACCCTATCACGCCAAAAATATTTAACAACTGAATAAAAAAAATCCCCAGTTTGGACGTTGCTTCTCACAGTTTCGTCTCAAGCAATAGCTTAAAATACTTGGGTATAGGGGCAGTTATATATTTGATGTAATATGTCTTCGACCACTGAGTGAAGTCATTTTACGGAAATTATTATCTAAGATTAAACTAAATTTAGATCAGCGTAAGCGTAGTAAGTGAAATCGTAAAATATGCCTTATAACCCTTAATCAGACGATAAAACTACAAGCTGGGCTTGGTCTTTTAACAAAAAGATTACAATTATTAATTGTTTTTTAATAAAATAATTTGATAGTGCTTAATATTTTGATAATAATGTTATCTTTCCAATTAATTTAAATAATTCCAGTGAACTCCGAATGGTCGCGTACAAATGCCATCAAACGTTCGTGTTCATGCATATTAAACGATCACGCTATGGGGTGACAAAACACTCGGCGACCACAAGAAAGTCGATGGTCAAAACAATAGCCAACAAAGACAAAGCAATAAATGACCAAAAGTTTTTGAAATATTTATAGGGTAATGTGGTAGGCAACGATCATGAGATACCCTATCAAATGAGGTGATTTAAAAACGTTGAACTTTGATTAACCGTGACTCTATTAACCGTGATTATCTATTAACCGTGATGCTGAGTGGTTGATTTTTTACTTCTATTAACCGTGATTTACCTCTATTATCCGTGATGTACATGTCCATATGACTGCTTGTTTGTTTTTTTCGTATAATACACACACATCTCTCATATTAAAATTCGGTGATTCCCCTTTATCATAAAAGTATAATTTTCATATCAAATTTCATATGTATTCATTCATCAGTGTAAAATTTGATCTGTCAAGACGTGTTTTCCTTACATCATGCCACCGTCAAAAACTAAATCCGCGAAAAGAGCAAGAAAGGTTATTTCAATTAAAGAAAAAATAGAGCTAATTAATGAATACTCAAAACGTAAAGTACCTTTTAAAATGTTGTCTGAAAAATATGGAGTTGGCATTCAAAATGTATCCGATTTAATAAAAAAAGGAAAAGGAATCCAAGGAGAGAATCACAGTGCCAGTTTTTTCAAATGCGGCAGGAACTCAAAAGTGTAAATTGATGATAATAGGAAAAAGTGTCCATCCAAGAGCTTTAAAAATCGCTGAACGCCTTCCTGTGATTTATAAATCTAATAAGAAATTTTGGGTAACACAGCAGCTATTTCTGGAGTGGTTTAATCAAAATTTTGTACCAGAAGCAAAGGAACATCAACGGCGCATCGGTCTCAAAAATAACTGTAAAATACTTTTACTATTAGACAACTGTCCAGCACACCCAGATGTAAATGCTATGATATCTGAAAAGGTTACAGTAAAATATCTCCCACCAAATTGCACGTCCTTGATTCAGCCTGTGGATCAAGGAGTAATTCGGAGCTTCAAATGTCACTACCGTAAACTGATCGTTCAAAAACTTGTTGGTGCTAATGAAAGACGTGAGTTCGTTAAATCTTTGAATATTAAGACAGCTTTGTGGGTAGCCGCAGCTTCGTGGGACTCTGTAACTCCACAAGTTTTAAAAAGAGTTTGGAACGACATAATATCTCATAATGAAGATGCTCCAAACAGCCTTGTTGAGATACAAACAGATATAAGCATACCGTCTGGATGTACGATTGATGCTGTCGAAAAGTGGATGGTGTGCGACTCTGATGTCGCTACGTTTGCTATTATATCTGAAGACGAAATCGTAGACATGGTTACCCAAAGCCAAGAAGATGAGCTCGATTCAAATTCCGAGGAATCAGATGGGGGAAATGCGGACGATATGCCTACATTGGCTCAGGCAATAGAGGCAAGTAGTATTTTGTTTGGTTTTTAAGAAAACTTTAATTGTCCAAGTTATATTTCAGAACCAGATAAAATGCAATCATATCGCATACAAACTCATTTGCTGGAAAAACAATCAAAAGCTAAAAACATAAGACAGACTTCCATAAAAGATTTTTTTAAATAAATGTATGTATTCCTAGAGATATGATAAGTTGTTTATAAACGCAGATTTACATGTTTTTGTCAAAAATAAATAAAAATAATAAAATTTATACATGTAAAATTTTAACTCTTTTAACCGTGATTTTCGGTTATCCGTGATTAGCCCGGTCCCGAGCATCACGGTTAATCGAAGTTGTTCACTAGTGGGATGTTGAGCTTTCACTAACATAAATGGACGACGGAAGAGGCCTTAGAATTTCACGTCGATCTACAATACATAGACTCAGAATTACCAGCTCGTTCGATTTCACATCGCCATTTTCTACCCATCTAAAGCTTGTTATCATACAACAGGTTGCTTTTGTAGTCTGAGCTTGATCAAACTGGGCAGAAGGAACTTTATTGGCCCGAGGATGGACACTATTGAAATTGAAGAAAATTCCTTTATTTCGGGTGATCCATCTAAAAGTATTTTTTCAAAATAAAAAAAAAAATTCAACAAATCAAATAAAATGTGGAATATTTGTGGTTCTTTCGAAAGGACATTTTAGGCCATTTGTTTTTTGAATATAATTTCCTTTAAATGTTGGCCGCAACTATGCTTCAGGGTGTCCATTCTGCGGGTCCAATTTTTGATGACTTGTTCGAGCATTTCGACCGGTATGGCTTTAATGGCACGCATAATGTTGGCTTCCAAAACCTGAATCATAGCTGGTTGGTCAGCATAGAATTTGGACTTTGCGTAGCCTCAAAGAAAAAAAATTATAGCTGTTGTTGTTATCTTAGAAGCATCTGCTTTGGTGTCATCGCAGTAGTCATCAGTTCAAATGACGCGATTCCTCAACAATAATGATGCAATTTGGCACAGTTTATGACAATTGATCAGTTACTAGCTTTGAAAAAATATGTAATATCGGTACACTTTTTGATATAGCCCCAGTACAAAGGGCTTTGATGGTACAAACAACTGCTCTAGAAAATCCTTTTTATGGAAACCATAAAACAATGAAATTTTCGAAATATAGACCATGGTTCTTTAAACTGTTTTTAGTAGATTTTTTCGCATATACATAAAGGCGGGCTATATTATAGTCGACCAAGCCCGACTTTAGCTTAGAATGCTCGGATATATGTTTGCTGTATTATACTCTCATTTCAAATTAACAAAGAGTTAGATTGCCGTGGCATGGTCTTCTACGCTCCCTTCTAGTCGAAGGCGTGCTTCTAAAGGCCCAACAAAAATGTTCTTCTAAAGTGTCGATAAATAATATTAAAACTAAATTGCTACCTGAGAAATCTATTTTAAATTACTCAATTTTAAGTTGTATTTATAACTTTGATGTGCCTCCACTGAAATTCGAACATACGACCTTCCGGGTTCTACAATATGTACTGGCCTACCAATCGAAAATATGTGTCAACGGCAAACGAGTTATATGTGTTCAATGTCCACCGCTGTGGCTAACACCTCTCGTGCTGCCTTCAATCATCAGGTATGGAAGCATGACCTCCACAAGAGGGAGCCAGAAATGTTTATTGGCTCCCTCACATTGGAAATATGAAGGCCTTCTTGCAGGCCATTTCCAAGAATGCAGCAACGAATGAGTATAGGATTAATTCCAAGACCTTTTAGCTGGTCTTCTTAGAGAAGCGACTTAACAATGTGTGCGGGATTAAATAATGCCTTCTGGAAGGCATTGACAAATGTTTGTTGGGTCTAAAGGAGGGCCTGCCAAAATGTATTCTTTTGAGAAGGCCTTCCATATTTTCCCGCTGGGCGTCTACATTGACAGATACAAAAACAGAGACTTCTACCCAGAGTGGAAATTTTCAAGGCCATTTCAAAATAAATACCTTCAAGAATGCCTCTTTTCTGATTCTTCCAAAATATGGCATTTCACGAGGTCTTCTTCGCAATGAAAAATGATCCTTCACACATTTTCATGCCGCTTCTCTCTACTCTACTCGTTCGTTGTAGCATTCTTTGAGATAATCTAGTAACATGCCATATTGAAACCGTTTGACGTTAAGATACGAGGGTTGCTATATATATTTCTGGCCTAGGCAACACTAATAATATTTCCATTGGAATATGATTTTTCCATTGGAAAATGATATTACCGTTGGAAAGTTTGACATTTTTTAGCATAAACGTACTAAAAACATTTTGACGTACGACCATCATTTGTGTTTTTTACAGTGACTTGAAAATATCAATTTGGCAAAAAAATGGAATTAACTCGTGAACATTTTGTGTGATAATTTTTCACAACTTTCGACGTGGATTATCACGACAAGAGTTCATCGATGAACTTAAATCTTTGCATGGCGATGAAGCACCATCCTATAGCACAGTGAAAAACTAGTTTAATGAATTCAACCGTGGCCGACGCTTGCTCGAAGACGAAGGTCGTCTAAAACGGCCGTTGTGTCTGAGAACATTGATGCCATGCGTGAACTGATAATGCAAGATCGTCATGTGCCATTCCGTGAGATAGAGGCATCTTCCACCAGCAAACATTCGATACGTAATGCATGAAAACCTGGCCGTAAAAAAGGTTTTTTCTCGTTGGATCCCGCACAATTTGACAATAGCTCAAAAAAAACGCTCGTGCCGATGGTGCAAAGAATTTTTACAAAAAATACGATCGCGGTGCAAAACGTCACAGGAAACGAATCGTGGATCTATGCCTATGTCCCAAAACAAAGCAGCAATCGACCTTGTGGGTTTTCGTAGACGAGCCAAACCCAACGAACGTTTTTCGAAGCAAATGGTCGCCTTTTTTATATGCAAAACTGGTCAAAAGAATATTTATACATTCGATATTGCATGAACACCTGGCCGTAAAAAAGGTTTGTTCTCGTTGGATCCCGCACAATTTAAAATCGCTCAAAAAAAGCACCGTGTCGATTGGTGCAAAGAAATTTTAAACAAATACGATGGCGGTGCTTCAAAAGACGTTTATAAGATCTTCACAGGTGACGAATCATGAATCTATGCGTATGAAACCGAAACAAAACAGCAATCGACCGTGAAGCTCCTCGAAGACGAGCAAAATCCAACGAAAGTTGTTCGTGGAAGAAGCACTTCGAAGCAAATGATCGCCTGTTTCTTCGGCAAAATTGGTCATGTGGCGACTGTTCCGCTTGAGCAACGTAGGACGGTTAATTCTGAGTGGTACCCCACAATTTGTATGCTTGAAGTCTTCGGAGAAATTCAAAAAACGAACAAGAGAAGACGAATCATTGTGCACCATGACAATGCGAGCTCTCACTCATCGGCTCAAACCAGCGCTTTTTTGACCGGCCAAAACGTCGAATTGATGGGTCATCCGCCGTACAGACCTGACTTGGCACCCAATGACTTCTTTTTATTCCCGCATATCAAGAAAAAAATGTGTGGTCAACGATTTTCGTCGCCAGAAGATGCTGTTGAAGCGTTCAAAAACCATGTTTTGGAGGTATCTCAATCGGAGTGGAAAAAGTGCTTCGACAATTGGTTTGAGCGCATGCAGAAGTATATAAATTATACTGGAGAATACTTTGAAAAACAATAAAACCATGTTTGATGATAAATATTCGCATTTTTATTATGATGCCAGAAATATATATATCAGCCCTCGTATAATTTGGTTTGGTGGGTACGTAACAAATCAAAGTAGCAATCAGACGTTCGTGGGTTCGAACTCCAGTGGAGGCAAACCAAAAAATAAATAAAACTTAAAATTTTTGTAAAATAAAACTATTTTTTTTTTGATATTTCATGTATACATTCTGGAAGACTTTTTTCTGTATGTTTCAAATAGAAGGGAGCGGAAAGGTCTAGCCCTGCAACCTAAACCTGTGTTAATTTTTAATGCCTTCGAGCATGCTAAGCGGGCTTGTTAGTAGGCCTTGTCGAGCCCTTCCATTTCCTGCTGGGTACGTGTCAAGCGATATATCCAGTGCCGGTGCAGTAGGCGAACGTAAATACGCCGCACTGAAATAAAATTCAGACCTGCCTGAATACCGCCCTGAGAACATAAAGACTTGCCACTCGTGTCTTTTGAGAACCATCTAAAAGAGGAAACGAAGGCCCTTGCGCAGACACAATTTGTCGTTATCTTAGAAGTATCTGCTTGGGAGTTATCGCAGTAGTCATCAGTTCAAATGGCGCGATTTCCTATCATGGATATTAAATACTGTAGATAATACTTCCACGAAGGTAGTCTACAGATTAATCCTAGCCTTCTCGATCATGTCAACACTGATTTCATGTTTTAAACATCGGTTCAAAGTTATACAAAACCCATCCCAAACCGCTTCCTTCCATAACAAAGTGTAGGGTAAACGCAATCACTTAATCGCAAGAGCAATATAACTCATCACCTGCCGCAGCATAAGCATGCCGACAAAAATCGAGCCAAAACAATTTCAAAACTTAAAAATCAAAACACAAATGAAACCGATATGAAGAGAGTCCCCCCTACAACAGCAAACAGGGCCAGCAAAGAAATTTAAGGCACTTTATCGGGTTTTCAGTTTGGCTTACTGTCAAATACCACCATAAAAGCATTGGTTTGGTAACAAAAGGTAGAGGGGAAACAACAAATCGATATAAATTTAAAAATATTGAAGAAATATAAACAAAAAACTTGGACGACAACATGTTGATGGGTAATTAAATTTTTTGCTTTTTACATTTTTGTTTGTGACTTTCAGAGCACTTTGGCACTGTGTCGGCGAAGGGACAACAACTACCCATTAAAACAAAAACAATTTCAGTTTGGCTCATACATGTCTTTTCTTTTCCGCGGTCTTTCTTCACTTCTTTCTTTTAGCGGCCGTCATAATTGTACGCACCCCAGCGCGTAATACACAGACCGCTTTGTTGTTACTGACCATCGCCATCACCACCACAGAGTTCGATAATTTTTGGGTTAAACGTTAAAACGTCGATGGCTTAGTCTGCATCGAGCTCTGTTAACGGATTGACCAACGAAGCGCCCAAATACGACAACGAGAAAAAAAAACATAATTCAAAAATAATTTCACTTTCTTTTATTAAGTAATTGTGTCTGAAAAAAGTGAGTTATTTAAAACCGAACAAAGAAAGAGTGCATTTCCAAGAATATTTGAAAGTGTTGAGCATTTTTACTTGCAACTTTGAAAACAAAGAAAGATTTTTTGAAATCCAAAATTTGGTTTGGCCTTAAGTGTTTTATGTGCATTTCAAAATCAAATGTTGCTATTCAAACGATTGAATCTCAAAAATGTTTCAATATTATTTGTGATATTAAATGTTGTAATCGAGTTGTCGCAGTCCCAATTCATCGATGAGGATGAGGACGAGAGTAATGAAGATGAAACTCCCGAAGAGAAAGCTGAGAGGAAGAGCATCGAAGAGGATTCATATTTATCAGTGGTAAGTGAGCAAACTAACCAGAGGTGAATGTCCGAGTTCTTAATTAAGGTCCCTGATTTATTCTACATTAATGAAGTCTTAGTGCTGCGTGATTATAATAAAAGTGCTTAGTTGAAAATAATGTTTGAGAGACGTTACAAAAAGGGCAGTGGCCTAAAGACATAAATTGGTCCAATAAAATTTTAGACTATACTAATTCCCTTGAATATGCACTCGAACTGTTTTCGCAAGTTTTTCCACTACTCTGGAAAATAAAGTGTTTCATATAGTTTTTTATAAAAGAATAGAGATATCGATGTTAGGTTTTGTTTTCTGTGGTAACATTTTTTGTCAACCGCTTGATTAAGATTGCAGGAACTTTTCAGTGTTCCTCAGTTTTCAAGATTTTGAGTTAATACCATTTTCTGAGCATGTGCATTCCGTTACAATAAATTAATTGTTACCATCACAAATTATTGGTTACACCAATTAAGTTTCTTCAAAACTATTAGTCGCCACAACTACTAGTCGTAACAACTAATGTGTTTCCGCACTAAATTGATATGACTGATCTTTTGGTTGTGTGTAATATTGGATTCTAAAGAAAAGGTAATTCTGTTTTGTTTCTAGGTGTACATTAGAGTGGGTCGATTTGGCAATCGATTTTTCGATAGCTTTTGGTATGAGGAAAACAAGGTCCACTAAGATATTTCAAGTTTTTTTTTAAATTTTTCTCAACTTTCATTTTTAAGGGGTTTTAAATAGGTAATAAAAAAATATTTTTTTTAATTATGGTGATCCATCTAGGATATTTAAAAAAAATACTAAAATTCAAATCAAGTGTGAAATCTTTATTGTTCATACGAAAGGACATTCTATGCCATCTATTTTTATACCCGCACCACATAGTGGTATGGGGTATAATGGCTTAGTGCTTGCGTTTGTAACACATCGAAGGAATCGAGTTAGAATACCGGGACCAGAGAGAAAGTTGCTCAGAATTACATTTTGAGTCGATCTAGCCATGTCTGTCTGGCTGGCTGGGCGGCTGGCTGGCTGGCTGGCTGGCCGGCTGGCTGGATGTAAAGATGTCCATCTATTCTTGTAATCAAAGTACAGGTCGCATTTATGCACCGATCTTGATGAAACTTGGCAAGTGGTAATATATTGGGACAAGGACGGACGCTATTGAATTTGGTCCAAATCGGAGCACTTTCTGATAGACCCCCCATACAAAGGAACTCCCGGATTTGGTCCAAATCCAGTTGATGTCGCGTGTATTGGTCAACAAATTAAAAAAATATGACATTCGATGTAGAACTGACCACAAAATGTAAAAAAAAATAGTTGGACCCGCCTCTCGGACCTACGGGGCCTTTAGAACCCAAAAAATGGACCCATGATTTTAAATATAAGTGTGACCCCTTAAATGAAAGGAAATTATCTTACAATTTTAAATACAGAAAAAAATTCGACCTGTTTGGGCTCCAGGGTCCATCAGGAGGGTCCAAAAGTTTCGGTTTACCCGGATTTTAGTGTGACCCCTCAAATGACAGGGAATTGCCTCAGGACTTTAAATATGTCAAGCCAAATGATTTATCTCGTCCGTGGGAGGGCACAGGGTCCGAAAACAAGGTATGAAAATGTGGACCAACTATAATTGTTATACCCTCACCACATAGTGGTATGGGGTATAAAAGCTTAGTGCTTGCGTGATAGATACAGATAGAAATAGCGACGAGTGCTTTCGATTAACAGGAGACTTAATCACATTTATAGTGGTGCGGGTATCATAGAGTCGGCCACGCCCGACTATAGCACTTACTTACTTGTTTGAATATAATTTCCTTCAAATGTTGGCAGCTGTAATGTGGAAATGAGCGTTCGGCGAAAAACAAGAAGATCCGCTGAACACAAAAAGATTGTGTTCAGTGATAAGGCCCATTTTTGGCGCAACGGCAACGTCAATAAACAAAATTGCCGCATTTGGGCTGAAGAGGTTCAAGAGGTGCCACTATATACAGAGAAAACCACGCTGAATTGGCCGTCTAGATCGTGTGATATCACACCTTTAGACTTTTTTCTTTGGAGCTACGGAAAGTCCAAAGTCTATGGTGTCAAACCAGCTATGATTCAGGCCTTGGAAGCCAACATTACGCGTGTCATTCACGCAATACCGATCGAAATGCTCGGATGAGTGATACAAAATTGCACCCTCAGAATGAACACCCTGAGGCGTAGATGCGGCCAACATTTCAAGGAAATGAATGAATAAAAACGATTCCACACTTGATTTGAATCTTAGTATTTTTTTACGAGTACAATACATACAAATATACATTGCCACATACAATACAATATAACATATGTGACGCGCAAAATAGAAAGGGACCTAAGGTTAAAAACCAGTTTTGTTCAGGAGAGCCATTTTAAAGATTCCCTTTCTGTTTGCGCTTAGAATCGTCGACTTCACTTTTATAAAACGCGCATATCTCTGGGAGGGAGCACTTTTGGGGCATGGGATCGGTCTCATTCGATGCTCAGATGTTGTCCACATCAAAAAAAAGTGAAAAGTTGATGAAAAGTTTTGTTCAGGAGAGCCATTTTAAAGATTAGGTCAATTCCAATTTGCGCTTAGAATCGTCGACTTCACTTTCATAAAACGCGCATCTCTCTGGGAGGGAACACTTTTGGGGCATGGGATCGGTCTCATTCGATGCTCATCAAAAAAAGAAAAAAAAGAAAATTGTTTTTTTTTACCCTTAGGTCCCTTTCTCTATGCGCTGTCACATATGAGAGCGTGAGAATAGAAATACGACTCATTCGGTTCTCTCAGTTCTCACGTGCTTATATTGTAGTGTACTCGTATGTGGCAATGTCTATTGGTATGTATTGTATGTCACCTTAAAAAGGTAATAAATAAATTTAAAAAAAATATTAAAAATATATAAAAAAAACCTTAAAAATAAAAGTAAGGAAAACGAAAATTGAAATTTGGGCGCCTCGGAAATGATTTTTTTGATATGTCGTAGTGGAACTTTTCCTCATGCCGAAAACTATCAAAAAATCGATGGCACAATATCGAAAACATTTTGTCCTCACAAATCGACCCAGTGTATATGTTTAGGGTGGCCTGTTTCACTGCTTCAAATACCATGCATTAAGTAACTATAACGATATTTTAAAATTAGTTGAAATAAGATTTAATAAGTAAAAACGTCGTAAAGTTTAGCCAGAAAGTACCTTACATGGCCTCCTCTATCGCTACGCTAATAAAGCTTAAAAAGATTGTACTTTTGGCCCTTGCATTAATCTCTAATCACAGTCTAAATTACTCTTTATTACGATTAATTCCAAATTTGCTTTAATTTAAGTTCCCATATATCCACATTAACAATAAACTGCCCTTTTTAAATATCTGAGACGTTTTTTGGGCCACATAAGCCAAAAAGTCCAGCAACTATGCCATTTGTTGCCGTATTTAGTGCGTACCAACTAATATTATCTAATTTAACCATTGTCTGCCTACAAAACATTATGACTTAATAAACAAATACTCAAAAAATCTACTTTTTACCTAAAAACTGTTTCCCCTTAGGCCGAGGGGAAAACATCCCAACAGTTTATGGCCAAAATCCATCTATATGTAATATTTCGGGATCCTAGGTTGATTTGTTTGACCACTATCGTGCTTTCAACAGACATACGGGCGGACGGACATGCCTAGATAACTCAACAAAAACTTGAGCGGCGCTTGCGCGAAAACAGAAACAGCGAAAGAAAGCCTTCTCAAAGGCTCAGTCCAAAAATCTCAATATATTTCGTTATCTGTTTTTCAGCTTTGTATGTTACCTTTTATAACGCACCTTACCTCACATTCTTAAACTCGAACACCCGAATTCGAATTGATCTTTCCCGAAACGTCTCAAGCCCCCGTTTTCCCAGCTAACATTTTCTATATTTATGAACACGCAGAGAAAAAACATGGTTACTACATGGTCACGGCAATAATAATATGTTCTCCGCAATAAAATTATGTTCGTCGCATCCATAGCATTGTTACCTGAATTATAGTATAATTGCTGCAATATTAATATTGTTGAAATGTAACAATAGTATTATTGCCAAATTTAAAAATGAAAGTATGGTTATAACAATAATATAAATATTGTTGGTGCGACAAAAGTATTGTGTTTTGCGTTTTATGTAAACAATAATATGATTACGGCAATCATACTGCATGATTGTAATTTTTCTTCATTTAAATGTGCTTTTAAGAACAAATGTTATTGGAGCGGATTTAATGCAATAATAGTACTTTTTTATCGAAATTTTTTAAACAAGCTGCTTTGGCTTTGTTTAAGTGAAATATTTTTAATAAAAACGCTTACGTTTATTTAAAATTATTTTTTCTACTGTAAAATAAATCACTCCTATTATTTTGAATTAAATGTATTTTTTAATAATTTTCATAATTCCAATCTATTGTCGACAACTTAAACAAATTCTAATAAATTATATTGGGGATCAAAGTACAACTGTGTGTGATTAAACTATAGTTGTTGGGATCATAACATGGTTGCGTGTGGTTGTGAGGATCATACTATGGTTGTATGAGAAACATACTATGGTTGTGAGGATCATACTTTGGTTGTAGAGATCATAGTATGGTTGAGTGTGAATCATACTATGGTTGTGGGGATCATAGTATGGTTTTGTGTGAATCATATTATTGTTGTGAGGATCATAGTATGGTTGTATTTGAATCATACTATTGTTGTGAGGATCATAATATTGTTGTACCACAACCATATACCCAACAATAGTGTTATCTTCTTCGAATATTGTCACCACAACCATATTTTTTTCTGCGTGAACTTTATTCTGCAAATTTGATTCGATTCGTACCATAAATGTAAAAAAATGAATATAGCGCCATCTATCGCAAAAACCTTAAGAGAAACGTTCCAAATTATGTCATATATGTTCCAATATGGATTTTATAGTACAGCTCGAGATTAAGGTGCTCGTACACCGAACATTATATTTGTATATATTAAGATAGAGTCGCAGATAAATATTTCGATGATGGCTTATTATATATTGTTTTCATCCAATTATTTATTTTTATTGGTAGATAGTATTTGAATTTTATTGGTAGATTAACTTAACGAGAGAAAATCATAAACGAAGTCATGTCACTTTCAGTTTCTTCTACGTAAATGGCCATTTTCGGAATTTCCTTGAGCATTGTCCTGGAGAAGCTTCAAAAAATAATCTTAAGAGAGGGTTATTGGCGGCTCAGTCGACTACTATTTTAGTGTTTCCTAAGTGCTATCATTTTTAACCGGAAGATTTTCTAAATTTTGCAGATAAATAAACCAAACTTTCGCAAGAGA
The DNA here is from genome assembly GCA_963513945.1 of Hydrotaea diabolus. NCBI lineage: Eukaryota > Metazoa > Arthropoda > Insecta > Diptera > Muscidae > Hydrotaea > Hydrotaea diabolus. The sequence goes on from OY740717.1 coordinate 211,444,116, forward strand.
AATAAAATGAAAAAAGAAGAACTGAATTATCCACATTCAAAAATGTTAATTACTTTTTTAACAAGGGTTGCTTGGGCGTATTATCGTATGTTTCTAAGCAAAACTGTATCCACCTTAGTCGATTTTAAATGCCTTTAATTGAGGTCCGCGGTTTTAAAGTAATTGCTCATATTTATAGCTTGTCACAGAGGCGTTAAAATATTTTAATGCCATTACACAGTTCATGACAATTTGCTGTTAAATAATTTTGGTCAATACTACGAGTAATTCCGTAATGGTATGTGTTTTTCGTACCAAAGTCCCTAATACCAAATATCATTGACATGCCGGTTAAATTTCAGGAAATATGGCCGCTTAAATTTTAAAGCTAAATAGGCTGTTCAATTTTACCATAAAATAATAATTTCCTGAACATTCATTTGTTTAGAAGGTATAATGGCGAAATGTACCATGTCTTGCAAATATCAATGTCATAACTATGATAGTTGATGCTATATGACCTTTTTAAGTTCAAAGAGTTCTGCTGCCTACCTTCTTTCGCAGCGGTCGGAGTTTGTAGTGATAATACATAAGATAAACGCCTTAAGAAACGCCAAAAATTAAGAGTTTTTTTTAAAGGATAACTAAGTTTATGAGTGGAGAAAATGTTTACCTTTTAACCGATCTGACCCATTTTAAGGACCAACTATTTCAGAACATTAACAAGTACCTCTGCCATATTTTAGCCTATTTGGGTGTTGCGACTTGTAGTTTGCTTTCCACAGACAAATCGGCAAACTTGCAAACTAAATTACAATTTTAGTTATGAATTTTAACCTAGTTTGTCTTTAAAAGCATTTTCAACCTCACAAAAAAATCAATATTTTTTAACCCTTTTTAGCGACCATTAATTTTCCGGCCCATAATATCGAGTCATGCTATTTAAAGCAAAATGTGGTTATAAACATTATTTCCATAGCAGCTGTTAACCAAAATTATTAAGCAACTTTTAATTTCAGCATCTTCCAAAAAGTCCAATATTATTTAAAGCCTTGCAACTTATCGCAAATAAAACAGAGCTTCAACTTCGCCATATTTACTCATCGTCGCTGCTACTGTACTTTTAACCATCGTCGCGTTGGCTTTTGCAATTAAGGAACTTCTTCCACATTCTAACCAAATTTAATTGAAACTCTTGCAAAGGAACTCAATCAGCACTTTGCCACAGTTCCTTTCCAAACATACTCGTACGTCTGAGGACGGCCATCACTTATACCCACCCATACGTTGGCATCAGCGTCCTCGTACAGTTTCATTTCAGTTATTTAAATATTTCCGTTTTCCTTTTTTCTCTCTCTCTCTCTCGTATTTTATATCACCCGCTCTGTGACTCTTCCTCGCCACCTACTCCAAACTCGGCATCGACAACATCGACATCAACAAAAACAAGGATAAATTAATTGCTAAATATGGGTATCCAGCGGAGGTACATCAAGTCACCACCGAAGATGGCTACATCCTGACAATGCATCGCATACGCGGCAAACAAGGTGCCCAGCCGTTTTTCCTGCAGCACGGTCTTGTTGATAGCTCAGCGGGCTATGTCATCATGGGTCCCAACATAAGTCTTGGTAAGTTTGTCATCCCAATTTGTTTTCTTCCTTCTATCTTTTTCTGGTTAATTCAATGGTAATGACATCGACAGTAAAATAAAGACATGCGAAGAGTGATTGGAGCAATGGGACCTTGGATGAGGTACATCGAAAACGTGACCCAGCATAAATAATTAAAAGAATTTTAGTTGTTTTGGTAAGATGCCACAACGAAACTATACTTAAATGGGATAAGAGTAGCACTGCGATTTTAAGTACGGCTTAATTATCAGTGTGTACGACTACCAAACAATTAACCCAAGTTCAATTTCGGGTAGGAACATCTAAAATTGTTTAGAGGCGGGGTTTCCATTTCCACTTTAGATGTAAGAGATATGCCGTTTTGAACCCGGTAGGTCCAGTACGTCCCGGTCGGTGAGTATAAAAATTGTATGGTGCACGGTAACCCAATACTGAAAAATTGTTAGATGTTGTTACGCGGAGTTGAACCTGGGTGTACGTGTAAAGTAATCCTGCTCACTAACAATAGAGATTCTTGGTGCTAGAAATAAAGTTTGCCTTCTTCAGAAAGCATTGCAGTAGAACATTTATGTACGCATTTAAATCTTTGGGGAACCTTCATAGCCCCTTATGAAAAAAATTAATGAGAAGTACTGAAAGGGTTACTAAAGACTACCTCATCCCTCCTGGACCTTAGTTCACCCACCCAAAAACCAGTAATTCTCTAAATTTGTGATAAAAAGCTTGCAAAATGACGGAGTAAACAGAAAAACCGAAAAATTAAGATTCCTTGCATTAATGTGAACTATTACTGAACTGAAACCGTCAGACAGGTCTTCTTGAAGAAAGAATGTTACGCAGAGCCACCTGGCGTCAAACATGCCCTTCAGATGTCACAATCATGCTGACCCTTCCAAGCACATAGAAATGATATAGTTACAATATGATCAGGGCAACAACTGTATGTGCTTCATATTGTTGTCGCAACCATATTTGTTATTTGAATTACCTTTTAGCAGTACGTATTATGATCTTGGCAATATTAAAATAAACAAATTGTAACAAAACCATACTAGCCAAGTTCCGGAATAGAAATATGGTTCTTGGAACAACATAAATATGGTTGGCACGATTGTTATAGAAGTGTTGTTATAAACTGTTACACTCGGAAATGTTTGTAACTACCAAAAATATTTAAGCTGGACTATCCTTTAAATGTGCTGTTTGATTCAAAAGCATGGGCAGAATCTGTCTGTCCGCCAGTCATCTGCCCATCTAACGCTTATAATCAAACAACTTTTCGCAATAGGTTCCCTTTCCTTCAAGAAATTTGGCAGAAGTAAGTATTTTTTGGGACAAAGACGGACGTTATTAAAATGGAAGAAATTCGGTTCAATTTTTAATGATTGATGAAAGGTGGCAAAGTCAGTTTTTTTCAGCACGGAAGGAAGTTATGGATTTTGAAATAAATCGGCTGAAATCAAAATATAGTTTCCTCACATGTGTTCAACCGGTAGAAGCCACATTTTTATCTAATCTTGAAAAAATATTGCAAAAAAACAGTTTTGTAGGCAAAGGATGCGCGATATTGAAATTAAATCGGTTCAGATTTAGATATGGCTGTCAAACATATATTCAAACAAATCTATGTCTTTAGCTGTAGAAGCCACATGATGAAATTTGACATCGTTTATTATAATCTAGCTCAAAAAATTGAAGGTGTCGGTTCACGCTTTAACATAGCCCCAGTAAAATGTCCCATCCCAGTTATAATTATACTTAGTAGCGACATAAATACTGTTACACACGTTTTATGCTGTAAAATAAGAAGTATTGAATGTTTTTGGACCAAACTATATATATTGTATATTGTATCCAAAAAGAATCTACTTATTCGAAATGTCCGCCTTTTGCCTTTATACACGCCTTAAGTCACACTGGCCAATCCTCAATAGCTGCACGAACCTCGGCAATTGGAAAATTGGTCACAGCTCGAACCAAAGCAGTCTTAAGAGATCCAATATTGGGGTATCCTTTGTGAAAAATCCATGGCTGGTTTTGGAACAGGAAATTGTTAAGAGGCTTCACAACAGCTTCCAAAAGGGTTTCTTGGACACATTGATAATAAGTAACCATAAAATTTCCTCAAACAAAACAGGATTTTTTTTTACAATTTGGCTATATGAAAATGATGGACCAAAGGGCTATATATTCGGCCCATTTTAAGCTGGACATATGGATAGGATGAATGTATATTTAAAATTCTTACCAAAAATGTTGCTGGGTTAATGTACCTCGCCATCCTTCAAAAATTCTGCAGTTAATCTGTGTCTGTATTTAAATACCGGCAACAAACACAGCAGCAGCGCCATAAGGACTAACATACATACATATATATTTATATATATACGAGTACATATATATATTGTTGTCTGGCAGTATCATTTTATAATATGATGTTGAGTAATTTCTAAGATAAACATTGATTAATTACTTCCATGCAAACTTTGGTAGCGACTTGAGAAGAGAATGGCGAAAGGACAACACGGATGCTCTTTGCAAATTGCAAGGATTAAAATAACGTCGGATTGTATTTTATGGCATTCAATTAAATGAAAGTAGCTGGAGTTCAGTAGGAAATTCTATGTTGATACAAATACGTTAATAAATCAGTATCAGAGAATTGATATTAAATGCGAGCAACACCTGCAACAGATTGATCTGCTCGTATATGAAGTGTTCACTATAGCAGATCTAGGCAAATGACGAGTTTTTATGTCAAGGAAGAGATTTTACAGGTTTTTTTTACAGGAATGAATGGTAAATGATGACAATTTAAGGATGTGTATGCCCTCACTCTACTCGGGCTAAGAGGTATATATAATTTGGTATGAACAGAATGTGTAACGCATCGAAAAAAGCAATACTTAAGAACAGTGATGGCAAATACAGGGATTACTAGCCACGCCCCTTTTGGTACCTACCACACAAATGACACAGTTTCAGTGTAGATTGTAACCCACAAGCTTGACACCCAGTGCGTAAAATTCTCTTTAATTTTTAACTCCATTTTATTTTAATAACGGCTTTATACACGCGTACAAAAAGAGTAGAGACGCCCCCAAAACGGGGCGTGTCCATTGCAAATGCACGATTTTGACTAACTTGGGTATTCGCATAATGTTATAATCGTATTTACACGATTCCACTAAAAATTAGTAGTTAGCAAATAGAAAATAAATTAGACTAGCTGACAAAAATTTAGAGTCCTAACCACGCCCCCTCTTCTGCCTCTACCAGAAAAAATACTATCCGAGCGTAGATTGAAACTTACACATCGTCCCTCATGCATGAATTTCTCTTGAATTTCGCAATATACTTATTTCGTCTTTGTATGCGCATAAGACAAACTTGGATGCCACGCCCAATTCCAGCACCTTTCACTCAACCAACCCTTAAAGAGATGTCGATAAAATCGGTACTCTCAATGAAGGACTAAGAGAAGGAAAATTTAAATTAATTTTCTATGCAGGTCGGATCAACCGACGGAAACTTTATCCTTATTATAATTTTATTCAGTAGGAATATTTAATTCTGTGGCCCTAGAACACTCTGGCATTCTTCAATATAGAAATATTTAGGGCCAGCTATATTCATAAACATTTATGCAAGGTTTATAAATATATGTCCCTTAAACCTTTATAAACATGGAGGTTAATCCGAAAATATTTAAAATTTAATATCATTCCAATCCTTAATTCCTTTTCTGTTCTTTAAACCTTTTAGAAGTTTTAAAGAACATGGAGGAGAATGTGTAAATATTTGAAATCTTATATCCCTCCCAATCTTTAATTCCGTTTCTAGCCTATTTGCTTGCTGACCAAAACTACGATGTCTGGCTGGGTAATGCCCGTGGCAATCGCTACTCCCGCAACCACACCAACTTGGATCCGGATGGCAAAAAGTTTTGGGAGTTCAGTTGGCATGAAATAGGAATTTATGACTTGCCGGCCATGATCGATTATGTTTTGAAGACAACTGGTTTCAAGCGGATCCAATATGCTGGGCATTCTCAGGTAATTTGCAATAACAACAAGTAACGCTCATTTAATTAAAGTAAAACTTTTTCTTACCACGTCTCAAGGGTTGCACTGCGTTCTTTGTGATGTGTTCCATGAGGCCGGAATACAATAGAAAGGTGATCATGATGCAGGCCCTGGCGCCGGCCGTGTATGCGCGCGAAACTGAGGAGCATCCCTATATCAGGGCCATCAATTTGTATTTCAATGTAAGCGTGAATAAGTTTTGAAAGTTTGTGTTGGAAATTTGATTGTTAAACTTTACAGAGCTTGGTGGGCAGTTCCATAACGGAAATGTTCAATGGCGAGTTTCGTTTCCTATGCCGCATGACTGAGGAAACTGAGCGGCTCTGCATTGAGGCCGTTTTTGGCATTGTGGGCAGAAACTGGAATGAGTTCAATCGGGTTAGTAAAACTGAGGCACTTACAATTCTTTCTGACCAAAATTATATTTTCTGATTTTGCTTCCAGAAAATGTTTCCGGTTATTTTGGGCCACTATCCTGCCGGTGTGGCTGCCAAACAGGTCAAACATTTCATACAAATCATAAAGAATGGCAAATTTGCCCCCTACAGTTATAGCAGCAATAAAAACATGATCCTGTACAAGGAGCGTGAACCGCCGAGCTATAATTTAACGGCCGTCACTGTGCCCACCTATGTTTACTACTCGCACAATGACCTGCTCTGCCATCCCAAAGATGTGGAGGACATGTATGCAGATTTGGGGAGACCGCTGGGCAAATATTTGGTACCCGAAAAAGAATTCAATCACATGGACTTCTTGTGGGCTGTCAATGTGCGTCGTTTGGTGTACTCCCGAATGTTGCGTGTATTGGGTAAGGCAAAGGATCGGCGTGATAATGTAAGCGCATATCCAACACCCAAAGATATCGCCATACCCGACTCCAAGGAAGTGGACTGAAGTTATGGTTTATTAGTCTTTAAGTATTTATTTTTTAAACTTAAGGTATTTATTTATTTAAAAAAGTCGATGAATTTAACCAAGCGATTGAAAATAAAATTTCTTTATTATCCTCAAACTGCAAAGGTTGTTACGAGAACATGTGCGATACTGATGTCAGGCAAGGTTAAAAAGACTTCTCTTATTGCAAAAATTTGTTTCTATTTTTAATTTCTCCATCAGAGAATAGGGGGGTATTTTTACTAAGTCATTTCGTTTACAACACCTCGAAATATGGATCGCAGACTAGATTAACCAAACCCGAAATCAATAACCCATATTTCGGTTTTGATGTCCAAACCCGAGAGTCGGATTCTAAAAAATAGCTTAACCAACATGTCGGCTATCTCGGTTTTTGTGCAGAATAGCTTTTTTTTATTCCCCGCAACACTCTGTGCAACAGAGTATTTTAAGATAGTTTCAAGGCAAATATACGCAACTGCCAAAAATATTTGAGCTAGACCCACCTATAAGCGCACCGATGGATCCAAAATTGACATCTGATTCGATTGAATGATGCCTGTCTACGGCGCATCTAAAACTTAGTGAAATCAGGACAAAGTAAGTTTTTTAGACTAAGGACGGACGCTAACGAAATCCGTTCTTTAATGAAAAAATCCACATTTTATCGGCACCAAAAATTAACGATAAACTAAAAGGAACTCTACGCACCAACGTAATCAATGAGACGGTCCGAAGAGTACTCAGATCCAACAACATCAATGGTAGAATGGCAAGGAAAAAACCTCTTATTTCGGATTTAAACCGGGAAAAGCGGCTTTATTTCGTGGCGCTGTATAAAAATAGGACTTTGAGTTTTGGAAAAATGTCATCTTTAGCGACGAAAGTAAGTTCAACATTTTCGGCTCGGATGGACGACGAATGGTGTGGCGTAAGCCAAATGAAGCCCTTAATCCTAAAAACTTGAAAGCGACTGTAAAACATGGAGGTGGCTCTGTAATGGTATGGGGATGTATGTCTGCCTCAGGAGTCGGCAATCTTGTCTTCATTGATGGCATTATGGACAGACACGTATATTTGTCCATTTTGAATGAAAACCTCCATGCCAGTGCAGAAAAAATGGGTATTCCGAGAAATGGATTTTATTTTCAGCAAGATAACGACCCACAACATACAGCAGTAGACGTTAAATTGTGGATATTATACAACACCAAACATTTGCCAACCCTCCTCAAAGTCAGGACATGAATCCGATAGAAAATTCGTGGTCCTTCTTGGAGGAAAAAATAAGAGGACACCATATTTCGTCAAAAGATACATTAAAAAATGCTTTGCAAGAAGAATGGGGAAAAATAACGGTCGAAACATGCCGTAATTTAGTGGAATCAATGCCAAGGCGCTTAGACGCTGTTTTAGCTAACAATGGCTATCCTACAAAATATTGAATGCAATAAATGTAAATATGTAAATAAAATTAAAAAAGCAAAATACTTATGTGACCTCAAAAAATACAAAAAATCACTTAAAATCTCGAAAATTTAGATAGATTTTTAATATTTTTTACATAAATATTACGTTTAAACCCAGTTTACTCTATACCAAATAAAATATGAATTATTTTTTGTTTAAAACTTATTTTATTTGGACTTTTGTTTTTAAAAATATGAAATTACTTGAGGGCAAAATACTTTTGAGACTCACTGTACATATACATGGAATATACGTATATATGGAACATATATGTCCATTTTTATTTTGATATAATCTCTTTACAAAAGACCTTGAGGCCTGTAAAACAGCTTAGACAAGAGCATACGAATATCACAAACAATAAATCCAAATATAAAATTATGTTTGCTATTTGGCTTAACTTGGGTAACGGACACTAGGTCGAAAATGCGTCTCATTTAAATATGGACATATGGGTACCAGTGGTGGAATTAACAGAATATTAAATTGTAGAAAAATAACCACATAATACCCAAAACTTAAGTGATTGTACCAAAATAGTTCTTTTCGTTCGGTAGACTAAGTACCGTCTAAAATTGATCAACAATATAAATCACAAGGGACCGATATTTATTGCATTTTGTGTCTCAATAAGACCGAGAAGGTATACACTGTGTTTTAATATTAAGCTGAGGATGGACCACTTATATCAGGACACACAATTTAAATTTCCTCTATTGAAAGAACTACTATTAGAAACCCTGACCTTAGGAGTCTCCCAAATCAGAAAGGACCAGTAAACCCAGTTAATTACTACAACCTCTAAGGAGGAGTGTAGACCAGGGGAAAACATATTGCATATTATTGTGATATGAATAATTTGATTATATGACTTTTAATTCGCCTCATCTTGCAAACAGAACTTGATTGAGAACCCCGTTATCTGTTACTAAACCAATATCCGGTCATACTGCATTATAATCTGGTACATTTTTGATATAATTAGCTCTATCAGAACACTAACGTGGAACAATTAGGATATATACATTAAAAATTAAATCGATCTATCGAAATTTGCTGATATAGACTTAAATTCAAAAATCAAACGATGTTTTTGAAGAAATTTTCAGCTGCTACTTCAATTTGTGCAGCCGTCCAACTGATGTCTCCCAAGAAGAGGACTGTCGAGTTTAAAAAACCTATTCCAAACTTTTACTCCGGACTCCGACTTCTTTGCACGACACTAAAGAAAATCACTAAAAACTTGTATTTTAATAATTCTTTGATCAGACTAACTCCCAGGAAATATCCTCTATATTGTTTTACATACGAACAGCACCGCTAATAAACGAATTCTCCATATGTGAAGCGCAAAATAGAAAGGGACCTAAGGTTAAAAACCAGTTTTGTTCAGGAGAGCCATTTTAAAGATTAGGTCCCTTTCTATTTGCGCTTAGAATCGTCGACTTCACTTTCATAAAACGCGCATATCTCTGGGAGGGAACACTTTTGGGGCATGGGATCGGTCTCATTCGATGCTCAGATGTTGTCCACATCAAAAAAAAGTAAAAAGTTGATGAAAATTTTTTTTCAGGAGAGTCAAATTAAAGATTAGGTCCCTTTCTATTTGCGCTTAGAATCGTCGAATTCACTTTCATAAAACGCGCATATCTCTGGGAGGGAACACTTTTGGGGCATGGGATCGGTCTCATTCGATGCTCAGATGTTGTCCACATTAAAAAGAGGAAAAAAAATGAAAATTGATTTTTTTACCCTTAGGTCCCTTTCTTTATGCGCTGTCGTATATTGAGCATCGCACGATCAGTAGGCCAATCGGCAACAGTCTGTCTAATCTAATTTTGAGAATAAGGTCACTCGCAGAGGAGCATATTCTATTGAAATACATATTCAAATTAAATAAGCTACACATCGATACACCTAAAAAAACAAAAAATGTTGCTCTTCTGATAATCTTAAGAAGGTTAGCAGCCTTCCTTGCAACCTCTAGTGATACTTCATAGACAGAGTTTATAATTTCTCCAACTTAATCTCACATTTAAATTAGGTCGATTGAAATCCATACTCGTATTCCTCAACATTGTATTAAGTATATTATTTTCACATCCTGATAGTTTATCTTTGGTTGCAATCGGAAGCGCGCTGCTGATTTCGACTCCTGCTCGGATTTCAGAAATACATGGACCGTAGAATTTTATTTTTAAGCGTTTAGTTACTTAGTAAAGCTGACAGATTTTCATCCATAAATTTTAGTTTTTTACAAATTTTGAAAAATAACTATTCTAATAAATATCAGTGAATTGTGACAAAATTGCATTGCGAATACTACGGTACCAAGGTGTCTTCAATTGTACCACAAATGGTTCAGTTGAACTTTGTTTTCTTTGTATTGAAAACAATGGCATTTTCTCACAAATTCAATTTTTTTGTGTTCATTCCCCTGTTTTCATAATCTACACTAACTTGTTTATTTTTAATTATTTTTATTTTATTTTTAAAAAAATGTGGCCAAACACATCATTTCTGAATGGGAAAATATTTTAGGAAAAAGGCTGAAACCAGTATGTTTCATGTCACGGTTAATGCCACTTTTATACTTAAAACAAAAACCGACAGTGGGTTTTGAATAAAACAGAAATGTCAGTTTTCCAAAAACCCAGGCTCTTTTTGGAAACTATCGCAGACCCAATTAAATGTATATCATCTGAATCTAAAGCGCCTTGGAGACGATCAAATAATTCCATCAATCGGTTATGTGTGTGCCTCTAATCGGGTTTCGTCGGCTACACGTACACGACATCGGCAATGATTGACATAAAAAACAAAATTTTTTGATATTTTCGTTGATGGCGTTTTCGTTGATGGTCTCCAGTTACGCTTGTCAAACATGACTCATTTAGTAGTAAAAAATTGTGCGAGATGGACAAGTGCGCGGGTGAAAAAAAAATAATTTTAAAATTTATAGAATGCTATGAGAGCTTACCGGCTCTGTGGAACACCAAAGTGGATGCCTACAGCAACAGGGAGGAAAAAAGGAAGCAGTATGAGCTACTGCTGGATGTTTTTAATGAGAAGTATCCCAATGGGACAGTTAATGATGTTAAAAAAAATTAATTCTATACGGACAAATTTCTTTTATTAAAATTGCAGCACATGCTAACAAAAGCAAATCTTCTTCCTCCGACGACGACATATCAAACGAACACACAACGAAAACGAACAAAAAGTGATGTTAGCGTAGTGCAGCAAAAGTGGTATGAAAGTTTCAACCGAACACAACGAAGTCAAACACAAAGTGATGATTGCCGTATTTTGTGGTGCGTTTGCGGGCAAAACACGAAGGCACACACTAATACATATGCACGCGATTGATGGAATTATTTGATCGTCTCCAAGGCGCTTAAGAAGATCTGGCCATGTGTAAAAAGATCGTACTATTGCAGATAGGAAAATCGCGTTAATAGACTGAAACAATTGGTTAAAAAAAATAGGCGGAATCGGTCAAGAGGTACTAATTTTTCCCACACAAGGACCGAGTCAACCTCTGGAAAACTTACTATATTTGAAGTACTTTGGGTGGCTTCTCGCTTATGCATGACCACTATTAACTCCGACTAGGAAATACTTATAGGGATTATGTTTGGACAAAGGGGCGTGTTTCACTTAATTTAGCAAGACCATATCCCATGAACTGGTAGAGATAAAACAATCATATGGACAGCGCATAGAGAAAGGGACCTAAGGGTAAAAAACTCAATTTTCACTTATTTTTTTGTATGGACAAAATCTGAGCATCAAATGAGACCGATCCCATGCCCAAAAGTGTTCCCTCCCAGAGATATGCGCGTTTTATGAAAGTGATGGTACACCAAAGATACACGTATTTAAATCTTTAAAATGGCTCTTCTGAACAAAACTGTTTTTTACCCTTAGGTCCCTTTCTATTTTGAGCGTCACATATGTTTAACATATGACATTGGAAAAGAGGGTGTTCGAACTTAGTTTGTAAACCTGCAAAATGTACACCAAATAAAACCCATATTCATATTAAAGAGTGTATGCAAAAAACCAAATTAACCAAATTGGATTTGTCCCCTTCCCTTTACATTTTTAAAAATGTAAAACGAAGGTTCACTTCGCCGTTGTATTCTTAAAATTCTTTTAAACCTTCAAAACTAAAATAATTACAATTTGGCTTATGTCTGTGAATGAAAACAATCTTTTCAAAATTTACCCAGGATTTAATAACAAAACTTCTATGTCTCCATCAACGCCAAACAATGGCTTATCTCTAAGCAGCCGTACGCTAAAGTTTGCCTACAAAAATTAGCCTTATTCGATTTCGCACACATTTTCGCCTGACAATGAAATGAATGCAGTGACACTGCATGCGCGAGGAAAAACTATTTGAGATTTCGAAAACTATTTTCATTTTTCCCGAATAGAGAACTACGATTTGGTGTCACTCACTACAGACTTCAGTCATCAGCAGCTTCGCCTTCATCAAGCGCCAACACCATCAACAAGGATAACAACAGCATCGTCGTCCTCAGATGACAACGACAACAGCATCATCAAAATCTTTGCCAAACATGAAATATTCACACAAAAACGACAAAGAATGAAAAATGCCAGTTGCAATCTTGCGATGAGTTTTTCTTTTCTTCTTCCTTTTCTAGCTGCTAGATTTGCAGTACAAACATTTCCAATTCAACACTTTCGAGTTGTTTTGGTGGGAGAGATTCAAAAGAAGTTTTGTGTTGTCAGGCAAACGATGTTTTGTGTTGAGGGCGCATAAAGAAGACATTTTTCCCGAAAACTTTTACATACAATTGTTCGAATCTGATGTTAGATGTTTCTGTTTAAGAACTTGCATTATTGAGCTGAGTGCGTATAAGTTTGGCGCTTATGCGATTTGATAACTAATTTTAAAAGTCAATTAAAGAGGCTAACATGCTTGATGGCAGGTCTATATTAAAACTGTTGTTTAGGTAATTGAAACTCGATATTTTATATAATTTACGAATTATTTCAGAATGAAAAGTTCACACGCCTAAAGTTCAGTAGACGGTGCATAGAATTATTATCGATAAAGGAACATTTTTTTTGTTTGGTCCATAAAAAAGGTACCGAAGCATAGCATGAGAAAACCGACATGGATAAGTCCAAAAAGGTTTTACGTGGAGTCTATTTAATTGGGCAGCAGAACTGATATTTTTTGCTTCTACTATGGCTAAGAACCAGAAAAAGCTCTAAAGATCCCCAGATCTTGTAATGTAATATTGTTAACCAAAACGTAATAAACTCGTAGATTACAGAATAATCGATAAGAACTTAAGGGTGGTCCAACCATAATGCACAATGTTAATTGTGAATCACACTACAAGGTGTCGTGGCGATGTTAATTGGCCGCTACGACCGTGTGATTTGACACCGTTGGACTTCTTTTATTGGGGATATTTAATGAGATAATTCGGCTCATAACCGACATTGTATCTCATTTATGTCTCAGAGTCAGTGAAAATATGGACCATCGGAAGCTGGGGCGAGCATTTGGCCGCAATCCCACGACAACCGGATTGACCCGAAGAGCAATTTTTCGGCCAAGGACTGTCACCCCGGCACACAGTTGCCGCTACAACAACAACAGCATTTGGCCGATATTTTGTTTTACACAAAATTGGCATAGAACCTTCTATCGTAATAAAATATGTAAGGATAATTTTCTGAAAATTGTTTGTATTATTTATAACTAAAATCGTGCATTTTAATTGGACCACCCTTTATATGAAAATTATTTTAAACTTAACATCTAGGCTGTTAAGTAATAGAATGATTTTATTTTGAACCAACATTTATTACATTAAAGTATGTATGGAATAATTCAAATAGTCGCCTCGGTATTATTGCCTGAAACGGCCGATCCAATTGTTAATGACTCCGTCTATTCCGGCAATAACATCTTCCGTGTCATCCAATGTCGTTAGTTATTTTTAGGGTAGACTAAGTATGGACGTAGCCCCAGAGCAAAAGGGTGTCAAGTCGCATATACGCGACGGGTTATTAATGAGCGCTCTCCTATTAATAGATGCTTAGCCCCCAAAGTTGTTCTTCGAGCGTTGGGTCTCGTAACACTGACCAGTAGTTTGTGCTCTGTAACTTTCAGTAATTGGTGTTCCAGTTCGTAATTGGCATACCATCAGTATTCCATCAGTACAACCGAATGTTAGTTGGTGTTCTGTAACGTTCAGTAATTGATAGAAAATACGATGTATTTGAACCTCCATAAAATAATTTGTGGATCTTAGAGTCCACATTTTAAATTTTTAGTAGATGTCGGAAGATTTTTACTGACTAAATAAGATTAATCGATTTGCTTGAAGCAGTAATAATAAGGTTTTTTCGCTTTTTGTTATAATGAGAGTTTAGATATCATCACCAATATTTGGTTACAAGAACAAAATATTAGCAAAACTATTGGTTGCAATAAATACCAATTATGGCAACTAAATTCATTTTATGCGTTTCATTGGTATGACCGATCAATTTGTTGCATTTACAATAGGATGTTCATATTTATCATCTAGAGTTGTGTCGAACCGAATATCCATTACGAGTATAAGCATTTGGTGACTGCAACTGAATTTTTTTTTGGTTATTTTAGTAGTTTCAACCGATTTTAAACTATTTTTTCTGTGTTTGCAGTAAAGGGTGTATATTTGTCTTTTTAAGAGAAATAGGTTTAACCTTTTCCTGCCCAATGGATATTTCAATACCCAGGAAAGTGTAAATACATAAATAATTTTAGTGTGGTCCAGGTGAGCGAGATCACGGTAATTTTTTTTTATAAAAAAGTGGAAAGATTGGGCTAAATTAAAGCAATTAGCAGGATTTTTTTTATATTTTTTATCTTTTGTTTTTGCAGGCAAAAATTTTTCGGAAAATGCTCCGGAAAAGTGCTTTCAAACATATGAAAATGGTACGAATCAAAAATTTCTAATTTTACCGAATAGCTTATGTGGTCTACTATGTAATGAAAAAATCAGGCAGCGACACGTCAACACACCTGGCCTCCGGTAAAATGCAAATGGGTAATTTTATTATGAAAACATAGTACTTAAAAGAAATAAATCGCTTAGCCTTAGCAATTTTCCTCTGGTCTGGTGCAACACAGTTGTGATAAGCCAGGAAGCAAGTAGCGGGATGCTAACCCAACTTGCAGTTCAAACAATAATTTAAAATTTAGGTTTTTTTCTTTCAACTTCTATGGTCTTTTGGACATAAATTTCCAAATTTCATAAAAATCGTACGAGCCGATCTACGGGCAGGCAGTAACGGGTTTATGAGGCACAAAACCACACCGACAAGACAGTCATTGTAGTTGCAGCCAAGTTCCAAGATGGGTTGTTTGTGCCTCTGAACCATTGGCCTTTTCCCTAACAACAATTTTGGCTAAAATTGGGATCGTTGGCCATCATTTTTAAGGCATTATTGATGGTCGATCGGATTAAATTCTTGCATTCGGACAATCTTATATAGATATAGGCCAAATCCAACGGGCAATAAGCCCGGTTAATTCCCTGAAGTTGCCTAATTAATCTTATTGCTTTCGAATCGACATAAGGGATCTTCATTTCTAGCCAATACAGCGAATGTAGATTCTTAACTTAATCCAGTCTGCATCTTATTGCCACCGCTAGGTCTAAGAGAGTAGGAAAACGCACAAAATTTCCACGGCATGACAAATAACCGGCGCACTAAATCCATAACGATGACTGACCTTAAATTCGAAGTTCTCGTTACGTTTAAAATACGTAACGAGAATTTCGAAAGTAAAGCAAACACTTCAATAAAAACAAGCCGTTAATTTGAAGGCATATCAATAATTCCGTGAATTTTCAAATAAAACACAGTTTTTTCAGCAAAAACTTATTTTTCAACATAATCTCCTTTTAGCTCAATACACTTAGTCCAACGTTTCTCCAATTTGTGTATCCCTTCGAAAAAATAGGATTTGTTAAGGTCCATAAAATAGGCATTTGTTTGATCAATGATGTCATCGTTGGAGCTGAATCTCTTTTCACCGAGCCATTTCTCTAGTTTGGAAATAGGAAATACTCACTGTGGGCTAAATCCGGAGAAAATGGCGGATGAGGAACCAATTCATAACCCAAATTATTTACAATTTTTCAATTGAGACTACATACATGTGCACCTGTGCAAAATCTTGATGAAAAAAATCTTTTTTCTTAGCCATATGGGGTCGTTTTTTTTTAAACCTCGTTAATATTCTCCATTTATTGTTTTCCCCTTTTGAATGTAATCGTTGTGGATTATCCCGCTTGCATCCCAAAAACAGTTGCCATCACCTTATTGGCTGTCAAAGCACCTTGGTCTTCTTAAGAGCCGGTTCACCAGGAGAAACCCATTGTTGCTTGATTTTCTGCTTGATTTTCGGAGTGTTGTAATAGATCCATGCTACATCCGCAGTCACAAAACGCCGCAAAAACTCATTCGCATTAAACAACTCCAAACAATCATTTAAAGTTTTCCAACGATTACGTTTATGGTCAATTGAGAGCACACGCGGCACCCATCTTTCATAACAACGTCTCGGAATTATTGATATGCTCTAGTGAGTTAAAGTTTGATATATTTGACAGACGTGAAACAATGTACGATAAAATGGTAATTCTTACGGAATATGTTGAATAGATGCCACCTATAACAATGATACCAAACACTTTCGCATATTCATTTTCGGCTGGTTACTTCCGAGAGTCTCGGACTTCCCTCTCTGGGATTCTTACATTTATCTGTCGTTAACAAATATCGTGTCATTAACAAGCATTACCGATCGTTTGCTTCCGGTTGATCCAACTAACAGATACCCTAACCCATATGTGGATTTAACATATTCCGTCGTTTCGTTCACCATTAACTAAAGTGAAGCGATTTTAATGAAATCTCATAAATTATCGTTTGTGTGGAAGGTACTTGAACGTGGCATCCACTTTGTTCTTATAATCATACAAAGATGAAATAAACATGTTGGTGTCCACAAAATTGAAGCGAAATTCATACTCGTTAAAGGTTTAATCGTATAAAGGTTTCAATCTATCCCTGGATTGTGTAGTTTGTATAGAAGGTATAAAAAGGGGAGTGGCTTAAACTTAAGCTTTTCGTCAGCAAATCTTACTTATAATCGATTTTCTTATTAATAATTTTCAGCAGAACCTTTGAATTACTATGCGAATACTTAATATGGGCGAAGGAGATTTTGAACTGAAGATACCCGAATGGGACGTGTCATCCACTCTTTTCGTAGGCGCATACAAAGCCTTTATAAAAATACTATGGAGTTAGCAATTTAAGCGAATTTTTTCCAACACTGAAACAAGGTCATTTGTTTGAGAGATACCAGTTTTGGGTGTCTTCGAGTTTGCCTTATAACTTAATTCTTAAGTATTGATTTTTAGTGAGATTATGTAAATAAAATAAGAATACCAAAAGTGGGCGTAATAGTGGGGGTAGCAATATAACCAATTTTAAATCCCATAGGCAGTTTTAGTAAAAAAGTATGACATGCAAGTTTTAGAGATTGCTAACTCCTTTCGCGAGTTATTGTGCAAACCAGCCGCACAGACGGACATGGTTCAAGTGCCGGATTTGGCAAAATAAATGTCAAAATGGGGTCGTCTATGCTTTTTTCGATACGTTACACTTTTTGTCCGAACAAAATGATATATATCCTCTTAAACAGTAGGGTGAGGCTATACAAAAATCAGATTATAGATCGGAGGAGTATGGTTGACAACTCCGATCCACCACTGTCCACTCTAATTTCACTCTAAAAAAACAACAATTCTACAAAATATAATAACTTTAAAAATATTGCAAGTACTCAACTCCAACCAGAGGAAAGCAGAAAAAAAACAACAACTACAAATAAAACAAAAACTCAAATACTTAAATAAGCGCAAACTTTTGTGTTAAAACATTAGCCATTATAGCACAAGTATGAATGGAAGAACGAATGTATGTGTATGTTGCTATCGAAGCAAGGAAGTGAGTGCGTGTCTGTGTTTGTATTATTATTAGACTCATGTAAAAGTACTTATGGCTTGTTTTGTGTTTGTATTAGTTTAATGTTAGGGAAAATTAACTTCTCGTATTTTTATTTATTAAACATATTTATGCTTAAACAAACACATACAGGCAAATAAACATACACATACGGAAATACCAGACACGGTAAAGTATACCCCTTACACCCATATATACATAAGTAAACACACACACACACTGACGCAAACACTCACATACATGCCTTCAACCAGTCACACTCGAAGGACTTATGGAGGACTGCAAACAACAACATCCATTTAATGTTTTATTTCAAACAACAAATGTACATTAGAATGGGTAATTTTTTTTGCATAAGCTGAAATGTGAGATTAGTCAAAATCTAGGTTGTATCAGTGATAAGATCCCTAGTGACCAAATCACAAAATGTATAGGATTTGTTGTAATAATAAATACTAGTCTGGAGCACAGCTAAGTGAATGATGGTTTTATAGCTTGTATTTGTACGAGGGCAGATCAACAATTTCGTGACTTTTCCACCTTCCTTGTAGTTATATGAAATGCAACACTGCTCCCATCAAGTGTCATCTGTTAGTAGACTACTGTTAATTTTTAAGAGAGTTCCGTCATTTAGTTTGTGTTTAAGAGCTGTTCAAAACATGCAACCACGTGGATTTTGTTAAAATTATTTTTATTTTCATTATTTTTTGCGGAAAAAACTGTCAATCAAACCAAGTAAAAGCCTAATAAATACTATGGCTCAATTTCTAATGGTAAAAAAGTGGTTTACTGACTCTCGTTGTGGTCGCACAAATACAAATGTCGCTGAACGTTCTGAATGACCAGTTAAGATCAATACACCTGAAAATGTCGAAAAAATCCATGATATGGGGTTGACCGATCGAAGAGTAAAAGTGCGTGAGATTGTTGGCGCCATACGCATTTCATATGGCAGCATTGTCTCGATTTTACACGATCAGTTCGGTTTAAGAAAGCTGTCTGCGAGATAAGTGCCGCGTTTCCTCTCAATTGGCCATAAACGTAGGACTTAAAAAAGGGTTTCCATATGGCCAAGAAATAAGATATTTTTCATCAAGATAATGCACTGCTGCACACGTGTGCAGTCTCAAATGCATGATTTGGGTTACAATTGGTAACTCATCTGCCATATTCTCCGGCTCGATAAAAATAACAAGCTCCAACGATGAAATTATTGTCAAATGCCTATTTTATGGACCTCAAAATCCTATCTTTGGAGGGAATACAATAATTGGAGAAACGTTGGTCAAAGTGTATTGAGGTAAAAGGAGATTATGTTCAAAAATATTTTTTTTTTGCAAAAAATGCTGAAGAAAATAAAAGTCACGGAATAATTGATATGCTCTTGTAACATCTATAAATTGTTCTGATAGATCAACCCTTTACGTCCAGTTGAAACAAAGTATATTAAAACTTTTATCGGCAAGGCAGAAATTTGTAACCTTCCATGTCGATTTACTATTTAACTGGAAACAAGTTAAAAAAGTTAATGTTGGGCGTGGCCTACAATGAGATGAGATAACAACCTACACTAATCACCTATTCTGAGGATTAAGTACCTCTGCCTGGAGCTTGAGCAAGGTCGGACTCAACAACAATTTATAAACGGCGGCATCAAAGAAACAATTTAATTTTAAAAATAAAAAATAAGATATTAAAAAAAATATTATTACGACGGAATTTCCATGATTCTCTGATAAACTAAATCAGCTGTCCGAGGAAGCTCTGACAGCTGATAATACTACTAATATTAAAACTGAAATTCAAATACAGGGTGGCTGACGAAAGCCGCTACCAAAAAAAATGTAATCACTTTTTTTTCTTTTTAATGAATCTGATTATTTTTTTTTATTTTGCAGATTGATTTTAAGATTTAAAAAAAAAATGGATAAGAATTTGGATCCGTTTTCCGTGGAGTCCGTAGTTTCGGTTCAAAGAGAGTATAGGCGCACGTTTGGCAGCAATCCTTCGAGCAGATGGCCCATAATGAGACTTGTTAACAATTGTGCAGTCAACAGAAGACCTTACTACGAGTATCATAGCCCTTTAGTTCGGACAGAGGAAACAATCGCTGCTGTTGATTCTGCCATACAAAACAATCCAAGAGTTTCGACAAGAAGCTTATCTGCTATAAGGGCTATAAGCAGACAGTCAATGCATTCAATTAAACACAAACATTTGGACTTATTGCCGTATAAACTTTTAACTCTGTGTGATTTCAGCAAGATGGTGCAACTCCACATATACTCGTATCCCAGCCTGTTATGGACTGATAAGCTAATATCCAGAAACCGCTGGCCCCCAGGTCGCCTGACCTTTCTTCACCTAAGTTTTTGTTTTGGGGTTATTACAAACAGGAAGTCTACAAATCAAAACCAACAAACCCATTCGAGAAACAATTGTGGCTATTTCTGTCTTAACACTCCAAGCAGTAGTGAACAACTTTTTGGTAAGATGCCGCACATGCATGAGCGAGCATTATTTTTAAAACTAATTAACTTATATTTTAATAAAATTAAACGAGCTTTAACATGAATAAAAGTGAAAAAATGAATTCCATTAACTGAAAAAAAAGGAATTTGAGTTTCTTAATGTAGCAACATTTAACAGTCACCCTGTACCATTGCATTATTCATAGATTCCAATTACTAAACATTTTCTTGTCTCAACTAACATTCGGTTACACTGATGGAAACTTGCAAGGACATGCACTCATTCTGCTGGCAAATCAGTTGTCTATGTGCAGTAAAAACATCTTCTTTTTTCGCGACCCACTTTAAGGTACTTGCTCACTCTCACATACATATATTGTAGTATTTGTATTTAGGTTATGTTTTATTTAGTTTTTGTTGTTAGTGCTGTTTTTACTCTGCTGCTCGGGGATACACACACACACTGTCGAACAACTAGCTGGGTCTGTGCGTGTATGTGTGCTGGGGTATTTGTATTCATTGGGTCTCTTAATGTTTATTGATGTTCGAATGATGCTGCTGCACACCCCAGAGCTACCGTAAAAAGCACCATTAGAAGACGACGATCCTTGCCGCTGTTAATGCCGGCATGGCTGGGATATGTTGGCGGTGGCATCGGCGGTGGCATTGGTGGTGTTTTAATAAATCAAGCGGAATTAAGTCATCAATAACAACGAGTCCCTCAGCATCGAGAAACCAATTTTCATCATAGTGCCAGAATGGAGAGCATCTTTTGCAGTGCATAAATGCTAGCTCTTAACGAGAGTGGGTCTAGCTTAGGGTGACTGAAGTTAAGTATAAAAACACAAATGTACTATATCCATGAGCAGCACAACGTTCCAGGCTTAAAAACGAAAAAAAGTCTAGTGGCGTCCTTTAGTCCTTCGGAAAATTGAGGGAGCGATACTTTGACAAAGGCATAAACTACAATGACTACGCATTTTAAAGACAATGCGCAAGAGGTTTAATCGACACGCATTTTAAAGGTATGATTCTTAGTGAAGCTGTTGAGACAAGAGGGGACTACTCTTTATACAGTTGCATGCACCTGCTTGGCTTTATTTTAACAATTTCAGTGAACACAAAAATAAAACTATTGAAAATAACAGAAAAGTCGAGTGGGCCGACATTATTGCATTCTGCACTTATTACATATGCAAAAAAACAACCTGGCAAAAGGTAAAGCTTGAATTAAATATTGAACGAAATCGAGGTAGAAATACAAGACCTTACGAGTATTTGTGTAGATACGGGAATGTCAGAGGACATTTCATTGCATTTGTGTACTCCTACACATACATTGGAAAGTAGCGGGCTTCGGTGCTTGTGTCGTTTGTCTAAATTGTAGGCCTAATATATTTATCGACCATGTTTTTAGGTTCCAAACTTACCAAAATCTTTACAATTACCAATGCATCCATGTGACCACGTTTATAGATGGTCGGCTTTTCAGTGCTGGAGCTTGGCCCATAAATTTCGACAGATCTTAAAAATATTGACATATTTGGATGCCTTTTCAAATGGAAATTCTTTACCTACTCATATGCTCATGTTTGTGCATATCCGATTTATTGACCCCTGTGGAAAAAACGGACTCGACTAATCATACGAGATCACAACGGAACCTACTCAACCCAGTGAGCTACGCTTTAAGTTAAATGCCTTTTAGGTCGAATGTCCTAAGGAATTATTCGTCCTATGTGCCCTGTTCACAGCTTTTCCTTTCAACCAGCCTGTGGTCACATTAAAGGTGTGAATCCTAGTCATATCAGAATTAGAGAGACTGGCTTTGTCAATAAGTATTTGTAGACTCAATCCATTGCAGAGAAGATGTAAAGTTGCTTTCTCCTCCTCTTCAATGTTGCATCTCCCACAGAAGTCGTTATATGGCAGACATAGTCTCGTAACATGAAAGACCAATGGCCAGAGATGCTGACAATGAGGTTTTTTAGATGGATCCTTGGCAGCTAAATCGCATTATTCAGTTCTCTGCTCATAAATACCAGAACAAATCTTTCTGATTTCCATGCAGGTGGGATCCTGTAATTTTACTACCTATCCTTGGCAATGCTATAGAGTTACCGTGATCTAAGCTGCTAAGCCCTAGCAAGAGAAAAGCCAATATCACCACTGCACTAATTTGAATTCTACCCTCCACAAGTGTGTCCAGGAACCCATTAATGAGGTTATCGAAGAATTTCCTGCTATCTCCTTCAGATACATCTGGCATTCCTAAACAAATCTCGAATTGGTGCAAATCTCGAATTGGTGCACACATTCTCCGGAGCTCTAATGGCCGCCTTGCTGCCAGTAAATAAAAGGATACATCTGAATGGTATCTTATAGTACGAATACTAAACTACTGCAAGAAATTTCCTATGGACAAGATTGTGGCCTGAATTATGCTGCAATAATCCGGTAGCTTAAAAGACCGTTTCAAACTACGCTGATCCGAATAGATACTACTTCGCACTCTTCTTAGTAACTTTGATCTGCTTGTCATAATGTTAGGCGGAAGTCAACTAAAGGTAGTGAACAGATGTTACATTTTCGCTACCGTTTTTATTATTCGTTCGAACCTACTCTGGCGATTCTTCCTCTAAAACGCCACCCATCAGACAGTAGCCCTCGTAGAACAGAAGGCAGGGCTCTATATGTAGCCACAATTCATTATTTAGAGCTGCGAGGTTTTTATACTGTTGGTTCCTAAATTTCTAAGTTAAAATAGTGGTGTTTTACAGTCCGTAAAACTAATATGCATGTTTAAGAGCGGTTGTATCTAATATCGGGTACGGCCTTTTGGGAGAAAGTATCTGGTCGAACCCTATTAAAAATGTATCAATCAACTGATCACTTGTAAAGTTTAATCAAAAAGGAAAAGTTGCCAAAATTGCTAGTAAATAAAATAATCTTACCTTACGTCAATATTACCAAAGCTATCCATGTCTTCCGCAATTTCGATGTGAAAACCTACCGCAGAAAAAAAGTTTGATGTTTCGCCCTGGCTTTGGACCCGTGTTTTTGTATGATATTAATGAATGTTACAGCAACCATCACACCACTGTAGCCCACGACATCGGTAAAATGGTCTGGGCTGAAAAATGTTGCTATATTCAAGCAGAGGTTCCAACAAGACGGCGATATATGTCATACATACCAAAAAACGATCAAAAGTGAGGACATATTTGGGAATAACATAATCGGTTGCAACTACAATGATTCGATTGCAAAAGCGGAATTTCGGTTGCAACCACCGAATGTTTATAACCCAATGGATATTTGGTTCGAAATACCGCAAGATGATAAATATGATCATGGTATTGTACTAACAACTAATTGATCGGTCATAACAATTAAACGCGGAAAAAGTATTTTGTTGCCACAACTGGTGGTTGTTATGTAAAAAGTTATTTAAAAATGTTGTTGTTGCAACTAATGACTAGCGATTATAACTAAAACTTCATCATAGCCAAAAAGGGACTGTTTGATGGTATTTTTTAAAAATAAAATAATTCGACTTTTACTGATCTTAGGCCAATCGATTTTAACCTAATTTTTTCCAGTAAAAATCTTCCATCTTCTTTTCCACTTTTTCCCCGAAATGACCCTTGCTATGAGTACTTCAGTTGTGTAAGCAAACAGTTTTTAAAAAAACAGGATTTTTAAATCCAAAAATTCTCTTCTGAATGTTCGGATACTTGGCATGTTGCACCAATACTACAGTTAAAATAACTGAAAATTACAGAGAGCTAACTAACATTCGGTTGTGCTGATAGAACGCATATAACCTCAATGCATATAACCTCAATCATTCTGTTGGCAAAAAATTCGGTTGTGGCAACGAATCTGTTCTCTGTGTGCACCGAAGGTCATAAGGCACACAAGCTCGAAATCCAAATTGTATCAGGATTACACGCCTGTTGAGGTTGTCAACAGCGATGTAAGTACGAGTATGCACTCTTAATTGAGCCCCTATTGCTGATGTCTAGGCCATAGGTTAATATGGTATATACCCACAGATATTATTGACAGTCCCTTATATAGTTTTTAAAAAGTATTACTCGATACAAAATTCCAAAAATTAATTTATTAGCGACTCCTTTCGAGAGTTAGTAACGATTCAGTCGCACAGCTGGAAACACATATATCAAAATATCGATTCTGCCAGTGGTTCGGGGTCACATGGCTTCAGTACAAACAGTTATAGGTGTTTTCTAAATAGGCACTGAAGCTGTTTTCTAAAAACCTGTTTCATACAGTGGTGTAGGGATACGACTTCCAAAATGACGGACTAACGCAAGGATATAGTTTCATATTTTTTTAATTCTCTCCCTTTATTTACTTAAAAAAGTACTACCGTTCATGCCAAAATATCGACCCTTAGCTTAAAACGATGAATGGTGCCAACGAAATGTTAGCGGAAAACTGCCCTCTAGCAAATAAACGAGCAAGTACCACACTTTCCTTGCGGTAGCATTCATCGAGTTTGGCTTCCGTTCCTTGTATTTCAGTTGTTATTTTTCTATTTAAATTTTTAATCTACATAAGAAATGAATATTTATATGCATGTATGTGTTAACTTTGCCAGCGTGGCGGCAGCTGTAGCACAAACTCCAAAGAAGCTTACATCGAGTACCATTTGCACTTTCTCGTGCCACTCCAATGTGGTATGCATCGTAGTAGTGGGCTTGGGAATTCGCATAATGTATCTTGACACAGAAAGAGAGAAGGAAACTCAAAAAATGCACAATACCGCGAACATACGCAAGAACTCAAACATACAAATGCGCTTTTGCATAATGCTAGAGGAGTTCCATATGTTCAAGTAGTCCGTCGAATGGTTTAGCATGACTTTCAATGATGTTAACACTTTGAAGTGGTTCAAGAGCTAGGAAGAGCTGTACGTTGAAATTTTTTTTAGAAAATCGAAATAAATTTAAAATAATTTTAAAAATATTGGTGGCGTATGAGTAATATTAATCATAAGCCCTGGTGTTTATTTATAATCAAGTCATGTCTTAACAAAAACAGGATTTTTTTTGGTCATGTCTATAGGAAAAGCTAGCAGAGCAGGGTGATCCTTTATTTTTTATACATTGTGCATGCATGTAGAAGAAGTTTGCAATACTGGGTGATTCGTGACAGTTAAAAAAAGAAACAAACGGTAGTATCCTATAGCTGTACGTCGAATTTTTTTTAGAAAATCGAAATAAATTTACAAATATCTTTTATGTCCAACAAATATGTCCTGATGGATGGTAAAATAGTTTTAAAAATATTGTTGGCGTATAAGTAATATTAATCATACGCCCAGGTGTTTATTTCTTGGCATGCATATAGGAAATGTTTGCAATACTGGGTGATTCGTGACAGTTAAAAAAGAAACAAAAGGTAGTATCTATAGCTATACGGTGAAAATTTTTTAAAAAATCGAAATAAATTTACAAATATCTTTTATGTCCAACAAATCTGTCCTGTTGGATGGTAAAATAGTTTTAAAAATATTTGTAATATTAATCATACGCCCCGGTTTATATTTATTGACAAGACATATCTTAAGAAAAACAGTAATTTTTGTTCATGTCTATAGGGAAAGTTAGCAGATCCGGATGATCCTTTATTTTTTATATATTCTGTATGCATAGAGGAAATGTTTGCAATACTGGGTGATTCGTGACAGTTCAAAAAGAAACGAAAGGCAGTATCCTATATATGCGAAACGAAATAAATCGTTTAACGCTTGAGACACATTGGGATCTAGTAGCACTTATTTCCAAAGTCGATTATGTGTAGCTGAAACATCGAGCGTATTGATAAGAAGCTCAGTCGAAATCAGACTACAGTCGGACCTGCTCCTGCTGAAATCATTGATTTCTGAGGATAACACTCACGTTCTAATCCATCGCTCTCTGTGCAATTGTCGAGAGCATTGACTCACCATCGATCTACATAATTCATCATTCATCACTCTTTTGCATTTTTTAGGAAATATTTTTTAGAGCCTCGCTTTTTACAGACCAAAAACTGGTGCAAGTTGATGGGGTCTTGGAAACATAACATGAAATGGGTAAAGTCTTCGAGCAATGGGTGGCGTATAAGTAATATTTCATGCAACGCTAATAATAATCATACGCCATAATTTCTAGGGTCCCAGTGTTGCGAGACTAGTGTTCATGACTTTCCTGCAAGTAAACCCAGTTTCAAATCCGCATAATGACATAAAATAATTATTTAGTGGACAGATTTTTAGCTTGTCTTTTTAAAGCACTGACCTTTCGAAGCCGGCGTTGAACAGTAGGTCCCAGCAAGTGAGTATAAGAGTTTTATTGTTAATCACTCATTTGAGGAAAGTTCGCGATTTTCTCCTTAATGGGACATCGATGGGGTGTCGAAATGGAAAACGATTTCGATAAAATCACAACTTTTTTGGCGAAAATTATTTTCATTACGAAAGCTAAGCTAGCCAAGCCAAACTGCTGCTAAGATCGAAAAACCGGTACGTGGCCAATGCATCCTTATAAAGTGACAATTTTGTTGCAGATTTTGTAGCGATCTCCTCATTGGCCTCTTTTATACCCTTAGTCATTGCACAGAAGGTATATTCACTTTGTCATTCTGTTTGCAACATCTCGAAATACTAGTCGGACAGTCCAGAGCGATCTCCTCATTGGCCTCTTTCATACCCTTAGTCATTGGACAGAAGGTATTGTTCAAAGTTGAACATGCTTTATATTGTGTGCTGGGTAATGTGGTATTCTTAAGTGCAGCTCATAAAATTGTTAACTGCATACTTAGGTACTATTTGTACGCTCGCACATGATCATGCGTTTCCACATGGTGATAAGAGCAGCCCGCACACACAAGAAATGTGACACTATTTGTGTATTTAGGATTGTGTACGGTTGTTGAAGGTCAACGGAGAATCGCTTGATTTGTAATCACCAGGAGACCGATAGTTCTAGACTATTTTTAAGATATTCAATTTTCAATGTACATACAATTATTTCTAATAAAAATCAGTATCTTACAAATACTCAACATGGAATGACGTGTGTTTCATTCAGGCATATTTACTTTGTCCTTCTGTTTGCAACATCTCGAAATACTAGTCGGACAGCCCATAAGTATATGTGACAGCGCATAGAGAAAGGGACCTAAGGATGATAAATTCAATTTCAATTTTCATCAATTTTCACTTTTTTTGATGTGGACTACACCTGAGCGTCGAATGAGACCGATCCCATGCCCCAAAAGTGTTCCCTCCCAGAGATATGCGCGTTTAATTAAAGTGAAGTCGACGATTCTACACAAAAGATACACGTATTTAAAACTTTAAAATGGCTCTCCCAAACAAAACTGGTTTTTACCCTTAGGTCCCTTTCTATTTTGCGTGACACATATTCATATTCTAAATCGTTGTAAAATACTAATATGATCTAGTCACTTCTGTCTGCGGAAAGCAAACCACAGGTCGGACTATTGCAGCTAGGTGGTCGAAATTTTGCAGAAACATGTGTCGACGGCTGGTATTGAAAATGGGCCAGATCGGTATAGGGGGAATAATATTTTCCCCGCACAAGATAATATCAAGAAAACTGAACAACATGAAATATTAAAAATTTGATGGCGATATTTAGAACATATAATATTGGCATGGATAGAAACACATCCTGGAGAAAAACTGGGCGGTGCCACACCCCCTTTAAAATCGCATTTATGACCAAGCAAATGAAACGATCGTTCTAAAATTTTCACAAAGGAAATCAATGACTAGGAAATTATTGTGTTAAATTGGACTAGAGGGCGTGGCACCAACCTTACAACTTAAACTAAAAATGACAATATCATATTAACTCTTATTGATGTGACAGTAATACTTATACTTAAGGCTCAAGATTTTGGCAAATATCGATATACATCCTGGAAGAAAAGTGAGCGGTGCTACGCCCCTTCAATAAATTGCATTTATGGCCAAACTAATCAACCGATCGTTTAACAATTGTGAACAAAATGAAATCAGTCACTAGAAAATTATTATAGTGTGTTGTGGTAAAATTGGAAAAGAAGGCGTGAAACAACTTTAAGCATAAAACGGCAATTACTATTAGAGATATGACGATGAAATTTGGAACATTTGACGAATCAAAAAACCTTCTGGTGAAAAAGTAGGCGGAATCAAAATGAAAGCAACAACTAGCAAACTGTTATAGACTATATTGTGCTAAATTTGGGCAAAAGGGCGTGGTCCCGACCATGCAACCTTAAACTTTTAAAGGCTATATTTCGTGGACTAATACCGATTTGACTTGATTTTGATAGTATTTGGTACACATGGTGTTAGTATAGAAAGAAACAAGCCTTAGAGAAAAGAGAGACCCTTCAAAAAATCTTGGTATTGCACCGTAATTCATGATGGAGGGTATTTAATCTTCGGCACGGCCGAACTTAATGTGTTTATAAGTAGTTGTGTTCTTTAAAAAAAACTGCTGTCTGAATCCTTTTTTGTTTGTAGCCAGAGTAAAGGTATGGACTTGAAGGTTTTTGGATTCAGTAGGGTGGCTAGAAATGCCACACAGCCCACCTCAATACCTATTGTATGTCAAAAAGTTCGATAATAGTGTTATCAGGGATCTCGGCGTTGGTTCTGGACCACCTCGGATCTGCGTGTAGGACCGATGTTATGCGAATAATCCATTAGCGATTCAGACTCTTAATACAAATATTAAAAAAGCGATTCTTGAACTATAGCCAGGAAACCTTATCATCGTCTTGGAAAATTGGTTTAATAGAAAAGCTTCTGCAAGGCCAGCTTTGTGAATGGCATATTGTTGCCCAACAAACCAATTTTTGTTTGTTTTATGATTTCTAAAAAAAATAATAAAGAACACCATATACGTGATTTCCTCTAAAGTATTTATGTGGAGCTATACTTTAATTAGTTGGCAAAGCTTTCAAAAAATATTTAAATTTAGTCGCTGGGGAAAAGAAGTAGGGCGTTGGGGCTTGATAACCTTTCTTGTACTCCTTTCTGATGCTGGCTATACATTTTCCATCTACAGCTGACTATAGCTTATTTTAAAATATTATTTAAATAAAGTCTTATAAATAATTAAAGAAAATTTTAATTTGTAAAAGGAAAAGAAATCCCCTTGTAGACATTCTTAAAGTAAAGGAACAAAAACTTTGGCCTTTTTCTCACATCATATATGGCTATGAAATTCGAAACCATTAAAAACATTTTATCGCTTTTTTGTATACCTCAACTTAAACACACATCTTCATTCCTACAACTTTCTGTTTATAACAAATGTAATTATGTTTTCTGCTTCTCTCCCACCACAGATCAAAACAAAATCATATCGATGGCATTGCGTTGTTTGGCAAACAATCCCAAAAATGTAACAGAATATTTTCAAACTTAATTAAAACAAGTACAATGCACTGCATTTGAACAAAATTCGAATTCATACGCCTCGTATGGAAAATATGAACCCACAAATGTGACCAACAGCTACAACACGAGTCATATGGTACCAAAGACCAGTCCAGTCGCCATCACCATCCTTACCATCACCACGTGTGAGGGTTTGGTTAGGAGTGCTTCACTTACGAATAAAAACTGTGAAAGCTTTGCATACCAATGGCAATTAACTTTTATAACATTTCATTCTTTTTTTGCGTTCTCATTCACATGTGAAACAAAACATTGTTGCCCCAAAGGCAGTGTTGGCGGGGGACTTGCCGCTGCTGCTGCCGCCGGTGGCTGGTAATGAAAGAGAGATTTTTCAAACGATAAAATGTGATTTAGATTATCGACACAGAACATCAGCATCAACAACGATTTATTTTTACATCAGAATCGCACACACACACACAGAGACGACTCGATGGCGTTGGTAAATGTTCAATGGTGAATGTTATTCAATGTTCAGTGGTGCTCAGTAAAAGGATGCGCAAAATATAAGGACTGTCCGGAAATAAAGGATTTCCCCCTGAGGCCACAACACCCAGAAGCCTTTGCAGGGGTTAATACTAAGAAGACATGACAGCTGTTTTCACTAAAACGCTTTTCAAAGCGTATATAATGAGACTCTCTTGCTGACTTCTAAGTTGATACGGCTTTAGGGCCGTCTCTACAGATTTACATTAGGAGTTTGAAATATTGAAATTTGGAAAAGATTTCCGATTTCCTCTCTAGGTACACAGCATTGGATTGGTGAAGAATTTTACATCAGTTCCCAAGGTTCAATCTACTCATTTCGATACAAATTTATGATTCTGACTTTATGGCAAGATTTCGAGCAAAAACAGCGGTCACGGTCTAAAAAGCATGTGACTCAAAAAGAAACTTCTGGATGGACCATCCGGTAAAAAACATTTACAAATGCAAGTTTATATTTTTTTCATCATGAATATGGACATATTTCTAGGACAGTCCTTATAAGTATATAGAACTTCATCATCCTTCGTCCGGCAGTTCATGATAGTATGCTGTAAAGTTTTGCAACTGACTGGCCTTTCAAACAATGCTGCTGCTGATGCTGCCGTTGTTGGGGGATGCTATGCGATCCTCTAAAGGTTTATTGACCATTTAGAGGTTTCATTAATGAGTAATGATTAATTGGAAAATGTGGTTTTGTTTCAATAGAATTAGAATTCTATAGTCAATTGTTTGGCCGTCGTCATTGCACTACTCTCGCATATGTAATTATAAACACACACATGCACATGGTAACGGGATGGAGGCCAGCAACGTTTAGGCTTCCACCGACTGCTGCCTGTCTGGGCAAACGATTGTTCCTTGCACAAAAACGTATAGCCCAACTATTCCCCCCAGTGTTGTATGCCAGCAAAGGGATTTCAGTTCATTGTGTCTACGGTCGGTTTCGTATGAAGCTGCTGCCGATGCTGATGTTTTAGTTAAATACATTTTTGCTTATTTTAGCATTTATTTTCCATTTAACAATAAAGACTTAATTAGAAACTCATCCAGCAGCAGCAACGCTGCAGTTACAACCACATACTGCCAACTTCGGGGAAAACTTTGTAGACACTTCGTTTTTTTTTGCCTTTTCACATAGTCACAACTAGAAGTGATAAAAAAAGCAACGCTCCTGAAGAACTCCCTAAAGTAGGCAATGCAAAAAGAAAACTGAGCCGAGGGAAGAATCCTTCCGTATGCCATTACATCAGGCTCAAAAAGAAAAACTTTTCCTCGTTGTTGTTAAATGTTATTAAGTTTGTGAAAAAGGAAAGGCATCACAAAAAACATGTAGCGTGGTGGAGGTCGGGACATGATATCGCTATAAAACGAAAGGGACAAATTATGACAGATACATCAATGTATGGCCACGCCGCAGACGAATAAGTTGGTTGCATCGCACCCTAAAAGTGGTGACCTAAGACACACGATGTTAATTGTGAATATAGCAAAAAGTTTTCAGAAAATTATCTTAATATTCTTTTTTGTGCTAACAGGATTTATGATAATTATATGTGGAACAAAATATTGTCCAAATGCTAGCCATGGCTTTCGTCTATACTTTTAATGACTCTGAGACACAATGAAGGTTCAATGGCGTTAATCTGCAGAATTAACTCATCCTTCAGTTCTTGAATTGTTCTTGGCTTATTGAGGTATACGTTTTCTTAAAAAAAATCATCAAACAAAGATGTCGTATAAACATCGCCACGACGTGAAAACCACGGCCATTAAATTTCTCGCGAAAAAGAGCTATTGTTTCGTTGGCTGTGTTGCAAGTGGCACCATCCACATATTGTCCAGGTCCATATCACCAATCTCTAGCCACAAGCCCGATTTCATCTCGTGATAGCAAACACCATTCGCCATTCAATCTTCTGTCTTTGGATCATCCCCGGTATCAGATAGTCTGACTCTGCGTCAAGCCTGTCCATTCTTTTGGCTGATCTCAATATCACGCCGTGTCCGTTCGAGCTGCGTTTCGACATACGTATGTCGACCCTTGATGCACTTTAGCTAATGTAGATGTCTTAGGGTTGAATTTTTAGTATCACTACCCGCTTCGCCTTTGGTGTGGACTTAAATGGCGCTGTTATGCCTGCACTGAAAATCTGTGGTTCTTGCTAAGGTTGGTCTTCCTTTCAACCGCCTTAAAGAGCAATACAATTTCGTCACGAATTCGAATGTAAGATTATTTCTAACGCGTGATCCATTTCAGGGTTCCCTACTTTTTTAAAGAGAAAAGCAAAGAAATTCGAGTTAAATTGGGAATGTTTATTATCTATTAAATGTTGGCCGCAACTACGTCTCAGATGGTGGCTCAGATGGGATGACTCGTTTGAGTATTTCGACTGGTAACTGGCGAATGACACGAGTGATGTTTGGCTCCAAGGCCTGAATCGAAGCGGATTTTTCCGCAAAAACTTTAGGCTTTACATATCCCCACAGGAAAAAGTCTAACAGTGTGATATCACACGGTCTTGTGGCCAATCGACCGGCCCAAAACGTGAAATTATCTGCTCCCCTAAGTGATCTCTCAATAAATCCATTGATTGATAGGATGCGTGGGAAGTGGCGCCGTCTTGTTGATACCAAATGACGCCGAGACTACGAGCTTCAATTTCAGGCATCAAATAGTCGGTTATCATGGCACGATAACGGTCGCCACTGACGGTTACGTTCTCACTGGCATCATTTTTAAAGAAATATGGACCGATGATTCCACCGGCCCAAAAACCACACCAAACCGTTGTTTTCGTGAATGAAGTGGCAGCTCTTGAGCCTCGTCTGGTTGCTCTTTGTCCCAAATGCGTAAATTTTGCTTGTTTACATACCCATTAGATGGGCCTCTTGGGCTTAAAATGGGCCTCGTCGCTGAACAAAATTTGGCTCGAATCTTCTTGGACTTTTCAAGAGCATATAGAGCGAAGCAATGTCGCTGTATTTTGTACGCTTTCAATTTAAGATCTCGACGTAAAATGCGCCAAGTCTTTCCATACGTCAGTCCGAGTTGCTCCGAATGGTGCCGAATCGACTCTCCACGGTCTTGGTGTACACTCTCAGCTACGGCCGTACATTTTCTTCACTGCGTGCTAGACGTGGTCTATTCGGTCGAATGTTATCCAATAATGACAGCTAGGTCTGAAGATGGTGTTGCGAATATTATGCTCAGTAGGCCGGTTATGTTGACCATAAGTTGAACGAAGTGCACAAAAGTGAATTTCCGTAATAAAGTTGAACGATTTGTAAACGTTGTTCAGGCGTAAGTCTTTCCATGATGAAATGCCAAACAATACCAAACAAAAATAACAAGACAGCATGACACGACTCACACGTGATCTGTCAAAAAAATGCTATTGAAAAAAGTATCTCTACTTGGATCACCCATTATAAGATTTATTTCGACTTGCTTTTTCCCAAGGTCTCTAGGTCGACGAGAAGTAAGTCCTTTGGGTATATATTGGGTTTTAGTGTATGGGCCTAGGGAACCATAAATTGCCCCCTTAACAATAGACATAACACACAGAAATGTTCTGGCGAATTTAAATGTGTCAATAATTTTGCGATTCGTACAAACGTCCAGGGGGGCCTAAAAAAGTGGTCCTGTCATAAACTCAAATTAATAAAGATTCAAAACTATACCGAACTTAGGAACTGTCCACGTTCAAATCAGAAAATGCGTTTATTATCATATGATGCGGGAACATTGGCGATTTCAATGCAATTTTCAGGTTCTTTTGCTGAAAACTGCAATTTATAAAATTACATTCGGTTGCAATGATAGTTTACAATCGGCGAGGACTACATGACTTTTAGTTGCAAACACCAAATGCTTATAATCTTGATGCAAACTCGGTTCGAAATACTCATATCATGGAATAAAAGCTTTGATAAAATTGTGGACTAGATTTTCGAAAAAGTCTTCGTTGGTTTCAAAAACTAGCAAGGTCAACAAAAACGTTCGTTCTAATAACCACCTTCTTATGGCTTACCCGAAAACCACAAATATAAAAAACTAATTAAAAAATTTGAAATTGGTTTTATTTTTTAGTGATAGCCATTCATACTCTACCTATTTGACACCTGACCGGAGGTTAACCAGTACTACGGGTGACTGGGGCTAATGGGGTTTTCTCAAGACTCCACCCAGTAATTATAGGCCCTTGTTGGGGGTTCGGTCGGGGCTAGTCTTAGTACATGGCTGCCGTTCACCGTCGTCGAACGGAGGAAGGTAGAGATAGACCACGCTCTGAGCGAGGAGGAAACTAAGTCCATGTACAGCATGGTTTTAGACCATAACATCGATATGCGGGCACTTGTGTCTGCATATAAGTATACTCATCTCATGACCGTACCTTTAACTAAGGGTGTCCAGTACCGCGATGTATGGTTCGCAAACTGGTAGTAGCTCGGCTACGAGGTCAGCCCGGAGACTAAACACCGGCACCACGGGTAGTCAGGAGTCCCCAGAACTATTGCTCTGGCCTGCATAGGAGGTGCGGCCCTTCGGGAAGTATCGAAATGGCTGTGGTTCAAACCTAAATCGCGGGCAGAGCTTCAGCTCGGAGTGGAGTTGTGCTGTGACCCATAGAACAGCTGTGCTGTGACCCATAGAACAGCTGAGCTGTTAGATAGGCCTCTACCCTTAAGTTGGGGGGGGGGAGTTGTGTCCATATAGCTCGCTTCGAATTGGTACCGCCGGAGTTGTCCTTAAGAGGCGCTGGCCGTCGCTTGGTAATGGCTCCAGTTGCGATGGCGCACCATGGTTGCAGCTATCACAGAGAGAATCATGTAAAAACTCTCGGACGCTGTCTACCTATTTGACAAATATAGCAGGAAGGACAATTAAAATATCTTCGTCTTAATGCAAAGCGGGCCCGTAAATGTACACCAATTGCTGATGCTAGAAAATTTAATATTTATCATGATTTTACTAAAACATTATTTTACTATTTGAATGACTGTCTGGGTGATTTCGTGCACAAACCAAAATTCGCTTATGCTGATTGAAAACTTGGTTCACCACCAAATTCGATGGTGCAACGAATCTGTTTGCTGTGTTGCTCTTTTAACCAATATTCAAAGTGGAAGGAGCTAACGTTGAAATCTTGAAATCATTTCATTTATTATGGGACCCATACGGTCACTTCCACAAATATTTTAGATCCCATTTTCGGAAACGTTTTAGTAAATTAATCGGCAGGGTAACCAATTATCGGTTGTGGTTGAGTCTCTTTTCTGTGAGCCTATGTCCGTGGTTAAGGAGTTTGCATTTTTGGACTCCTGCGGTCTACGGTGCCGGTCCAAGTTTTCAATTATGCCGATTTTTTTCAGTTAGTTCAAATTTGAATTTGCTACCTTTTGTAATTATTGGGGCTGTTTAAATACGGGCTTAATACGGGTGAAGTTAGAATATCTAAGTGAAAAAACGAAAACGATTTGGAGAGAAGAAAGTCTTGAGCACCTGAGCCTTAACAAGTTTAAATTCTTAATGAAAAAATAATTGGGTGTAGACGTTTTTTATATCCCGCGTGCCCCAGATGAACTAAGCATTTATAGCTCACCTCCCACATACTGAGAATACATATTTGCACATTCAAAACTCTGCATTACTATACCGAAATTCGTTGCCGCCCTCATCATGATCTAATGACATCCATCATACTAGTCTACGGTTCCAATTAATATTAACGAAAAATAGAGAAAAACAAAGTTTTTAGAAGCACCTTAAAAAAAGCAGCATTCGTAAGTTGACATATTTTCAACCGGAAAATTAACAACCACAAATTAATGAATAAAATTGCACAAACTTGAGTTGAGAAAAAAACCTAGAAATTCATTCACTCTGAACTTATTTCTTAACAACCGAACATTTCTGCTGTCGCAGGAAAACTTTACAAGAATGCAAAAAAAAGAATGCTTTTAAAATATACATAAGTTTTTCCTTTTTTGTTCGGAAAGAAAGAAGAAAAAAAACACGAAATGTTGAGTTTATTTTAGCATTACTCTGGTGAACAGCATGTTTGGAATCACATTTCTCCTCCTGCACTTTGCACAAAGTACAAAAACCGAATGCCACCACAATTGAAGGAAAAAGGAAGGGCGGACGAAAAAAAGCATACGTTGGAAGACTGTAGCTACAGCGACGACATTAGGTTATTCTCAGCTTGTTGGGTCTTTTAACAACAGAAAGTTTTTTTTTCGCTTTGATTCATTTTATTGTTAGCGGGATTCTTCGTCATCATCACGAGCAGGAGGAGCAGCAGCAGCAAACAATATTGTCCTCATTGCTGTGATTATGACGACAACGATGTTGCAGCAACTGTGGTTTGCTGGTTTTTTGCAACTGTGGTTTGTCGTTTTATCACAAGTCGCTGTTGTAGCAACTGTTTTTGTTTTCTTGGCTACTAGAGTATGGCCAAACGAAATTTCCCCTAAAGTATGTGATGAAGATCAGAGAGGAATAAGTCCGTAGCTTTGGTTTACCCTAACCATACACATAATATAGGGTGATCCATCTAGAGGTTTATTTTCAGGAAATTATATTCAACAAATAAATGCCATAAAATGTCCCTTCAAATTACCAATAAAGATTCCACACTTGATTTGCATTTTTACATGTTTTTTTTAGTTCTTAAAAAATACCTCTAGATAGAGCGCCCTATATGTAGGACTCAGAACAGGTCCTACTAAAGACTTGATATCATCGGCTTGCTACAACACGATTAAACGTTTCCTAAATGGTTCCAAGATATTTCAATGCTTTTGGAGCTTCCATTGTCAGATCAAAAATCTGACATGTAGTGAAAATTTCCATCACACTCGAAAATTCCATTGAACTTGAATTAAGCAAAGCCGACTTGACCTCGTCGCCAGTAGTCCTATTATTGCACATTTTAACACTGTTGTACGGGCTATTAAGATTTAGGAGCCGTTGTTTGTAAAACCCTAATGAAATGCACGCTGAGAGAATAAGGTTCGTACTACTCGTATTAACGAAATTTTGTAATTTTTGCTTTATATGTTTTCATACATTTCGTGTAATTTGTGAAGAAATTTAGAAAGTCACGAACCGGCGTCTTAAAGAAGTTTCTTAAAAGTTACGTAATTTTCCTTCATAAGTTTAATGAAAAGTTTCTTATTTTTTATGAAAAGTCATCGTAAAAATTCTTTTCATAATTTTCAGGAACATTTTCGTATAAACATCTATCTCTTATTTTGTATTAAATGTCTTCACAAGAAAATGATTCACCGTTTTTAAGAACATAATTATGTGCTTCTACAAGTGGTAATTCTCATTAGTTCGAATAATGCTGCAGTATAAGTATATTTGATCTATGAGCGAGACTGCTGCGAAAATGCCATAGCAAATACATTTCACTATTATTTTACTTTAAAAAGCAATGTTCTTCAAGTCATTATAATTATAAAAGACCGAACAAATGTAAACAAAACTTAAAGAATATTTCACGAAAAAGTTTCATATATTTCGTAAAAAATTATAAACAAATTGTAAAAATTTTAAGAAAGAATTTCATGTTTATTCTAAAATATTGTCATAAAAATTATGAAAAAGTGTCATTAAAAAATATGAAATAAGTGTATAACGTATAAATGTATAAAGTGTCATTAAAAAATATGAAATAATTGTATAACATTTCATAAAAAATCTGAAATAAATCAAATCATGTTGAAACATATTCTTAAAAATATATGAAATCAATTCTTAAACAATAAAAAAAAATTTATTAAACCTACAAATCACGTTTTCTGATAATCAAACCGATTTTGTAATTTTAAAGATTTGTTTCCATATTTATTATGAAAAGTTTCTTTGGCTGAAAAAAGACAAATTTCGTTATTTATATGAAATATTTCATGATTTTCTTGAACATAATTTTTTTAGTGCAGATAGACCCCAGAACCACAATCTGATACCATTGAGCTATGTCCGGCTGACTTTTTATTTATCGTTGTACTTTAAGTACAGGTGTAATGGACCGATTACTATGAAACTGGGTACATGGGTCAAATGTGGACCAAGGAAGAATATTATTGGTTCACATCAGCCCATGTTTTGATTTCATACAAGGGCTTTTTACACGATTCCAGAACATTAAGCGTTAGAAGCCACATAGTACATCTAATTTCGACCAAATTTCGGAAAGAGCGGTACGATCAACTAACTCGCATCTCTGACGAATTTGGACCATAACTCTCTGTTAATTCGAATAGCTTTTACATTTAGGCCCTTTCTGATATAAGGTTCTGCAGCTTTAAAAATGGAACACTAATAGCGAACAATATACATCTGTGGTAAAACGGGAAGATATCGGCCCATGCTTTCAAAAAGTCCCCTCACAAAGGTCCCTCCAGAATAAAGGTGCCGTTCTATAGGGTGGTAAAATTTTAAGGGCCGATGTTGAATGTGAAACACACCTAAACCTCTAGTTTTTTTTACATTTCATTTGATATTTCTCAATTTTAGACTAACTCAATTTGAACCATGGAAAGATACACAAGCGAGCAATGCGTTAAAGTTATTCAGGCTTATTAGGAAATTGAAAATCATTTTTCGAAAAAAATCATGTTCAGTGATGAGGCACATTTTTACTTAAGCAGAACTGCCGCATTTGGGCAAATGATTATTTCATAGTGATCGTCGAAAAAACAATGCACCCACAAAGAGTGACTGTTTGGTGCGGTTTTTGGGCTGGCGGCATTATCGGGCCGTATTTTTTCCAAACTGGGGCCCGTCGGGCAGTTACTGTGAATGGTGTTCGCTATCGTGAAATAATAACGAACTTTTTATAGCCCGAATAGGAAGTTATGGATGTGGACGATATTTGGTTTAATAAATGCGCCTTGTAAAACTAGACCATATCGGTTCATTTTTTATAAAGCCTCTGTACAAATGTACTTTCCAATATTAGGCCCCGCCACTCAGAGGTAACAAAATAAGTCTGATTGTGCTCATATTTTATATCCTAAAAACAAATTACTTTTCCAATTTGAAATGCTGTCGCTGAAAATAAAAAAAATAAATTTGGGCTAGGACAAATAGAGCTTTACGGGCGGTCGCCCATTAACTATTCCTGGTGAATATTGGACCATATCGGTCTATGTGTTTTTATAGGTCCTACCGCTCTAGAGGTCATAAACTTAGTCGGACAAGTTTTAAA
This sequence comes from Hydrotaea diabolus, assembly GCA_963513945.1. NCBI lineage: Eukaryota > Metazoa > Arthropoda > Insecta > Diptera > Muscidae > Hydrotaea > Hydrotaea diabolus. Next base: position 211,483,938 of record OY740717.1, read on the forward strand.
CTTCAGAAAAAGCCAAAGAATCTTCTGAGTCAAAGAGAATTCTAGGGTATCTCATTAGTGTTTACACCCTCCACCGAAGGGTAGATGGTATACTAAATTTGCCATTCCGTTTGCTACAGCACTAAACATTAATCGGAGACCTCATAAAGTGTATATATTATTGATCGTCGTAACATTCTAAGACGATCTAGCATGTCTGTCCATCTGTGTGTCTGTTGAAAGCACGATTGCGGTCAAACGGATCAACCAAGGAAACCGAAGTTCTGCATGATGGCTAATGGCTATGAGCTGTTTGAGATTATAAATGGGCAAAATCGGTCCGTGAAGAAAATGTTGTTCCTTTGCGCAGCTTAAGGTACTTTGGTAAAAAGCACACTTCTTTGAGATTTGCACTCCTAACTTATTGTGGACGTACAATGGTTAAATTGGGTACAATAAAGAAGATATTTTCTGGACGTTTTGGCTTTTGTGGCCCAAAAAAACATCCTGCATGGTCAAAGTGGACGAGCAATATTCGATATGGGCACGTGGGAAATTAAATCAAATTTTGCTAAGCATACAAATATAGTAATTTTGGATTGGAAACGGACCCAAGGACCAAAAAACGCTCCTCTTTTGTCATGGCTGAACATAACGACGTTTTTACTTGTTCCGAATGTGCTCTTTTGCAGTCTACACTTCTTATGGGCTAGGTTATTTTACGCCTTAATCAATAATTGGTTGTGATTATTTTTCTACAATAGAATCTTCAGGCTTCGATATTCTACATACTTAGTACACCTTAGGGTATCCCGAATCCACACCCAAATTTGAAGTCAGAAAAGTTGCGGTAAATGTTGCAATTATTTCTTTGGACTGAGTAGTGTCCTGTTCTATATATCGTACCTCCTGGGTGGCGGTGATGCCAGCATTACATTTTTCTAGGACCAGCCTTATATATTTATAGGGGAGGTTTATAATGTCCACTCACTGAACCATTTTTATCGTTTTCAAAAATATAAACTCACTACCCCTATTGGAGTGGCTACACTCAGGCCAAGTAGCCACTCAGGTAAAAATAAGCTACTCTCAGAGATCGGAGATAAAGGATGACCAAGATAAGCACTGGGAGTTTTTCGAGCTAAAACCAATCAGACTGTTGATCGATATCCAACATGCCCTACGGACATTTAACCATATAAGACAGTCATGTTTATAGAAACCGCTAAAGTAATACAAGTATTGTAATAAAATCAAATATAAAATTATGTTTTAATTTTCTTTATTAAGAAATTAATCAAATAACAAACAAAAAGGATAAATTTCAACTGCTAATAAAAGGGATGTGTATAAAGTTCATAGACGTCAAGTTTAAAATTCTTGAAAACACTTTCATAGAAACCCATCCAAAATCTCATTTAGCTAGGATCACCCACAGACGCACGCACACGCATTACGTATTCAAAAATTATATGCCATTAGTAAATATAAGGTGGGGAAGGAGATCTGGCCGCTGCGGATGTTAAGGCTATACGAATGCCCATTCTTGCACTCACCGGGGCACACTTGTTTGTTTACTGGAAATAGATTAAATTCCATGGTTACAGCTCCAAAGCCCAATGAAATAAAAAAACATTAAATGCAAAACCACAAACATTCATACAGCCAGCACAGAGGCATGCATCCTCCAGCCAAAATGCGACTAATGGACGGACACAAGTGGTCGACAGACAGCCAAACCAACATGCAGCTGTAAACAGCAGCATGTGTGTGTGGCAGATCATTTTTCATCATATGCAGATGATAGTGATGTTGGTGATGCAACTCCCACACCAAGAAGAACCCACAAAATGCGAAAACAAAAGTAAGAATTACTCGACACAGAAAACACACACAATGAGCTCCAATTCCAAGCAAACAAACAAAAAAATATGCAAACCAAAACCCAAAGAGCTTTAACCGAAATGCAGACGCTTTCCAGCTGAGTTTCAATTCAGACCAGCTGTGTCCGTCTGACTGGGACAGGGATATGTGTGAACTAGACGCTATGATAGCATCACTAACTTATAAAGCATCATCACATTACACACACATACACACCCGCTTACACAAATAAACAGTGAAATTCATTTAAATACTGATACAGGAGATAGACATACAACATATCATCATCATAATGCCGTCATCATCAGTAGCACTGCACATTGCGCAGAAGTCCAAACTTCAAGGCATGCTGGGAATCATGCTGCAGCAAATATAAAAGACATAACATTGAGTTTGATGCAACTGCAAGAAGTTCGACGCAACAGTTTGATGCAACCTCAAGTAGTTTGATGCAACCTCAAGTAGTTTGATGCAACCTCAAGAAGTTTGATGCAACAAGAAAAAATGTGACGCGGTGAGCTCTAGTGTAATTCATTATACACCGGCTCTTACAAGCTGTACAAATAGCTGCAGAAATGTATTTGATCGTTCTAAATGGATTACTTGAAAACCTGGCTGAACTGTGTTAAAGTTATAAGTATAGCCATCTACTAAACCGCGACTGCCCATACTCGTATGCAGATGCTACTTTGATTATTTTGAGAGTTTTCAAAAAGCTTATTACTGAGAGGTAGTCAACTAAAAGTAGATAAGCTTTAGAAATTAATACATACTAGGTTAGACTTTTAGGGAATGAGGCAAAAAATGACGATTAATGGGTGCAAAAGCAGATAAAACTGAACGCAACCTCATTGGCGTTGACCACATTATAGTGCCATTAGTAATGACATGTTTTTGCCAGAGTTTAGAAAACAGTTTAAATATATTCAAGACAAGTCGATAAGAATTGCACATACATTAGAATGGATTATGCTTAAGACTCAAGTAGAGGGGCTGACAACCCGTACTATACGAGTATATCCTTTGGTAATACATTTCAATTGTTTGACCTGCTATTCAAAGACGGTTTATTTTAGAAGCTTTTCTGGAATTTCCGAAAAACATTTTCACTAAAGTTGACTGAAACGTGCTGAAGATAACAGGTTATCAATCTAGAGATATTTTTTCAATAGGGTTTTTTCACAGATTACGTGTGAGCTGTGTTTAACTTTATTTTTTTCAGTATTGTTTGCCATTTCATCATAAAAAGACTAACACCGCAACAACGTCTCCAAATTGCGCAACTGTATATTGGAAATGAGAAGATCCACTGTTTTCGACCGAAATTTTGTTCAGCGACTAGGCCCAAGGCTCAACGGCAACGTCAAAAAACAAAATTGCCGCATTTGGGCTGGAGAGCAGGCAGAGGAGTTTGAAGAGGTGCCATTATACCTAGAGAAAACCACGGTTTGGTGCCGTAAATAGGCTGGTGGAATCACGGGTCCATATGTTTTCCAAAAATGATGATGACCAAAACGTAACAGTAAATGGTGCTCGCTTTCGCGAGAACTTGAGGCCCGTAATCTTGATGACATTTGGTTTCAACAACACGGTGGCACTTGCCACACAGCTGCTGAAACAATGGATCTATTGAGAAGCTATTTTGAAGAATAGCTAATTTTACGTTTTAGACCGGTGAGTTGGCCTACTAGATCGTGTGATATCACACCTTATTTGGGTCTAAGTAAAGTCAAAATTCTATGCTGACAAGCCAGCTACGATTCCGGTTTTGGAAGGCAACATTATGTGTCTCATTAACACCATACCGGTCGAAATGCTCGAACGAGTCATCTAAAATTGGACCCTCAGAATGGACACCCTGAGGCGTAGTTGCGGTTAACATTTGAAGGAAATTTTATTCAAAAAAATGCATAAAAATCCTTTCGAATGAACAATAAAGATTCCACGCTTGATATAAATTTTTGTATTTTTGGTTTATTTTGGAAAAAATATCTCTAAATGGATCACCCTATATAACACAAATTAGGAAGTTAGGGCCGTGTGAATTGCCAGAGTAGGAGGGACGATCAACATTAATTTCCACCGCCTCAAAGAAGTAGCCCAGCTGTGGGACAAAGCCAATTTTGCGGGTTTTTATTTTCTGTCAATAAGGGTGGTCCAACCATATTGCATGATGTTAATTTGTGAGTCATACCCTGACGTTAAGTTTTTTGCCCAACATAATTTTACATTTTTTCGTTTCAGTGTTTGTTTCAAATTCAACCATTGAGTGGTACAAGTCTTTTACAAAAATGGCCCTTCAATTCAAAATGCTTTTCGTGCACTTTGTGATTTTTTTCATCAGCATAATCGACCAAATGTGTCCACAATCAAGAGCTTTGAACTCAGTTTTCCGCATACCGGGTCTGCAGGAAATGTGAAAACACTTGTGAGTGCTGGCCCAGTTCGTTCTGTCATCGGGTCTTACTTCTTCGAAAATGAAATCGGCCAGGCAGTTGCCGTCAATGGTGTTCGCTATCGCGAGATAATAGCGGACTTTTTGTTGCCAAAAAATTGATGATGTGGAACTGGACGATACATGGTTCCAACAGGATGTTGCCACTTGCCACGCAGCCAACGTAACAATAGCTCTTTTGCTGTAGACATTTAATGGCCGTGTTATATCATGTCGTGGCGATGTTATTTAGCCTCCTCGATCATGTGATATAACACCGTTGGGCTTTATACTTTGCGGATATATTAAAGAAAAAGTTTACGTCAATACGCCAGGATCTATCCAAGAGCTAAGGCATTTGATAAATCGGCACATGTACAACATTAAACTTCCATTATGTCTCAGAGTGAGTGTAAATATAGACCATCGGATAGAGGTATGCCACCAAAGCTGTGGCGAACATTTGACCGATACTTTATTTCACACATTATTATCACAGATCCTTCTATCTCAAAAAAAAAAAATATCAAGACAATGCTCTGAAAAGTTTTTGTTTAATTTAAAAATAAAATCGTGCATTTTCGTTGGACCACCCTTTAGTACAAAAAGGGGGAAAAACAGCGGAAAATCGGTGCGAACTACAAAATTTCTGCTAGACGAGAAGACTCTCCGTTCAACTCAGATCACTATTAAGAGGTGTTGCAACAGAATGACAAATTTAATGTACCATTCAGCCATCGGTGGAGGGTGTAAAACCCGATAAGAAATTGGCAAGTTCAGTAGGAGACGAGCCGAACAGGAAGATGAACATTCAGGTCAATACCACAAATATACAACAGGCGAATGGAGAAGAAAACTACCACCTCCAAGTGTTCAAAAAAATTGGGAGTTAAAGTCAGTAAAAATCTGACATATCCAGGAAAACCTGGAATCTATAAAGGTTTCTCCGCTCCCACCCTTTAGAAAAAACTTTTCTTACCCAACCTCACCTAACCTAAAGCCTCGAGGCAAAGCTTGGACATAACGATGCAACATGAGCTCTAAATATACAACCAAGACCACAGGTTATATAAAATGACTAAATGAATAAAAGGACGTTTTACAAATGGTGAAACTCATACGCTGCTGATGGCGGCAAAGACGACGATGCTGATGCCCCCACTGACGTTGATGAGCTAGTGTTGTGAGTGAGTACGGTTGGTTGAGATCTAAAACCTGGCAGCTATATTACATCTATTTCACATACATCACTGGCTAAGTAAATGCCAAAACATCAGCATAAAACGACGACGACGACAACATCATCATCGTTATCTCACTCCTGCGTCATCCTTCTCATTGTCCTTATTCCTTATCATAGGGTTTCAACCAACAACTGACAAATGTTTAAAACCCGCCAAACCAACGAACGAACCCAGCCATTCATTTGGACACTAACACAAAACATTTGTACCAACTCAAAATCGTAATGTTTTTGCCACCAAAACCGAGGACGAGACGGGCACCATCGCCCCTCCGGAGCCGGGGGGCACACTGTAAAATGATTAAATTTTAATTACCAGATGCATACTAATGTTCCGGCCACCACTCTCGTTTTTTTTTAGGTGGGCGAAACATATGAGGCGGAGCGAAAGCAGAGTGAAAGACAAAATCTCTTTTGAATCATTTTCGCTTTTATACATTATCCAGCGTACATTCATTACATCCTTATCAGGGAAACAGGAGAAAAAACACCACACAAAAAACAGACGGGGCTTGGATGAGGCTCCTCCCAGCAAAACATTTCTAACCTCAAAAATAAAATACACCAAATACAACCTAAAGTTAGCATTATTTTTGAAAGGATGTTACAAGCTTTATTTGCTCTGGCAATGGGGTTTTGGGCGTTTTACTATAACGAAAGGGTTACAGCGCTAATTTGTTTATACGCTGGCACTGATCATAATCATTATCATCGTCATCGGCAACGAGCATCATCGTTGCCCCTAACAATGTTGGCAGTAGTCATGTCATATAAGTATTGCCGGCTTGTTGCTGGTGATGGATGTTGTAATTGTGGAAATTTGTTGATTGTTGTGTAACTTGATTACGGCCATTAATGGTGGAACGTATGCAAATTTCTGTAAACTGCATTGTGAGTTCGAGTGCATGAATGAGAAACGAAATTGAATTTTGATTTTCATGTATGCCATTCATGTGGATTCAACTTGAATTTCTGAAATTGTTAATGGAACATTGTTATGATGGAATGGGTTCATGTAATCTTGAACCTGTTGATTGTTCAGACTAAGTACACCCTTTTCAATCGATGGACGTTTGGTAGACTGTGTGAGTTTTTCCGGTAATCGGATAGTCTTGCTATGTTGAATATGCTTAAATATTCTCCTCACTCATATGTGACAGCGCATAGAGAAAGGGACCTAAGGGTAAAAAATGAATTTTTACTCTGAGCATCGAATGAGACTGATCCCATGCCCCAAAAGTGTTCCCTCCCAGAGATATGCGCGTTTTATGAAAGTGATGCTACATCAAAGATACACGTATTTAAATCTTTAAAATGGCTCTCCTGAACAAAACTGGTTTTTACCCTTAGATCCCTTTCTATTTTGCGCGTCACATATATGGATTTAGTAAAATTCGTCGTTCCGTCCTCCATTTGCTGAAGTCTACCGATTTTATTGAAATCTTGTAAAAGGTCGAGTGTTTGGAAGGTACTAGAAAGGGGCGTGGCATCCACTTTACTCTTATGCTCATACAAAGATGTAATAAACATATAACAGAAAACTATGTTTAAGCTAAATTCATACATTTGGGATAAAATTATATGGGTTTCAATCTACCCTCGGACAGTGAAGTTTGTGTGAAAGGTAAAGGAGAGTGCGTGGCTAAGGATTTAGGTTTTCGCCAGCTAGTCTTACTTATTCCCTTCTTTCTAATTATTAATTTTCAGCAGAATCGTTTGAAAAGTAAAGGGTGGTTCAACTAAAATGCACGATGTTAATTGTAAATAAAACAAGACACTTTTAAAAGGTTACCTAAATATTTATTATTTAAATAGAAACATCTGTGACAATTATGTGTAAAAAAATATCGACCAATACTTATCACGGCTTCGGGTTCAGACCTTTATCCGATGGTCCATATTTTCAATGACTCTTACCAATAATGGAAATGTCGTTAATGTGCTAAATTATCTCATTCTTTAGCTTTTAAATTGTTCTTGTTTTATTGAAGTACACTTGTTCTTTTAAATACGAGTATCCCCAAAAAAAGAAGTGCAACGGTGCCAGATCATATGATCATGGCGTCCAATTAACGTCGCCACGATGTGAGATAACATGGCTATAGAATCTCTCGCGCAAAATAGACCATTGTGTCCTTGCCTGTGTGGCAAGTGGCAACAATCTGTTGGCAACATATATTTTCCGGGTCCATATCCTCAATTTCTGGCCACAATAAGTCCGTTATCATCTCGCGATAGCGAACACCATTCACGGTAACAGCTTGGTCAACCTTATTTGCGAAGAAGTGCGGCCCGACCAAAGAACGTTGACAAAACAAACTGGGCGCGTATGTTCAGGCCTTTTCACATTTCCTACAGACCAGGTTTGCTGAAATTTGCGCACAATTCTCCTGATTGTGGAAACATTTGGTCGATTATGCTGACCTTAAATACCACGAAGTGCATGAAATGCATATTGATGGATTTGCATGTCCATTTTCTTAAAAGGCTTTAACAATCTTACTTGTTTACCATTACATATTTCAATTTGTCAAACTCCGAAACAAAGAAATATCAAACTAAGTTGGGCAAAAACCTGACGTGAAGGTGTGACACGCAATTAACATTGTGCATCATGGTTGGACCACTCTTTGTTAACATTACAATGCAACCACAAAAATGGGCGGAATTGTGCTTTTGCACTAGAGGTACCAGAATGGGGCGTGTCAAATAATACTACAAAATGGGGCGTGTCAAACTATTAAGGAATTATCAACATAAACTAGTTTTTTGCAGGCAGTTTATGTGGGTGCTAATCTTAACTGAAACAAGGTCATTTATGTAGGAGGTACCAGAAAGGGCGTGGCTAGGAGTTCATCTTTTTGTCACAGAGTTAACCTTATAAGTCTGTTTTAAAGTTTTAATATTCTTCGTTTACATAGCATACCAAGAATGGACGGGATGGTGCATTTGCATGAGAGGTACTAGAATGAGGCGTGTCAGGCACTTTTATCATTTACGAGTAAAAAGCCGCTGTTAGAATATTTCTGTGTTGACATTTTAATCGAATTTTGCGAACTGGGTAACACGTTATAGGGGTTCTTATCTTAACTGTAAGAAGGTCATATATGTGGGAGGTACCAGAAAGGCCGTGGCTAGGTGTCCAATTTTTCGCTCTTAACTTTATTTGTAAGTATTGCTTTTTATAGAGATCCATTAAGTAATATTTACAATATTACAAGACTACCAGCAGTGTGTTGTTGACATTTTTTGTGGGAGTAAAGAGGAGGGGTGGGGCGATATGTCAAATCCCATAGGCAGTTTTAAAAAAAATTTTATCACATGCAAAATTAGAAAAAGATTGGTAATAATCAAAATAATTGCTAGATCCTTTTGTGAGTTTCCATCCGAACCAAAAGGGCTTAAAAATTTCATAACTTTTTCGTTTATAAATTTTTTTTTCCGATAATATATAGTTATATATAAATAACCAATGGAGAAAAATAATGGAGAGATCCACAACTGAGCAAAGAACCAGAATAATAAGACTTTATTATTTAAATCAGCGATCAATTATTTTAACACAAAAGACATTAGTGATGAAGCTCGTTTTCATTTGAATGGTTTTGTTAATAAGCAGAAATGTAGGTTCTGGGGTTCTGAAAATCCAAGAGCCATTCGTCAACGCCAATTGCACCCCATTAGATGTACAGTATGGTGTAGGATCATATTTGCAAATATCTTGTTGTAAGTGAATAGTTGACCTTTGGTGTTGTTATTTTATAAAATTATTTTTCGGCTTGAAGTCATTTATTTAAACTCGTTGTTCTATGTGTTGTTTAATTTTTATTTATCCCAATATTTCGATTGACTTCGTCAATCATCTTCAGGGGTTGTCACTGACAAAATATACAAAACATGATTACATTTAATAAACAAAACATTAAGACAATATTTGAAAAATAATTACATTAACAAAACAATGTCGTCCGTCTGATTATCGCTGTCAACTGATATTAGTGTTACTCTTCAGCTTGCGTCTGTGCTTATGCACCACATTTCTATATATGTGTGCGATCCCATCTGTGTCCGTTTTGTAATCAATTCTACTCTCATTTGGTACGTCAATAATGTTAAGCATTTCGAGAGTGTATCTTCTTCTATAATTTCTCTCTTGCGCTACAATTTTTACGTCGGTTATTTCAGGCTTATGTCCAGTCAATGTACAGTGGGCCGCAAGTTCGGTCTTTTGTTCTATGGGCCTATTTACGGCTTTTAGGTCAGATTTGTGGGACGAAATTCTTGTCTTAAGTTTGGTTTTAGTAGTGCCGACATATACCTTTTGGCATATGTCGGACTTGTCACCATTGCACTTTATTTGGCATACAACGTCTGATTTATCTTCGTTATTTATTCGAGATTTTGTCCTGCTAAATAAACTGTTTACTGTACTGTGTGTCTTTAGTGCAAGTTGATATTTGTCTTTGTTATAAATGTTGGAATGGCTAAGCCTTTCTGAAAAACCCGGTATATATGTTGTTGGTTTGTATATTTTTGTTACAGGTTCTGCGATGACAGCTGAGGAATTGGATTTTGATTTCCATTTGTTTAGTAGGTCTGTTATAGTCTTGTGTGGGAAGTCATTTTGCCTTAAAATGGATCTAATTTTTACTAAATTGTGTTTGTGAAACTCTATGTCGCTAATATCTAAAATTCTATTGATAAAGTTAGTCGCTGTGTTAATAATTACTCGTCTAGGATGCTCTGAACTAAAGTTAATAAGTCTGCCAGAAGCTGTAGGTTTTTGGTACCAATCTAATTTTAGTAACTGACCTTGTCGACAAACTATTGAATTTAAATATGGTAATTTTCCGTCCTGTTCCATCTCCATTGTAAACTGTATTTGTCTGTTAAATGAGTTGAGTACATCCAGAGTGTTCTTAATTTCTTTTTCCTTAAAAATTCCAAAGAGATCGTCCACATATTTCGTTAATAATTTGGGTTTGTATGTCATCAGGCCTTACTTCTCCGAGAATGAAGATAGAAGTGCTGTAACCTTAAATGGAAAGCGGTATCGGTTTAGGATGAGGGTATAAAAACATAATTCGTTTTGACCTATCAAAAAATAACGAACAAACTACTCGTATGCGTAATTAGTAAGGGCAGAATGTTCTCAATTTGTAATTTTTACTTACATAGTAGGGACATAAATACTGTTACAACATTGAACACACCCATTTTAACAGTAGAACTGAACATACCCCGTTAATGTTATATGTGTTTTGAAAGCTAACCTCAATAGCGTTAGCCTGTAACGGGATTTTAAAATTCATTATGGAGTGGTCAGATAATGAGAGCCGCATCGCTGTAATAGCGCTTTTCAAGTGTGAAATGAAAAAAGCGATATTTTTAAAACGCTCCGGCCACTAGGGATTAGCCGCATGTTCGTCTACCGATGCATAAAACTATTTGAGGAGACTGGAGATGTAAAAGAACGCCATCGGTCGGACCGCCCACACCCTGTTCGAACACCGCATGTCATCAAAGCTGATTATCAAGCAAAAGCCAATGAGTCGAATCATTAAAAAAGACTTGGGACTTGGGGCTTTCAAGCGACGTACCGGACATTTATTGACTGCAGCTTAAAAAAAAAGGGTTGAAAAATGAAAATGTCTTTTGGTGAAGCACGCTGATAACTTGCACAAAAAAATTTTCTTCACCGATGAAAAAATTTTTACCGTTCAAGAAAAATTTAACAAGCAAAATGAAAGAGTGTATGCGCGGTCATCTAAGGAAGCATCTGAGCTGATCCCAATGGTGGAAAAGGGCCATCACTCAGCTTCAGTCATGGTTTGGTGGGGTGTCTCTTACGATGCACGCAGAGAAAAAACATGGTTACTACATGGTCACGGCAATAATAATATGTTCTCCACAACAAAAGAATGATCGTCGCAACCATAGCATTGTTAACTGAATTTATTTTTGACAATAGTATAATTGCTGCAATATTAGTATTGTTGAAATGTAACAATAGTATTATTGCCAAATTTAAAAATGAAAATATGGTTATAGCAACAATATAAATATGTTTAGTGTGACAAAAGTATTGTGTTTTGCGTTTTATGTTAACAATGATATGATTACGGCAATCATACTGTATGACTGTAATTTTTCTTCATTTAAATATGCTTTTTAGAACCAATGTTATTGGTACGGATCTAATGCAATAATAGTACTTTTTTTATCGAAATTAAAATTTTCAAACAAGCTGTTTTGGCTTTGTTTATCTGAAATATTTTTAATATAATAAAATAACACTTACGTTTATTTGGACTTATTTTTTCTACTGTGAATAAATCACTCCTAATATTTTGAGTTTAATGTATTTTTGAATAATTTTAATAATTTAAATCTATTGTTGACAACTTAAACCAATTCTAATAAATAATATTGTGGATCAAATCTATTGTCGACAACTCACACAAATTCTATTAAATAGTATTGGGGATCATAGTTTAATTGTGTGTGATCATACTATGGTTGTTGGGATCATAACATGGTTGCGTGTGAATCATACTATGGTTGTATATGAAACATACTATGGTTGTGAGGATCATACTATGGTTGTGGAGATCATAGTATGGTTGAGTGTGATTCATACTATGGTTGTGGGGATCATAGTATGGTTATGTGTGAATCATACTATTTTGGTGAGGATCAAAGTATGGTTGTATTTGAATCATACTATTGTTGTACATATATAATACATAATATTGTTGTAGCACAACCATATACCCAACAATAGTATTATCCTCTTCGAATATTGTCATCACAACCATACTTTTTTTCTGCGTGTGGAGTCACTGACCTGCATTTCTGCGAACAAGGAGTTAAAACATCGGCCAAAGTTTACCAAGAAACCGTTTTGGAAGCTGTTGTGAAGCCTCTGAACAATTCCCTGTTCCAAAAACAGCCATTGACTTTCCAGCAGGTTTCTGTGCCAGCCCATAAGGCTAAAACGTCACAGGCCTGGCTTCGAAACAATTTGCCAGCGTTCGTTTCCTCTGAAGAATGGCCCTCAGACAGTCGAGATTTGAGCCCATTGAATTACAAATTGTGGACGGTTTTAGAGGACAAGGTTTGTCACAAAAGATACCCCAACATTGGATCTCTTAAGACTGATTTGGTTCAAGCTGTGGCCAATTTTCCAATGGACGAGGTTCGTGCAGCTATTGACGATTGGCCAGTGCGACTTAAGGCGTATGTAAAGGCAAAAGGCGGACATTTCGAAAAAGTAGATGCTTTTTGGATACAATATACATCAATAAATATATTAAAACATATTTGGTCCAAAAACATTCAGTACTTTTTAAAACGTGTGTAACAGTATTTATGTCCCTACTAAGTATATTTTAGGCTTCTTGAGATTAGGTTATAATTTTAGATAATTTATCTAAAACAAACTCGTAATAAGCTTTTTGTTCGATAACATCACTTTCAATACCATAAACAATCGAAATTAGCTCATTTATCTAGATTTCATAGTATACAATTCACATTATTTTGAAATAAACGACCTTTTACGTATCTGTGAGTTCGTTTTTAAATGATGTTTCCTTTTCGTTGCCCATTGTAAAGGGAAACCACCCCCATTCCACATGACATGAGGAGGCAAAGCCTCACATTTTTTATAAATTCAACCAAAAAAGGTACATGAAGTAATAGATACCCTTTTTCGGCTTACCAATGTTCGAATCGTCATTTGTTTCAATGTCAGTAGCTATAGTTTTGAGATGGCCACTGGTTTGTTTTTTTAACGAAAGGCATACCTGTTGTTTTGTTGTCACATGAAAATATGTTATTGGTAGGATGTGAAAGAGTAAAACCATTGTTGATGGTATAAATCAACAGATGAACGCAGATGTGGCTTAACCATCAGACAATACAAACTATTGCGTAGGCCTGGCGATTTGCTTTTATACAAAAAACTCCAGGTTCAATGACAGGCCGAAAGAAAAAAAATTAAAATTTCAAATTTGGAATGTGTTTGCATTACGAATTTAATTTCAAAATACAAGAGCGATATAAAGCTCCTATTTTTTTTTTGTTTATTCACTCTTTCAATATGTCTACAAAATAGTTTTCAATTGTGCGCTCTTTAAACGTTTAGACAATAGTTGTTGCCATTCTTTATTATAAAGTACTTGTTAAGTATACAGTTTTTTTTAAATATTTCTATTTAATAGAACATTTTCACTACACGAATTGGTTGAAGAAGTTTTGAGAGAGTGAATACTACAAATAGACTAAACTCTTATAAGTTAACAACTATTGCCATTATAAATGCGAAAGTTGATAAGAAAGTTTTTGTTTTTTGGCCGAAAAGTATTTGTGGAGTACTTAAGAGTAAAGGCATCCCTTTGCAAAACTTAAAGGGGAAAATCCTATTTGTATGTCGGAAATAGTTTATCGGGAAATAGTTTAGTGGGAATAAAAATAAGTATTTTGAATGGACTTTAATTGCATTCTTTGTTGAGTTTTAAAAGTACTTGAACTTAACATGCAAAGAATACATATGTATGTATGTTTTGGGGAAAAGGGCGGTGGTTTGGTGAAGTGACAAATGTTTGATGTGTAAGTCAGTTAAAAGTTAGTAGGAGAATTGTTTGTAAGAAAGACATTGAACTGTGATATTGAAGACGCTGGTAGTCAAATGACATTTTCACATTAAATTATGCAAGGTTTTTTAAAATTTTTCTTTGCAACATAGTATTTTCATAACGTGTTTGCATACAATAACTATACCGTTTTCTAAAAAGGAAGTTAAATGCATTTATTAGTTGAACAGACAGCTCGATTGGTGATTAGTTTTAAGTTAAAAATTGTTAATTATACTTTTGATTGTGTTAGTATGTAAGGAAATACTTTTGCTGAAATAAATATTCATTTAAAAAAAAAAAAACTTCATTGTAGTGTGTCAAACATAATTACAAATTATTTATGAGATAAAAAACAGCTTGTAGTCTATCTCTTTTACTTTTTATGAGATATATCGAAAAAATAATTTAAATATAAACCCAGAACTTTATTTTTCAATTACTGGTATTAGCATAGCCTAAAGTAGCGCCAGCTAGTTAACATGATTTTTCGTTAAATGTCACGACCGACGCCATTTATTCATACAAGATCCAGGATAGACCATACAATTTTTCCTTACACAAAATTGCAACTGTTTGCATTTAAACTGCCTCCCTCGCCAATGGTGTCGCGTCTTCGTTTTCGTAGATGAAAGCTTCACCAGCCATCAATGATGGTACTGTGTGATTCCTTTGATTAAATGTTTGTCTCTTTCTACTGGGTGCTACATTCATGGCTAGACAAATTTCACCAGTGTATTCCTTGGCTCATTTCATGAAAATATTTACGACAATAGCCAAAATGCAATAGGGCGAAATAATAGCGTTTTGAACATTTTCGAATTGGTGGTCAGAGGGTACTAGGGTAAGGGTGTTTATCTTAAAAGTTAGCACTACCTCTTACCTATCCGAAACTACCTAAACGAAGCCCAGAGGTCATATGTAAGAGGTATGGTTATCTTTTAAGAGAAAAAACAACAACAAAATCTGACCACTTGTGTTAAAATTAGCACTAAGGTAAAGTACCCTCCGACCACCAATCGGAAAATTTTCAAATCGCAGACATTTCGCTCCCTAGCACTTTCGGGACATATTTTCATAAATAAACCAAGGAATAAGCTGGTGAAAGTGAATGAATCACCCTGTATAGCTCATTGTAGATGAGTATTGAACGAGTTGCATGGCAGCTTGTCACATTGTCCTTTTTTCGAATGGAATAGCAGGTAAAGGTGCAACAGCAGGTTACGCTGATTTTATGTCAATTAGCGTCGTTTTATGGGGATACAAAAGTCAAACGTAGTTTCAAAGAGCTTTTTGGGCTGTCGATAGCGGTTTTATAATTGACAAGAAGATGATATCTATCATCTCACCTTTTCAGGTTGTTATGCAATCTAAAAATGTGGTCAGTTGTAGAATAAAAAGTTTAAAGCCGCACGGGTAAATATGACGTTGACGTGAGGCTTTAGTCGCTTCTAAAGGTTGTTCCAACCATAATGCACCATGTTAATTGTGAGGCACACATTAACGTTGGCCCACTTAATTTGACATTTCTTTGTTTTAGTGTTTGACAAATTCATCCACGGAGAGATACGCAATTGATTAGCGCGTTCGGATAATTGAAAACTTTTACATAAATGGACATTGAAATCAGAATGCATTTTGTGCGTGTTTTTTTGTCAACATAATAAGTATTTTCCCCATTTGGGCAAATGAAAACCCACAAGTGATTGTTGAAAAGCCGCTGCATCCACAAAGAGGGACTGGTTGGTGAGGTTTATGGGCTGGCGGCGTCATCGGGCCGTACTTCTCTAAAAATGAGGTCGGCCAAGCAGTTACCCTGAATGTTGTTCGCTACCGCGTTATGAAAACGGATCGACATGGACGATGTGTCGTTCCAACAGTATGGTGCCACTTGCCACACAGCTAACGAAACAATGGCTCTTTTGCGCGAGAAATTCAATAGCCGTGTAATCTAACGTCGTGGCAATGATAATTGGCCGCCATGTGATTATGTGATTTGACACCGTTGGACTTCTTTCTTAGGGGATAGTTAAAAGAAAAAGTGTACGTCAATAAACCTAGAACAATTCAAGAGCTAAAGGATGAGAGAATTCGGCACATGAACAGCCATTATGTCGTAGAGTCATTGAAAATATGGACCATCGTACCACCGAATTTTAACGAGCTTTTGGCCGTTATTTTTCACACATAATTGACAAAGATCCTTCTATCGTAATAAAAAAAAATAAGATAATCCTCTGAAAACTTTTTGTTCTATTAAGAATTAAAATCGTTCATTTTCGTTTACAATCGCTCAATATGGAATTGTAGGCAGTTTGCTGTTAATCTAAACCACGAAACTTATCTTTAAACAAGAGGATCACCTTTTTTGTGAACATATCCAGGTACACTAACATTCCAATCATCGGACATGCTCTCTTTTAATCGAATCGTGCAGATAAGTTAGGGCAGGGTTAAATGATCAGAATATTCATAGCTGACTCATTAAAGTCCCCCTGTCGGAGTAAACTAAATATCAGATCATCCCATTTTTCTGTAAAGAGTATCTAGAATCTAGACTTTAGAAAGTACACCGACACACGAAGAAAAAAGTATGGTTGGAATAAAAATATTCGAAGAGTATGAAGCCATTGTTGGGTATATGGTTGTGGCAAAATAATATTATGATCCTTGCAACAATAGTATGATTCATACTCAACCATACTATGATCCCCAAAACAATACAATGATCCTCAAAACCATAGTATGATTCACATACAACCAAAGTATGATCTCCAAAACCATAGTATGATTCACATGCAACCATGTTATGATGCCTACAACCACAGTATGATCCAACACAACCATACTATGATCCCCAACATTATTTATTATGATTGTGTTAAGTTGTCAGCAATAGCGATTTATTTACGTTAATTATTTAAAAATACATAAATTGAAAATAATAGGAGTAATTTATTTAACAATAGAAAAAGTCAGTTTGAAAAAACGTAAGCGTTTCAATTATTAAAAAAAATTCATTAAACCGAATGCAAAGCAGTTTAAAAAATTTTTATTTACATGTGACAGCGCATAGAGAAAGGGACCTAAGGGTAAAAAAAATAATTTTAATTTTTTTTTGATGTGGACAACATCTGAGCATCGAATGAGACCGATCCCATGCCCAAAAGTGTTCCCTCCCGGAGATATGCGCGTTTTATAATAGTGAAGTCGACGATTATAAACGCAAATAGAAAGGGACCTAATCTTTAAAATGGCTCTCCTGAACAAAACTGGTTTTTATCCTTAGGCCCCTTTCTATTTTGCGCGTCACATATATAAAAAGTACTATTATTGTTTTGCTCGTTTGTTTTATTTCGGTCTGTTGCTTTTACACATTGAACAGGGATTAAGCGGCTCAAGACCTCTTGCTTCTATATTTAAATAGAAAACAAGTTTATAAACCAAAATGGCAAAGTGACATTTATTTTCGTGGCTGCACACTACTTTTATCATGATTTCGGGTCCGTGACAACCCTCTTCAGAAAGCCTTGCTGCAATTGTTGAAAGTAAAACCGAACTCTTTAAGGCCAGTCTTTCCCCAAAGAATGAGAACTACTGTTGTAAACCTTACTTTTCAAGTTTTCTTCACACAATTGCCCGCGAATATACAACTCACTCTTGCCACCTCTAAAGAGTCACCACATCGAGAGCCATCAATAGATTTCTTTTACAACGTGTGTGTGTGTGTGTTGTAAAAGAAAACTTGTTTTCTATTTAAATTTAGAAGCAAGAGGTCTTGAGCCGGTTAATCCCTGCTCAAAGTACTATTATTGCATAAGACTCGTAACAATAACATTGGTCTAAAAAAAATTCAAATCAAAAAAAAAACAGTCTGATTGCCGTAATCATATTATTGTTAACATAAAACCAAAAAAAATACTTTTGTCCCACCAACCATATTTACATTGTAGCTACAACCATATTTTCATTTTGTAGCTACAACCATATTTTCATTTTTGCCAGTAATGCTCTGGTTACATTTAAATTATGTTAATGTTGCCGCAATCATACAATTGTCAAAATGAAATTTAAAAAACAATACTATGGTTTATTAATGTTGTCGTGACCATATAGTTACTATATGTTTTTTGCGTGCAGGATCTTTGGTAAAGACTTTATGCTTCTGATCAGATTGTTTGGAAATAGACCAGATCTAACCGAAATCTGTAATCAGGTACTGCAGATGATCAGTAGCTCCTAAAAGAATTCTGAACGGGGAGTTCACAGTAGTGTTTTTTTTTAATCAATGTGAAAGTTTCGACTATTGAACATTATCTTGTTTTCGTCTGCAGTGACGGAAATTGGCTTATAATCAATCTAGAGCTATTTTTATTAATAGGGTTTTTTTGGGACAACCATTGGGAATTAGGACAACCCTGCTCTGTGCGCGGGGTTGTCACCACTCAGAGGCTTCCGCGTTTTGCAGAATTCCCACTATTTTATCAATCCAGAAAAATGACACTTTCAAGACAGCCTCTAGTAATTTACAATACGAGTAAAAGGCTTTTAACCAATCGTCAATAGTTTCTCAAAGTACTACAAGAAGAAAAACTATTTAATTAAAATAAAACCACAAACCCTTCTCTAGAACTGCAATATTGGACCAATATTTCTCACAAATACTTGTCTCGCATACATCACAGCAGTTAAGAATGTACTTGACTGAACATTTCTATTGCCAATCAAATATGCAAAAGAAGAAGAAGACGGCGACGAGGAGGACGACGGAAGGAGAGCGTTATTTCAACTCAATACCTTGAGTTCCTTCAAACATTTTTTGAATAATTTACAAAAAGCAACTACTGCGCAAACAAAAATCCCTTTGAAACCCGGTGAAATAAAAACAAGCCAAAGGAATGTTCAAATGTTTGCCAAACAGGTAAGCGAGTGGAATCAAATGGCAAAACGTGGGGCGGAAGAAAGGGCGACAATTTGCTATGTTAAGGATGTACGTTAAAAACACTTGAAGGCATAATTTCGGGTTTAGTTTTTTTCTGGTTCTTCTTCGGTGTCTAAATATTTGATAAATTGTTGGGAGCCTGAAAACAAAACATTACGAAAACATGAAATATTTATGGAATGACTTCTAAGATGTTTCAGTCGACATACATTGTTTTCGTTTGTTCTTCCTCCTGGCCCCGCAAGGAGGCAGTGCTTTGGTGGCAGGTATTTTCCCAATACTTTCATCCCTCTACACTCACATTTGTTTAGCGGTGGTGGCAATGTTTCATTTTTGGTTGGCTCCGTTAAATATTTATGCATAAATTTCATTGATACCACCAGCCAGTCGTTCTCATAAAGTGCGTTAGTATCTTTAAACATACTGGGTGGTCCATTTAGGGGCTACTTTTTGGAATCCCAGCTTAGGCCGCAGGTTGGAATGGATAATTATCATTTTTGAAGAACCGCATTCGACTATCTCGGCTGCCATGTCAACAAGAAGAACTATTGCTTTTGCCTCAATAATGACTGTAGGACGCTGAGGCCAAATTTGAAATGATTGTAAATTTAATAAGTGCAAATAAATAAGGAAAATAAAATCCGAAACCCATTTTGTAGAGAGCGGTAGTTTGGTGCGTTGGCATCAAAGGCCTATTTTTGCTCCAAAAATAATTTAAATCTTTGCTTTTCCGAATAAACCAATACTACAAGGTGGAGCGCGAAATTAGCTTTTTTGCATTGCAGGCTGTGGCGGCACTGTTGGTCCAAGAGAGTAGGGAGTGTGCGTGACTTCTAGTGGCTGACGGGAGATTAGTATTCGTCTGCCTTGCAGTTGCCTTCATGCATTGGACACGTGCATAGAGCTCATTTTCTGTTGAAGCGAATTTTTCAAATGCGCACTCGATCATTGCAGTGCAGCATGCTTTTCGTTTACGATTGGCTGTTCACCCACGCGGACGTGTTTCTGGACATTGTAAATTGGAAAACTTCTTTGAGAACAGCAGGAAATGCGGCATGTGTTCAAAGGGGACCTGAGAGAAGGATTACAACATCACAAAACATCGATAGAGTTAGAGCAGCAGTACTGCAATTTCTGAAACGCTCTGCTCGGAAGCAATCACTTGCTCTTGGCATTTCCAGACCTTCTCTCCACCATATTTCCATTTTGAACTGAGTTTTAACTCTTATAAAATGTGTGTGGTCCAACAATTGTCAGCACGGGACTATTTGACATGGCGGACCTCTTGTGAAGAAATTCTTTCAACTTTACCCCGTGACACAATTGTGTTCTTTTCTGATGAGGCACATTTTCACCGCAATGGGTGTGTAAATAAACAAAATATGCGGTACTGAAGTGAAACAAACCCCAGAGAACTTCCTCTAGTGATCTCTTCATTCGGACCGCGTCACTGTGTGGTGCGCCATATCACGAGTAGGCATCATTGGCCCTTACATTTTCCAGGATAACCGTCTTGCGTAACTGTGAACTCCGAACGGTACTTGACTATGATACAGGATGTGAACTCAGAACGGTACATGAGTAAGATACAGGATTTTTTCAGCCGGCTCTTGAGGCAATGCAATTAGAGGATACATGGTTCCAACAGGATGGTGCCACTGCACACACAGCGAGGTTTGCCATGAATTGTTTGAGGTAAATGTTTCCTGGGCGGCTTATCTCTTTGAGGGGTAATGTGAACAGGGCGGCACGCCCACTAGACTTAACCCCATGCGATTTTTCCCTTGGGGTTACCTGAAGTCGAGGGTGTATATCTACCGTCCCAACGCCTTGGAAGACCTAAGAACAATATTGAGGGTGAAATTGGCATAATACCAGTCGACTTGCCTGTTAGTTCATGAAAACTTCAGAAAACGTATGCAGCAGTGTGTGGATAGCGAAGGTCGACATTTGCCAGATACACTATTTAAAACCATATAATTTAAAAATTCCCTTACTGTTCAATATAATTAAAATATAAAATAAATGTTTCTAAGGTTCATAATTTTTTTAATTCATTCCCAAATAAGCGAATTATCGCGCTCCACCCTGTATTACCAAACCAAATAATTGTTTTTAATTTTTGTTGTTCGATTATCTGAAAGAAACTTGGTAATGGACCACCCTGTTTGCATTTTTCCCCGTTTGGCGTAGCATACTTTTGGGGTGTGCACAGTTTTGTCGGTTATTGTTTGAATATTTTTCATATTATCAATGATAAATGTTAGCTTAAGGCTGATTTCCGTTTCCTTCTACTTGGCGATGATGTATGTCTGTATGTGTCTGTGTAGGCGATAGCGATACATTTACAAATATGCATGTGCATGTGTTGGTGAGTGTAAACGGCTCCCGGAGCTGGGGGAATGAATATTACATGCAAATTACTTTTTATTGACAATAATACCGAGCTGAACGCTTTTTGGGGCAACAAAAAAAAACAAGAGAATTGATAAATTTTGATTGCTTAAAAATATGTACGTCCCATAAAATATTAAATCGATTTTATCTCATCATCATTTAATGGATGAAGGTAAGCAAGCTGGAATTTAAATGAATTTATACGACACAGGTGCTGACAGAAAAAGCGAACGGTATGAGTGGAATTAGCTTAGGATATATTTGAAATATAGCCGCTGGCAGTGGAGACATGAAGTATGAATTTGTGTGCTAAATGCTTGCGGATATCATTCAAAAGGCATAGATAACTATGTCTGAAGGGAAAGCCAACGTATTGAATTTGAATTCAGAATTTGACAAAAAAAATTATATTTGTTGTGGATGGATCAGGGTTTAGACTCGTGTATTAATGTGGATAATATTGATTTCCTAGGCCTTCAGAGCTTACAATTTATTAATAAATCCTGCCCCTTTTGTATATTTCCTCCAAAACAATTAAAAAAAATATTTTTTTACAAAAAAATAAATGTTGTAATTGAAAAGTTGACCTTTGGTGTTATTATCTTTTAACAATATTTTTCGGTATTTAAAAAAAAATTAAAAAAAAATGTAAACGCGATTAACCGGCTCAGGACCTGGATATAAAATAATGAAAAATATTTTAAAAATATTTTCTTCATATCAAAGTGATTACCTACCAAATACAACTCCACGCATCTAAATGCCTCCACTTTTCAAGAAGTTAAAACATTTTCACACAGATAATTGTACATCCTTATAATTTACACCAATCACTTAAATTTCTCAGGAATCACAGCAATGACCCTAAACAACTGCAATGCGACTGCTGCTGGGCCCCAATTAGTGACCACTGATAATTTAAATTAACCAAAAGAAAATTTGCATAAAGACAAACACACAAAATCACAGCAGTTCAAAACCAGAATAGAAAATCAGCAGATTCCTGTGAATGAGATTGGCAAACCGCGTTTGAACCTATTAATGCCATTCAATAAACACCGAGAAAATAGTAATAAGGCAGTGAAAGGACTCCATTCATTCGTCCGTCCGTCCATTCATTCATCCATCCTGCTGCAATGAAATACACACTACCACAGCAACAACAGTTGTAATGGAAAGCCACAGTGACAAGGATGGCAAGAATGTAAGGTAAGAGCCAAGGACGAGCCGCACAAAATTAAAGCCAGTATGCGAGATGCATAAACCTAAACGGAAACGGAAATAACCACACACACACGCACATTTATGTACTGGCCACAAATACTTACAAACGAACGAACAGAAGAAATCACCAGGATAATGGCAAGACCCTAAGTACAGCAATTTGTGTTGCTCCTGGCACAGCTTTAGCTATGGCTACGGTCATTGTAAACGATAATGCGGTGCTTGCAAGAAGGACTCCATTGGACAAGTGAGGAGTGTAAGTAAAACAGACATTGAATTCAATTACAAGATGTGTTAATGTACTTAAAATGGACGCAGAAGGAAAATGTTTCGTCTTGCGAATCTGTAGTTTCCAGAAATTTTTGTAAAATTATTTAATTATAAATGGGCGTAACTTAAGAAGGTTAATTCTCCTCAAGCAGAGGTGTAGGATATTAGCTGATCAGTTCACTATACATTATGGGACCCAAAAGAGATGAATTTAAATAATATAAGTCTGTTCGTTTAGTTATTTGCCGCTGTCAACACTAAGTACATGATTTCATTACAGGCAGGTGAATTCGGGGAAAATATTTTCAGAACTATCGGTATTTACAACCAATATGTTGCAACTCGTGACCATTTACATTACCAGCTAATAACCATTCATTACCCTTTACACTATTCCAAAACCTAAAACCAGTAAGGAAAGTCGTCAGCCGGACATGGCCTGCTATCAGCTACCCCACACTACTGCGATATTTGTAGAATTAAGCACCTCTGTCTGGAGCTTGAGCAAGGTAGGACTTTATATGTAAGAGTTAATTTGCTGTCGCTCATAAGGCACCACACAAAATTTGAGCACCAACGGGTATAACTTGTGGCTTCTAGATCTGCAGAACCTCAAATCGGGAGGGACCTTAATGTGGGGACTATTTGAAAACATGCACCAATATGTTCCAAATTCACCAGAGATAAGTGATTGTGATCAGTTGTTATATGTGGCTTCAATAGTTGTAGGTTCTGAATTTGAGAAGGACCTTTGTATGGGGGATATACGAAAAACTGGACCTATGTGGTCTAGTTTCACCAGAGTTAATTAATGGTCGCTTATAATGTACGTGAATTTGTTGCAATATGTGTTAATCACTGGTTATGTTCCGTACGCAATTTGGTTGGAGTCGGGTGTAATATGTGGCTTTCAGCGCAGTATGTCCTAAAATTGACAAGAACCTTTGTGTGGGCCTATACGAACGTATGACCTATGGGGTCTGGTTTTACCACAGTTAATAAAAGATTGCTCATAATACACCATGTACAATTTGTGCGTGATCGGGTGTAATTGTGGCTTTTAGAGCTGCAGGACCTTAAGTCGGGAGGGTAATTTGTGTAGGAGCTATTCGAAAAAACGGGTGTTGTTTAGAGCTGAAGAGCTACGTTTTAATTTCTATCTAGCTTAAATGAAGCATAAACGTTATTTGTAATCTATAATTATGCCCAGTGAACTTGGCAACTAGCGTTCTATATTCTCTAAAAGTCAAATATAAAGAACGACCTTACTCAAACAGCAAACAGTAAGGCTGCATATTCTGCATAGCAGAATTGTATATTGTGCTACGTAGTCGATAGTAGCCGATTTTACTTTTTATTCCGTCATAGTATAGGGTATACTTAGTAGGAACATAAAAATAAAAAGTACTGAATGTTTTGGACCAACTATTTTTTTTATTTATTTATTGATGTATATTGTATCCAAAAAGAATCTAATTATTCGAAATGTCAGCCTTTCACACGCCTTTAGTCGCACTGGCCAATCGTCAACAGCTGCACGAACCTCGTCCATTGGAAAATTGGCTAGAGCTTAAACCAAAGCAGTCTTAAGAGATCCAATGTTGGGGTATGTTTTGGGACAAACCTTGTCCTCTAAAACCGTCCACAAATTGTAATTTAATGGGCTTAAATCTGGGCTACCTGAGGGCCATTCCTCAGAGGAAATGAACGCTGGCAAATCGTTTCGAAGCCAGGCCTGGGACGTTTTAGCCATATAGCCCGGCGCAGAATCCTGCTGGAAAGTCCATGGCTGGTTTTGGAACAGGAAATTGTTAAGACGCTTCACAACAGCTTCCACAACGGTTTCTTGGTAAACTTTGGCCGATGTTTTGACTCCTTGTTCGTAGAAATGCAGGTCAGTGACCCCATCGTAAGAGACACCCCACCAAACCATGACTGAAGCTGGGTGATGACCCTTTTCCACACATGGAATAAGTTCAGATGCTTCCTTAGATGACCGCGCATATACTCTATCATTTTGCTTGTTAAACTTTTCCTGAACGGTAAATTTTTTTTATCTGTGAACAAAATTTTTCTGTGCAAGTTATCAGCGTGCTTCAGCAAAAGACGTGTGCATTTTTCAATCCCATTTTTTTTAAAGCTGCAGTCAATCGGTGAACAAAATTTTTCTGTGCAAGTTATCAGCGTGCTTCACCAAAAGACGTGTGCATTTCTCAATCCCATTTTTTTTTAAAGATGCAGTCAATAAATGTCCGGTACGTCGTTTGAAAGCCCCAGGTCCCAAGTCATTTTAATGATTCGACTCATGGACTTTTGCGTTATATTCATCTCACGGGCCATGATTTTCTGTTTGCGGAGCGGATTTCTGTGAATTCTTGATTTAGCGGCTTTGATGGCGGTCTTTTACATCTCCAGTCTCCTCAAACAGTTTTATGCATCGGTAGACGAACATGCGGCTAATCCCTAGTGGCCGGAGCCACTTTTTCATATCACACTTGAAAAGCGCTATTACAGCGATACGGTTCTCATTACACTGTGGAACATTTTTGGAGTTATTGTCTGGGGGGTGAGAAATTCCAAGTCAGGGTGATGGTTCTAGGTCAGTATATTAAAACCCTCAAAGGGTTTTGCGTTCGTATGTGCCAGTTTTTTTATGACCTTTTACATTTTTTCCTTATCTTGATGTTTTTTCGATTAGTTGTAAAATGTTGGCAAAAACGTAGTTTGACATAACTCGAGAACGACTAGTTCGATTTTGCTGAAATAAATTGAGAAAAATTAATAATTACATTTTCTTTAATCCATTAATATACTGTTTCTCTACCAAATCAACATTTTTGCAATTAGAAATAAATTTATGAAGAAAATTTTGAGGGTTTTAATATACTGACCTAGTACCATCACCCTGATTTGGAATTTCTCACCCCCCAGATTGGCTGTTGTATTGTGTTATCTGACCACTCCATGATGAAAGTTGAAACAATTTTAAAATCCCGTTGCAGACTAACGCTATTGAGGTTAGCTTTCAAAACCCATATGACATTAACGGGGTATGTTCAGTTCTACTATTGAAATGGGCTTGTTCAATGTTGTAACAGTATTTATGTGCCTACTAAGTATTTACTAAGTCATTCCGTTTGCAACACCTTGAAATACTGGTCGGAGAACCCCTAAAGTATATATTTATATTCTTAATCGTCATCAAATGTAAGATGATCTAAAATAGGCCGAATCAATCAAAAGATACAATAATTTAAACCCAAAAAAATACTTTGGGGATTTTTTCTTATGTTATCAATTTCGATCGTTGCGAAATATTTCCATTATGTTGCGTTTGGGCAGGTAATATTTGTACGGTATTTATGAATGTGATTAGACAAAAGGCCCTGGCATCGCCCATACAACCCTGAACGTAGAAAAACGATATTTCAACTGTTAGACTTGAGGAACCACAACAAAAATGTGGATGGTGCCAAGGGTGCTTAAACACTTTTCATATTAGACCGGAATCTATGACGGACAGTATCAAAGCTTTGCCCTGACCGAACCTTATTGTCTACTTTTTCCTCATTTGTCCTTCCTTAAAAGAGTTGCAGTATGGGCAGCGCTCAATGATGCTGAGCACACAGAAAAAAATAGTTGGAAATCGGTTAAAGCCACTAAGATTCCGTTGCAATAAAAAAAACTCGTTTGCAGTCCCCTAATGCTTATAATCGTAATGGATACTCTGTACCACGTACCACAATATGATAAATATGATCATCGTACTGTAGACACTACTAATTGATCGATCATTCCAATGAAAGCATAAAATGTATTTAGTTGACATAATTGGTGGATGTGGCAACCAATAGTTCTGCCAACATTTTGTTGTTATATCCGAATATTGGTGACGATATCTAAACATTTATCGTAACCAAAATCGAAAAAAATTCTATTGTTAATGCTTAAAGCAAATCGTTTAATATAATTTATTCAGTAAAAATCTTCCTTCATCTTTTTCTCTTTTTCTTCGAAATGACTCTCCCTATTTTTAAGAGTACTTCAAGTACTCGTATGTGAGGAAACAATTTTTTGCCTCTACTGAAAATTCAAATTCTTTTTCGATAAACAAGTGCGGCATGTGCACTTCAAGATCCAATAATTCTTTTCTGGGGGTTTGGATTCTTTTTATTTCCTACCGATACTTCAGTTACAATTCCCGAATGTTACAAAGCACCAACTGGCGTTCGGATGTACTGACAGAATACTCAAGGTGCATGCAGCCTCAATCATTCGGTTGACAAACAAATTCGGTTGTGGAAAGAAATCTGTTCTCTGTGTGTGGCTTTTATATACTCCTCGTCGGACCTTAAAAGTGGTGTTCACTTGCCGCTGCATTAATTAGAGGACACTAGAATTTACGGCGTAATATTTTGTCGGTTGGTTATATTTGGAACGATAGTGTAAGGAGGAAAAGTCATCATCCAAGATGATGATAACTTTCTTTGCCTCTAGGAAATAGTTCAAATTTACTTTGATTGCATTCAGTCTGGCACTTCTTTGTTTACATTTATAAAACTAACCCTTCCCAATAAGAGGAAATCTAATTTTTTCCAATTGTCTTAAGATGCGTTTCCATCTTAAATTAGAAAAATTAATCCGGAGAAGATTTCATGGCTGCAAGAATGATTATACGTTTGTTCTAGGAAACGATAATGAAAAAGTTGTGGTTTCCAATTCTAGAAGAGATGGATTTCCCAAGAACTGCAAAATTAAACTTACCTTTTCCATTCCCTTAGGAATTTTAAAAAAGATTCCCGGAAATTATTTCATAGGCGCTAAGTTTATGAAGACAATTTTTGATCTAAAATCTTTAAAAATATCATAATATTGCCCCCCTGCCCCCCTCTAACAACTTACAACCACCACTCTGCATCGAAGATGTCAACTATTTTCAGGGCGCTGCACGGAATATATGTCATCTATGGCGGCTCAGGTGAGTGCGTCCATAATTGGATTTTTATTGATTTTCGTACACAATCTTTGCTGCACCAGACTCAGCATCTCGACACTTGACATATTTGCTGTGCTTTGGCCGTATCCGAGATTTTGTGATTTTTTGGTTTTGTTTTTCGGTTTTGTCTTTGCCCAACAGACACGCTAACATAGTCCAGTCCGGGTGATGTTATCACACAATTAGAGAAAAACCTATCACCGCCTGTACAGCAGCAGCTACAGATAAGCCTCGGCCAATGCGGCGACTGTCTTCCCTTATAGTGAGCTTAATTAACACCTTCGCTTCAGGGGAGTCATAACTGTGCACGTCCATAATTGAAGGCTACTGCTGGACTCCTGAGTGGAATCAAGTCAAGTGGAAGTGGTACTTTGTGGTTGAAAGTCCGATAAAAAAAAACTGAAAAAAAGAAGTTAGTGAATTAAAAACGGATAAAAAAAAACCCATAACAAACACCAACAAGCAACAGCCGCTGCAGCAGCAGCATCAACTACTCTGAAAGGCAATTGTAGGTGTATTGAGGCAATTATAAATTTCTCGAGAGGAACTGGAAAAAAACAAACGAAAAAATTAAATGCAAGGTAATACTAGAGAATGCAGCGAATGAAAAAGAAGTGGACGTTGGCAAATAAGTAGCCGAGGCAATGACCGCTTCATGGAATAATAACCGAGTTTTTGTTTTGTCCGTGCGCCATACAAGGATACGTACGGGTGCCATTGGTATGCTCCGAGTTGGGATGTGGCTATGCTCCAAACAAAACAATTGTGTTGTTGTTGTTGTTATTTTTGTTTAATTCAATTGAATACGATTTTTTGTGTGTTTGAAATCTTTAACTTATCCACCACTCGGGAGTGGATGATGGCCTAACAACAACAAAACAAAAACTCCTCTTGCTTTGTGCGGGGACGAGTGAGTGAGAGGATCCTTTAAATTTTGCACCTAATATCTCTGCATACCGATGAAAGTATATACCTTTTTTAAAGGAAATGATTGAATTTTATCAGAAGGAGTGACGTTACGGTGAAAAAACCCGAAATCCTCCAAAAACTTCATATTGTAATCTTAATTTTGAATTTAGATCCAAGGAGTTGGCTTATACCTAATCTCAACGTTAGATAAAGGGTCATATTTCAGTGATAAACAGCAAATATTTGTCTACCTGTCCTTTGAACTGTCTTAGATTGAGACTCTATTGACAATCTTTACTAGCAGCGTCTTTCACTAGCTCGAAGTGTTGATCCATTTCCAAGAATACTTGGTACATTATTAATGTTTGGACTATGGATAAACTTTTTTACTCTGGTCCATGTTTTGATATAATACAAAGATCTTTTCCGATTTCAGTACCCGCAGCTGTAGAAGCTACAATTTACATGTGATTAAGTTTTAATTTATCTCCTAGCGGATGACTAATGTCAAACTGTGGTAAAATCGGACTACATCGAGACATCTTTTGGAATAGCCTACGCGCAAAGGTACCTCCTAACTTATGGTCCTATTGTTCTATAAGTCACCGATCTTATTCAAATTTTGCATGAAATATTACAATAGCCTCCACACAAAGGTCACCTACACCCGATATAAGAACCAGTCGCTCTAATAGCCACAAATTACATCCGATCTTTCTTAAATTTAGCATGTTACGTTTTGAGCGATCACTTATTAAGCCTGATAAAACTGGACCATATTGGTATATATTTATAACCAGCCAACTAGGTAGATCTATATCATTTGGAAGAGACGAACCATTTTACGCAGTGAAGAGGCAATTTTAAACCTAGACCATTTCATCCATTTCATGACTTTTGAAGTCATTTAAGCTATGACCAACTGTCCGTGCAGTTGGTTCGAACTGTAACTCATAAATGGAAAAATCAATACTTTTAAAATTTTGCATTTCGTTATATTTTGTCAAACCTGTTTATGTATTAAAAAATACCCATATTGCCACACCCCTTCCGGTACCCCCAAACCAATGGTCAACTACCTCCACTTTTGATATTCTTGTAATATTTTTAATACTATTTGCACGATCTTAGTCAAATCCATACTTAATAATGGAGTTATTAGGTTAACTTAGCGGCCGAGATTTAGACTCCTAGCTACGCCCCTTCTGGTACGTCTCACACAAATTAACCTGTTCCACTGAAGATTAAAACCCACAGAAATTATCACCATTTAACAACGGAAACTATGAAACAAGTGGTTGGCACACCCCTTTCTGGTTCCTTCCATTAGCATTCCGCACACTTTGGGTATTCTTGTCATATCTTTTAAAGTATTTTTTTGGTCTCACTAAAAAACCATACTCAATAGGTAAGCATGGCAGTAGAGAATTGTACTTCTAGCCACACCCATTATATTATTATATACATCCCGCTCGTCGAACTGATGAATGTAATCGATGAAATGAATGTTTGGAAGCAGGATCAAGGTGGAACTCAATTCACAACTGCAGAATAATTAGGTTTTCTGGGCGAAAATAGACCGGAATAGGTCAAGGGAATTGCTAACATTAAAAAAACGATCGATGTCAACCCTCACGAGACTCCTATAAGGGTTAATCGGGACTATGGCGGCACTGCTTAATCGGGACTATGGCGGCGCATATAGGCATCCCCTTTGCGAGGCTTTTGTAGAAGTTGCCAGGACACAGAAGAAGAGGAGTAAGTGGAGCATCTGCTATGCACAAACGGGTCTTTAAGAATGTACACTTGCCTATTAAGGCAGTAGATGATTTGTTGACCTGACCAAAAAAACGAGTGTATCACCCAAATCACTCTTAAAATTTGTTGAACGGTCGAAATGGATCCGAACTACTGGAACCAAAACCGTAAGCCATAACGGATAACAAACATACAAGCTTGGATAACTGCCACACATGTCTTTTATACACCCTCTATTTTTTCTATAACTCTTTACTCTCCCCCACTGTCTGTCGTTTGCTCCCTATTATCAGATGTCTACATGGGGCCTTTTAGGCCTCCGAGTGAACTCGTCATTTCTACCTGGCGCGCTATCCTTTTAACCTAACCTATGCGACTCTGCTAAAATTAGTAAAAAAAATAGTTTATAAATTACACTAGCTGTCAAAAATTGGTGCGCTGCTCCCTTTTTAACCTCCCACTCGAATGACACTATCCGAGCGTAGATTGAAACCCTTTCTCCTTTTTCCTTATGCATTCTTTTCGCCTAAATTGTATACATATAAATGTGTATATAAGAAAATTATTGGTGCTACGCCCTATTCAAGAACCTCCCACACAACCGTTTATGATATTTCATTAAAACCGGAACGAATCAGGCAATGCAATGTAATAGGACCATATCGGTTCATGTTTTAAAAGCCTTATGACCATGTTTTCATATAAAAGGGTTGCTATTTATATTTTGGGTCCTGGCAATGCTAGGTTTACCAGATGCAAACTGAAAGTTACATCAAAAAGTTTGAAATTTCATCTATAATCATCTATAAGATATTGCATGTTCATTTTGCCGTGAAAAAGATTTGTTGTCGTTGGATCCCACACAATTTGAAGAATGCTCTAAAAATAACCACGTGTCGGTTGAAGCAAAGAAATTTTGAAGAAATACAATCAGGGTACTTTAAAAGCAGTGTATAAGATCGTTACAGGTTACGAATTATTGATCTATGCTTACAACCCCGAAACAACACTGAAATTGACCGTATGGGTGATTAAATACGATCCAAATCCAACAAAAGATCTTTGTGATAAAAATGGCGTCTTTTTTGGTATAACTAGTGATGTGGCCACAGTTACGAGTTCGTACTTTAGTGGAACATAAGACGGTCAATGCTGAGTGATCCACAACCTTCTATCAGTGTTTAAAAAATAAGGAAAAACAAGAATCATTTTGCTGCACGACCATACGTGCTCTCACACATCAGCTAAAACAAAGGACTATTTGAGTACTCAAGATGTTGAATTGAAGGGTCATCCGCCGAATAGCCATGATTTGGCACCTATTGGCTTCTTTTTAATCCCTAACATCAAGAAAAAAAGGGTTTTCACGGACTGAGGCAGCTAATGAAGGGTTCCAAAACCATGTTTTGGAGGTGTTTTAATCGAAGTGGAAAAAATGCTTCAAAAATCAGTTTGAAATCATGCAAAAGTTTGAAAAACTATTTCCACTGATAAAATTTTTTTTTTTTGCTGGACCCGAAGCATAAATAGCAACCCTCAAATATCTCTCCTGAGTTAAGGTTATGCCGCTCTGAAAGTCATACATAAAAGCCGTCTGTGCTTAAATGTTGCATAGTACGTTATGAGCGATTAACCCCAATCCTACCGAAGTTCGACCACATTAGTCCATCTTTTGATGAAGTCACCTAAACAAATTTTCTTTGCGCTTGGAAGTCTTACCGATCTCATTTTAAAATCGAACTATTTCAAATAAACCATAGATGTTTAAGTGATTCATACAACAATTTCTGATGAAATTGGATGATGTCGGTCTATGCTTCCATATAGCTCATCCGCTAGTCACATAGTAATTCTGACCTTGCTTAAACTCTAGACAGATGAACGGAATCTTCTGAATAGTTGTATGGTATAGGGTAAAATTCGTCTCACGCCCAACTATAGCTTTTGACACTGTTTTTTATGTGTACTTTGAACAGTGTGCTAAGTTTGACTTTTCGTGTGAATATGCAAACTTAGCATAAGGCTTAAGCCGGAACATGCACTTATCCCGAAAGACCTTATCTATTAAAAACTATAACCGTACTACCTTCTTAAAAAAACTTAAAACATCGTAACTAGAGTTGGGTATTTCCCGAGATAATCCTAATCTCGAGATTCGGGATTTCCCGAAATAACGAAAATTTCAATTCTCGAGATACGGGAATTCCCGAAAATAATTTTTAAGAATTCTCGAGAATTCCCGAAATATCGGGAAATATAAAAAAATCTAAAATCAGTGTAAAAGCAATGAATTTCATAAAATATTCTTTTTATTTAAGTATTTGAAAATATTATTGGCTGTAATAAATCAATTCTCTCAATTTGTTTTTTCTCTCTTACTCACTAAACAGTGTAAACACAACCAAAAAATTGTTGGTTCTCCCTGGTTTAGAACGGTGGGAGAGCGCACATGCAGCGACCTAGTGTATAGAAATGAGTAAGAACCAGTTTTTCAAGAGTAAATAAAATTCCGTTTAACTGGCATCTCTACACTGAGGGAAAAGTGTATTAAATTTAAGCCAATTTATGCTAAAACTTAATATATCTGCCGCTGAAATAGAGCTTGCGTCAATTTCGTTTGATTTAAACAGAAGTCCGTTAAGAAACAAAATTAGAATCGATGTTTTAAATTTTAAAAGGTTTATGTTTCAATCCAATTTTATCCAATCCAAATCCAATTTTTTGTTGTCACCATGGATTTCTCGAGAAATCTTGAGATATTCTCGAGATTCGGGATTTCCCGAAATGTTAATAATTTCAATTCTCGAGATTCGGGATGGAAAAATCTCGAAAATTTCTCGAGAATTCCCGTCGGGAAATTCCCGAAACCCAACTCTAATCGTAACTCTTTTAATAAACCCAAACAATGGTGACATCTTGATTGAGTTTAAAACAAGAGAGGCTATTTGATGAAGGCTCTACTCAATGTATCTTATATTAAGATTATGCATTAAAACAGAATCTATTCGATCACTGTTCCCGCCATTAACACACTCTCCTCGTATATGAACACCAGAAGTAGAACATCATCATAAGGTAAAATACTTCCACTCGCTGCAAGTACTCCGTTGTAGGTGTTGATGATGTTGTACGTAGTAGATGCCGCTGCTGCTTCTGCTACCGGTGACGATGACTTTTCCTTTGAAAGTTCTACTCGCTTCCGTTAATGGCGCTAGTCACAACACAACTCAACTCGAGTGAGTATATTTGTTTTTGCTTTTTTCAGTTTTTTCTTTACCATTTTCATGAGTGTTTCATGAATTTTATATTTGCAAAACCAAAAAAAAATTAAGAAGATGAAAAACATTATGAAAATTCGTGTCCAGTGTTGCATTGAAATTCAATTAGTCTCAACGGTTTTTATTAAGTGAAATGTTGTTGTTGGTGCTGGTGTCGGCCACCAGGATGAAGCCTCAACCCACTTGAGGCCGCCTGCATTTGAACCACATTTTTCTGCCCACTCCGCAGGCAAACGGAACCGAAAAAGTTTGCAGTTTTTTTCCATTTGCTTAAATTGTTTTGTTTTTAGTTTTGGATTATTTCAGTCATCGTATCGTGTTTGTTTGCCGGGAGTTGGTTAAAATAAACTTTGCTTGTTTTACATTTATGGGATTTTTTCAGCGCTGTTTACATTCATAATTTTCGTTATTTTTATGAAGTACTCAACAAACGCCAAATTGTGCATTTTTCGAAAACAAACAAATATTTTTGTGTTTTTAGGTCTGCAGTAAAATATTTCGAGAGCAACTAGAGCAATGACCAAAAAAAATAAAATGTTTCGCTTTTTATTTAAATACACATAACGTCACGAGTGCAGTAAATGCTTCGTGTAGATGAGTTCGTTGAATATCAGTCAGAAATTCAAATACAATTTTTCTTAATTTAAAATATATTTAAAATTTTTGGCTCTAACACCAAATGTATGATACTCGTATTGTTTGCTATGAACTATAGTTTTCAACAATAGTTTTAAAATCGTTAAGGAATATTAAAAAAATTCCAAATTATTTTGATCAAACTGCAAACAATTAGACTCACAGAGAACAGAGTGGTTGCCAGAACTGATTTTTTTGCCAACCGAATGACAGCCGATGTTTAGTTCGTATTTTAAAATTTTCAGAACATGAGACATTGGATGGTATATACTTACTTCATGGCAAGTTTTAAAGACATTTTGTTAAATTGAATTGTCGACGTGTGAAGAGAAACAAGTGGGCAATTCGCAAGTTCGAAGCTTTTATACTCTCCACTATGTTAGTGCATATCACAAAGAAAAAACCAGTTGGATATCGGTGCGAACTATAAATGTTCCATTGGATATACAAACTTTCTGTTGCAATCACCAACATTGCGTGCTATTGATGGTTACATGGTTTGACTTACCATGGCATGGTAGCTACAATAATATTATATACCATACCAATCGAATTGAGTGAAATCGAATAGAGTTTAACAATTTAACATCCTAACTTTGAGATAGAAATGGAGGGTCTTTTTTTCGAAAAAGTGAAGAACAGTTGTACTATTAATTTCAGTTGGGACGTTTCCTTCTTAAATGAAATTGTATAAATGTTTTTTAAAAAGGTCGTTTTCAGATTAAAATATTCTACTAAATTACTACTATAGGGTGATCCATCTAGAGGTATTTTTTCAGAATAAAAAAAATATATAAAAATTAAAATCAAGTGTGGAATCTTTTTTGGTAAATTTGAAAGGACATTTTATGGCATTTTCCTTCAAATGTTGGCAACTGTATTATGTAAATGAGCATTCGGTGAGAAACAGGAAGATTCGCTGTTTTCGACCAAAATTTTGTTCAGTGATGAGGCCCATTTCTGGCTCAACGGCAAAGTCAATAAACAAAATTGCAGCATTTGGGCCGAAGAGCAACAAGAAGAGGTTCACGAGGTGTCATTATATCCAGAGAAAACCACGGTTTGGGTGCGGTGGAATCATCGGTGCATATTTTTTCAAAAATGATGTTGGTCGGAAAGTAACCGTGAATAGTGCTCGCTATTGCGTCATAAAATCGATCTTTATGCTACCTGAAATTGAAGCCCGTAATCTTGACGACACTTGGTTTGAACAGGACGGTGCCACTTGCCATACAGCTGCTTAAACAATGGATCTATTGAGAGGTCATTTCGAAAAGCAGCTAATTTCACGTTTAGGACAGGTGAGTTGGCCGCCTAGATCGAGTGATATCACACCTTTACACAAAGTCTAAGCTAAGAAAACAGCTACGATTCAGGTTTTGGAAACCAACATTACTCGTATCATTTAAGCCATAGCGGTCGAAATGCTCGAACGAGTCATCCAAAATTGGACAGTCAGAATGGAAACCCTGAAGCGTAGTTGCGGCCAACATTTTAAGCCAATTATATTAAAAAACTAAATGCCATAAAATGTCTTTTCAAATTACCAATAAAGACTCCAAACTTGATTTGAATTTTTCTCATACAACAAGTCAGGGCTGTACTCGTACGGCGGATGCCCCATCAATTCGACGTTTTGGCCGTTTAAAGAGGCGCTGGTTTGAGCCGATGTGTGAGAGCTCGCATTGTGCACAATGATTTGTCTTCTCTTGTTCGTTTTTCGAATTTCTCCGAATACTTTAGGCAAACAAGTTGTGGTGTACCACTCAGAATTGACCGTCCTACGTTGCTCAAGCGGAACAGTCGCCAAGTGACCAGTTTTGCCGAAGAAACAGGCTACCATTTGCTTCGAAGTGCTTCTTCCACGAACAACTTTCGTTGGATTTGGCTCGTCTTCGAAGACCCACACGGTCTATTGCTGTTTTGTTTCGGGCTCATAGGCATAGATCCATGATTCGTCAACTGTGACGATCTTATAAACGTCTTTTGAAGCACCGCGATGGTATTTTATCACCAATTGACACGAGCCTTTTTTGAGAAATTGTCAAATTGTGTGGGATCCAAAGAGAACAAATCTTTTTTAAGGCCAGGTGTTCATGCAATATCGAATGTATGATGGTCGAAGAAAAGCCCAAGGATGCCTCTATCTCACGGGTGACGAACTTGCATTATCAGTTTTCGGCACAGCGGCCATTTTTGGACGACCTTCAAGACCTTCGTCTTTATGCGAGGGTCGGCCACAATTGAATTCATTTAACCAGTTTTTCACAGTGCTATAGTATGGTGCTTCATCGCCATACAAAGATTTAAGTTCATCGATTCACTCTTGTCGTGATAATCCACGTCAAAAGTTGTGAAAAAGTATTGCACGAAAAAGTTCACGAGTTAATTCCATTTTTTTGCCAAATCGATTTTTTCAAGTCACTGTAAACAACACAAATGACGGTCGTACGTAAAAACGTTCTGAGTACGTTTTTTGCTAAAAAAAATGTCAAACTTTTCAATGGAAATGTCAGATGGCGCCAGGCAACACTTAGTGTTGTCTAGGCCAGAAATATATATAGCAATCCTCATAAAACACAGAATATTTAAGATATAGAGTTCAAATTTATTCCAGGTGTAGTGCAAATGTTACATTATAAGAATGAAATTTGATTAATGGAAATTTGATTTTGGCAATTTCGCGTTGAGTGTTGTCTATGAGCTCGTCTAAAGATGTTGGCAGAGACCAATGACTTGATATGGTCCCATAAAAAGAAATCCAATGGCGTTAAATTGCATGAACAAGGTTGCCATTCGACTCGACCATTTCTCGAGACAACACGTTCACTAAATTGGCCTTTCAGTAAATAGATTGTAACGCGTGCTGTGGGCTTGTGGCACCGTCTTGTTGAAACCACGTATCGACGATGTCAAACTCATCCGTTTCTGTCCAAAAATAGTTTGGCCAGAATTGATGGTAACATTGCGATTATTTTCATCGATGAAAAAATACGGCCTAATCACACCTCCGACATGAAAACCACACAGTATTTTTTTGCGGATGCAAAAGTGTCCCTTGAAGCATTGCTGACCAATAACTGATATTTTGTTTATTGAAAAAACCACTTAGTCAAAAATGAACTTCATCGCTGATGATGAATCTACACATCGGATCGTTTATTGACAATCGTTTATTCAGCCAGAAATGAGCTTTATCGCTGAAGATGAATATTACGGCCTAAAATTGGAGTAAGCGCTCTAAAAGTTGCAACCACCGACGCAGATTTTCGGTAGTAATTTTTAATGATTTCCTAACGTTGCTCGGAAGTGAACTTAACCATGATGAAAAGTTGACTTCGACTCACGTTTTGTCACTGAAAGATCATTAAAAATGTTTGAAAGTGCGTTGACATAAATATGCGAAATTGTTATGTCCCTAATAGAAAACCCTGTATAACCGATTGCCCTATTTTGTATATCAATAGCTCGAAAAGTTCTAAATTGCCGTTTTAACATAACTCAAATATGTAAACTTAAACAAAAGTTATAGACTTTTGGCTAATATTGTTGTTTCCAATTTCCACCGATATTTTATTTGTATTTTTCATGTATGATCTTAGCAGTGTATTTAATAGTCACATTCAAATTGTAGGTTGCTTGTCATTAAGTCTTGAGTGCGCACACAATTCTTCTAACTGTAGAGATATTAATGCGTTGTAATGGTAACATAGCTGCCTAAATGATCTATCGATTTAATACAGCGTCTATGTCAACAAGCACAACTCACAGCTCAACGTTATGAGGAAAAAGAGAATTTGTCTATTTTGGCGCCTTAAGATATACTTCAAAATCACTTAACTACTGCGCCCATATGCAAGCTATAAAATTTTTATAGTTAAATTTAAATCCTTTATAATAAATGTTGCTAAGCTTATATTTAAGTTCTTTTGTACATCTTTTAAATTAAACAAGAATAAAATTGATATTAATTTCAAATAATGTATTTTTGAAAAAATGTAAATCCTAAAAAAGCCACGATTAACCGTTTTTTACTTTGGCAAGCCGACGTGCGTTTAATTTCAGTAATTCCTATGCATTTATAGCATTTATCGCATTTATAGCATTTAATCCGGGCATTTGAATTTATTTAATAACAACAACAAAGTTACATGCGTATGCAGGCCTAAACATATGCAATTAATTTAATGTCATTTATTTCAATTCATACATTTCATGTCATTTGTCTCCATTGTTGTCCGGTGTGTTGACACCGCATGTACTTGCATGTGAAACTTGTCGGTAGGTGTGTGAGTGTGTAAAGCTGTCTATAAACCTATACATACATACATATGCATATATATAACAATTAATTTCCCAAATGTATTAAAATTTCACAACAATTTCATTTAACACTCGAGCACCAGTCAACTCTTCCTTCCTTCCATGCATGTGCCAAACGAAACTACATGACAGACAGGGAGTGGTGGGACAGACAGACGCATCAAACCCCCAATGACATTGGTCGATTTTGTAACTTAAACATGGCAACAGTGAGTGTCAAAAAATAGTGTACAGCCAGAATGTTAATGACTTAATTTGCTACATTCTTTGATGGTCGAGGGAGTAGATTCCTATCTAAGAATGACAGCAAGAATTGGATTCCTTGCAACGCTGAGAATTGAGCAATGCATGTGTGTTGCATGCTCCTGGGTAAGTCAGAAAGGAGGTCCAGCCTTCGAATGCAATCCTGCTTGCCTGGCACGCTGTTTTATACACAGATAATAAAGACAACCTTAAAAATGTAATAACAAAATCACTCATAGTATGTAAAAATGATCAACACTCAATTAAATATTGAGAAATGCAGCCAAACTGTTTATCAACTTTGCACTGCAATTTTTTGAATGGGAACAAAAAAAACAAAGTGTGTTTCTTTCCATACCAACTTCATAAGAGGGCTGCTATATAAACTTCTGGCCTAATAATGAAAATGCGAATATTTATCATCAAAAATGGTTTTATTTCTTTTTAAGGTATTCTCCAGCATGATTTATACACTTTTGCTGGCGCTCAAACCAATTGTCGAAGAACTTTTTCCACTCCGATTGAGACACCTCCAAAACATGGTTTTTGAACGCTTCAACAGCATCTTCTGGCGACGAAAATCGTTGACCACGCATTTTTTTCTTGATGTGTGGGAATAAAAATATGTCGTTGGGTGCCAAGTCATTGGGCTGTATGGCGGATGACCCATCAAGTCGACGTTTTTGCCGGTCAAAAAGACGCTGGACTGAGCCGATGTGTGATAGCTCGCATGTCATGGTGCACAATGATTCGTCTTCTCTTGTTCGTTTTTCGAATTTCTCCGAAGACTTCAGGCAAACAAATTGTGGTGTACCAGAATTGACCGTCCTACGTTGCTCAAGCGTAACAGTCGCCTTATGACCAGTTTTGCCGAAGAAACAGGCGACCATTAGCTTCGAAGTGCTTCTTCCACGAAAAACTTTCGTTGGATTGGCTCGTCTTCGAAGACCCACACGGTCGATTGCTGCTTTGTTTCGGGTTCATACGCATAGATCCATGATTCGTCACCTGTGACGATATTATAAACGTCTTTTGAAGCAACGCGATCGTATTTTTTAAAAATTTCTTTGCACCAATCGACACGAGCCTTTTTTTGAGCTATTGTCAAATTTTGCTGGATCTAACGAGAACAAACCTTTTTTACGGCCAGGTGTTCATGCAATATCGAATGTATGCTGGTGGAAGAAATGCCCAGGGATGCCTCTATCTCACGGTATGTCACATGACGATCTTGTATTATCAGTTCACGCACGACATCAATATTCTCTGGCACAACGGCCGTTTTTAGACGACCTTTACGACTTTCATCTTTGAGCGAGCGTCGGCCACGATTGAATTCATTAAACCAGTATTTCATAGTGTTGTAGGATGGTGCTTCATCGCCATACAAAGATTTAAGTTCATTGATGCGCTCTTGTCTTGATAATCCGCACGAAAATGTTCTCGAGTTAATTCCATTTTTTGCCAAATTGATTTTTTCAAGTCACTGTAAACAACACAAATGATGGTCGTACGTCAATACGTTCTGACTTCGTTTATCCTGAAAAAATGTCAAACTTTCCAATGGAAATGTCACTTAGTGTTGCCTATGATAGAAATATACTCAATTATATAGCAACCCTCGTATATATCAAATACTATCGTCATATTAGTTCACGAGATAAAGGGTTTTGCAATTCCGGGTTGTATGAGCAGGGCCGTGTCCTTTTGTCTGATTTTTACGCAATATTGTAATTAAAAACATGCGAATCATTAATTTCAGTCTGTTTATATTTTGAAATGAGCTTGGCCGTTTATACAACATTGAAGAGGGGACGAGGCACTGCCATCTCCCGTCCAGGATTTGTTTCGATTTATGCCAACATCATGTGTTCCAAATTACATCAACAGATCTCTATTTTTTCATGAGATATTGTCGTTTTAAGTTAAGGGTGGGGGATGTCATGCCCCTTTTTCTATATATTTAACATAATATTTGATATTGGAAATATCATCTTTCAATCTTTATTCGTTTATAAGAAATTGCCCTTTTAAGTTCAGTGTTGTGTGGGTGGTGCCACACCCCATTTTCCTCTTTAACCATAAAATAGTCGAGAATTATTGCCTAGT
This sequence comes from Hydrotaea diabolus, assembly GCA_963513945.1. NCBI lineage: Eukaryota > Metazoa > Arthropoda > Insecta > Diptera > Muscidae > Hydrotaea > Hydrotaea diabolus. The sequence continues at coordinate 211,525,199 of OY740717.1, forward strand.
CGTTGTTTAATGTGAAATTGTTTAATGATCGGTTCATTATAAAGATTTTTCTCATTAAAGCGTGGTACAGCCCCCTTTTGTTTTGATCCATGCCAATATCATATATTCCAAATATCATAGTCATATCTTTAATAGTAACAGGTTTTCCGATAGGGACATAACAATTCGTATCTTTATGTCAACGCACCCTCAAACATAATCTTTCATTGTCAAAACGTTATTCGAAGTCAACATTCAGGGTTAAGTTCACTTACGAGCAACGTTTATAAATCATTAAAAAATACTACCGAAAGTCGGTGGTCGCAACTTTAAGAGCGCGTACTCCAGTCCCAGTCGACAGGATGAGCGATGAAGCTCATTTCTGACTGAGTGCTTTTGTCAATAAACAAAATATGCGTTATTGGACAGCAACAAACCCACATGTGCTTCAAGAGACACAATTGCATCCGCAAACACTTACTGTGTGGTTTCTATGCCGGATATGGGATTGGGCCGTATTTTTCGTCGATAAAAACAATCGTCATGTTACCGTCAATGGAGAGCGCTATCGTGCCATGATAGAACATTATTTTTGCCCAGAATTGGATGAGCTTGACATCGCCGATATGTGATTTCAACAAGACGGTGTCACTAGTCACACTGCAAGCATTATAATCGATTTACTGAAAGGCAAATTTGGTGAATGGATATCTCGAGAAATGGTCCGGTCGAGTGGCCACCTCGTTCATGCGATTTAACGTCATTGGATTTTTTTTATGGGGCCACATCAAGTCATTGGTCTATGCCTACAACCCAACAACTTTAGACGAGCTCATAGACAACATTCAACGCTAAATTGCCAAGGTTCCGTGCGAAATGTGTGCAAGAGTGGTGGAAAATTGGATCCAAAGAATAGATCGCTGTACACTGGCTTGTGGTGGTCATATGACCAAAATCGAAGTTCATTCTGTGTTTTATTAATATATAAAATTGTTATGTTCCTAATGGAAAACCCTGTATGTGAGATATTGTGATTTTAAGTTCAGGTTTGTTGATTTTTCCAGCGGTTGACCCAGTCCTTGTAAGGGGCAAATGTTAACCTCTTGACCGATCTGGCCCATTTTCAATACCAACTGTTTCAGTCCAGCGACTGATGTCTGTAAAATTTCAGCCACCTAGCCTTACCAGTGCGACCTGCATTTTGCTTTTCACAGACAGACAGGCGGACAGACACGCAGGCAGATTATTTTTTTTAATAACCAACACACAGAGGATGCCCCCTATACATGCAGTGCATTGCGTTAGCGAGTGGAAAGTACAGCATCGTAGGGGGAAAAGAGGGAGTAATGTTTGTTGACACTTGCCTTGAACTTCCGGATGTCGTAATTAGTGGGAAACACATTTGCCGGAAGTTGATTCCACATACCGACTGTACGATCGAAAACGAATTTGATCTGTAGTGTACTTAGTAGGGACATAAATACTGTTACAACATTGAACACACCCATTTCAATAGTAGAACTGAACATACCCCGTTAATTTTATATGGGTTTTGAAAGCTAACCTCAATAGCGTTAGTCTGTGACAGGATTTTAAAATTGTTTCAACGTTCATCATGGAGTGGTCAGATAATGAGAACCGTATCGCTGTAAAAGCGCTTTTAAGTGTGAAGTGTATATTTTCAAAACGCTACGGCCACTAGGGACTAGCCGCATGTTCGTCTACCGATGCATAAAACTGTTTGAGGAGACTGGAGATGTAAAAGACCGCCACCGGCCAGGCCGCCCTCGCTCTGTTCGAACACAGCATGTCATCAAAGCCGTCAAATCAAGAATTCACAGAAATCCGCTCCGAAAACAGAATATCATGGCCCGAGAGATGAATATCACCCAAAAGTCCACGAGTCGAATCATTAAAAAAGACTTGGGACTTTCAAACGACGAACCGGACATTTATTGACTGCAGCTTAAAAAAAATAGGATTGAAAAATGCAAACGTCTTTTGGTGAAGCACGCTAATAAATTGCACAGAAAATTTTGTTCACCGATGAAAACATTTTTACCGTTCAGGAAAAATTTAACAAGAAAAATGATATAGTGTATGCGCGTTAATCTAAGGAAGCATCTGATCTGATGCCAAGGGTCATCACCCAGCTTCAGTCATGGTTTGGTGGGGTGTCTCTTACGATGGGGTCACTGACCTGCATATCTGCGAAGAAGGAGTCAAAACATCGGCTAAAGTTTACCAGGAAACCGTTTTGGAAGCTGTTGTGAAGCCTCTTAAAAATTCCCTGTTCCAAAACCAGCCATTGACTTTCCAGCAGGATTCTGCGCCGGCCCATAAGGCTAAAACGTCCCAGACCTGGCTTCGAAACAATTTGCCAGCGTTCATTTCCTCTGAAGAATGGCCCTCAGGCAGTCCAGATTTGAACCCATTGGATTACAAATTGTGAACGTTTTTAGAGGACAAGGTTTGTCACAAAAGATACCCCAACATTGGATATTTTAAGACTGCTTTGGTTCGAGCTGTGGCCAATTTTCCAATAGACGAGGTTCGTGCAGCTATTGACGATTAGCCAGTGCGACTTAAGGCGTATGTAAAGGCAAAAGACGGACATTTCTTTTTGGATACAATATACATCAATAAATATATTAAAAAATAATTGGTCCAAAAACATTCAGTACTTTTTGTTTTACAGCATAAAACGTGTGTAACAGTATTTATGACCCTACTAAGTACAGTGCAGCTAACTGGCCAATCGACAACAAGTCGTGTATCCCTGGCGAACATCCTCACGTCAGGAATGAAAGTATGAAAGTACCGATAGAACAGCGCCACATAACCCAAATTCCGACGATTCTCCGGGGAGAAAATAGAGTTGAATACCCTACTGTCACCTATGAGCACCATCGCTCTCCTTTGAACACGATCAAGTTGCTCCAAGGATGATTTTGGAGCACCTGCCCATATATGGATGTTGTATTCCATCTTTGACCTGATGTAAGTTCTATAGAAATTGAAAAGATCAGAAGGAGTCAAATATTTCTTGCACCGCTTAAAAAGCCTAAGCACTCAAGCTTCTTTTGACACTTCGAAAGAAGCTTCCCAACGAGTGTCACATTGTATTTCCATGCCCACAACATCAAGAGCATCTCATTGTTCGATATCCGTATCATCGATAGATAATGACGATACTGATGGGCCAATGAATCACTTGTCAGACAACAAGAAGCACTGTTTCTTACACACATTAAACTATACTCTAAATAAAACTCACAACTCTGTAAATATATAATCCCTGTAGTATTGATAGCAAATAAAAAAAGTATACTCTATTCACTCGACCTTATTCAGAAATGGTCAGTAAGTCCCGGCCAAGTGTCTCATCCATAATTTGCCTTTTGTCTACAATATCTTGAAGACTCGGCCTACGGTCGAATAAATATGAATGACATAGATTGCTATCATCTGCAAATTATTAGATTGGATTCATTGTTTGACCCAAAATGTATCTCGGTTTATATGCAGTGCGCGGGATTTTCATTGTGTTTACTTTATGCCGAGGAAAACACTACTACCAGCAGTTCTCGTTAAATGCGAATCTCCCAGCTCTTAAGTGTATAGCCGCTGCTCGTGGTTAAATCACATTCATTGCTCGAGATCGATCACCAAAACTGCAGTAATCCTTGCTTCCAAATACAAGTTTTTGCGATTGTCTTTCTAAAAATTTCAGGTTTCTCTTGCATAAATTCTTCAATAGAAACAACAGGGTATCAAGTCTGACTATGACTAGAAACATAATTTTCATTAAATTGATTCAAAGTTATGCTAAATTTTCATCAAGTTAATTTATAGGGTGATCCATCTAGAGGTATTTTTTCAGAACAAAAAAAAGGATAAAAATTCAAATCAAGTGTGGAATCTTTGTTGGTAATTTGAAAGGGCATTTTATGGCATTTATTTTTTGAATATTATTTCCTTCAAATGTTGGCCGCAACTACGCCTCAAGGTTTGCATTCTGAGGGTTTAATCCTGGATGACTCGTTCCAGCATTTCGACCGGTATGGCTTCAATGACACGCGTAATGTTGGATTCCAAAACCTGAATCGTAGCTGGTTTGTCAGCATTGAATTTGGACTTTACGTAACCCCAAAGAAAAATGTCTATAAGTAAAGGTGTGATATCACTCGATCTAGACGGGCAACTCACCTGTCCAAAACGTGAAATAAGCTGCTTTCGAAATTACCTCTCGATAGATCCATTGTTTGAGCAGCTGGCAAGTATGGCAAGGGGCACCGTCCTGTTGAAACCAAGTGTCGTCAAGAAAACGGGCTTCAATTTCAGGTAGCATAAAGATCGTTATCATGGCGCGATAGCGAGCACCATTCACGGTGACGTTCCGGCCTTCATCATTTTTGAAAAAATATGCACCGATGTTATACCGCACCAAACAGTGGTTTTCTCTGTGTATAATGGCATTTCTTAAACCTCTTCTTGTTGCTCTTCAGCCCAAATTCGGCAATTTTGTTTATTGACTTTGCCGTTGTGCCAGAAATGGACCTCATCACTGAACAAAATTTTGGTTGAAAACAGTGGATCTTCCCGTTTCTTACCGAACGCTCATTTCCATAATACAGTTGCCAACATTTGAAGGAAATTATTTTCAAAAAATGAATGCCATAAAATGTCCTTTTAAAATACCAATAAAGATTCCACACTTGATTTGAACTTTTATAATTTTTTTTTTGTTCTGAAAAAGTACCTCTAGATGGATCACCCTATATATTGTCCTTCAAATTGCCGTACAGTGTTCTGCAGATTGAAGTACAAAGTTTATCAGATTGATGTAAGGAAATAAGGTCTATTAATAAAAATTCCACATTTAATGGAAGAGAAGTGTTGTAGGCTGGAAAATGATGTCCAAATTCATGAAATCGATGTACGAAATCAGGAAATTTGAGAACCTTTTTTTCACAATAAAAAAAAAACAACCAGCCGTGGTCGGCAAGAATTAGAGTAAAACTCGCCAACGAGACCAACCACAATTTGTAAGAGGGAAATTTTAATGATGGAGTTTTAACAGGTACAAAACTGTCACACGAGATACTAAGGCACTATTTCCGTGTAAATATATACTTTTCTTTGTTCACCTTTCATAGCCAATGACATTTAGATCAAAAATTTTAGGCAAATTATAGTTCCAGTATGGAAACTACATCGCGCATACGTTAACGATTTAATAGATGCTCAATGTCTGATCCTCAAGGTGTGGAACTTTGGGATTATTTCTTTTTTGAGCCTTGAACTGATTCGAATAGCTGCAAAATACAACGCCATAAAAAACAGTGCCAAAATCACACTACCTCCTCTTCATGGTGTACACTTTTTTTGGAAACTCTCTGTATATTCTCATATATCTGTCGGGCCATTGACCATCATCCTGACTCGCCATCGTTGTGAAAGTGAAAAATCCGAGTAGCCACAATAGATTGCTGGTTGGTGTCGGCGAGGGGAAGCGGCCAATGAATCCGTATGCTGATGATGATATTACACATTTATGGGCCTATAAAATTTTCATATCTACCAGCCGACAGACAATGAACAAAGTTTTTGATACTCTTCTGTTGTTTTTCTTTCTTCGAGCGGTCAGCACAATAAATGGCTCCAAAGTTTTTCATAAGTAGGACATATTTTAATATATGGCTACCATTCCCTTCTATTATTCGGCCCGAAAAAACTGGCTTTATTTGAATGGCCTTACATGGCCGATTTATCAAAAAAGTTTCTGAATGTTTTCCAAACTTAACTAAATGACTTTGGTGTTGCTGGCGTTGTTATTATGGCTGGACAAGCAGGCGAACAACAAATATTTTGACGAGAGAAAGCTTGGATGTGGTGCTAGGCCGTTTTCTGGGGCCGTCACACTTTTGCCGAATAATGTCAATTCGGTTGCGGCCAAAAGGAATGACTAAGGGAATTCTACAAGTTGATTGATGGCCGGTTGTCAGTGACAGATGACATGCGTGTCATTATAATTGTTCTTTGTTCAGTGGCTGTTGTTGTGCTGGGTGGAAATGAAAACATTAAACCTTTTTATGACTTTGGTTTTGTTCACCAACCTTTGTTTGTTGTCCTCAGCGGAGGCCAGGGGGGCAGATGTGGCCAGTGGGCGGAACTGATTTAATGTAAACACAGTTTGCCGACTGAATGTATATAATGATATCATCATAATTATACATGATTGTGTTTACAACAATTTTTGACATATGGCAAAACATGCATTTCTAATTGAACGCTTTAAAGTATGCAGTGGAATGGATATGCGTGCGTGCTCCCAAATGTGTGCTAAGGAGTTTGTGGGGCAAATATTTCGAGTAAAATCAAAGAGGTTTTGTCAGATTTGTATAGCAAAACGACTTGTAAAATTAGTAGTTTTGCGACAGTCTAAATAGGCTTTTAGGGTAAAAATTTAAAAGTCAACTGAAATTTGGCGACTAGATCATTAAAACAATATTTGAAGGTTACGTATCTAGGAGTAAAAATCTTGGACTTAAAGTAAAAAATAAAAAAAAAACACTCCAAAATTAAACGTGTCCGATGATATACTGTTCTACTGAATATGCAGAAATCCAAAAATGTAAAACTATGCGATAAGGTGGACCAAAAATCAGTCCAGAATAAGAGATATTTATTTGTAGTTTATATCTGTATTTAAATGATATTTATTACGATAGAAGGTGTGTATTGTTGGACCTTGAGTTGTTGGCGAAGAATAAATTTCATATTTATTTTGTTAGAAGATGGGTATTATTGGTCCTTGAATTGTTGGTAAAATTCCCAAATTAAGCTTAATTATATTTGAAGTCAAGAGAAAATTATTTTTCTTCTAAGTAAGATGAAATATAAACGATTTGGAAAAAATTAGTACATTTTTAAGAGATGACCATTTGGAGATTTGTAAGGAAATTTCATTGTTTTATGATACCGATATGTTCAAGTACGGCTATATTTAATCTAATCCGATTTTCAATAGCGTGTTTCTTTGCTCCAAAAGACACCTGTCATATTCCATTAAGATAAGACAACGATAGCTATAGAAATCTTAATCAATACGAGGGCGGTTCGGAAACTTCTTAGCCTAGCACAAAAAGCGCGGTATAAACAGAAAAAGGTTAAGTGTTTTGGAAACTCCATCTCTGCTATGAACACAAGGTAAACTTTGCTTCGATCTGGCAACTCCTTCATATAGAAACAGGTGTTCACAAAAGACACATCCGCGATTTTTTTACAATGGAAAAATTAGAAATGCGTGGTGTCATTAAATATTTACATAAAAAAGGTTTATCGGGACAAGAAATTCATAATGATATGGTGAATGTGCTAGGTGAAAGTGCTCCTTCATATGCAACAGTAAAAAATTGGGTTGCTGAATTTAAAAGTGGTCGTACAAGCATTGAAGATGAACCACGTAGTGGACGTCCAAAAACAGCAACAACAACAGAAATTGTAGCCAAAGTGCATGATATGGTATTAAATGATCGACGAATAAAAGTGCGTGAAATAGCTAATATCATGTGCATCTCAAATGATCGAGTCCATTTAATTTTGCATGAAGAACTACAGATGAAAAAGCTTTCTGCAAGATGGGCGCCGAACTTGTTAACAGTCGACCAAAAACGCATAAGAATGAACATTTCTCAAGCTTGTTTGGATCGTTTTCAGCGAAATAAAATGGATTTTAAGCGTCGTTTCATAACTGTTGATGAGACATGGATCCACCACTATACTCCAGAGACAAAAGAACAATCCAAACAATGGACTGAAGCTGGAGGAAGTGCCCCTAAGAAGGCAAAAACAATTCAATCGGCTGGTAAGGTTATGGCAACGGTTTTTTGGGACTTCAAAGGTATTTTATTGATTGACTATCTGCAAAAGGGTAAAACAATAAATTCAGAGTACTATTGCAACCTTTTAGATCAATTAAATGTACAAATTCGAGAAAAACGTCCTGGCTTACAACACAAAAAAAAAATTTTCATCAAGACAACGCACCAGCGCACAAGAGTGTTTTAACAATGGCTAAAATCAACGAATTAAACTACGAGTTGCTTGACCTCCCACCTTATTCTCCTGATTTAGCTCCCAGTGACTTTTACCTGTTCCGAAATCTAAAAAAATTCCTTGCTGGCAAGCTTTTTACCTCAAATGAAGATGCAATTACAGTTGTAAACCACTATTTTGAAGACCTTGAGGAAAACTATTTTAATCAAGGGATAGAATTGCTAGATAAGCGTTGGACTAAGTTTATTGAAGTTTCAGGAGATTATATTGAAAAATAAAAATATTTTTGAAAAACTAACTATTCTCTTTCATTGATAGGCTAAGAACTTTCCGAACCGCCCTTGTATTATACAGCCACCGTAACATCTGGAAATCAAAATATCTTTCCCCAAAACTGTTGTACACATATATAGGGTGATCCATCTAGAGGTTTTTTTTCAGAACAAAAATAAATATAAAAATTCAAATCAAGTGTGGAATCTTTATTGGTAGTTTGAAAGGACATTTTTTGGCATTTATTTTTTGAAAATAATTACCTTCATCAAATGTTGGCAAATGAGCGTTCGGTGAGAAACGGGAAGATCCGCAGTTTCCGATCAAAATTTTGTTCAGTGATGAGGGCCATTTCTGGCTTAACGGCAAAGTCAATAAAAAAACAACAAAATTGCCGCATTTGGGCTGAAAAGCAACAAGAAGAGGTTCAAGAGGTGCCATTATGTCCAGAGAAAACAAAGGTGTGGTGCGATTTATAAGCTGGTGGAATCATCGGTGCATATTTTTTCAAATATGATGATGGCCGGAACTTAACCCTGAATAGTACTCGCTATCGCACCATGATATCGATCTTTATGCTACCTGAAATTGAAGCCCGTAATCTTGACGACACTTGGTTTCAACAGGACAGTGCCACTTGCCATACAGCTGCTCAAACAATGGATCTATTGAATGGTAATTTCAAAAAAGCAGCTTATTCCACGGTTTGGACAGGTGAATCGGCCGCCTAGATCGAGTGATACCACACCTTTTAACAAACCAGCTACGATTCAGGTTTTGGAAACCAACATTACACGTGTCATTAAAGCGTGTCGAAATGCTTGAGCGAGTCATGCAAAATTGGAGCCTCAGAATGGAAACTCTATTCAAAAAATAAATGCCATAAGATGTCCTTTCAACTTACCAATAAAGAGATTCCACACTTGATTTGAATTTTTATATATTTTTTTACAGCTGTTACAAGCTGCGGATCAAATGGATACAAAATAAAGAAATATAAAGGTCTTTGGCATACACTCCGATACTCCGACAACGATATCTTCAACGAAATTTTACATTAGAAACCGCAAAGGTCCAGAAGTTGCTTAAGACCAAAATTACCTAATTACGGACAATCCTCAACAAAACGGGCATGGAATAGAGACACTGAGTCGATCGGTACAATTCAAAATGGGTCGAGTGTTTTGGCATTTAAAATCAATTGTCATGAAACCAAAGAACAACACCCTGTTTGCCTCTTAGATCCTACGAGTGAATGACCATTGCAAAAATTAATCGACAGATTATCCATTTTAAGTTACTCATTTCGTTTTGTTAACCGATAACAATTAAATGTTTAACGGTAACATAATTAGATATGGCAATGCTGCTATCAATTGGTTTACCCTCCCCCGAGAATAGATGGTATACTTGTCAACAACGAAACGAAAACAACAAAATATTTACCAAAGATACTTTATATGTGACGCGCAAAACAGAAAGGGACCTAAGGTTAAAAACCCGTTTTGTTCAGGAGAGCCATTTTAAGGTTAGGTTCCTTTCTATTTGCGCTTAAAATCGTCGACTTCACTTTCATAAAATGCGTATATCTCTGGGAGCGAAAACTTTTGGGGCATGGGATCGGTCTCATTCGATGCTCAGATGTTGTCCACATCAAAAAAGAAAAAAAATGAAAATTGATTTTTTTACCCTTAGGTCCCTTTCTCTATGCGATGTCACATATATATTATTGATCGTCGTAAAATTTTAAGATGATCTAGACATGGCCTTTCGTCCGTGTTATTGTTGCAAGCACGGTAGCGGTTGAACTAATAAACATAGAGGTATTTTTTCAGAACAAAAAAAATATAAAAATTCAAATCAAGTGTGGAGTCTTGATTGGTAATTTAAAAGGACATTTTATGGCATTTATTTTTTGAAAATAATTTCCTTCAAATGTTGACAACTGTATTATGGAAATGAGCGTTCGGTGAGAAACGGGAAGATCCGCTGTTTTTTCAGTGATGAGGCCCATCTATGGCTCAACGACAATGTCAATAAACAAAATTGCTGCATTTGGGCTGAAGAGCAACAAGAAGAGATTCACGAGGTGTCATTATAACCAGAGAAAACCACGGTTTGGGTGCGGTGGAATCATCGGTGCATATTTTTTCAAAAATGATGATGGCCGGAACGTAACCGTGATGATGGCCGGAACGTAACCGGTGCTCGCTATTGCGCAATAAAATCGATCTTTATGCTACCTGAAATTGAAGCCCGTAATCTAGGCGACACTTGGTTTGAACAGGACGGTGCCACTTGCCATACAGCTGCTTAAACAATGGATCTATTGAGAGGTCATTTCGAAAAGCAGCTAATTTCACGTTTAGGACAGGTGAGTTGGCCGGCTAGATCGAGTGATATCACACCTTTAGACATTTTTCTTTAGAGTTACGCAAAGTCCAATGTCTAAGCTGACAAACCAGCTACGATTCAGGTTTTGGAATCCAGCATTACGCGTGTCTTTAAAGCCATACCAGCCGAAATGCTTGAACGAGTCATCCAAAATGGACCCTCAGAATGGAAACCCTGAGGCGTATTTGCGGCCAACATTTGAAGGAATTTATATTTAAAAAAATGCCATAAAACGTCCTTTCAAATAACCAATAAAGATTCTACACTTGATTTGAATATTTATACTTTTTTTTTGATCTGCAAAAATACCTCTAAATGGACCACTCTATAGTAGCTTATGATCATAAGCTGTTTTAGGGTGAATTCGGCCAAGGTTTCCCTTTATGGGACTCGGTTAAAAATTCCTTTTTTTTAGTATTGGCTAATAAATTATAATTTTGTGGCCGAATAATAGAGCAATGGGCACCGTTAGTTGCCTTAAAAATGCTCACTGCAGAACAATTCTTTTAAATGTATTTTAGAAACCAGAGAATGCTCAGGAATGAGCCAAAAATGTAACCTTTTGGGTTTAAGTAGCGTAGGGACGGTAGAGGGTATATAAGGTTCGGCCTGACCAAACTTAACGACGTTTATACTTGTTTTAAACATTGTTTGCGAGATCGCCTTAAAAATGCTCACTGCAGAACAATTCTTTTAAATGTATTTTAGAAACCAGGGAATGCTTCATAATCATCGATTTGAGCAATTTATCCGTCTAATTCCAGACCTTTTTTGTGTCATGTATTCTTTAAATGAGGGCACAGTAAACAACGGGGGCCACAACTTCCACGTGTATGGAGACGACATCGATATTTTGAGGATGTCAGAACGAGATGTTACTGGAGCTTTTTCATAATTCAGATAGTCATATAAAATCAGTCAAAAAACCACAGATCATGCTGACCAATGCTAGTAAGACACCGTCAAGAATGAAAGGTCAGATCATTTTGGCAGGCAGTAGCTACGTCGAGGTAGTAAAGCAATTTGTATACCTCTTAAAAAGATGTTATTATGGAATCTAAAAAAAGCTTAAGATCAGCGCAAATTTCTTTTCCCACCTATTCGGCGCGTGCTTCTTTATGGCGGAACATGGTTACCTACGAAATAAGGTGAATAAATTGTATGTGAATTTAGATAAAGATCCTTAAAAAACTTATCAGGTCCATCAAAGTTGACGGAGAGTACATAAGTCGAACAAGTCGAGAGCTGTATCCTCCCATTGGTGTTCTAAGATCATACCAATTAACTATTGGGCTGGCTGGAACATGACAATCAAATGGAAACGAGCGCTAACGACAGAATGGTGAAGAAAGACAGGAAAGTGCAGGCAGGAAAGACTGAGACTCCGTTTTCAGGACATAGTAGAACAAGATGCCATATCCTAGGTATTACAAACAAAAAAGGCAATCATAAGGCCAACGTGCTTGGAAATGCTACCAGTATCCTTAAACGATGTATCACGCAGGGCACCATGATAAGGAATCATCTCAGTAAGTAAGTACACTTCAAATGATAGTATGTATCATGGGAGATGTCATACTTTGAGGCCCAAAAGAGTCGATTCGCCATCCTGCAGCAGCCGTCTAGTATTGTCAAATCGTACTTAGACTATGTCCGGCTTAATTTAAGGATTTCTAAATCCCCACTGCAATTTCTTAAAAACGTGTAATGCTGTTATTGTACTGTATTCTAAGAGTCTTTCTTAGAGAAAGGCTTTATCCATCAGACCATTAGATACAGTCAAAAGTAACATTACTCTATCGCTCCAACTTTGGTACATACGAGGGCGACCGCAAAAGTAACTGGCCTAACATAAAAAGAACCGTTTTTTGGAATTATTATTATTTATTTTTCAACATAATCTCCTTCCAACTCAATACACTTCATCAAACGTTTTTCAAGTTTTTTAATTCCATCCGAAAAATAAGATTTTTCAAGACCTTCAAAATATGCCTCAGTTTCAGCAATAACCTCGCTATTGGACGAAAATTTTTCGCCACCGAGAATTTTTTTTAAATTTGGAAACAAGAAATAATCAGAAGGAGCTAAATCTTGACAATATGGTAGATGCGGAGCAATTTCAAATCGTAATTCAGCCAGTTTTTGTTGAGTTAAAAATGCAGTGTGTGAAGGATCATTATCTTGATGAAAAATAACTTTTTTTTTATTGCGGTCGTTTTATCTTGATTTCTTCACTCAACCGATCCAATAATGCACAATAATATTCACTATTTATAGTTTTTCCTTTCTCAAGATAATCAATAAAAAGTATACCCCTTGCATCCTAAAATACTGTGGTCATTACTTTTCCTGCTGACTTAACAGTTTTCGCCTTCTTGGGACCACTTTTACCAGCTTCTATCCATTGTTTTGACTGTTCCTTGCATTCTGGGATGTAGTGATAAATCCATGTTTCATTAACAGTTATGAATCGGCGCAAGACCTCTATTGGTTTACGCTGATAAATCGCTAAAAGCTCCTCGGAATTGGTCCAACGGACGATTTTTTGGGGCAAAGTTAACAAACGCGGCACCCATCTTGCAGATAGCTTTTTCATGTGGAGTTCATCATGTAAAATACTCCAAACTTGTTTTTCGTGTATTTTAACAATATCAGCAAGTTCTCTGAGCTTTATTCGTCTATCTTTAGTCACTTCATTAAATATTTTTCTAATGTTTTCAATAGTAGTAGCAGTTTTCGGTCTTCCAGAGCGTTGTTCATCTTCCGTACTTGAACGACCCATTTTAAATTGTTGAACCCAGGATTTCACGGTGGAGTATGATGGTGCATTATCACCATGAACAGAATCCAATTCATCTTTGATTAATTGTGGCGTATAACCTTTCATATAAAGGTGTTTAATTACCGCACGAAACTATTTATTTTCCATTTTTCAAAAATTATAAAATTTGTTTACTTCAATCACCTGTAACAAAGAAAATAACCATTAAATATTTCGGAAATTTTGACAGATGGCTTATAAAAGATTGCTTTTAAAAAACAAAAAAAAAAAACATGTTGCTAGTAAAACAGAAAATGTGCCAGGCCAGTTAGTTTTGCGGTCGCCCTCGTAGTTTGTAATTAACTACTTTAAAATGTATTTAAATACATTTTGTTATTTTTTCGTATTTTGGTTTACATTTCTTTAAGTTTTTGGGAGCATAGCTTAGTTAATCAAACTACTAAAATGCTCCACATCCGAAGGTTTATTCAAGCGCTAGAGGCATTTACTTTCATTCTAGTAAAATCAAGTTTCCAATTAATAGTTTACGCCTTTACCTCATTTTACCTTTGCCTTACATTTTACATTACATAAACGAAGCTTAGCATCACCTGGCTTTGAACGAAAAATAAAGACTTCATTCATTCAAAAAATTACTTTGGGTTAAGAAGTTATCTGCGGTAGTGTAATAGTTATCTACCGCGTCGCCTTAGGAAGTACAACAAAATTTATTTAAAATCCACACCTAAACATATGCAACATTTTTTGCCGTTTAACTTTTAGTTTAAATCCATACCCCCGAACATATGCAAAAAAGGTTTGTAATATTTATTTACTTTTCTGCATCTAAGCACACTCGCTGGCAATATTTCAAAGCGTAAACTTTTATTTGATATAAAAATAATTGGCTTTACAAGCAAATAACAAAAAATGCTTACACTACAACAAAACGGAGTTCATATACATTTAACATCCCGGGCCACCAACCATATGTTATCCTAAAATATATATACGAGTTGAAACAGCAAATGATAATGTTCACCAAAATTTGTAACATTTCGGCAAACAAAAAATTTCGAAAAAACAACAACACCCGGAACAATGATAAAGTTTTTCAGACAAACCCGCTGTGAATGAACAACCGCCGACCGACCGACAGACCGACCAACCGACAAAACTGTGCAATTAATTAGATTTCCAGAAACGTAATCATTTTTTGGTTCGTCTATTTTTTCGTTATGAATTGCAACTATATATTTCTGAAATTATTTTAGTTTTAAATTATTTTATGCAAAACAAACTTTGCCAGTTCGCAACCAGTTAAAGTTGTTTAAATGTTTAGATGTGATGGCATTTATCATATTTATTATGGTTTATGTTTAAATATGAATAGAAATGTTTCCACAGCCACAATAATTATGGTTTTTCCACAATGAGATCTGATATAAATGTATGTGAAAGTGGTGTATAAAAACAATAATGAAAGCTAGACGGGCTTACCTTAAGCTCCACATAAGATGGACCTGAAATTAAAGAAGAAGAAAACATGAAAAAAGGAATATCACCTCTTTTTCGGAAAACAAATGAATATGCACATCTTTTAAAACAGATTTCACCATGAATTTCGTACTCCAAGGAACATAAAACGCAAATATGTTGCATGCCTTAATAGTGGTCGTACGTCTACTCTCACTCAAAGTACCCGGGATAGGAGAGAATTCCATTTTTTTAAAGCATCTCATAAAAAATTCATTACACGAGAAAAACCATAGTAGCACTTGATAGTGACATAAGTACCCATAGACTGGCTATGCATAGACTTGGTACACAAAGTACCAAGTACCCAAATAGAGTGAACAATTCCACAGCTGCAGCAAAGACAAAAGGAACACAAAGATGGGTCATCCCACATAATGCAAGGGAATGACGACTAGGTATGTAGAAAGGTCAGTCAATACTTTTGAACACGGCGAAAAACGCCGTTGGAAATCGGTTGGAAAAACAAAAATTTCTATTGCCTTTACCGAATATTTTCAATACATATTTGGTTCAACATACCATTAGATCAAACTATTGTTTACACAACCAATAAATCAGTCATACTAATGAATAAGGAAAAATATTTATCTGACATAACTGGTGGTAGTGACAGCCAAAATTTTTACAGAAAATTAGTTGTTGCAACCGATTATTTGTGATGATAAACAATTTAACACTTTTTATTAACGGAGTAGCGGGTTGTTTGTTGGTAAAATTATTTTTTTAAAAACATTAAAAAAATCATTACTTTCAGCCGCTCGTAATAAAGGGCATATAGTCCGAAATCTATTTCAAATATCTTTTCCCATGAAGACGCTACAAGCTACACCAGTTAAATTAGAATTTTAATAAAGAAATTACTTTTATGAAACTATGTAGACATTTATAAAAGAAACTCCTGATGGTCTTTTATCTCGCCTAATGTTTTAAAGGGCAAACGAAATTAAAAAAGTAATAAAACAAATTTACCCAATAATTTTAATTCAAACTCTTAAACTACAGGGTGTCCGCCAGGAAGGTATACTACTTTGTTTTGCCGCCATTTTGGTAAACATTAGTCCTGAGAGTTCATAATAGGCAGTCGCGAAGTAGAGACGTGGCAAATTTGTTATGGAAAAAATATTCGATAAATCGTTAAAACATTTTATCAAAATCAATCATCGGTGACAATGAGAAAGTAAAGTTAAATTTTTGGGAGAAACTACGTACCAACAAAACACACTATTTACCGTGTAGTGAATGATTTCGAAGAAAGAGGGTCTGTAGCTGATAGGCCGAAGCATGGCCCAAAACGTACTGCAAGATCGGCTGAAAACATTACTGCTGCTCGAGAAAGTATTGAAAACAATCAATCAACCTCAATTCGACGCTGTGCTTGGTCTTCACAGAACAACTTTGGCCACAATCTTGCACAAGGATTTGTATCCATTAAAGATTCAGTTCACACAAGAGCTTCTTCCAAAAGACCATTTTCGACACCGTACATATGCCAATAGGATGTTACAGCTCGTCCATGACAACCCCGATTTTCATGCAAAAATCATAATGAGTGACGAGGCACATTTTCATTTGAATGGATATGTGAATAAACAGAATAGTCGGTTCTGGGCAGTGGAAAACCTTCAAATTATTCATAAGTCACCTTTGCATCAATTAAAAGTGACAGTCTGGTATGCAATTTGGTCAGGAGGAATCATTGTGTGAGAATGTAAAATCTATTCAAAAGGGCTCGCATTTTTGAGGCTAACAGAGGCAGACATTTATCTGATATTGTATTCCATACATAATTGCCGACATTAAATAAAATCCATTCTCTTACGTTTAATCAAAAATTATAAACATACAAAGTAGTATACCTTCCCGACGGACACCCTGTTTTAATATTTAAAAAAAAACTCTGTGAAAACCCATTTTTCATTTTCTGCACTCTTTCAGCGCAAAGCAACATAACCGTCATTATTTTTTATTATACGACTTTTTTTAAGTTTTAGGTGCCATAAATGGAAAGTTAGATCTTAAAAGAGAAATAGAGGTTCTGATACCTTCAGTTTCATTTACTTAACATTCCATTGCACTGATCAAAAATCGGTTGTACTAATAAAAACTTGATAAATCTAGCAACATCAATCGTTCGGTACAAAATCGATTGTGGCAGCGAATCTGTTCTCAGTGCGTGGTTCTTAGAAATAAAAATATCAAACGGACCTATGGACCTTAAGTCCGTACTGAATTTCAAATATCGTAAAAAGAAATCCATTTTTGAATTTATTACGAAATTTGCTTAGTACACCTTTGCCTATATTTACAAGTTATACATATAATTAGTATAGGCAGCTATGACATATTGTATTCGGAGGCCAAAACAACGTTCCCTATAGTTTGACCAATCTTTCACTAATAAAGACGGACCTGTAATATAAATCTATTAACAAAACCTGCTTAAAATTCGAACTTCTGGGCCCAACGCGCAAACAAAAATCGAACATTTCACTGCGAATTTAAAAATTAATTTATTTTGATGTTTAACTGAGATTGGGGCTGGGACTTATGGGTCAAAAGTCACATCCGGTCAAGGAACGATGTAGACAACACGACAAATCTAAATACAGATTAATTTTCAGGTTTTAACTAAGACTGGGGTCGTTCTTATTTTTTACAAATAGCATATTGACGTGAACTGGTATTATCCTATATGCCAACTGCTTTTATCGCGATTTCGGGTCCGTGACGTCGAATTCACATAGGTCCCGAAGTTGTTTATGATGATGGTCTGTTTGAGATTATTAATGGGAGAAAGCAGGCCAGTGTGCAAAAAAGAAGCCCTTTAAGGGAGTAAAGGTACCTCGGAAAGAAGTAAACATTTTGATAAAATGGGTACTGTTACTTAATTCCTCATAACTGGTAGACGTTTTGGCACATGTAGCTTCAAAGTCTTTTTTAATGTTTCGACAGGTGGACTTTTGCTTGATATTCATCTCACGGGCCATGATTTTCTGTTTTCGGAGCGGATTTCTGTGTGCGGATTGCGGTGTCCGAATAGAGCGTGGGCGGCCCGTGGCGGTCTTTTACATCTCCAGTCTCCTCAAACAGTTTTATGCATCGGTAGACGAGCATGCGGCTAATCCCTAGTGGCCGGAGCGTTTTTTCATTTCACACTTGAAAGGCGCCATTACAGCTATACGGTTCTCATTATCTGACCACTTCATGATGAAAGTTTAAACAATTTTAAAATCCCGTTACAGACTAACGCTATTGAGGTTAGCTTTCAAAACCCATATGACACTAACGGGGTATGTTCAGTTCTACTGTTGAAATGGTTGTGTTCAATGTTGTAACAATATTTATGTCCCTACTAAGTCCATTCATTACAACGTCTGTTTAAAAAAAATACTTTACATGATGGGCAAAACGGACATTTAATTCGAATTTAGAAGATGATTTTACATAAGAAACAGTTGCTTTCGTCTAAAGGAGGAGTTTGTTGCAGAACAGTGTAATCAGTACATTTGACTAGACCAAATAAA
The DNA here is from genome assembly GCA_963513945.1 of Hydrotaea diabolus. Taxonomy (NCBI): domain Eukaryota; kingdom Metazoa; phylum Arthropoda; class Insecta; order Diptera; family Muscidae; genus Hydrotaea; species Hydrotaea diabolus. Next base: position 211,543,730 of record OY740717.1, read on the forward strand.
ATCGCGTACTCTTATCTTATCTCAGTTGGTGCACAAGACCCTCGGACAATTTAAAGAAGGCATCTTAAATGGCCAAGAGACAAGGGCAAAGAACAAACTCCTTGACAGGAACATCTTAATAAACTTAATATTTTTATAGTAATTGGGATGTTTGAAGATCAATTTTTTTTCCATTTCTTGTCAATTCTATTCTGAGTGTTCACTTATATTTATGTTACGCATTTGAGTACAAAAAATTCATACTCCGATCATAATCGGAGTCTTTTGCTCCAGAAGGAAAACGCAAAACTTTCGCGTACATTCATACAAAAAACACAATAAAGTAACCAAAAAAATAAAAATTATAAAACAGCGTTTTATAAACTGTTGAAGGAAAAAAATTTAGGTACCTTATTAAATATTCCGACCCCATAGTCATAGAAGAATTCATTAAAATGTATTACACAAATTTTTGTTTTTTTCGCCAAAGTTTCGACGAGCACCTAAACATGAAAAGCTGCAACTATTGTCCAAACGCGCTAGCGATTAACTCAATGAATAATCAGAAATATTTTAGCTTATCAAACAACCTCTGTGCAATGCCAATAATAGCAGAGAATCGATAATAGTCATGCTGCTGCTGCTAAAGGCCCCAAATTTGTCGTGAGTGAATAGAATTAGATATAATGGCTACAATACCATACCCATGAAGACCACCAACCTAGACTGTGTTTAAAAAAAGAGATGAAAATTTGGGACAGGAAACAGGATATCATGCTTGATTTACAAAAATATAGACTTTTTTTGCTTTTACTTGGGACTGCTTTTGGTGCAGCACGCTGATAACTCGCACAGAAAAATTTTGTTCACCGATGAAAAAATGTTTTACCGTTCAGGAAAAATTTAACAAGCAAAATGATAGAGTGTATGCGCGGTCATTTAAGAATGCATCTGATCTGATCCCAAGGGTGGAAAAGGGCTATCACCCAGCTTCAGTTGTGGTTTGGTAGGGTGTCTTTTACGATGGGGTCACCGACCTGCATTTCTGCGAACAAAGAGTCAAAACATCGGCCAAAGTTTACCATGAACCCGTTTTGGAAGCTGTTGTAAAGCCTCTTAACAATTCCCTGTTCCAAAACCAGCCATGCACTTTCCAGCACGATTTTGCGCCGGCCCATAAGGCTAAAACGTCCCAGGCCTGGCTTCGAAACAATTTGCCAGCGTTCATTTCCTCTAAAGAATGGCCCTCAGGCAGTCTAGATTTAAACCCATTGGATTACATATTGTGGGCGGTTTTAGAGGACAAGGTTTGTCACAAAAGATACCCCAACATTGGATCTCTTAAGACTGCTTTGGTTCGAGCTGTGGCCAATTTTCCAATGGACGAGGTTCGTGCAGCTATTGACGATTGGCCAGTGCGACTTAAGGCGTGCGTAAAGGCATTTCGAATAAGTAGATTCTTTTTTTAATCCGTTAGTTTTTCTATAGAATGGCTTAAAAAATAATTTTTGCAGAACAGTGTTATTTGTCTACTACACTAACTCTGAAATTATTAAGCTATAAATAAAATGTGTATGATCAAATCCAAATCTGGTCATATTACACTCGCCACAAAAGGTATTTTAGTACCATCTGATCTGTGACGACTTTTGCTCTCTGCCGGAGAGCGCTGCATAATCTTTGTATTTCTATGATCTCTAGCTTGGAGCGCCGGGTAACTGATAAAATATTTAAATTACTTTAACACCATAAAAACTAAAGGGACGGACGGACGTATGCTTCTCTACTCACATGCAGATGTGATGCATCACATAACGTTGTATGCAACATCCCACATCCATGCCGACACAGAGACGAGGGCCATTGCAACATACTCAACATATGCATCACATGCATGGTCCGTCCTTCGCTCGATTGTTGTATGTTGGAGGGGGCATAAAAAGAAAAAAACTTTAAGTTCAAGATGATGGAAACGAAATAACAACAAAGCGCAAAACATGGGGCAAAGCACAACGAAACACAAACAAGGCAACAGTAAATATTGTTGCGGTAACCAACAAAACGAGAGTAGCAGTATCAGACAAAAAAATAACAAAGAACTCCTTGGCTTGCCTCAATCGTCCTTTTTTGCTTTCTGGCTGGAGCAAATGGAAAATATTGTGAACACTATGAGCTCTTGTTGGGAAAAGTGGCTAGTTAAGAGGGATTCTTTGTGTGTCTCTACGAATTATGAGCACACTATAACTACGAACTCGATCGTCTGATTTGCAGTTTAACTAAGTCTCCATTCACACTAGGCAACTTTACTTGTCGCAACTCTCAGTTTGTAGGAGAGAGAGGTAAGGGGAATTCATTTCTAGGCAACTTTACTTGCCGCAACTCTTAGTTTGCAGGAAAGAGAGAGGTAAGGATGTGCTAAGGGAAATGAATTCCCCTTACCTCTCTCTCCTACAAACTGAGAGTTGCGGCAAGTAAAGTTGCCTAGTGTTACATAGGACGGTAATAGTTAAACGAGGATTAAGTAAGAGTGGAGTAGTCTTAAAAAAGTGAAAAAATCCTTAAAATGAATACGAAGTTTCCAGACGTATAGATCATCTTCTTCTGGAAGCACATCAATGTATCACCTTCCTCGCCTAATAAATGAATTTTGTTAAGATTTGATCTTTCGGAAATTGTGGCGCAAACTACGTATTTAGTTGTAAGTTTTGGGCTCAAACTAGTGGACCATTGGTAGCCAACAATGGGCCCATTATAATAAAGGACATTTGAGTACTCAAATGAATCGAAAAATAAAAACGCCACCCAATTTTAGGAGACCCGTCCGTACAGCGGCAACATTGAACAACAATTGCCATAAAGTCATAAATATGCAATTGCTTCAGTAAAACTCAAAATAGAAAAAAAAGATTTGAATTCACCAAACTCAAGGAATCTAGAAAATGAAATGAAGAAAACTAACAACAACAACAAGATGGAGAATTTGAAACACATCCTTGTTATAAAGAAATTCTCTCGTTTAAATGTTCCATGAGCAACACGATAAATAAAAACAAAACTTCAGATGCAAACTACGTCGAGTAGCAAAGTCAAAATATTTCCAAAATAAAGAAAAAAAGAAAAACAAAACCGATGTTAACCGCACAAAATAAAGTTTTCCAGCACGCAGCAGGGCAAAGAATATCCAACCAAAACAAAAGAAAATAAAACAAAACAAAATAAAATATTGAACAACAATAAGCTGATTAAGATGCTTTCAGCAGAGTTACGTTGAGGTGGAGAGACAGGTAAAGAAATACTCGAGAATACTCGTTCCTACTTGAGTTAACTACCATCAAATGCAGTCCTTCCAATAGCCCAGCAAAGCGTTTCGTTTGGAAAGAAATTTGGTACTAAGAAAGAGGAATACGTTCTTTTGAAAACAAGATATGAAAACAAGATATTAAAAACTTACAGGTCACTAAAATCGTAAGGGATCTTCAGGGAATATAGGCAATGTAAAATGTCTTTAATTTCGGTCAGGCCGAAACTTCTATAACTATAACGTGTCTTTTTTTCAGGCTTTTGGTTTTCTATCTGGCTACACTTTTTTCGGAGTTAGTCTTTTTGGCAGCTGTCACTTGATTTCTGCTTAGTTTGATTTGCCATTTCATATTGGATTGACTTACTTCGAAACAACGGAAATTTATTACCACAATAATGGTTTGGTTCGAGCGATGCATCGTGCGCTGTGTTTACTATTCGGTCGACATAATCGCCCAGCAAAGTCGGTAATTCCAGCAACCATGGACCGGTTTCGCACCACGTTTACTCAAGTGGTTAATGCGCATCCTCAGAGACGCCATACAGTGCGCACCAAAGCCGCTATTTCTGCTATGGAGCAGATTATCGAAGAAGACCCGAATGAGTCCATCAGCCATCTCGCGCAGCAATTGGAGCTATGGCCATTCACCTTATGGAAGATTTTGCGGAAGAGACTTGGTTTTCTGGCTTACAAAATCTAAGTAGTGCAAGAACTGAAGCCGATCGACGCGTCGTCTGTTTTGTGAATGGGTCCAAAACGAGATGGCCACCGATCCAAATTTTTCCAAGAAAATTTTATTTAGCGATGAAGCTCACTTTAAGTTGAATGGGTACGTTACGAGGGCTGCTATATATATCTGGCCTAATAATGAGAATGCGAATGTTTATTCTCCAGCATGATTTATACACTTTTGCTTGCGCTCAAACCAATTGCCGAAGCACTTTTTCCACTCCTAAACATGCACGCACAAAAAAAGTATGTTTGCGGTGACAATATTCGTAGAGGATAATACTATTGTTGGGTGTATGGATGTGCAGCAACAATATTATGATCCTCACAATAATAGTATGATTCAAATACAACCATACTATGATCCTCACAAGCATACTTTGATCCTCACAACATTAGTATGATTCAAACATAACCATAGTATGATCCTTACAACCATAGTATGATTCACACGTAACCACGTTATGATCCCTACAACCATAGTATGATCACACACAAATATACTATGATCCCCAATATTATTTATTAGAATTGGGTTAAGCTGTCTACAATAAATTTGAATTATGAAAATTATTTAATAATGCATTATATTCAAAATAATAGAAGTGATTTATTAAACAGTAGAAAAAATCAATTTAAAAAAAACGTAAGCGTTTTTATTAAAAAATTTCAGCTAAACAAAGCCAAAGCAGTTTATTTGAAAAATTTTAATTTCCTTATAAATAGTACTATTATTGCATTCGATCCGTAACAATAACATTGTTTTAAAAAGCATATTCAATACAGTAAAAAACATATTCATATACAGTATGATTGCCGTAATCAAATTTTTGTTTCCATAAAACCCAAAAAACAATACTTTTATCCCACCAAACATATTTATATTATTGCTACAATTATATTTTCATTTTTTAATTTGACAATAATACTATTGTTACATTTCAACAATATTAATATTGCAGCAATCATACTATTCTCAAAAATAAATTCAGTAAACAATACTACAAACATACTTTTATTGTGGAGAACATATTATAATTACAGTGACCATATAGTAGGCATGTTTTTTCTCTGCGTGTGGCTTTTGAACGCTTCAACAGCATCTTCTGGCGACGAAAATCGTTGACCACGCATTTTTTCTTGATGTCCGGGAATAAAAAGAAGTCATTGGGTGCCAAGTCAGCTCTGTACGGCGGATCAATTCGAATTTTTGGCCGGTCAAAAAGGCGCTAGTTTGAGCCGATGTGTGAGAGCTCGCATTGTCATGGTGCACAATGATTCGTCTTCTCTTGTTCGTTTTTCGAATTTCTCCGAAGACTTCAGGCAAACAAATTGTGGTGTACCACTCAGAATTGACCGTCCTCAAGCGGAACAGTCGCCACCAGTTTTGCCGCAGAAACAGGCGACCATTAGCTTCGAAGTGCTTCTTCCACGAACAGCTTTGGTTGGATTTGGCTTGTCTTCGAAGACACACACGGTCGATTGCTATTTTGTTCGGGCTCATACGCATAGATCTGTGATACGTCACCTGTGACGATCTTATAATAGTCTTTTGAAGCACCGCGATCGTATTTTTTCAAAATTTCTTTGCACCAATCGACACGAGCTTTTTTTTGAGCGATTGTCAAATTGTGCGGGATCCAACGAGAACAAACCTTTTTTACTGCCAGGTGTTCATGCACTTTCGAATGTATGCTGCTGGAAGAAATGCCCAAGGATGCCTCTATCTCACGGTATGTCACATGACGATCTTGCATTATCAGTTCAAGCACGGCCTCAATGTTCTTTGGCACAGCGGCCGTTTTTGGACGACCTTGACGACCATCTTCTTTGAGCGATCGTCGGCCACGATTGAATTTATTAAACCAGTTTTTCACAGTACTACAGGATGGTGCTTCATCGCCATACAAAAATTTAAGTTTATCGTTGCACTCTTGTCATGATAATCCACGTCGAAAGTTGTGGAAAATGATCGCAAGAAAATCTTTTCGAGTTAATTCCATTTGTTTGTCAAATTGATTTTTTTATGTCACTGAAATGATGGTCGTATGTTAAAACGTTCTGAGGAAATCATTGGTCCATATTTCTTAAAAACTGATGCCGGCCATAATATTACAGTCAATGGGGAACGCTATAGAGCCATGATAAATGGCTTTTCCATGCCTGAATTGAAGGATGTTGATGTGGACGACCTTTGGCTCCAACAAGACAGCCAACAAAACATTTAGTTTATTGAAGAAAACTTTTGGTAAGCGCATTATCTCGCATCGTGAACGTGTGGGATGTCCTCCAAGATCGTGCGATTTAATTCAACTGGACTATTTTTTGTGGGGCTATGTGAAGTCGCTTGTCTACGCTGATAAGCCCGAAACGATTGACGCCTTAGAACATTCGGCGAGTTATTGCTGACATACGGTCACAAATGCTGCAAAAAGTGGTCGAAAATAAGGCCCCCGCTGGAATTTATTCAAGCCTGCCGCGGCGGCCACTTGCGAGAAATCATTTAACAAAAAATAATGACAAGCCCTTGTCTTTATAGTAAAGCTTAATTCTTGGCCATAACATTACATTATATGCGTTTTATTTTTTCAGGAAAACCACACGTCTGAAAAGGTTCGTCACCGATCAATATTTCGAGGGAATTTCAAATTTAGTGGACAATACGCTGTGTTTGTTTTTAATTCATGTATCTTATAACGAATTTTGTCTTATTTATGAAACGTTCTTACATTTGAAGATATTTTAGATAACTTCAAAAATACATTTTTCCATCGCCTCCCAGAATCTTTACTGGGTTTAACATTTTCCTACCACAACCTCATTCACCTTGCTCGAGATTTCTTCATCTTGCAGCACAACAGTGAGTACTTCTTCCCTTCAAGTTCATCTTAAGATAGAAAATGCATTGAATGCATAATAAGTGAGAGGGGATTTTTTCTTTTTGCCAGATATTTTTGGTTAAGCAGCACGCCAAGGATGTGTTGCCGAATCTCCTCAAGGAGGAACTCGAAATGATTTAAGATAAACACTTGTTTAACGATGCATTTCACTTGAGCACCTAGCGGGACGAAAAAATACTCAGCCATAATCACTGCTAGAAAATACAGGAACACTCTTAACATTGAATTTTAGATTGCAACAAATTGTGTCTTATGCAATACATCGTCCGTCTGCTACATCCTCAAGAGAAAAAACATTGGCTAAGGAAATGGTTTTTTAACACTTGCGCCTGAAATCCTCACGGCACTAACACACACACACACCTGTTTTTATTTAAGAATTTCTGGTAATCTTCACTCCCAAACAGCCGAACATCTTGTGAATCCGTTTCAACTCTAAGTAGCTTAGCTGAGTGCAACCGACTTTTAAAGACTCTTATGTCAAGCACATCATCTGCAGCAGAAAGGGGGCGCTTACGTTCAAAAATTAACATTAGCTTCTTATAAAGTGTCCCAAACTGCACGAAAGCTTTACTCTAAGTAGACAGCAGGAGTTTTTTATGTGGGGAATGAACGGGAGTGCACACATCACAAAAGTATGACTGTATGGTCAAATGTGTTTTGCGTAAAGAAAGTAAAAAAGATCTTCGGGAAACCTATTTTCACAACCTCTTTATATTATGCATTTCGGGTACTTTGCTTATTGGGTTGAGAACATCATAAAAAAAGAGGGGCCAAATTATTTTCGCAGTCCATATCATACTACGTACAAAAATGCTCATATGTGACAGCGCATAGAGAAAGGCACCTAAGGGTAAAAAAATCAGTTTTCATTTTTTTTTTTTGATGTGGACAACATCTGAGCATCGAATGAGACCGATCCCATGCCCCAAAAGTGTCCTCTCCCAGAGATATGCGCGTTTTATGAATGTGAAGTCGACGATTCTTAGCGCAAATAGAAAGGCACCTAATCTTTAAAATGGCTCTCATGAACAAAAATTTCATCAACTTTTCACTATTTTTTTTTGATGTGGATAACATCTGATCATCGGATGAGACCGATCCCATGCCCCAAAAGTGTCCTCTCCCAGAGATATGCGCGTTTTATGAAAGTGAAGTCGACGATTCTAAGCGCAAATAGAAAGGGATCTAATCTTTAAAATGGCTCTCCTGAACAAAACTGGTTTTTAACCTTAGGTCCCTTTCTATTTTGCGCGTCACATATAGTAAAATGCAAGGTTTATTCTTTAAAATTTAAGCCGTTGTTTTTAATTTATCAGTTCATTTACAGTTCAAAGTTATTATAGTAGCTTGAAAGATACTTTTATTTTATCGCATTCCGATCGGACTATAAAAATGGAGGCTACAGCGCTCATGAAAGAGGGGACAGTGGTTTGATTCGCTACGACAAGTTCTAAAGTTTTTGAGGACAATGCCACGCCCCTCTGAAAAATCATATACCTATAAAGCAATTTTATTATCCACAGTAGCATACCGTGTGCATTTCAACGCGATCTGCCTTTTATTACACAGTGTGACAGAGAAAAAATACCTGGAAAATTATATTATTTTTCTTGTAGAAATTGCTGAGTACAACAAGAAACCGGTTTGAAATTTCCCAAACACCTTTAAAATCTGAAGTTACGGGTAAAAAACCGGGTTTTCGTATCGTACGCACTTATACTGGCATATAAGTTGGTTGAATATCACCCGATTTTAAGTTTTTCGGCTGATTTGGAAAGAAGAAACTGCGGCCAAATTCCACTGCCTTAATCACGACCCAAGGATTTCTGCCCGTCGTTTTGACAAACATAAATCGCGAATTTGCATTCACATCTACGAGGGCGACCGCAAAAGTAACTGGCCTAACATAAAAAGAACCGTTTTTTGGAATTATTATTATTTATTTTTCAACATAATCTCCTTCCAACTCAATACACTACATCAAATGTTTTTCAAGTTTTTTAATTCTATCCGAAAAATAAGATTTTTCAAGACCTTCAAAATATGTCTCAGTTTCAGCAATAACCTCGCTATTGGACGAACATTTTTTGCCACCGAGAATTTTTTTTTAAATTTGGAAACAAGAAATAATCAGAAGGAGCTACATCTGGACTATATGGTGGATGCGGAGCAATTTCAAATCGTAATTCGGCCAGTTTTTGTTGAGTTAAAAATGTAGTGTGTGAAAGAAAAAGAAACTTTTTTTCTAAATGCGGTCGTTTTATCTTGATTTCTTCACTCAACCGATCCAATAATGCACAATAATATTCACTATTTATAGTTTTTCCTTTCTCAAGATAATCAATAAATATTATAACCCTTGCATCCCAAAATACAGTGGCCATTACTTTTCCTGCAGACTTAACAGTTTTCGCCATCTTGGGACCACTTGGGACCAGCTTCTATCCATTGTTTTGACTGTTCTTTGCATTCTGGGATGTAGTGATGGATCCATGTTTCATCAACAGTTATGAATCGGCGCAAGAACTCTATTGGATTACGCTGATAAAGCTCCTCAGAATTGGCCCAACGGACGATTTTTTTGGGGCAAGGTCAACAAACGTGGCACCCATCTTGCGGATAGCTTTTTCATGTGGAGTTCATCATGTAAAATACTCCAAACTTGTTTTTCGTGTCTTTTAACAATATCAGCAAGTTCTCTGAGCTTTATTCGTCTATCTTTAGTCACTTTAAATATTAAATGTTTTTCTAATGTTTTCAATAGTAGCAGAAGTTTTCGGTCTTCCAGAGCGTTGTTCATCTTCCGTACTTGAACGACCCATTTTAAATTGTTAAACCCAGGATTTCACGGTGGAGTATGATGGTGCATTATCACCATGAACAGAATCCAATTCATCTTTGATTAGTTGCGGCGTATAACCTTTCATATAAAATTGTTTAATTACCGCACGAAACTCTTTATTTTCCATTTTTCAAAAATTATAAAACTTGCTTACTTCAATCACCTGTAACAAAGAATATAATCATGAAATATTTCGGAAATTTTGACAGATGGCTTATAAAAGATTGCTTTTAAAAAACAAAAAGTTGCTAGTAAAACAGAAAATGTGCCAGGCCAGTTAGTTTTGCGTTCGCCCTCGTACTTTATAGAGTATCAGATCATATTTTAAAGTGTACCAAACGAAATGCCAAATAGTGTACACCGCATCCTACGGTGGAGGATATAAAAAGGCCTATGTGGAAAATTATATTTTTTTTATTTCAGTACAGAGAAGGCAAAACTAAATGGGACTATAAATGGCGCATTAAACTCACATTTCTATTTTTGTAGAAACGTGGCAAATCTTTATATGAATCGACTGCAATCATTTATCTCGAAAATTCCGCGAAATGAAAATATGCAACAGTTTTTTCTGCTGGGTACACCAGCGATATATTACATTTTCTATCAAATGATAAGCCAGTGGCCTACTAAGCTAGACATTTGCTTAGAAAGTTCATGGTTCTTACAACTTGGAAGCTGTCGTTCGTTGGAAAATGTTTAATATGTACAATTTGAATTTCAGTCATAAAATATTTCAAATATTTCAACAGTGTTACGAGTATACTTATATTAATTAACTTTAAACGAGTTTGTTGTTAACACTCTTCTTTATAATTTTTATGGCATAACATATTTACGGGACGAAAAGAAATCCGCTAAGGGCTAAGGGAATCTGGTGAGAAAACCAGAATACCCGGTACGCCTTCAATCTTTTTATTATAATAAAATCTTATTTGTTTATCGCTTTAAGGCTTTCCACTATTTCGAAAGCTCTTGTGCGGAGGAAGACCCTTCACCCAAAATGACTCTCTTCTCAATTTTTCAACGCAATCAAAATCTTTGAGAGATTACCCGATTAGTGTTGCCACTGTAACGACAATGACATGTTTCAAATTAATTCCTTGTAAGCAAATTCTCAAAAGAACATCACTTGGTCCGCCTACGCCTCCCGTAGACTTTTGCATAAATCCTCTGTTCTTTTGTGATACTCCTTTGCCCTACCCATCGTCTCTAATCCCTGAATGTGTCATAATAAATATTTATTGGATATCAATGATTTCCAGGAAAATCCCGGCAATAGCGAAGAGGTCGCAGCCAACAAAAAAAATATAAATAAATCTTAAGGCAAACAAAGACTAAAAAGGTAACCATAGATTAAAAACCAACATACAAAAATGTCAGCCTTCAATACATTTCCCACTACCCCCACCAATACAAGCACCAGCTCCTCTTCGGTAAAACATCCATTTGTTGATTGTACAGCGGCGGTCACAGAAAAAAACACAAAGCGAAATCTATTTGTATTTCAGTACGACATTCCCCCCAAAAAGAACCAAAAAAAAATGGTAACAATGGAATAAATGCTCATACAACGTATCCAAGTGCCGTGCGTTTCAAATATGGTTCCACGGCGTTGGTTAGAGCGGTAGAAATATATCGTGAATGCCATAAATCTTACAATTGTCAGCGTATCTAATACAACCATAACTTCGAACCTTTTTGCGAGCGCTTTTATTTAGAACCAAACCTGGGGAGGTAGGTGGTGGGCCAAAGCTCCAACAACGTCTGCATGCACACAACAATGTATCCTGTATCCGGAATCCTGTATTTAAATATTTAAGAGTGACTATCACAAAATGGGGCAGATTTAAGGGGGAAAGTAAAGACATACTACAGTGGGGAAGCGGAGTTATAGGCAAGAACAGGGTACATTGTCCTCCTTAAGATCTGCCATAAATTATAATCAAATGGAAAAAGCCAAGGCTGGTGGCAAAATCGAAAGACAATGTGTGACTCACGCCATTTGTTCATTGATTTTTGTTTGTTTTCCACTTCCGGGGAGGAAGGAGTAAAGGTTTCGTAGCAGCGGAAGTGCTGGTAGAGGTGTAGAACATGATTTGCCATGATTGTTAATTGCTATTAGATGTTAGTGTAATTTCTTAACAATGACTGTTGGTTTTGGCTTCGTTTTCTTTAGGGAATGCCTTTGGGCATTGGGGAATGGGCCAAGGTACAGGTGTCCTTTCTAAGTTTATTACAACCCTTATATGTACATAAAATTTAGTTGCACCTGGACGAAATCCTTTGGGATTTTGGAGGTCGCTACAAGTTAAGCAGGCACTTTATACATAGTCATACATAGTCATGTTCAACATCTTGGCATAACGAATTTCGATAGACTGGAGGTTGTGCCAAAATCACTTTTTTAAATTCTGAATATTAGCCGAAATGACAAAAGAGGACGGGAATAAAATTGTGACGGAAGAAAATTGCTTATTTCAAAAACTACAAGTAAAACGTCGTTAAGTTCGGACAGGACTATCCTACTACGTATACGCTCTTGCCCTCCCTTCTATACCAAAGCGGCAAAAATAGTCCGTTTTAGGGCTCATGCTCCGTCCCTATTTGGAGTGGTAGAAAAATTTGCTTTAATTTGAGAACATATTCACATCGACATTCAATCGGCCATGGGCGACGTTTTTTGGGCCACATGAGCCAAAAAGTCTAGCTACTATCCTCTTTTTTGAGTTAATTAGTTTGCCCCAACCAACAGTACCCATTTCAACACCGTCCTCCCACAAAAAGTTTTGAATTGTTAAGTTAAAGATGTACTCATTAACAAGGTACCCTTAGTCCCTTAAAAGGAAGTTTTTTCCCCACGGGCCGATTTAGTCCATTTACAATCCCAAACAGCTTATGAACATAAGCCGTCATGTAAAATTTCAGGATCCTAGGTTGGTTCGTTTGACCTTTATCGTTCTTCCCGAAGACACACGAACGGACATGGCTAAAATTAGAATTTTACTCCGAACAATACAAGGACTGTTATATATATTTCTAGCCTAACAATGAAAATGCAAATATTTACATCAAAAATGGTTTTTCAAAGTATTCTTCAGCATGATTTATGCACTTTTGAATGCGCTCAAACCCATTGTCGAAACACTTTTTCCACTCCGACCGGAACAACTCCAAAACATGAGTAGATGTGTTAGAGCTCGCATTGTCATGGTGCACAATGATTCGTCTTCTCTTGTTCGCTTTTCGAATTTCTCTGACCACTCAGAATTGCCCGCCCTACGTTGCTCAAGCGGAACAGTCGCCTTATGACCAGTTTTGCCGAAGAAACAGGCGACCATTAGCTTCGAAGTGCTTCTTCCACAAACAACTTTCGTTGGATTGGCTCGTCTTCGAAGAACCACACGGTCGATTGCTGTTTTGTTTCGGGTTCATACACATAGATCCATGATTCGTCACCTGTGACGATCTTGTAAACGTCTTTTGAAGCACTGCGATCGTATTTTTTCAAAATTTCTTTGCACCAATCGATTGAATTCATTAAACCAGTTTTTCACAGTGCTATAGGATGATGCTTCATCGCCATACAACGATTTAAGTTCATCGATGCGCTCTTGTCGTGATAATCCACGTCGAAATTTGTGAAAAATAATCGCACGAAAAGGTTCACGAGTTAATTCTATTTTTTTGCCAAATTAATTTTTTCAAGTCACTGTAAACAGCACAAATGATGGTCGTACGTCAAAACGAGTACGTTTATGTTAAAAAATGTCAAACTTTCCAATGGAAATGTCAGATGGTCCAGAAATATATATAGCAACCCTCGTATTTCGTGGAGTTGCAAACGAAATGACAAATATTATATACCACCCAACCTTCGGTGGGAATTATAAAAATGCTAGGACCACTAATTATTTGTTTAAAATGGTAGTGAGGTAAATCAGTAAATCACAGTAGCTGTGTTTAGTTTCAGGTTACTAAACTAATATTTGTATAGAAGTTACTTGGTTAGAAAGCCAGTTGGCTAAAGTCGCAAAAGAAACGGCTCTATGAAATAAAGCCCCAAATGGAAAATGAAATAAAGCCCCAAAAATGTGTACAAAAAGCAACCACAACAACGATATTTGGGTTGTTGTTTTATCCCTGTTAGGGCATTATTTCATTTTGGTAATTAGGGCATTATTTCGCGCGAATTTTGAATCTCTACCCATCTTCACTTCGACAAATTTACATTTACCTAAAACTGCAATTCGAATTGTCTTTCTGCACTATGTATTTACACACGTCTTTCTGTAAGTGTAAATTGGCGGTGTTGGGAAAGAAAGCTTTAATTTTGTCGAAGTGTAAAAGGTGTAGAAATTAAAAATTCGCGCGAATTGCTTTTGCTGAAGTCAAATCGAAAATGCAATTTTAAATTGCAAGCAGATGCGATTTCCAAGGGATTAGAGCAGTATACATTTCCATACTGCCGACAAATTGTTGAAGATACAATGCAGGTGTTTGTTTAATATTTGATTAATTCTTCAATAAAGAAACTATAAAACTATATTTCTTTTCAAAAAATGTGGCCTTTGTTCATTATAAAAAAAAATTAAATGGGATGTTGTTTCATTTTAGGTTTGGGGTCTCTTTTCATCTTTTTTAGGGTTTTAGGGCTTAGTTTCATAATGAAATAATGCCCCATTTTGGGGCTTTATTTCATTTTCAGTTTGGGGCCAACAACTCCAACAATAAGTCCGAAATGACACACCCTGCTGTATAAGTATAAAGACCTATCGATATTGTTATGTATGCTTAAAAAAAAGGCAAAAAAGAGGTATAATCGGCGAATTTGTATTGGAATCATCATCGCATTAATAAAATTAAACTGATAATTTGAGGCCATTTTAAAAATAGTTACAATGCTAATAGTAACATTTATTTTATCAATTTCATTTAATTAAATATATTTTTTTACTATTTATCGTTTTTTATAGTCTGCTTTTAAATAGTTTGTCGAAGAAGCTTCTTGTTGTTTTATTCTTTTCGGTGTACACAAAGATAAACAATGTTGCCATATTATACGCAATTTTGTTCAATGTTGCCAGATTGCCATATTTCTAGCTAACTAGGAAACTAAGCTAGCTACCCAAAACGAACGCAGCTGTTATGAGTTTTCTAAAAAAAACGTTAATTTAAATTTCGCTGATTTTCCGAATTTAAGTCTTCAGTGAGACTGGGCTCATCATAGGTGGTTACAGGTCGCACAAAACGCAGGATAGGATTTCATAAACGTAAACCAATAAAGTAAAATTTTTCCAATAATTGACACTGTTCACTTGTGGCACCGCAGGGGACGAGTGGAGTCACCTGGTGATTCCAAGAGCCCCCTCCCAGATTTAAATACATCTTCAATAATCCCAACCATCCTCTATGTTTATGGGTAACATGGAGCAAGCTCTTGGTGTAGAAATTGCTGCTACCAGTCAGAGTGTGCGCTATTCAAACAGGAAGTAGTAATTTTCAAGACGAGGTCGGACCAGAGACTCAAATCTGGTGCCACGGGAGGTCAGGAGCTCCTAGAACTGTTGTTCTATCCTGGCCTGTGTGGGAAAGCTTTTCGGGGTACGCTTGATGTGGAATTGCAGATCAACCGGATGCTACTACCGAAATAGTAGCAGAGGATTTAGATAGACGTCAACCCCTCACCAAGAGCTTGGTTAAGCCCGCACGGCTGACCCATGAATTGGTACCTTCAGTTAATCAAGAGGAGCTTTGGAGCACCAGGAGCACCGTGGTTCAGGCCATAATGGTGATAATCACGTTAATCTGGCATAAATCAGTTCGCTTGCGTCTGTAAGGACAGGAGGGGACACTTGAAATATTTTTGGTCAACTCAATAGCTTCCCAGCAAGATAAAAATTATTTCTTGAGTAAATTCTATTCATCTTCTATTCATAAAAGTGGCATAGAGTGATTCCGTGCTCTAATTTTTGATGCTCAGATGATCAGACCATGATGGACCTCAAACTAGAAGTTGTCAAGTGCTACGAGGTCAGACCAGAGACTCAAGTCTGCTGTCGTGGTTGGTTAGGAATTCCTAGAAACGTTGATCTATCCTTCTGTTCGGGAAGAATCTCCGGAGATACAGGTAAAGCAAATCCTTTACTTGTACTGCGTTAATAACCCTGGTGCCACGGCCCATTGAGAAGAAGAGGTGATTTCCACACATCTTATACTTAAATTGGAACCCTCCAGTATATGGTTGATTCTGAGATTATGGGCCACTTTGTTGTCTTTGGTTGTTTTAAACGAAAAAAATTAAATATATTATACTTTATTATTTACTATATAATAAATCTTTATAGGACCTTTAAAGGCTTTAAATTTGTTTTTTAAAAAAAATATTTGTGCTTCAAAAAATTTCCTAACAAAGTGTTCAAATATCATTACCCTGGTTGTCCCTAGCACTACTTTCAATTGAAATTTTCTCAATTTTTTACAAAAATATTAATTATTTATTTAATAAAACCAGTCCATAGTAAAAAATAATATTCAATTAATTTTGTTGCTATTAACGATTATAATTTTATTAATTTATATTTTTATGGATGTCCCCTGTCCCTGAAAATACACAGTATTCCCCTGTAAAATCTAATATTGGCTAAAATTCAAATTCCAAACCAATCCTGATTTCCAGCAACTCAAATATGATTGAACATTAGTTTAAGTGGGTGCACATCTAATAGTTTTTTCGTCAATAGTCAGTCTTACAGTCTGTTTTATCACTCGTTACGAACGTTCACACTTAATTTTGTCATTCCCCTGTGTTGTTTTTTAAAAAGATAATTAATACTTTTTATAGTTTTGCAAGTGTTTGTTTGTGTTTATTGCAAGTATAAACTTCCAGCTCAAGTCAATTTTGTTAAATAAACATTTCAGGGGGTTTTGTAGAAATTCATCATTCCCCTGCCAAAATTTTTCACAGGGGATTGACGATTAGCAGATTTTTTCTTTTATCATTTTTACAAAAGAACTGAATTATAAAGAAATTGTTGATTTTAAAGAAAAATACTATATGTTTTATTGTCTTCGTCATTTCTCTGTTCAATGAGTCGTTACCCTGGAGGTCATATATTTAGATTGTTAAATGATTCCGTTAAAAATTAAAGTTTTGATGTGTACCTTTAAGTAAGACATCTACCTGCATTAAATATTAAATTCTGCAAAAAAATCGAAAAAATTGGTCCATAATCTCAGAATCACCCATAAACTTATATAGGAAAGCGTTGGTATTGTCATTGCTGCTTACCTCAGTGCTGTGGAGCACTGAGGTTGAAGCCGTCTTGGAGTGAATAACCTTAAACTGGCACAATTCGGTTGAATTTGAGAACTTCATGTACTACTTCCAAGCTTGGATAATTTCGCAGTGTCGATAAACGCTACCTCATCTTCGTCAGACATAGTAGCTGTAGGATGTTTCTAACAATAACATTACTCTAAAAGCCATACTTAAAATTCTAAAGAAGGGAATTACACGTTACGATTGCCGCAAGCATATTATTATAGGCACAAAACTAAATACTTTTGTAGCCATAGTTTTCTTATATTTAGTAAGCATATTTTTTTTCTTTGGCTTGACGTATAATTGCAAATCAACCGGTTACTACTAACCTTACGGTAGGACAAGTTTCAGACTGTCATAAACACCTTAGAGGTGGAAATTAGACCACACATGATACCTTAAATTGGTAATAACTGAAGGGGCGTAGGGCATTATAGCGCGAAACAATGGTATAAAGCACGGTTGTTAAGTACGTTAAATATAAAGCGTTCGAACTTTGGATAAGATCAGGTACGAATATAATTAAGAACGGATATATTTTGTGATGCCTATCCAATAATTTGTTATACGTAGTTAACTTAGAGGCGTGTCTTCTCTTTCGAAAGAGAACAATTTACCGTTGTAGTACATATATGTGGCGTCCTACCAAATGTCTTCGACGCCTCCACGTTAGTAGAAACTCCTCATGTAAAACATAAATGCTCGTTGTAAACTGCTCTCAGACAAATGTACTTTGTCGAAATGTGCTTGTGTCACATTGGCGCACTATGACATTGTCACTTCAGCCATGACGAACAAAATGACACCATGTTCAACTCTACTACGTTAAATAATTTTTGAAACTATATACAGTGAGAGAAATAGCATGTTTGTTGATATGGACAGTGTAGGGCAGTGACGTACTGCGATTGTATTTTAGCAGGCTGGTACTGGAAATGTCAGCTGGCTGTGACTGACAAATGACTGAAGTGTCAGATAACTAAATATGTCAATGACAGAGAATTTTCTCAGGTAAAGCAAGAAGATAAGTAGAGGAGAATAAAGATGGTAGCTGATATCAGAAAACGGCATAGATATTACTGACTCGCAAGTGACAACACAAATTACCTGAGTTCTGCCGACTGCTGACTCAGCTGACTTAAAGTTACTTACTTACTTACTTCTTCTCCTTAACATCTAATTAAGAAACTAAGGAGGAACTTCTCTCAAATCTGGCACCTGTGTATGATATAATTCTTAAATTGGCTTCGAACTGCTAATGCCATGTATAGGGAAGTTTTAATATAGCTTCAAGATCAACCTCTTTCTCGAAAAGCCGCCGGTATAGGAGTGAAATGTAAGTTTTGAGCCAGTTGTTTATATCATGCCAAATTCGGCATATAAAGTTTATTCACTACATATTCGACACTATGCCATATATTTGGCATGGGAGCAAAAAAGAAATTAATTCCGATTTTTTGGCATCCTACTGGTCGGCACCCTACTCGCAGGATTCGAAACAAGGTTTACTTGTATGACAGCGGCCCACTTAAACTAACAGTCAGATAAAATGTACAACAGACTGCGGCTCACAGCCGGCATTAAGGTGACTGCAACTGTGGTTTGTGGTCTGCAACTTCCATCTAGTTGAGATACTCCACTAACTAGGACACTCTAGTGACTGAAACTCCCTGGTGACTGAGACTCCCTGGTAATCTAAGGTGATTGATCTCATAGGACTGAGAATCCAAGGTGACTGAGACTTTCAGGCATCTAAGACCATCGTCTGACTGATAATGACTCACTAAGAGTCTAACGTGACTGAGCTGTTCCCAGGTGAATCTTTACTAAGTGAAAACCTCAAATGACTAACACTCTTAGCTAGGACTCACAGGTAAGTGAAACTTTCAGGTAACTGAGACTCATAGGTATCGGATACTCTCGGAACACTGATACTATCAGGTTACTGAGACGATAAGGTTACTAAAACTCTCAGATTTTCGAATTTCTCTGAAGACTTCAGGCAAACAAATTGTGGTTTACCACTCTGAATTGACCTACGCTGCTCAATCGGAACAGTCGCCACATGACCAGTTTTGCCGAAGAAACAGGCGACCATTTGCTTCGAAGTGCTTCTTCCACGAACAACTTTCGTTGGATTTGGCTGTCTTCGAAGGCCCACAGTGTCGATTGGTGTTTTGTTTCGGGCTCATACACATAGATCCATGATTATTCACCTGTGATGATCTTATAAACGTCTTTTGAATCACTGCGATCGTATTTTTTCAAAAATTTCTTTGCAACAATCGACTCGAGCCTATTTTGAGCGATTGTCAAATTGTGCGGGATCCAACGAGAACAAACCTTTTTTCGGCCAGGTGTTCATGTAATATTGAATGTATGCTGGTGGAAGAAATGCCCAACGTTGCCTCTAACTCACGGTATGTCACATGACGATCTTGCATTATCAGTTCACGCACGTCATCAATGTTCTATGGCACAACGGCCGTTTTTGGACGATCTTCACGACCTTCGTCTTTGAGCGAGCGATTGAATTCATTAAACCAGCTTTTTTCAGTGATATATGATGTTGCTTCATCGCCATACAAAGATTTAAGTTCATCGATGCACTCTTGTAGTAATAATCCACGTCGAAAGTTGTGAAAATGATCGCACGAAAATATTCACAAAAATGGGATTATTTTTGCCAAATTAATTTTTTCAAGTTACTGTAAACAACGCAAATGATGGTTATACGTCAAAACGTTCTGAGTACGTTTATGCTAAAAAATGTCAAACTTTCCAACGAAAATGTCAGATGGCGCCACACTTAGTGTTGCCTAGGCCAGAAATATATAAAGCAACCTGTGTTAACTAGGAAGCACAGGAACAAACAGGAGCTCGGAAAGCTTTGCTGATGGTACCTTGTGAGCAAAAAATCACGACACTGACTGAGAAGTCTCAGCTGATCGAAAAGTCTCGGCTGACTGAAAAGTCACAGCTGACTGAAAACTCTCAGCTGACTGTGACTATCAGCTGACTAAATCTATCAGCTGACTGAGACTATCATCTGACTGAGACTATCAGCTGACTCAGACTTTTGGCTGACTGAGACTTTCAGCAGACTAAGTCGCGGTACTGTCATCGACTCTAAACAGACGCTCAAATAACGGAGACTCTCTGCTGGCAGAGACTCTAAGTCTATACACTGGCTGAAACTCTGAGCTGGCTGAACACGCCTATCAGTTGTCATGGACTCTAGGCTGATCAAAATTCTATACAGAATTCACTCATCTAAGAACACATCTCTCCCAGTGTATACCCATTTGACATTTGTGCTAAATCATTGTACAACATGTTACATGGAAAAATGAAGTGCTCCTCATACAATTTATTTACACACGACACATTTATTTGGCTAAAAAGAACTACAAGATTCACCGAAAGATTGTAAGTGAGAACAAACTAGAGGGAACGCAAAATACACAGAAACGTGGTCTGGGCGAATATGTCACAAATGCACGACACTTCATTATTAACGTTTTTTCGCAACTTTTTCGCTGAGTGACGAAGTATGAGCAGTCACTAGCACAACCATCCGCACACGTTTGTACGCGTCGGCATGTCGGCCATGTTAGCACGATGGGTTTTTTTGGGCTACAATAAAAAAAAGTTTTTTACATTTCCCCATATGGCAGGGAATGGGTCGATAGCAGAGGCAGTGAGGCGGCAAGAGCTAGGGACAAGTGACAACACATTCTTGTTGCGTTTTTTCCCGGAATCTTTTTTGGCATTTTTGTATTGTGTTAATTTTTTATGAATATTTCGTCCTTTTTAGTTCAGCATGTTTTAAAAGCAAAGTCATTTTTTCATAAGTTTAGAGGCAGCTCGAACCAGACCTAAAATACTTTGGAGCAGTCTATGACTTGCTGAAAGCTGTTAACACTAACCAGAAGAAGAAAAAAAACCCAAAATTGCAACATGCCGTGGCGTCTCTGGGTGTAGAGTTTGTGGCAGGCAAAGGAACGTGTCACTATGTGGAAATGCTGTTGTTGTTTTGGACTTTTGGGTTAAGGCTTTTTTCGGGCTGCGGGTTAAGGATGGGTCGTTTTTGTTTGTAATTTTCCCCCGGCAAAAAATGATAAGAATTTTAATCAGAAAATGTGTTAGCCAAGTGATGTCGCGTGGTAATGAAAATATCTTCATGCCGATTGAAAATTCAGAAAATGAAAACAATAATTTTGCCATTAAACTAAGGAGAAAATAATTGGAAATTTCAAAGCAGTTGTGAAAGAAGCAAGTATGACGTTTTAAAAGCGAACATTTTAATGGAAAGGACTCTGCTTTTAATACCCTACACCTTGCTGTAGTACTGTGTTCTAGAACTTGGTGCTAAAAGTAAAATAGATTGACACCAGAGACCGAAATCATGTACACACAATAAAAGTATACACGTGTATTTACATCTATTTTCCATGCATGTGTATCACATTCTCACATCGCCGAGAATACATTCCACACACATTCGCATCGCGACAATGTCCATGCACATTATATGTCTGTGTGGATGACTACAAACATTACTTGCATATACAGTGTATACACATGTACTTAATGTACCACAATTATTTTTCATATCATAGCACGCATTCTTCATTTCACGAAGCACACATTGTTGTGTGTTGAATTACGAAAAACATATACGATGTAGATGGTGTACATCATGTACATCGTGTAAAATGTGTGATGTGCTATACTTTGTTTAGTACTTCTGCACTTGGATATACAATGGTTCGAAAATCATAAATTTAGCAATCAAAAAATCACTGTAAATTCGATGCATTTATAGAAAAAAACACATGTAATTGATTATTAATTAAATGTTTAATGTAAAAATAAGAAAAGCGCAGTTTAACAACTAACAATTCATTGTTTTTTAATAATGATAAAAATAAATAAAAGTTCATTTTTCTTACACTTAAAACATATTTTAATCAATTATGTAAGTAACAAAAAAATAAAATAATTCACTTCAATTCATTTTCAAACGCAAAACAATACTCAATTTAAACTTTTTCTAAATATGTATAAAAAAGTCCTACCATGGATTCTTTTTTAATAACGAATTTAAAAAAATAATGCTATCTATTGTTTTAGGTTCTAATCGATTTCTTTTTTCTGTTACGATATTTCCACATAAGGAGAAAACGCGTTCGGATGCTGCACTGCTTGCAGGAATAGACAATATTTTTGTTGCTAATTTTGAAAGTTTTGGATATTTGCAGGAATTGTTTTTCCACCACAACATCACGTCGAAATCTTCTGCAAGCATAACATTTTCATTCGAATAACGTTCGACTTCATCCTTCTCAGTTTCCGGAGTGGATTCAGAAACGTTTCTTATTAGGCTGGGGAAAAAGAAACTGACATTTCGGGTAGATGGGCCTAAAATAGTTGAAGAGGTGCTGCTTGGTAAGAGTAATTGCGAGGTTGGTGGTATCCCTTGTGATGAAAATGAACTCATTCGCGTGACGATGTCTTGTGTCGCACGGGCTTGATCAGAAGTTCCAGAAAAAACAGGCGAAATTGGGAAATCACTTTGCATTTTTTTAATAACAAAGTCCTTTACATTATTTATATCATTTGACAGCAAAGAAATAGCAGGAGGATATAGGAACAGAGCAGCTTTGTGTAAAATATTTAAATTCGAACTCCACTTCTCCAAGTGCAACATAACATTTCTTTTTAGAGCAGCAATATCAGGTTCTTCATTATCTGCTATGGCGCATGCAATCTTAACTCTATTTATTGAGGGAATAACGAAGCATAATGTTGGCGATATACTGTATTGCAGTTGTTTGAAAATTATTTCAAAGTCGGAACATATCTGCACTAGATTTTGGAGAACAGCCGGATTAAAGTTTAACATATTTCGTCTTGCAGGTATTTCCACTAGAATTTCATTGATCTTTGTATAATTATCCAAAATTGATTTAAACATAGTGAAGTTTGAATTCCATCTTGTCGGACAACTGTTCTTCAATGATGTATCTAACATATGTTGCTTATTAGATTTTTTGAAATACTGTACAATGTTTTTACACGCTGTTGTAATTGCTTTTAATTCGTTTGTTGATTCGAATGCATCGTTTAGAACGTTAGAAAAGAGATGGGCGGAACAATTTAATCTTGTACAGTCTTTTAATGCGCTTACAATATTACTTCCACGATCTGTGACGAACGTCATTTTTGTAATATCACTCACTCCGAATTCTTCAAAAATATTATTTAACTTTCTTCTGATGTTAATTGCCGTATTAGATGTAAAATCCATGGACTTTACTCCTAGTGTAATATCCACATTTTCGTAATTGATTTGGAAGTGTAAAGTGGCACACAAAAAATTTCTTTTTATAAAATCGTCGGTCCATATGTCAATCGTAACCGCAGCTTCACCATTTGCTATTAAATTCTGTATGTGAGGTTTTATTTCTTGTTTTTTTTCTTCTGCAATCAATTTCGTTTGCCGTGATAGTGTTCTGGAACTAGGAATAATATGGTCTAAATCGACATTTTCACCATACTTAGCACCAATTTTTATACAATTGGCAATCATTTTCCGAAACCCCAAACCCTCAACAGTACTGAATGGACGACAGTCTTCGATAGTGAAATCCATAAATGTTTTAAAACATGCGTTTTTGTCTTCTGTATTTACTTGAACTGGGGTACATTCCTTTGGCTGAGAATGAACACACTTATGTTTCAATAAATTTGACAATTGCTTCCTCGTATATTTATACAGTTTTCGACACACTTGACAATATACTCTTTCCTCTAAAATAGACCCATCATCCCTTTGTATTTCAAAAAAGACGTTCCATACTATGCACTTAGCATTTTTTTTTAAAAGCTTGTACTGTCCATCACATATCTTTTTCAAAACGACATTATTGTCTTCCAGTAACAAATTATTGTTTTCCATACTAATAAAATACGAAATTTGAAAAACTGGTGTAAAAAATAGAAGTATTTTCAAAATGATACAAAGAAAGACTTTCGCACGCAAGAACAACGTCACACACACGTCGACCACAAACAAATCACACGAACATTTCCAATGTGTACACATTGTACACATTTTGTATACGGTGTACACCATATACATCTCATATATTTTTCGTAATTCAACACTCAACAATGTGTGCTTCGTGAAATGATGAATGTGTGTGGCACACACCATCGATTGACATGCAATGTAGTGTACGGTATAAAAGTAGATGTGTACATTAAATGTACATGCACTTTTGGGCATCGATAATTAAAATGTACACAAACTGATAATTTTGTCGTTCTCTGATTGACACCATATTTTTAATACTGATACTCTACTCTATTTGATTGGATCGAGCTAATTCCGGAAGTCCTTCTATCCATCGATCAGAGTACAGGTCGAAAATATAAATCGATGTGCACGAAACTTTTCACACAATGTAAGTTTGGGCCTACGCTTCCGATATTGGCCTATATTGTTCCATGTTTTGATAAAATAGAAAGATCCGGTTCGACTTTCGAACCAGCAGCAGCTATATATTAAGCCACTAATTAAATTTGAGCTTGCTACATAACGCGCGACCAATAAGCAACTTGGGTAAAACTGGCATATATCAGACCACACCGGTCTAAGTTTTTTTATAGCCCTCATACAATGGGCACTTCCGATTTGAGGACCCGCCGGTATACAGGTCATATTTATCATCACAAAAAATTAAACAAAGTACATTATGAAAAATCCATAACAAGCTCTATTTAAATGTGGACATATCGGTCAATATTTGCATACACTTAAAAAATTATGTTTATAAAAACCACGAAATATTTCATATAAATTACAAAATTTGTCTTACTTTTCATAAGATATCGTATAGGACAAAAAAAATCTTACGAATTACGAAATCAGTTTTTTTACTTTTCATGAAATTGTTTGTGATGACAATATTTCACCGTAAACATAAAATTCTTTCATAAAAATTATAAAATTTGTTTATAATTTAAAAAAAATAATTTCACGAAAAGTATGAAACTTTATCAAAAAAGAGTTTTTTGTTTTGTTTATTTTTATTCGCTCGTCGTTCATTACGAGTCAAATACAACGGTGATTAAAAAAGTTTTTGTTCGACACCTTGATGAAAATTGATGAAATCTATTGGCCGACAGTACGAGGGTTGCTATATATATATCTGGCCTAGGCAACATTAAGTGTTGTTTGGCGACATTGGAAAGTTTGACAATTTTTTTTTGCATAAACGTACTCAGAACGTTTTGACGTACGACCATCATTTGTGTTTTTTACAGTGAGTTGAAAAAATCAATTTGGCAAAAAATGGAATTAACTCGTGAACATTTTCGTGCGATCATTTTTCACAACTTTCGACGTGGATTATCACGACAAGAGTGCATCGATGAACTTAAATTTTTGTATGGCGATGAATCACCATCCTATACCACTGTAAGAAACAGGTTTAATGAATTCAATCGTGGCCGACGCTCGCTCAAAGACGAAGGTCGTGAAGGTCGTCCAAAACGGCTATTGTGCCAGAGAACATTGATGCCTTGCGTGAACTGATAATACAAGAACGTCATGTGACATACCGTGAGATAGAGGCATCCTTGGGCCTTTCTTCCACCAGCATACATTCGATATTGCATGAACACCTGGCCGTTAAAAAGGTTTTTTCGCTTTGGATCCCGCACAATTTTTTGGTGCCAAAAAAATTGGAAAAATACGATCGCGATGCTTCAAAAGACGTTTATAAGATCGTCACAGGTGACGAATCATGGATCTATGTGAGTAATACACACGTCATTCCATTGTGAGTATTTGTAAGATACTAAATTTTATTTATACAAAAAGTGATTATATCAAATTTTGAAAATATTTCAAGTCATCTAGTAAAACCTCCTGCAGAGATTACAAATCAAAGCGGAGGCCAAATATTCAATACAAAATATACAATACAATTTTAAATAACATATGTACATCCCTTAGGCTGATATTCATCCTAAGTACTCGAAAAGTGACACATATCTTGTGTGTGCGGGCTGCTCCTACCGCTGGCCATTATCACCATGTGGAAAAGTACGATCATGAGCGAGCGTACAAATATTATCTAATGTATACAGCTAACAATTTTATTAAGAATGCAACAACACCCAACTCACAATTTAAAACATGTTCAACTTTGAACACTATGCGTATGAGCCCGAAAGAAAACAGTAATCGACCGTGTGGGTCTTCGAAGACGAGTCAAATCCAACGGAAGTTGTTCGTGAAAGAAGCACTTCGCCTGATTCTTCGGCAAAACTGGTCATGTGGAGACTGTTCCACTTGAGCAACGTAGAACGTTCAATTCTGAGTGGTACACCACAGTTTGTTTGCCTAAAGTCTTCGGAGAAATTCGAAAAACGAACAAGAGAAGACGAATCATGACAATGCGAGCTTTCACACATCGGCTCAAACAAGCGCCTTTTTTACCGGCCAAAACGTCTAATTGATAGGTCATCCGCCGTACAGCCCTGATATGATACCCAATGACTTTTTTATTCCCGCACATAAAGAAAAAAATACGTGGTCAACGATTTTCGTCGCCAGAAGATGCTGCTGAAGCGTTCAAAAGCCATGTTTTGGAGGTGTCTCAATCGGACTGGAAAAAGTGCTTAGACAATGGGTTTGAGCGCATGCAAAAGTGTAAAAATCATGCTGGAGAATACTTTGAAAAACAATAAACCATTTTTGATGATAAATATTCCCATTTTCATTATTAGGTCAGAAATATATATAGCAGCCCTCGTACGCTCGAACAGAAACCTTTTTCCAAAGTAGTGATTAGTGAGTCTTTAAACTGTAAGAACTTTACGTGAGAAATTGTCGAGAAGAGATTGGCCTTTAGTTCAGTTTGTTTCTCAAATTGTGAGGCGAGTTCACGAAACAGGTTCGTTATTGGACAAACCAACCCCCGTACGTTCTCGTCTAGTGCGTTCAATCGAAAACGTTGCTGAAGTGGCTAAGAATGTCCAAGAGCATCTATCAACATGAACTCGTCATCGTTCTCAGGAAGTAACATTTCTCGCACTTCTTTAAGAAGAATATTGCGTCAAGCCTTAGGTATGAAGGCTTACAAAGTTCAATTAGTCTTAAGAACTTCATGACCATCTGATGAGTTTTTGCTTCGCCAAATGGGCTGAAGATTGTTTGGCAGGACATGAAGAATTTTACCGAAAAATCGCGTTTTAAGATGAAGCTCATTTGCATCTCGGTGTTCATATGTCAATAAGCAAAATTGGATCTTTGCTTGTACGAAATTAAGACAAACAAAAAAACAATTATGATCGGCTCAGTCTTTGGCCACCGCAGCCTTAAGTTTTGGGTCGACTTCGTTCTCTGCTTAGACAATCTCAAAGAAACCCCCTCTATATTCACACGATAACAAATACCTACGACACCTACGTACAGATTGCATATCCTGTAGTAAATAACAAAAACTTTTACAAATTTGGCAGATCCTTCACATAATCGTACATCCCAAACCCCCCACAATTGATACGCCACAAATGGTCACAACACGATTTATCCAATTTATGGTTATTAAGGTTTGCTCTCCACTCCCCCCTTCGATGCCTTACAAATACTCAAAATGCCGAGTATTTGTACTACGCATAGAATAGAATGATTTACTTCATTTAAAATTCCATTCAATTGCGCATATGAAATAATAATGAAAAATATTATTTTGATGATCAAAGCAAAGATTTTGAGTTACGACTAGAAATGCCACCCGCCATTACCACTACGGCGGCAAAAAAGCAAAGAGCTGCGGAGGAGTTTTATGGGATTTTCATATGACGAGCTTGCTCGCTCCTCGGCTAAAGTACGGAGCGCAAAGTACGGAAATTTATGCGAATTTCAAATGCAATTTATTATCGGGAAGAACAACGAGCGGCAAAATAAAAGAAAAGTAATGCTGAATAAGGTTCATTCGAGTACGAAAAAAGTGTTGCGGCATTTTCATGCCAAATATGAATTATGAATAGGAGTTGTGTGGTTGTTGTTCGGCTCGTTGTTGCATTCCGAGTGGAAAATAAATATTACGGAGGAAACAATTCGATTTAAATGCATGAGAGAGCAACCGTTATAATGTGTAGGTGGGCGGTAGACAGAAGTTATGGGCCCATTTAACACGCTAGTACAAAAGTCCTAGACAATGCTTGGTTTATGTTTATTACTGAGGGACTCTTTCTTAATCCATGACCTTGGTTCTCAAGGAATCTAGTGATCATTTATCTAAACTTGTTGACCAGCGCAACTTTACAAATTCCGTAGCCTTTCAGAACACACCACGTAGGTGTGCGCGCTTCATAACGCGATGCATAATCAGGAGATACATTTCCATGGTTTCGTCTTCTCCGTGGTGCACAAAAGGATAAAGGAATGAAATATAAACAATAACGATTCTTGCAGGGAATATGAAATATTATTTGATTAACTGTTATTGCCAAACGACCGAAGGAGCACAGAGACAAGTGCAGCTTACAGCTCGCCGGGTAGATGAATGGATGGATGGGATCGGGCAAATGCTAATTTCGACAAAAATGATAATCGCTGATTTATCATAAGCAACGACTAGAAAAATAAGTACATTCAAAAACTGCTGACACTTTAAGTCGGTTGTTAAAACACCCACACAAGCACATACACACTCTAAATACAGGGAAACGGAAACGCTATTGTTGGTGTTTGTGTTTGCGCGCCTTTATTCGCAGCAGCAAAAACATTTCATTTCCCCGGAGTGCAGTAAATTACATTTGCCTTGATTAAGTTGCCAACAAAACAAGCAGTCGGGCCCAGACACTCCACGCCGGTGTTGTTGGTAATTACCAATTTTGTCGGGAATTTGAAACAAATTTTCAATGAGATGGATTTTGTTTAAACTCCTAGAGTGGAAGACAACTTGACCCCAGTTTGTTCTCTTCCCGTTTTCGTAGTGAACGTTTTTTTTCTCAACAACGCCTGGTTTTAGTCAATTCATTTAAAACAAAGTTTAAGGGATTTTGGCCTTTTTAAGTGCGCGTTTGTGTGTGTCTGTGTGGCCCACAATTGTGCAGGCGCGCTTTCTATCGGTGACCGCCTGCAACATTGCACGCGCTTTTGGTTGGAAGAATCGTTCGTGGTACTCACGGTGTATGTGACAGTCACGCTTTTGGGGATTTTCAAATGCCATAAAACTGAAAGTGGTTTTTATCAATTTTTGCCGGTTTTTTTTTGGGTTTAAAGGGAAAACTTTTCCCAACCAAATGAAAACCGTTGTTCTGTGCGAGGGTACACGGTGCGGAAGAGCCACAGCGCATGCTGAATCCTCTGAGCAGAGGATACAGTGTAAAAACTCAATTAAACTTGAACATGCAACAGAGAGTTCTGTGGCGAATTGGTGGCTTTCGTTTGAACATTTCCATACAGCCCCAGCACAGATGTCAGGTGAAATACGGCAAAGCCAATGCCGTGGCCATACACAACAAAAAAAGGTGCATAGTACTTTGGAGACCACCTGTTTTATCTTAATTTCATATCAAGCCAGTTTAACGCTTTAACATTTACACATTAGGACTGTTGGAGTGGTAAACAAAATGTTAGTTACTTTAAAGTATACCTTTAAGAACTCGCTCAAGATTTGAATTTAGGGAAATTGTGCGGTGAAATTTAACCAACATAGTGTAATGGATGCTGGCGTCAAACTACTAGTAGAATGGAAAATAATAAAAAAAGGGTGCACGTTAAGAAACTTTATGGTTACAATATGGTCACAGCAACCATTGTTGTTCTTTACAATACAACTATTGTTGTCGGAATCATACAATTATTATATGAATTTCATTTTAACCATAGTAAGATTTCGGCAATATAAAATTTGGTAAAATGCAACAATAGTACAATTGTCAGTGATCGGTGATCGATACAAAAGTATTGTATCGCAAAAAAGTATTGTATCGATTTTAATTGTGTTAACTTTGGTCGGCTGTACTAGTTCTCATGTACGTCGCAACATGAGAGTAGGGCAAGTCGGCATAAAAAGCCCAAGAATAATATTGTTAAGTCATCCTCACCAACGACGAAACACGTCTAAGTAGTGTTGTATGTTTGCAATTTCTTCGCTGAATAAATTCTCCAATTGACAACAATTAAAAACTCTTGCGAGTATACACTCATAAATAAAGAAAGACTACTGCCAGCAGTACTAGTATGTGGATAACTGATCTTAAGTGTATTGCCTATGAAGTTTATAAAACATTGCTTGGGGTCTGACGATGATGAAGAAGCTTTTATCGCAACTGCGTAGTCATTCGTGCAAACATCTAAAACTCTGTTTGAATAGAAACATGATCTTTGATCTGACTATGAATCCAATAAAACTTTACGAATAATATAATCCAATTTCCAATAAAATATAATATATACTACTATGATTGTGGGACACATACTATGGTTGGTAATACTATTGTTACCAGAACCATACTATTATAATAATGAGAAGTTTTTAAATGAAAGCCACAACAATAGGTGCGATGCTCTTCGAATATTGTCACCCCAACTTTTTATTTTTACAGTCCACCATAAGAAAGGAGTGTATTAGTTTGTCATTCCGTTTGTAACACATCGAGATACTTGTCTGCGACCATTTAAAGTATATATATAATTGATCGTCATAAAATTCTAAGACGACCTAAACATGTCCTTCAGTTGCAAGCACGATTCAATCCAAACAAAAACTAGTTATACTCGTATGTCTTATAGTGGGCGATGGGTTGGTAAAATGGACCAAATCGGTCAGAAGGAAAAAAGTTCCTCTTTTAGGGACTGAAAATTCCTGATCAAATTTTGAATAGAAATTTGGTTAATTAACTTTTATGGTCACGACAACAATAGTATGTTCTCTGCAATAAAAGTATGGTCGTCGCAACCATAGAATTGTTTTTTGAGTTTCATTTTGACAATAGTATGATTGCGGCAATGTTAATATTGTTAAAATGTAACAATAGTATTATTGCCGAATTTAGAAATGAAAACTTGGTTGTAGCTACAATATAAATATGGTTGGTGGGAAAATACTATTATTTTCATGGGTTTTACGTTAACAATAATATAATTACGGCAATCATACCGGCAAAATGGCATTTTTTTTGTGGGGATTATAGTATGGTTGTGTGTGAATAATCCTATTGTTGCGAGAACCATAATATTGTTGTGGGGATCATAGTATGGTTATGTGTGAACCATACTATTGTTGTGATGATCGTAATATTTTTGTGCCACAACCATATAACCAACAATAGTATGATGCTCTTCGAATATTGTTACCACAACCATACTTTTTTTCTGCGTACATAAATGGACTGGTCATTGGGTACCCTAGTGGCCCAAAATCCGTTCCTAAGGTAATCCAGAAAGGTGAAAAATTTTCGTCACGAATTCGAAAATAACATTACGAGTAATTAGTAGATTTGAATATATTTGAGGTTTTGGCCCATAGGCCCATATGTCGATATTCGAAAATGAGGTTCTTTCGAATATCGACATATGGTTACTCAGAAACAGATGAATTTTCTCATTAATCTCAATATGCTTTGCAATTAAGATTAGTCTAAATTTAAGGCCGAAATCTACGGGCGCCCTATCCAAAGGATGCTAGTGTAACGAAAATGAGGTTCTTTCGAATATCGACATATGGTTACTCAGAAACAGCGGAATTTTCTCATTAATCTTGATATGCTTTGCAATTAAGATTAGTCTAAATTTAAGGCCGAAATCTACGGGCGCCCTAGGACCCTTTAACACAAACAAAATTCTTGAATCTGAACTGGACGAAGGCTTATAAGGCCCCAAAAATGTAGTACCCACCACCAACAACTATATCCCCCAACACCGGTCCAAACCAGTGTTCCTTGGTAGGCCGAACTTACGAATTTTTCGTTTGTTTTTCTTCATGTATTCAGATTAATCAAATTGGTATATTTCAAAGGCTATATTTACTTACTATCGTATTGCCATTTCACCACGCTTCGTTTCAGTTCTGGCTTCAGCTTGGAAATCATAAGTATCCACATTCCGGCACTTTTTTAAATGCTTTACGATAATTTCGCCATTAGGTCGTTACCAGTTGAGCGTCTGGACACTGTTTTGAATCTTAAACCACTCACCAGCCATATATTGGTGTGAAGGGAAGAAAACAAAGCAGCAGGTGCGTTTAGTGTTCAAGCAGCCCAGATATATTGGTTCTGCGCCGATCAGGTAAATTGAGCAATACCAAAGAGTTAACTCGGCTTATTTTGTGATTGAATATGGACCCACAACAGTATAAGTTTTAGCAGCTGAAAAAAAAGTAAAAACAAAGTAATAATGTTGATCAAAATCATAAATATACGAATGTTTTTAAATGATAGGTTTTGGCTTTCAAGTCCAAGGATCTGTTTCAAGATCATACTTAATCTTGAATACTATGACTTGGATCTCGAAAACTACTATGGCCGCTGGGAGAGTTGAAGAAATTGTATTTCCTTTAAACTCACATATTCCTTTAATAACACAGTGTGGCAGAGAAAAAATACCTGGGAAATGATATTATTTTTCTTGAAGATCTTGCTGAGTACAAGAAGAAACCGAATTTGAAACTTCCCAAACACCTCCAAAATCTGGAGTTACGGATAAAAACCAGGTTTTTCGGATCTTACGCACTTATATGCCAGTAATTTGGTGGAATATCAACCGAACATGCAACAGAGAGTTCTGTGACGAATTGGTGGCTTTCGTTTAAACATTTCCATACAGCCCCAGCACAGATGTCAGGTGAAATACGGCAAAGCAGTCCGTGGTCATACACAATATTAACCGATTTTTAGTTGATTTGGAAAGAAGAAACTGCGGCCTTTCGAATGGTGTATACACTTTTAAAATCACACTGAAAAAAATCTGTGTATTTTTCCTGTAAACTCATTTTTTTTAAATTTTTTAACTTTGGATGCGTTTTTAAACAAAATTTTTTAAAAGCAAACGAACAATTTTGAACTGAATAATAAAGAGAGTGTTCTTACGAATACAATCAACCAAGTTACTGGCATACAAGTGCGTAAGATCCGAAAAACCGGTTTTTACCCGTAACTCCAGATTTTGGAGGTGTTTGGGAAATTTCAAAACTGTTTTCCTGTTGTACTCAGCAAGATCTACAAGAAAAATAATATCACTTCCCAGGTATTTTGACTCAATGCTTTTCACAATACGTGTTTAAGGATCTATGGTCATTGGGTCCAGCACAAATTAAGGTAAATCTTTAAATTAGTACATAATTGAAATTTGGTTAACATTTTAGGTCTATTACCAAATTATTAAACAAAATATCTTATCTTGTTTCTGGAAAAATTGCATTTGTCAATATTTGATGGGATCTGGATTTCGGTCTAACCCCCAAATTCATCCTGGTCGTAAACATATCATAATTTGTTTACTCGTGAAGAAATTTCATTGATTGTACCTTACTGAAGAAACGGGTATATAAGTACATGTATCATTTAGTACGGATAAAAAGTAAAAAGCACCCCAAAAAAAACCAATCGGTGTCATGACTTTTTTAAATCATTTAACCATGTCCGGGATTTTTCAAAAGTCTTTAAATTGTATATCGTAATATTTTTCGAAGTATGCCTATGGGAGTGAAAATTGGCAGAATTTCTAAGTACACACCATTTCGCCCCCTTTTTTTGGTGATTTTGTTATATCCAAATTTAACACTTTAGAATTTAGTTTAAGGATAAGCTTGGTGGATTTTGGCCTTTTCTGGCACCTCCCACACTAACTACGATGTTCCAGAGCTCATTGTAACCATAATGAATTCACATCTAGTGAATGAAATTCTCTAGTGTTCTTATAAAGGATGAAGGCACGCCCAAATGCGGTACCACCTGTGCAAAAACTTCATGCGATTTAGCTAAAAATAAGTAATTAGAAAATCAATAAAACTAAATTATACAAGTTTACGAAAAATGGGGCCTTAGCCGTCCGATTATAATCCACACAAACTTCATATTTTTCATAGAAATCGGTAGAAAAATAAGTAGTTATGAATATTTATGCTAGAAGGAAAAGCATTAATGCAGGACGACGGAAAATGTTAAAACTAGCCACGCCTCTATACAACATGGTCCTCGCGGCTCCTGACCTCTCGAAGGTCTTTGACCTCTTTTAAACCTTGTTTGAAGTGTTGAATCAATTACACTGAGCAACAAAATTTGAAAAAAATATGGGGCAGAAGGTTTGATAGTTTACAAATAAAGTAGTTCAAACAAAACGGAAAATAACGGTTTATGTGAATATCTCCTAAATTGGAGCGAATCTGGCAAATCGGATGCCATATTCGTGATCAGCACCCCCAAATCAAGTTGACTATCAACCCTTCTGCCGCCAATTTAGAGTTGACCAGTATTATCATACATATATAGGGTGATCCATCTAGAGATATTTTTCAATAGGGTTTTTTTCACAGATTACGCGTGAGTTGTATTAAACTTTATTTTTTATTTGTTTTCAGTACTGTTTGACATTTCATCATGGATAGACTTACACCGCAACAACTTCCCTAATTGTGCAACTGTATAAGTGTAATGGAAATGAGCGATCGCTAAGAAACTAGCTTCGGTCAAAATTTTGTTCAGTGATGAGGCCCATTTCTCAACAGCAACGTCCATAAACAAAATTGCCACATTTAGGCTGAAGAGCAACCAGAAGAGGTCCAAGAGGTGTCATTATACCCAGAGAAAACCACGGTTTGGTGCAGTTTATGGCCTACGAGTAGTAGAATCATCGGTCCATATTTTTCCAAAATGATAATGGCCATAAAGTAACCGTGAATGGTGCCCGCTCTTGCGCCATAATATCGGACTTTTTGCTACCTTAAATAGAAGCCTGTAATCTTGACGAAATTTGATTTCAACACGACAGTGCTACTTGCCATACAGCTGCTCAAACAATATATCTATTGAGAGGTAATTGCGAAGATTAGCTAATTTCTCGTTTTGGACCGGTGAGTTGGTCGTGTGATATCACACCTTTAGACTTTTTTCTTTGGGACTATGTAAAGTCCAAAGTCTATGCTGACAAACCAGCTACGATTCAGGTTGTGGAAGCCAAAATTACGCGTGTCATTAACGCCATACCGGTAGAAATGCTCGAATGATTCATTCAAAATTCGACCCTCAGAATGGGCGCCCTGGGGCGTTGTTGTGGCCATAGTTTGAAGGAAATTATATTCAAAAAATAAATGGCATAAAATGCCCTTTCGCATAGACATTAAAGATTCCACGCTTGATTTAAATATTTTGTATTTTTTTTTTATTTTTAAAAAATATTTCTAGATGGATCACCCATTACACAGTACGACAAAATCATTTTTTTTTTTTGAGTACACATGAGAAATGTTAACAGAATATGTAAAATAGGCTTAAAAAAAAGAAATACGTGCTGTAGCACGTCAGAATTTTGAGAAAATCGATTTTAAAGATTCGAAGGACCGTGGAGGTTTACTTGTAACGTAGTACTATTATAAAAAGTTCTATAAAAATAGAATGGGTGAACCGATTTAAGTGCTTGAGCCAGTTTTGAAAAGGGAGTTAAATTTGGATTTGTTTTTATTAAAAAAAACATTTTTTCCGCTAGATGGCGCTTTAATTTTCATGTAAAATTAAAAAATATCCAAAAATGTAATGTAATTCAATGTAATGTAAATGTAATGTAAAAATACAAAAATTAATATCCAAAAATGTAATGTAATTCAATGTAAGGTAAATGTAATGTAAAAATACAAAAATTAATATGATATCTTAACTATTATTTTGTGTCAAAAATGTTGGTCGTTTAGTTATATTTTTTAATTTTACATGAAAATTAAAGCGGATTGGATTTGTTTTTAATAAAAACAAATCCAAATTTAATTCCCTTTTCAAAAGTGGCTCAAGCACTTAAATCGGTTCACCCATTCTGTTTTTATAGAACTTTTTATTATAGTACTACGTTACAATTGAACCTCCACGATCCTTCGAATCTTTAAAATCGATTTTCTCAAAATTCTGACGTGCTACAGCAAATCGCCGAGACCCGTATTTCTTTATTTTAAGCCTATTTTCATATTCTGTTAACATTTCTCATGTGTACCAACCACTGTCGTACTGTGTTATAAGTGCGCTAGCCACTGGTGGAGTACTCGATTATAAAGTCAAAACCCCATATGACACAAAAGGGGGTTTCCCGTAAATAGATGATATCTCTAGCACTGTTTAATCTCGACCTTTCTGCAATTCAACAGCCAGCTGACGGCGTTAAATCGTGGCGTCGGAAGCAAAACCAGTGGTACGCCGAACGACTAACTTGCAAGTTTTTTCACTCCTATAAACCTAAAGATATCTGTCACCGAATTATCTGCCACTACATGGACTGCTGAGGTAAACACATTTATGCTGGACGACGGAAAATTTTAAAACTAGCCACGCCCCTTTTAGCTGAATAATTTTTTTAATTGAAGCGTCTTGGGTAAGTACTCGTATATGTATGTCGGATCAACAAATTGCTACTTGCTTACTTGTTTTTATATAGAGTTTAACACACTTTGTGATCTATGTTGCATTCTATAATCGAGATAGTTCATATTTTGTATTGTAATTAATTATTTTTTACCATTTATTAGCAAAAGTATTCGGATATTCGGTATTACATACTTGAGTTGAAAGAAATTGCTTGTTAGTTTGAATTGTTAACTACGTAGTAGCAATTATAATGGTGTTCTTTTCTTTACAAAATTTACGTTGAAATCCCCTTTCTTAGGTAATCAGGCTGCAACTCTGTCCTCGAAAATATCACTCACTCACAACTCAAAACAATCCGCTTGGTGTAGTTAACCGTTTTGGTAATAAATACTAGATTACGATTACCTTAAAATTCAATAGTTTTCCACTTTCCCTCCATAAAACTGTCGAGACAACATTTTTCTTCTGAACACCCATAATCCACCGCAGTAAGTATTCTAATTAACATCCTTGAGAGGGAATTCTTCGCAAAAGAACCCACTTGACACTTCTTACGATATGACGACACACCCGGGGAAATTCAACGAAAAGTCATTAAGAAACTTTCCATAACAAAAGCACGAGCGACGACAAAGACGCAACCATTATTAAATATTTCTCTAATCTCAAGTTTACAACTTGGCAAAATGAAACTATTTAAACTATCGTTAACTTCAGCACCACCACCATAACAGCTTCGGGATGCTCAAACTCGAGCTATAGCAAATCCTGGCACCGCATGGCAGCGCCCAACGCACGGGATAAAAATGTTTTAATTATTTTTGCGCTGCAATTATAAATAAAAACATACTTAACGATACTTAAACCTTGACATTAAGTATAACTTTAATGCTTCCGCAAATACTTTCCAGCCGAATGGCATAGGAGAAGGTGCAATCAACAGCCAGCAGCACTTGGTTGACTGGCGGACGGACTGATGGACCGTCAACCAGCAACCGGTAGACTTTGCACCCATCGAATGCCACCCACACCTGCACACTTTGTGAGTCTAAAACAACAGACTTATAAAAATAAATAAACCAAATCATGATAAGGACGACAACGCCGACGATGGATGTGGCGTTCTGGGTGTGATGGGTGGTTGGAGGTGTTGGTGGTTGTCCTGGTGATGATGATAAACCTGTTAGTTACTGCGGACTATCGGTCGGTCTGTCCATCTGCTCGGTCGTCACTACGCCAGTCACTGTGTCTGAGCTGGCGTATGTCACTGAATGGTGGTTTCCAGGTTTTGTTTTCCCGTTGATTGTTGAATATACAATGCTCTCCATAAACCTATTTATATTTCTTTTTTCTGCAACGTAAATTTTTAGAAACAAAAGGGTTCCAGCAGAGAGGAAGAGAGTGAGATGGAGAGACGGAGCTATGAAGCTATACTGTCCTGGAGAAAAGGGATATACAAATATTTACATACAGCAGAATGTTTTCCAAGAATAACAGTCCCAACTGTGCGAGTTGGAAATCATTTGGATTCACTTGTCCGGGGGGTGGGGGTCAAAGTTGGCGGACGGGCTTGAAGAATGACTGTTGAGGTGACTATAACTTTATGGTGTGACAATTTTAGCACAGCGCGTATCTGTGACAGAGTTTTGTGTTCGTTTCACTGTCGCTGTTGTTGTTCTGTGGCTACCAAACGGAAGCGGAAACAACGCGACAGATTTCAAGTGGTTAAGCTGTTTCATGTGTATGCAAAGGCACAAATGCTTGATGGACCAGGAGGTACAGACGTTTCGGGCGAAAGTCAGAGTTATTTGTTACTTCAACATTAAGTTCGTTTTGTAAATGTTTTTTGTGAAAGTCTAAACAGAAACTTTTTATGTAAACAGAATATGTATGATTATATATCGGGTGATCAATCTAGAGGTATTTTTTCAGAACAAAAAAATATGAAAATTGAAGTCAAGTGTGGAATCATTACTCGTATTGGTAATTTAAAAGGACATTTTAAGCCATTTATTTTTTGAATATAATTTCCTTGAAATGTTGGCCGCAACTACGCCTCAGGGTGTCCATTCTGTGGGTCTAATTTTGGATGACTCGTTCGGACATTTCGACCGGTATGGCGAAATACTCGGAAACCGTGGTTTCGCGGTCTAAGTCTTTCCATGATGAAATGGTTAACACAACTCACGCGTAATCTGTGAAAAAAAACCATATTGAAAAACTACCCGTTATAAGAAAGGCAGCTACACGATTTTGTTTATCCAGCATTTTTTTTTTTTGCACCCCGAGATGACAAGGCGAAAAGTCTGAAAAATGGCCCGAGTTGTCTCGCTACTGAAAACAAGCAAATATGCGAGGTAGGTACTTATTGAATCGTACAGAGCGAATTCCATTCTCGCGCCAGTAACACATATACTTGAGGCTCTGCTTCTTCCGAGCCTTACTGGGCAATTCAAAAAGGTCGATCGATCAAAGACGGATCGATCGGAGGACTGAGGACTTAATCAATCCAGCTCGTGTGACAAGTCGGTCCTCGTATCTCCTGGCTTCTTGAAGGGCTTCGACCTCTCTTACGCCTTAGTTGAAATGTTAAAACAATAACTATACATATATATTTAGCCGCCAGACACTTGTGTAGTTCAAAAATAATAAGTCAAAGCCATTAAGAATTAAATAGGGGGCTCCCCAGAAAAAGATGATTCCTCCGGCATTGTTTAATCTCTACCTTTCTGCAATCCTACAGCCACCTGACAGCGTTAAATATTGTCATGCTGACGGCTAAAGTTTGATTATGGCGTCGAAAATGGTAGGCCGAACATATACCTTGCCAGTTTATTTAATATAAAAGTGAGTAGTGAAATACTGGCCACTACATGGACCGCTGAGGTAAGGTTGGGCCGATTATCCAGAAATTCTTGGTGTCAGGTAGGGCAGTCTCTTTAAGTCCTTGACGTATGCCACTGCCATGCACGATTAGGTAAGAAATAGAAACAAGGTCCTCAAGTCGATCGCCGGCAGCACGTAGGGCACTGACAATGAAACCTTGCTGGACACTGCCAGTAAGGACAACGAACATGACACCTTTTGTCCGCGGAGGACCTACCTACAAGAGACAAAGATCTTAATTCGAAACAACTTTATGTTGTTGAAGCAGTATCTGCTCTCCACAGCATTTCAGGAACTTTATTCATGAGCTAGAAAGGAAGGTACAAACGGCAAAGCCAAGCGATCCGTAAAATACTCGTATATAAAACATATTTAAATATCGAATTTAAATATGGATTTATAAAGGGTGATCCATATTTAAACATCGAATTTAAATATGGATGTATAAAGGGTGATCCATCTAAAGGTATTTTTTCAGAACAAAAATTTATTACAAAAATTCAAATCAAGTGTGGAATCTTTATTGGTAATTTAAATGGACATTTAATGTCATTTCTTTTTTGAAAACAATTACCTTCAAATGTTGGCAACTTTGTTATGGAAATGAGCGTTCGGAGAGAAACGGTAAGATACGCTGTTTTCGACCAAAATTTCTGGCTCAACGGCAAAGTCAATAAACAAAATTGCCGCATTTGGGCTCAAGAGCAACAAGAAGAGGTTTAAGAGATGCCATTATACCCGGAGAATACCACAGTTTGGTGCGGTTTGTAAGCAGAAGGAATCATCGGTGCATATTTTTTTAAAAATGATGATGGCCGGAACGTAACCGTGAATGGTGCTCGCTATTGCGCCATGATATCGGACTTTTTGCTACCTGTAATTGTAGCCCGTAATCTTGACAACATTTGGTTTCAACAGGACAATACCACTTGCCATACAGCTGCTCAAACAATGGATCTATTGAGAGGTAATTTCGAAAAGCAGCTAATTTCACGTTTTTGAGTTGGCCGCCTAGATCGAGTGATATCACACCTTTAGACATTTTTTTTGGGGGTTACGTAAAGTCCAAAGTCTATGCTGACAAACAAGCTACCATTCAGGTTTTGGAAGCCAACATTACGCGTGTCTTTAAAGGCATACCGGCCGACATGGTCGGATGAGTCATCCAAAATTGGACTCTCAGAATGGACACTCTGAGGCGTCGTTGTGGCCAACATTTGAAGGAAATGATATTCAAAAAATAAATGCCATAAAATGTACTTTCAAACTACTAATAAAGTTTCCACACTTGGTTTGAATTTGTATATATTTTGTTCTCAAAAAATACTTCTAGATGGATCACCCTATATTTATGACTTAGCTTAAATTAAATAGTTTTTATTTCTCCAATTTCAATAGCGGATCCTTGGTAGAGCATTTGTAAAATTCAGTAAGTCCTCACTTGACCCCTCTATATACTCCCCGCCAAAAATATGATGGTATTCTAAATTTGTCATTTCGTTTGCAACACCGTGAAAAACTGATCGGAAACCCTAAAAAATATGTATATATATATTACGGCGGTTCGGAAAGTTCTTAGCCTATCAATGAAAGAGAATATTTAGTTTTTCAAAAATATTTTTATTTTTCAATATAATCTCCTGAAACTTCAATACACTTAGTCCAACGCTTATCTAGCAATTCTATCCCTTGATTAAAATAGTTTTCCTCAAGGTCTTCAAAATAGTGGTTTACAACTGTAATTGCATCTTCATTTGAGGTAAAACGCTTGCCAGCAAGGAATTTTTTTAAGATTTGGGAACAGGTAAAAGTCACTGGGAGCTAAATCAGGAGAATAAGTTGGGTGGTCAAGCAACTCGTACTTTAATTCGATGATTTTAGCCATTGTTAAACACTCTTGTGCGTTGTCTTCATGAAAACATATTTTTTTGTGTTGTAAGCCAGGACGTTTTTCTCGAATTTGTACATTTAATTGATCTAAAAGGTTGCAATAGTACTCTGAATATATTGTTTTACCCTTTTGCAGATAGTCAATCAATAAAATACCTTTGAAGTCCCAAAAAACCGTTGCCATAACCTTACCAGCCGATTGAATTGTTTTTGTCTTCTTTGGGGCACTTCCTCCAGCTTCAGTCCATTGTTTGGATTGTTCTTTTGTCTCTGGAGTATAGCGGTGGATCCATGTCTCATCAACAGTTATGAAACGACGCTTAAAATCCATTTTATTTCGCTGAAAACGATCCAAACAAGCTTGAGAAATGTTCATTCTTATGCGTTTTTGGTCGATTGTTAACAAGTGCGGCACCCATCTTGCAGAAAGCTTTTTCATCTGTAGTTCTTCATGCTAAATTAAATGGACTCGATCATTTGAGATGCCCATGATATTAGCTATTTCACGCACTTTTATTCGTCGATCATTTAATACCATATCATGCACTTTGGCTACAATTTCTGTTGTTGTTGCTGTTTTTGGGCGTCCACTACGTGGTTCATCTTCAATGCTTGTACGACCACGTTTAAATTCACCAACCCAATTTTTTACTTTTGCATATGAAGGAGCACTTTCACCTAACACATTCACCATATCATTATGAATTTCTTGTCCCGATAAACCTTTTTTATGTAAATATTTAATGACACCACGCATTTCTAATTTTTCCATTGTAAAAAAATCGCGGATGCGTCTTTTGTGAACACCTGTTTCTATATGAAGGAGTTGCCAGATCGAAAAAAAATTTAACATGTGTTCATAGCAGAGATGGAAGTTTCCAAAACACTTAACTTTTTTCTGTTTATACCGCGCTTTTTGTGCTAGGCTAAGAAGTTTCCAAGCCGCCCTTATTGAGCGCATTGATTGACGTTTTTACTTGTTTTAGTTATTATTCCTGACATTTTAAGCCAATGTCGACTTCTGTTAATTTTTTTCTTTCAAAAACAACGATGAAGGAGCACATCCCTGGGCGAATTCTTCCCTTAGATAAGTGCCTTAAAAAATAACCGAAGAGACACTTAGAAGGCCTCAGTCTCTACACATTCTCGTATAAGTATATAAAATCAAATCAATTTTTTTAAAAGTTAAAAAGGAGGAAGGAAGGAAGCCCGAACTATTTCTACATATCTCAAATATGCAAACACGAAATGTTTAAAAATATGTCCTCCCTTAGCTGTCTATAGCCGTCGCTGCAGAGATAAAAAAGAAGGATTCAAACAAAAAATCCCATTTTATGCCATAATATCCAATAAATCTTTTTAGTGACATTTACATTTCGCCTAGACTCCGTTGGCATCGCACACATGCAGATATCACCGGACGGACATGTCGGCGAACAAAGGCTTTGGAAAAAAGTGAGTGGGCCCAAAACAAAAAGGTACGTACATACATTCGTATATTGAATCCTTGTGTATCCTTTTATAAAAGTGAAATTACTCCCGCACCCCATAGATTCGTTTTATTGCGTATTTATTTGTTGCTGTTGTGGCTATTTGGCCAAGAGGGCTTGACAAAAGTAAGAAAGTGTTAATTAACTTTGAACTCCCTCTGTCGCATTTTTGGGTTTTTCGTTTTTTTACCATTTCGACTGACCTTGTTGTTGTGATCTGAATTGCGACAATATGTTAAATGATGCTCATAAGTACCATTTTTTCGAGTGGATAATTGCCAAGGAGTATGCGAATGAACACAAAAGGGCTGGTCATTTTGTAAAGGGGCGAGATAAAATGTGTTTTTGATTTGACAGTTCAATATGTTCGGTAAAGAATAATTGGAATTGACACGATAACTCTCCCTATGATTGGTTTTTTAAATTAATGTTAAGGGAAGATGGTTACATAAATCGGAAGTATGAGAGCATTGTCACTGGAATATGGGCACAGTTATTGGCATACCTGCATTCGAACTTCGCTCCAATCCTAGTAAGGAAAATATAGAAAAATCCCATTCCTCTCAAACTAGTCCGATGTGCCCGATACATATATCAAACCAGTACATAACAGTACGAAACACTTCAAGTGTTCTTTTCTGGATTTATGTCTGAGTAAGCTAAGCACGCACCCTTAAATAATTTTTAGAAACCACATAATAATACAGACCGCGACTGTTTTTGTGTAGTTTTAATTTGTATCAAATAATAAACAGAGGTCTAAAACCAGATGGATTTGTTCCTCCTTACATATGGGACAGTTTAAGTATGCATAAGCCATTTAGAGCCGACTATCAACTGCAGGTTCATTTAAGTGGGTATTACGAGTACAAGTTTATTCAACACAAATCCCTCTCATTTAAGAAAAGCTTTTCGTTAGTTTATCAATGGAATACTAAGAGCAATATGCACGAAAAGTTGATCATAACAGGTAAAAACAATTATTTCGGTCTAAACAGTGGCACATCCGGGAGCAAGATTCT
Organism: Hydrotaea diabolus; assembly: GCA_963513945.1. NCBI lineage: Eukaryota > Metazoa > Arthropoda > Insecta > Diptera > Muscidae > Hydrotaea > Hydrotaea diabolus. Next base: position 211,587,692 of record OY740717.1, read on the forward strand.
CTTGGATACAGGCGGTTCTAATCGTTGACCGTAATTTACTATCTATAAAATTTTTAATTTCATGCAGAATGGGTCTGCAAATGTAAGATTTCTTTTAGTCTTCTTGTCAAAGCAGTGGCCGTGGCATTTACTTTCATACGATGGGATTTTCGTAAGTCACATGCCAATATTAACAGTTTCTAATCTAATACTCTTTAAATAGGACATTAACTTTTGTTTACGGAAACAAGTCAATAAGGTTGTAAGGTTCATCTAGACCCGCTATTAAAATGGAAAACATTACAACAATTATATTTATAGTCGCATGTTTTTATCTGAAGCGCCGTATTTTCGGATCTATGTATCAACTCGTATGGATTTGATCCAGAAATTTTAACAAAGCGGGTGCTATGGGCAAACTATCCAGGATAAGGCCACTTATCTTAGGTGAGCACCTCCTATTGAACTACCTTTTAAATAGTGAAACACAACAATCATTACGCCGATGATCAAGGGAAACACTGAGTTGGCTACCCTACCAGCCCGGACAAGCCTCTGTGTCCTCCCTTCTACCCGGTCTAGATACTCCAGGCAAGACCTAGAATCACCCGCCCAGAAGTTAAAGTTGTACTCCATTTTTAACCAAATTAGGTGACGTAGATTTAGGGAGATCGGAAGAGGCATTTTTTGCACCCCTATAAAAAAACAACATGTTTCCTTCAACACTTCAAAAAAAGTGCTTATTTTACACCGAATTTTCATTTCTCGAAAATGTAAAGCGTCTGACCTCTCCGTATCAGCGACGATGTTAAACTCATGCATGCCATGCTTGAGCAATACTAGCTTTTGCGAGCATTTAAAACTTGACTCTATTCGCAAAACAACCACTCCAAGAATCTCGCAATGTTCTCTTTGGGCGGTCACTTTAAAATCTGCCCATATTGACAATTGATAGCCCATTTTGACCATGCGGGACCACAAAGGCCACATGAGCCAAAAGTATAGCAACTACAATCTATTTTTAGGTAACAAGTGCGCCATTAATATCAGTGCCCATTTCAAACATGGACAGTCAACAAAAAATTATTATTTGTTAAGGGTGATTCCACGTAAACTGACCCCAGCTCATTTAAAAATATATAACAGATTTTAGCGAAAAAAATACCATAACGGATATCACGAACAATCTAATTTTAAATATCCATGAAGAGTTGTTAAAATTTAGGAACAGTTTTTTCGTAAGAAGACATTTCCATGGGGTACCATGAAATTGTTGGCTGCACTACATTTATTGGCAAATTGACAACACTATTTTTCGACCTATTTTTTCCTTTTATGGCATTTGACTTTTGGCCACATGAAAGTACATATTTTTAAGTATTGTTTAGTGCAAACTCGTAACTTTTTGAAAATATTTATTGCCTATAAGCGTCTCTGTAACACGGAGGGTCTCATTTGTCACACCCGATAGGGTAAATATATAAAAAGTTTAATTTTTATACATTTTATGTAGGTATGTATATAATATATTTTGTGCAAGTTAGGTCAGAGCTAAGCTGTATAAAATTAATTAAAATGTTTCAGTATCATTTGAATATTTAAGCTATTAGTTGCGTTATAAGATCTGTCACACCCGTTACACAAAAATCGTGGTCAATTTTTAATTGATTTAAAAATATCAATATCATTACTTCAGATATGGAGTTCAAAAATAGAATGCAAAAATTTCGGTTTGAGTTGAAAAAAGATCCAACTAAATTAAAAAAAAACATCTGGAAAAAGAAAGGGAAAGAGATAAGAAACGTCGGGATAACAAGAAAAAGGTGATGGATAATGACGCGTTGGAAGAAAAACGGAATATAGATAGAGAGCGACAGAAGAAGTGCAGAGAAAAAAAGAGAAGTATTGATCTGGGCAAAATCTCTTCTAATTCTCATATTGGATCTTATAAATCAAAAAGATCGCTGAAGAAAGCTGTGACTAAAGTAAAAAAAAGCTTACCGCAGAGCCCATCGAAAAAGAAAGCTGTTTTATTCAAAATCGCTTCTGAAATACTTCCTTCGGAATTATCAAAGGCTTTGCATAATACCGAAACAAAAAGTAACGCAATTTCTGAAGAGGTGATATCAAATATAAAACAGTTTTTCATTCGAGATGATATAAGTTGTCAAAGTCCCGGCATTAAAGATTATAAATCCATAAAAGATCCCATAACTGGAAAACGGATTCAAATTCAAAAACGATATTTAATAATGAGTCTTAGAGAGTGTTATAATCAGTTTAGACAAGAAAATCCGGACGTTAAAGTCGGAAAGTCTAAGTTTTGTTCATACCGACCAAAAAACATTTGCATTGTTAGTGAAATTCCACATGATGTTTGTCTATGTGTATTTCACTCAAATTTTAATTTTTTAACAGAAGCTTTGCATAGCATTTTTCCTTCTGTTCCCTCATCATCAAAAGAAATTTTGAATGTGCTCTGTTGCGATGTAAAGAGTGAAAATTGTATGACAAACCAATGCTGCAATTGTGACAGAGTAAACGATATCATACCTCTTAAATACGATACCTTGACGCCTATATCTTGGAAACAGTGGTTGCAATGTTCCGAAGGACGCTTACAAATAACTACCCAGAAAGACACCGTAGCAGGCCTACTTAATGTATTTAATTCAAAATTATTAAAATTCAAAACTCACGTTTTTGTTAAAAACGAGCAAAGCCGTTTTTTTAAAGAGACAAAAGCAAAGCTTTCCCAAAACAAAGCCGTCTTGCAGTTAGATTTTGCAGAAAATTTTGCTATTATTGCCCAAGATGAAATACAAAGCGCACGATTGGCGCCACAATCAAGCTACAATATTTACTGCCTGTGCATGGACTAGAAATTCGGAACAAGAAGTTGAATGTCATTCCTATGGTATTATAAGTGACGATCTCACACACAGCAAATATTGTGTATGGGTGTTCCTGCGAAATATTTTAATGGTCTTCAAACAAAAACACAAACATATTACCAAAGTTATAATATATTCTGACGGATGTGCCGCACTATTCAAAAATCGCTATAACCTTTTCAACATTTGCAAGGAAGACTTTGGTGTTGAAATATCGTGGTCGTTTTTTCCTACCAGTCATGGCAAAGGTGATGTAGATGGCATAGGGGCAGTCATTAAGAGAACGATGTGGACATCAGTGAAGGCTCGTAAGGTTATTTTAAATCAACCTATTGATTGTTACAAATTTTTTGATTGGTTCTGCAATAAAAGGAATAAATATACTTTATGTTTCTCAAAATGATATTAAAGAATATCAAAATATTTTAGAAAATAGGTGGAAAGCTCTACAACAAATTAAAAATATTCGGTCTAAGCATTATTTTGAAAAAAGTGATGCTACAATATCCTAGCAGGTCGCACAGCGTATTCGAAGTTAGAAGTCAATTCTTTGGAGAAAATGAAAAAATAAGTCTGATATAAACATGTCTATGAGAAAGGACAATTTTTTAAGTTTTAAAAACATATTTTTGTCAATGAAATTTTTATTTTCTTATTCTTTTATTTGAAGTTTCTTCATTAAGCTTAAGTAATGAAGTATGAATATGATTTTGTGAATAAAAATAAATATTTTTTTTTGAAAAAGCCATCTGCATTGTCTGGTTTTACTTATTACACATCTAGATTGAGACTGTGTCACACCCGTTACATTGGCATGTCACACCCGTTACGTATTAATATATTTATATCAAACTAAATAATAATGGAAATGATTTGGAATAAAGCTTATAATAAGCAGTATACTATCCATAATCCATGAAAAAAATGTTTTGTTAACGGACCATACAAAAAGTTTACAGTAATCAATACAGAAAGCTGCTGTTCAAGATTTAAGGAAAACTTAAGGTCACACCCGATACGGTGATATACGAGCCATATCTTTTTTACTTAAAATATTATTAAATTTCCTTGTATGTCAGTTGACTCCAATTAAATATATCTACTTAAATCACTCTTTATGAATTGTTGTTATAAATTAAATATACCAAAATAAAGAAGATAGTCAGTAACAATGTCACACCCGCTCCGCTGGAATCACCCTTAAACAAATGCTCAATAAGTGTCCCTTTTACCGAGGTACCTTTAGTCCCTTATAGGAAAACAGAGCCGATTTTGCCAATTTTCAATTCCATAGAGCTTAGATGCTTTTAACAGACAATAATTAGAACGTCTTAAAATTTTACAACAATCTAAAGATATACGAGTATACTTTATAGGGTCCGCGATCAATATTTGGTGGTGTTCCAAACGAAATGACAAATTTAGTATACCATTCGCTCAACGGTGAAGGGTATAAAAAGCATAGTCCTGCGGTAAATTCAGGGAATTTATAAAAAGCATACTCATCGGAAAAGACTCCGATCTCTGAGAAAACTCGATGTAAAGATATCGGAATATGGGTTAGGTTGAACAAACGAGCAGGACATTTTGAACAATATACTTATAGAAAAGATATGTTGATGAAAGGGGAAGATTTTCCTTAAATTAATGTAAGCAAGATTTCCCTTAAATTAATGTAAGGAACAATCGTGGAAATCCTTTCACATCGGTAAGTTCTAAGCGGCAGACTCCTATACTTATAGTTTATCTTTTGATCTACCAGAATACAATTTTTAAATTTTGGAATATTTAATATTTCCTTATTCATAACACCTTTGCATACAATTATTTAAAACTAAGCGAGTGTTTTATTATTAGATTACTAGCGACATCTAGAAAAAATAAGGAATTTCTCGAATTGAAATGTACCTATTCCACCGCTGTGAATTTAGAGAAAGAATTATAGGTTAATGTCTGAGCTAAGATGTCACATTGGCAATGCGGTAACACAATTCGTAGCTAGAGGTCGCTATTAAAAAATATCTCAATACTTTCTTTGATATATCTCAATACTTTCTTTCTTATGAGATAAAGTTATTATTTTATAATAGACAAAAAACTACCTATTAAAACAAACATTATTTTCATCCTTTTAAAACTATAACAACCATTTAAAAGTTGTTCAAATTACAACTTCGTAATCCTTAAGTGTCCTTCATTATCCTCATTACCGAAAGATATTCTTTAATAATTTTCTCATTAATTATTAATTTTCATTTGTCCCCCACTTCAGTGACTTTCATTTTCTCTCGCTCCACCACAAAGAACGCAAAACTTTTCGTTAGCCGGTCCAACAGTTCCTAGTTTTTTACTGGTTGCAAAACGTCTTTGTTGCTGCAACATCCATGGATGTAAAAGTTCCATCAAAATATTTGTATGTTGACGATGGAATGAAAATGTACGAGTAGTTACTTTCGCCCCAAAGCTAAAAGTATGTTTACATTTTGCCTTATTTTACTTTTGTTCGGGCTGTTGACAGAAAAACACACCAGCTAGAAAGAATGCACAGCAAAAAAATCTCTTTCATACTCTCTTTAATGTAGGAAATTGCTGGGGTAGGGGGTGGCCAGAAAAACAAGACTTTTCTGTGTGCAAATTTGTTAATTAAGTGCTTACTACTAAGTCCGAACGGAGGAAAAACTACGACGACGACGGCAGCGTCGAATAAAAACTCATAGAAAAATAGTTTATTTACACATTTACACTTTCCGTTCCAAGGAAAAAGTATGCAAATTATTCGTTTAGTTTTAGTTTCAAGGAAATGGAACAAAAAGTGTATTTTTGTAAGGGAACTTGATAAATATTCTTTTTGGCTCAAGTTGGGGTCTCTAACAATACATAACAATTTGTGTAATACACTCGAGTTGATCATTAATTAAGACATTTGCAAAGAGTAATTATGTTAAATTTTGCAATATTATCAACACGAAAATTATCTTTAAAACCAGCTAAAATTCCGTGAGTCTAGTAGTGGACAACACTTCTGGCACACGCCGTGGTAAGATGCGCACTGACTAGAATGTAACTAACGTAGTCAAGAGTATGTGAATCCGTGCTGGAACATCGATATCAATAATAGCGTGTTCGCCGGGAAGATAAACTACTTTGTTTTGCTGCAATTTTGGCAAACATTAGTCTTGACAGTTCACATTTGGCAAATTTATTATGGAAAATATTCAATAAACCAACGTGTTTTAATCGTTAAAACATTTTATCAAAATCAATCATCGATTATTGTGACGAGAGAAAATTACGTAAAATTTTTGGAAGAAACAACGTGCCAACAAAACGCACTATTTATCGTGTAGTGAATGATTTCGACGAACGAGGTTCTGTAGCTGATAGGCCCAAGCATAGACCAGAACTGCTGCAGATCGGCTGAAAACATTACTGCTACTCAAGAAAGCGTTCAAAACAATCCATCAGCCTCAAATCGACGCCGTGCTCAGGAGCTTGGTCTTCAAAGAACAACTTTGGCCACAGTTTTGCGCAAGGATTTCCATTTGTTTCTATTTAAGATTCAGTTCCACAAAACCCTTTACGCCGCCGTACATATGCCTATATGATGTTACAGATCGCCCATGACAACCCCGATCTTCATGAAAAAATCATAATGAGTGACGAAGCACATTTGAATGGATATGTGAATAAACCGAATAGTCGGTTCTGGACAATGCAAAACCCTCAAACTATTCATCAGCCACCTTTGCATTCATTAAAAGTAACAGTTTGGTGTGCAATTTGGTCGGGAGGAATCATTGGACCTTACTTTTATGAAAATGAAAACGGCGTAACGGGTACTGTTAATGGGGAGCGAAATCGTGATATGATTGAATGCTTTGGGCTTGATTAACATGCGGTATCAACAAGACGGTGACACATCGCATACAGCCAGGATTACAATGGAAATTCTGCGTGGCCTCTTTCTACAACAAGTTATTTCAAGAAATGGTGATGTTGATTGGCCTCCACGGTCGCCTGATTTGACTGCTCCGGACTTCTTATTGTAGGGATATCTGGGGGGCTACCGTGCCCTGGTTACATGGAACTGAAACTGGGAGTAACTTTGGTTACGGAACCTGACCGGTGGTTAACCGGTACCACGGGTGACTGGGGCTTATGGGGTTTTCTCAAGACTCCAACTAGTCATTATAGGCCCTCGGACCTTGTTGGGGGTAGGCTTAAGACAGGGGTGCCGTTCACCGTCGTCGAACGGAAGAGATAGAGATAGACCTCGCTCTGAGCGGTGAGGAAAACACGTCCATGTACAGCATGGTTTTAGACCGTAACATCTATATGTGGACACTTGTGTCTGCATATATCGTATACTATCTCATGATCGTGCCTTTAACAGGGAGTGTCCAGTCCCGCGATATGGCTCGCAAACTGGTAAAAGCTCGGCTACCAAGTCTGACCGGAGACTAAAGTCTGGTACCACGGGTAGTCAGGAGCCCCCAGAACTGTTGCTCTGGCCAGATTATTTGGTGCGGCCCTTCGGGAAGTATCGTGGTGGCTGTGGTTTAAACCCAAATCGCGGGGAGAGTTTCGGCTCGGTGTGGAGTTGCATTGCAACCGGGTGCTGTGACCCATAGAACAGCAGAGGTCTTAGATAGGACTCGGCCCCTGACCAAGGGGGAAGTTGTGTCCATATAGCACGCTTCGAATTGGTACCGGCGGGATTGGCCTTAAGGGGCGCTGGCCGTCGCTTGGTAATGGCTCCAGTGCGATGGCGCACCAGGGTTAAAGCTATCACAGCGAGAATCATGTAAAACACTCGGACGCTGTGGGGATATCTTTAAAGCAAGGATTATGCAAACAAACCAGAAACGCTTGAGCAACTCAAACAAAATATTCGTGATTAAAATAATGAAATACCGCGTGAAATATGTTAGAATGTAATGAAAAATGTTCTCAAAAGAGCTCGCTTTTATGAGGCTAACATAGACGGACATTTATCTAATATTATATTCCATACACAATTGGCGACATTCAATAAAACGGTTATCAATATTAGATCCATTCCCTTTCATTCAATCAAAAATTATAAACAAACAAAGTAGTATACCTTCCCGACGAACACCCTGTATTTTGCGTAGCAAAATGTCATTGAATGTTTCACAAAGACCTCGTATTAATTGCTTAGATTAACTCAGCTAACCAAAGATTTTTCCAAAAAAAAACTTTATTGAAGCATAATTTAATCTTCGAACATGCTGCTTGCAATGCCATTTTGCTTAACGGTGAGCGCCACAGATCCACGATCAACCATTTTTAATTGCCGGAGTTTGTAGACATGGATTTGAAAGATCTTTGGTTTCAGCATGCTGGTGATCCATGCCACACAACCTCTTTTGAGCTCCAGGTTTGGTAATCGTTTTATCAGCAGTCTCAGCGATGACAATTTGCCACCACGGATCTGTGATTTGACGCTTTAGCATTATTTGTGGTTAAGCATAGTAAAGAACCAATATTATGTGAACGATGCAAGCACTAAAGAAGCTCTTGGCTTACTTTTTGTCTACATCGTTTGACACAGACCCATTAAATAATAACGTTAAAGAGCCTTCATTTGTCTTGATCAAATCAATTTAATTTTAAATTAATTGAAATAAAACCAGCAAAAAATTCGTGGGCCCGGTAGTTGACAACACTTATGGGACCCGTCGTGGTAAGATGCGCACTGACTACCGTCAGCTACTATAAACTTTAGTTTTGTACTATTACATTTGAAAGGAGTTACCAATCGATTTTTCATTGTCATTTTCATCCAAATATTCTTGTACCTTTCCCACAAAAATTTCCTTTTACCCACTTGTTGGTATTTATATAATATCTTTAATACTTTACTTTTCCTTCGATCGTGCTTAAAATCACTACTTTAGAATTAAATTTAAGGTTAAACCAAGCCCATTCTGGTAACTCCCACACAAATAAAACTATCAGAGCGATGATTAAATCTTACAATAAATTATTTTCCAAAGCATGCATTTTGGATAAATTATAAATTACAAATTATTATTATCTCGCAATATTTGCAGTATATCAATGTACACGCAAAAGACTAAAGTGAAAACCATGTTCCATTTCGATATCTCTTGTAAAAATGTCCCCTAATGTGATTTTTTTAAATCCCTGTAATTTCTGTTGGGAAGTTTAAACTTCTTAACCCTTGTGCTTTCTTTAGATATATAACCGCAATAACATCTTTTGGGTCATATTGATGCAATACGAATTTTACTTAAAAAAAATTTTATTGTTGGAATTCAATGGCGTTAAGTCGGTGGCCATTCGACCTGACCATTACTCAAGATAACACGATCACCGAATTTGCCTTGCAGTAAATCGAAAGGCAAAGGACATTCTGGCCGCGATATTTTCGTCGCTTCAAGCGGTACGGCGTCTCTTTGACGTCGGAACATCCAAAAGTGCAAATTTGCATCCAAATTTATTCACTATAGCACGCACAGCCTGTCGGGTGGGACAATTATTACGGCAGAAAATTGGAGTAAGCGCTCTTAAAGTTGCGACCACCGACTCAGAATTTTGGTTTTAATTTTAAATGATTTCCAAACGTTTTTCGTAAATAAACTTTACCATGATGAAAAAGTTCACGACTCACGTTTTGAAACTGAAAGATTATTAAAAATGTTTGACGGGGCGTTGACATAAAGATACAAAATTGTTATGTCCTTATTGGAAAACCCTTTTATAAAGAATATGTATGTGAAAAAAATATAAAATTCTTAAGAATTTCTATTAGTTTTTTAAACTAAAGTAACAATTTACAATAGTTGTTTTATGGTCATTGCATATAAAATTTTGAATACTTATAAGAATTCAATAAATTAAATGTTTATTTGAATTTGGTCCTTGGGCAAGTAAAAACGAAGCTCTCTTTTCGTTGGTCCGGTACTTAGTTCTTGAGGATTGGATTTTTTCAACGAAGATGCTGTAGTCGGACTAACAACTCCGTTTGAACTCAGTTTGAATGTATTGTACGACTTTGGCGCTGATTCCAAGGGCCACCTTTTCCCGTTTTAGGATGTATGGATGAATCAATTGTTCAGCAAGTGCAACAAAATGAATATTTTGATGCAGTTCGATTTAGTGTTTATATCCGAACATTAAATTTGCTGCCACATTAATCATATTTGAAAGCAATGTTTGAAGTTGCAACTTCGCTGAAATGGAACTAATTGATCATCGATAGTGCAATTACTAAATGGATTCTAGAAAACTTATCGGTAGATACTTCACTTATCCCATACAATCGTGATGCGTACAAGTTTGTTACGCTTGCAACGTTCCGCTGTATCTACAGTCCACACGCAGAGAAAAAATATGCTTACTATATGGTCACGGCAATAGTAACATTGTCTCCGCAATAAAATTATGTTCGTCGCAACCATAGTATTGTTTTTTATAATTTAATTTTGACAATAGTATGATTGCCGCAATATTAATAATGTTGAAATGTAACAATTGTATTATTGTAAAATTAGAAATGTGGTTGGTGCGACAAAAGTATTGTTTTTTTGGGTTTTATGTTAACAATTATATGATTACGGCAATCATACTGTATGATTGTAATTTTTCTTCATTTGAATATTCTTTTAAGAACAATGTTATTGTTGCGAATCTTATGCAATAACAGTAACGCGTGATCCATTTCGAGGTTCCCTACTATTTTTAAAAAAACACAGAAAATTCAAATTTAATGGCAGCTCTTGAACCTCTTCTGGTAGCTCTTCGTCCCAAATGCGGCAATTTAGCTTGTTTACATACCCATTGAGCCAGAAATGGGCTACATCGCAAAATTTGGCTCGAAAACGTCGGATATTTTTGGAACTTTTCAAGAGCCCATAGAGCGAAGCGATGCCGCTTGGAAAAGTCGGGCAGCTTCAGTTCCTGCACAAGCTGTATTTTGTATGCTTTCAATTCTAGATCTCGACGTAAAATGCGCCAAGTCGTTCCATACGTCAGTCCGAGTTGCTGCGAACGGCGCCGAATCGACTCTCCACGGTCTTGGAGTACACTCTCAGCTACGGCTGCTACATTTTCTTCACTGCGTGCTGGACGTTGTCTATGCGGTCGAATACTACCCAATAATGAATGCTGGGTCTCAAGATGGGTGATGGTGTTGCGATAAGTACTCTCAGTAGGCCGGTTATGTTGACCATAAGTTGAAAGAAGTACACGAAACACAGAAGTCTTTCCATGATGAAATGCCAAACAATACTAAACAAAAATAACATGACACGACTCACACGTGATCTGTCAAAAAAGCTATTGAAAAAGTATCTCTACTTGGATCACCCATTACTTTTATATGAAAATTAATATTTTTCAAAGAAACTGCTTTGGCTTTGTATAAGTGAAATATTTCAAATAAAAACTGTTACGTATTTTTAAACTGATTTTTTTCTACTGTTAAATAATCCTGTTATTTTGATTTAAATGTATTTTTAAATAATTTTCATAATTTAAACCGACTGTTAAAAACCTTTCCCAATTTTAAAAATAATTTTGGGGATCATAACATAATTGTGTGTGATCATACTATGGTTGTAGGGATCATAAAATGGTTGCGTGTGAATAATAATAGGTTGTGAGGATCATAATATGGCTGTGGAGATCATAGTATTGTTGAGTGTGCATCATACTATGGTTGTTGGAATCAAAGTATGGTTGTGTGTGAATCATACTATGGTTGTGAGTTGTATTTTAAGCATACTATTGTTGTGAGGTGCATAATATTGTTGTACCACAACCATCTACCGAACAATAGTATGCTCTTCGAATATTTTTATCCCAACCACACTTTTTTTCTGCGTGCATGAACCTAAACTTTCAGTGTGACATTTCAGCACTCCCTCTAGATGAGAACTCCGAATAAATATCAAATTCCATGTGACCTATGGGCTTCCAGTGTGTTCCTTAAATCTGTGATCATCTTATTTTCATTTAAATCAATACGTTCTTTATTCTATGCATTTAAAATAATGAGTTCAAAAGATGGCTTAGAATCTTTGAACCAGGACGTAGCTTTCTAATCAGTCCCAGTTCGTAAGTCAGTAATCGACATATTCGCATGCTTGCACTTTCTTGAGGTGGGGGTTTGGGGATCATAGTATGGTTGTGTGTGAACCATACTATTGTTGTGATGATCATAATATTGTTGTGCCACAACTATCTAACCAACAATAGTATGGTGGTCTTCGAATATTGTTACCCTAACCATACTTTTTTTCTGCGTGTAAATATAAACACAATAATATATTTAGAACAAATCTGCCAATTAGAAAATTATGGCAAACTACGTTATTTTAAAATTTCAAACTAAGTAAATTTAAACTTTTATTTGAAAAATTCGTTGCTTATTATAATTGGGTCAATTTGACCCAAAAGATGTTATACGAATGTATCAAAATATTTGAACTATTTTACCGCCAAATCTATATAAAATTATTAGTGTATTTGATGTTTACAGTCCTATTAACAATTTCAAATAGTTTTATTCTGATATGTTTATATGTAAAATATATTATATTAACTTGGTAAATTATGGCTTAAAATGTTGTTTTGGATCAATTTGTTTCTATTATTTTGCTAAAAGTTATTGGCACAACTGGTCTAGTACCATTCTTATGAAAGTTGGTGGAAAATAACGACGACAGAAATCTGGAAAGCTAGGCGTAACCTTTTACTAATTTTCAAACAAATGACCAGTTTGGGAAGGGTAATTATTAGTCGGCCAAACTGACTGAACCTTACTCTTTTGTTTTTATTAATTTTTTTCTAATATTTCGGTTGCCTTCGTCAAACTTTTTCCGCATAATTAACATAAAAGCTAATCACACAATATAAAATATTTAATAATTTTGAACAAAATTTACATTTAATTTTTTTTGCAAATTTTTTGCTCTACCGGTTTTGCAGTTCACTCACTGGCTTCTGGTGTGTGTTTTAGTTATGTTTATCAATGCTGAGTCGATACACTTTCGGTTTTGCATTAGTTTTATAATTTATTCTTTCGTCGGATGATATGTCATTTCCAGGTTTCACCTCATGTGACTAATATAAGATCTATATGATCTTAAGGTACAGTGGAAAACAAGACCAATAGTTTGTTTTCTCTATTGACATGCCAATAAATAACTGGTCCGATTTAGGTGTAGCTCCAACACACGGTCAAAATGGTTCACATCTTAACAAAATTATAAAGTAAAAGCCGAAGTCGAAAGAATATTAACTAAGCGTTGTGGAATATAAGCAAAAGAGATTTCAATTGTCACTGCGCTTGGCAAGAATAACTGCGTCAAGTTTATTTAAATGTAGATTTTCTTAAATAATTTATTATAATTGTTACGTGATAGATGTGATTTGATTTTTGTCTATTTTTTAGCCCCTGACGACTATTGACGAAAGCAACCGTTGGAAAAAATATTAAAGATAAAAAATAAATGCTTGCATGCAAACACACGCAAAAAGAGATAGGGTTACTATATCCACGACACGACAACAATTATATGTTTTCTGCAATAAAGGTATGTTCGTCGCAACCATAGTATTGTTATTTGGATTTCATTTTGACAATAGTATCATTGCGAAAATACTTATATTGTTTAAATTTAACAAAAGTATTATTGTCACATTAAAAAAATTAAAATATGGTTGTAGCAAGAATAAAAATATTTTTGGTGCGACAAAAGTATTGTTTTTTGGGTTTCAGGTTGACAATAGCATGATTACGGCATTTTGCCGCATGATTGTTACAATGTTATTGTAACAATTCATACGCAATCAAAACAAACTGCTTTGAATTTGCATAATTGAAATATTTTTAATAAATATAACACTTACGGTTTTGTTATCGGATTTTTTCTTTTACTAAATAAATCACCCCTATTGTTTGGAATTAAAAAATGTACTTATTTAAAACCTCTATCGTTTAAAAACAACATGCCTCAATCCTTGTGTATAATTTTGGGGATCATAGTATGGTTGCGTACGAACCATTCTATGACTGCAAGGATCATACTATGGTTGTATGTGAAACATACTATGGTTTTAAGGATCATTCTATGGTTGTATGTGAAACATAGTATGGTTGTGACTATGGTTGGAAGTAAAACAGACGATGGTTGTACAAATAATACTATGGTTGTGAGAATCATACTACGGTTGAATGTGAAACATACTATGGTTGTGAGGTTTTAAGGATCATACTATGGTTGTATGTGAAACATAGTATGGTTGTGAGTATCATACTATGGTTGGAAGTAAAACCGACTATGGTTGTTCGGATCATACTATGGTTGTGAGAATCATACTACGGTTGTATGTGAAACATACTATGGTTGTGAGGAACATAATAGGTTGTTGGAATCATAGTACGGTTGAGTGTGAATCATAATATGGTTGTAGGAATCATAGTATGGTTGAGTGTAAATCATATTTGGGATCTTGGTATTTTTCATGTGAATCATACCATTGTAATGAGGATCATTATACTGTTGTACCACAACCATATACCCATCAAAAGTATGATGCTAATCGAATATTGTTACCATACTTTTTGTCTTAGTGCACAATAGGTGTGTTCTATTGGTGCTCGCCTATTAAATCAGTGTTGGTCGCTAAGGCGATAACTTCAAAACTTAACAAGATTGAAATTTCTTTATATATGTATCAAGGGTAGTTAAATTTTAAGGGCCGATGTTGATTTTGAATAAACACAAATTATTTAGGAAATTATTGTCATTTTATTTCATTATCATAATATTGGTATGTTTCAATTAAGTATGAAGCAAAATATCGGCCAAATGGCCGCTGCGACCTCGTCGGCACACCTCTATCCGATGCTCCAAATTTTCGATGACGCTGAGGCATAATTGAGGTTCTATGCCGTTAATGTGCCGACTTATGTCATCCTTTAGCTCTTGAATTGTTGCTGGCTTATCGACGTACACCTTTTCTTTCAAACAACCTCAAAAAAAGAAGTCCAACGGTGTCAAATCACATGATCTTGGCGGCCAATTAACATCGCAACGACGTGAGATAACACGGCCATTGAATTTGTCGCGCAAAAGAGCCATTGTTTCCTTAGCTGTGTGGCAAGGGGCACCGTCCTGTTGGAACCACATATGGTCCACATCCATATTTTTCCAATTCGGGCCATTGGATTATTATTCGCCCAAATGCGGCAATTCTGCTTATTGACGAATCAACCGAGGTGAAAATGTGCCTGATCACTGAAGATAATTTTCTTCAGTGATTGGTCATGGGTGCACATCTAATTTATTAAACTGCAAGTGAACGAAAACGTTTCCCAACGTAGTTTCTCAAAATTACATACAATTTAAAAATAAACCATTAGATCGACCACACAATATAAGCAAATGTTCGAGAGCACTGTCGCAAACATACATATCAAATTATGTTTAGGTCAATATGGTAATTTTGATCAGATACACATTTTTACCTAATAAAAAAATATACTAATAAAACCCATAAACAATTTCTAAGGCATTTGACTTGTATGGTGTTCTATTATCCTTTAATTTTATTTTACGTTTACCAACTGCGACTGGCTTTTGCGCCAAATTCGTTCTCATTAAAACAAGTTCAATATCAAACCATAACAAGAGATGGCAGCATAAGGAACGGAGGAAATACAATGAAATGATTTCGAAATTAAAGAAAAATACAATTACTTCATCGAGTGAATTAAAACCACAAAGAGAGAGACTAAAGCTTATGCGCACGGTAATAAAATTAATATTAAAAAAACTGCGGTCGCTGCCGAAGGAAATGAGTGAAAGACCGAAAGAAAATAAATTGTAGGCCTACAAACTCTGGCAAAGAAATTTTAAATTTTAATAAGATAATCGCACTACTTTAGCATTGGAAAATAAGTAAAATGTCTTTGAAATCTCGGTCTGAGTTAATTTATACATATGTCCCTTATACTTGTCTAGTACACTTTACCCCCTATTTTAGTATAACCTTTATCAAAGGGATTTTTGGAGATTTCTGTTACTTACTGCTAAACACCTGTTTGTTTTTTTTTTGATAATTGAACCGAGCATCGAAAAGTTTGAAGCTTTTAAATGACATATTTGCAAAGGTGTGCCGCCGCCTTTTTTCCGGACGCTGCTTTTTAGAATAATCCTGAAACCCCAGGTTACAAATCTAGGCACGTAAGCCTGAGATTATTCGCACTATTATTTACGGGAATAATAGTGCAAAAGTGATAGTAAAATTTATTGTTTGCAGATGTAACCTCTATTGAATTCAGGGGTTTCCCCCAGTGAATTTAGGCTTTACGTCAAACTAAGTAAGATTGATACAATGGAAAAATATAAAATATATAAATAGAACAACCCAGTAAACCAAATTTGCCGACAATGTCTGATATCAGACAATTCTGAACAATATCTAAAGTCTATCGAGAATTCTTACCGAAATCGTTACAAGTTCTGTTCGATTTGTCTGAGGATTTTTTATAATTATGTTAAGAAATATCTGAACGAATTCGGCCCGAATTCTGTTGGACTTGTCTGTGGGATTTTTATTAATTTTTTGTTCAGACTTCTCTTATCGAACTCGCAACGATTTCTGAACAATTTATCTTTTTTGTTATTTGCTTCATGTTTTACAGTTGTTGTTCTTGTGTTCAGACATGTCGGATGTAATTCTGAACGAATTCTTAACTGTTTGTCTGGGGTATTTTTATATTTCAAATTCAAGGGATTTTTATTGTGTTCGGAGGAAAACTCTACTGCCGGCAGTTCTCGATAAATGCAAAACTGGTTGCCCTTAAGTGTATAGCCACTAAACATAGTTACAGCACAATTATTGCTTGCGAAACTGCAGAGACCCCTGCTTGTAACTAAAAGTCTTTCCGAACGCTTTTTGAAAATGTTTTACAACTTTTTTTTAGAACAAAAATATTTATTTACCCTAACATAAGCTCAGAATTCGTTAAGAACTCGGTTCGAAATTTCGGTAAAAACAACAGAATTTAATAAGACTTAATGCCAGAATTCTGACCGAAGACGTTCAGAATTCGATACGAGAAATCGAAATTTCCTTTCGAATTTCCCAAGACTACAGTCAGAATTCGGTTCGAATTGTCGGCAAAAACATCAAAACTCCCTCAGAGCAGTAGTTCAGAATTCGTGTCAACCTTCTCATATGTTTTTCGTTACGAACTCTTTAAGAATTCTGATCCGAAATCGGAACATTTTGCCGATTGTCGTACATAACTCTGACCGAATTCTGTAGGTTTGCTTTGCTGGAAAGTTAATAGTCTAAAGAAGGGTAGGGACTACCACACGTAGTCCCTGGACGTTTTTAACCTTTTTAACTATTTGACCAGTGTCGGTTAATAGTCGAACGTCATGCGCGATGTATAATTTGATATTGAGATAGGTTCAATTGTGTGACTTTTAGATCAACGGGGCATTAAATCGAGGGCTATTGTATTTCGTCTTAATGAGCATTGTTGTTCGGCTGGCAGTAGATCTCGCACAATGATGATTTTTGAGTTAGCTTAAATAAAGTCACTTATAGCTGCAGGACCTCAAACTGGCAGGGAGGGACCTTTGTTTAGAAGCAAATCGATAACATTGGACAAAATCTATGCCTTGCCTAAACATTGCCGGCTTACTTTCCCTTCCCCCGACAAACAACAACAAATCACATTTAATTAGCTTTTAGAGTAATTAAATCTTTCAGAAATTTGAATAAACTGGATGTTATATATGGCTTTTAATGCAGCATATATCAAAATATGGACCGATATGAAACAATTTTTGTAGTACTCGTTGCTCACTTAAATCTGCACAATGCCAATGCTTCTTCGAAATCGGTCATCTACTTTGATTACAACTAGAAATAGAGACGGACATTGTTCAATGGAACCAGAAACAAATGGTTGCTACAATCATATCACGATATTCACAGCTTATAATACAGTTGTACTAACCGAATTCAGTTTATCTATTGGTTGCGACAGCTGGAGGTTATAGCAACCAACCAACTGCGATGTATATGTTACTTCAGTACCAATATTTGGTGGTGACAACAGACTGGGGCTTATCTAAAAATCTATCTAAAGGCCCATTTTTTTACTGATCAGTTGACCCATTACGAGGCGGTAAAATATAATTTTTTTTTTTAAAAATTGCTTATAACCAAAAATCTATAACAACAACCAACACTTGTACAAATGCAGTTCCTATAACAATCCTAATTAGTTAAGCTAACCGATACTGTGTCTCTTCGACCGATAGTGTCAGTTTCCACTACTTAAAATTGCCGGGTACCCAATAATCATTCGGTTGTAGCTATGGAATACATGGATAGTAGGGGCAACCACCAACATTCGGTTGGCAAAAAAATCGGTTGTGGCAACTAATCTGTTCTCTGTGTGCAATCCCACAGTTTAGCGCAGAGTATACAATTTGCAAAACAATATAATGTGGTGCCTTACTTTAGTTGGGAATTAGATTTTTAGATTATTCACAATCACCACATAAAGTACTACTTCAAAAAATAGTATGAAATACGTACTCGATAAGTGTTGTTTTTTTAAGAATAATTTGAGCCCCACGGAGTCAATGGCAAAGGTTTTAGTTTGGTAAGATTTTCCTTAGAGTTGATTATTACGACACTTTAGTGCAAAATGTAGACACATTTTTTCGTTCGTTCTCTTTTGTGTTTGCACGGTGATCTATCCATGTGAGATGAAGGCACACGGATCTATCATCCAGGAATATCTGTTTCTAGAACGATATTTCAAGCGTGTAAATGAATGACGCCTCATAATAAATTTTCGAACAATATTTTTTCGGAAATCGGAAAAATGTACACAAAGTAAGCATTCAGCATTTGAATCGCCAAGCCAACATTTTCCTCAACACACCCGGCAAGTGCGTGGTACCCCACAATTACACCAACACAATTCCGCATTAGCGACTCCAATCAGTCTGCCCTTGCTGTGGTTGTGCGCATGAGTACGCATTACAACTGCTCTTATTAAGCTTGGACTGAATTGAACTCTTTTGTTGTGTGTTGTTTACACTGTCACTGTCACCGTATTTGGCTTGTTAGCAAATGTTACGCCAAGTCGGCGACAATTCGTACCAATTTCCAAGTTCATGATGTTCGCCGCTGTTGCTGATCTTTTCCTGAGTTTTAACACAAAAGGGGGCGTTGCTTACGAATTTTTACTCTTACTATCGTTCGTGCTGCAAACAAAGCAACAATCAGCAGCAGACAGACACAATCACCGAAGAGTAGGAAAATTAGAGGCTACGGTAAACGTTTCGCTGGCGAGTTACTTTTTCAACTCAATCCGCAGGCATTCGAAGCAGTAGTGTGGGACCCGGTAAACGTTGTATGTGTGTAATTGTAAAATTGTTGTATGATGAATGCGAAAATGCGGTTCGTGGTTAATTTTTCAATAATGTATGTTAAATTAGTTTGCTCTCTTTTCTTTGGGACGAGCAAGGAAAGATTGAGCTTCGTTTATATTCAGGTTTTCATGTTTTTACACCGGTTGAGTGTTAGGAGATTTTTAAAATTTCTTAAAAACAACCAAAACGATGCAATACAAAAAATATACTTAAAGAATTGAATTGTAATATTTACCATATGGCGACGAATTGAAGACAATTAAGCAAAAAGTATAATAGTAATTTTGTTTATACATTCTTCTGAAAGGTACAGGAAAAACAAAGAAGAAACCTGAATAAAAAGCATTCAAAATATTTTTTTTTGCCATATGGAATTTGTAATCAATTCTGCACGTTTGATTCTTATTAACTGAAGAATCTTTAAATTTGTAGAGCCACTTATAGAACTTTTAAACAAGTGACCCAAGTTCTATAGCCCTAGAATAATTAATCCTGAGGATTTTGGCATGATTCTCTACTTGGTCTCTCCACCGGAGACTTGGTCGTCCCTGTTTGCATTTTCTGCGGGAGTTATCTTACTCTTTTCTGGCTGGAACATTTGTTAATATTCGACCAATATGGGCAAACCAGCGCAATCGTTGCATTTTAATCCGCATAAATACATTCATGTTGGAATACTTCTCATGTAATTAACTCTAGGTTCGTCCGACGCATATACCCTCCGCCCACGCAGCTGGGGCCTAGATTTTCACTTTCATCCACTTATGATAGCACCCATGTTTCAGCGTCATAAAGAAACACAGGTAGTATTCATATCAGAGTGTTGTTAAGGGTTATCTTCGTTTTGTACTATTTTCGAGAGGGCTCTGCTCTTGAGCTGTTTACCGAGCCCAAGTCCAAGCCCAGAGGAGACGAACTGAGGAGAGTATTGAGACTGCAGCGGAGGGTGTGGTTATCAATTAAATCGACGATTTTTTCTTCATCCTAACCTTCCGTATTATACAACTTGGAATATTTTACTCAAAGATCTTGGTTTACAGGGTTGCGAGACTCTATTTTGTTCATAATGAAAGCCGTCAGATTTGAGTTTTAGCCCTAATTTCAGTTAATAGGCAGCTTAAAAAACAGCCTATTTCTTATTCAATGGGTAATATTTTCGAACTATCGAAAACTTTTGGATTTTTGGGGTTGTAGAGTTATCGGTTCGTATTTTTTTTAAAAATGACGCCAGACAGAACAGAATTTTTAATGACAAGCATTACCCCACCATCGTTGGCAAAAGTAAAGAACAAAATTTTGCATTAGCAAAAAGGTCACCTTGCTCTGGCATAATTTGCCTGTTATCTGGCCGCCATTCAAAAAAACCATCTAAGGTGTAGTCGCGCCCAACATTGGAATGAAATTATCATAAAAAATTATAAGCAGAAAAAGTTATTTGGGTCACAATAAAGATTCCGATATCTTTCCCTATTTGAAGTTTTTTTAATCTAAAAAAATTCTTTATGAATCTGTCTTTATATTCAATCAGTATTAACACTTTTAAAGTATACTACTTACACGTCTCTGAAGCTTTGACATACCTTCGGGATTAATGGCCGTGTTCGATTAGCAACTCGCTTATATAAATATATATATGTGACGTGCAAAATAGAAAGGGACCTAAGGGTAAAAACCAGTTTTGTTCAGCAGAGTCATTTTAAAGATTTAAATACGTGTATCTTTAGTGTACCATCACTTTCATAAAACGTGCATATCTCTGGGAGGAAACGCTTTTGGGGCATGGGATCCGTATCATTCGATGCTCAGATGTTGTCCACATCAAAAAAAAAGTGGAAATTGATTTTTTTACTCTTAGGTCCCTTTCTCTATGCGCTGTCACATATATATACTTATATAATAAAAATATAAAAATGATGTTGTTTACAGAAAGCTATGGACAATTTATATAAATCTTCTGTTTTAATATTTAAACTTTTTAAAAAAAAATTGTTTTAGATTAGCTAAGCGATTTTTTTTAATTATTTTTTTTCTACAAATTTCGAATTATTATATCAAACGGTTTATGATGTGTTACTATTTTCATGTTTACTTCATATGTTAATTATGTTAACTTCATATTTCAAATTAATTGAACTCATTCCAAAATAATTTTTTTAAGATTTTTCTCGATCCTAGGTTTACTTGCATGATAGTCGTGCACCTCAATTATCACACCATGGCGGCCCGCCAAATATTCGTATCATGGATACTGCCAGGAAACAGGGTTTGCCTCCTGATTTTTTATTTTCTAGTTAAATGTTGGCTGCATATTTCAAATTAATTGAACTCATTCCAAAATAATTTTTTTAAGTTTTTTTTCGATCCTAAGTTTACTTTTATGATAGTCGTGCACCCCAACTATCACACCACGGTGGCCCGCCAAATACTCGTAGCATGGATACTGCCAGGAAACAGGGTTTGCCTCATGCTGTTTTTATTTTCTAGTTAAATGTTGGCTGCATATTTCAAATTAATTGAACACATTCCAAACAAAATTTTTGTATAATTTCCCTATTTTCTTCCAATCAAATGCGGACCATTTGCTTTTATTTGTATGAAATAATTATAAACAAAAATTAATCATGCTTGGTGTTTATGGCAAAAGAAAAATGCATGCGGTGTTGGCTTTGAAACGATAATACGCACCATATGATTTTCGAAATGCATTTTTTTTAAAAAGGACGAGGGTGACTACAAAGCGCTGAGGAAAGTCTATCACAAATCAACTTTGTAGCAAGGGAGAGGAGTGCGTTGCAAAATTTCTACTGTGAAGGGGGGAAACCTAACAAAATAAGAGGTTATGAATGGTCAATAATACAAATCACTCCTTATCTTATTGCCGCGCCGACAGTCAAAGATTTTCGGTTTTCATGTTGCTCTGGTTATTGGCATTTTGATACGTTGCTTTACCTTTAAGTTCGGAATTATCCATACCTTCCTCGTCATGTATTTTAACAACAAATTTGCCCACACTACTTGATATAGGAACGGTAGTAAATACAAAAATAGAAAATATAACTAAACAATTTGTTATGAAAATAAGGAAATAGAAAACATGCAAACCGCAACCAGACAGTGATTTTTACGAAATGAAAAGCAAAACAATGTAGAGGAAAATATCTAAACCAAACCGAAACCAAACTTGTCCTGCTAACCAACATCTTCAGTTTCAAGTAAGTCAACAAACACGTACGAACGTTCTCTTAGACAAACGCTTGTAATAATACTTGTCCAACAAGCTTGACAAGAACAGAATTTTCCCCGTTCTAGAAAACAACAACATAAGCAAAAAGAAAATGATGGCAAAAACCAAAAGGAATATTTAGTTTGAATCAAATGGTTAAACAGCCAACATGAATTGTAGCGTTCAGTGAAAATAAAACGTAAACAGTATCAATCAAAAGTAAAGTTATTCAACAAATTGTGGCAAACAAAAGTAAAATGTGGAAACTGCTAATATTTTCTGTAATTCTAACCACTGAAGGTGTTTATTTTAGACCATTTGTTCTGTACCAACCTAGTGTTTAACCGAGTGTTTTCCTTAGTCTTTGCACAGGTTTACCCGTGGGATCGTCGCGATGTGAATTTGTTCATACAACGTCATCTCAATATTGAACCCCTATATTGCCAGTTGTTAAGGACGGATGCGTGTCCACATAAATATTTGACATTTCATATGTATTCAAAGTAAGTTTGTCCAAAGTGATCGCTTGGAATAGTTGTTGAAAACAAAAGACTTAAGAAACGAACGTGTGCACTGGATTTCGGGCATTTATAGAAGAAATGAATGTAAATACTATAAAAATATGTTTTGTTTGGGACATAAATAATTCAACTGCAGTGCGTTCTCTCGGAAATCAACAAAATTGCCAATACTTTATCAATATCTAACACGAATGTTTATCATATCATAGCAGCGCCGAAAGGAATACAAATTGTGTAATTAACCTCGATAACAGTTGTTTTAAAAAAGGAGTCATAGGCTTTTTATTATTTCTTTTTTTTAGGCATGTCGCCAATAGCTCAGGAAACAACTTAAGTTTTAGTACGATGTAGTAATTTTAAAAAATGCTCAGCTTGATATAAATTTTACAATAGTAGCCACTGACCAAAACCAACTCTTTAATGTCGGCTACGAACGGCTAATGCATTCTTTAGAAATTGATGTGTAATGAACCTAATGGGTGATCCAAGTAGAGATACTTTTTTCAATAGCCTTTTTTGACAGATCAGGTATGAGTCGTGTCTTGCTGTCATGTTATTTTTGTTTAGTATTGTTTGGCATTTCATCATTGAAAGACTTACGCCTGAACAAAGTTTACAAATCGTTCAACTTGATTATGAAAATTCACGTACTGAGAGGAATGTGTTTCGTGCACTTCGTTCAACTTATTATTAACATAATAGGCCTACTAAGCGTACTATTCGCAACACCATCACCCATCTTGAGACCCAGCATTCATTATTGGATATTATTCGCCCGAATAGACCACCTCCAGCACGCAGTGAAGAAAATGTAGCGGCCGTAGCTGAGAGTGCACACCAATACCAAGGAGAGTCGATTCGGAGCAGTTCGCAACAACTCGAACTGACGTATGGAACGACTTGTCACATTTTACGTCGAGATCTTAAGTTGAAAGCGTACAAAATACAGCTTGTGCAAGAACTTAAGCCGCCCGACTTTTCCAAGCGACATCGCTTCGCCCTATGGGCTCTTGAAAAGTTTCAAGAAGATCCGACGTTTTCGATACAAATTTTGTTCAGCGATGAGGCCCATTACTGGCTCAATGGGTATTTAAACAAGCAAAATTGCCGCATTTGGTACGAAAAACAACCAGAAGAGGTTCAAGAGCTGCCACTTTATCCAGAAAAAGCCACGGTTTGGTGTGGTTTGTGGGCCGGTGAAATCATCGGTCCATATTTTTTCAAAAATGATGCCGTTGAGAACGTAACCGTCAATGGCGACCGTTATCGTGCGATGATAACTGACTATTTCATGCCTGAAATTGAAACTCGTGATCTCGGCAACATTTGGTTTTAACAAGATGGCGCCACTTCCCACACATTGCATCAGTCAATGGATTTATTGAGAGAACACTTCGGCGAGCAGATAATTTCACTTTTAAGCCGGTCGATTGGCCACCAAGATCGTGTGATATCACACCGTTAGACTTTTTCCTGTGGGGATATGTAAAGTCTTAAGTTTATGCGGACAAACCTGCTTCGATTCAGGCCTTGGAGCAAAACATCACGCGTGTCATTCGCCAGTAACCAGTCGAAATGCTCGAACAAGTCATCAAAAATTGGACTCAACGGATGTACCATCTGAGACGTAGCCGCGGCCAACATTTGATAGACATAATCTTCAAAAAATAAATGCCAAAGCATGTTCGTTCAAATGATAATAAACATTCCCCATTCAATTTGAATTTTCTGTGCTTTTGTCTTTAAAAAAGTAGGGAACCTCAAAATGGATCACGCGTTATAACTAATTATACCGATTGACTCACTGTCACTTTCTGAATTATTTTCTGCACCACCACTTGTCAGACTATATTTTATTTAATACCGGAGTACAACATTTAAAACAAATTAAGAGTCTTAGTCCCAAATAGGAACGACACTTGAAGAAAGCTACAATAATCATGAAACTGATTCTCATTAATCGCATTCTTATTGTAATCGACGGCTTAAGATTTATAGGATTAAGTCTAGCCAATGATAACGTAGTTTTTATCAAATATTTTGTCATAAAAATCTTTAACTCAATGATTTAATTTTTTTTTTTGGAGAT
This sequence comes from Hydrotaea diabolus, assembly GCA_963513945.1. NCBI lineage: Eukaryota > Metazoa > Arthropoda > Insecta > Diptera > Muscidae > Hydrotaea > Hydrotaea diabolus. Next base: position 211,612,861 of record OY740717.1, read on the forward strand.
TTAAAGAGATTTTTAATAAGTTTGCGATCTTACGGAAACAAAAATGTATTTAAGCCCTGTAGGGCATACTAAAGGGTGGGCGATTTAAATTTGAATCGGTTGGAAATAAAAAAGAACTGATAATTTTTTAAAATTTCTGGTTTATTGCAAAGCTTGAACATTGTTTTTAATAATGGAACACCATCTGATGCGTTTTCGCTTCGCACAATGGGCTGAAGACTGTTTGGCAGGAGATGAAGAATTTGACCGAAAAATCGTGTTTTCAGATGAAGCTCATTTTAATCGCGGAGGGTATGTCCACACGTGACTCTTCAGAGGCCAATGTATCAACAACGAGTCACTATTTTGGGCTGATGACACCAGCTGGGGCTTTACCGCGCCAACGGTGAGCTTTACCGCACCATGCTCAACAAATTTTTGTTTCCAAACATTCAAGAGAATGACATGGACGCCATTGGGTTTTAAAAAGACGGGGTCACATGTCATACTTATACAGCCAAAGCAACCATTGATATATTAAATTGTGATGCCAATTGGCCAATTGGTGGGAAGCCATTTTGAATAAATGTTACGCAAATCATCCAGATACAATTGAAGCGTTAAAACATGAAATCGAAGTTACCATGAAAATATTAGACTCGAAACATTCGAAATTTACTGAACAATCGGGTTGATCGGATGAGGTACTGCCATTTCTAAATGAAAAAGTTCAAACTTGCCAATAAAACCATAAATTTAAAAATATGAGTCCTTTTTTTTGCAGCCGTTTCAAATTTAATGTTTTAAATGTCTTAAATATTGTACCTTATTTTTTACCAATAACATTTTTTTTTAAGGAATACAACCTAAATGCAAGCTTGTTTGTTTGTTTAGAGATTTTAGGGCGATTTTGAATTTAATAGTTAGCCATCCTGGGGCTTTTGTAATTACTCAACATTCCAAGAAAATTAACTTATTTTAATTGCTTGGGAGTTATTTCACACAAGGAAGTTGGGGGGATTTCTCTTAAAGTAAACGGATAATTAATGTGTTTTCAATTCAATTTTTGCATAGGTTTAAGATAAAGAAACCTGTATATGGACCAAATGAAAGAAGACTTGGTATTACAACAGCACTCAGAAGATTTAAGTACTTGGGAGAGTTTTTGTCTGCAGGTTAAGGCAAACAGTACGTTGCAAACCCATCTAAATAAATAAGCGACAACATTGGAAATTTTAAAGACCAATTTGGTTAGCAGACGAACAACCTATCCGGTACAAGTCTACATTATAGAGTTAGGTCATTTTACCGTGTTGAAAAAATCACATACCCGAAAAACGCAACCAAGCCTCATATTCTTATCATAAATATCAACTACAAATCTTGATAGTTATGTGTTGTTGCTGGTTTATAAAGTGATACAATTTGTTAGACATAAACCGGCCGAGGCATGGTACAAATGAAAAAGACATAATATCAACTCATCAATTATACGCCAATTTGTGTGTTGGTATTATAATTATCTTTATAATATAGCGTTTAATTAACTATTAACCAATTTTCTCTGGAATACTGGAAAATATTCAAAAAAAAATAAGATTCAGTCCGCTATTACAACAATGCGACGATAGTGTTGAATTTCTCTTAACCATGAACTTTGTCTGATAATTACTTGAAAAACAAAATATGAATCGCACCGCTCAACAGTTATTTTTTTCAATCAATCGATTATAAAACTGTCACAATATATTAATTTTTTCAAAATATATTGCAAACATAAACATTTTTAATGCAGGGATAGCCGGCTGATGAACAGATTGCCCCTGCTAAAATATCAGTTATGGCAAAGTCAGTGAAATTTGCTAAAAGTTTCATAATTAGTTGAAATATGTATGTGCATAATAAATATTTAGGTAAACTATTAAGAAACGTAGTCTTTCTCTCTTGTCTATCACTTGCAATGATATTTGTGGAACTTCTTCGTGGGAAAAAACTTGTGGAGATGGCATAACTACAGCTTGAGAATATAAATTGACTTATTATATCACATCAACAATTGAAATACATTACATGTGGCTTCATTTATATGCTGCAAGACAATAGATTATGTCTTATCTATTGAAAGACAATTATTCTCAAGCAACACGCAAACGTGCAAACTCCTCACATATTCCGACGTACAGTGGGGCAGGCGCACTAGAAGAAGGCAAAATAAGTGGTACAATTTAGGAACTTTGTAAATTGTATACTAGTTAAGTTACTAGATAAAAAAAATGTAAATACATACTCGTACATAAATAATTTCCTAAACATTCAATTATGGAACAGACGGGGAACTTCTCTCGAATCAGCGAGTTGTGCACGGTTTAATACTTATACTCACGGATCGGGACCTACTATTTTACGACAGATCCAAACGCATGTTTTATAAAAAAAAGCGTTTAACATCGCGAGGTGAGATAAAAAAATTCGCCCCTGAAAAATGTAAGTATGGGATTTTAACCCGCATGATAACCTTCACACCACTGAAATACTGTAATTTAAAATACGAGTAGCAGCTACTAGAAAAGATCCTTCTGGGGCTACAGTGGTGTGATGATTTGCGTGCACGACATTCTCGGGTGCAAAGCTGCATCGAAAGAAAATATCCTTCCAAGGACTACTGTGTGTCATGATTTGTGTGTACGACATTGACACAAGTAATCCAATGGCAAAGCGGTATCGAAAAATCCATTTTTTTGTTTGGCAACGAGGCTTCTTCTATTATCTTTATATAAAAGAGTCAAGCTGAGAATGGAGCCCTGTTCTCAGCTGTTACCGAAAATTAAACAAATTATATCATGAGCTCAATTTGAATTTCAAAATTGGCCTTCACTTGATTACACTTCTTAGAATTGATACTCCATCGGAGCTTCGGTAGTTTCTTATAGGAAACTGAAAATGTCAAATCTGTACAATAGCGCGGACCATGGAGACCCAAAGACAGACATATGTTACTGGTCCAAACCGATTCCATTTTTAGTTATCGGCACACTTTTCGCAAAGTAGTTAGGAGACGATTTAGTCCAAGGAGATGGCTGTTTAAGTTTAATTATGATTTGAAAATAAGGACCACCGTGGCGAACTGGAAATTGCTGCAGAAATTATCAGTCGTTTTATTTTATACGAACAACTTTTACGTCAATTTAGAAGGCGCACGCAAAAGGTGTTAGCTAAAGCTAAAGCTGGAAAGATAAAAACATGAGGTCTCTTGGAGATTACCTGAAAAAGATCCCAACCACATAAGAATTAAAGTTAATTCTTCAATAAAGCTGCCATAACAATGACAGCTTTTAACCGATTTTCTAAAAAGTTTGATTAAAACAAAAAATATCTCATCTTGCCATGTCTTACAGTAAATTGATACGATTAAGCAAACTTCAGTCTTTAAAGCCCAATTAAATATAACCTCACCCATAGACCAAAACATAGATGTTCCAAAATCAAAATAGTCATTATAGACAATTTTAAATTTCCAATTTTCTACCGACTAGTGGGCCGCTTTAGTGTAATGATTGTTATAGATGATTATAACACAAGTAAGTCCAGGTTCAAACCTACGTAAAAATCAAGTTTAAAACATCTGAAATTTTTCAAGGAAGAATTTTAACCTTGTTGATTTTACAAGAGTGGGTGACTATATTTCTCGCCGGCCAACGGATTGCATCTGCCTTGTAATCGTGCAAATAGTAAACAATTCTGTACAAAAAACCCTATTGAATCTATTTTATTACTATTATTTTGAAGAATAAAGTATATTGTGTCACTAAGAATAATTGTTTAAAGTTTAAACGAACGTTAACAGACGAGTTTATTGTTTGATTGTCACTATGTCTCAATCCATACGTAAGAAATAAACTTCCAAAGTATTAAAACTATCCATTGTTAGGCCGCTGCCTTGGCAAATTAACCACCGTGCGCTCTGCCTTGCCTATCTCTGCTAACAAATCAAAAGACTTAAGACACAAACACGGTCTAAGCAATTTTCCCACTCTACAAGAGTTGAGCACAAAAAACAACAACACCAATTGCAACAGCAGCAGCAACAACAAACACCCCACGTAATTGCAATAAAAAAATTAACATTTTTATTTGTCCAGAAATTAAAACAAAGTCTTAATTAAAACACATGTCGGCATATGAAAACAAACAGAGAAATTAAGAAGAGTGTGTTAAAGCAGATAAAAAATACCAACAAATGTAATGAAAAGACAAGCGTACGTGTTTAAGCATCACCTACCGCATTGTATAGACCACAGTAGCTTTGAAAAACGTAAATGAAAGCATAAAATATATGAAACATGTTACGTTTTATTTATGCTGTTTTTATTTATTATTGTTGGTGGAAATATTCACTCAGAAGCAAAGCAACCAGGCGATAATAATTTGCAAACAAAAACATAATGGAGGGGTAAAAACGTTTGAGCCAATAACACGATATCGAGTTAAAGTTGTCTTGCGTTCAAGTCGCGATATCAAAACTCACTCAAACCGAGCGATTGCAGTCAACTGTGCAAGGTTATGGTGGCCAATTCGAGGGAGGGTATGTTAGTTAGGTTGACGATTAACCCCGAATAATACAACGCAGGTTGACATAGAGGCACAGAGAAAGATTTGTCAAATCAAACTTAATCAACAAAGGAGGGTTATTTAAAATGTTTAAAATTAAACCTTTTTTAAGAAAACAACTCAAAGTGGTGGTCCCTACCTATGTAAATAATCATTCGTCAATATCTGTATTCTTTCATTAAAATAATTACATGACACTCTCAATGGTTTAAAGGTGGTCTTTTTTAGACGTTTGGTTGTCTATCTAATTGTCTTCAGAACTGGTCTTTTGAATAGACCGGAACAACGTGTGCAATTGTGGAAATTTATTACCAAAACGAGATAGTCACTGATCCTTTTAGTTGGACGGGTACGTTAATTACCAAAATTGTGGCAATTGGAGTAATGAAAATCAACAAGCCATTGATAAGACGCCATAACATCCTCAAAGAGTCGCTGTGTGGTGTGCTCTATGGGTAGAGAGTCCCATATTTTATCGAAACTGTAGCCGGCCTTTGAAAAGCAAACAATAGTTCGCACTATTAAATATAGGTGGCTGGTATTTTGCAGAAACATGTAATGATGAACTAAAACCGTTTGTATTGAATATGGGCCAGATCGTTTAAGAGGTAGAAAATTTCCCTCACGAGGACTGGGAGACCTGTGGAAAAATCAACAATCTTAAACTAAAAAACGTAATATCTCATGAACTATTTGAGACATGAGGCTAATAACACTATTCTGCAAAAAAATAAATCTTGAGCCCTCCTATAGACAAAACTGATCCTTATGTAATATGATGTCCTGAATCCGAATTGAGTGGCCGTTTTTCGAGATTACGTAACATGAAAAAACGTATGAGAGAGCTCATGAACTTGGGTACAATTGGCAGTTGAAAACAAAATTTTTCAACCGAAAAAACAAATTTTTGAATTATTTTACTTCCGCAATTTGTATTTGAAATTTTATAAATAAATAATAAATGTATTATGCACATGAAATAAATAATTCTTACGAATTAACATTATTCATTTTCAGGTGAATGGGATAAGAATTTGCTAAAGTTTTAGGAAAATTAATAAAAAAAAAAAACGGCAGAAATGTCCACGACAGTCGGTTCTATGCACCGGATTGACCCGAAGTAGTAATTTTCGGCCAAGGGCTGTCACCTCGGCACTGCGTGTGCCGCTACAACAACAACTATATCTCAAAAACTGTACGAAAAACTGACACTCAGTTCGAATTCAGAACATCATTTTACATTAAGATCGATTGGATTCGTCCAAAGGATGATTTGTTTCAGAACAGTGTAATTTAAACATATGATGTTTGCATGGATCGAAACACATCCTGGAGGAAAAGTGCCCTTTAAAAAATCGCATTTATGGCCAAAGTAATCAATCGATCGTTATAAATTTTTAACAAAATGATATCATTTATTTCTCTCATTTGACGCTGAACATTTTTTTCATTGTGCCAACATAGTTTTTTTTTTGAATAAAGACGAAGTCACAATATCTCAAATGAGTGTTTATAAAATCATCTGTACACTTATTACACTACCCCTCGTAACAAGGCAAAGCGTCAGGAATTCAAGTGCAGCAGACGACAGCAAAACAGGCAGACTCGAGTGCTGCTTAATCGTAGCGGATTAGAAAATGTAAACAACACAAAGAAACTGTAACTCAAGGAAGAAGCACACGCCGACGACTTCAACGCGCGCGCTTATCGCATTTCCATACGAAAAGAAACGCAAAAAAGTGCAGCTTTTTCTGGTTTTTGTATTTGCAGTCGTGCGAGAAACGGCAGTGAACGTTAAATAAGATTAAATTAGGAAAAAGGAAAAGAAAACTGTGTAAAAAGGAAATCCTAAGGCGGGAAAGCTTAAAAAGAAAAGTGCACTAAATAAAATTAAAAAAGTCTCCAAAAAACTGTTTTCTAAATTGTATACAAATAAAAATGAAAAAATGTTTATAATCGGAAATTGAAAAAGAAATAAAATAGAAAGCACTTAATAGCTTTATAAGTAATTTTAAATAAATGGTTGAAATTTGAAATTGGCAAAAATGCGTTACATGACTCCGTTGTCCATGCTGATATTCATCTTCAGTTTTTCGCATACGGCTAAAGCTTTGATTTTTAGTCAATCGGATTTGAAAAATTTCGTGCAGAGCGGGGTACTGGACGTGAATGTCCTGAGATGCTTCCTAAGGAGTACAAACACCTGTCCGAGTCCGTACATCATGTTTCGTTTATATGCACCGTAAGTGAACAAACATTTCAGATTCAGACGATTTTTTTTCCCAAAATTTTACTCAAACCACAACCACGAATAGCACAAAAGTCAACGGAATAACATGAAATGACCACAGCATAAAATTAGCATAATTTGATGCTGATATGATCTGTATATCTGTGGCTTAATGCAATTTGATGGAAGCCTCAATGAATATTTATTTATACGTGAGCTCTTCAAACCATTCAAAATGAGCGCGCAATCGTTTCAAATCGTGTGTGTGTGTGTGTGAAAAAGAAAGTGTTGTGTGGCGATGGTTCACGGGATTGCAAGAGGATTTAGCCATGTCTGAGCTACTCTTAGAATTGAAATTTTTGAAAATGAAAAAGAAACGCAAATTCATCTGACCATTAATAAGAAACTAAACAGATGTCATAGCAAAATTTCTTGTTTTGATCAAATATTTTGTTTTTTTTTTGTACTCGTATGACCATAAAAAAGACTTCTTTGCAACAACTGCATTTTTCCATGCTTAGTTATTTTAATTCAATTTTTATATAAAAGAAGAAAATCAAAGTTTATACCAACAACCTTGTGAAAGTGGTAAGTTTGCCTTTTATCGCAACGTGCCGACATCTGTACGAAAATGAGACGCTCCATCGCCAGTGTCAAGTAAGTGGCTGAAAATTGTGGAAAATGTGTTATGCCGGTTAACATCCGTTTGCAACCGGTTAAAATTCATGACTAGACTTTGTCCTCATGAGAGCAGCGGGGGTCAGAGTGCTACTAACAATGTGTGGAAAATCTGTTGTGACAATAAAGTGGTTACTGTTCAAGAAGAAAAACCTGTGTGTGAACGAAAATTTCGTATACTATAGACAAATCTCGCCAAATATGTGCCCATGCGGAGAAACAAGTGTAAAGTGCATAATACTGGTAAATTTATTGAATATGAAAAGATATTCCGCATAAAAAACGTTTTCAAAACAAGGACACATTAGCGAAATTATTTCAGAAAAACAGGTTTAAGCAAATAATGATAAGAACTACCAAAATTCTGTTGGACAACCAATCTTTAAATGTATGTTATGGCATGTCGAACTAGATTTCCATTAACTTACTACTCGTATAAGATTGAAGCTATGAAATAACTAATATATCGTTATATAGCTTGATTGATTAATTTTTTTTTATAATTTTAATTGTTAAAGCCAGGTGGAATATATACGAAACTAGTATGGAACGTTTAAAGTCGGAAGGGGTCGACTATGTATATCCATTATCACACTCTTTAGACTCTGTTAACTTATTCGTATATGATCTACAATTTCAAAGAAATACCTACGAATATTTGGTATCTCTTATTTAAGAAAACAAATCAAAAATATTTCTCAGGCTGCTACAATCCCCTAACGCCATATAACAAATTTCATTAAACTGTGACTAAATATTACTGTCGATCGTTTTAATTTAAAAACAGCAGAAATATTTGTAGTGCGGTATATTATTTCAGAGACCGAACTAAACATCCACCGATCCAATCCTCTTCATACTGAGTTTGTCCTTTGTACTTAAATACTGCATAAGCCAAAGTTCATCGAAACTCAGAAACGGAAAGTGTATGTATTTTAGGGCCATATCAAAAGAATGGCCTATCCTGCCTCCTTGCAACGAGGTTGGTTATATTTTCGAAAATGAACTTTCATAGAACTTAAAGCGGGTGGATTTGTGTGCGGGCCGTGGTGGTTATCCTGTGTACGTACTAACGTCAAAAGTCAAATCTGATGGCTTTTACCGCTCTTGATCAGTCGAGAGGAATATTTGTGGGGGGCTTTTTCAGAACATGGTACGATATAGTACAACTTTATAAGCCCGTCTAACGAGGTACATGAATAAACGTTATGGCGGACAGTTGTACATGTCTCAATCGATTCACAAAGTTGTTCTTTATACTTCTGAGTCTATCACTCTTCCGCCTGGGTGCGATGGGTTTACACTGAAAAATAATTTGTACATCAAATCAACGAAAAAGATTTTTCATTTGTTCTACGAGTACATCAAACTAATAAAAAAATCGTTTATTTAAAGAATAATTTTTCTGCGTTTATTGAGTTGTGGTAGGCAAAGTATAATGTACAAATCAAGGACACATAAAAAATATATATAAGTATAACAACACGGGGGATTTTTAATGTGTTTACTTTGTTCGGTGGGAAACTCTACTGCCTGCTACTTCAGTTTGTAGCCGCTAATCATGGTTGAATCACATTCACTTCTTGGGGTCGAATAATGGTTTAAAATCGTACACCAAATTACAGTCATTCCTGCAACTAATAGTCTTTTTGAATAATTTTAGGTTTCTATTGAATCAAATGTTCAATACAATCATGGTTTCAAATCTGACTATGAGTTAATCAAAAAACTCAATTTTCATAAAATTGATGTACAATATATTATTTAAAAACTAATTTTCGGTGTACAATTTTATGAAAAATCCTAGATGGCCGGCTTTTTATAGGTGATAAACATGATTAATTCTGTTTAGCAAATGTATTTATTAACGTCGACAATGAAATTTATTCAACAAGGTGTGATAAGCTTTAAATTACTTAAATTAATGTTAAGACATCTGTCACACTGGCAATTTCAATTTGTTTACAATTTTTGTTTTAAATGTCTTAATTTATTATAAGTAAAACTAGCATACATAAGCAATATCGTCTAATGGGTTAAAATATACAAACACGATTAAACGACTTTAAGTTGATTGCCGTTCTGTGACATTAGCATTATCTATCCATTAATCACGTTATAACTTCGAAAACGTTGATTCGAGAAAACGTTAACTTGAGAGTTTTTATTGAATGCAAATCTATCCATTAAATATATGCCAAAAATTCATTTAGAAAAACTCGTTTAAAATAGTGAATTGTAATACAAAACATCATAAATTCCGGCGACTTTACAAGTAAGAACTTTTTTCTAAGCCATGTAAAAAAGTTTCTCTACAAAATACTTTCTGTTCGGAGCTGACATTAAAAAGTAATTCCCGGTCAGTTTGAGATTTCAAACGAATTTTTTGAATATGGCGCGAAAAGCTCGATTTTGGTTTACTGCATAAGAACAAGAATCGATCAATTAAATGTCAATATATCGCGATTTATTTAATTTTACCAAATTGAGTTCGGTTTAAATCGATCGGTTTCCATAACATCCCAATATGAACACGAACAATATCATGCACAGCCGACTGATTTGAGAGAAGTTTCCCATCTGTTCCTTAATGAATGTTAAGGAGTTTTAATTAAGTCATACAAAACTTAAATTGTGGTTTAAAACAATATAATTTACATGTTATTTAATCTTCACAAATCGGATTAATTAATTAACCATACAAGTTTGGATTCTTTAGGAAATTTTATTTTCTAATCTAAAAAGGAATCTAATATTGCAGAAAATTTCATATTGATTTTCATTGTTTCTACTACTAAGCTAAAATCATTCTATAGTTCATTAAGTTTATATTATTAAACTAATGTATTTTGTATTATAAACTGCTAGTCTGTAAGTATCTAATGTCCATTGACTAAATAAAAATGAAATATTTTCGATATTACATTCGATTTTAAAATTTTAAAAAATATGTTTAAATTGTAGAAAATAAAATTTTGATTAAGCCAAAACGTAATCGAAATGAATTGTATCAGCGTCAGATTGCACATAATTTTTAAGACCACGAAAATGAAAACTTTCAGCAGACTCTCGCTTGTAATGAAAAAAGTAATTTTAAAAATAAAAGTTGAAGAAACCATTACCTCCTAGATATGACAAATACAACAAGGCCATTGGTTCGCATAGGATTCTTTCACTTCTATTTAGCGAACAAATAAAATATGTATGAAAAACCAACAAGTAGCGATTATGCTCATCAAGATGCACACACGACGAGCGCAAAACAATTCAACAGGTTTCAGTAGCGTTTAACTGACCCACAAATGGCAAATCAATTGAACACACACAAGAGTAGACAGCATTTTGTGACAAAATATAAAGCATTTGGAGTTCCGCCGTCTATGCACTAACAGTCGAGTCCACAGCTAACCGGTCTCAATTCGGATGCGAATCTGAAAGAAATGCTCCAATAGATATTGGAGCATTTCTTTGCTCAGTTTATATTTATGACATATTTAAAAGAAAAGACGCGACGAATAAAAATCATGGTCAATGTGAATGTAAATTCCAACATCTGCCATCTGAAAGAAAGCGATCCGTAAGTGTTTGAGACTCCCATCGATATCTGTGCAAATATTTAAATAAACATAAACGACTTAATACGATACCCTATATATAACAAATAGACTGAATAGAATATTTGATAATTTCGTTTGTTTACCATATAAAAATAAAGAAACGGTTTATGAGTTCTAGAAATAGCTAAACTCGTATGACTACAGTTCCAACCATGCTTTTAAAATCTATATTTTGGATTTTAATAGAAAAAACAGAGATAGAACATCGTTGATACGAAGCCAGTAAGGCAAGCATCCTTGATGCCACCTCTGATAGTAAAATAAGGTCACCGTAAGGAACCTTATAAGGAAGGAAAAACACAAAATAAAAGCGATCACGTTGAGGTTTCAGACCGAAAAAGTTAATACTTCGTAAAAGCTATAATAAGAACTCGGTTAACTGTCGCACAACATTACTAACAGACAACCCAAAACCTTCTCCACAAAATGTTCACAACTGGTCTTAGCAAAATCTCTTACCACCAGACGATAATAGGACTTTTAAGACGTCACTAGATCTAAGAATAACCGCACTGTGATCTACAGAGGTGCGAGATGTTTTCCACCCAATTTGTTCAATGACCCATTTTTGGCTCAACGGCAAAGTCAATAAACAAAATTGCCGCACTTGGGCTGAAGAGCAACAAGAAGAGGTTCAAGAGGTGCCATTATGTCCAGAGAAAACACGGTTTGGTGTGGTTTATAAGCTGGTGGAATCATCGTTGCATATTTTTTCAAAAATGATGATGGTCGGAACGTATCCGTTAATGGTGCTATCGAGCCATGATATCGGACTTTTTGCTACCTGAAATTGAAGCCCGTAATCTTGACGACACTTGGTTTCAACAGGACGGTGCCACTTGCCATTCAGCTGCTCAAACAATGGATCAATTGAGAGGTCATTTCGAGCAGCTAATTTCATGTTTTTGATAGGTGAGTTGGCCGCCTAGATCGAGTGATATCACACCTTAAGACATTTTTCTTTGGGGTTACGTTCAGTCCAAAGTCTATGCAAACAAACCAGCTGCGATTCAGGGTTTGGAAGCCAACAGTACGCGTGTCATTAAAGCCATACCGGTCGAAATGCTCGAACGAGTCATCCAAAATTGGACCCTCTGAATGGAAACCCTGAGGCGTAGTTGCGGCAAACATTTGAAGGAAATTATATTCAAAAAATAAATGCCATAAAATGACCTTTCAAATTACCAATAAAGATTCCACGCTTGATGTGAATTTTTATAAATTTTTTTGTTCTGAAAAAATACCTCTAGATGGATCACCCATTAGTTAAAGAATTCAGATAAGTAAAGGCATGAGTAATACAGTTGGCGTCGGTATACAGCGGAACTCTAGCAGCCTGTTTAAAAAACGTATTCGTCTGACAGGAATTAAACTGTGAGTAGACGAAAAAATAATAATTCGGGTTTTTGTTAATCACACAAATTCGCCAACACATTTAATTTTCATTACAAACATTTTTAATTTAAAGTTTGAAAGCTCAATTCGTGTTATAAAAAACCCAAATGGACGATACTGAAATTTCGTTATTAATAATAAAACGAACACAACCTTCGAGTAATGAAAACAGGGGGTAAAAGAGACAATGTGAGAAAATTCATGCAGCAACCAGTTTCCAGAATATGAAAGAACGATAAAGCTCGGTGTGGGATTGACCATATTATAAAAATGGAGAAAAGACTGTACGCGAAAAAAGAAGATTCTTTTGTGTTTACAATCCCAGAAAGAACTAAGAAAAACTGTTAAATATTACCATTTGCATTACTTGGTGATGAAAACTCATTACCCTTTGCATTATTTTAAGACTCAAAATAAGTACTTACTGGTAATATGTTTACTATGTAATTTTCCGAATTATGTGAGACCGTATTTGTATCAAAAGGCCAATCGCTTGACACTTTTCTCTATCATTTTAAAATTTGTAGTGTTTATCTTACAAATCTCTTCTTTCTTACTAAAAGTGTAAATTAAAATGCACTGTTTCGAGGCTTGTAACGGGAAACAAATGAATCGCTTTTGACCAGCTATAATGCAGAGTCTAGTGTATGGATCTATTAGTCGAGGTGTTCTATTTTCAATCGGCACTGAAGTTCATTTTTGCTGTATTCATATAACTTTCTCTACCTCAATCACAATCGTTCTTTCAAGCTGACATACGAAGAGTTCAAGTCTTAGTGCTTATTTGCAAGCATACACGGAGCTCAATAATAAGTAGTATGTGAGCGAATCTGAGTAAGGGTGTTAAAATTGAAAAATTATAGAAAAAATATAAATTACACTTTTGCGGGCATCGATGTTCAAATAGTAGACAAAGACACAAGACTTTTCACTACAGTCGACCGTAACAGATGGCTTAAGTTATACCGTATCCCTTTGCCGACCTCGAAACAATAATACAGGATTTCCGCCGGGAAGTTATACTACACCCTGTATTAAGTTAACGATATGGTGTAACTACGAGGGCAAGTAAGAGAAACATGAGAAAGAGAGAGGACTTATCCAGCGATATCTGCAAGGACTTCTAGAAAGACTTCTAAGAAAGCTCAAAGGCATGCTTGGTAAATTCTACTCTCATTTCGAATAAAAACGTGGTTTTAAAGAACAGCTAGAAATAATATGAAGACAAATTGTCTAATCACGGATTTCTTAATTTTGTCCAGAAATCAATTACAATTTGTATGTAAAGTGACCTGTGATCTTCCGGTGGCTACTGCGATACTTACCCACAAACTCAAATTGTGTTAAATTCATACGGCCTACCACAGCCCATTGCTGTGACAAAAACATTCTGAGCTGCCTGACTCATTCGGCAAGAAGGTAGCCAGAAATATTTGTTAGATCTTTTACACTAAAAATACCTAGGCTTTTGCAAAGAATTCCTACTAGCGGGCTTTCTAAGAAAAACGACAAGAGAAGGTGTGCAGAATAATTTTATATGTGTTTAAAGACCTTCCGGAAAACATAATTTTGGAAGGCATGAGTATTGGAAGGTGTGTTAGATCTTGAAAAATGTCTTCTAGAAAGGTAAGGCCTTGCAAATTTCACCGCTGAGTATTTAATTTATTGTAAGTATTTTTTTTTAGTTTCAATAAAAGCAAAGGGTAATTACAAATTATTATCTGGCAGTAGACATGTTCATGAATTTTTGCAAGGTAAATCTCAAAATCTTCGATAGATTTGTCATATGAATTATCGAAATGCTCACACATGCATCCATTAGTGTAGGGTATTGCAAGATAGTAAATGGCAAACGCAATTGTTGTCCACTGCCAAAATCAGTAAATACAGGCCATGAAATAACACATAGTTTGCCATAACCAGTTTATCGTGATATTTTTCTTTTGCTAAAGTGTTTTGCGCTATTATTTATAGTAAACCAAACGGTTAGAAAAACACTTTTATAAATTCGTTTAAAATGAATGAAAGCAAATCGTGGCAGGACGTTTTTTCTTTAACTGTAAGAGAAAACGAAAAGTTGTGGAAATCTGTGGAGATGTTTGCGGATGGTCAACATCTTAAATTAAGCTACGAAAAAATGTGAAAACTGAAACAAGTGAGAGAGCATCGAAAAGAGTTTTTGTGGCTGATTGTGTTTGTTGATAAATCATGAGTTGAATGTCTTTTTTCGTAGTATGGCTACTAATTATCGAGGATGGAAATAAATAGGCACTATGTTGATAAAATGGCTCGTTGAGAATGTTAAATAAACAGTAATTCATTTATGTGGTTAACTAAAAAGGATCCATTTTTGGCAACCGAACACTATTCATTTTACTATTTTTAGTACCAATAAGGTCTCTTTAGAGGTGGCAAGAGTGAGTTGTATTTTCGTGGGCAATTGTGTGAAGAAAACTTGAAAAGTAAGGTTTACACCAGTAGTTCCCATTCGTTTAGGGAGAGCCTGGCCTTATAGAGTTCGGTTTTACTTTCAACAATTGCAGCAAGGCTTTCTGAAGAGGGTTGTCAAGGACCCGAAATCATGATAAAAGTAGTGTGCAGCCACGAAAATCATATCACTTTGCCATTTTGTTAAAAACTTGTCTTCTATTTAAATATAGAAGCAAGAGGTCTTGGGCCGGTTTAATCCCTGTTCAATGTGTAAAAGCGACAGACCGAAATAAAACAAACGAGCTAAACATTTTTAGGACCCTTAAACCTAAAGGGCGAAACTAAGTCACTAATTTGGCCATATCTGCAAAATAAGTGCATAATTCGGTTCATCATGAAATTTCGATTTTCCTGGATATTCAGAACTCACTTAGACCACTAGCATTGGACGGTTTATGAGCTCAATTTCCAAGCAATGAAAACTTTGTTTGTTTAAGAAATATCTAAAATATACTAAATTTGGCTTAATACTTTTTTAGGTCCTTAATGAAAAAGTATTCCCTTTTACACAATCGTATTTCTTTTTAATACCAGTCGACCTAAATCCATAAGACATACACTCGTACAAGTATCTGGTAAGGTAGAAGACTCCAAGGCTCTTTTCATTTACACTGTACTTTATAGTGCTTTATAGTGCTTTCACTAGACAGGCGGATAGGCGGAAATAATTTAGAATTTTATGAAGATCAGTAAGATGCATAAGGGGTCTTAAAACACGTGTTCTTTAATAAACGGAAATTTGCTCAGAAGCCGATATTCCGACATTTGCGAACAAAAGCTGAATATCCTTCTACGAAGTTAGTTCCTGTAGGGCCCTATTTAAAATTTTATTGAGTTAAAGTCAATAAAGTTTCATTTTATTTCCCGTTTCTGTATTTTTTTCTTAATTCATCCTCAAAACCACTTGCAATGCGAAATTTTCCGTGGTAGGCTAAAATAATTGCATTGCGACACATGGTAGACAGAAACGAATTATGGTCAAGAACATGCCTTTGGGCCAAACCAATTTTTTTTAAATTGGTCGATGGTTTCTCGTAAACAACATATTAGGGAAAAAGTTTAAGGGATTGGTGCTTTGGCGCATACGACTGATAAAAGAAATTGTTAAGCTCACCAGTTTTAGTTGTATGATGTGGGCCGCCGTTGTCTACTGATAGCGTGCACTATTGGTGCGGGAATTAATTAAAAGCGACTATAACCTGTGCAACGACAAGACAAATGTGTATTTAATATGCAGATATTTTTTTGAAATGAACTTATACCAAACTGTTGTCTAGTTTGACGTAATACAATCAGAAACGCAAAAGTTGATACAATTGTACTTTTTAGATACATCAAAAGTACCTTGATACATCCGGGGTGCTTTAGGGCTTATTTGATAAATTTTATAAATGTTTCGTTCTGTTGTCTTGTTATGGCCACACCACATTGTGGTACAGGGAATCATGACTTTGTGCGGTGCTTAGAGGAGATATACCCTATGTTCAGTATACTGAACGATTGAGAATCACTACCTGTTTCAATTTCGCGAAGTCCGTCCGTCGTTTATCACTCTTATCAAAGTAAAGAAATTATGAAATTTGTTCACAATTTCATAATTTCGATAAAACTTGGTATATTGCTCAGGTTTTGTCCAAGAACGAAACCTATTAAATTTGGTCCAGATTTTGATATTTTACAAAGTTTTTTAAGGACCTGCAGCTCTAGAAACCATAAATTAATCACAAATGTTGCATGATACGCACCAGCTATTCAAATACGAGTATGTTTGCGTATTGCTCTAACAAAATGTATACCACCCGTATAAAGTCCCTTTTTCCCTTTTTTGTTTTAAAAAATTGATTTTGAAAACTAATCATTTTTTCTTGGTGTTGGTACCGTCGGGATCGTAAAATTACATTTACATAGAGCAAAAAGTAAAAAAAAAAAACTATTTGTCATACCTGATTACAGCTCAAATATTGCCTTAATAAAGAACAAACTCTGCTGAGCATCGAAAAAAATCCGTTGTAAAGCCAGAGTTGGAGTCCGAGTTTCTTGAATCGATGATAGTTTTTTTACAACACTGCTAAACAAGCTGAACAAATTAAATAAAATAGATGTTAGTTATATCTTATTTTATGTGAATCTTTCCTATTAAATTTTTTATTTCTAGTTTTAGATTCTTTTATAAACGAGGGCGACCGCAAAACTAATTGGCCTGTCACATTTTCTGATTTACTAGCAACTTTTTTTTTGTTTTTTAAAAGCAATCTTTTATAAGCCATCTGTCAAAATTTCCGAAATATTTAATGATTATTTTCTTTGTTACAGGTGATTGAAGTAAACAAGTTTTATAATTTTTGAAAAATGGAAAATAAAGAGTTTCATGCGGTAATTAAACACTTTTATATGAAAGGTTATACGCCACAATTAATCAAAGATGAATTGGATTTTGTTCATGGTGATAATGCACCATCATACTCCACCGTGAAATCCTAGGTTCAACAATTTAAAAAAGGGTCGTTCAAGTACGGAAGATGAACAACGCTCTGGAAGACCGAAAACTGCTACTACTATTGAAAACATTACAAAAATATTTAATGAACTGACTAAAGATAAACGAATAAAGCTCAGAGAACTTGCTGATATTGTTAAAATACACGAAAAACAAGTTTGGAGTATTTTACATGATGAACTCCACATGAAAAAGCTATCCGCAAGTACGGTGCCGCGTTTGTTGACTTTGCCCCAAAAAATCGTCCGTTGGACCAATTCCGAGGAGCTTTTAGCGATTTATCAGCGTAATTCAATAGAGTTCTTGCGCCGATTCATAACTGTTGATAAAACATGGATCCATCACTACATCCCAGAATGCAAAGAACAGTCAAAACAATGGATAGAAGCTGGTAAAAGTGGTCCCAAGAAGGCGAAAACTTATAAGTCAGCAGGAAAAGTAATGGCCACAGTATTTTGGGATGCAAGGGGTATAATATTTATTGATTACCTTGAGAAAGGAAAAACTATAAATAGTGAATAATATTGTGCATTATTGGATCGGTTCAGTGAAGAAATCAAGATAAAACGACCGCATTTAGAAAAAAAATAGTTATTTTTCATCAAGATAATGCTCCTTCACACACTGCATTTTTAACTCAACAAAAACTGGCCGAATTACGATTTGAAATTGCTCCGCATCCAGATTTAGCTCCTTCTGATTATTTCTTGTTTCCAAATTTAAAAAAAATTCTCGGTGGCAAAAAATTTTCGTCCAATAGCGAGGTTGTTGCTGAAACTGAGGCATATTTTGAAGGTCTTGAAAAATCTTATTTTTCGGATGGAAAAACGTTTGAGTTGGAAGGAGATTATGTTGAAAAATAAATAATAATAATAATTCCAAAAAAATGGTTCTTTTTATGTTAGGCCAATTACTTTTGCAGTCGCCCTCGTATATTTATAAATTCAAATTTTAATATTTAGATTCAAATAGAATACTTGTATGTAGAAATTTTAATTAAAACAAATATCTTAAAATAGTAAGTCAAAATCAATCGAGTCAAAAACCTATATTAATTATATGTAATATTAGAAATCGTTATCTTTTCACTATTCACAAAATTATATAAAATCATTACCCGTGAAAGATTAATGTGTGCGTTTGTATATAAAAACAAATGAAGGAAATGCACGCATGCGCAGTGGATAGTGGATGCATTCAAAAGGAATGAAATATGAAAACCAACTATAATATTTTATTAGCCATAAACTTGAAAGCAAAAGAGCATAGCGTAATCAGCAAATATTTCATTGCAATATTATGATTGTTATGGCCAATTTATTATTGAATTAAAAATTGTTTACATGTATCAGGACAAATTGATACCACATTGGTCTACCAAACAAAAATTCAATGCAATCAGAAATCTAACATAATGACTCAAACGTCCTAGCATAACAAAATTCATCTGTTTCGATTTAAAGTTCCGCGGAATTTGCCTCACTAACTTATACGAGTACTTGTATTTGCAAGTATGTTCTTCAAAAGATATTTAGTATCCAGATTTAAATATAATTTGTTTTGTACAATAAAACAATGACTTAAAGTCCAGACAAAAGTCAACCACGTTGATCGAGACTGTTGTAACTTTTAAATCCATTTAGTTTTTTTAAATTAAAGGGCTCCAAATGGCTAATTTATACCCACTCTACACAGTAATGTACGTAAAGAAGAAGGAATACACATGTTATTTATACAAATTAAAAAATGAATACCTACGCAAAAAAATGAAGGGGGACCACTATTATAAGATCGTTCACTAATTAACTATACTGTTTTTAAATAGTTTTTTTGATAAGTGTAGAATTTACACATCACTGAAAATAATTATTCAGTGTTTATCCAGATTTTTTATATTGAATAGATGGATATCGCTTATATCTTCTCATTACAGCTTAACGCAGTTTATCCGAAGTTCTTAATTTCGTTGTTCGATATCGGCAACCATGTCGTAGTAACAAATGCAAAGAAGTTGCCCTTTTTTTCTTAACGACTTCTGACCTTTTTGGACAAGGTGATTTTCTAAGTTAGCACCATCTATATTTTTTCTCTACTAATCCCATGGAGAATTTTTTGTTATTTTTTTTTCAAAAAATTGTCTTGTTGAAAAAAAAGTGACATCCAAAATCTTTTACCCGTGACATTTAAATTTAGACTATGGGTGTTTTTATGCAATATTGCGATTATTGCAGTTTGATATGTACCTCGTTTAAGTTGTCAATAAATTCACATTTTTCAAATAATCAAAAAGTGTACGAAAGGCAAAAAAAGTCAAAGAAAAGTGTAAAGAATTGGGTGCGTAATTGAAAAATTTAAAATGGCCAAAAATAAATAATTTTTAGGTTTTACTAAAAATCTTGCTGTTGGATTGACCGATTTGTACGAAATGTTAGTAATATAAAATTGAACAAGTGATTGATAAATTTAAAATGGCCAAAAATAAATAATTTTTGGGCTTTACTAAAAATCTTGCTGTAATATAAAATTGCCAACTACAGGTTATATTAAGTTGTCAAACCTTTACTTAGAAAAAAGATTTTATAAAAAATACTATATAAAAATAAAAATTTAATTTTTTATAAATTTTTGTGGTCTTCGACTTTTTTTATTTTAACTAAATTTGCGCATAACAGTAATCATTTTTTTTGGGACCACTATATTTGTTGAAGTTTTAGTAAACCAGCATTTTCTCTTTAAGAAATTGTATACTATTTTTAAAAAGTAATTTTTTTAAAGTTTGCGGTCGCCGATTTTTTGAAGAAGAAAAATTATGAAATTTGCGCTAAAGTCTTATGAATCCAAAACAGTAGATTGGGATCACCATTATTCTTGAACTTATAGGCCAAACACTGGCTTAGATCGGTATTCGATGCACATTTTCACAAAAATGTTCGGAGGAAGTATTTTTAACCTGGTCTTTAAAACAGAGTATGCCAGTATATGTATAATTTGACATATATTTTAATTATTTTGAATTTAATGAAAATATTTCAAAAAAAAACGGTCAAAACTTATTATTATTCATATGTGGTCTCTTTTTGACCAAAAAGACTAAATAGAGAATATTATTGACGGGAAGTAATATGTTTAGAGTTGTTTTGAAACTGGTTGAGAACACGAATGCACTCAGCTGGAGGCGATATATTTTAAGAGTCGCTTTAAAACGTATCAATCATCCCTTTTAGGGTAACATTTGCAACATTTTGTTGTTGTTTTTTTAATACATTCCATCTTATTCTGAAATCAAGAAATTGTAAAATCTTTACTTTTGTGTTATGACTAGAATTTTCGTGTTTTGCGGATATTTCATGTAACTTAGCCCTAAGCAGTAGCAATGCGACTAAAATGCCATACATATATCGGTTTAGAAGTATAAAAAGTATGATTTTAAACTATTTTTTTTAATAAAAATGTTAATACCCTTTTTAAATAAGGATTTTGTTAATCTGTCTTGTTTTTAAGCAAGGGGAATAATATTAAAAAACACTTATATCCACTTAAGACTTTATAATGTGTTGGCACAGATATTAATTATAATAATAAGCAAGAATCACAAAACACATTTACAAACCAAGTTATCGCTCTGTAATATCATTTCTTTGTATATTTATATAACTGTATTTTCATAAAAAATGAACAAAAAACATCCCCATGTTATGTATGTAATTAGGATCATAAATATGAAACAATGCCACTGAATTACAAATATAAATGAATTATATCAAAGAGGCAAATATCATAAAACAAATTTACAGCGTCCTAAATTAACAGATCATGTTAATGTGATGTTATACGCAGCATTTACAACAATGTATTTTGAAGCAAATTTAATTAATTAACAGCAAATGTTAGATCGTCATGTTATTCACGGTGTAGTAACTCCCTCAATAAAGACTTAAAGTTGTTGCAGTTCAACAACATACTAAGTATACACCACCGACCGACAAGTTAACAAGCTCTTCTCAATTTATTATATCATTCATTTATTACGTGTCTCCTGATGTTTTTCTTTTTCTGCTTCTTTATTTGTTTTCTGTTTTTCTTTAATGTAGGAAATCGTCACGGGCTGGCATTGCCATTAATATCCACAATCCGTTGACATTGTTCCAAGGTGGTTTCAGCAGCAAACGTGATACAGTTTTCATCGTGCATGGCTTCAATGGAACGGCCATTGACAAGCATTTGCAGTTTTTAAGGGATGGTTAGTGTGTAGATCGTTGCTACAGCAAACCGTAGAAAATCAATTAAATTTATGGCATTACATATCATTAAATCGCTGTGGTTAAACATATTAATTTTTTGTTTCTTTAAAGCGTATCTATCGAGAGACTACAATGTTGTTACCGTCGACTGGAGGCCATTGACTCAGTATCCATGTTATCTGCACTCATTGATAAATACAAGATTAACGGCACAATGTACGGCGCAAGTAAGTATTTTAAAGTAGGCTTTTGTTAAACGTTTCAGTAATAGATTAATTAATTAAAATATGTACATTTTTTGTGTGATCTAGGTTGGATTAGATGTAGATTTGAAGATTTGATTGAAAAAATGCAACAAAAAATACTGGTCATACTTTTAAGCCAGTTGAACATTTATTCGGTTTTGTTGCAATAGATTTTCCCTTAACCCTTCTTAAAGCTTCTGCTGCATAGGTGTCGGCAAAAGTGGCATAGTGATTTTACAAGGCTTAATCTCATAGTCGTAAAGCGGTGGCATTTACGAGGGGTTGAAAGGAGCTGACATTAAAAATTTGAACGTAGGCTACAGTCATGACACTAACCATGACATCGCAACGGCCCACAAACGTTGCACTTCTCTACAATCATTGTGCTGTAAACAATATATTCCTTTGATCTATTGCTCAAGCTGGCTCGCATAAGCTTGCGCTTTTTGTAGAAAAGTCTCCGACATTTAAGAGGTGGAGAGGTGGTTAGCAATTGGCTTATCCTACAATACGGCGTGTCGCAAACTGCATTGACAACCTGTTGTTGGTCTAAAATATGAAATGTATTTCCAAAACTAAGTTCTTGCGCAAGCAGTCACAGTTTCTTATACCAATGATATTCATGACGTGACTCACTTTATACTTTCACCAGATCCTCGACCTTCCTCGTCAGCCCATTAATGGGTAGTTATCGCCTAAGGCCATTCAATCGACATGCCATACTTCTTATCACAATAGGTCGAATAAACAGGGAACTTCTTTAAAATCAATGAGCGGCATCTACTGTATATAGACGGCTTAGAATATCTAATGTATATTACGACTATACTTACTTATATACTCTAGGCACATAGATTTGACGACTTATGTTTTTCTCAAACTGACCCATCAACTCTTCATCGGCTTTTGCAAGCGTGTTCTTAAAAAGACACCTATGCTTCTAAGTTGTTTGCTTAACCCATAGTAGCACCTATTTGCTAGCACTTTCCTTTTTTAATTTCGATGCTAGTATTGTACTTCTTATTAATGGCTGACCCGAGGTTTAATTCTTCTGCTACATCGATTTCACTAGCTGTCTTAACAAAATCGCTTTGTAAATGATTTGTCTTGTCTCCGATTATCTCAAAAGCATCTTCCCTGAATAATTCTCAAAAATTACCGTTTTTCACTGACCGTTTTTTCGAAGTTGTCGTCAGAACCCGTCGTCGTGTATTGGCTTAAATGTTTCACACCGTGTATTCGAAAAGCGATACATAGGATACCAAAAACGATAGATAGAATCCCTTTTCCATGGTCTTGCCTGCTTCTAAATCAAACATAGAACTCTGACATTCCAATGATCTAACATGTCTTCATCTTTTCAGGATACATGTATTCACTTTTTTGCTCAAGTCGTTTACAGCTAGGCCGGTATACCAACGGTACCTACGGACTTGGTGTCAATCCCGCGGTAGTCGGTTCTACGCACCGGATTCACCCGAAATAGCAATTCTTCGACCAAGGGCTGTCAACCCGCCGATTAAAAGGGGTTGTCGCTGATTTGACATTTTCTGCCAACCGCCGATTGAAAGGGGTTGTCGCTGATTTGACATTTTCTGCAAAAGGTTTGTTTTCTTAACTTGCCTTCTCCTAACTTAACTAGTTAGGAGAAGAAAAGTTGTGTCCTGATCCTTAGCATACCTTATGCAGTCTTTAATTCCGGATTGTATTCATCAGTAGAGTTTACTTGCCCATTCATTCTCTCTTTATGTCTCTTTATATTGATGTCCTTCCCTTTCTTTCTTTCTCTCTTTCTTTCTTCGGAGTAGAAATTTTTTCTCCCTCCTTAACTCCCGAATTACACCAACACAGTTACCGTAGCAAAAGCGCTGGAGTTGGCTTGTATGCTTTATAGTCCTTGGAATACTATTGGATTCATTCTCGCGGCATTCCGAATTTATTCTCCGTTCCTATTGTGTCCTAATGCCACCGTAAAGTATGCTTGGGCTCCCCATGAATGCGACCGACTTCTTGATGTCGAGTTCTTTTGATGTTGATGAATGCATATCGATGTTTGCAGTTCGGAACGGTTGCAGTCCAACGCACCGGATAAATGCCCTCCATAGATCATAATGGGCACGCTTTTTTTTAACATATAAAGGTTAATGGGCTATAAACTTCGTATTATCCATTTTTTTTTTTGGAAAAAATTGAAATTGTTAATTTTTTCGGCTGTTAAACAAAATAAAAATTTCGTGTCGACGAAAAAATGTTAATGTAGCCTACGCAATCTTTTATGAAGTCATGTCTTGCTAATCGACTTCTTAGGCATGTGTTCTTGCATTCACATGGATTTCCACAAGAAAGAGATTTATTTTACATAATAAAATTGAGTATTTTAAATTAAAATTTGACCTACTATTCATTACCATACAACTTGTTTGATTGAAAACACTAACTTTCTAAATTAATTCTTTCTTCTTTAAGATGTACTCCTTCATCACCCACTATGGGGCACCTAGGGAAAAGATCACATGTGTTGGTCATTCGTTGGGTGCCCATATCTGTGGTATGGTCAGTAATCACTTGAGTGTCAAGCAGTATCGAATCATTGGCCTGGATCCAGCCAAACCTCTCATCGAACGAAAGAAAAGTAATCAATTTCGTTTGTCATTGGATGATGCCAATGTTATACAAGTACTACACACAAATGCCGGACATTTGGGTCAGGAAGAAAATACCGGTCATTTGAATTATTGCGTTAATGGTGGAAGGGTGCAACCATACTGCAGGGGAAATCCCATAAGTAAGAATCAGCATCAAATCCCATCTGTTCGAAGCCATTTAACATTTTATATATATTACAGGAAGATCGCGCTGTTCGCATTTCTTGAGCATCTGTTATTTGGCCTCGGCCATGTTTAAGCACCGCAGATATCTAGGCGTGCCTTGTCCCAACGGCTGTGTGGATATATCAGGGCAAAAACGTTTGCCGGTATCAAGTAGAAATCCGTTTGAAACGGTATCACAAATACGAGAGTATTATCTCGGAAATGATGCCCCGGACAAGTGAGTAAAAAATCATAACACCAAAAAGAAGTTCCCACAAGAGAATAAAGTTGTAGTAAATGCGCATTTTTAAAAATTGCACAAACAAGTATGTTGGGTCTACTCGTATTCAAAAGAAACTCTACGTATTCAAGAGTGGGTTGTGTTATTGCTATGTGAAACGTTTTAATTGGTTCAATAGTTTCTGAGATGTACATTTATTACCGCTTTTCCCACGTAGGAACCACTAGTGGTGTTTTTTAAGCTGGAAAGAAAAACCGCAAAAATTAAGTCATTTGTTAACTTACTTAACATACCCAACATTTCAAGTAAAAATAATTATACTCACTGACTGGGGCCTACTGTTGTTGTTGCAGCGGCACACATAGTGCCGGGGTGACAGCCCTTGGCCGAAGAATTACTGCTTCGGGTCAATCCGCTGTATAGATCCGGCTGTGGTGGGATTGGGACCTACCGTTTAAAACCGGCTCTGAACGGCAACAGCTAAAAGATGGCTAAGAGATATTTTTTCGCGTTTTTAGTACTTGGCCTGGATAGAGGCTTATACTTGATAACTTCAGAAACGGCATCTCCACTTTTCCTATAGAAAAAATAAATTTTGTTAACAAACGACTTAACTATTGCCGTTTTTCTATCCAGTCTTAGTTATAGAGGCTTAACCTAAAACACAACTACTATCTACCATAACGCCTTTCTGTCATAATGGTGATGATTTTGAATTCACATTAATAAACTATATTCCCGATTTTTTTACTTTCCAGTGCCCAGGGTTGTGTCTGCGTTGACGTACCGTTTGCCAGACATTGTCCCTTCAATGAAGTGACGTAACGTTTCATTTCCTCAATAGCGTTAACTTAGTTTTATAGTATTATTAATAATAAATAACGTGTTACAAGTAATTTTTTAATGTTCATAATTAGTTTAAATAGTCTGATTTTTAATTTATTTCTTAGTTTATAAACATACAAACATATTTTTCAATAAAATTATAAGACACAACGGCACCCAGCGAACATTTTTAATTTAAAGTTTTAAAGTTGGCTGAAGCACACAACGAACTTTAAGCGTATGGTAGTTTTGCGGATTTAATATTTAAATAAAATGCATATTAAATGAAAATAATAAAAATACAGTTACAAAGCTTTCTTCTCCTAAGAACCTTGGACATATCGACAAATCCTAAAAAAGCGCATGATTAGTTTGTTTCGGTGCAGGGTAGGTCAATTTAGATTAGAAGGACTTGTACCGGTGTTTAACCATAAAAAGTTGAAATGCTGTACATCCGCTGGGTTACCCACAGAGGGTCCATTGTGATTACCCTTTGGCTATGATGAAAGTTGCGAATGTATAATTCAGTAGGAAGCTGTCTATGAGCCACGACAAATCAGCAGATCTACTTTCTTGCATCAGGGTAAGTCTTCTAGATCTTCAAGAAAGTACTTCTCCAGGACCCTACGCCGTCTTTTCTACAGGGACGGACATCTACGCAAAGATAACCCAAAGTCTTAATCTCGTCCTTATCCTCAAAGGTATTCTAACCCTCTGACCTGTCACCATTTAATCATCTTTCGAACATAACAAAGTCCCGATAGAACACCCACGAGCACTCTTACATCACCTTTATTATTTACAAGCAGTGTTTTAGTTCTGATCTTTTCTAGTTTAGGCCTCATAGCCCTAGTGACCTTAAATTTGTCGGTCTAGTTCATGCTATGTTAGCCTTGATTTGAATCCATGTTTCTAACAGCTTATTGTATGCACAGATAAGAGACTATGCAAAGTTGTCAGAATCTGCAGCATCCTGTGCCGATCGAAAAAGTGCCAGTTCATCTGCCACCTCGTCTTTCCAGCATTACTGTGTCCAGGAAAACAACAGATTCTATTGCTTATTGACGTTTGACGACTCTCAAACAGTTTGATTTTTTCCAGGGGTGTATTTTTAGCCTTCAAAGCTGCCTGAATAGCAGTTAATATTGTTGTTGATCTTGAAAAAAAATGTCCAGCTTTGTCTTTTGATAGTTTATTGGCCTGGAAAACTCTACATATATCAATCAGTTGATATAACTTGCGTGTTTGAAAATCCTTTTTACTGAAACCAGGTCCTGTCCCTACTTCTATTTTGGAGACAAGAGTGTAGACTGAAATGGTTCCCCTAGGGAAGTACAGTTGACAGTTTTGTAAAGCACCGACGCTTTAGATAGAAAGGCCCTCTGCAAGAATTACCTAACGCCCTAAGTTACCTAGATAGTCCAGTTAGTTACTGCGCACAGTGGGAAAATTACGAAAAAAATTGGAAATAATTCGGCCATTTCGTTTGTAATGGTCCGATTTAAATGAAAATTTACATTGACCTTCTTGAAGTGTTACTGAGCTTAAGTTTTGAATTTCATGCATCTGTGTTTAACAGGTGCTGCACAGTGGGCCCTCAAAGTTGGTCACCTCGAGTTAAAATTTTCTTTTTCAAGCCGCCAAAAGCGTATTTGTGGTCCGATCGTAATAATTTTTTCTTTAGTGGAATCTGCTGGACAAACCCAACCAAAAATGTTATTACAAATTTTTTCATATATCGTACAATAAAAAAGATATCGGGACTTAAAGTTTTTTTTTCGAAAAATTTGCTTTGGATTTTCTGGTATTATTTTATTTTTGGGAATCAGTTTTAGATGAATCGGGGAAAATTTAATCCTGGTTTAAAGAAAACACTTTGGTTAATGTTTTAAAAAAAGAATTGTAGCAAAATCACCAATAATATGAAAATGCCAGCTGTTCAAAGTCAACTATTGCGAAAAAAGTGGGATTTTGAGTGTTTTACGGCGAAAAGGTACCTTTACTCTTATGTCAATAACTTTAATGTTTCTTAAGTAACATACAAAAAATTTGCATTTATTTCAAAGAAAACTTTATGCTTAATACAAATAATAAGCAATTGTGACCCTAGTCGGTACTTTTCTTGCTCCAGGCGTCTCCAAATATGGGCATTTTTTTAAAAAAAAATTGAGTTTGAGCTCAAATAAAAAAAATCGCCACACTGCTGGCCCAATTTGGTGCTATAAGTCAGTTAACTACATATGTTTTCTAAAATCCCAAGCAAAGAAATTTTGCGGGAGGCCATTTCTAGGACAAAAAAAATGAGTTTTTGTTAAAAAATCCCATTTCTGGGATTTTGTTTTCCCCTGTGTCAAATTTTAGAAAAGTGGCAACTCCAATTTTTTTTTTGAATAAGTTTTTCATTTTGTCACAAAAATATTGATACTACGTAAAAAAATCAGGTTTATATCTCCAACCAGCAAAATTTTACAGTGGTCTGAAATATTGACTTTTTTTGCTACCTTCACAAAAAAAAATTTTTTTCTCGTTTTTATCAATTATTATTCAACATATTGAGTTAATTGCATTCTTTTTTATAATCTGTTAAAACTAGAGGTAATTACCTTTCCATTGGTATATAAAAAGTATATCCTTTTACCTACACTTATAACAGCACGTGCGCTGGAATAAGACCCCTTTGAGTAAAGTATGAATTTTATAGGTAAGAATACCAATTTTAAAAATTCTCGTACCTATCCATAAATAGCAAAAATA
This sequence comes from Hydrotaea diabolus, assembly GCA_963513945.1. NCBI lineage: Eukaryota > Metazoa > Arthropoda > Insecta > Diptera > Muscidae > Hydrotaea > Hydrotaea diabolus. Next base: position 211,641,471 of record OY740717.1, read on the forward strand.
TATATTTTTACCATTATTGTTTACCTATTGTGTAAAAACGGAAAATGGGTAGTATTGTATAGTATGGATCTAGGTACCTAAACATTCATTCTTATATGTTTTGGGGGAATACCTGTCCCCTATGTCCGGAATATTGTGCAACATTTTAGGCGAATGTACCTGGGTACATAAAAATTCATTGTTATAAATGTATTTTTGGGGAATACCTGGTATTTTAGTCAAGTATTAATTGCGGATATTATTGTGATTACCTGTAAGTATTACTCATTGATATAAGAACCGCCGATTTTGTATGGGTTTATCATAACAAATTAATCCGCCATGACGATAACACTCCTTGTTCAAGAACTTGTTGAATTTTTAAAAAACACCAAACTTCGGAAAATGGAGAACAGAGTAGCATATTTAATAGAGTGCATAGAGTCAACATATAGCGAGATAACACAATCTAACGAAAGCAGCAAAGTATTAAATTTTTTGAAAAAATTTGACCGGCTCATGGAGAAGTATCACAGGAATTATTCAAGATTACCAACTGAGTGGCTCGACAGTATAATTGAATTTAAAACTGTCCCTGCTTTAGTGGGTGCTCCTACTAAGGAATACGACGATCTATGTCCAAAGGCAAAGAAACAACGGTTGTCGGCTGAGATGGCAAATCATTCACCTTCAAAGATTTGTGATACATTCAAGGAATTACTGACGGTGGAAAATCGGCCATCTAGCGCAAAAAGAATTGCAGACGTGTTAACGGAAGCATCACCAAGGCGGCTCCAACGCATTGAAAGAAGTATTGCAACACCATGTCCTGGTTTTAGCGAGGAAGAAGCATTAGCTTTAATCATCGAATTGGGATTGAGTAAGAACAAGTACACTCATTTAAGAAGAATGCTGCTTGATAAAGGATGTGACATGTTTCCCGCATACAACCGAATAAAGGAACGAAAAATGGAAATTTTGCCAAACCCAGTGATAATTACAGAAAAGGCCGGCAGCGTTAGTTTGGAACTACTTCTCCAAAATACTGCCAGTAGGATAATAACAACATTGAATGAGGAACAACTAAAAAAAATCAACAACAGCCATCTTCAATTAATATGCAAGTGGGGATGTGATGGTTTGTCAGCACTTTCGGAATACAAACAATGCTCTGATAGCCAATCTACCCAGATCGAATTCAAGAGCGTATTCATGGCATCTTTGGTTCCTCTGAGGTTAAATTTAGACTCTACCTTACCTTCAACTTCGCGCAGAAAATCAAACCCTACTGAAGCAATATGGCGTAATTCAACACCTGGCTCCAAAATTTATTGCAGACCAATCTCCTTCGTATATCATAAAGAAACGAGTGATTTAACTAAAGCCATCACAGACAAATTAAAAGATGATATTTCGAGATTAGAAGATTTTGCATTTAAATTCGACAGGTATTCTATTACAATATCTTTTAAAATGTTCCTGACAATGGTAGATGGAAAAGCCGCAAACGATATTACAGGAAACAAATCTAGCTGGAAGTGTTTCATTTGCAATAAAAGCAAAGTTAATTTTTCAAACGCTTCGAATAATTCAGTAGTCAATGAAGATACCCTTGAGTTTGGAATAGCACCGTTACATGCTCGAATCAGGTTTCTAGAACACTTTCTAAACCTTGCTTATGACATTAAGTATAAATCTATACCAGGAAATGAAAGGAAAAACATTCGAGCTAACAAAGAAATGCATGAAATGAGAGCAAGTGAAAAAAAAAGAATTCAAGATGCATTTAAACAACAAACTGGCCTAAATATTTCTAAACCACGCTCGAACTTTGGGAATACAAATGATGGAAACACTGCCAGAAGATTCTTCGCAGACTATAATACAGCTGCAGAAATAACTGGAATCAATAAGGAGTTGATTCGAATGGTTAATATATTGCTTTTAGCTCTGAATTCCAAACAAAAGATTAATTCCGATAAATTTGGAGTTTACGCCGAACGAATTTTAAAAATGCTTGCTGATCTCTATCCCTGGAAAGATCTAACGCCAACTATACACAGAGTCCTGTTCCATGGGAAACAAATAATCGAGTCTCACCTTCTCCCTATAGGCGAGTTAACTGAAGAACCACAAGAAGCTAGAAATCGAGACTTCAGATATGTTCAACAATTTTCCACAAGAAAATGCTCAAGAATAGCACAAAACGAAGACTTACTTAATAGTTTATTATTATCTTCAGATCCTTTTTTATCCTCCATGAGAAGTAAGTTGACTTCGTACCACGAAATGACGCATGGAGACGAAGAAGAATTTTCTGATTTATTAGATATGCTGGACGTGGAATAAAATCATTTAAGTTTAATGTTTTTTAATTATAAGATTTATTTAAATGTTAATTTATTTAAAAAAAAGTTTTTCACAAAAAATGAAGTCAATAGCATCTTTTTATTCAAATTTTCTATCTGCAACAATTAAATTCCTTTTTTTCGATTGGAAATGTGTAAATTTGATTTTTTTAAATGCAACAACATTGATCTCTCACAAAATGAAATTGCTATTTACCAAAAAAATTAATATTTTACTCAAAGGGGTCTTATTCCAGCGCACGTGCTGTTATAAGTGTAGGTAAAAGGATATACTTTTTATATACCAATGGAAAGGTAATTACCTCTAGTTTTAACAGATTATAAAAAAGAATGCAATTAACTCAATATGTTGAATAATAATTGATAAAAACGAGAAAAAAAATTTTTTTTGTGAAGGTAGCAAAAAAAGTCAATATTTCAGACCACTGTAAAATTTTGCTGGTTGGAGATATAAACCTGATTTTTTTACGTAGTATCAATATTTTTGTGACAAAATGAAAAACTTATTCAAAAAAAAAATTGGAGTTGCCACTTTTCTAAAATTTGACACAGGGGAAAACAAAATCCCAGAAATGGGATTTTTTAACAAAAACTCATTTTTTTTGTCCTAGAAATGGCCTCCCGCAAAATTTCTTTGCTTGGGATTTTAGAAAACATATGTAGTTAACTGACTTATAGCACCAAATTGGGCCAGCAGTGTGGCGATTTTTTTTATTTGAGCTCAAACTCAATTTTTTTTTAAAAAAATGCCCATATTTGGAGACGCCTGGAGCAAGAAAAGTACCGACTAGGGTCACAATTGCTTATTATTTGTATTAAGCATAAAGTTTTCTTTGAAATAAATGCAAATTTTTTGTATGTTACTTAAGAAACATTAAAGTTATTGACATAAGAGTAAAGGTACCTTTTCGCCGTAAAACACTCAAAATCCCACTTTTTTCGCAATAGTTGACTTTGAACAGCTGGCATTTTCATATTATTGGTGATTTTGCTACAATTCTTTTTTTAAAACATTAACCAAAGTGTTTTCTTTAAACCAGGATTAAATTTTCCCCGATTCACCTAAAACTGATTCCCAAAAATAAAATAATCCCAGAAAATCCAAAGCAAATTTTTCGAAAAAAAAACTTTAAGTCCCGATATCTTTTTTATTGTACGAGATATGAAAAAATTTGTAATAACATTTTTGGTTGGGTTTGTCCAGCAGATTTCACTAAAGAAAAAATTATTACGATCGGACCACAAATACGCTTTTGGCGGCTTGAAAAAGAAAATTTTAACTCGAGGTGACCAACTTTGAGGGCCCACTGTGCAGCACCTGTTAAACACAGATGCATGAAATTCAAAACTTAAGCTCAGTAACACTTCAAGAAGGTCAATGTAAATTTTCATTTAAATCGGACCATTACAAACGAAATGGCCGAATTATTTCCAATTTTTTTCGTAATTTTCCCACTGTGCTGCGTCGAGACGCCTGCCTTTCTGGCCCCTCTTGCCATTATCTTTCGTACAAAATCTTCAATAAGTTTCACCTGCAGGGTTATTGGTAGCGCTGCCTGTGGCGTGCTTTAATTTGCTCCCGACAAAAATAGGGCAGCAAATCTTTAAACTTTCTTTCTAGTCTTTTCTTATTCATTGAGTCCCATGCTGCCGTACGATAGGATTGGTCTAACTACGTCTCTATAAATCAAGTTAACTATTGTGTGTTTGAGACCTCAACTATTTCGAGGGTAAGTAAAGCCTACAAAGGTACCATAGGGCAGCAAATCTTTAAACTTGCTCTAGTCTTTCCTTATTCATTGCGTCCCAAGTAGCCGTAGCTACGTCGCTATAAATCAATTTAACTATTGTGTGTTTTAGATCTCAACTTTTTCCAGGGTAAGTAAAGTCGACAAAGGTACCACGAACACAATTTTGCAAATGCAAAGAAGTAAAAAGTCTTTAGTCAGTTTAGACAGTGCCAACGAAATAATAATCGCTTCTGTATACAATTGTTTCTGTACAGAATTAAACAAAACCCTTTTTAAATCGAGACATTTATCGATATAGACCCATCTCACCAGGAATAGTTCCAGGTCGAAATAAAAGCAAGGTGCTGAGTTTCTCCGTATTTAAAAAGTGGTTTTTAGAGCGGAAGAGCCTCAAATCTTTTATAACTTATTATACTACTTTTGAGCTTGTGGAACGGCATGAAAACAAATACGAAGATAGCAATAGTTCCTAGTTTACTGTAGATGGCTATTATTACTATTATAACGAGTATTAATGTAATCCCCTAAACTAAAACGTCTTCGCTAGTAACGTTCTATGCAAAATTTGGTTACGTCATTCTAATTCAATAAGCCATGAACAATTCAAGAGCTAAAGGATGAGATAATTTGGCACATAAACAACATTTTCCCTCCATCGGATAGAGATATGCCACCGAGCTGTGGCGAGCATAGGGCCGATGTTTTATTTCACACAAATTGTCATAGATCTTACTATCATAACAAAAAATTCTAAGTCTAAAAATGGCTGCTTTGCGTGTTCTGCGAGACACAGCTGTGCTCGTTAGTTGTTTTCTTAACCCATAGTAGCACCTATTTGCTAGCACTATCCTTTTTTCATTTCGATGCTAGCATTGTACTTCTTATTAATGGCTGACTTGTGGTATAAATTCTTCTGCTACATCAATTTGTCCACTAGCTGTCTCAACAGTACCGATTTGTAAATGTTGTTGTTGTAGTGGCAACTGTTTGGCGGGATGACAGCCCTTGGCCGAAGAATTGCTCTTCGGGTCAATCCGGTACATAGAGAACGGGCTGTTGCTTTGTAACTGATTTGTCTTCTCATTGATTATCTCAAACGCATCTTCCCCGAATAATTCTCAAAAATCACTGCTTTTCACTGACTGTTTATTCGAAGTTGTCGTCTGAACCCGTCGTCGAGTATTGTCTTAAATCTTTCACACCGTGTATTTGAAAAGTGATACATAGGATACCAAAAACGATGAATAGGATAGCTTTTCCGTGGTCTTGCTGCTTATGAATCGGACATAGAACTCTAATATTCCAACTCTGCCTTCATCTTTTCAGGATACATGTACTCACTTTTTTGCTCAAGTCGTTTACAGCTAGGCCGGTATACGAACGGTACCTACGGACTTGGTGTCAATCCCGCGGCAGCCGGTTTTATGCACCGGATTCACTCCAAATAGCAATTCTTCGACCAAGGGCTCCGATTAAAAGGGGTTGTCGCTGATTTGACATTTTCTGCAAAAGGTTTGTTTCCTTAACTTGTCTTCTCCTAACTTAACTAGTTAGGAGAACAAAAGTTGTGTCCTGATCCTTAGCATACCTTATGCAGTCTTTAATTCCGGATTGTATTCATCAGTAGAGTTTACTTGCCCATTCATTTTCTCTTTATGTCTCTTTATATTGATGTCCTTCCCTTTCTTTTTTCGGAGTAGAAATTTTTTCTCCCTCCTTAACTCCCGAATTACACCAACACAGTTGCCGTTGCAAAAGCGCTGGAGTTGGCTTGTAGGCTTTATAGACCTTGGAATACTATTGGGATCGTTCTCGCGGCATTCAGAATTTAGTCTACGTTCCTATTGTGTCCTAATGCCACCGTAAAGTATGCTTGGGCTCCCCATGAATGCGACCGACTTCTTGATGTCGAGTTCTTCTAATGTTGATAAATGCATATCGATGTTTGCAGTTCGGAACGGTTGCACCGGATAAATGCCCTCCATAGATCATAATGGGCACGCTTTTTTTAACATATAAAGGTTAATGGGCTATAAACTTCGTATTATCCATTTTTTTTTGGAAAAAATTGAAATTGTTAATTTTTTCGGCTGTTAAACAAAATATAAATTTCGTGTCGACGGAAAAATGTTAATGTAGCCTACGCAATCTTTTATGAAGTCATGTCTTGCTAATCGACTTCTTAGGCATGTGTTCTTGCATTCACATGGATTCCCACAAGAAAGAGATTTATTTTACATAATAAAATTGAGTATTTTAAATTAAAATTTGACCTACTATTCATTACCATACAACTTGTTTGATTGAAAACACTAACTTTCTAAATTAATTCTTTCTTCTTTAAGATGTACTCCTTCATCACCCACTATGGGGCACCTAGGGAAAAGATCACATGTGTTGGCCATTCGCTGGGTGCCCATATCTGTGGTATGGTCAGTAATCACTTGAGTGTCAAGCAGTATCGAATCATTGGCCTGGATCCAGCCAAACCTCTCATCGAACGAAAGAAAAGTAATCAATTTCGTTTGTCATTGGATGATGCCAATGTTATACAAGTACTACACACAAATGCCGGACATTTGGGTCAGGAAGAAAATACCGGTCATTTGAATTATTGCGTTAATGGTGGAAGGGTGCAACCATACTGCAGGGGAAATCCCATAAGTAAGAATCAGCATCAAATCCCATCTGTTCGAAGCCATTTAACATTTTATATATATTACAGGAAGATCGCGCTGTTCGCATTTCTTGAGCATCTGTTATTTGGCCTCGGCCATGTTTAAGCACCGCAGATATCTAGGCGTGCCTTGTCCCAACGGTTGTGTGGATATATCAGGGCAAAAACGTTTGCCGGTATCAAGTAGAAATCCGTTTGAAACGGTATCAGAAATACGAGAGTATTATCTCGGAAATGATGCCCCGGACAAGTGAGTAAAAAATCATTACACCAAAAAGTAGTTCCCACAAGAGAATAAAGTTGTAGTAAATGCGCATTTTTAAAAATTGCACAAACTAGTATGTTGTCTACTCGTATTCAAAAGAAACTCTACGTATTCAAGAGTGGGTTGTGTTGTTGCTATGTGAAACGTTGCAATTGGTTCAATAGTTTCTGAGATGTACATTTATTACCGCTTTTCCCACGTAGGAACCACTAGTGGTGTTTTTTAAGCTGGAAAGAAAAACCGCAAAAATTAAGTCATTTGTTAACTTACTTAACATACCCAACATTACAAGTAAAAATAATTATACTCACTGACTGGGGCCTACTGTTGTTGTTGCAGCGGCACACATAGTGCCGGGGTGACAGCCCTTGGCCGAAGAATTACTGCTTCGGGTCAATCCGCTGTATAGATCCGGCTGTGGTGGGATTGGGACCTACCGTTTAAAACCGGCTCTGAACGGCAACAGCTAAAAGATGGCTAAGAGATATTTTTTCGCGTTTTTAGTACTTGGCCTGATAGAGGCTTATACTTGATAACTTCAGAAACGGCATCAAAATCTTACTTTTCTAATTTGAGGGTCGAGTAGATCTCTACTTCTCCTATAGACTCGAAAATTAATTTTGTTAACAAACGACTTAACTATTGCCGTTTTTCTATCCAGTCTTAGTTATAGAGGCTTAACCTAAAACTCAACTACTGTCTACCATAACGCTTTTCTGTCATAATGATGATGATTTTGAATTCACATTAATAAACTATATTTCTGAATTTTTTACTTTCCAGTGCTCAGGGTTGTGTCTGCGTTGACGTACCGTTTGCCAGACATTGTCCCTTCAATGAAGTGACGTAACGTTTCATTTCCTCAATAGCGTTAACTTAGTTTTATAGTATTATTAATAATAAATAACGTGTTACAAGTAATTTTTTAATGTTCATAATTAGTTTAAATAGTCTGATTTTTAATTTATTTCTTAGTTTTATAAACATACAAACATATTTTTCAATAAAATTATAAGACACAACGGCACCCAGCGAACATTTTTAATTTAAAGTTTTAAAGTTGGCTGAAGCACACAACGAACTTTAAGCGTATGGTAGTTTTGCGGATTTAATATTTAAATAAAATGCATATTAAATGAAAATAATAAAAATACAGTTACAAAGCTTTCTACTCATAAGAACCTTGGACATATCGACAAATCCTAAAAAAGCGCATGATTAGTTTGTTTCGGTGCAGGGTAGATCCATTTAGATTAGAAGGACTTGTACCGGTGTTTAACCATAAAAAGTTGACATGCTGTACATCCGCTGGGTTACCCACAGAGGGTCCATTGTGATTACCCTTTGGCTATGATGAAAGTTGCGAATGTATAATTCAGTAGGAAGCTGTCTATGAGCCACGACAAATCAGCAGATCTACTTTCTTGCATCAGGGTAAGTCTTCTAGATCTTCAAGAAAGTACTTCTCCAGGACCCTACGCCGTCTTTTCTACAGGGACGGACATCTACGCAAAGATAACCCAAAGTCTTAATCTCGTCCTTATCCTCAAAGGTATTCTAACCCTCTGACCTGTCACCATTTAATCATCTTTCGAACATAACAAAGTCCCGATAGAACACCCACGAGCACTCTTACATCACCTTTATTATTTACAAGCAGTGTTTTAGTTCTGATCTTTTCTAGTTTAGGCCTCATAGCCCTAGTGACCTTAAATTTGTCGGTCTAGTTCATGCTATGTTAGCCTTGATTTGAATCCATGTTTCTAACAGCTTATTGTATGCACAGATAAGAGACTATGCAAAGTTGTCAGAATCTGCAGCATCCTGTGCCGATCGAAAAAGTGCCAGTTCATCTGCCACCTCGTCTTTCCAGCATTACTGTGTCCAGGAAAACAACAGATTCTATTGCTTATTGACGTTTGACGACTCTCAAACAGTTTGATTTTTTCCAGGGGTGTATTTTTAGCCTTCAAAGCTGCCTGAATAGCAGTTAATATTGTTGTTGATCTTGAAAAAAAATGTCCAGCTTTGTCTTTTGATAGTTTATTGGCCTGGAAAACTCTACATATATCAATCAGTTGATATAACTTGCGTGTTTGAAAATCCTTTTTACTGAAACCAGGTCCTGTCCCTACTTCTATTTTGGAGACAAGAGTGTAGACTGAAATGGTTCCCCTAGGGAAGTACAGTTGACAGTTTTGTAAAGCACCGACGCTTTAGATAGAAAGGCCCTCTGCAAGAATTACCTAACGCCCTAAGTTACCTAGATAGTCCAGTTAGTTACTGCGCACAGTGGGAAAATTACGAAAAAAATTGGAAATAATTCGGCCATTTCGTTTGTAATGGTCCGATTTAAATGAAAATTTACATTGACCTTCTTGAAGTGTTACTGAGCTTAAGTTTTGAATTTCATGCATCTGTGTTTAACAGGTCACCTCGAGTTAAAATTTTCTTTTTCAAGCCGCCAAAAGCGTATTTGTGGTCCGATCGTAATAATTTTTTCTTTAGTGAAATCTGCTGGACAAACCCAACCAAAAATGTTATTACAAATTTTTTCATATATCGTACAATAAAAAAGATATCGGGACTTAAAGTTTTTTTTTCGAAAAATTTGCTTTGGATTTTCTGGAATTATTTTATTTTTGGGAATCAGTTTTAGGTGAATCGGGGAAAATTTAATCCTGGTTTAAAGAAAACACTTTGGTTAATGTTTTAAAAAAAGAATTGTAGCAAAATCACCAATAATATGAAAATGCCAGCTGTTCAAAGTCAACTATTGCGAAAAAAGTGGGATTTTGAGTGTTTTACGGCGAAAAGGTACCTTTACTCTTATGTCAATAACTTTAATGTTTCTTAAGTAACATACAAAAAATTTGCATTTATTTCAAAGAAAACTTTATGCTTAATACAAATAATAAGCAATTGTGACCCTAGTCGGTACTTTTCTTGCTTCAGGCGTCTCCAAATATGGGCATTTTTTTAAAAAAAAATTGAGTTTGAGCTCAAATAAAAAAAATCGCCACACTGCTGGCCCAATTTGGTGCTATAAGTCAGTTAACTACATATGTTTTCTAAAATCCCAAGCAAAGAAATTTTGCGGGAGGCCATTTCTAGGACAAAAAAAATGAGTTTTTGTTAAAAAATCCCATTTCTGGGATTTTGTTTTCCCCTGTGTCAAATTTTAGAAAAGTGGCAACTCCAATTTTTTTTTTGAATAAGTTTTTCATTTTGTCACAAAAATATTGATACTACGTAAAAAAATCAGGTTTATATCTCCAACCAGCAAAATTTTACAGTGGTCTGAAATATTGACTTTTTTTGCTACCTTCACAAAAAAAATTTTTTTTCTCGTTTTTATCAATTATTATTCAACATATTGAGTACCTATCCATAAATAGCAAAAATATATATTTTTACCATTATTGTTTACCTATTGTGTAAAAACGGAAAATGGGTAGTATTGTATAGTATGGATCTAGGTACCTAAACATTCATTCTTATATGTTTTGGGGGAATACCTGTCCCCTATGTCCGGAATATTGTGCAACATTTTAGGCGAATGTACCTGGGTACATAAAAATTCATTGTTATAAATGTATTTTTGGGGAATACCTGGTATTTTAGTCAAGTATTAATTGCGGATATTATTGTGATTACCTGTAAGTATTACTCATTGATATAAGAACCGCCGATTTTGTATGGGTTTATCATAACAAATTAATCCGCCATGACGATAACACTCCTTGTTCAAGAACTTGTTGAATTTTTAAAAAACACCAAACTTCGGAAAATGGAGAACAGAGTAGCATATTTAATAGAGTGCATAGAGTCAACATATAGCGAGATAACACAATCTAACGAAAGCAGCAAAGTATTAAATTTTTTGAAAAAATTTGACCGGCTCATGGAGAAGTATCACAGGAATTATTCAAGATTACCAACTGAGTGGCTCGACAGTATAATTGAATTTAAAACTGTCCCTGCTTTAGTGGGTGCTCCTACTAAGGAATACGACGATCTATGTCCAAAGGCAAAGAAACAACGGTTGTCGGCTGAGATGGCAAATCATTCACCTTCAAAGATTTGTGATACATTCAAGGAATTACTGACGGTGGAAAATCGGCCATCTAGCGCAAAAAGAATTGCAGACGTGTTAACGGAAGCATCACCAAGGCGGCTCCAACGCATTGAAAGAAGTATTGCAACACCATGTCCTGGTTTTAGCGAGGAAGAAGCATTAGCTTTAATCATCGAATTGGGATTGAGTAAGAACAAGTACACTCATTTAAGAAGAATGCTGCTTGATAAAGGATGTGACATGTTTCCCGCATACAACCGAATAAAGGAACGAAAAATGGAAATTTTGCCAAACCCAGTGATAATTACAGAAAAGGCCGGCAGCGTTAGTTTGGAACTACTTCTCCAAAATACTGCCAGTAGGATAATAACAACATTGAATGAGGAACAACTAAAAAAAATCAACAACAGCCATCTTCAATTAATATGCAAGTGGGGATGTGATGGTTTGTCAGCACTTTCGGAATACAAACAATGCTCTGATAGCCAATCTACCCAGATCGAATTCAAGAGCGTATTCATGGCATCTTTGGTTCCTCTGAGGTTAAATTTAGACTCTACCTTACCTTCAACTTCGCGCAGAAAATCAAACCCTACTGAAGCAATATGGCGTAATCCAACACCTGGCTCCAAAATTTATTGCAGACCAATCTCCTTCGTATATCATAAAGAAACGAGTGATTTAACTAAAGCCATCACAGACAAATTAAAAGATGATATTTCGAGATTAGAAGATTTTGCATTTAAATTCGACAGGTATTCTATTACAATATCTTTTAAAATGTTCCTGACAATGGTAGATGGAAAAGCCGCAAACGATATTACAGGAAACAAATCTAGCTGGAAGTGTTTCATTTGCAATAAAAGCAAAGTTAATTTTTCAAACGCTTCGAATAATTCAGTAGTCAATGAAGATACCCTTGAGTTTGGAATAGCACCGTTACATGCTCGAATCAGGTTTCTAGAACACTTTCTAAACCTTGCTTATGACATTAAGTATAAATCTATACCAGGAAATGAAAGGAAAAACATTCGAGCTAACAAAGAAATGCATGAAATGAGAGCAAGTGAAAAAAAAAGAATTCAAGATGCATTTAAACAACAAACTGGCCTAAATATTTCTAAACCACGCTCGAACTTTGGGAATACAAATGATGGAAACACTGCCAGAAGATTCTTCGCAGACTATAATACAGCTGCAGAAATAACTGGAATCAATAAGGAGTTGATTCGAATGGTTAATATATTGCTTTTAGCTCTGAATTCCAAACAAAAGATTAATTCCGATAAATTTGGAGTTTACGCCGAACGAATTTTAAAAATGCTTGCTGATCTCTATCCCTGGAAAGATCTAACGCCAACTATACACAGAGTCCTGTTCCATGGGAAACAAATAATCGAGTCTCACCTTCTCCCTATAGGCGAGTTAACTGAAGAACCACAAGAAGCTAGAAATCGAGACTTCAGATATGTTCAACAATTTTCCACAAGAAAATGCTCAAGAATAGCACAAAACGAAGACTTACTTAATAGTTTATTATTATCTTCAGATCCTTTTTTATCCTCCATGAGAAGTAAGTTGACTTCGTACCACGAAATGACGCATGGAGACGAAGAAGAATTTTCTGATTTATTAGATATGCTGGACGTGGAATAAAATCATTTAAGTTTAATGTTTTTTAATTATAAGATTTATTTAAATGTTAATTTATTTAAAAAAAAGTTTTTCACAAAAAATGAAGTCAATAGCATCTTTTTATTCAAATTTTCTATCTGCAACAATTAAATTACTTTTTTGCGATTGGAAATGTGTAAATTTGATTTTTTTAAATGCAACAACATTGATCTCTCACAAAATGAAATTGCTATTTACCAAAAAAATTAATATTTTACTCAAAGGGGTCTTATTCCAGCGCACGTGCTGTTATAAGCGTAGGTAAAAGGATATACTTTTTATATACCAATGGAAAGGTAATTACCTCTAGTTTTAACAGATTATAAAAAAGAATGCAATTAACTCAATATGTTGAATAATAATTGATAAAAACGAGAAAAAAATTTTTTTTTGTGAAGGTAGCAAAAAAAGTCAATATTTCAGACCACTGTAAAATTTTGCTGGTTGGAGATATAAACCTGATTTTTTTACGTAGTATCAATATTTTTGTGACAAAATGAAAAACTTATTCAAAAAAAAATTGGAGTTGCCACTTTTCTAAAATTTGACACAGGGGAAAACAAAATCCCAGAAATGGGATTTTTTAACAAAAACTCATTTTTTTTGTCCTAGAAATGGCCTCCGCAAAATTTCTTTGCTTGGGATTTTAGAAAACATATGTAGTTAACTGACTTATAGCACCAAATTGGGCCAGCAGTGTGGCGATTTTTTTTATTTGAGCTCAAACTCAATTTTTTTTTAAAAAAATGCCCATATTTGGAGACGCCTGGAGCAAGAAAAGTACCGACTAGGGTCACAATTGCTTATTATTTGTATTAAGCATAAAGTTTTCTTTGAAATAAATGCAAATTTTTTGTATGTTACTTAAGAAACATTAAAGTTATTGACATAAGAGTAAAGGTACCTTTTCGCCGTAAAACACTCAAAATCCCACTTTTTTCGCAATAGTTGACTTTGAACAGCTGGCATTTTCATATTATTGGTGATTTTGCTACAATTCTTTTTTTAAAACATTAACCAAAGTGTTTTCTTTAAACCAGGATTAAATTTTCCCCGATTCACCTAAAACTGATTCCCAAAAATAAAATAATCCCAGAAAATCCAAAGCAAATTTTTCGAAAAAAAAACTTTAAGTCCCGATATCTTTTTTATTGTACGAGATATGAAAAAATTTGTAATAACATTTTTGGTTGGGTTTGTCCAGCAGATTTCACTAAAGAAAAAATTATTACGATCGGACCACAAATACGCTTTTGGCGGCTTGAAAAAGAAAATTTTAACTCGAGGTGACCAACTTTGAGGGCCCACTGTGCAGCACCTGTTAAACACAGATGCATGAAATTCAAAACTTAAGCTCAGTAACACTTCAAGAAGGTCAATGTAAATTTTCATTTAAATCGGACCATTACAAACGAAATGGCCGAATTATTTCCAATTTTTTTCGTAATTTTCCCACTGTGCTGCGTCGAGACGCCTGCCTTTCTGGCCCCTCTTGCCATTATCTTTCGTACAAAATCTTCAATAAGTTTCACCTGCAGGGTTATTGGTAGCGCTGCCTGTGGCGTGCTTTAATTTGCTCCCGACAAAAATAGGGCAGCAAATCTTTAAACTTTCTTTCTAGTCTTTTCTTATTCATTGAGTCCCATGCTGCCGTACGATAGGATTGGTCTAACTACGTCTCTATAAATCAAGTTAACTATTGTGTGTTTGAGACCTCAACTATTTCGAGGGTAAGTAAAGCCTACAAAGGTACCATAGGGCAGCAAATCTTTAAACTTGCTCTAGTCTTTCCTTATTCATTGCGTCCCAAGTAGCCGTAGCTACGTCGCTATAAATCAATTTAACTATTGTGTGTTTTAGATCTCAACTTTTTCCAGGGTAAGTAAAGTCGACAAAGGTACCACGAACACAATTTTGCAAATGCAAAGAAGTAAAAAGTCTTTAGTCAGTTTAGACAGTGCCAACGAAATAATAATCGCTTCTGTATACAATTGTTTCTGTACAGAATTAAACAAAACCCTTTTTAAATCGAGACATTTATCGATATAGACCCATCTCACCAGGAATAGTTCCAGGTCGAAATAAAAGCAAGGTGCTGAGTTTCTCCGTATTTAAAAAGTGGTTTTTAGAGCGGAAGAGCCTCAAATCTTTTATAACTTATTATACTACTTTTGAGCTTGTGGAACGGCATGAAAACAAATACGAAGATAGCAATAGTTCCTAGTTTACTGTAGATGGCTATTATTACTATTATAACGAGTATTAATGTAATCCCCTAAACTAAAACGTCTTCGCTAGTAACGTTCTATGCAAAATTTGGTTACGTCATTCTAATTCAATAAGCCATGAACAATTCAAGAGCTAAAGGATGAGATAATTTGGCACATAAACAACATTTTCCCTCCATCGGATAGAGATATGCCACCGAGCTGTGGCGAGCATAGGGCCGATGTTTTATTTCACACAAATTGTCATAGATCTTACTATCATAACAAAAAATTCTAAGTCTAAAAATGGCTGCTTTGTGTCAATCCGGTACAAAGTGTTACATAGCCTGCACTTTCTGACTGCAGACGTCTAATTGTTTTTAAATTTGGTAATTGGACTCTTTTTGTTCGGCTTTATTTCAATGTGGCTTATTTTATTGAGACCATTTTGCAAAAAAGGATGCCTAAAAAGATCCTATTCGGCCTTTTTGTTTCAACGTTTGTATTTTCTTCCAAATGAAAGAACTTACCTTGTTTTTGGGGATGGTGGATTTTGGAGTTCGACGGTTAAGGATTCGCGCAGACGCCCGATTTTTTGTTGCTTGACAAGTTTATATGTAACCCGAAAACCGATTGGTTCGGCGGGCTTTTAAAAAATGCGTAGTTCTTTCACCCAGACCTGCTCTGGCGGACTTAGCGACACATTTCCGTAAGTATTCCAAATTTACGCCACATTTTGCGGGTTTCTGCTCTGAAGAAGAATTTTTTGGCCTTTTGACACAACATTTTTTTGTTGTCACTTCTCCTGAATTTTTTCCTTTAGTAAATTGACATTATTCTATTTGTAGATATTGATATTTCTTCTATTTTTCTTTTTTGATTTTCTTATCCCTACGATTTGATATATATACTCTTTGACACTACCACTCGCACAATACACTTTATCTCTCATGCAACAAAAAGTATGCAATAAGAAACGAAAAAACGTTAAAACAACGGAGCACCGGCTGTCAACTCGCACGCACAACCACGACGGAAACATGAAATGCATTGTGTTGCAGCAAGGCACTTTTATACCATGTTTTTTTCGAATTTCACACATTATTTTAATAAAACTAAAGATAATATACCAAAACATTTAACAATTTTTCACAATTTACTCGATTTTAATACATTTGCCTGCAAAGTGATCACATGTTTCACACAATAACGGCCATAGCATTGCGAACGATTTAAGGCACAATCTTTTCGGCTCGCGACGTTTTTGTTACTATTATACACTTTGCACTTTGGATATTCATCTTTATGCTCGTTTATTTATTTATATATTTTATTACCGTCGAACGTTTTAAAACATTTTTCTAAAAATGTAAACCGGACAATTCTAATACTTCCTCGAAGAAAAAGCGCGAACTAATAACTGAAGCTCATACAAAAACCAGGGTTGCTGTTTTTCGTTTGTGTTTTAATGCGACTGTCATTCCAGTAAGACGCAGGGTAGCACGGAATATTTAAATTCAAATACCGTTTATTTTGCTTTCATTTTGAGGAAACCAATGGGAGATGCATTTTAAATTGTTTATTAACTAAATCTATTTATTATGGCGAGTAATTTGTCGCTTAGGCGATAACTTTAAAATATAATTAGAAATTTCTGTTTCTACATAAACTGACCAGATCTTCGCATTTTAAACCGTTTGATATGAAATTGAAATTTATAGTAAAACTTTATTAAAGATATGATATAAGCGAGTTATAACCGAGCTCGCTAACTGTTTATGATGCATATTGTAAATAGTTTTCTGTAAACAAATCCATTTATCTATTTTCGTACAACGGTATAAAGTTATCGCGTTAGCGACCTCTTACCCGCTTAATAATCGAGCAAATAAAAAACACTTCTACTGTTTTTATGCCTCGATTAATACTAGTGGATAACTAAGACTGGGTATCAAAACCGCAATATTGCCAATATAGATTATTTTTATAGAAAAAGTACTGCTGTATTCGATTCTTAAAAAATAATTTGATGTAGTCGTTTTAGTACTTAGCCTTAATAAAGGCTAATGCTGGATATTTATATCGTCCAAGTATTTAAATAGCTTCAAAAAATTACTTTTACTACTTTTGTAATTTATTTAAAAGACCCTTATTCTTCTAGGCTTTTCCTTTTGACACCAGAAAAATTGGAACTTTGACTTAACTTTTGCAAACTATTGCAAGCTATCCGGCTTAAACGAAAAACACACTTATTACATCAAAAATCACCGTTTCCATAAATACCGATTGTTTTTGCACATCAGCTTCGCTGCTGTCAGCCCGATTTGTAGGATGATTCAGTATTAAAACCCTTTTTGCAACACTCTTTCGAAATGTTTGTGCAAAATATGCATTTTTTTCGCAGCATAAGAATTCAAAAATTGATTTAAAAGTGTCGGTTTCGTAAAAACTGTGAGCGTTAGAAAAAACGGGGAACTGTCAATTCCGACAGTTTTAAAATTTTTAGATTATGTTACATTCGGCCTCATAAAAATTTTAGGGTACATTACAGTGTGATTGAACAAGGGGCGTGGCATCGAACTATTTGAGATATGAAGACTATATTTGGAACATATGATGTTGACATGGATCAATGCAGATCCTGGTGAAAAAGTGGGCGGTGACAAGCCCCCTTCAAAATATCGCTTATATGGCCAAAGTAATGGTCCGATCGTTATAAAATTTTAACAGAATGAGATCAATGATTAGGATATTATTATAGAACATGTTATGTTAAATTGCACAATGCAAATAAACGCTCCAGCCAGCAAGTCCTTATACGATAACTACCACGGAAAGCGCAGACAGGGAAGACCGAGACTACTGTGGAGCGACCAAGTAGAAGATGATGCAAATATCCTTGTGATTAAAAACTAGAGGAAGCACGCCCAAGACCTAAGTGCTTAATAATCATTTATTGAGCAGTGTCATACCAACAAGAGCTTGTGGAGCCAGCCTAATTCAGCTAGCAAAGGATAAATTAGTCTTGACGGTGGGCGATTAATGGTAGGGAATCAGCTTAAATGACCTTAAAGATCCAATTAGTCTTAACAGTTGATTCTGCAACCTGCAGAAGTCTATTGTCGTCAACCGTCAAACTGTAGTTATCTCCCTCTAACACATGCAAAATGTGACCCCAACTGAAACAGCTGATTGCCTACCGTCAACTGTCCACCGTCAAGACTAATTGCACCTTAGTCCTCAAAAGAATACTTACCGAGTGTTTAGACTGACGATAATTTTGTCAGTACATACAGAATAGCTTTTCAGCCAGATTTTGTTGAAGAACAAAAAAAGCAATCGGATACTTTAATCGATTTAATTTTTAGTCTATCAAAAATAACTTAAATAATCTAAGCAAACTATCATTTAAGGATCATATTTCATACATTATAAATAAATGCAACATCTTGATAAGAACTCTTTATCCGTTTGTTAATAGATCGTCGGCCCTAAACACTGATTATAAATTGTTAATATTTAATCTAATTTTTCACGCTGTGATATTTTATGAAGCTCCTATGTGGGCAATAAGTGCCACTTGTCACTTAAAAAGGCTGCAAGTAATGCAGAATATACTTTTAAAGTTATTGTTTAATCTTCCATGATCTTTTTCTAGGGCGCGGCTCCACCAGATCGCTAATGTCGATTTAGTTGTTGTCAAGATAGACAGACTGTCTGTATTGAGCTGGCCTCATCTTAGTTTGTTTTGTAGTTGTAAGTAGTTTAAATCATTTAATCTTATACTAACATTTCAAAAAAATCCTTCCTTTACTACATTAAATAAAAATAATTTTTTAAGAAAAGTCCTGTTATATCTAAGCAGAACAAGGAAAATGCCTTAAACTCTTTAAATTGTCTGAATTATATGTATAAAAAAATTGTTATATCATAAAACAATAAAATGAATTGAATTGTAAATTTTTTAATCGTCAAATACATAATCTGAGATATAAAATTCTTCTATTTAATTTTGACAAATAGTTGGCAACTCCAATGTTTTATTTTGAAAACAGAAATTACTAGTTTTTAGTCTTATTAGATTAATAACCATAATAAATATGAATTTTTACAATTTTCTTATGCTCAGGCACTCACTATTGTCAACAACTGTTCCCCGTTATTTGTTTTTGTGTATTTCTGGGATTTTCATTTCGGTGCGTTGGTATCCCTGCCTAGCGGGTTGATTTTGACGTTTCATGCATACCAACAACAATAAACAAAAGGAAGGACAGTCGTCAGTCCTTTCTCCTGCTGCATTGCAAAATTAAGAAGTTTTCCAGGCAAAAAGAAAAAAAAAATTAAATTCTCTTAAGTTTTAAAGTTTACTATAGCAGCAGTAATTGATTTCCACCGCAACCCCCAAAACTATGTAAGTAATAAAACCGACATATCTACTGTAGAAACTGGTCGTTGGGTAGAACATATATTTTGGATTCTTAGTAAATGAAAATGCCACTTGGAATTAAAAATTGATAAGTTAAACAGTAGAATTATTGTTTTATTTTACCATTGGTCGACTTAAGTTATGGTCAAACATCATATAATTGATCGCACTAAGGCATGTCCTTGTTATTTCAAGTAAATTCCAAACTCAAAGTGGACCTAACACGGCATGTAAAACACCCACACACAAAAATTAAAGAGTAGGGAATTGTATGGAGAGTTCTAATTTACTCGGTCCACATGTTGGCAAAATCTGGCGCCAAATACTATGGTATAAAATTTAAGTATGTGATTCGTAATTTGGGCAATAAAACATTGTTATTAAACTGCATATATTAGAAACCTTTTTCTCGCTTAATATGTATGACAAATTATATATTTTTGTTAATTTTGCATATGCATCTATTTCGATTGTAAAATATCCTTTCCAATAGGTATGTCTCAATACTTAATACTGTCGTCTTCTCTTATTTCAATTAATCCTTTCCTTCTGTTTCTACAGCTGAACGATGGCCTCACGCGTTAACGCAGCACAAAATCACAGCAGCAACAACAATATCGCTAATAACCTTAACAAGAATATCACCTTGCCCTTAACGATAATACCACTTACTGAAGATGCCTTACAGCGACAACAAATCCAGCTAACAACAGCACCCGCGCAAAAACCTCCAGATCTCACTTTTCACTGTATGTGCTGTGAGGAATATTTCATTAATCCCTTTCATATGTATGAACATCTGAATACAAAGCATGCAGACCTACCAGAACCACAAGAATCCGAAGAAGAATTAGATGATGGCAAAGATTACAGTTGGATATTCGAGCCGGTATGTGAGCTGGTTGCCGATGAGGTTGGCCAAGCTAAGGCACAAGGTGAGGATGATGATGACTCATCCTCGTCAGACTCGGACTCTGATGATGACTCCAGTTCATCGTCGTCGTCTTCTTCTTCTAGTTCCTCTTCGGAGTCCAGTTCAAATTCGAACACAAACACACAGGATGAGGCGACACGAGACGCGCCAGAGCTAAAGCAAATGACCATGGATGACCATTCCACACTGGAAGTTATGGAAGAGGCAGCCTACGAAGAAGTTGAAGCAGAGTCTTTGCAATCAAATTCGATAGTGAATGACTCAAACGTTCAAACGCCCGCTCCTATGGAGCCCACGTCTGTTTTAGTTTTAAATCCCGCTGCAAACACTACCATTACACCTGTCTTGCCACCAGTCAAAAGAGGTCGAGGACGCAGAAGTGCAGCTCAACAGGCAGCCATTGAAATGTCGTCATTGATAAGTGGAGAACCAAAATGTTTTCAGTGCAGTCACTGTGAGGCCTCTTTTCCCAGCGCCGGAGATTTATCCAAGCATGTACGTTGTCACATCACCAATAAGCCCTTCCAGTGTTCCATATGTGAAAAGACGTTTACTCACATAGGCAGCTTGAATACTCACATACGTATCCACAGTGGGGAAAAGCCCTACAAATGTGAGCTCTGCTCAAAGGCATTTACACAATCAAGCAGTCTAATGGTTCATGTACGATCGCATTCTATAAAAAAGCCGCACCAATGCCATTTGTGTGACAAAGGATTCGTGAATTCCACCTCGTTGGCCATACATCTTAAAACGCACACGCACACAGGCGGTTCTCCTCTAAGCTGTACGGAATGCGATAAAACGTTCAAACTTGAGTCCCACCTTAAAGAACACCTGCGTATGCATACCCTCTCGTTGGTATACCAATGTTCAATATGTCGTATCGCCTTCGCAAGCTCCTCTGAGCTGGTGCAACACATGAAATGTCACATGGGTGAGAAGCCCTTCACTTGTTCCATCTGTGATCGGGCTTTCACCCAATCGGGCAGTCTGAACATTCACATGCGCATACATACGGGCGAGAAACCGTTTAATTGTAAATTTTGCAACAAATCCTTTACACAGGCCTCTAGTTTGAGTGTTCACATGAAGATACACTCAGGCGAGAAACCATTCCCCTGTCACACATGTGGCAAATCCTATAGCCAGGCAGCATATTTGAACAAGCACATACAAAACCATTTGGAGGCACAGAAACGGGGACTCGAAATGAAATCAGAACAGAAAGAAACGCTTCTATGTATTGTTTGCGGTGAACTCCATAAAGACGCCACCTCTTTGGCATTGCATGTTACAAGAAAACATGCAGCTCTGTTGAATAACATGCAAGATCAGGTTAATGCCGGCAGCATGGCAATTAGCGAAGAAGAACGGCGAAGGCAGGAGCAAATGTATATGCAACAGTTCCAGTTGCTGATGCAAATGCAGCAACATATGATGAAACAGGAGCCTCAGTTACACCCAACAATGCCTAACTTACCTTTGCCTTTAGAGCGAATGCAGGAAGATGTCGAAGAAGAGGTGGACGATGGTCACAATGGAGACGAGGAAAATGATGAAAGAGGCGTAGAAGAGACCTATGTCAAGGCAGGGGAACAGCAAGATGTAAGTGCAGAAGATCGCGAGCGCCTTTGCGAAGATGAATACAGTGATGAAAGTCAGCCAGTGTACCGCGACAACGAAATAGATGGAACCTCTAATTACAATACCCACAATGGATCACCAGATTATCAAGAGAACGAACAAAGCCCAAATATGTTCCCTGATAATGAGCACGAAAACGATTCATATTGCCATGAGGATAATAATGGACTGGCAGATGGGTATTATGGCGATGAAATAGCATCCAATTACAGTGAGTTCCATAACGGAACTGAAAATCATGAATCCGAAGATGAGAATAACGCACTCCATAACGGAACTGAAAATCACGAATCCGACGATGAGAATAACGCTTGTGACGACGACCAAGGCCAAAGTGATATGTTCGATCAGCGGAGTGAACTTTCACCTGTTGCCATAGAAAAGTACAACGTTAACAACAATTCCGAAACCGAAGATGGCGATGAAGAAGAAGATGACATAATGCAGGTATCAAACCCCTCAGCTGCTTTTCACATTAACGGCAGTATCATGTCGGGGGAAGAAGATGATATAAATGATATTGAAATGTCGGAATATCCATTTATCGAAGATACAAAATTTAATTTTTACGATGACTATGCGGCAGAGGAAGAAGTGGAAACGGCTGAATAAAAAAAAAGTATTACATTTTTGTCTATATTAAGATTAAGGTTTTATTTTCAAAAATATTTTCCAATTATTTGCGCAATTTTCAATGGCTTCATTTTCCTCTGAAGAATTTTTTGAGTTCCTGGTAGAACAGAATAAACAACTCTGTTCGTGGAATACTCGATGCTCAATAAATACAACTCTACTTCCGATCAGAGGGGTTTATTTTCTTCATTCAGAAGGAATAGCACATACTACAAAAATATGTTTTACAAGCAATTATAAATTATGTTTTACAACTAAGAAAGAAATTTGTGAAAAGTTTTTAATAAATTTTTTTAAAAATAACATTTCAATTAATTTTTTTTTTAAATACATATCCTGACATTTATTTAAAATTGAAAAAATGTTGATGCCCTCCTAGTCGAATTAAATCAGTTAGGTCTACGGAAAAATACATTCTGGTATAAAAATCTAAATTAAAGTTATATTCCAGTCGAAAATTCTAAAATTAATAGCAGGCTTTTAACAAACGACGATATTCACAAAGACTGAATTATCCACATGTCAAAAATTTAATACGAAATATTGCAACAAACCACAATCGCAAGCTAGAAAACATACAAATGTACTAGGACAAAAAGAGAAACACTTGTGGTATTTCCCGCATGTCAGGTCAGGTGAAGATGAATCATGAGTAACTGCAATTTGGAGCTATATCTAGTAAGCTTGAACTGTTTATTTTTGGTATCTTGCGAACAGGTCCTACATGCGTAAGATCATACTGGATTTTTAAGGCATACCGCATTGAGAATTACGTAGCGTAAGTAAAATTGCCAATTCTGTAGTGTCTAAAAATGACCACTTTTTTATTTCCGCTTGTTTTGGGTTGATAATTAATTTCTGTGCTATTAGCGGAAAGTTCGCTAGAAATTGAGATACATGTGTGGTCTGCGAAAAGAAATCAGCAGAAAATGTTAAACGCGCAGATATTGTACAAAATATGTGATAACCTGACCACTGTGAACAGCTAGATGTCAGCTTTTTTTTGAAATGTCGGAAATTTTCTATCTCAAAGGTAAATAGATAAGATTGAAATATTTTATATTTTTTCCTTTGTAAATATGTACTCTTATGAATGAAAACTAAGTATGTGCTTAAACTTAAAACCTTAATTATAAAATGGATTGTAGGTAACCCAGTGAGCTCGTGTCTGTTCTTGTTCACTCTTATGCGAAGTAAACAACGACTTGTACACATCGCTGGCTTTAGGATCTTTTGCCACACTGTAGTCCGTCTTCAATCGTTTTAACTCGGGATCATCTAAAGAACCAGCTGCTTTAACCAATCTTTTGGTGCTAGTTACCAATTTTGGTTTGGACGATGATGCACATGCTGCAGTGGAAGTGCCATTTGTGGCACAAGCATTGCTGGTGGATGGCAAATCGTCTGAGGGTTCACTTTTTACTTCCTCTTTGATGAGTTTTTCCTCATCCGTGCCATTTTCTTTAACCTTCTTGTCTTTTTTCTCTTTTTTGTTGGCTTTCTTTTTCACCTGCCGCATATCCATTTTGACTTGCATTAGCACCAAATCTTCGTCGCTGCCATTAAGAACAATTACATCCTCGACGGCAAATGGTTGTTGGCAAACGGGACAGGCTCCTGCGGAGCTACCTTTTATTTCTTTCAGAGCTCTTTCGGACATTACGCATCCACATGACCAGATGGCTACAAATCGGAACTTTCCGGACATCTCTAAACCAATCAGTTTGCAAATGAAGGGTGCGTGTCTTGTATCGAGAAGGCCTTCGGTTTTGTCTTCTTCGGTGAAAGCTGGATTGGGCGTCAGTTTCAGCTGTTTGATATCTTTCATGTTTTTGATGTGCTTGGCAGTCTCCGGCATTTTATCTTTTTCCAGCAGATGTTCAATGACGTTCTGTTTCGTGTACAAGCGGCCAAGGCCGCACATGACTATGGGTTCCTGAAGGCGTTGTTGGGTAAGTGCACAATGCAACCAGCGGAATTCACGCTCCGAATCTTTGTCTTTCTGTAAAAAATAACTTATGAAAGGCCCAAAACTTATGAAATAGTACAATTTTTAACTCACTTGCTCAGGTTTCTTTTTTAGGCGAACCAATTCATCACGCCTAGGAATAGTACCTCCATCACATCCCATGTTAAAGTCGTAATATAATCAACAAAAATTCAGGAATCAGGACTTAGGAATTGTGGCGTATTTATTTTCTTCCAAATCTCGAAAAATTATTCTCCAAACATAAATAATTATGGGTTTTCACAATAACCAGCTTTCATATACTATGTCTAACATCATATTGGCGAACAGTGATGGGATTTAAACTTTAAATTTTGTACTAAAATTATTGCTATTGTACCACAAGAAAATTATTAGGTAGTCATATTTTTTATATATGTTTCATATTATTAAATACGTTAGTCATACAAAACTATTGGCCTTTTATATCGCAACGAATTCAATAAATGTTTTATCGTTATACACAACATAATAATATGTGAAATCGGAAAACTGAATGCCGTGAACAGAAATCATTTGTTCAGAGGTAAAATTGGGCTAATACGTTATTAAATGATAAATTAAATTTGTGTCTATTTATTGTGCAGATGCCCAAACTTTGACAGCTATAAGCAGTCTACTTTAAATATTTTTTTTGCCCGAATTACTCTGCAACAAAAAGTAAACAAGATGTATGTAATACAAACGCAAAACAACAAATTACCAACATACAAAAAGTGTCCATTTATCACGAGGTTCCATTGATTCGTTTGCAATCATTCGTACGAGAATAGAGAAATAAACTTTTAAACAGATGCAAACTGCCATGGAATACTCACACTTTTACACCCTTCATCATAAGACAGAGGGTATATTTATATTGCATTTGTAATATATCGAATAACTTGTCGGAGATCCCATAAAATATATGTATATATTTAAAATTTAAAGATGATCTAGCCATGTCCGCATTTCTGTCAGTGGCAAGCAATCTTAAGATCGCACTATGTGTTGATGGACTGAACTGGTTTGTATTAAAAATCGGCCGGAACGGTCAATAGGTAAAAAAAAATCCGTCACAAGGACTGAGTCAATCTCTGGAAAAATCAACAACCATAAAAATGCTTTTCTTTAAAAAATTAGAACTATGATATTTGAACATATGAGATGTGCGTGGACCGAAACCTATTTTGGAGAAAAAATTAGCTGACCACGCACATTTTTAAAAGTCACATTTATAGACCATATTGTTTAAAACGTGGACAAAAGGGATAGGTCCCGCCAATACAACGCTGAACTATAAAAGGCTAATTCTCGTGAATTACTAATGATAGTTGGTATATATGATGTTGGTATGTAAATCAACATACACATTGGTGGTAAAGATAATGTGTCATACCCATTGACAAAATTTTTATATTGCACAGTAACCATGATTCACTTGTTAACACTAGAAAAAAGACAAGACAACTTTATAGTTTTGGCGTTAATAAAAATTCGTATCAAACCGCTTAAGGTTATGATCATGTCTTAACATAAAACAAGTCTGGAGATTTAATTTTAAATTTTGTAATAATATATTTGAAATTTTTGAAAATGTATATGTGTTACTTTGGCATACAAAAAACATGTATATTTCCTTGGGAGAATTTAATTTTTCGTACCACTCTACTGCGGTGCGTACCATTGAAAGAAATTTTGACACGTGGAACCTGTGCTTCATATCGAAGAAATTTAACGGATAGCTCAGTATTGCTTTTGAGCTATATATGAATTTGAGTTTTTCTTCACACGAGCAAATTACTGATTTGCTCCGAACAAATGTATGCAATTAAAAACGTAAATAAAGAATCTTCCAAAAGTCGTGTGCATTGGATTTTTTCCAAATTTTTTGAAATAAATTTACGTTTTTTTACATAAATATATTAATATCAGAAATAAATATTGTCGCATCAAACTTAGAAGTTATAAGGATGAGAAATCAATTAAACAACAATAGCTTCCAGGTCGCTTTCTTCGCCCAACAACCGAAAACTTAAGAATACACAGAGTCTCAATTTGATTTTGCTAAAAAACGTTCGCTAGAAATGAGCATAGAGGAAGCAGTTGCTGCACTTTCGTATGCAAAATCTATTTCATTCGCCAAATTGTGGAGTATGCGGATGATCATGCGAACATTTAAAAAAATATGTTTTTCTTTGCGGTTACCGACAGATTACCAGATAAGTTTTGTCCACTACATATTCAATGAAAGTATAATACTGTTGGCATCATGGAAAACAACTACATATTTTATTTTTTTGGATTTCCTTATTCATTTTATTTGCCCGTGTGCTTCATTTCGATTTTGCTCTTATGTGAAAAATGTTCCCATGTGCGCTATTCAAAATACCCAAAAAAACTGGGGTTTCTAATCGACCACATGAACCCTTGTAAAACAATTTAGATCTTGGATTTTTGTCCTTTATTAGCTCATATATTTTTAGCAGTTTCACAATCCATCCCTAGACCCCTTCACTTTCTCACGAATAGGTTTGTAGACAAAACAAAATCGGAATAACAATTCAATTTGCTGTGGCAGCCATGCAAACGTAGCCTAAATATTAAGTTGTATCTAATCTCCATATAACAATTAAACGCGTAAAAAGGCCGAAAGAACATTATGTTCTCTTTTGCCTTTTAGGAACACAAATAGTGTTTTAAAAATATCCCTGTGTAGGACATGACGGTACTTATCAACCATTATTCTTTGATATTATTTATCTCTTGTGCATTATTGTCGTTATGTTTTGTTATATGAGGCAAACAAAACAAAATTCTTTTGTTGGTTTCTCCAATAACACTAAATCAAAAAAATGTAACGTACACTTTTCCAAAAATGCTACATTTACTGCCCAAAACTATTTATTTTCAATAACTAAACTACCTACTCTAAATTTAATAAATTAACTACCTACATTACTATTTAAAAAAGCTAAACAAATAAATGTAATAAATTAACTACCTATTTTTAAAAAAACATTACTTTTAAAAAAACTAAACTACCTAACCAAAATGTACTTTTGTTAGAAAGAATAATTTTTTAAGAGAAAATATGTAATATTTTTTAAAAATGCCAAAAATTAACTGAAGCAAAATTTGTGTGCAAGATGCGAAATATGTGTAGAGTAACCTAATCACTGCATACTAATATGTTCTTTAAAGGGCTTGCGGGTACTAAACTCGTTCTCTAAATTACAAGCAAACGAGTGCAACTTACCATGGACGGTACCCTTCAAGATAACTTCTAAAAGATACCTTCCATGGTAGAATTGTACTTAGCGCCAAGTGCAATTTTTGTCGAAAACTCGCTGCAAATCAAATATACACTTTTCCAGATTGTTTGTATTGCAGTTCTCGATTATCCGGATATTTGTCCAATAGGTAAATGACGCTACCTATTGTCAAAATCAGGTGCTTTATACACTTATTCCTGCCATCTTTGTACCTAAATTCGGCTAGTTCCGGAAGCAACCTATTAAAGCCTTTTATGCGTGCGCGTCTTGAAAGTGCCGCTTTATTGGAACAAAAACGTTTATGAACGCGCTTAAATACATTTATAAACTTCTTTTCTCCCGAAAAGTCGTCTTCCTTCATTACTGAAGAATTCCGGAAACCGCGCTCTTTTAAGAGGTTCATAGTTAATTTTGGGCACTTTCAGTTACATTCTTGTCTCCTGATGTCAGTTCTGTAGAAGCTTTCGACCACTTGCAGGGAGCAAACGTTGCCATTTGCCATCAGGATGTCTTCCCTTACAAATGCGTTGCGTATACTATTTAATAAATGTATTACATATATCGTATACGCATACGGTATTTTGTGTTGGGGCAAGACATAAATATAGCATGTTGGAATATGCCTGCATTATCCTATTGTCACTACAAGCACCAACATTTTGAGTGCTTCGGTCATTTACAATTACAATTGGAAATAACCCCACCTCCCTAACCGATTTTATAACCTTATGTACATATTCATTACTGGCACTTAAATTTGTATCTGTCAAGAAGTACCCTATTTTAAAATGCCAACTACTTGACAGTCCTGATAAATAAAATGCTACTGCAAAACGATCTTGATAAGTCGAATATAAACGGTCCGTGTCCTTTACTTTGAATCCGTCCATGGCTACTACGCAGTGTTTTTAACTATCGGTCATTCCCTCTACGAATTTGCGTAGTACCCCTAACCCAACCTCTATTCCCTCATTTACTAGATGAAAAGTCCGTCAGGCTAAAACGGTTTCGGGATTTGGTAGCTTCAATTGCCATATATCTCTCATGTAGTTGTATGTATCACATGAGAGATATATAAGCTCTTGAATGAGCTCTCGTTGCTTAATATGTTCTTCCTGTTTAGCTCCGCAAATAAGGTGAGTAAGCTCTAAACATTGCGAACTACAATCTGCCCCAGGAATTATGGCCTTAGCTTTAAGAGAAGAAACCTCTTGCTCCAAGTTTGCAATTTTTTGCAAGTGTTGTTTCTTCTCTTCCTGTAGCTGTTGTATAATGTTGTCCCGCTCCAGTACATTTTTGCAATTTTCAGAATTACCAGCTATTTGTGCTGCGTCCTCGCCCTGACAGTCGGGCTGTTCATCCATCATAGCCACGTCTTGAAGTATCAGTGAGCACACAGATACAGTGTCCTCGTCCAGGTACTCAACTTCCGTTGGTAAAACATCGGAACCACCATCTACATAAAAATAAAACTCCCTGCTCCCTGCATAAAAACGAATAACGACTAAGCTGCTACAATTTGTATGAATTTCAAAAAATAAGCTTTGCAAATTTGTGTTGAATGTTCATATAAAATGTAATAGAAAACAACATGATAGATTACATAAACGTTTAGACTAAACGCAAATCAATTTTATTTAGTCATTTCTTCAGACTAAAAATTGACAGCGATTTACACGAGTAATATTTCTTAAATTACTCTTAAAACTTAAAACTAAAGCAACGCAATTCAATTTAGTTTCAGGTTCGCGATTTCATTCACTAAACACTAAATAACTTATATTTCGTATAGAAGGGGGTCCACATTTTCAATTTCGGCTTGAAAATGTAAAACCTTCTCGTAGGGTACAATGTGGAAGTGGCAGCCTATACCTATTAAAACAATGAAAAAATTAATAAAAACAAATAAACTCAATAATAGCCGTTTAAACCGTACTCTCAGTTTGAAGTACAGTTTACGTTTACAAAAAAAAAACGTTGAAAAGATAAAAATAAATCCAGTTCGTGAACTCTGTTTTCTGCTATAACGTTTGCAGTAGGAGTTTTTGAAATTTCGCCGTTGGTGCTACAGATATTCATCAACGGCGCAACGACGGCTTTAGCCGATGTCGCTTTAAACTCTGTTTTGTAGTTTCCCAGAATCGACTGTTACGTAGAATTTGTAGAAAAAAAAACTAAAAAAAAATCAAAAAAAAACTACTAACTTACCCACGTTCAAATTTAAATGGAGCGTTGGCACCGCACTAGGCCGAAGTTTCTTCTTACTCAGAAACATTTTCTCCGGAAAATGCCACTGACAGACTTTGGACAACGAAAGGGGAATCCACTTGTCTTGTGGTATACCCAGGGCATCCTTCCACACCTTCACGTTCTCCTTCTTGAAGGCGAACATAACACCTTCTCCTTTACAATGTTTGACCATGCAGCACTTTCGTTGCATTTTCATTGCCACAAAACAAGGAACAGAAACACAAAACAAGGATGGTGTGAATGTAGACAACACTTTGCAAATTTTAAACGTTTTTTTCTTAATTTTGCGTTTTTATTGTCTAAATGTAGGCAGCACTGTGCCGTGGTGAGTATATTTTTCCAATTTATTTTCCTCTGGATTTTGTTTTGATTTTCATTTTTATCACTGCATTGTTTTGATTTTCCATTCCTTTTCTCAGCTTTGTTTCGACTTTGAGAGGTGTGAGAGCAAGAGCGGTATACTTGACACTTGACTGTCTGTCTCTCTCAATTAAAGTGGTGGTTCGATAAAGTGCATTTTTCTGCTTCCTTCGTACTGCTGCTCCACATCGCCCCAATCGCCAGCAACATCGCATGCAAGCAGAAAAAGGAATTCTAGCCTGGTAAGTAGTAAGTAGTGAAATTAAAGTTCCAAGCGTTTGATATGTCGTCTGTAGAAACACCCGAAGCTGTTATTACCAGCCAACAGCTGCTCCACATCGCCCAAATCGCCAGCAACATCGCATGCAAGCAGAAAAAGGAATTCTAGCCTGGTAAGTAGTAAGTAGTGAAATTAAAGTTCTAAAGTTCCAAGCGTTTGATATGTCGTCTGTAGAAACACCCGAAGCTGTTATTACCAGCCAACAGCTGCTCCACATCGTCCCAATCGCCAGCAACATCGCATGCAAGCAGAAAAAAGGAATTCTAGCCTGGTAAGTAGTAAGTAGTGAAATTAAAGTTCCAAAGTTCCAAGCGTTTGATATGTCGTCTGTAGAAACACCCGAAGCTGTTATTATAAAGTTGTATAATTGAAGTTGTTGTCTGTTCTCGAATGAATTGGAATTCCCTGAAATGCCAGAACATATATGCTGGTTATATCCAGATATACCGGATAAAGTCAGGTAAGTCGGTGTTCTTCCAATAAAATTACCTTTGACTCTTTTTGCGATTCCTTAGTAAATTATTTCTGCAAAATGACAAAAAGTTGGTGGTTGTGGGTGTAATCGGCAAATCAGCCTTCCCTGACTGCAATAAGATGGCTGCTCTGGAAGTATTGGGCCGGCATCCCAGTCTCATGAAGCATGAGCCGAAAGAGGTATACAAAAATCTATTATATTCTTGCTTTTAATTCTACTACATTCTTGCTTATTGCAGGGTCAAATCCAATTCTATCACAACCCTTTGGAGTCAATTTTATACTTGCATTTCGAGACGACCTACGACTACGTAAGTAACTGTGCCAATAACAGTTGTGAGCAAATCTAGATTTTCTCAATTGTTAATTGCTATCTTTCAAGGCCTGTATGCAAAAAATGCTTCTGGAGGAGTTGCAACACGATGAATTTGATCAGTTCCTTACGTTTCATCAAAAGGTGCGCAGTCGGTTTGCCCGCATGTTTCTGTTTGCCACACAAGTCTGCCATTTGATTATATTCGTGGAATTAAGTGTAACTTTCGATGCCTCCTTGTTGGGGGTATTTAAGGCGTTAAAAATTATAAGGTATTGTGGTGGTTTTAGAACTCATTTTAAGTACTTATATATTCGTAACTTTCTTATCCTTACCCAGAGATCGTCATGTCTTGAAATTCTTTCCAAAACTACTAAAGAACTCGAACACGGGCTTTATTTTGGGCAAACCTTCCCGTCTGTGCTCACCTCGTGTTATCTTCCTTTTTGAAAATCTCCCCGATGGTCATGGTGAGTTTTGTTATAATTTAATTTAAATTGTTTGTAATTCAATTTATTTGTAGAAAAAAACAAGGATTCCATTTCCAAGTTCGAATTTGATGTCGAGGATAATATTTATAAGATGCTTAGAAATGAGTTTATTGTAGTTAATAACAGCAATAACTCCTTATTTTCAATTCCGGTAAATCTTCGGTTCGTTTACTATAATCTCAATGACAAACTGCGTGAGGATCCATTATTGAAGTCGGTGGCTTTGCTGCAAGATTTACTGCAAAAGCCCAATGTTGCCCAGGACGATGATGAATTGGAGGATTTGCTGCCATATAAGGTTGGTAATAAAAATGCTATAGATTGCAGTTATATTTCATTCACTAAAAAGAAAATAACGTTGTCCAATTCGGAATTTAAACGACACTAGACAAAATATGTTTGTTTTAAAAATTGTTTCACAATGCCTCTTTTTTCTCTTTAGGGTTTTGGTAAACCGCTCTCCTTTACTAATCATGAGACCAGAACTGAATCCTCGGAAGATTTATATGTGAAAAATCGTAAATTTATGGACTTACTTAAGGAACATGTCGATCAGGCTTTCGAAGCGGGTTTCAATGATAACCTTACAAAATTCAAAGGAAAACATCATTTCGTTGTAAGATTTATGCAAGTTTTGTTCTCTATGTTCTATCTTTTGACGTGAATGAAAACATTTTCAGCTTTTAAACTTTAAATCCTGGTACGAGACCTTTAAAATGCTGCACAAGCTATTTATAGAAAATGCAGATAATCCTCAATTTGAAGCGAATGATCCTGATTACGTATGGTTATACTGTATTTAAAAAGCAAAACTGTAACTAATATCAGTTCTTTTCAGAAATCTTATTTGGAAAATTTCGATAAAATCCTAAACTATGACAGCGAGTAAGTTCGTGCTAGGTTTACACATTTTTGAACTAATATGCCTTTTTATTTTTTTACTAAGATTTTTCAAAGCATGCTGCGATATTGGCCTTCAGAAGGCTTTTTCCATGTACAACAACCCTACCCTAACCTACTACAGTGGAACTGTTCACAAGAAACTGGTGGGTTTTAAGTTCCGTACGACAAATATTAATAGACTTCTTCCTTAACTGGTATACTTTTTATTTGACTTTGTTATAGGTTGAAGAAGCTGTGTCGTTATACATGAAATATGCTCGGGGTCCTGATAAAGCTACTAATGAAGCCAAACTTCGTGAAATGTGCGAATCTTGTTGGAAAAATGGAAAAGAACAATGTGAATATCCAAGTTTAAGAGGAAATCCCTGTGCTAGACCGAAACACATAGCCAAAGAACCTACAGAACACTCCAGTGGGCTTGTGTTTATATCAGCCTGTAATTGCGGCAATGTTCAAGGACGCCGAGAAGACCCCTACAGTACAAGACATGCAAATTATGAATTTTATGAATACATGGCCAGCAACTGTAATCTATGCGCTAAAGTAAAAAGTATAAGTTTTGCTATATTCGAACCATCCATAAATGATTTCAGGTAAGGAATTGTACACATTTTAATGTTAACATTTCCCTAAGATGTGTTTTTTCAGAGCTGCTGAGTTCGACAGAGGTTTTCAAAAACTTTCTATGCGCAGGGGCCAAGACATTGATTCTCATTCAATAGAAAGTAATTCTGATGACGAGCAGTTTCCCATAAATAATTCGCAACCACTGACCGCTTCACAGGGCACCCACACCAATCTGAGTCTCTCCACGTCTATGGACAATTTGAACAAAATCAATAAACAAGACAACGATGAAGAGAACAGTTCAGATGAGTCGGTCAATGAACTAATTCTAAAGGTTAGGGAAAATAATGTCCACAATGAGGAAGCGGAACGAACAATGTGTCGACAACCATCAACCACTGAATATTTACCGGGTATGATGCATACGGAAAGCCCTGTAGGTTTGCTGCCACAATTCCCAAGTTGGTCTCTGTGTTGCGTCGGCGCGAGTTCCGTCTACAGCCATAATCATGGTTTGCAGGAACACTTTCAGTCAGGTTTCTTATCAGGCTCAAATTTTCTTTTGCCATGGGACGTTCAAGTACGTTTGGAACATTCTGCTCAGTGGGCATATGAAAAGACTCACTACCGTAAAATGGGTGAAGTGTTTGTTTTGAAAATCTTTGTGGGATTTGAATACGAATGCCCCAGGGGCCACAGGTTTATGATGTCTGCTCCTGATAAGATATTAAGAGGAGGATCAGGTGTGTTGGCCAATTTTTGTATGTTATGTTCCATTCTAAAAACTGTTTATTTTAAGGGATTTTGCGTGATAGCGGCAGCAAAGTGGTGTATAACAATATGCCTTTGTATTTTCCATGCCCCTGTCGTTCCAAGAAATTCGATGTGGCCCAATTAATCCGCGTTCACGTTGTCACGCCAAAGGCCCCGGTTAATGTTTCCCTGGATCCTAAAGTACGCACAGGCGATAGCAATTACATGTTCGTCTTAGGTCTATCAGGCCCGCCCAAACTGACTCAAAGTGCCTATTGGATGTTGCGTCTTCCGTATGTTTATCAAGGCGACGAGGGTCCTATACAGCCGCCTACAGAGATTACAGCAGCAAATGCACTTAACTATGGTTGCCTAATGGCTGGAATGTTTGGTGTAAGTGAAGTTGAGGCGGATGACTAAATGTTTAGTTTTACAAAAAGAAATAAATGGAAAAAATGAAGGATATATCAAAACATCTCAATGGCATTATACTCGTTTAATTTCATTTGAAGACAACTTTAACATCCCATTGGAATTACTTCCGAATTATCAAATATACCAAATACCCCCATGTCATCAATTACATCCTGCAATAAATTAAACAATTTCCAAATCTGAACAAGAGGTACACTACAGTAGGTTTTTATTTTCATATAAGCTACGAAATATTGAGTAGGTAGCCCAGAAAAAGTTGGTCTATTATTTAAACCCTACTACAAAGAATTTTGATTTCTAGGGTATTCATGATCTGGCATTTACTGCTGTGTATGACGGATATTAAATTCTCAAAAATAAGTTTGCATAGATAAAATAACAACGACTGTAGGATGCACAGCACTTACGATTGCGACTTCATGAATACCTTAACTACAAATCCTTCAAACCTTACATTTACGTAAACGTACTTGCTTTTGTGTTAGCACTAAAGATAGATTTAGGTACGAAAAACTTAGAACTACTCAAAATATATGACAATTAAACGGATAAGATGCGTTCAGTTCAATTGTAAGGTTGGTTAGGATGTCCACTCTTCAGACATTTTCTGGTATGGCTTCCTCACAGCGATTCTTGTTTTTCAACAAATAAGAGGCCAGGAAGCTAATTGGGTCTGCCGGCCTTTCTCGCGCTAACGTCTGTAAGCCATGTAACAGAATCGGTGCAACCGTCTGATCCAAATATTGGCGGGTGGGTAGCGAATTCAAATCACCTCTAGGTTTTTTGAATTGCTGAGCATTGGTATTGCTATTCGCTTGATTGTTGACTGTAGCCGGTTGTACTGGCTCGGCTGGCGGTGGAACATTTTGATTGCTTTCAGGTTCCATGCTAAAATATGAGTGGAAGCGGTGAGATTTTTATAAATGTTTTACGGTATAATCTATACATTACCTGTTGCGCTTCAATCGGTTATAGCTTCTTCTGGTTAAACTATTCCAAAAATAGAGAGAAAAAAATAAATCAATCTGTTTGTTGTAACCACAAAAAACAAATATCGTCAACACAAATACACGAACATTTATCAATCACAATAAACTCTCACAGTAAAGCCTCAATAAAGTGTTTCGGAGTTTGATGCCGAAACTGCTAAAAGAGCGGCGCACCCCCGGCTTTTTACTTCGCCGATTTAGTCGCCATGATAAAGCGGCTAAGCGATTTTTAAAAATTATTATTATTTTATTAAGTAAAAAGTGTTAAATGTTAAATAATTCGTCTCCGTGCTATCATATTGGCAAAAATATTAATTTAACTAGGAAGATAATGTCCGACTAATTTTTCATGTTATATATTTGTTCCAGATTGTAAGAATTCTGTTTTTTGATTGAAAAGGCCGATGTTTTAGCCGTCATCGGTGGTCCAAATTTATTAAGAAATCAAGTCGCCGGCGTGGTAAGAAAAACCCCTGTGCCGTCAATTCAGCATCAAACTCTGGTTTTGTAAAATTTAAGTCAGAAGCCGACACAAAACACCGGTGCCTCGACAGTTTTTTTCTAAGTAGAGCCGTCGCCAAATCAAACGATCCGTTGCTGAAAACAGTGATTTGAGAATAAGTGTTAAATATTCAATATATCTTTTCTTATCTCTGTGTGTAAATAATCACGGAAGTTCACAAGTGATTTTTATTGTAATGATTAGTATTGTTTTCAAGCAGTAAATCGCGTAAAAGGTCAGATTTTGGGCGAAGGTTGTAAAAAGTGTTGTAAAGAGAGTTTAGTTGGCGTTGCTAAATGTTAACACATTGAACAGGTATTAATCGGATTGCGACCTCCTTCATCTACATTTTAATAGAAGACAAGTTGTTTACAAAATGGCAAAGTGACAGCGGCTTGGAAAACATGACTGTGGTTGCGCTTTGTCGTGTCGCTTCGATGTGCACGATACTTTACATTCGTTAAATTTTGGGATTCGTTGATTTGACGAAGATTACCAATAAAGGAATTAATTAAAGTAAGCATTCTGGGGTTAATGAAAAACTGACCTTAAATTAAAAAAAAATAAAAGCAAAATAGTTAAATAATTTGAATAACAAAACTTTCGACACAAGTTTTACAATATTAAAGAATTTACCGACAAAACGACGGAGACAGTTACGGGTGCTTGTACTCAGAAAGTCGTGGTGTAAATTCTAAAGGAAATGTAACTTTTTCCCTGATTCCATTATTTCGAACAAAATACCTACGTTGATTTATCAGCATACAATAGATAATAATTTGACTTGATTAGATGTATACACCTCAGGTAATAGGTCGTTCTTAGAGCTCCTCTACTTCAAACCAATCAACCAATTTAGGCTGGCTCTTGTTGGTCCGTGCCTACTTAAGTTATTATTTAAAAGCACCTTGGTGTTGGGCATACTTTCTCCATTTTCCATCACCAATATTCTTTATCTTTTCCAATTGGTCTCTTCAACGAAATCTTTTCCTTTCAGCTTGCGCTTTCTAAGGTAGATATCGTCTAACGCATTTCTGGCTGCAACGTTTGATTCCATTCGACCGTCATGTCTAAGCCAGCGTAGCGTAATCGTTGTATTTTGACCCGCATAACTACTTTCATGTCAAGATATAACTTATACGGCTCACGGTTAGTCTCACGTTGATGAGAAAAATCCTATTCTTTTAAGAAGGATTTTTCTCATCAACTTTTGATAGCAACCATCGTGTATTGTAAAGTGTAGTGAGCCGCAGTAGTGTTATCGTTAGTGTGCACGACTTTCATAAATGTATGCACTAGTTCAACTCCGGGTTAGAACATCTAACTCGTAAATCTTAATCTCTAAGTCATGTAAAAACTTCTTGATAAAATGTATTAGCCATTCGGAGACGGCGTTAAACAGCTGGTATCTGCCAGCAAGTATAATAATTATGTAGTGCACAGCTAACAGAGAAGTTTCTCCTGGTTCTTTAATTAATGTTGTGGAAATTAAGTAGTTAAGTGTAGCTTTCGATGGAGGGCTTTATTCTAAATACATTTTTGTAATAATTTATAAAAAAAATTTTTTTGTTTAAAGCTATAGTTTACATTATTTCATATGAAAGATAGTCATTTGCTTAAGCCGACTAATATTTTCTTCCTCTTTTATCTCAGTTGGTATCCTGTTGTATAGTTGAAACCCTTTGAAGAAAAGAGATTTCTGCATAGCATTGATTGTTACTCTTTCTAGTCTGAAATTTGCTTTATTTCTGACATCGTACGGGTGTACATTTCATACGTATGTTGAGCGATCTTTATGATATTGGGGACTCTTTCCTATTTTTAGTTTTTGAATAAAACATTGTAACCATTGCAGCTGAGCTAGCATGTGTTGTATATATTCTGCATTTTAAGATTACGCGCATAGCTTTGTTTTGTAGTTGCTGTAGTGTTTCTAGTGGTGTTTTTGTGCGACATGTGTATTGTATGAAACCAAAACTCAAATGTGGTTTTATTATTGTATTAATAATGTTAATTGCCGTTGTTACCGAAAGTTTACTTCTGATTATTTTAAAGAAATACATGTTTCTCAATTTTCCTACATATTTACTCTACATGTTCGTTAAATCCTGGGCCTTCATATACAGGGTGATCCATCTAAATGAATTTTTTCAGAACAAAAATAAAATATAAAAATTCAAATCAAGTGTGGAATCTTTATTGGTAATTTTAAAGAACATTTTATGGCATTTATTGTTTTATTATAATTTCCTTCAAATGTTGGCCGCAACTACGCCCCTGGGTTTCCATTCTGAGGGTCCAATTTTGGATGACTCGTTTGGAGCATTTCGACCGTCATGGCTGTTATGACAAAACCTGAATCGTAGCTGGTTTGTCTGCATAGACCTTGGACTTTACGTATCCCCAAAGAAAAATATCTGAAGGTGTGACATAACTCGATCTAGGCGGCCAACTCATCTGTCCAAAACGTGAAATTATATACTTTTCAAAATGACAACTTAATAGGTCCATTGTTTGAGCAGCTGTATGGCAAGTGGCACCGTCCTGTTGTAACCAAGTGTCGTCAAGATTACAGGCTTCAATTACAGGTAGCACCATTCAATGTTACGTTCCGGCCTTCATCATTTTTTAAAAAAAATATGCACCAATGATTCCACCAGCTTATAAACCGCACCAAATCGTGGTTTTCTCTGGGTATAATGGCACCTGTTAACAATTTTGGAAGGTTCAGAAAAATTGGATCAATCTGCACTTGGCCTAAAAACTATATTATTTATCATAGAAAATAAGTATACAATATTTAAAACATTTGTTAATCTTTCCGTTTTGAAGACCGGCTTAGCCCTAATAAACAGCGGCTTCCGAAAGCTGATTTCAGCTTTTCCGAAAGTTGATTTCAGCTTTTTAAATCGACGGCGGTAAAACTAAGCAAAAACTCATAGGCTGCACGCCGTGGCAGAAACGATTTGGGCGTTGAACTCTGGCCTTCATGACGAGAACTTTAGTCTTCACTATACTAGCGCTTTATCGCTTTCTATTAGTGACAACCCTGTACTAGTACATTTCTTACTATTGTGAATACACATTTATTAATTGACAGAGATACTTTTTCCAATTAGTGACTGCTGATATCTGAGAAATATTTAATACTCAGATTTTTTATTATTGAATAATTTCTCACATAAAACAATGACGGAGTTACTAATTGACCCTCATATTAGAGTTTGGGTATTTCTGCCCATTGTTTTGATTGCATTCTTCATTGGAATTCTTCGCCATTATGTGTCCATACTGATAGCTTCACAGAAAAAGGCCGAAATCACACAGATGCAAGATAGGTAAGCGTGGATGTTGAAAATTGGTAATTTTTTTTAACAAATGTGACCTATATCCCCCTCTCATTTCAGTCAAGTCATGATTCGTGCTCGTTTGCTAAGAGAAAATGGCAAATACTTGACAGCCCAATCCTTTGCTATGCGAAAGAACTTTTTCAATAATGAGGAGACTGGGTACTTCAAGACCCAGAAGAGGGCACCTGTCGCGCAAAACTCAACGGCCATGGTAACCGATATGCTAAAGGGTAACTTTGTCAATATGTTGCCGATGGTGATTATTGGAGGCTGGATCAATTGGATGTTCTCCGGTTTTGTCACGACCAAAGTGCCCTTTCCTTTGACATTACGGTTCAAGCCCATGTTGCAAAGAGGCATTGAATTGGCCTCTTTGGATGCCGCTTGGGTCTCCTCTGCCTCATGGTACTTCTTAAACGTTTTCGGTTTGAGGTCCATTTACACTTTAGTCTTGGGTGAAAACAATCAGGCCGATCAGACTCAGTCCCAGGCTGACGCCATGACTGGTGCGGCCATGACAATGCCTCAGGATCCTAAGGTGGCATTTAAGGCAGAATGGGAGGCTCTGGAAATTACCGAGTACCTGAACGCTTTGAAGACCGTGGATAATGAGTTGCTACAATTGGCCACAAGAGGCGATATTCAAGAAAATAGCATTAGTCAATAGATTAGAACGATTTTTTGTTTATTCACTTTTAGTCGAAATGGAAAACTTTTAATGCAAAAGTTTTTACAATAAAATATTGTTTTGTGTACTAGCATTATAATTTTATTCAAATACAATAATTTTACTTATAAAATTAAACAAATGGTTTTCAAAAATATTTTGTTTTGCCAATTATGCAATTTCTATTTTTTTAAGAAACAAAAAAATTCAGTGCTCTCATTTATTGGCCCTTTTAAAATAGTCCTGGTCCATCAATACTAGGAGTTTTGTCAGTTGTTTTGCCACCAGCAACAGCACCATCTGGACTAAGCGCAATATGATCTGGTCTATTGGAAAGAGGCGATGGTGGTCTTGCTGCTGGAACGTTCCATACTAGAGGCCTTTTGTTCT
Source organism: Hydrotaea diabolus (assembly GCA_963513945.1). Taxonomy (NCBI): domain Eukaryota; kingdom Metazoa; phylum Arthropoda; class Insecta; order Diptera; family Muscidae; genus Hydrotaea; species Hydrotaea diabolus. Next base: position 211,682,097 of record OY740717.1, read on the forward strand.
TTGTCTGTTGTATTAAACGATAGTCATTGGGCAGCTCATTTTCTTGATAGAGACGATCGGTGAAATAAATACGTCTTATACGGACATTGGCATGTATTTGCAGGCGTACAGTTTCTATGTAGTTGGTGCCATAAGCCCGCCGAGTGAAATCGGCCAAATTAAAATGAATTTGATTCCAACCCGGTGACATGCCCATTGGCATTGAGGTGCAAAAGGGCTTAACAGAAGTTTTACTTTGAAAATTTGAGACACGGAAACGGCGCAAAAAACGTTGATCGTCTATTATCTGAAATACGAGATTTGTTTTATAAAAAAATTAAATAAAAGCAATGTAGGTTTCAAGACAATAAAAGAATTTTAACAATCCTACGTGTACGAACCGCAGTAATACACTATTTTACGAAAACGTACATACATATCTTATCTTCTTCGAAATCACTAGGATGAAAAATTAAAAATGGAAACAGTACCTATCATTCAATTACATTTCCCTCTTAAAGAAAATTAATGCATTTAACTATCTAGCGTTAGTATTTTCGACGCCTCAAATCAAGAAAGCAAATTAAATATGGAAATTTTTGGAAAACTTCTTTGTAAGTTTCGCAATTAGTCGAGAGAAATTAATTCCGGCGGGTGATTAGTCTATCGTATCAACTTTCAGTTGGGGTAGGTACGAGTTTATATAAAGAATATGGCGAGCTAGTAAAAAGGGTTACAAGCAATATTTAGCTATCCCCTTTATATAGTTGCAAATACTTCATAATATCTTGAAATTAATGTATGCTTAATATGGGTCTTTTATTGCGGTTGTAGATAAAATCGATATAGAATTTTGAACGTCGGCAATATTATTAAACACAATCAACTCCATCAAGTTTTATCAATAGATGATGTTATATGAAGCTTCTAAAACCTTGTTTTAAGATCGCCTTTTCACGTAAATATGTGTCACTCCATACATTTTTTGTTAAATTGCAGTCGAAATTGTATTTGATCAATAACTAGTACAATGGACAAAATTTTACATTTTTTTTAATTCATTGAGAATTACTGTTCATGTCTAATATTTTACTTAAACAAATTTGGTCAAAATCGCATTGATATGTCATTTTTGGCGATTATTGTTTAATGCTTGAACGAACTTATAACCTGGCTTAAAGCGGAAATACCCTATGGGCATATTATGCGATAGATATAAATTTATCTGAATCAATATCCATCATCTTCAATAGCATCGGTCCTTGGACAAAAAAATAACTTTTGCCAGACTGTATTAATACGAGTATCGATCAATTGGTAGTTTTAGTTTGATTACAACCTTTCAGATGGGCAGCGGCCGGACAAAGCCCGATATAAACCGAATTTGCCGTTGGCTCTAAGTCGATTGGTTCTCTTACACATTTTCGATAGTCACAAACATTTACCATGTTATTAACTTATACAGCTCGTCAAATCATCCCATATTATTTCTATATAGGATTTCAATTTCCATACCAATTGTAATAAATTCCGGCACGAAATCCAATGAATTGTAATTTATTGAGACTTCTACTATTCTCAAATCAGTAAGCTGCGCACGATATGATTAACTGGCCGTGACCTACTGTTTAATGTCATATTCGAACGGCAAATGTATTTTATGGAAACGTTTTTTAAGACTTAGAGACTACTCTCTTACTCGCAATGTCGTCGGCATTTACTAGGTAAAAATCCGCAGATGAAAAAATATAGATAGTAAAAGATAGACTGAACGTAGGAGAAACTACTCTTAATACAAGAACACCGTATAAATTCAAACATGAACTAATAAATATGTATTACTTAATTAATTTCCACAACATCCCATTAAGGGACAAGGGGAGACTTCTTTCAAATCAGTGAGCTGTGTACTACTTATACTCACTGGCCGGGAACTAACTACCGTTTAACGACGGCTCCGAACGGGTAACGGGTTTTATAGAAAAAATTTTTACTTGAGAAATAAATCTCTTATTCGCAAAAGCATTGACGTGGTGGAAGCCTAGAGCTGAACAATTGTTATTTGTTCTGATCCAGACTTGAACCTGTGTTTACTGCCGTGATAGCCGTACATTTTCCTATCACACCATGGCGGTCCAAAATATGACTATACTAGAAGCTTAATAATGAGATTAAAATTGCAGTAAGCATCGCGCAGAATGAATACCTTCGAAATCAATGTCAGGATATCGGAAGATTCTAATACTTTCATAGCGACTCTTTTCTTTACAAAATAATAATAATAATTAAAGAAACCGCAGGAATCGCAAAACCAATCAAAAAGTTTTGTATGACAGTAATAACACCGTGCGGCGTCAGTGATCGGCGGAGGTTCTGCATACCGGGAAAACTATATAGGTAAAAAAAGTCCGCTGGGTCCTTTATTGATTACTTATATATTGTAGCCCGCGTTGAGCTTAACAACTTTGCTGTACACCTTTTTGCGATATTCGAGCATGGTCCAAATGCATAAATAAGTCCAAAAAATTAAATTTTTTCCCATAGGATACCTACCAAGTTTTAATTTATATATCTGGATTTCTAGTCCTGGCCCAGCGAAACGCCGGGGCAGGTACAACTAGTTGTTGACTCATATAACTTTACCCGGAAAGTTGAAACCCCTGCCGATTTGCTCTGTCTTATAGTGTAATAATTTGTTGACGTAGCGGAACTAAACACATTATTTTTTAATAATCAACTGACTAGTTCGACTGATAGTAGTTTTTTTAACCAAATTATTGGGGAAGATGGGTTTTCTTTTTATAACGTCTCCTCTAATGACTTGATACAGGCTTTTATGTCAATCAAGTCTAACGCCTCTGGTTGTGATGAGATATCTCTTAAATTTCTTAAAGTAGTATTTCCATTTATATCAAATCACCTTCTTCATTTAGTGAACACTAAATGATTGGAAAGTAGCCATAGTAACACCAATTCAAAAGAAGTCAAGCTCGAATTCTCATGATAACTTAGGACCCATTTCTTTGCTTCCCATCCTGTCAAAAGTTATGAAAAATATTCTTAAGCGGCAGTTGTTAGACCATATTGAGAGTAAATCGTTGCTTCATGGTTGTCAATGTGGTTTCCGGAACGACAGGAGTACCTCTGCTCTTTTAGTTGGCCTTACTGACTCAATAAGGAAGAATACTCATGATCAAAAAATGTGTATGGTTTTGTCTTTGGATTTAGAAAAAGTCTTCGATAGGAAAGATTATGGAATTTTGACAAACAAATTGCATAAAGATTATGGACTTGGGAAAAGTGCCTGTAGTTTAATGCTTTCTTATTTATGTGGTAGAAATCAGTTTGTTCGTGTCAATGGAGTCTCATCGTCTGTTAGGAGTGGGGTCCCTCAGGGCTTATATCAACCTAGATTTGCAATACAATGGTACGTCTATAGAATTCGTTCAGAGTATTACGTGTTTGGAAATAGTACTGGATAACAAAAGTTGCTTTGAGCAGAATATTCGCATTATTGTTTCACGTATTAGTTTCACACTTCGTTAACTATACAACACCAATTTAGTTTTACCTCGTTGGGTAAAAACAAAACTGGTTCATGGCTTAATTATGCCAAATATTTGGTACTGCCTAGAGGCAGTACCATGAATATAATAGGAATATGAATATAATAAAGACAGTGCTTCATAGAGTTATGCGCTATGTATATTCTGTTAAACCGTATGCTCACATATCGCCGTTTGTGAATGACTTTTTAGGCTGTTCCATTGTGGAATTTGTGCACCTTCGGTTGCTATATTTTTTTACAAGATATACAAACTTCAATCTCCTTTGTTCCTAGCAAATTCATTTGTCTTCAGTCACTCAATTCTCAACAGACAGTTAATTATTCCAAAGGTAACACCTCTTATGGATCAATCATTCCTCTTAAGAGTAGCTCGACTATTTAACATTTTGCCAAGCAGTTTAAAAACGTTTAATTTGTCTTCCATGACATTTCGTAAACGTTTAATGGAACATTTTCGTTCAAGTACAGAGTAAAACTTTTATTTATATGTTTATTTCTTTGGTTTCTTGATTATCACTTTTATGCTTTCATCAGGTTTTTTTCTATTTTATTAGGACACATTAGGATTATTTTAATTTAAATTATTTCTTTATTTTATACTGAATTTTTTCTAGTAGTTTATGATGTTCTATTTAACATTTTGATGCATATTGTAATTTAGCTTTAATAGGCCCCAATGGACTTCGAATTACATGTCAATAAAGAAATGACGATGCATTCGAAATTAAAGAGAAAAAAGATTATCTGCAAGGAATATGTATGGCAAATATTTAAGATCAATTTATGATTCGCAGCCACATCCATTAATAAGAGAAAGGTGGAAGGAAGCTGCTGTAAATTTGATTGGAGATACGAAAGTCTGAGGTCCGGATGATATTTCCTCCAAATATTGATGTTGAGAGACGAGGCAACATCCAAACTTTAACAGAGTCGTTAACCACATTTATAAAACAGGACAATATCCACAAGATTTGATTAAATATACGTATATTTAATCAAATCATAATCATTCACCAAAAACTTCGTCTAAAACAATGTATTGATTATAGACTCATAAGCCTAATGAGCCGAGCTCTTAAATATTCCTTAAAATAATTCACTGCGGAATATATTTATAATGGTTATGTCCTAGTTTGAGTTTTAAGGAGGAATGGGCACCTGCTACAAAAGCACCTCTTCTTTTGAGACATACTATTAGAAATACTTATATCTATTGGTTGGACGAAACGGAATTTCGATGTGAACTTTGTCAGACAATGTAATTTTTAACAACTTCGTCATGTTGCAATTTGTAAAAAATTTTAGTAAAATTTAAAAACAATTTTACTCTTTCTTTTAGTTGTTCCGACGTTCTGTCTCATTTGTTTAGCTCGTTTGTTTTTTATCCAGAAAATCACTACACACAAATTTTGTTATTAGAGATATTAACCCGTACTTAAATTCCTGTAGATCTACATAATACATGACTTTACTTTAGCACTTACTTTCACTTCGAAAGAAAAACATTTATGCATATTTTTTATCAGCAGCACCAAGAATGGCAACTTAATTCCTAATACTTTCTTAGGATCACGAGGCGAAGTTATATACATGGTAGAAACATTTGTGCCCATTATTTCTAAAACCATGGATTTGATATCATCGTCCAAAACGCGTTTGACATAACCATTCTGGGTCTAAATATGAAAAGGAGACAAAGAGATGTAAACTTTTTAAAATGTATCGAACTGATAAATACTCACATGGGTAGTCCAGTTATTTAAGGGACGGCCACCTACGCTATATAAAATAGTAAAACAGCCCTTTTGGTAAACTGTTCGGTACATAACGATTGTTTGCGGTATGCAGATATATAAAGAAATATATTTGTTTGTAGCTTTTCAAATAAAAATTGAAATGAAAAACTATAGCAATTGAAATGAAAGAAAAACTATGACCATTTTTTTTTTGAGGAATGTGTCTTGTTTCGAACTCTGCCAGGTATTTTTTTTAAAAAGATATATACGATTGATTTTATTTTTGAATTTTGTAACAAATAATTTTTAATAAAAAAAACCTATAGCTAAACATGACCTACCGATCACTTATACTGTTACCGGAAATCCCCAAGGATCTAGTTTCTTATTTAATAATTCCAGTGAAGAATCGGCGAGTTTTGAAAGTAGTTCTGCCAGCTTGTGTTTCGTGTAGACCTTGTAGAGTTGACGATTTTCAGAAGCTATCTCGTAGGATAGTCTTACGCACCCTTGGTAGTCTTCGGACATATGTAAAACTTTGTGTAAAAGCAGTGTGATTTCAGGTATACAAATGCTACGGATTTTATCCAATTGTATTTGACGATTCTCCCAAATCATCTGGCTAATGTCGGCAGGGTCCTTGGGGGTATCGGGATCAATGAGCCAACCTTTTTCAGGGAACAGTAAAACGTTAAACAGAGAATCACGGCAAACTGCAAAAAACAAATGGGAAACAAATAAATAAATTAATAAAACTAATAACATTAATTACAACAAATATGTTTACTGTTTTATTAGCGAACAATTGCATAACTATTCACCTAGGGTCCAAGGCCGTAAAAGAAGGCATTTTCAGCGACGGGGTTTCCACCTTGTTTATTTTAGCATTTTCATGCAGAATCGCTCTATCGATCAGTGTTTAGCCGATCGAAATGGATTTAGTTGTTCACATTCTTAGCGAATTTCACGCACTGGGTGACAAGTTCTGTCGGTTCTAATCTACCAAAAGGGACGTGACTAGGACTTCAATTATTTTTACCAAGCTAACCTTCTAACATAGCTTTTAAGTAAGTGGAAGCTGAGTGGTTTGAGTTGTATCGTATGAACAGCATTTAAGATACTAGAATAGTGGACATGAGGTACCAAAAGGGTTTAAGCAATATGACCTTTCAATTACATAGTTTTGAAAAAAATATTACGACATGCTAAATTAAAAAAAACGATTGGTAGCGGCTTTCGAAAAAATTACTTTAAAAGTCATGAAACGGATTTGGTCAAAACATACGCAGGATTAAAATGCCTTTTTCAAAGCGTAACACTCTTTGTCCGTACCAAATGATAAACATCCCCTTTCCCAATCGGGTAAGGGCATAAAAAGGCGAATAGTCGTAAATGTGGATTTTATAAAAATCCATTCTTACCTTCTCCCCCAAGTAAAAGTAAATTTTAATTTTGCTGAGATACAAACAAGACATCTCATTAAAAAGTCATTTTTAAGATCGATATGAAAAGATGTTTCAAAGATAAATACTTCCATACCTTTAGATTGTTCCTCCAACGATACATTCCAACGATTTAATTCATTTCTATACACTTGCTCTTTATGTTCCGAGGCCATGCGTTCGGTAAAGTTGACACCAGCTGTCACCAGTTGCGGTTCCTTTGGACGATTGTGGTACAAACGTTGTTTATTTTAGCATTTTCATGCAGAATCGCTCTATCGATCAGTGTTTAGCCGATCGAAATGGATTTAGTTGTTCACATTCTTAGCGAATTTCACGCACTGGGTGACAAGTTCTGTCGGTTCTAATCTACCAAAAGGGACGTGACTAGGACTTCAATTATTTATACCAAGCTAACCTTCTAACATAGCTTTTAAGTAAGTGGAAGCTGAGTGGTTTGAGTTGTATCGTATGAACAGCATTTAAGATACTAGAATAGTGGACATGAGGTACCAAAAGGGTTTAAGCAATATGACCTTTCAATTACATAGTTTTGAAAAAAATATTACGACATGCTAAATTAAAAAAAACGATTGGTAGCGGCTATCGAAAAAATTACTTTAAAAGTCATGAAACGGATTTGGTCAAAACATACGCAGGATTAAAATGCCTTTTTCAAAGCGTAACACTCTTTGTCCGTACCAAATGATAAACATCCCCTTTCCCAATCGGGTAAGGGCATAAAAAGGCGAATAGTCGTAAATGTGGATTTTATAAAAATCCATTCTTACCTTCTCCCCCAAGTAAAAGTAAATTTTAATTTTGCTGAGATACAAACAAGACATCTCATTAAAAAGTCATTTTTAAGATCGATATGAAAAGATGTTTCAAAGATAAATACTTCCATACCTTTAGATTGTTCCTCCAACGATACATTCCAACGATTTAATTCATTTCTATACACTTGCTCTTTATGTTCCGAGGCCATGCGTTCGGTAAAGTTGGCACCAGCTGTCACCAGTTGCGGTTCCTTTGGACGATTGTGGTACAAACGTGACCATTCATTGAACGAATCAATGGCCGCCAAGTAAACCTTGTAACTTAAGTACTCCTTTATGCTACAATCCTCACGACAAGGGAAGTTGTCCTTACTACCATAGATATTAATAATTTGACTCAGGGAATCCTGAGGTATCATGTCATACACGGCTCGTACACATTCCAATTTGTTTTCCGCCAGAAAAGAGCGTATCATGGCATTTCCTTGCCACAAGAGGTCGCCGCGTTGCGTCGGCAAGAATGTCAGCCATTCCAGAGCTTTGATTTTATGCTGGTCAAAGCTGGAAATATCTCCATGCTGTAGAGGTTCTTGTTGCATTCTCTCAATATCTGCCTCGGTTGGATCTTTCTGTCTTATAGACTCGACGGTGTGTCTCGTTATATTTTCTATATCTAGGCCGGCGTTAATGGCTTCTTCCAGTGCAGTTTGACGTATGCCCGTTTCATGTAATATTTCCAAAAATTTCGAATACAATGAAACCTGTATCTTTCCAGGCAAAGCAGCCGTGTAGAAGGCCACCAACTGGGCATCCTTCATTTGAATCAAACATTCCACATAAGCGGCTATTATACGATCTGCTGTGTCTTCTTTGTCCACCCGGCCGATTTGACGCATAAATAAGACAATGTGTGTAAGAAATCTCAACAAATGAGAAGACAACACGGGATCTTTTTTATCCAACAACTGCTCATCGTCTATCCAACGGCGAATTTGTTGCAGAAGTTCCGTGATGTTGTCAAGTATTAGGAATTTCTGTATGACCCCCACTTTACTTTGAGCAAAATCACGCACTGCTGCATCGTTGTGCACCAAAAGTTCATCGAATATTTGCTCCATGGACATTTTGCCATTCCAGTACTCTTCTGGCAGGGGGTGGTAAGGTTTCATGCAATTGGCTCTTATTTCACTTTCCACGCGTATATCTACTTGAACTTTCAAATAAGCCCACAAGAGATCTTCCCATGAACTAGACAATAACGTTTTTAATGAGTCCAAGTGACCGCAGAAGGCGCCAGCTATGGCACGAGTATATTCATCGAACTTCTTCGAATCGGCCATCATCCATGTACATTTCTTCCAGATGTCACGCCGGGGATTACCTTCTATGGGCAACTTCTCTCTGGTGTTTGCATGAGCGGCCTCGTAATTGGGATCTTCATGTAGACGCCAGCCTTCTAAAATTGCCGCCCGCCATGTTTGGCCACAATATTTACACAATGCCATGGCTTCATCTATCCGGCCTTGCCGTATTTCTTGAAATATGCAGCGTGATAAACGCATATTGTCCTCTTCATCCAAGGTATGCAAAGGTTTCTTTTCCCTCACCGGTGCATCGGGATCTAAGGACTTTACAATCTCTGCTCCAGAGCCAAAAGCAATTTGCTGTTGTTTTTTCAATTGGAACAAGGTATTCTCCCAGGCTACTGTGCGATCTGTCGTATGGCCCACTTGTGGGCCTGCCATTTTTTTCTCATAGCAAGCCTCCAGCCAGTCTATAATCAATTGGTACTCCCGCAAAGTCGAATTACAATTGTATAATTGCGAAATTACTTCTTTTTCCGATCCACACAAACTTGGTATTTCGCAATCCATTCCCTGATCGGACGACTGCAGAAGAATGCGATCTTTATACAAAGCATACAATAGCTTCCAAGTTTTACACTCCAAATCTAACCACTCTGCTTTGGATTTGGAAATCTTGTCGCCGCCTCTTTGGATATCCTTCAAACATTGCTCCAACACCCCGGAACAGGTGTGTATAAGGTCTTGAATCGTATCAAAGACCTCCGAATCATTAGTACGGGCCTGCAATACCTCCAAAAATTGCGGGAAAAGCATGTCAGCCTTCTCTTTGAAAACATCCATTTGAGGTTGGTCCATAATGAGAGAACGATCACAAACGCTCGTTGTGTCGCCACCGCCGCCATGGAATGATGAACTAAAAATACCACTTGCATTCATTTGAGAATTATCTAGCATCCTCTGCAGCTCACCGGGTAACAATGAAATTGAAAAATTATGGTCGGAACCATCTCCAACTGATGTGCCACCACGTTGTGGCGTTCTAGGTTTCACGTTGATCAAGCCGCGCTTGGAAATAAAAGGACTGCCACTAGACATTTTACTAAATTGTGTTTAAATCACGAAGTCTTTAATTGAGGTCAATTGTACTTGAAAGTTGAGCAGATAAAAGGTAAAGGACCAAACAAAATATTTTCCACAATATAAGAGCTAACCGGCTAAACAATATAAACGCGCAATCCAGTCAAACAGCTGTTGATGGTCAATAATATTTTAGTGAATGGTAAATCGTCTTTGATTATGTCTAAAATCAAAGACGATATATTGTACATGATGGCAATAGTAGCATTATCGAGTAATCGAAAAACAGAGATAAGTAAAAATCATTTGGGAGTGGTGTTGTTTTGTGTTTAAAGTGTGCGAATTTTATGTTTTTTGTGTTTCAATTTTGACTTTGTAGCGTTCTTGTGATTGTGTACAAACGAATGTGGAAAAATAAACCCCAAGAATTTGTGAGTTATTGAAGTGTGTTTTTCTAGATTATTGCAAAAATCACAAAATTTTCACAATCAAATACAAAAAATAGGTCTCTCAATATGATTGTTGTGTACCTCAAATTCTCTTTAAAGCTCATTGCGCCCATCTTCTAGAGTTTATCGTCTTAAGCCGCAAGCACGGAAGCTGTTTTGAATACAGGAATTGTTCAATATTTGTCACGATTTTTATGAAAGGGTGAATTCTCTTTTGTCATCAATGCAATATACTAGTTTGATCATCATTTCCCTAATGATTTACACATTCAAATTTTTGGAAAAAGAATCCAAGACTGTCGGCACTGAGTGAGCCACACAGTTAGGGGCCTCTCTATTTCCGGATATATGGGTTGTTTTGACGCTGTTAGGGTCGCTAATTTGGACGATACATCGTCATTTTGAAGATTTTTAAAATAAAGTTACACACATATCAATGAAATCGTTCCAGTATAATTTTCCTTAGATTTTCCCTTAGTTTTCAGCAATTTAAATTTGCATATACTCTATTAAGAAATAGTTTGAAATTAGATAGTAGAACAGGAATAAAATTCCTAAACTTTCTAATTCTTCAGTCAAATGTAAACATTGTAATATTACAAGAAATAAATATTGAATTAAATTAAACTAAAATTTGACTAAATGACGACATTTCAGTGTAAAACTTATCAATATATGTATGTACATTTGTAAATGTTCATCACGACACAACTTAGAATTCGGTAAGATTATAAATAGTAAAAAAAGTAAGTGCTTCACGTGTTTTTGATTTTTGTTATGTTATTGTTGTTGCGACAACTGTGTACCGGGGGACAGCCCTTAGGCGAAGAATTGCTCTTCTGGTCAATCCGGACCAGAGAACAGATTGTCGTGGCATTATTGTTAAGTTATTGATTTTGGTTGGCAGCCCTGTCGACAGCTATCCAAGCTAAGTACTAGTACTTCTGGACTTTTCCTTTAGACACGAACAGTCCAGTCCAGGCATAGCCTTAAATAACACTATTAACCACATGTCATGCAGATGAGTATGAATTCTCAACAAAGTTTGAATTCGCCGATGATATCTCTTATAGTTTTATTCCTTTTGGTGAAGGCCATGCATCAAAATGCACATCAATTTTTTCCTGCGTTTGTTTTACGATCATAATTTTTGCCTAAACTTCAAAATAAAAATAAAGTTCAAAAAACAATAAGTTCATTAAAAACAATTTTCTCTACAATTTCACAGATTATTTTCGTATGGAATTTTACACATTTTCGCATAAAATGCAATCTTTGTACCAGGCTTTAGTGTGACAATTCCCTATGTGAATTTTTCCCAAGGTTTATGTATAGTATGTATTTATAAACCTTGAATTTTTCCAATTAAAGTTACTTCTTATGAGGACGCTAGAAATATCGCCCATGAGCTGTGTTCCGAGAGTTTTTCAATCCCCATATTATTTAAATCCTCATTTTTTTAAAAGTGGTGTGCTTCATTTCGAGGAAAACTACTCATTCAAAACTCATGAGAGAAAAACTGTGCTCAATATAAGTCGAACTATGTTCAATAAATAACAACAATAAACATATGTTTTACAGATAAACGCCATACAATTTGTTTATTTTTCTTTAAAAAATATTAATTAAAAAACGGTCTGCAGGTTTATTAATAGCTGTTATGGCTTTCCGAAGTCTGGAACGTGTTAAACCGAACTGTGCGTATGTTTTTTTAGCGTGGTTTTCAATCTGGTCACACTGTTTTCAGAGTAAGTCTTCATGAAAGCTGTCACTTGATTTATGCTCCGTTTGGTTCGCCATATCATAATGAATACACTTCTCCGAAACAATGTTTGCAGATCGTGGTGAATGGGCCCAAAACGAGATAGCGATGAAGCTCTCTTTTGATTTAATGGGTACGTTAATAACCAAAATTGTTGCAATTGGAGTATTGAAAATCCACAAGCCATTGTTGAGACGCCGTTACATCATCAAAAAGTCACTGTTTGGTATGCTCTATGAGCAGAGGGAATCATTGGTCCATACAGTCAATGGGGGACGCTATAGAGCCATGATTAATGACTTTTTGTATGCCTGAATTGGAGGATGTTGATCTGGACTACCTTTGGTTCCAACACGACGGCGCTACATACTACCATAAGCCAACAAAACAATCAATTTATTGAAGGAAACTTTTGGTGAGCGCGTTATCTAGCGTGGCCTCCAAGATCGTGCGATTTAACACCGCTTGACAGTTTTTTGTGGGGTTATGTGGAGTCGCTTGTCTACGCAGATAAGCCCGCCACCTTTAGATGAGAATATTCGGGGTGTTTTGTTGACATACGGCCCCATAATCTGCAAAAAGTGGTCGAAAATTGGGCCTTTCGACGGGAATTTATTCGAGCCAGCCGCCGCTGCCACTTACCTGATATCATTTTTAAAAGATAATGACAAACCCTTATCTTTATAATAAAGCTAAATTCTTGGTCATAACATTTAATTATCAGGGCTGCCATAAAACCATTTCGGTTTTGCTAATTGTCGTTTTTGCAAACCAATGTTGGTTTCATTTGGTGTTATGAAACTCAAGTTGGCTTTGTCCATTTCGAATGTAAATTAAACAAATGTTCGAATCAGATGTTGCTAATAAAACCGATAACATTGGTTTTCATGATACCAAAGCATATTTTCTTATTGTTTTCGAAACCAATAGTGACAACATTGGTTTCTATGACAGCCCTGTATATGTGTTTTATTTCTTCTTGAAAACCACACGTCTTTATAACAATAACATTTTTTTCCTGAAAAACCATTATAAAATCAAAGACAATTAGAGGAAACTTTGTCTAAAAGCAGTAAAAAACATTGTGTAATTTTTTTAATGTAAATAAGTATATCTGACGCGCAAAATAGAAAGGGACCTAAGGTTAAAAACCAGTTTTGTTCAGGAGAGCCATTTTAAAGATTAGAATCGTCGACTTCACTTCAATAAAACGCGCATATCTCTGGGAGGGAACACTTTTAGGGCATGTGGTCGGTTCGATGCTCAGATGTTGTCCACATCAAAAAAAAGTGAAAAGTTTTGTTCAGGAGAGCCTTTTTAAAGATTAGGTCCCTTTTTATTTGCGCTTAGAATCGTCGACTTCGCTTTCATAAAACGCGCATATCTCTGGGAGGTAACACTTTTGGGGCATGATCGGCCTCATTCGATGCTCAGATGTTGTCCACATCAAAAAAGAAAAAAAAAAATGAAAATTGATTTTTTTACCCTTAGGTCCCTTTCTCTATGCGCTGTCACATATGCTTATAAATTGTGAACATTTATATTTCTAATACGTTCCCAAGGGTACATAAGGTCGAATTGAATACCCAATATTTTTTGGGTATTCGGAAGGCGCACAACAAAAATGGGAAAATTACAATAAAAAAAATACTTCGAAGAAAAACTTTTTTTGGACCAATCAAGAAAATTGCTTAAGAATTAGATAAAACCCAAGCATATACATATATGGAAACTATTTAATGTTTTTTGCTGTAGAAGCCATAACTTATATCGAATAATAATAAAATTTAGCTCAAGTAAGTTTTTGGCACCCAATACAGACGCTTCTAAACTTGCTAAAAATCGGTTTAGATCCCTCATATATGTTCCACCGGTTTTATGTTTTTGTTAGCTCTAGAAGCCACATAAAACATCCAATATTGATGACATTTGGCACAGAATAATTATGGTATAGCCCTAGTACAAAGGTGCCTCCCCGATTTTACATACAACCGCTCTAAACACCCAATTAATTTCCCATTTCGATCAAATTTGGTAAAGAGTATTACGATGGACAAACAATCTTGGACCATATAGGCTTCTTTTTTGACATAGCTATAAAGGGTCATTTTCAGAACAAAAAAAAAATATAACAATTCAAATCAAGTGTGGAATCTTTATTGGTAATTTAAAAGGACATTTTATAGCATTTATTTTTAAAAATAATTACCTTCAAATGTTGGCAACTGTAATTATATGAAAATGAGCGTTCGGTGAGAAACGGGAAGATCTGCTGTTTTCGACCAAAATGTTGTTCAGTTTTGAGGGCCATTTCTAGCACAACGGCAAAGTCAATAAATAAAATTGCCGCATTTGGGCTGAAGAGCAAAAAGAAGAGGTTCAAGAGGTGCCATTATACCCAAAGAAAAACACGGTTTGTTGCGGTTTATAAGCTGGTGGAATCATCGGTTTATTTTTATTCAAAAATGATGATGGCCGGAACGTAACCGTGAATGGTGCTCGCTATCGCGCCATGATATCGATCTTTATGCTACCTGAAATTGAAGCCCGTAATCTTGACGACACTTGGTCTATTGAGAGGTCTTTTCGAAAAGCAGCAAACGTAAAGTCCAAAGTCTGTGTCTGTCTGACAAACCAGCTAAGATTCAGGTTTTGGAAGCCAACATTACGCGTGTCATTAAAGCCATACCGGTCGAAATGCTCGAAAGAGTCATCCAAAATTGGACCATTGGAATGGAAACCCTGAGGCGTAGTTGCGGCCAGCATTTGAAGGAAATTATATTAAAAAAATAAATGCTATAAAATTTCCTTTCAAATTACCAATAAAGATTCCACACTTCATTTTAATTTTTATATTTTTTTTTGTTCTAAAAAAATACCTCCAGATGAATTGCCTTATATATTGTTTGGAGTCTCAAAAACGGCATTTAGTTTACATGGACATATGGGTTTCAGACAACAATAGTTTTTTTCTCACAAAGCCAAAAATAAATTAATAAATTGGGCCGAAAATCGGGCCATTTAACATGGGTACCAAAAAACAATAACAAATTTTCACAAATGCAAATGTAAAGTTATTTAAAGAAAATTTAAGTGCATCTAAGGATAAGAGATTTATCTCTAAGCCATGTGCAAACTTCTGCAACAAACAAACTTTTCTGCACAACCAGAATGAGCAGAGTATAATTTACTAAAATGTTTTTCGCTAAACAGACTTTATGAATTTTTAAATCAATCTTTTTTGAAGCATGACATTCATTTAATTTTACTAACTTTGTTTGGACGCTGCCGTGTTTTAAAAAATCGTTAGGCCATCACAATATGTTGAGGTACCTAAAAACTTAAAATTGTTTTTTGGGAAGAAAGTTATTCAAGAATAACCTTAAACGAGTTTTAACGAGCTCGGTTATTACTCGCTTATAGTATTTCTGGAATAACTTTTTTTCTACAGATTAAAAATTTTCAAATACAACGGTTACGGATGCATAAAGCTAATAAGTTACTTGCACAAACAAATCTCTCAAAAAACTGTTGATAAAGATCTAAAGTTATCGCCAAAGCGACCACTTACTCGTTTAATAAGCGAGTACCACTAGAACATCCCTAATATTAATTAACAAGTAGAATTAGATTTATTTTCATTTCACAAAATGTTTACGTTTTGTTGTGACAATTTCAATACCAACAATAACCATTACTGCTAAATTGCATTCTCTTCAATGTTGGACGGACAAATTTATTTTTGCATTAAACGATTCTGCTCATTTTCAATTAGGGCTTAAGAGCATTGATTTACTCTACATTAGCGGTTGACGCTCTTGTGTTTGTACTAAAAGTAAGAATTGAAAATATATCGAAACCTAAGCGTAATGCGAAAACAAATATTTAGCAAAATAGTATGAGCTGGAAAAAACATGTAGGAATTCGGATCCTGATAAACTGAAATTTCCGAGATGGGAAGTCCCGGTCAATCTATTTTATGTTCAATATCTAGTGCTCATAGTAAGAGTAGTGGGCCGTCTCTGGCTTTCAGACTAGAATACGAACTTTCCATTTCTATCGAAATATCTAAAGTATAAAGTAAAACTTCATTACTATTTTGATTTTTTTCTGCAAAGCTTCATTTTATTTCAATAATTCCATTTTCGTTATGACAAAATTACTCAGTTATTCAAATTTACTTTTACAAATATTTATTTTATATTGTTTTTTTGTATTTTTTATTTTATTATAAATATACTTTACGTATTTTTTGTTTTTGTATTTTATTTAAGAATATTTTTGTTTCGTATTGTGTATTACATAAATATTTAACTTAAACATTATTCTAGATAATTAATGTTTAGTTTTTGCACATTTCTTGCAATTTCTATTAGAATGAATTAAAAAAATATGAGGGAGGAGATTTGTTTAAAAGCAGTTTCTTGGTATATGAATGGTAATTTTTCGAAAATAGGGTTGATATTTGTTTTTGGGAAAAAGTGCGTTAAATGAATGTGTATGAGATACTAAATATGTATGCATGTATGTCTATTAATGAGCACCTAAAATGTAAATATAGTTTATATGTATAATTTGCTTTTTTTTGTTTATTGATAGCTACTAAAATAAATATTATTTATTTTTACTTAATCCATTCAAGTGTCCGATCGGTAGGCTCTTTAAGGTTTGTAAAAATGAGATCATGTTATTGAAATGTTGATACCTCGATTGGAAACGCTAAGAAGTTTTCTGAGGCATTTGAATTTAAGAAGTGTTCAGACTGATGCGACACAATAGGAGTATCTATTGTCTAAAGTCTATTTCAAAGTGTTTGTAGTAGATATTTATATTTGAAAATCAAGAAATACCAAAAGTTTCTTTTCTATAAGCGTTTATTTCTTATAAGCAACTATAATTAATTACACGGTGGTTTAACAAACATTTCTTGTATGCGCTTTTCTTATAAGAGATGTTCTTCTGTTCGTCGGTACGAACGAACACTGTCTTAAATTGGTAACCAACCTTTTTGTATATTTCCGCTTCCTCAATCGACTAGGAATAAGTATTAAAGCAGATATCTGCCTGTCCATATAATTTTTGCAATCAAAATAGGTAGTTATTGAAAAAACTTTCTGAACGTTACTCTGTGGACTAAGTTATTTGAAAATTATCCATATTGATCCATGCTTTGGTATAATCAGATATAAATAACTGTTGACAAATAAGATATTTTTAAAGGTTGATTTGGGATCTAATTTAATTTCAAACTAAAATTTGTAGCGCCAACACGTTACTGAATACCAAACGCTTCCGCAGAAAGTGGTAAGGGGTACAATGTATTTGGTCGCGTCTGACTTAGGTCTTATTTTATTCCTTGCCTTCACGTTGCCTGGTAAAAGAAGTATCTGTATGTCCCTATAGCTTAATCATCAGGCGCTAGGTTAGACCAGATAATAGATCATAACAATTAATGTGTCCAAAGGGCTTGAAAATCTCCCTCTTTTGGGGTAGATTAAATTCTGAATACGATTTCTTACTTTTACAGTGACCGTAAAAAAGGTTTCAAAGGCAAAACTTAATTTAAAAAATTATTGGACATCAGCGAATTCAATTCATCGTGGAAGTCCGAGCAGAGCTAAATGAAGTTTCGCACTGTTTTTGTTGTCTTCAAAAATCTTGCCATTATAAAAAAAAAAATTTAAAATATTGCCACTACCGATCGAACACTGCTAAGGATGATTTCTAGTTCATCTTGGAGGAAGAAAGGTGAGAAGAGACATTTGCTTTTAAAGATATTGAGCTCAGTTTAAAAATACATATTAGTTTTTTTTTATTCTAGTAAAAGTGCACATTCCAAACCACTAACTTTTTCTTTGACAATAAAGGTAAAATAGTATTTCGAACGACGTGACACGACAAAATGCAGCTAAAAGTCTAAATTTATTCAAACGTAACATTTTCCATGTTATTATTGTTTGAAATACTCGACTTCGACATTAGTTTACTGAAAAGTGACAGCGACAAAAAAAAGTGTTGGTGTCAATATCCCAGCGGTTGTCACATGGAAGGAACGAATGTCTCAGCGGTTACATTTTATCGTGCTGCATCTTTTTGTACGCCACTTTGATCTGCCTCATTGTAAACATGGAGGTTATAGAGTAATAACTAAATATCTTTTGAAAATATTAAACATGCACTATTTTTCTGTTTCATTTCATTCATTACATACGCACAAAGGTTTTTTCTCACCGTGTATTTTTCTTTAGATTTTTCTATCCCTTCGACATAGGTTTGGATGTGTGTGGAGATGAACAGATTATACTTAGATTGTATTTCTGGTAAAGTAAATTATCTGTAATTTACGTTTATTTACATTAAATTATTTACTTAATGTGTGTGTGTTATTTGGGATATAATTAATATATAAAGTAATTACTAGGATCTATGCTTACAAAAATTATGAACCCACACATTATCTTTTCTTCTTTTTTTATTTACATAAAAACACACCAAATTTGAATAATGAACGGAGGAACTGAAGAGTGGAACGTTTAAAAATTCAGAAATCTTTGATCTTCGAGAAATATTTATTTTTTCTTAATTAAAAACTGTAGAAAAAAGTTTATTTTGTTTCCAATACTCCAAAGGGACATACACAAAAATTGTTATATTATTTAAAACTGTTAAAAACGTAATTAAATACAAATAATTGTTTATACCGCACATACGAATAAAATCCTTCCAATAAAAATTTTATCGGATTTTAGATGTCAGTTTCCATACAAATTGTAATAGATTTGTTGACGAAATCCGATGAATTTTGATTCTAGTTGTGTATGCGAATGTCTTATCAGTTTAATCCGCTGAAAAGATTTTGTATTAAAAAAAACAAACTGTATTTAATTTTGAACAGACTGGTACTGTTTCCGAATAAAAGGCGTACCACTAAAGGGCTCAGACGGAGTTGCATTGCGTATGTTCAAAGCGTATGTAAGCGAATGCAGTTAGGATACATACAATTATTCACATACAATTTATATACTAATTCAGACGATTTCATCTCAAAATCTATTCCAATTTATATGAAAATTGACAGCTGAAATCTACTGAAAATTAAATACTGTGGATACAAAATCTGTTGCATATACTACGAGAATACGCTGTTACAAGCCCAATAAGTCAATGAACTATGTTAACCCACATCCATCCACAAAGGACTGACACAAAGTCAATTATTTTAGAAATGTTTTACACAGAACAGACTGCTGGAAGTTGATTAAAGACAGACATCTTGAATTAATACTTTTTTAATACGCAGCATTTAATTAAGTATATATTTTTAAGAAGGAAAAAAATACGCTTAGAATTACTTATAATAAATTTGTTCAAGGCATATTCAAGTCCACTTAATAATTGTTAGCTATATATCTTAAGTGCCCTAGTGACTCGTGTTTTTTCAGAAAAGGACAATTTTGTCATGGAAAGACTCACACCGCAGCAACGCAAATCTGCAACACCTTAATCATGATTCAAGCAAGCAAATTTTTGTCGCTATTGCTAATGAGCAATTCGAAAAAATTCTCGAACTAGCGAGCAAGACAATGATATTATCGGAATACCACTTCATCTACAAGAATACACTGTTCGGTATGTTTCAGGGCCTGGTGTACGCATTTCGCATGACACATGTGATTACGATTTCAAATCGTATAATAGGTGTGATGGCGTTCGCAATCATCAAAAATCCAGCAAAATCTCTAGCATACACTTGGGTGAACTGTTTCTTGTTTCTGTTTCCTGTTTCTAAAACGGAACGGCAAAGAGAATCATAAAAAAAAACAAAAATAAAATGTAATTTTTTTATATTAACTTTTGATAAAAACTAAGTGGTTTCAAAAAATTTTTATATTTAAAAATTTTATTTACAATTTTCCTCATTTCATTTCGGATGCATTGGCGGAATGCCAGACGTTCGAATTTTTTAGTTTTGTGTTTTTAATTTAAAAAAAAAAATAACAATAAAACTGGACAAAACCGTATAGTAAGTAAAACGCATGAACTCCATCATGAACTATAATGGATTTATAAATTGTGCGATTTACAAACCACATATGATTTGCAAGTCGTGCCATTCTTACATACCCGGTAATCATCGATCAAGGACAGAACATATTCGTCAATGGTGAGCACTAACGCAGCAATTAGGGACATGGTGTCAAGTCATAAATACACAATCGGGTATGTGGTGAGAATCGCACGACTGTAAATCCGATTGTAAATGCGATTGTAAATCCAATGCCAAATTTTGCCATGTGATGGAATTTTCGCGAGTTTACCTACGATTCGATTTTGTCCAATTTGTATTTAAAAATTGAAAACATGTGTATTTACTGACACATACAACTAAAATAGAAAAAACAAGGTAATTGTTAACACAATGACAAATCAGAACGTCTGGTTACACCCAATTTTTGATTTTTGTGTCGTTTTATAATATCGCCAGCGCATGAGGATTCGTGAGAAAAATTGTTAATAAAATTTTTAAACTTATATATTGTATGCAAATTGTTTTGTAACCAATTTGAGTATTATTAGAAATAAAAATAAACATATTAATTTTTATTTTTGCATAATTGTTGCTACGATTAATTTAAAAAATTCCAGTTTACTATGAGTGTTTGCTTGGGATTTTAATTTCGCTAGATTTTTGGCGATTCGAAACTCCATCACACCTACTACGCGATTTGAAGTCGTAACCGCAAATGCCAGACGAAATGCGATTGCCATTACATGGGCGAGTGTTTACTTGGGATTTCATCGCACCTACTATGCGATTTAAAGTCGTAACCACAAATGTCATACAAAATGCGATTGCCATCACATGGGCGAATATATAGCGAAGAAAATCTTTTGCAGATTTAAAAAACATCGAGTGTGCGCAATAAAACTTTTCAGAGAGTTTTATAGATATCGAGGCACATTATTCTATCCAAAAAATTTTAAACTTAGAATATTATTACTAGTTTGGTTTTAAGCAATGATAGTTTTTGAGCATTCTTGCTTAAAGAGAAATCTATATAAGCAGTATATTAGGAGTTAGCAACACCTTACTCAAGTCCCTAGTAGAAAGGTACATTTAAATATTTAAGGAAAAACCGGACTCGAGCTTTTATTTTGATCCGTTATAAGTATTAAAATATTAATTAAACCCTTGGTCTCTAAGATAAACTGCAATGCCCACTTGTTTTAACAGTTTGGACATATTTTAAATGTAAATTATATTTTAGTTAATAAAACACATTACATCTAGCGAGCGAATAATCTTATAAAGTCCGCTTAGGTGTTTTCATTAGTTTATAAGTACTTCTTAATTGTGACTGAAATATTCATGCATACAAACTGACATCGATAATTGTGATTAGTAAACGAAGCCTACGGCCATCATTTTAAATCTTTATCAAAAAACAAGTGTTTTATTAATAAAATAAAAATAATAAAGTTTTTTTGAACTTAGCGTATTTTTGAACTACATGTAGTTTAAGGAATACTGCAATCGATGCAAAGCAGTGTTTGTCCATGCTGAACCCGCGATATCCTGAACTTTCCGTCTAAAACATGAATTTAATGTAAACCCTTAAGCAGGCGTTAGAGCGGATATTTAGCTTGCTTATTACAACACATTTTTTTAAACTAAACTATTAAAAAAATAAAAAATTATAAGTAAAGTATGCTGTATTTTCGGATGGGTAAAAGATTTCTAAAACATTTAAAGGCTCTAGAATTTGCAAGTGTCTTTTTTATTTTCATTACAGAGCGGAAATGTCTTTGACAGATTTTTACAGTGGTTTGATATGACCACTTTAGAGTATTTTTCTTGTACATTTGAGTTAATAAATTTTTCTTCCAACATTTTTCCACTTTTCAGTTCCATTTCTGATGTTTCTATTTTTGTTTTATGGGCTTTAGTTTGAGCTGGATCTTTGGAAATTTGCGATGATTATAAATGAGGATGACTTAAAATGATTTTAATTCCATTATTTGTTTATTGCAACATGCGGCTTTGTATGTCTTAGAATAGAAATTATACAATGTATCTTATAAAGAACAAAAAAAAACTGAACTGAGAAAATTAAAAAATGTTATTGTAGTTAAAGAACAAAAAACTATTTTTGAAGGATTTCCATTTTATTGCATTCGAAATTGAAAAAATACAATTCTTTACAGATTATTCTTACCATGCACTCTTTTCATAGCACGAAATTTCGTCGAAGCGAGTGAACGGACACTTAACACTTCAACGCTGACTGACTATTCATACATTTTTAATTCTGTCATCAAAACACATTTTGGCAGTGAACCTGAGCTTTCTTTAAAAACAATTTATCAACATAAAACGATGTCTAGTTGTTGTTTTGCTTTTTTACGAAAATTTTCATTAATTTAAAAATCAAATCCAAATCATTTTTAACAAAATCATAACAGTTTAAAATGTTTTATAAATAAAGCTTTCTATAGATGTTTATTTTTTTCTACATTTTTATTAATTTCAATTATAATGTTTTCGATTATTTATCAAAAAAAAATCATGAGAAATCATGTACATTTTTATAGTTTTTTTCTTTAATTTTACAAACTTTTTTATTTTTTTCAAAACAAGTATTTTTATTTTGTTCATTAAAGTTTAATTATGCAATTAACCAAATTAAAATGGTAAATTAAAATATTTTAAACCACTAAATTTCGTTTATTAAAACTACATATAAATTATTATTAGATATTAATATTTCTTTAAAGTATCTAAACATAATTAAAAACTAAGTTGAAAAAAATTGGTTATCTTTGTATTTGTTAGATCATTTCTTAACTAAACAAAATATTATATTCGTTTTTGAAAAATTGTGTGTGTATCTAAATAATCTTCTTTACATGCTATTGTTTATTTTTAAAAACTTAAATACATTAATATATATTTTGTTTGCTTCATTGTAAAAAAACAGAAACAAATATTTTAATAATTTAACAAACAAAAAAATCGTAATCTAAACAAATATAAAGATGATGTGGTTGCTTGGTTTTCCATGAAGTAAATTTTTGCTGTATTTGTTTTTTATTCGGCTGTCGAAAGATATATTTTTTGGGCGAAGAAGTATTTACAGCGTTTTGGCGCGATCCAGCAGATCACTGATGAATTTCTATATTCGAAATAAAACAAAGAATAATTAAATATTATTGTAAATTATTTGTTTTGCGTAAACAATGGCATGTATACATACTGATATGTCAGATTGCGGGCGTTTGCAGACGGACAATAATCTCTGCAAAGATAAAAGAGTAGTGTGTGTGAAATATAACTCATCATTTAAATGAATCAGTATTTTGTTTAGCCTCCACAATTGTTGAAATCAAGGGAAGAGTTGTCTCGATGTAAAGTTGCAGCACCATCGAGACCAGAGATCCATACTGCCCTCCTTAGAAAGAAAGTCACATCTTTATTCTAGTAGTTTTGAGATATTTTGCTTTTTTGACTACGAAACACGCTAGAAGTTGTTGATGTGACCATTTTGCTTAGCGCTTTTCAGTCATTTACAGGAAAAATGGTTTTTTATGTTTGACACAAAAATCAGAAACTCATTCACGGTTTTGGAATTTTGGCGCTAGTGACTTTTTTCATAGGACGGCAGCATAGATCAGCAGAGTTCTTAGATTAACGTGGACATTATTGGCCCTGAACTGCTGAATGCGATGGCGTAGGTTTCGTTCTCGACTGGCTAAAAAATTGGTGAAAAATAAATAAAATAAAATGATTGTCGACTTAATCGACTTTTTCTGGTTTTACTGCTACAAATAATTATTTCATTCGCATGTCTAACCCAAATAAAGCGTTCAAGAGGTGTTCTTGTGAAGCCCGTCTTTAAGTCTCAATTTTGATCGCACACAAAGAGGTATCATGATCGTAAATGTCCAGCAAGATGAAGGATATAACGACATATTGCTGGATAATAAAATTGCGACACTATTTAAAGACTCCACCAGTTTGGCATGAATCGTATGCCAATCCATTTATAAAATGGCGGAATATAGAGAATGAATATCAATTTATTTCAAAGGTTGCCAAAAATGTATTAGCCATCGTAACTGAATAAGTTTTAAATCCATTTATAAAATGGCGGACTATAGAGAATAAATATCCATTTAATTCAAAATGGAATGTATTAGACATCGTAACTAGATCTGTTCCACTTGAAATCCTTTTTCGCATGCAGGTCTCATAGCAACTCAACCATTGAACAGGATATGTGGTTCAATGACCAAGCTCAATTTTTAAAGTCTTTAACTTGTATTTACCATAAAATGGTACTGAAGTGATTTCCCATACTTTTCTTATTGATTTGTAACGTTTTTAACCAGTAAGACTCATTATTAAATTTATAATTTTTAATCGTGTTAAATATTTATACGCAAATATTATTTCGTATTGTTTTTCATATCAAAAACTTATAAGTCGATTTTAATTTTAAAAAATTAGAACATTCGAAAAATCAACTTGTTTTTTGAAAAACACAGAGTTGATAACTCGACTTCTGCATATAATTACATAATCTTTTTTACATGGTACAATAAATAGTTCGCTTGATTGTCAAAATCACTTGAAAGAGAATACGAAAAATACACTTTTGAGAATATTTGATGATAACTGTGAATGTTGGATAAAGTTTTTTTCCTTCACAAACGTCATTGTCAAATTTCAAATTAACAATTTAAATTACTACGAGAAAAAATTTAAAATCAGCTGTTAGCATAACACTACCTTCTTTATTGTACCATGCTTTTTTACCTACACATCACAAAGTACATAATACGATTTTAAAAAACGAGTTTACTAATTTCACGCGAAAAACATTAATCGCACAAAGAACGATTCGAAAATGAGGTTTTGATAATATTTGTACAGGGTGGGCGATTTAACATTTGATATTTGAATCGGCTGTAAAAAAATGCTAATAATTTGTTCAAATTCCTTGTTTTGTTGGAAAGGTTGAACTTTGTCATTTAATAATGGAACACAACATCATTCGCAAGACTACCAGAACTGGCTCATTCCATCAACCAAATTTTTCTGTACATTTTCGATTGTTTCAGGGTAAATCTCCTAATTGACAACTTCGATTTCATGTTTCAATGCTTCAATTATCTCTGGATGCTATGCGTAACATTTATCCTCAATGGCTCCTCACAGAAAATAGAGGGCTCAAATAAAGCTTCGAGGCGGCTAATGGACTTCACAATTTCGGCTAACTATTCGATTTTCAAAAATGGTGCGTAAAATATTGATGGTTGCGTTGACTGTGTGACATGTGACCACGTCTTGTTGCAACCAAATGTCGTCCATGTCATTCTCTTTAATTTTTTGAAACAAAAATTGGTTGTGCTTGGCGCGGTAACGCTCACCGTTGACGGTAAAGTTGTCTCCTTGCTCATTTTCGAAGAAAAATAGCCCAATGATGCCGCCAGCCCAAAATCGACAGCAAACAGTGACTTCTTGTGGATGCATTGGCTCCTCAATAGCCTCGTGTGGGCATATGCGGCAATTTTGCTTATTCACATAGCCACCGAAAAGAAAATGAGCTTCATCGGAAACACAATTTTTGGGTAAAACTCTTCATCTCCTGCCAAACAATCTTCAGCCCATCGAAGCGAAAACGCATCGGATGGTGTTCCTTTCCAATAAAACCAAAAACTTGCAAAAATGATCAGTACTTTTTTTACAGCCGATTAAAATTGTAAATAACCCACACTTTTACTTAATAATCTGTTTAATGGACATCACAAAGTACTTAAATTTTAAAAATCAAGTTTAAACCTTTACTTTTTCGAATTGTTCACACTCATAAATAAGCCTGGTCTAAGTTTACGACTCAAAAATGACATTATTTCGCAAGGAAATGAAAAAAGTTTCTACAATTATTTGTACAATTTCACGGAATTTTTTTTTATGTTTTTTTTATTTTTTTTTTCTAGTACTAGTCATTCGAAGAAATATGGAGAATTTTCGCAATTTCGGTAAAAAGTGAATATTTTTAAAAACAGTGCTGTTTTAAAAGCATTTTATATCATGTAGGCATCTTTAATAAAGATTGATGTCTTTTTGTTTTATTCAACTTACAATTAAATGAGATCTTCTTATATCGTCCGTATCCATATCTAAAATCTCGTCAATATCCACATCAATAGCTTCGCTCTAAAAATAAATCGTGAAAAAAAAAACAAATATACAATCATCAGTCATTGTTAAATTTGTAGGAAAAAACTAAACACACAGAAATAAGCGTTTGTACATGAAGAAAAGAACTCCAATTGAAGGAAAACAAAACAAATAAACTTAAGAAATGAACAGAAAATCACAATAAAAGAAACAAACAGAGGCGAGCGCGTTTGCTTTCAGTCTGCTGGTGTTTTGAACTTACCGGCGGATCAAACAGTTTCTGCAATTCATCGTACAGCCACATCTCGACGGCCAAACGCTTTCGAATCAAACTCATCTGATGTGAACCATATTTGGCGGTGAGGAACTTTTCGCGACGCTCTTTGACTTCTGAGCCCTTCTCATTGAAATTTACCCGTAAATTTGTCCGATTTGGCGAACGTTCGCTGTCGTTCATTTGCTCAAGACCGCACTGCATCTTTGGTATGGTTACTGGCTGCTGGAGTCCGGACTGGTGACAAAACGACTGTTTGGAAGGTGGGATGAGACAACAGCCAACAGCTGTTTGTTTATTTGTTATTGTTGGATGGAGTTCTTGGTGGTGCGGTGTTTGAAGTGAAGTCGGCCGTGAAGGGATGAGTGGGTGCCGTTGACTTCTGCTGTGTCCGTGGTGTATGCAGTATCTTTGTTCAGATGTTCCAAAGAATTCTTACAACTAGAATTTAATAAGAAATAAAATAGAGTTTAATAGAATCAATTTGTTGCGTTAGGGTAAAGTTAATTAATTAATTGATTGATTGATGTGAAGAACTGTACATTCATGGTACGAGTATGAACATATGTACGTACATACCAGCGATGGAATGGGGCTAGAAGAAAGATTTGTACGAGGGGTGGATATCGAAATAAGTGAGATCATTGCAATTTTAATTTGTGTTTCACAAATAAAAAACAGTCAAAAATAAGTGAGAAAATTTCTTACTTGAGAGTGACTTGTGATATTGTTAAAGGATTTGAAATCGTATGCTGTTAAAGCATGGGAACATTCCACATTGATTTGATATGAGCAATAGACAATACGATCTATTTTAAATGAGGAAAATGTACCTCTGTTATACTCTACTTTCGTACTACGACACACAATTCTGTAATATTTTACTTTTGAAAAAGGTAAAATTTTACTAGAGGGTATAACATAAGCTGTCAGTTTAAGAACAACACAGTAATGGTCTTTAAATACAAACAGGTATGGAAATTACTTTATGGTACAGGCTTTATGAAGCCATATTCCAAAAATGGGGATTCATTTCCAGATCAATACCATTTTTTTAACAAAGTTTGCATTGCATGTATGTATGTATATTAAATCACAAGTTTTCTATCATAAGTACTATCTTAAAGAATTACTATTTTTTCAGTTTGCATTTGCAATCTAGCTGTTTTATTTGAAATAATTATATGGTACAGATTTAAATATTTAAATTACAAAATTAAAACAAGTGAGTTTGAATGGTTTAATTTGTATTCTAATAAAATATTTGATGGTTAGTACTTAAAAGGGACATAAATACTGTTACAACATTGAACACACCCATTTCAGTAGTAGAACTGAACATACTTCGTTAATGTCATATGGGGTTTGAAAGCTAACCTCAATAGCGTTAGTCTGTAACGGGATTTAAAAATTGTTTCAACTTTCATCATGGAGTGGTCAGATAATGAGAACCGTATCGCTGTAATAACGCTTTTCAAGTGTGAAATGAAAAAGCGATATTTTCAAAACGCTCCGGCCACTAGGGATTAGCCGCATGTTCGTCTACCGATGCATAAAACTGTTTGAGGAGACTGGAGATGTAAAAGACCGCCACCGGTCGGGCCTTACACGTTCTGTTCGAACACCGCATGTCATCATCACAGCCGTTAAATCAAGAATTCACAGAAATCCGCCCCGAAAACAGAAAATCATGGCCCGTGAGATGTATATCACGCAAAAGTCCACGAAAAAGTCGAATCATTAAAAAGACTTAGGACTTGGGACTTTCAAACGCCGTATGGGACACTTATTGACTGCATCTTTAAAAAAAATAGGATTGAAAAATGCAAACGGTGTGAAGAACGCTGATAAGTTGCACGAAAAATTTTGTTCACCGATGAAAAAATGTTTACCGTTCAGGAAAAATTTAAGAAGCAAAAAGATAGAGTGTATGCGCGGTCATCTAAGGAAGCATCTGAACTAAACCCAAGGGTGGAAAAGGGTCATCACCCAGCTTCAGTCATGGTTTGGTGGGGTGTCTCTTACGAACAAGGAGTCAAAACATCTAAAACATCAGCTAAAGTTTACCAAGAAACCGTTTTGGAAGCTGTTGTGAAGCCTCTTAACAATTCCCTGTTCCAAAACCAGCCATGGACTTTCCAGCAGGATTCTGCACCCGCCCGTAAGGCTAAAACGTCCCAGGCCTGGTTTCGAAACAATTTGCCAGCGTTCATTTTCTCGGAAAAATGACCCTCAGGCAGTCCAGATTTGAGCCCATTGGATTACAAATTGTGGACGGTTTTAGAGGACAAGGTTTGTCACAAAAGATACCCCAACATTGGATCTCTTAAGACTGCTTTGGTTCGAGCTTTTGCCAATTTTCCAATGGACGAGGTTCGTGCAGCTATTGACGATTGACCAGTGCGACTTAAGGCGTGTGTAAAGGCAAAAGGCGGAGATTTCGAATAAGTAAATTATTTTTGGATACAATATACATCAATAAATATATTAAAAAGTAGTTGGTCCAAAAACATTCAGTACTTTTTATTTTACAGCATAAAACGGGTGTAACAGTATTTATGTCCCTACTAAGTACATAATATATTGATTTTTTTTAAATACGCATGTATTTAGCAGTATATAAAAACATAAAGAATAAAATGCTTCGTAGAACTTAACTATCACTTGAAGACCGTGTAAAAATAATTGCCTAATCTTAAATAAGGATAAATTTACTTTAAGTTAAAAAATAGAAGACAACAATTTTAAAGTATTTTATTATTTATTGCAGACGAACTATTGTATTGGAACGATATTAAAGGTCCATAAAACACCTTGCAACCACAGAAAACTCCTGCTGTAAGCAAATTGAATCAGAGTTACATTTGAACATAACGGGCGGATGAGCCAATTAATTTTTAAATTCAGATTTAAATGTTTAAAATCTTAAAAGGTCAGTCGAAATATTAGGATAAATAAAAATTAAACAACACATAGAACAACGAGTTTAAATAAATGACCTCAAGCCGAAAATAATGATTTTAAAACCTCAGCTTATAACATGAAACAAGAAAGCAAGATCAGCATTTGCCGAAAACTTAAAATTTCAGGAGAAGAATGTTTTTTGTGACGACAAATAGTTTGACCTAGATGGCCCTTGTTATTGGCGTGCTAAAGGTCAAGAATATAAAATTGGAGTGGATCGAAATCTTTAAGGTGGGTACCTCATAATGTGGGTCGCACCTCCGATAACGCATATGGAATTATAAGAGAATAGTTTTATAGACTTTGCTGAAACAAATCTTGGAATTAATTTTGTATTTTAACGGCTAGAAAACAAAATAGGTTTTTGGTGATACAATTACAGCCACCCTTAAGTCCAAACTTTAATCCTGTGAATAATGTTTCTAATGAAGTTAATAAAAAATGGTCGATATTGTAACATCTTTAATGAACTAAGAGATGAATTTCAAGAGGAGAGACTAAAAATTGGCAAAAAGACAATTTTACAAATTTGTAAATTCAAAGCCTATCCAAATTAATGCAGTTATAAAAAAGTCGAACATATACACATTATTTGAATACATTTTTTTTTATAAAAGTTACACTGTAGCTTAATGCGTACAATTTTCCATTGTTTTAAACGACATACATATTTTATACTTTTTTGTTCTTTGATTACTATTTATGGCTTTTCTTATTTACGCAAGCAGTTTATACAATAAATAATATGAGATTCAATACCGATTTTTAAAAAATAAATAAACAGCTGTACCATACAATTACTTATATGCCAAAGAGTGTTTTCTTGAATAAGAACCAAAAGTTGGTTTTTCCCAAACTAGGGTTTCATTGAAACCGAAAGATGACCTTTTGAAGAAGGGATGGATACTAAATTTGTCATTCTGTTTGCAAAACCTCAAAATATTGATCGGAGACTCTAAAAAGTAGACTTTAAAAGCAGGACCCGAAATATTAGGTTGCAAATGGACGAAATCGACCCAGGGTTGCTCTACAAATCATAAGTTTTTAAAAACGAGCCTGATATCTCAAAAAAAATCGGCAGAGTTACAAGGGGCTTTAGTGAATTTGGACAAAAAACAAACAGTATAGTCAAAGCGAGGTATCGATATTCAATATGGACCTATTTTAAATCAATTTTAAATACGAATTGTACGGCCCTCGTAGATTTGTTTGTATGTAATGTAATTAATTGTTTGGCAAACATACATAGTTCCTTTTTACATATTTGAATGAACAATTTGTTTTGGGGTCATTTGGATCTCAATACATTCTGTTATTCTCTTGAAAACCTGTTGGTCATTATTTTTTTCTTTACATCCAGTGACTCATTTTATTTGTGGCTTTCAAGCTGATTCTCACGTTTCTTTTTCAACCAAAAACAGCAAAGAAAAGGAAGGATTCCTTGTAACCATAATCTGTGGCTTTTTTTGTTTGGATTGAGTGTGTGGAGTTGGATGTTGAACGAGAATGTGACACTCTTTTTGTGACTGGCGGCTGTTGGAGTGACTCATTTGAGTGCGTATCAATGCGTTAAAAGGCTATGACGCGTCTTTCGGTGTCTGTCTTTTTTTTGGATAGGAATTAATGCCCCTGTTAACATGTTTTGAGCATTTGACTGATATCTCGGGTATTAGTCATAGACATTGTCGCCGCTTAGGTTTGCACGATGTTAATAGAAAAATTTTATTGTCTACAGAAGATTATGGCTTATGTTGATGTTATTGTTGTCGCTTAACATGGAATAGGCGCCGTTTTGCTGTAGCGGGTTAGTAGGCCCACAAGAGAAGTAAACAAATATTTAAGCTATTGCTGGCAAGGTGTTTAGTAACTATCACAACTATGTAGGTAGCATTTAGCTTAGTCTACTAGATCACAGCGACCATGATGTTTCTCCGACTCATAAATTCTTTTATCTCACTGATTTTGTTGCTTTGGCCATTGCAACCAAATTGCAAAATCGAAGCACTGTCAGGAAAGACAACAGAAATCTGTGCTGTAAGGTGCGTGTATATTGGTGCGAGGGAGACTGCGGGTTGGTCTCATAGCTGGATGATGATGACAACGGCGACGAAGGTGTAGATGGCGATGATGACACCAAGTCCAGAGACCAACTGCGTACTACGTTGATACTACAAGAGGCAACAAAGTCCGTTTCGCTTTACTCCCTGATGTGGTTTAGACCTGAACAGCTCCTGAAGTTCACCCCCTCAATGAAAGTATTACAGCAACAGACGTTGCACCATGGTGTATACAAACCGAGCAGATACAAGGTCCAGGTTTTTATCAGGAACAGGCATTCCGGGAAGTGCTGGTCCCACGACAAAAAATGGACAAACTAAAAAACGTATTGCTGAAGTGACTGCCCCTACCCAAAGAGTGTTTGTTTCGGGTCAATCCGGTACAGTCGTGGGATTGAGGGTGTTTAGTCACATGCCTGGATGTAATAATGGGTAATCCAAGTAGAGATACTTTTTTCAATACCTTTTTTTGATAGATCACGTGTGAGTCGTGTTATTTTTGTTTAGTATTGTTCGGCATTTCATCCTGGAAAGACTTACTCCTGAACTTACAAAAATTCACGTTCTGTGAGAAATGTGTTTTGTGCACTTCGTTCAACCTATGGTCAGCATAATCGGACAAAATTTCTGGCTCAATGGCTATGTAAACAAGCAAACCAGAATAGGTTCAAAAAATGCCACTTTATCTAGTTTGTGGGCCGGTGGAATCATCGGTCCATATTTCTTCAAAAATGATGCCGGTGAGAACGTAACCGTCAATGACGACTGTTATCGTGCCATGATAACCGACTATTTGATGCCCGAAACTGAAGCTCGTGATGTTGGCAACATTTGGTTTCAACAAGACGGCGCCACTTCCCACACATCGTATTAATCAATGTATGTATTGAGAGTACACTTCGGTGAGCAGATAATTTCACGTTTTGGGCCGGTCGATTGGCCACCAAGTGTGATATCACACCGTTAGACTTTTTCCTGTGGGGATATGTAAAGCCTCAAGTTTATGCGGACAAACCCGCTTCGATTCAGGAATTAGAGCAAAACATCACGCGTGTCATTCGCCAGTTACCAGTCGAAATGCTCGAAAGCGTCATCGAAAATTGGACTCAACGGATGGACCATCTGAGACGTAGCCGCGGCCAACATTTGATAGACATAATCTTCAAAAAATAAATGCCAAAGAATGTTCATCCATGTTCAAATGATAATAAACATTCCCCATTCACTTTTAATTATCTCTGTTTTTTTTCTTTAAAAAGTAGGGAACCTCTAAATGGATCAGGCGTTACTTGTACTTTCGAGGGCGGTTCTTAGCCTAGCACAAAAAGCGCGGTATAAACAGTAAAAAGTTAAGTGTTTTGGAAACTTCCATCTCTGCTATGAACACATGGTGAATTTTGTTTCGATCTGGCAACTCCTTCATATAGAAACAGGTGTTCACAAAAGACGAATCCGCGATTTCTTTACAATGGAAAAATTAGAAATGCGTGGTGTCATTAAATATTTACATAAAAAGGTTTATCGGGACAAGAAATTCATAATCATATGGTGAATGTGTTAGGTGAAAGTGCTCCTTCATATGCAACAGTAAAAAATTGGGTTGCTGAATTTAAACGTGGTCGTACAAGCATTGAAGATGAACCACGTAGTGGACGTTCAAAAACAGCATCCACGACTATACTCCAGAGACAAAAGAACAATCCAAACAATGGACTGAAGCTGGAGGAAGTGCCCCAAAGAAGGCAAAAACAATTCAATCGGCTGGTAAGGTTATGGCAACGGTTTTTTGGGACTTCAAAGGTATTTTATTGATTGACTATCTGCAAAAGGGTAAAACAATAAATTCAGAGTACTATTGCAATCTTTTAGATCAATTAAATGTACAAATTCGAGAAAAACTTCCTGGCTTACAACGCAAAAAAATAATTTTTTTATCAAGACAACGTACCAGCACACAAGAGTGTTTTAACAATGGCTAAAATCAACGAATTAAAGTACGAGTTGCTTGACCACCTTATTCTCCTGATTTAGCTCCCAGTGACTTTTACCTGTTCCCAAATCTAAAAAAATTCCTTGCTGGCAAGCGTTTTACCTCAAATGAAGATGCAATTACAGTTGTAAACCACTATTTTGAAGACCTTGAGGAAGACTATTTTACTCAAGGGATAGAATTGCTAGATAAGCGTTGGACTAAGTGTATTGAAGTTTCAGGAGATTATATTGATAAATAAAAATATTTTTGAAAAACTTTCCGAACCGACCTCGTATAGTTCTTTGTGTATGTTACTTCCACTAAATAGGGTCGACTTTGGTTGGTTTAAATTCTGGCACGAGTAGTGTTTTATACTTTATACAAGTAATCCAAGATTCTTACGTAACATTTTACGAATTAGAAAGTTGAGAAAGACGACGGTTCTACATTTCGACTTCCTCTTTAATCCTTTGCGCTACATCAGCCATATTCTTTTCGGTATGCACACTTCTTTGTCTTGTTCATGGTTTTGTTTAGTGATAAAACGATCAATAAGAAATTGATATTGCAAATCTGATCCAAATTACAGACAGAGCCTTAAATTAAAATAAGAGAATACTCATGTAACCGTAGTTCAAAGACGCCTACTTTGGTCCTCTTGGGCCTACGAATCCCAAATTGGTCCAAACCTTAAATAATGGTAAATATTTGGATTTGTGAGAAGATTTCATCATTTACGGATAACAATATATTCCCAAACATTTGGGGACGTATCGGGCAATTTAGGACTGGGGCTAAAACCATTTTCCTATTCAATCAACAAATGGTGATCACTCAAATTTAAGCGCAACACTTTAAGAAGAATGCCATTTTATAATTTTTGTAAACAAAGCCTTAACCTACACAATTGCGGTGGCGTTTTCACTCACATTTTGAATGTATATCTGTTTTATAGTGTACTGGAGTCGACTGGAGTGAGTGCAGAAAATGCAAAACTCCGACAAACATAGTAGAAAAACGTAGGGTTGCACTTTTTTAACAAACGAACACGAAAATGCGGGCTCAGTGCAATATGCAGAAAGAATTCAAAATTTTTTTGTAGAAACGAAAACACCATTAGCAAACGACGTATGGTCCAAGTTTAATGTAAATCGGTTCTCAAGTTTTTAGCGTTCTTACCCGAAACGGCACATTTTTATACATGTACGTACACATTTAGATAAATTACACTGTGCGACAGCCACAATCGGTTTGGGATGAAACCACCGGGGAAAGTTATATCGGTCAAAAAAAGGTCATACGTGTCCCAGCGTTTCGTTGGGTCTCATCTAGGAATCGAGATATATCGATTTGAAGTTAGTAAGTATCGTATAGGGGAATTTGTCACGTTTTTGGCTCTTTTGTTTGACATAACTTGAGAACCACTCGTCCGATTTAGCTGAAATAAATTTTAAAAAACCACCACGCAAGAAAGAAAAGGGAGCAAACAAACGAAAATAAATGTATTTAAAAAAAAAAATAAAAAAAAAAAAATTTTTTTTCTTCATGCGCTTATTTTTAACTTGGAAACTATAACTTGTAAAGGAAAATAATATATGAACAGATTAAGGGAATTGTAATTCTTGGTTTTTTAAAATTTATTTCAGCTAAATCGGACGAGTGGTTCTCAAGTTATGTCAAACAAAAGAGCCAAAAACGTGACAAATTCCCCTATACGATACTTACTAACTTCAAATCGATATATCTCGATTCCTAGATGAGACCCAGCGAAACGCTGGAACACGTATGACTTTTTTTTTACCAATATAACTTTCCCCGGTGGTTTCATTCCAAACCGATCACTGACCCTTACCATTTGTCGCAGAGTGTTATTTCCCTATGCTTTTATAAGGAAATATCTTAAGTTTCGGCATAACATAAATACAAGTTTCTTTTTCTTGCTCACAGTGCTCTTCACCTGTTTTTTACTATCTAAATTATAAAAGCAAAAAAAATACTATATTCATCTTTTCATACAATGTTATAAACAATTTTATGCAAATTTAACCACAACATGCCACACATCATAATCATCAGCAATTAAGAGGCAACATCACCGTGGAATCAAGAACCCAGAAACCATCAGTGGGCAACTAGCAACATATTGTTGAAAGCCTGTTCATACTCGTATGCTGGTAATGTTTATGCAGATTTACAGTAATACAGAAGTAGTGTGAGTGACGAAATGTTATAATAAATTGTTTTAAATTATGTTGCAAGATGTTGCCTTCCCAGCTCAGTTATTCGCTCCATCACAGAATAATTATGACAATATCGTTTGTAATCATAAGAAGAACAGGTACACACATGAATGAAAACCGTGCTTTTATTCTCAGGGTCTGTTTTACCACAACCGTGTTGCTATCTTAGGTTTTAAGATGTTATGTAATTATTGCAAATTATATCATGAACAATTAACCACAGACGTTTTTTTTTGGCATTTGTAGAGGTAACGAATCTGAACAATAGCCCTGAAATTCCCATACTCGGCTCTGTTGGTGTGTATTTGTGGCCAAAATAGCATAATCTTAGAAAACCATAAATAAGAACGTAATTGGTTATGTGAAGATTAAATGATTAACTTTAGGCCTCCTTTCCAACACTTCCCCTACAATAAACCCAAACAGTGTTCAGCGCAGTCAGAAGTCGGCGAGTCAGTCTCAATTATGCCAACAGGTGTCATATCACATCTGACGTAAACAACAAAAGAGTTTTGCATTAAATTACAAATGTGACACTTCTTAATACCTCGGATTTGTGAGTTGAAGAGTCAGTCAGTCGGTGTCTTATGACAGAAGTCAGACTGAACGACAGCCCTGTTAAAAACCACCTTTCCACCTTCTAGTGTTAGACAATCCGTTTCGCTGGAAATTCCCATAATTAGGAGGAGAACAAACTGAAACGATTATTTAATAAGCAGCAGTATGCTGACATGATGAGATCAAATTTCGTGAAATGAAAAACAAAACCAAAAAGTTTAGGAAAATTACATGGCCAATAACTGTTTAAATAAACTTAAAGATGGAAATGCGAGTAAAACAATGGTCTACTACAGACAACGGTATCAGAGCACAGTGTTGGAAAACCGAAGTATTGTAGATACAATTCTGTAATAAGGGTTTGACATTATAAAATCACAGGATTTTAAGCGGATTTTTTCTTGTTACATAACATATGCCTTATGTACAAAAGTGATATTTCCTATAAAAATGTATAAGAAAACTTAGCATTAAGACTGCCAATGGCGAATAACGGCTATGAAACATATGTATAGTCAGTGAAATTGTTTAACTAATTTGTTAAAAAATTTAAGTTCAAATAATAACTTTGAAACTTTATTTAAAAAAGGACACTTTTACATTGCTTTAATGTAATGCTTATCTCTTATAAAGTTTCACAAACGTTTACATAAAAGGCGCACTTTATGACATCTCGATTCAACGATTTCGCTTAGTATTATAGCAAAAATATATAGGGTTTACCAATAGGGACATAACAATTTCGTATCTCTATGTCAACGCACCCTCAAACGTTTTAAATGATCTTCCGTTAGTCGAAGTCAACATTTCCATCATGGTAAAGTTCACTTACTACGAACAACGTTTGAAAATCATTAAAAACGATTATCGAAATGATACGGTGGTCACAACTTTAAGCACGCTTACTCCAATTTTCAGTGAAGCTCATTTCTGGCTGAGTGGTTTTGTCAATAAACAAAATATGCGTTATTGGACAGCAACACACTCACTTGTGCTTCAATAGACACAATTGCATCAGCAAACAATGTGGGGTGTGGTTTTTAATGCCGGAGGTGTGATTGTGCCTTATTTTTTCGTCGATGAAAACAATCGTCATGTTACCGTCAATAGAGAGCTCTATCGTGCCAAGAAAGACAATTTTTTTGGCCAGAATTGGATGAGCTTGGCATTGCCGATATGTGGTTTCCACAAGACGGTGCCACATGCCACACAGCACGCTTTGCAATCGATTTACTGAAAGGCAAATTCGGTGAACGTGCTATATCGAGAAATGGTCCGGTCGAATGGTTCCGGTTTTACGATTTAACTCCATCGGATTTCTTTTATGGGGTCACATCAAGTCATTGGTTTGTGCCAACAAACCAACAACTTTAGACGAGCTCAGAGACAACATCTAACGCGAAATTGCCAACGTTTCGGTCGAAATGTGGGCAAGAGTGGTGGAAAATTGGGTCCAAAGAATAAATCGCTGTACATGGTCTTATGACCGAAATCGAGTTTTATTCTTAAAATGTAAGATATGCACTACACCTGGAATAAATTTGAACTCTATATCTTAAATATTCTGTGTTTTATTAATATATAAAATTGTTATGTCCTTAATGGAAAACCCTGTAGTTACACATTAACAAAATGTCTTTAAGAATATAAAATCATCTTAGCAAAAACAACGACAATTTATTTCACATTTTTCTTATTATGCAATTGCGTTAAGACGTACAAAGAAAAACTTCTTTCAAAAAGGAAATTGAATTTGCCAAAGCAATGGGAAAACATTTTGAAACTTTTTTTTTTTTTGCTTGTTGTTATGAAAACTTGCTGGCATTTGTTTACTTTTGAGTGGGTTGACACAATAATTTGACACTTTAATTGTTTGTGACAGCTGAGCATGACACGTAAATGCAATAACAGCAAACGCAAGCTACGATGAAGCAAACTTAGAGTTTCTCTTTTCCAGGACTTTTTCAAATTCTGGGAATACTGGGAAATTCAGTATTACACAAAAAAATATATATATACATATATTTATTTTTTAATATATATACGTATTTATATATTTATTTTTTTTAATACTTGAGATAAAATATACTTCAATCTGCAGTTGAAACAAAAGCAAAAAAACATACAAAGTATATACTTAACTAAACTATACTAACATTTGAAGGAAATTATATTCAAAAAATAAATACCATACAATGTCCTTTCAAATTACCAAAAAAATTCCACACTTAATTTAAATTTTTATATTGTTATTTGTTATGAAAAATACCTCTAGATGGATCACCTTATATATGAAGTTGAGAGGTCATTTAAATTTTCACATTTATATTTGTTTTTGTGCTATGCTCCAGTGTGCTAATTCCGTGCTCAATTCAAACAAATCTTAAAAATAATGAAATATTTTGATTTGTGGAACATTTAATGGATTTACAATAAAAAACAATTTGCTTTGGTTTATCCATGTGCGTTCGAGGAGCCTGTTTTTTTAGTTTATGATTAAAACTCATTTCTGTATATTCTAAATTCAGAAAAAGACTATATTTCTTTTTTCTTCCTGTATTTATAAGTGAACGACTAGTTCGCGTCTCCGAAAATTCATTAAAGCTCATCTGTGAAAATTTTTGTAGTTACTTGAAATGCCATTCGGGGCCACCGATGTGTTATTGAAGTGTGCGCGACTATCGTACCAGTTAACCCAGGTTCAACCACGGTTACGAACATCTAACAATTTTTCTGCGGCGGGTTTTTACTTCGTAAATGCCGGCAACTTAGAGATTTATCACTAAGTAATGCAAATACTTCTCTATTAAATGCATTACCCGCTCGAACCCGGAGATAAACAGTAGGAGCCGGTCAGTGAGATAAGAATTAAATCGTACACAGCTCACTAATTTGAGGGAAGTTTGCCCTTGTTCCTTTATAAGATGTTGTGGGTCTTAAGTAAGTATCCTTTTGTTGAACAAGTGCGACACATTTTTGACATGTAATGCAAGTGTTGCCGAAACACGTTTAGTTCAACATACCATTAAATTAATTACTCCAACCAAATTTTAAGTTCAACTAATTGTACTCTCGGTTTATTATGGAAATGGAAAGTTAGATATAGTTTAAAGTGCAACTGATGTATTGGCTTATATAATATCAGTAACTCAATAATCTATTTTAGATTTGAATTTTAAGTCCGAAACATTGGTAAAAGGTCCTGTAGAAATTTCTTACATATTTCATAAAATACGCCAAAGCCTGTTAAACCCCCCTCAGAAATTGTTTATACACACATTAGCTTGGAACTAAAATAAAATTTCCCTGTTTATGTATTACTAAGAAGATATTTAATTTTTTATTATGTTGCCAAAGAGTTAGTTTTCCATTAGGCAAACACTCAATATGCCTCTTATGGGTTTTGGTCCAGAAGATGGGCGATAAGGAAAACATGTAACAATTACGACATAAAAGGAGAATACATAATTATGTTGTTTTGTAACATAAACCAACTAACCGCATATGTGGCACGTAACATAATGTGCCACATAACATCACACAGCATAGGACCTACATAAATTTTACCACGTAAGTACGAGAGCAAACAAGTACGAGTACTCGTACGTACATATGAACATACCTAAGTATGAATAAAAGTAAGTAATTCGTTCAACACTAAAGTGTGGCAATAACGAAGGAAAACTATTGTGACTAGAGTGGAGATCTAAAAAGAAAATCACATACAAAAGACCCGTCCGTACTCATGAAGGGACCAGTGGTGGTGGCACTGGCGGCTTGCTGTTGCTGCTGCCTTAGTTCATTATTATTATTTTAAATCAATTGGAGGTTTTGAAAAGAATATGAAATTAAAAGAAATCGAGGCAAAAAAGGCAGCCAATGCAGGCAAAGCTGCTTATTTGCATAAATATGTGTTTGTAGCAGGTTGTTTGTTGTGTTTCTGCTTCGGCTTCGCATCAGCAGTGCAGAATGCAACCGCGAAAACAACAATTCGTAATACCTGCTTGCAGAAGCAGCGTAGCATGAGGTACTCATACAAGTAAGTAATAATAACAATAATAAGCCAAAGAGTATGTAGCATGCAACATGTTGCATGTTAATAAACATTTTTCATTTAAAGCAAAAAAAAATTGCAAAAAAACTAAAACAATCAGATGAAATGCAATCGCATGGGATATGTTGGGAATGACGCGGCGGCGGCAACTATGAATGTCTTTCTTAATAGTGTTGGAATGTTGTTGTTGTGTTTTTGTTGCCATTTATAAAAGAGGGCAACGCGGAAATTTCGTTGAGAAAGTATGTACACACAGAGAACAGATTTGTTGCCACAACCGATTTTTTTGCCAACCGTATGTTGCAGGTTGCACGTACTATCCATGTATTCCATCGTTGCAACCGAATGTTGATGGGGAAGACAGCTTTTTCAGTAGACGGAACTGACACTTTCGGTTGAAGAAAACAATTATCGGTAATCCAAACAGGCGTAGATGATTATTGGAACTGAATTTGTACATGTAATGGTTGTTGTTATAGATTGTTGGTTATAAGTACTTTTTTATCTGAAAAAAATACGTCTTTGGATAGATGTTTTGGTAAGCATTGCAGTGATGCCCCAAGCGGAAAGGAATTAATTACAAAAATGACAAAAACTCTGAACAAGACTGAGAAATGTCGCTAAATTACAGTTATGCCTGTTTCTATATTCTGGAAAATATTTTTTTTTATTTTTATGGCAGTATCGTTTGGAAGCATTAACCGTCTAACCCAAGAAACTTAAACTGTCTAACCATTTTCTTTTAGTTGTCATACATTTTTTGGTGATAGCGTCGTTAACAAGAATTTTGTAGTGACTAGAACCGATAAAAAATTATAGATTCTATATGTTGATATTAAAATAACTAATATTATGTAATAGGGTGGAGTGAAATTCAAAAAAAAAAAAGTTAACCTCGGAAAGAGATGTAGTCTGGGGTCCTAATGAGGGGAAAAATAAAGAAAAAAATTTAAAAAAATTTTTAGGGGTCGCGCCACTCCCTAGAAATTTGGAAATTATCGCTATTTTGGCGTTGATTTTAGAAAAATCCTAAAAAGTTTTATGTCAATAAATGTTTGCAATAGCGTAAACAATGAAATAAGGGCATGAAAAAATTTAAAAAATTTTTTCTCATTGTTCAAAAATTTCAAAAAGTAAAATAAGTCAAATCGTCCCTTCTTCAGAAAATTGACTGAACAATGAAATAGCCACCAAAGCTACAAATATTAGTCGATTATCCTCATATTTGCCTCAAATACTTTTGTTTGGGCACTGAACAAGCTCAAACTTTTAAATTTCGAATAAGTTAAGTCGTTTATTTTTAGGATTTTTCTAAAATCAACGCCAAAATAGCGATAATTTCCAAATTTCTAGGGAGTGGCGCGACCCCTAAAATTTTTTTTAAATTTTTTTCTTTATTTTTCCCCTCTTTAGGACCCCAGACTACATCTCTTTCCGAGGTTAACTTTTTCAAATTATAAAAAAAGCATGTTTTCACTCCACCCTATTATGTAAGCAGCCAATTAAACAGGGTTTGGTCTCTACAAAAAACTAATATGTTGTCACCACCAATTATTGGTACCAAAGTAACATGTACATCACAATTGGTTGGTTGTCATAACCGCCAGTTACCGCAACCAAACGTTAAACTGAATTCGGTTTGTAAAACTGTGTAATTGGCTGTTAATACCGTGATATGGTTGTAGCAACCATCATTTGATATCTGGAGCCATGTTACCATCAATACTTTGGAATGTCGGTTGTTGCACCAGAAATTGTTTTATCCAACCGAATTTTTGTAGAAGGGTCAATTTTCAACTTTTTTTTTCTCTGTGTGTATGAATCGCTGAAGAAGTTGTTTAACAACAAGTTTCAATTCAGCCCAAAGAAACAAGACGAAGCTGGAATATGGGGAAATTTGTTAAAGTTGAAGATTTTTTGACATGAACCCTAAATAAATTGTCGTCTACCTTCATTAACAGCCTGTTTTTATTAAAACAATTAGTTTGGCACGAAACGCAATATCAGTAGATAAAGGGAAAATAGTTTGGATATTTGTAAATCACAACAATTTCTTCAAAATACTTCACTCACTTATGCCCCACCACATCCCATTAAGAAACAAGAGAAACTTCTCGCAAATCAGTGAGCTGAGCACGTTTTAACTTTTATACTTACTGACTGGGACATATTGTTTAACGCCGGCTTAAACGGCAAATGCATTTTATAAAGAAGTTTTTTCATGGCTTAGAGATAAGTCTCTAGTTCGTAAATTTGCCTACATTTACGAGGTTAAAACCCGCTGTTTAAAAATTATTAGATATTCTTACCCGGGGTTGAACTTAGGCTAACTGACATGGTAGTCGTTTACACTTCCTTTACACAGCGGCGATCCCAAATTACATTCAAAATAACTTAACAACAATTTTCAATATGAATTTTAAAAGTTAAATTCGTGAAACAAAAGTAAATATTCGCCTAAATGAATTTTCGTTCGTTGTTTGGACGAAACGGACGATTCGTACGAGTTATAAAAACAGGGAGTTAAAAGACATTCTTTATAATTTAAGAATAAACTAAAATCGGTTTCAATTATAAACTAAATACAACAATTTTGGGGTTTGACTAGTAGTAAATAAATAATATGAGGTGATTTGGTCACGGACCAATAATCGACCTTTACTTTTTTATCAATTAAGATATGAGGATTGCTTTCTGAAAAACCTTAAAAAAAACTAATACAAATAAATAATAATTGTAATACTCGTATAAACAAGTAAACACGTCGTTGAGTTGGGCTGGCCGTGGCTGCTCTAAAAAAACGCATAGAAAAAAATCAAAATGTGGTCCGTTTTTAATCTCCTTCACCATTGTGTCCGACACTTATCTCATTAACAATTTTTAATACAATCTAAAATTGTGTTCCTTGCTACTTTTGTTTAAAATTTAGTAAACACATGCCCATTTTATCTATGGCGATCGTTTTTTGATCATGGGGACCGTTTTTTTGGCCATATAATCCAAAACGTCTATTAAATATACCCTTTTTGTGGTATTAATTACGTCCCAACTAACAGTAACAATTTTAACCAATATTCGTCTGCGAAAAGTTACTTCTTCCGAGGGACCCTTAATCCCTTCAAAGGAAACTTTTTTCCCCAGGGCCACTTTCGCCCATTTTAAACAAATTATGACCATAAGCCATCATTATTTTAGGATCCTAGGAAAACTCGTTTGACAGCTATCATACTATTTACAAATACACGGACGGACGGACATGGCTAGATTGTCTTAGAATTTTACGACGAAAAATAATTGCCCATGCGCTCTGTTCCGAGAATTTTTAAAGCCGCAATTTTTTTGATTAGCATTTCTTGTAAAATGGTGTGCTACATTCCGAGAAAAACCACATATATCAAAATGTGCGGAAATGTGCGATTTCTAAGAAGCAATCGCCCATTTGCTGTATTTCTTGGGTTTTCGGAATAGCTCACACCAATTATGGGAAAATGTTTCACATTTGAGCAAAATCGAAATGCAGCACATGGGCGAATATACTTTTTATTTTATACGGACTCCGATCAGTATTTGGTAGAGTTGCAAACGGATTGACAATTTTAGTATACCACCAACGCTTCGGTGAAGGGTATACAAATTATATGGCATTATTTTGAGGATTTCCACTCAAGATTTTTTTAAATGTTTATAGAAAACTTACAAGTGAAATGTGGAGTGGCATGGAAAAAATAGTTACATAAAAAAGATAATACTCGTTTTTTCTAATATCCTCTATACTTTACAAGTCGGTTGCCTCCATCATCATACTCCG
Organism: Hydrotaea diabolus; assembly: GCA_963513945.1. Classification (NCBI taxonomy): domain Eukaryota; kingdom Metazoa; phylum Arthropoda; class Insecta; order Diptera; family Muscidae; genus Hydrotaea; species Hydrotaea diabolus. Next base: position 211,726,308 of record OY740717.1, read on the forward strand.
CCTCATACGGTCGGTGTCGCCAGAGATTTTAGTTTGTGTTTTTGCTCAAACAGACAGAAAATCAAATTATCTTTGCCTTTAGGTACTGTTCGTAAGCTTTGCTTTGTTAAATATTCAAAGACATGAAAGAAATTCGCTCCGCTTGAAATTGACGAAAGTCTTTCGAAAGACCTGGACGTTGTTTTCTTAAGGTATTTGGGAGTTGCTTGTGGCTAGGACACGCCGTGTCTACGGACCGTTTAGAGTTAGTTCACAAAAGTCTACGCTAGAGCTGCGAACGGCGGCTGTTGTGGTTTTTTGTATCTGAGATGACGACGAAGGTGGCATGGCAGCGGTGGTTGCTTATGTGTAACGATGCAGAAATTTCCGGGATATGGGGTTTTACATATGGCATTTCTTTTTGTTTCTGTTCATGGCTTAATTTGGCTTGCCAAAGCGGCAAGAAACTTACTTGTCTTCTGATGTGTGTGCGATGACATAACGCAGACACTGGCTTTTCTATTTGTGCAAAAAAGTTTATGTTTATAAATGTTGTAATTAATCATTGACGTTGTTTCTTTTTTGTCTTTTTGGTTGCAATAGATATTTTACTATAGTTTACTATAACTATGGAATAGTTTTGTGTCGAAAAAAAATTAAAACGAACGAAAAATTGTTTTAAATTTGAAGGGAAATAAATCTCTTTTGTGAAGGAGCAAAACAGAGTTTTGCTCGCTCGTTGAAATAAAATTTATGTGATTAGCATGGAAGTTTATAAGATAAAATACAGAACTGTTATTGTTAAACTAAACAGTACATGAGAATAATTTGAGAGAATAAAGGTATTTATTAACATTAATTTAAATAAGACAAAAACTGGCGAAAACGAAGAAAATTGCTTCGTGTAAGGTTATCGAGTTAAACAACTGGTATTCTGCAAATTTCAGCCTCAATATTGTTAAGGTCTTCCAAGGTGTTGGTACGGTTGATATACACCTTCGACTTCAGGTAACCCCAAAGGAAAAAGTCGTATGGGGCTAAGTCTGGTGAGTGTGCCGGCCAGTTACATCACCTCTCAAAGAGATAAGCCGCCCAGGAAACATTTGCCTCAAACAATTCACTTCGCTGTGTGTGCAGTGGCACCATCCTGTAGTAACCATGTATCCTCTTATTGCATTGCCTCAAGAACAGGCTGAAAAGAATCCTGTATCATAGTCAAGTAACATTCGGAGTTCAGTTACATCAAGACTGTTATGTTATCCTGGAAAAAGTAAGGGCCAATGATGCCTACTCGAGATATGGCGCACCACACAGTGACGCGGTCCGAATGCAGAGGTCTCGTATATGCTGGTGAAGCATTGTTAGTTTACACAATCGGAAACAAAAAGCACGCTGCACTGCATTGATCGAGTAAGCATTTGAAAATTACGCTTCAACACAAAATGACATCTCCTCACGTGTCCAATGTATGATGGCAACTGAAAGGCAGACGAATACAAATCTCCCAACAGCCACTATAAGCCACGCACACTCTTCACTCTTTTCGACCCCCAGTGCCGCCACAGCCAGCAGTGCAAAAAAGCAAAATACCGCGCTCCACCCTGTATTTGGCATGTTATGCAACAAACGTAAATAAATTAAAATTGCTAAAAACTTGTGCTTTAAAAGACTTCATTTATATTCATAAACAAAGCAGTTACATAAGGATCTTTGCTCACTGTTAAAATTGTATCCATCAACTTAGATTCATAATAAATTTTAAGGCGAGTCACGAAACAAATTTCAAGGAGTCACCCCCTAGTTTAAAAGCCTCATGCCGCTTAACAGTTGGCTCATTTCATTTTAATATCAGGACGGCACTCAGTAACAAAATGCTTAGAAACATAGTCTCCCTTTTTGAGGAACAGGAATCAGTGTCAGAACCCTAGGGTATTACATCAGCATCAATTACATATGTACTGTTTGGAGCGGTGTTATGGTTGATAATGTTATCGGTATATATTTTCCCTTGAAAATGAGAAGGCTCAACCAGAAATCATTAACGGAGCTCTGTATAGGACTATGATTGAAAATATGTTGCTTCTGTATGTTGAAAATAATCCTAACATATGCTTCCAACAAGATCAAGCCACTGCGCATACAGCAAGTGCCACAATGGAACTTCTTCGTAACCTTAAAACTTGATTATGAAAGTTTACCCATTTGTTGCAAGCAGGGGAACGTTTCCCTTTACCGTACTAAATAAATCTTGCTAAAAACATTTCTTATTTTATGTTCCCTACCTATTGTCCAAGCCCATCGCACTTCCTAGATGACGTTAAAGGATTTGGACATTTCGGTAAATCAGAACAATTCATCCATAATTCAACTATCCTCAATCCTCTTAACGATTAATTACAAAACTTCAAATTGCTTAATTATGTCTATTTTTATCATTTCATATTTTTATACTTCAAGAAGAACTGAAAATTGAGTTCGTGGATGCTGCTTAATACTAGCGAGATCTGTGAGTCCCTATATCTGTGCTTCTCTGTCTTATCATAACCTATGCATATTTTATGGGCTTACATATAATGCAAAATACATATTTTTTATACGAGTGGAACCATGTAAAACGGTTCCAAAATATTTCATATAAAATTAATATACGAGTATTTCATTGCTAAAACGAGTTTTGAATTGCTTTTTGTTTAGTTGAGCTTGAGAAATTATTTAAATTTCTAAATTAAATTGTGTTTGACAGAAATACTTTGCATAGCAAACAAACGTGTCTTTTAAAATATGGAATAACGAAAATTTTCCCACGATTCTAAAACTAAAACTAAAGCAAACTACATACAAATGTATTTGGTATATTTATTAGGTGTTTGTGTTGGTGTCTTCAAATTGGTTTTTCGTTAATAAGTTTAATTATTTACGCAACAAAATGTTATTGTCTTTTTAGACCTGACCTAACTGTCGTCAGCCGACGATTGTCTATTGAATGCTGTGCTATTCCAATGTCATTCTCGATTAAAATTAAAACAAATTGCAGTTCATTAATCTTTAAGTGAACAAATAAAGAGGAAATACAGACAATCACTTCGTTTTGTGTTGAGTTTTAATTTTAAATTAAAAGAGCCATTAAGAAATCTGCATAACTTTTTCATGAAGCCACCTCCAAAATGAAACTAAATCACTTCAACATCAGCGAAATAAACTGTGAAGCTGAAAATGGTTGGGAGATTCAAGAAAATAACATTTTTGTGAAGGTGTTACACATACGTGTTGCTCATTTCGTGCAAGACTGTTATAACTAAAATTTTACCATAAAGCCATGGTATCACAACATACTCTCAAGAACGGGATCTCTCAATGTATCCCACTTCCATCTTTTTTTACCGTGTTTCGCAGTGAATGCCATAAACAAAAAGTCGAAACGAAACTTTTTGGATTGTGACGGTCTTGCATGAAATGAGCGTTCGTATGTATAAAAGTTCAATTCGCCAGCTGCGTGTGTGTGGCCAACTCATTGTTTTAATTTAGATCATTTAACACTACCTTTTATAGTAAAAATTGCTATAAAATATCGAACGTTTTCTCTAATATAAAATAATTGCGGATTCGCTGTATTTGGCAGAGAACTGTCTATCTTTATACGTAAGTGTATGGGCATTCAAAACCATAGCGAATTAGAAGTCAGTTAAACATCACTACCAGCATCAAGGCCAAGCAATGAGTCTTAATAAATAAAATTACAATGGTAAGATATGTTCAGTGAGACTAGTAGAATTTCAAAATAACAGATTTTATGCGAACACAAATCGATAGACAATCTTTGGAAACAACAGTTAATGGAGGAGGAAGGGAGATTTTCTTTGGTTTAGGATTTCAAGATATTGAAACTGGGATTGTATAGTAAAAATAAAAATGTTTAACATCCCCAAAAAATAATCAAATACATTTTTAGCCATACTTAATATGGGCAGATTGAATACTGATACCAAATAAAAAACGTTATACCTCTATTTCGGTGAAATCAATCGGTTTCATAATGTGGGTCAAATTATTTAGTACTGATGTTTGTAACAAGTAATAGGAACGGAGAGGATTCCATGTTTGTTGTACCGATCGATTCAAAATCAATCTCAATTCATTAAGCGTAGTCCGTCTCTCTAATCAAAGCACAGATCGCAAGTAAAACCGATTTTTACGAAACATAGTACAAAGTTTAGGTTTATGCTAAAGACGAACCCTTTTAAAATATTTTTTTTCATTTTTATCCAATGAGCTTAGCCATTTCAGATCAGTTCTTACTTAATCGGTACATGATTTGGTATAATTCAAGGTGGCGCAAAATTAATCATTAAATTTTGTTTTTAAACTGCTGACTAAGTAATTAAAAATATATATGAGTGATGGAAAACTTTATTTGCACCTTTATACTCGTAATCATTTTTTTAAGTGAAAAACATGACATCCATCAAGTGACCAGTGTTGTTACACATTTGTGCCAATTTCGTCGCATTTTTCATTCAAGGGGCACAAATTTTCCACAACTGTTTGCATTCCCGTCGAATATTCTTTTTAAGGTTTGGCATTGCCTGAGGCTTGTTGGCGACTTCAAGTAGCTTCTAAGATAGAGGGGTGGGATGATTAAATCGAGCGATTTTGCTGGCCTTTCCAAATCGCCAAATACGCAACCAGGAAATGTTTTGACACAATTATTCCATGGTTACACGAAGTATGGCGCTTTATTGCTTGTCTGTTTGTACTCTACATTTGCCTTTTTCATAAATGTCAAATTTGATTGACGCACGATGCCATTTGCAAAATTTTAATCGTTTTCCGATAGGGTGAATAATTTTGGGCCATCTTGTGCAAAGGAATTTACCGTTTTTAGAACCTTTAGTAGATTAAGCTACTTATTGTAAACGATTCAGGCCAAATTTCGCATGTAGCGACCAACACCCAACTTTCTCCATATCGGTCCATGTTTTCAAATAGCCCCCACACAAAGGTCCCTTCCGATTTGAGTTCCAGCCTCTCGACACAAATTAAATCAGATCATGCCTTCCGATCATAAACTTTGCGTGGTATGTAATAGGCGACCAATAAATAACATAAGGTACACTAGACCATATCGGCTTAAGATTTAGATTAGCCCCCTCCGAAAGGGCCCTTCCGATTTGAGGTCCTGTCGCTCTAGGATCCACAAATTAAATCCGATCATGTCTAAATTTTGCGTGCTACGTATTAAGCTCCAAATTAGTTACCTTAGTGAAACTGAACCATATCGACTCAAGATGTAGAATAGCCTTCACCCAAAGGACCATTCCGTTTTGAGATGCTGTCGCTCTAGATGCCACAAGTTAAAACCAATTTTGCATGGTACGTAATGGGTGGTCAATAAGTAACCTTTGTGAAACAGGACCATATCAGTTCAAGTTCAGTACATTTAACCGTGCTTAAATTGTAAAACTAAACTGTAAATGTCTAAATAAAGATTTCCATCACTCATCATTATTTTTAATTATTTAGTCAACAATTTAAAAACAAAATTTGATGATTAATTTTTCCATATTTGCATAGATCCTCCAAACGTACTTCCCTATGCTAGGCCCTCCTAGATGTGGCATAATCGATTTTGCTCAAATTAAGGTTATTGGGCTGATAAGCCTGATAAAATTGGACAGATCGGTCAATGTTTTCGATATATTCTCATGTCCATATTTTCTTATATCTGCACACAAAGGCCTCCCGATAGTGCTCGATTTTAGCATGCGCGATATGAACGACATTAAACATTCCTGCCGATGTTGGACCAGATTGGTCTTTTGATATAGACCGCGTACAAATGACCCCTTTGAAGTCAAAGGCACAAAATTTTCGGAATAACAGAGTGGTAGGGGTATCCTGTCCGACTTTATTTTTTTATATCTTCCACAGGAGTATGAATGGTATACCAAGTTTGACATTTCGTTTGCAACGCACACAAAATAATGGTCAGGAACCCACGATAGCGGTCAAACGAACTAACTTACGGTTCACAAATTTAGCATAATGATGGCATATGGCCATAAACTGTTTGGGATTGTAAATGGGCGAATCGGACTAGGATGAAAAAGTTTTCCCTTAAAATACTAAAGGTTAGGGTGGGTCGGTTAAGCAATCGATATTGTGCCATTGATTTTTCGATAGCTTTGACATGAGGAAAAACAAATTCCACTAATCAATAATGGTTTTTTTGATAGTGAAACTTTTTTTCTTCAGACCAAAAGCTGTCGAAATATCGATGGCACAATATCGATTGCTAAATCGACCCAACCTACTAAAAGTATGTCGGTAAGAAGTACACTTTTATAGGTAATCGCTTAACAAAATATATATTTTTGGAGGGACAATGGTTAAAACAAGTGCTGTTAATAGGAACGCAATAAATACCCCAAAAAAAACGACTCGCGTTTTCAAAACGGGCGATCAATAGTCAATATGGACATATGGGTACTCTTAAAAAAAATTTGCGACGCATGCAAAAATAGTAGTTATTTTAAAGTTTAAATTTGGATTGTCTGCAGTTAATTTGAATTTGGTGGCACAACTGATGGACTATAATGAGGGCCATGAACAATTATTTAAGCGTGTCATCGCCACCAGAATACCCTATCATTGGGGTCCTTCACATTGGACGCAGGAAGCTATTGCTGCAGTATCTGCTGTCATACAGATAGATTCTGCAAAGCTTATCTGCTAACTAGAAAACTAAACTTTGCAGGCATGCCGTTACGATAATCTTGAATTAATATAAAATATGCAACTTACTCGTATGTATGTCAAGCCCACTTATTTTAATGGTTTAAGTTTAAATAAACACAGCGTAGGAAAACAAGTCATATTAAGACTTTCTTATGGTACCCACTGTATTTGCATAGTACATACTTGCAATAATCGTAGTTTTTTTTATTATTATGCTTTATACAATTGAACCCCACATTATTCGACATCGTCTTATCAATATTTATTATATTTCATAATTGGTTTTAATAACTCATAAAATGAACATCTGAAAGCAGCTACAAAAACGAAAATCACATGCAACGATTGAATCGGAAACTCGGTTATCGCCATCGTGCAATCATTAAACTTGAAGTTCAAACAGAAAAAATCACGCAAAAGGCAGACGTAATGGCAAATAAACTATAATTGTGTGATGCAACTTGCCCGCTATTTATTTTAATTCTATTTGTGTTTTCTTAATTAATGAAGTAATTAAACCAAATATTAGGCATGTCTTAACGAAAATAAAGTGAGACACGTTGTTATTTTAAATAAAGTTTTGATGGAGGAAATGAATTCGTCGTGAAGATTCGTTGCACTTGTGAAGATTTTAAGTAATTTGAAAACAATGCGGGTGTTATGACCTAAAACATATTAAGGAAGTTTGCTATTGGTTCATCGTGAGCAATGCACTCAACTACAGTTTAAATTTTTGAAATTTTATACATAGTTTTGGAAGTCTGTTATTTAGAGATACTGGTACACTGGGAGGGAAAAGCAAAGTAATTGCTGATTATATAAACATAAAAGGATGTTTGGAGATTACAAACCAAATATATTGAAATTATTTTAAACCGATTGGTACGGAGCACTTGCACAAAGCAACTTTTTACTCAATCTATTTAAACGCTTAGCGAATAACATTAATGGTGCCAGAGGGTAATATCCAGTTCAAAAAAAATTTCGTCAAAATACTTAAAAAAAAAAATAAAAAATAAACATTCTCAAATTTAGAGAAAATTGTCTCTACATCTTTAGTAAAGTTTATAATAAGTTTCTTGAGCGTTTTTGAATAACTCATCAAAATTGTGTGCTGCATATTATGGGAATTTTTGTAGAAATGTTTTTAGTGAACATTTTTGGTTGTCGTTTGCAACGATTATACATTTTTTTCGTTATTAGAAATTTTGTACAAAAAATTTAACGTTTATAACTTTTATAATAAATGCTCTATTTTTTTTTGCTTATAACTTTGTCTACGTAAAGGCTTTAAAAAATTTCAAAATTTGTAACGTTATCAGAAAAATTTTCTATGTTCAAAGACATTTTGTTGAAATATTTTTTTACGTTTATAGAAAATTTTTTCGAGATGTACTTAGTAAGGACATAAAATACCGCATGTCATCAAAGCCGTTGAATCAAGAATTCACAGAAATCCGCTCCATAAACCGAAAATCATGGCCCGTGAGATGAATATCACGCAAAAGTCCATGAGTCGAATCATAAAAAAAACTTGGAACTTGGGGCTTTCAAACGACGCACCGGATATTTATTGGCTGCAGCTTTAAAAAAATAGGATTGAAAAATGCATACGTCTTTTGGTGAAGCACGCTGATAACTTGCACAGAAAAATTTTGTTCACCGATGAAAAAATTTTTACCGTTTAGGAAAATTTTAACAAGCAAAATGATAAAGTGTATGCGCTGTCACCAATGTAAGCATCTGAACCGATCCCAAGGGTGAAAAAGGGTCATCTCCCAGCTTCAGCTCGGTTTCGTGGGGTGTCTCTTACGATGGGCTCACTGATCTGCATTTCTGCGAACCAGGAATCAAAACATCGGCCAAAGTTTACCAAGAAACCGTTTTGGAAGCTGTTGTGAAGCCTGTTCCAAAACCAACCATGGACTTTCCAGCAGGATTCTGCGGCTCATAAGGCTAAAACGTCCCAGGCCTGGCTTCGAAACAATTAGCCAGCGTTCATTTCCTCTGAACGGTTTGGACGGTATTAGATTATAAGGTTTGTGGACGGTTTTAGATTATAAGCTTTGTTACAAAAGATACCCCAACATTGGATCTCTTAAGACTGTTTTGGTTCGAGCTGTGGCCAATTTTCCAATGGACGAGGTTCGTGCAGCTATTGACGATTGGCCAGTGCGACGTGTAAAGGCATAAGGCGGACATTTCGAATAAGTAGATTCTTTTTGGATACAATATACTCGTACATCAATAAATATATTAAAAAATATTTAATCCAAAAACATTCAGTACTTTTTATTTTACAGCATAAAACGTGTGTTACAGTATTTATTTCCCTACTAAGTAGATACGATTATTGTCGTGTATATTTTTTATCTTAATGTACAAATTCTTGTACCTTTTAAAGATTTTCGGAAAAAAGTCTACATTTTAAGCGGTGTAAGAAAATAATGAAGCCTGTTCCGGTTTCCACAAAAGTATGCGATTTTAAATGTTATTTTAAGCTGTTCCTGTAATTTTGTGGTTAAAGTCAGAACTTGAAATAGCAAAATTTCATTTCCAAAGTGTTTGAATTAGAAAACAATTTCAACTACAAAACAAAACTTTAATTCCATATGTTTCTGTGCAAACAGAAGCAACATAAAAGAAGTTGTACTTTTGTTTGCAAGTGATAAAACTTTAAACATTTTTTTAAAACAAATGAGTTTAGTGTATTTGTAGTTGTAACCAATTTCAACTGTTTGTTATGATTTAGTCGAAGTTTTTCATGCTTAAAAAACTTGTAGACATTTTTTGTTTACAAAAAATTTCGTCAATATTATTTATGTCTGTAAAAATTATGCGCTCCTTTACATTTTTTAAAAACTTCGACTAAACATTTGTCAACAATTTAATGTTTATAAATATCTTGTTGATTTCCTACATACTTAAAAAATGTTTCGCTGTTTACAGTACACACGAGGGTTGCTTATATATATCTGGCCTAGGCAACAGCAGGTGTTGCGTGGCGCCATCTAACATTTCCATTGGAAAGTTTGACATTTTGTAGCATAAACGTACTCAGAACGTTTTGACGAACGACCATCATTTGTGTTGTTTACAGTGACTTGAAAAAATCAATTTGGCAAAAAAAAGGAATTAACTCGTGAACATTTTCGTGCGATCATTTTTCACAAGTTGCGACGTGGATTATTACGACAAGAGTGCATCGATGAACTTAAATCTTTGTATGGCGATGAAGCACCATCCTATAGCTCTGTGAAAACTGGTTTAATGAATTCAATGGTGGTCGACGCTCGGTCAAAGAGAAGGTCATGGAGGTCGTCCAAAAACGGCCGTTGTGCCAGAGAACATTGATGCCGTGCGTGAACTGATAATGCAAGATCGTCATGTGACATACCGTGAGATAGAGGCAGCCTTGGGCATTTCTTCCACCAGCATACATTCAATATTGCATAAACACCTGGCCGTAAAAAAGGTCCGTTCTCGTTGAATCCCGTACAATCGCTCAAAAAAAGGCTTGTGTCGATTGGTGCAAAGAAATTTTTAAAAAATACGATCGCGGTGCTTCGAATAACGTTTATAAGATCGTCACAGGTGATGAATCATGGATCTATGCGTATGAGCCCGAAACAAAACAGCAATCGACCGTGTGGGTCATGGAAGACGAACCTAATCAAACGAAAGTTGTTCGTGGAAGAATCACTTCGAAGCAAATGGTCGCCTGTTTTTTCGGCAACACTGGTCATGTGGCGACTGTTCCGCCAAACCACAATTTGTTTTTCTAAAGTCTGCGCAGAAATTCGAAAAACGAAGAAGAGAAGACGAATCATTGTGCACCATGACAATGCGAGCTCTCACACATCGGCTCAAACCAGCGTCTTTTTGACCGACCAAAACGTCGAATTGATGGGTCATCTGCACCCAATGACTACTTTTTATTCCCGCACATCAAGAAAAAAATGCGTGGTCAACGTTTTTCGTCTCCAGAAGATGCTGTTTAAGCGTTCAAATCCATGTTTTGGAGGTGTCACAATCGGAGTGGAAAAAAGCAATAAAAACATTTTTGATGACAAATATTCGCATTTTAATTATTAGGTCAGAAATATATATAGAAATTATACAAAGTTTTAGAAATTTTTTGTGTTTTTAGAATGTGTTGTCTAAATTGTAAATCATCAATTGAACCCTTTAGAGAATATAGTCTATTATTTGCGTATTTAATAATAATGTCTGGTAAATCGAGCTTGAGTTTTATTTATTTAAAAGGTATTTATAAAAGGTCGATTATAAAGAATAAATAATTCCAACTTTTATTATAAGCGCTCAGCTAAACATTTTTACGAATTTTTTTTTAACGTTCATAGAAATTTAAATTGAACAGGGAATTGTTGTGAAAGTTTTCTTACCGTACTAAAAAAAATTCAAAGCTTTTACGTACTTTTTACTTACGTCAAAATTAAAGTTATACGAGTATACAAAAATTTCTACTGCATCTTTACGTTTATATTTTTAAAATATTTTACGATCATAAAAAATTTCGTCGCATTCTTTTATTCCTATACAAGTATTTTATAATTATATATTTGGAACACAAATTCTGCTTTATTATCTTGTACCACACCATGATGTGTAATTATGTTTTCTATGGCACATCGAACATATTGATTTCCCTCAATTTATTGAGAAATCATTCGATAAATTCCTTTCGAGTAGAGTGTCCATGGTAAATATGCAGAATAAGCGCCAGCATATAAATTGCTTAAAGTACCCGAATAAATTATGAGCTGAATTTAAAAACAACCTTAATCTTATCCGTAAATTAGGTTTATTACTGCAGTTTGCAGATACTCGCATATATTTTCCATAATATTTTCAAAAACAAAAACACAGAGAAGGATACCTTGTTTTTCCACAAACATGCATACATCCGACATTTGTATGGCAACAATAGATGCCCTTTAAAGATACTAAACTTGCTCTTCCCCATGGAACAAATGGACAATAAGAACGCCTATTCAAAGGATACTAGAAATTGAAACATATGAAATTGCCACCGTAAGCACTTTTTCGAGTTGGGAAGTCACTTTTATTCAAATCTCGTGTTGTCTGTTGGAGTTGGAAATGGTCTTGAGGAATGCATGATGTTTGAATGTTGAAAAAGGTACGAGTAGTATATGAGTATGTTGGAAAATAGAGTATCCTTGTAATAGTTTTCTTTGCATTTTATTTGCTTTCATACTGTTTGGTTTTCTTTCGTGTCGCAAAGATTTTCTAAATCTGCTATGGCGTAAACGAATGAGTATAAAGTGGAGCATGTTACGTGTTGGCATACATCATATGAATATCAACCTTGAGGGGACTTAACAATATTCGCAACTCCAAAGGAAGCGTGACATTGAGGTAAACTTCACGAAGAGTGAAATGAAAGAGCACAAGATGGCTAAGAAAGGACATGCAATCGACCAAAAGCGAAAAGGATTATGGAAATTCTTTAGGGTGCGATGGAAATACTTTCTATTCTTTAAAACCTCATATTGCTTATAAAAACAAAGTTGTTAAATTGGTTAAAAATAGTAAATATTCATAGATCTGCGTTAGTCCCTTAAAACAAAATTATCCTTCCTGTGCAACGAATTGATCAAGTCAAATATGAAATTTATGACGTATGGGAAATAATAAAAAGTACCCGATGTCAAAACTGGGTGACCGCAAATGTATCAATAACGGATTTATCTTTTACAAATGAAATAAGTGTTTAAGACAAAACGTAATTCATTTGTGGTCACCCAGTTTTAATACAGGATATTCTGTAAGTTAAACTTTTTATTATTCACACTGTGTTGCAGTTGAGAAAATCAAAATTAATGCGGTGCTTAGAATAATTTTACCACCCATCCTCTTCACAATTATTCAAATTTAAGAAAAGCGTTCATATACTCGTCAGTTGTATTGTCAGTTGTATCTTTCATATAAGAAAGTCTTGGCAGTCGGCACTTTAAAGTGTTTCCATACTTAAGGATTCTTTTGAACATTTCGCACGGCGTGCAAAACTTTATCATGACCATGCCATGGCCGTTGCCCGCCCGTGTCATTTGGTATTCATGACAAATTTGTTTACAAATAATTAAGTTGGCACAACAAACATTTATTATTCACACATACTTATCTGGTGCACAAAAAGGATTTTCATTAGTCGTCCTTCTTTCTCTGCCCCCACTCCCACAACAGCTGCACTACCCACCGGTCTATCAGCCTGAATTATTCTCCATGATGGGCAAACATTTGCAGATGCTGATGGGTTCGGGTCCGCATGACAGACGGTGGGATGAAAGACAGGCCAGAGATTGAGCGAATGTCTAGGAGATTGAACACAAAAAACAGCGCAGCAGCCGAACTAAATTGAATAAACTCTTGAAATAAATCAAATAATGCTTCAAACTATACTCAAGTGGTAAATAAAAGCGGAAATTGCCATCATGACCTAAATTGAGAACGCGTGGACGGACGAACGCTGCATGCTGTTGTTTGTGGTTGGGCTTTTCTTTCACTCTCAGCTCATCTGAGGATTTCAGACCCATGTACACATATGTGCTCGTATATGTATGGACATTATGTCTGTGACTGGTATAAGCCAGAGAAATTGTGTATGTATACCAAAATTCACTCACACTCCCTCACGTGTGGTGTGGTCAAATAATATTTAGTCATTGGACCCCCTTGTGTGTGAGTGTGCCATGCTGGATGTTTGAGGCTGTATAATAATTTAGAGTAGACTTTATTACTCATACACATGTATTTATTATAAGGATATCTTCAGGCACACACATGGCCAAGCCGCAATATGTGTACATGTGAGCAGTATTAAATGACAAATACAAACATTCTCATATCATTGTTTAAACATATATACACACACATTCATATGTGTGTCCTTTTTGTTGATTTTTATTATCAGACTGTGTGTGTGAATGTACATTGGAGTGGGTCACAGCCAATCTGCTTTTGAGAGTTACCACCTTGTTAGATACCTATATATGTACTTATACGTACATATATCATTTCTACTGTCTGAGATTTTCTGAAGTTATGCTTAAAACACATGTTATTTTTGGAAAGAAGTAATGAAAGAATACTATTTGGTAGGGTGACGGGACTACAAAAGACGTATCGGTTGTACCACTCTTTCTCCGACGTTTTGTAAGAAGAAACTAGAAGGGTCGTTTCTATTATTCACAGTTACCAATGTAGTATATTTAGTAGTATCAGTAAGATTGGCTAAACTATACTAAAAATACATAACATAAATTGCAAAATTGGGAGGAATATAATATTCAAATATTTACCAAAAAAGCATTTATAAGATATTTTGGTCAAAAGCTCGCTTAAATATCGTTTGTATTACTTAATAATATTTTGTTCGTAGTGGCTGTTGTCCTCGACTGTCAGTCTATCTTCCGATTTGTTGTAAGGCCAAACCTTTTTGGTCGGTTGAAATAAAAAATGAAGAAAATTACGCCAAATGGGAAAAAGCGTTTATTCAACTGAAATGTCTTCACGAATGAAAACAAAACTTTATTTTTAAGATTGGGCTTAATTGAAATGACCCAAAAAAACGGAACCTCTTAACATAGTTTTGGGTACTTAAAAGCAGTTAAATAACCAATTTTAAAATTTGGGGCTCCGCGACCCAAGCTTTTGGGTCGTAAATCCAGTCCCCTATATATACACCCAAGAGTTCTTTAAAACAAGAAATTGTCTCACGTATTCACCTGAGAACCCTATAGTAGCAGTAAGCCAGAACTCTTCAAACATTGACACTTGAAACAATTTAATTTTTTCGTGACCGAATAATGATTTAGTAAGGGTTTGACACGGATCCGCACGATTTTAGTTCAAGAAACGGGCTTTGAATCGACTGCTTTGACATTACGTTACAAGTAAAAAAGTCCAAACTTGGACAGGACCGACTGTATATACGAGTATGAAGCTATAATTCAAAAGGTGACTGTTGGAATGGTACTATAAATTCCTAGAGCAGCGTCCCAGTGTTTTACATGATTCTCGCTGTGATAGCTTCAACCATGGTGCACCATCGCACTGGAGCCATTACCAAGCGACGGCCGGCGCCCCTTAAGGCCAATCCCGCCGGTACCAATTCGATGCGTGTTATATGGACTCAACTTCCCCCTTGGTCAGGGGCCGAGGCCGAAGGTCTATGTGTAAGGACTGTTTAAAAACACGGATGCTGATTATAGATCTTAAATTATACACAATGCTTTATTTGAGGAAGACCGGAGTTAACATTTGGCTTTTGGAGTGGCAGGTCAACAATGCAGAATGGACGTTTGCATGGTTTAATTTTACCAAAGTTAATTACTCATAACGTTTCTTGCGAAATTTTAGCAAGGTCCACTTAAAAATAAGGTTTATGCACCGGAGTTGATGTTTACGCATATCATATACTATAGGCAAAATTTAAGCAAGATCGTTCCTCATTTTAAGACCCAGAGCTAGAGGTTCTCAAATCGGGGAAACTTTATCAAATCATCAAAACTGATGTGGACCTGTTTAAAAAAGGTTTGTCACCTACCTAAACGAGCAAAATTTACAAAGTTTCGTCGAGATCAGCTCATATGTGGTTAGACATTAAACTGTTATTAGTCACTCAGTCATAAAACCTTGTGATGTAGTATATACAAAATTCGGGCGGGTCCAATTTTGGGCGAAAAAAGAATTATCATAATTATGACACCTATAGTTTGGATACGAGCCTCAATTTCAGCCATGAACAGTTCTTGAAAATACATATACGAATATTTTAAAAACTTACCAGGTCGGAGGAACTTTGACCACATGCCATTGTTTCAAAATTAACAAGTGACTAAAGATCCTAAGTTTCGTAGGTTTGAACCAGGGTTTACTTGCGTAATAATAGCACAGCGGTGCACAAAACCTTTGAACAAAATTTTTTCCTCCGGCCCGACATAGTTATCAACGTGCCAAATTTGATGGTCCATTCTCAATTTGTTTGGCCGCCATCGGTTTAGACAGTCGGAGATACAGGCATGACTACATAGTCTAACATATTTTATCCGATCAAAACAAAAAATTCTCGTATATACAGTATGAATATCCTTTAATTTTGTTCTCAACAATTTTATTCATAAATGGCTAAACATATAATCCAAATATTTTAAAAATCGCACAAAACAAAACACATTTTTAACTTGCTGACCCACTTTTATACAAGTACTCGTATACGTTTAATATATCTTCCAGCAAGTGTCGATGCATTTGTATGTAAGTGTATGTTGCTTTTTTTAACGCAGGATATAATAAATTTTAATGATATGATAAGAACAAAAAAAAAAAAAAATACCGACAGATTATTGTGTGCTCTCATGTTGATAAACCAAACAGAAAAAAAATACGGAAATGACAACAACAGTAGCAGCGGCAAAATATGTGAAACATTTTTCATTATTACTGCTGTTTTTATAGGATTGTGTGAGTCTCGTTTGAAAATATTGTTTTTAATATATTTTATTAAAAAAAAATTAAATATTTATTAAAATGTGTTTTTATATAAAGCAAACAAAAGACATAACATATGAACATGATTGTGCCACTAGTACATGGTCGTAATATTTATGTGCGAGTCGTAATTGGCCTTAATTCAAACGTTTGCAATGTTTGAATATCCTTATCGAACAAGCCATAAACAAATGTTGAAAATAAATAAAAGTATTGCAATTACAATGAAAAGTGCTCAATGCATGGTGCCCATGATCGTGGTGATATACTCGTATTTGTGTCAAGCAAGGAGAGTTCTAGGAGAGGAACGATATCAAAGTGAATTAGTACGATGTAGACTCGAAAGGATATTTCAAAAATTCATTTGAATTTCAATATTCTTGGTTAAAACTAGATCTAAATCGATTGAGGTAAAGGATGCTTCAATGTTCGCATAAGACCTTTAATTCGAATACGATTTGAATTTCGTGCCTCAGATCAAGTATTTAATTGACCTTTAGTGGGTTTGGGATCTTGAGCTTGCAAGAAAATATACTCTCATTTGTCCGCTGCGGCCTTGCACAGTGGCAATGTTTACAAAAGTTTAATTTCGTATGACTCTTGCGCAAAGTTCCGGTTAAATAAAAGCAATGGTTTCGATTACAATATTATAGGGTTAATGGGTGACTCAGTGGTGATGTTTGTAACATCACCGATCGATTTAGATTCACTATCTAATTGAGCGATTCCGTTCAGCGATTTCTGTACGTCTGTCCAACTAATGTTGTAATCAAAGTGCAGGTCGCCAATATGAACCGACTTTGACGAAATTAAGTATATTGTTACTTTTTGGACCTAGAACGAGTCATATTGAAATTGTAATCGGATCCTATTTCAATATAGGGTAATTCCAAACATTTTTGCCTTAGTCTGGATTTTGACCTAGTTATTGCCTGTCATGTGACACCTAATTTGTTTTCACATACGACTTGGTTAAAATCTTACAGCATTTACACATCGGCCCAGGCGAGCATTTTTCGGATAAGATAACTGTGATAGATGTTAAATATATTGGAAACGCGACGTCAGAAATTAACAAACGAGGTGTCAACTGAATGATATTAGCGTCCTCTTTGAGATAGTGTAAGCAAATATGTTGTCCTTGCTGGACATAACTCTCATAATCAAGGAAATATAATCTTAATCATTAAATATTTCAAAAAAGGATATCTTTTCCTAAACATTTTTCTGGAAATAGTTTGTAATTTGGTCTACTGGATGCGAAAATTTCATAGTGGATTCGCTATGGGTTGTAAGTGTAAAATTAATTAAGTGCTCCTACTCTGAAATTTGTACATCTAGTAGACAAAATTACGATTTCCTGAAAAACATTTAGAAAAAAATATATCCTTGATTTAGAGTAATAATACAAAGATTGGTATAATACAACAAAGATTTTTCCCGATTTCAAAACCTGCAATTCTAGAATCCACATATTTCATTCCACTGTGACAAATGCGTAAAAATCGACAAATACCAAACTCTATTTAAATTGGACCCTACCGATCTCTGTTTTAGAATAGCTTTCACACCAAGGTCCCCTTCTCATTGAAGGTTGTGCCGATATAAAAGCCACAAATTAAATCCGATTATCGGAAATCATAACTTTTAGTCGATGAACAATAGATAAACTTGGACTGTTAGTTGGACGCACTAAATGTCTCAAAAAAGGACAAAGTTGCTAGACATTTCGGTTTTATGGCCCAAAAAATGGTCCGGAGTCAAGATGAACATATGGGAACTCAAATTTAAGCAAACTTGCAACGCTTCCAAATAAAGACTCATGAAAGATTTGGCATAGATATGGATTGGATTCATTGGCCCAAGAGGCCAAAAAATGACAAATAAAAAGAAGGGGTCACGGCTTAATATGAGCATATGGAAAATTAAAGCCGGTTTTACAACGAATCCCAATATGGATTTATTTTAAAGGTTTGGATGTCTTTTAATCACAGTGGAGACTAGCTATATAAGGTTCGGACTAGGCGAACTTAAATAAGTTGTTACTTTTTTTTTTTTATCAAATTGTTTCTTTTTTTGCAAGATCGTACAATTCTTGAAAAGTCCTCAAAGATCAAGAGGATAACCATTTCAAATTGTTGAAAACACAACTTTGGTGGTGCGTTTAAAGAATAATTAAATCTTGAATAAATCAACGCAAAAAAATATGCACGCAGAAAGTAGAAGACATGCTTTAATTTACCTTACAATACGCTTCGATATTCCCTAGGATCTAGTCAGTCTGACGAAAACTATTACTTTTAATGGTCGTTCTCAATGCAAAATCGACAAATGGTTGGCAGCTCTATTTTTTTTGTTCAAGCTGCTTGTTTTGTCAGCGTGTAAATGCCCTTACAGAAGTGGCTCCTACGAATAAGTTTCCTATTATCCGTAAAGAACGATTACTACTTGTTCCTTATGGAGATAATGTTTCGATTGCCATAAATTATTGTTTTGTGCTGTGAAAATGTTTAGTATTCATCCGTGTCGTCTGCCAACTGACCACGATCCAATTAAATCTGCAATAACCATTAAACAAACAATTAACAAATTGTTAAGACTTCTCTTAAGACAGCTGGCATTAAGGAACAAATCACACAATAAACAATTAATTGTGTGTAAAAATATGTAAGCAGTTTTTAACAAGCCCAAAGAACATAAATTATGCAATTATTTCCAAACCATTAACAAAAACAAACTTGAAACATGGACGGAGTACATGCTCACATCTTGTGAAGGAAAATGGAAAAACAGCATTTGTCAAAAAGGGGGATATAACGTTTAGAGGGGGATTCTGTTAAAGACGAACCCCAAATTGTTATTTTAGTTTTTAACAAGTACCCAAACATGCCACTCGTACTCAATTCCACTCCTCGAGTCACTCTAAATAATGTGTGCACACATAATTTAACCTTTTGCCAAAAGTGAATTTCCTTTTGAGTGCACCAAAAATATTTACCAAACGTCAAACGAGGAGCGAGGATACGCTGAGGGTAGAGCATTACGAAAATTCTTCTGACAGTCTTTTTGGAAGTAGAATCTGTATGCACCGCATACATACATACTTGCATGCGGATAGAAGCATACCAAAAGCACAGTGTTTTCACGCACACGGAAGTCGGAAACCGGAAAATGTTTCCAAAAGGGGTACTGGAAAAGGATGCTGGAAATGGAAATCAATTCGAAACTGAAATCAATGACAGTCGAAGTAAACCAGGGGAGAGGGCGTTTTATTTATTGTGAAACTTTTAAGTTTCTTTGTAAACCCTTTTGTTGCTTCTATAAAACTCACTTTGTGTTGCAAGTGTATTTAAATTTCGTTTTACGGTAGTGCCAAAGTAATCAAAATATTATTCGAAGAATTTTCGATAAATCCCTTTTGTTATATTTAAATTCTTAGTTTAAGAATAAAAGCACTGACAGAATCTGGTAAGCACAAGTACATTACCAAGTAATGACATTTAATTACGCTTTACATTATTTTAAAACAAAAACTGGGGCTTAGATAAAATATGCACTTCACTAAATCGTATGTGGCTGTAATTGAATGAAAAAGTCAAGCCTAATTACTCGATCACTAAGCAGAGTTCTCCATCTCACACACTCTCTCTCTCTCTCTCTCTCTTACTTTTAAACGTTTTGTTTTAAGACATTCTCAAATTCTTTTCACAGGGTAAATACAAATATTTCTTTTTGGAGCTATTGAAACGGAAAGCTAAAAACGAACAGTCATTTGTAATTATCGGCTTTAGATTTTATAGTGTATTTCTACTTATCCTAGTTTGCTGAGTTTAAATCTTTACATTTTCTATAATTTAATTCCCATTAAACCCTTTAACATATTTTTGAACTCTGTCTATGCTTAAGGGTAATTCCTCGTTTTTAACTTCTAGCATGCAAACGCTTAAGTTCTTTTCATCAACATTAAATTAATTTAAGTCGCTTTAGTGACGACGAAGATGAGATGCAACATTCTTCGGTTATGAACTTTTCGAGTAAGATTGAAGATTGATTTTTATTATTTAACTTATAACACACTCCGTATATACTTACAAGCTGCCGAAACTCTAAACCTACGTGATTTGGAACAAGAGAACAGCTTTGATATTACAAGTCTTGTGGTAATTTACAAATCTCATTAATTGTTCATCCATCAAATACTTATAAATTTACCTGCAAAGAAATAGAAAGGCAACATTTTAGTATGTGCTATTTAAAAAAAAAACTATGCGTATATTAAATTTAGGGGCCATATTAATTATTTTAGGGGCCAAATTAAATTAAAAATAAATATTAAAATATACGGGCAGTAAAAAAGTAAACTTTTTTTTATAAAATTGTTCTTTCCACATATTGAGATTTTTTAAAGAAAACTTCAATATTCTGAAAAGAAGGGAACATGAAAAATGTATTTTCAATAGCTTTTCAACGCCGATATCTTTACATATCAAAACATTAAATAATCTTAAGTCGTTTATTTATTATTAACTGTATTTGTTTCAGGTTACTAAACAAGCATTTCTATGGAAGTTTCTCGGTTAGCAAGCGAGTTGGCCCTAATTCCGTAAAGAATTGAGCTGGAGTTACCACAACTAGTTTTTTAACAAAAAATCTAACATGACACATCCTGTTGCATAAAAACCTATGTTTTTGTATATATACTAAAAGTAATAAAACAAGAAGAGGTCTCATCGGCAAATACGTTGTAAACACATTTGTACAAGAAAAAAATAAAACATGACACACCCTGCTGTATAAACACATGTTTTAGTTATGTATACTTAAAAGTAATAAAGCAAGAAGAGGTCTCATCGGCGAATACGTTTTGGGCACATTAGCACCCAAAACCTATAAAGAAACACAAACTGATAGCTCAAAACTATTTTTCACATTTTAACAAAGCAAAAGTGTAGCAATTAATTTATATTCTTATATAACATTATAATAATTTATAGTTTTTTATTATCTTCTTTGGCGGATGCACCGATAATCCCTGTTTTGTTTGTTGTTGTTGTATCGGCAACTGTGCGCCGGGGTGACAGCCCTTGGCCGAATAATTGTTCTTCGGGTCAATTCGCTCCATAGAATCGACTGTCGTATGATTGCTGTTTATGTTAAATTCTTTTTGGTGTATACAAAGACATGTTGCCTGATTACCATAATGTAAATTAACTAAACTTACTAAGCTAGTTACCTCACCAGAACATATCTATTAATAGTTCCTTTGCTTAAGGCACATGTGGTACATCCAAGTCTGACTTTTACAACAAACACATTAGCATAAGCATTTTTGGTTGCCGGGGCATGGATATGAAAGACGGCCGGGGCAAGGATATGAACAAGTAAAAATCGCGTTTAATTTGAACGCTCCGAAGCTTGTACACCTTGTCTTTGCCTTTAGAGATTTTAATTGACACTTGTATTACCCTGTTTTTTTATGCTAAGTCTTTTGTGTTCCCTTTATTAAAGAAGTTTGCATTAGCATTAGTTTAAAGTTTGAAATTAAATAAAAAAAAGTCCCATTAAACCGTAAGCTTCTCAATATGCAATATGACTCTTTTCAGAGCGCTCCTTTGAACAAAACCAACTTATCCTTATGTAAAATGATCTCCTAAATTCGAATTGAGTGTCCGTTTTGATCGAAATAGTGAAATGTTTTTGACTTTTTTTTGCCTATATTTTATAATTTTTATAAATTATGATTTATATGAAAGATGTATTTTCAAGTGAATCCGATAAGAATTGCCAAAGTTTTAGGCAAATTATTGAACAAAGTCAGAAACATTTCATTTTTTCAATATCAAGAAAACTATACTGATTCAGGAAATCATTTTACATAAGAATGAGTTGGTTTCGCCCAAAGGAGGATTTTGTTGCAGAACAGAGTTGTTAAATATATTTTTTTGTTCGTTAAAATTCGAAGTCGTTTTAAACTGTTTTACTCCCAATAAGCGGATTTACGGCTATGTTGGTTTTAGTCTTTGTGTTAAGCATGATTTATGGCCCGTGTTTTTTTCGAAAAAAAAAATTAATTGTACTCGACGTGGCATAAAGATGTTATTATTCATTAAATTAAGCTCTTACTTATTGAGCTACTGACATACTGAAAAACAAGCGAAGAAATTGCTCATATCACGCAGAAAAAAAGTATGGTTGTGGTGACAATATTCGAAGAGGATAATACTATTGTTGGGTATATGGTTGTGGTACAACAATAGTATGATTCAAATACAACCATACTATGATCCTAACAACAATAGTATGATTCACACATAACCATACTATGATCCCCAAAACCATAGTATGACTCACACTTAACCATACTATGATCTACACAACCATAGTATGATCCTAACAACCATAGTATGTTTCACATACAACCATAGTATGATCCTCACAACCATAGTATGATCCCCACAACCATAGTATGATTCACACGCAAGCATGTTATGATCCCTACAACCATAGTATGATCACACACAATTATACCATGATCTCCAATATAATTTATTAGAATTTGTTGTCGACAATAGATTTGAATTATGAAAATTATTCAAAAAAGAAACATTAAATTCAAAATAATAGGAGTGATTTATTTCACAGTAGAAAAAATAAGTTTAAATAAACGTAAGCGTTTGTATTAAAAAATTTCAGTTAAATAAATTTATCGATAAATTCGATAAATAATTAGATCCGTTATCGATAAATTCGATAAATAATTAGATCCGTACCAATAACATTTGTTCTTAAAAGCATATTTAAATGAAGAAAAATTACAATCATACAGTATGATTGCCGTAATCATATTATTGTTAACATAAAACGCAAAACACAATACTTTTGTCCCACCAACCATATTTATATTGTTGCTGTAACCATAATTTCATTTTTAAATTTGGCAATAATACTATTGTTATTGTTTTACAATATTAATGTTACAGAAATTATACTATTGTCAAAACTAAATTCAGTTAACAATGCTATGGTTGCGACGAACATACTTTTATTGCAGAGAACATACTTTTATTGCCGTGACCATCTAGTAACCATGTTTTTTCTCTGCGTGATCATTGGGCTAAATACAATAAAATTCAAAAAATACAATAAACTTCCACTGAATGTGACCTTCTGTGTAAGTCCGGCTTAATAGGCACGAATTAATTAAAAAGTTTACAGATAATTAGGTATAGAATATTTTTTTAAACATTGAACAGGGATTAACCGGCTCCAGACCTCTTGCATCTATATTTAAATAGAAGACAAGTTTTTAACAAAATGGCCAAGTGACATTGATTTTCGTGGCTGCACACTGCTTTTATTATGATTTCGGGTCCGTGACAACCCTTTTCAAAAGCTTTGCTGCAATTGTTGGAAGTAAAACCGAACTCTATAAGGCCAGGCTTTCCCCAAACGAATGAGAACTACTGACTGTTGTAAGCCTTACTTTTCAAGTTTTCTTCACAATATTGCCCACGAAAATACAACTCACTCTTGCCACCTCTACAGAGACTCCACATCGAGAGCCATCAATAAATTTCTTTTACAACCTGTGTGTGTGTGTTGTAAAAAGAGTTTAGTTTACTATGCCAACATATTTTTTAAAACCTTAAAACTAAAAAAGTTAAATTTTAAAAATTATCCTCTTTTGTCCCACTGTCTTGGAAATGTTTGTTGAAATTGTTCATCTAGCACAGAAATCCAAAACACTTGTATTTGATGTCTTTCGGCGACTTTTGCACTGTGGAAAACTTATACGTATACTACATTCTTGTATGACACACATACAATATGAATGTATGTGTGTATAGTGTGTACTCGTATATGTATGTATAGTACGTGTATGCACAAAAATAGTATTCAGAATTAACAACAACAGAGAAAGAAAAGAAGAAGAAGTAGAAAAATAAATAGTTTAACAACAAATATATTTTCTTTGGTTGCATCTGTCAGAAAAAGTTGTTTCGCATTTTGAGCGTTCTTTATTTCGGGTCTCTGCTGCTGCTGTCGCCGCTGTGGATTTATGGGAGCGTAATGCTGCTGCTGCTGATGAAGGCTACAACGATAATGGTGATGAGGGCACACACATATTCAGCCAACAACAAGTGAAGATCAGCCACCGATTTTTTTTGTCATAAATAAATTATTTTGTCATCGCAGAAATGTGACTTTTACGGTTGATTGTTGGAGCTGATGGTGTTGTTGGCGGAGAAAAATATGTCCGCTGTTAAGACACCCGAAAAGTTATGAAGGATTGAGGAAACACTTTTTGAGAGGGGGATTTCCCAAGTATTATGAAATATTTTTTTTTGACATATAGGTGAGGTGTTAGGAAATGTTTGATTGCCATTTCTCTCAAGATTGTTTTTCTTTATAAATAGCTTGGATCCGTTTTAAATATGTAGTAGATCATTTTCAACTGTCTCAATTTTTTCGAGTGTATTACTTTTGAGTTTGATGAATCAATCTGCGGGTTTTTGTTAACAGAATTTTATTATTTATTTAGACATCCTAATAATTGCATATCTTTCCACATGATGTGAAAAGGAAAATTTTCATTTCAATTTGTCTTTGTTTATTTGTTTCAGAATAGATAATTTTAATGAGAAACATATTTAGATTATCTAGAGATATGGTTGTATTCGTTTTTTCAAAATTGTTAACAAATATTTGCATGTTTGCGAAGCAAATGAAAAATACAAGAAAGAGGTTTCTATGTCATCTCCGCTCAATTCAAATGATTTAAGTTCGGTGTGAGCTTATTTTGGCGTTGTTTCTTTAATTAGAAATAAACTATAACATTTTAAAACTGACATATTAGAGACCTTAATAATCAACTGGTCAGGATTTATTATCAACATTGTTTTTTAACGATTTAATTTATAATGTTTGGTTGTTCTCCTATTCGTTATGTAGATATGTTTGGAGTTTTTCAGTCCGAATTGTTAACTTTTTTCGAATTAAATCCATATATTATTATGAGAAGGAAAATAGCCTAAGTCACAGTATTGCGTTTTTAATTTACTGTTTAAAAAAATTGTATAGTTACTGAATAACTAGATTCATTCCGTAAATCCAATGTGGGAAAATTGAAGATTTAAAGACTTAGTCTATTTAAGTTGCATATAGATCGAATCTATAGCATTGTTTAACTAAAATTTATTAACTCAATGTTTTTAAATGTTTAGTAGTCTGAAAACTATAATACTTATAGAGAGAGACGAATGAATGAAGATAGCTTCCGCAAATTAGTACAAAAAATATGGTTACTATATGGTCACGGCAATAATAATATGTTCTCCGCAATTAAAGTATGTTCATCGCAACCATAGCATTGTTTTTTGAAATTAATTTTGGCAATAGTATGATTGCCACAAAAATGTTGTTAAAATGTAACAATAGTATTATTGCCAAACTTAAAAATAAAAATATGGTTGTATCAACTATATAAATATGGTTTATGCTAAGAATAGTATGATTACGGCAATCATACTGTATGATTGTAATTTTTCTTAATTTTAAATAACGTTATGTTACTGATCTAATGGAATAACAGTATTATATGGAAATTGAATTTTTTCGAACAAACTGCTTATTTTTAATAAAAACTAAAATACTGAAAAACTGAACTGAAATATTTTTAATAAAAACGCTTACGTTTTTTAAACTGATTTTTTCTGCTTCTAAATAAATCACTCCTATAATTTAGAATTTAATGTATTTTTATATAATTTTCATAGTTAAAATCTATTGTTGACAACTTAACCCAACCCTAATAAATTATTTTGGGGGATCATAGAATAACTGTGTGTGATCATACTATGGTTGTGGGGATCATAACATGGTTGCGTGTGAATCATACTATGGTTGTGAGGACCATACTATGATTTTATGTGAAACATACTATGGTTGTGAGGATCATAATATGGTTGTGGAGATCATAGTATGGTTGAGTGTGAATCATACTATGGTTGTGGGGATCATATTGGTTGTATTCGAATCATTATATAGTTGTGAGGATCATAATATTGTTGTACCACAACCATATATTCAACAATAGTATGGTGCTCTTCGAATATTGTTATCCCAACCATACTTTTTTCTACGTGTGTAAGTCGTTTTCTTACAAAATATAAAAATGGGAAATTTTAAATAAGTGAGATTTATGATTTAGACCGCCTTCATATTCACTAATATATTTGTGGGTGTCATGTTAAGTGTAAACCAAATTCAAATCCGGTTATCATAACCAAATATTCTTCTCCAACAGACTTCCCACTTTGCAATACTCGTAAAGAAGTCCGTGTTCTATTGGAAACTCCCTTAGGAGCTCTATAACGCGATGACTTAAGACTATTGTACACAGCGAGAATTATGTTAAACACTCGGACCCTGTACAAGAATATAAAAATGATTTTCTTTACAGAAAAACTTTAGACAATTTGCGTTAAATAAAACCCGTTTGTATAAAATAGTTAAAAATCTATAGCGAGTTTAAGCGAGCTCGGTTACAACTCGTTTATGGTTTTTCTTGAATAATGTTTTTTTTTACATATTTTCAAATCAAACGATTTATGTCAATAAATTCTGGTATACGAGGGCTGCTATATATATTTCTGGCTTAATAATAAAAATGCGAATATTTATCATCAAAAATGGTTTTATTGTTTTTCAAAGTATTCTCCAGCATAATTTATACACTTTTGCATGCGCTCAAACCAATTGTCGAAGCACTTTTTCCACTCCGATTGAGACACCTCCAAAACATGGTTTTCAAACGCTTCAACAGCATCTTCTGGCGACAAAAATCGTTGACCACGCATATTTTTCTTGATGTGCGGGAATAAAAAGAAGTCATTGGGTGCCAAGTCAGGGCAGTACGGCGGATGACCCATCAATTCGACGTTTTGGTCGGTCAAAACGGCGCTGGTTTGAGCCGATATGTGAAAGCTCGCATTGTCATGGTGCACAATGATTTGTCTTCTCTTGTTCGTTTTTCAAATTTCTCCGAAGACTTCAGGCAAATAAATTTTGGTGTACCACTCAGAATTGTCCGCCCTACGTTGCTCAACCGGAACATTCGCCACATGACTAATTTTGCCGAACAAAATGCTTCCACGAATAACTTTCGTTGAACTTGGCTCGTCTTCGAAGACCCACACGGTCGATTGCTGTTTTGTTTCGGGATCATACGAATAGATCCATGATTCGTCACCTGTGACGAATCATGGTGTACCGCATGACCTGAAGTACCGCTATCGTATTTTTTCAAAATTTCTTTGAACTAATCGACACGAGCCTTTTTTTGAGCGACTGTCAAATTGTGCGGGGTCCAACAAGAACAACGAATGTATGCTGGCGGAAGAAATGCCCAAGGATGCCTCTATCTCACGGTATGTCACATGACGATCTTGCATTATCAGTTCAGGCACGGCATCAATCTTTTCTGGCACAACGGCCGTTTTTGGACGACCTTTACGACCTTCGTCTTTGAGCGAGCGTCGGCCACGGTTGAATTCATTCAACCAGTTTATCACAGTGCTATAGGATGGTGCTTCATCGCGTCAAAACATTCTGAGTACGTTAAAAAATGTCAAACTTTCCAATGAAAATGTCAGATGGCGACAGGCAAGACTTAGTGTTGCCTAGGCCAGAAATATATATATAGCAACCCTCGTACAAAGATTTTTTTAAAACTTCGTTTTAAGTTTAGAAGTTATCTCGTTTAATAAACGTGTACCAGTAGAACACGCCTGATGTCAATCTATAAGCCAAATAAAAGCTTATCAACACAATGCATCAGCCGTTCCTATTATTTCTTAACATTTTATACTTAGAATCAATACAAAAAAATTGCACACAAAATAGGTAACACTTCAGTCGTCTAACCCTGTATTATGGTTCACAACAATCAAGAAGACATTTTTGCTGAAATTTTTGTAACAGACATTGACTATCGATAATTCAGATATAATCCAAAACTAAGACAAAAAATATTCAAGTTTTAAAAACGTATAAAAAAGATTTCATGTTTACGGCAGTGGGTACGTCTGTTGGCATTTTTTTTGTTATTGAGGACTTTAATATAAGCACTAATTGCGAAGTTATTTACAGCATTGAGGGCAAATAAAGAAAATTTATATAAAAGTTATATGGGAATGGGGCGAATTTCTAGAATTTTTTTTGTGCGCCCTAGAAAAAAATATTTTTATTCATAAACAGTATAACGTCAAAGATAGTTTCGTTATAACTTTTTAAAATTATAACCCTTTAAACATTTTGCTAAAATGTTATTGCCGACAAAAGAAAATCTCTGAATACGTAGTAAAAAAATAGTCATGTAAAATACTTAAAGAATATAAAAAATGATTTAAGTGGATACTAACAAACTAGTGTTACATTTTCACTTTTCCTTAAATGGAGTGAAGATGGGAACCCAAAACTACCCAACGAAACAGAAATATTGGTAAGATTTTTGGTTATTTTACAGTTTTCGTAACACTCATAAAAACACAGCAATAAAGATGTTGTTTTCTTACCAAAAACCAGTCCGTACTTTAAACAAACAATTAAAAAAAAAATAGATAGGCCAACATAATTTCTGACTCCCCAATCACATACAAAAAAAGAAAAGTGGAAGCTTTTAAATTTATTTTGTCGAGAAACCTTTCAAAATCTTATTAAAACATTTTACGAGTGCCACATGAAGAAGCTGAAGTTTGTCTACATATTTTCTTTTTTTTGTAGTTCTCCACAAAGCCGCTTAATAAATTAACAGAGATGGGGACCGAAACAAAGCAATGCATTTTTTTTTTGAAGTTTGGTGTAGGAACACCTCCAAAAGAAAGTAGATATTGAAAAGGTCTTTGATGCTTCAGAGCAGTGGTATTAAATACGACTAATGTTTGTACATGTTTGCCAGTTGTCGAAACATGTTTGAGTAATATTTTATCATATTAAAGTTAAATATGCTAATTTATTTTATGGCACTTTTTCTTAAAATATAAAATCTTGAAATTTAACGGTTGTACCGCCTGTCGGTAGACAGTCATACGTATATTTCTAAACTAATTTAAGTTTAGGCCTAATGAATGAATTTTGATGACAGGCGGCTGACTACACAGCATGGTTTCGATCGACGATCGGATATGCTGGTGATGATGAGAGGTGGAAAAATGTATATTTTTTTTGAAACTGCTGTTGCTGAGAGTTGTTATGTAACTGAGATAGTAGATGCTATACGAGTTGAATAAGGCTATGACCATGTTTATCGCATACTAGTTTGAAGTATAGGTATAATTTCATTCGATGGAGGGTTATACGATTCAGCGTGTCGATCTAAATCACGTTTTTACAGGATATGTTCATAATTGCAGCCAACCAATGTTACTGGTATTTACATTGCAAAAGTCAAGGTTATTATGACATATGTATCCACACGCAGAGAAAATATATGGTTACTATATGGTCACCGCAACAATAATATGTTCTCTACTATAAAAGCATTGTCGTCGCAACCATAGTTTTGTTTTCTGAATTTTGTTATGACAACAGTATGATTGCGGTAATAATATTATTGTTGAATGTAACAATACTATTTCTGCTAAATTTAGAAATGAAAATATGGTTGAAGCAACCATGTAAATATTGTTTTTGCGACAAAAGTATTGTTGTTAGAGATTTACTTTAACAATAATATAATTACGGCAATCATACTGTATGGTTGAGACTATGAACAAAGCATAACAGGTTTTAAAGACTATATGTGTGTTTTTTTTGGTTTAACAAAAAAACATACACACACACACACGACGGAGTGCATGGTTGTTGTCCATTATAAAAATAGCATTCGACCCTGCTGGCAACTAAAAGTATTTTCGACTGCCGTTAAAATATATATTTTTGTTTCTTGAGTAAAATGTTCAATAAAACGGCCTCAAATGTGGTTATGATCTAATTTTAATGCAATTTAAAATAATTTACTTGATAAAAATCTCTATTTTTGAATAAGAACATTACCCAATCTTAATAAATAATTTTGGGGATCATAGTATGGTTGAGTGTAAATCATACTATGGTTGTGAGCATCATGCTATGGTTGTATGAGAAACATACTATGGTAGTGAGGATCATAATATGGTTGTGGAGATAATAGTATGGTTGAGTGTGAATCATAGTATGGTTGTAGTGATCATAGTATTGTTGAGTGTGAATCATACTTTGGTTGTGGGGATCATAGTATGGTTATGTGTGAATCATACTATTGTTGTGAGGATCATAATATTGTTGTGCCACAACCATACTTTTTTTCTGCGTGCAGGACCTGGGTCGAAGTGAATTTTCGAATATAGTTTTTTCTTTTTTCCATAAAACAGATTTAAAATTTATTTACTTATTTATTTCATGTTATATGTGTAAACATATTTTTATACCTTCCTCCGAAGGGTGTGTTAAATTATATTTTATTGATTCAAATTACAAAATGTTAAATAATATTTAAAATTTCATAATCCATTTACCTTAGCTCGATGTGGCCTTCTTTTAACTTGGCTAAGGCCTCTAAATGGTTAACAAATAAGAATGGCTGAAATAATGATCGAAACCTTATAAAGCATATTTATATATTTGATCGTCGTAAAATTCTAAGCTCTAGCCATTTCCGTCCGTCCGTGTGTCTGTTGAAAGCACGATAGCGGTCGAACGAATTAACCCAGAATGCTGAAATGATGGCTTATGATGGCTTGTGGTCATACTTATATTATTATGGTCATACTCGTAAGTATATTGTTTGGGATTGTTAATGTGTAAAATCGGCCCAGGGGGAAAAAGAACCTCGGTAAAGAACACTTTTTTGAGTATTTGCTTTAGAAATCATAATTTTTTGTTTGCGGCTGAAAATGGATACTGTAAGTAAGAAATAAATTTCTTAAAAAAACGGCTTCTTGGTAATGGTAACCCAAAAAACATCCTACATGGTTAAAACGGGTGATTAGAAGTCAATATGGACATGTGTGTACTCAAATTAATGGAAATTTTGCTATTTATTCAAATAAAGTGTAATTTTTAGGTTTTGAGTTAGATAGAGAATGACACATGGGCCGAAAGGGTCCAAAAACGTAGCATTTTTTACGCTTAGAAGCGTAGGGACGTTGGAGGGTAAGGTTCGGCTACGTTTTAAGTTATTTAACTTTGTAGGCATATATGTACAATATACTTATACATAATGCACACTCCATATTGGATACATAAATAAGTAAACATGCAAGATGTAAGGATTTTTCGTAAAATGGTTGTGGTTTGACCCACCACAAGTATATTTTTACTCTTCTGTATACTTCGCTATTTTCAAAATGGCACATCACTGCGCAAACAACATTTTGCTGCCTCTTGTAGGCGGAAGAAATTCTACATGCGAGTATTTCATCTCAATGATTCTATGCTTTCAATTTTATGACTTACAGAGTGTGCTAAAATCTATAAATAAATTCAGAAAATTTACATCAGAGGATATATTGCGAAGAACATTTGCTTGTTTATATTTGTACGTTTTTATTATTGTTTTTACCTGTTTTCATTTTTGTTTGTGGTTCTGCTTTAGCATTTAATTTCGCATGGTATTCATATTTGCGTATATCTGTCTTTTTTCGCGTTAATTAACACTTATTTTCAGCGGTCGTATGACGTATCGTGCGATGTATCTCCCAGGGGATACACCGAAAGAAAATCGGAGGCTTTTCAGCAAAGGCCGATGGAAAACAGGTAAGTAAGAAATTAGATATGACTTTAGAGACAAAGACAGTTTTAAATGAAAATGTACTTTTATTTTAAGATATTACGGTGCCAGCATAGAGAGCTCTGACATACATTATTGGATGATTTGAGCTCTCATTTTAATGGATTTTAGACAACCTAATGTTTAAAAATCGCACCGTAAAGAAAAAAGCCTGTACCGTATTGTATCTTAAGCTGTGTTTTGTATTTTATCCGTTTTATCCCTATTTTTAAATATATTTAATTCCTCACCTAGAGGAATTAAATATATTTATTCAGGGCTGTCATAGAAACCAATGTTATCAGTATTGGTTTTGAAAACGATAAGAAAAAATGCTTTTGTGTCTAAAAACCAATGTTATCGGTTTTATCAGCAACAACTGATTCGAACATTGGTTTTATTTACATTCGAAAGGGACAAAACCAACTTGGTTTCATGACACCAAATGAAACCAACATTACTGGTTTGCAAAAACGACAATTAGCAAAACCGACATGCTTTCTATGACAGCCCTGATTAACTGGCTTTCAGGAAACTGATATTCTTATTTATATCATTCTTATCAAAATTATTTTTTTCGTTATTTGTTGTCCACATCTAAAAGTAATATTTTTTGCTTTATCTAGTAAACATTTTAAACAAGAACTTATAAAGTACATGAAATATCAGCTTGTGTACCCTTCACAAAAGAGTGGATGGTATTTGTCATTGCAACACCACGAAATATTGATCGGCGACCCTATAAAGTATACTTATATAGTATATTATTAAGACGATCTAGCCTTATCCGAACGCCCATGTGCCTGTGAAAACACGTGAAATTTGGCATGACGATGGCAGCTGCTTGTATTGTAAATGGGCGTAATCGGCCCAGGGGAAAAAAGTTTCCCTTTATGGGACTAAAGGTACCTCGGAAAAAACACTATTTTGAGTATATGCATACCAAATCATATTTTTTTGTCGACGGAAAATGGCCAAAATGGGTACGAGTACTTTGAGTTGGGACGCATTAAGGAGCATATCTTAATAAAGAGCATATCTGCTTTTGGCTTATGTGACCGGAAAACATCTCGCATGATCAAAATGGCGACAAAAGTCAAAATAGAGATATTAAATCAAATTTATCAACGAATTCAAAAACAGAGTAATTTTGAAGCCTGGCTGAAATAAGAGACGGACGCATAGGCCGAAAAACGTAACATTTTTTTGGAAGGCCTGGTCGAAGTTAAAATCGTTGTTACTTGTTTATGTAACTTATAATTAATATTTTACTATACCATTTATACACAAAAAAAGACAACCCTTTAATTTCAACCAAAAAATTTGTTTGTGAATTTTATCACCACTCAATTAACAATTTCGTAAGTAAGCTAAACTATTTATTAGATATTGCAATGATATTTTATGAATGAATACAATAAAAAAAACATGTACTGTGCCGAGTGTGTGTGGGTGTAAGTGCATTGGTATGTATTTGGTTTGGCCGGCTGTTCTCGCTAAAAGCGAAACTACCTGCCCTTAAATGCATAACCGCTACACAAAGTTAAAGCACATTCGCTGCTTGGGGCTTAAAATAGTAAAGTGTAAATCACTGAAATTGCAGTCACACCTTCTAGTAACTAAAAATCATTTGGACTGCTTTTTAAAAACAATTTACATTTGTATCACATATTGCTGTACACTTCAGTCGAAGAATAGGTTGAAAATAAATGCTACCTTTAATACCGACCATTCTGTGAAATTGCTGGTTTGGAAATAAATTAGACCAATTACCTCTGAAAAAAAAAGAAAAAAATAATTATTAAACAAATTTTGTAATAAGAATTATAAAATATGTCAAATGATGCTTAAAACAGTTGCAAAAAGTTAAAATGCGTTTAAGAAGTCAGCCCTAATCCCTAAAATTCGGTTGGACAAAAACTCTTTTCATAGTATTAAATTGTTGTAGCCTGGATGGTGAAATTGTTCGTCATATCATTAGATAATAGCAACGACAATATTGCTGTATACCCCCTAATATATCGGTTATACCATTAAACTATTTGTTGCAACTATTGACGTTTAGGGCAACTAACAGTATTGTTTTTTTCAGTGTGTCAATCGACATTTGGTTGTATTAGCAAAATACTTTAATAGAAAACGTTGTTTTCTGTTTATATAAGCATAGAGAAGCGACCTAAGGGTAAAAAAAATAAATTTTCACTTTTTTTTTGATGTGGACAACATCTGAGCATCGAATGAGACCGATCCCATGCCCCAAAAGTGTTCCCTCTCAGAGATATGCGCGTTATATGAAAGTGAAGTACAGCAAAGATACACGCATTTAAATCTTTAAAATGACTCTCCTGAACAAAACTGGTTGTTATCCCTTAGGTCCCTTTCTATTTTGCGCGTCACATATACATATTGCCCTTGTTTAGGTAAAGAACATTAACTCAAAATTGTCCTAAAAACGTCCAAACGTTATACATATTTTAAACATTATTTTTTCTGTTGTTTTTATTTTAATTGCACTCCATGGCGCTGGGCCTCGCAGAACTACAAAGAATTTTTTTTCAGCGAAGCTTTTTGATGAAAGTCGTCACAGATCCGAAATCGCGATAAAAAAGCAAGTAGCCACGGAAATCAATTTTACATTGTCATTTTGTAAAAAAAAAATTGTCTTTTATTTAAATGTAGATGCAAAAGGTCTAGAGGCGGTAAATCCCCGTTAAAATTTTTACTAGTTTTTTGATAATGCACCAAGAAAGTTATAAAGGGTGTTTTTTATTGGGGTATAGAACTTTAAGTTGGCATAACTTTTTTAACTGGCGGCCATTTTGTCAGCTGTCAAGTGATTAATATTTAGTTTGGTTTGCCATTTCATCATGAACAGGTTGACAAAAGAACAACGCTTGCAAAATGGGCCGAAAATGAGATTCATCTCGATGCTGATTTTCATCACAAAAGTGATGAGGCTCATTTTTGGTTGAATGGCTACGTCAACAAGCAAAATTGCCGCATTTGGAGTGAAGAGAATCCACATGAGACCCTTGAGACGCCATTACATCCACAAAAACTGACTGTTTGGTGTGCTCTATGGGCTGGTGGAGTCATTGGGCCATACTTCTTCCGAAATAATGCTGGAGAGTCAGTTACCGTTAATGGAGACCGGTATAGAGCCATGATAACCGACTATTTTGTTCCCGAATTAGATGGCATGAATGTGGATGAGTTGTGGTTACAACAAGAAGGCGCTACATGCCACACAGCGCACGTCAAAATCGAATTATTGAAGGAAACATTCGATGAGCGCATAATTTCGCGGAATGGACCTGTCAATTGGCCACCAAGATCGTGTGATTTGACACCATTGGATTATTTTCTTTGGGGATATGTGAAGTCGCTCGTCTACGCCAACAAACCAGAAACGTTAGGGGACTTGGAAGCCAACATTCGTGGCGTTATTGCCAACATACGGCCCCATATGCTTGAAAAAGTGGTTGAAAATTGGACCTGTAGAATTGGCTTTATTCGATCCAGCCGCGGCGGCCACATGCCCGAAATCATATTTAAACATTAATGGCAAAAAATTATCCTTCCAATAAAGCCAAATTGATGGACATTAAAACGATTTTCTTGTGTTTTATTTCAATTCGAAGTTCTATACCTCAATAAAAAACACCCTTTAGTTGGGGTGACATGGTTATGGTTATGAAAACCTTGTAAATTTTTTTCTATGATCAAATTCATAGTACGATGCTAAGAAACCAAAGTATTATTACTACTTCATTCTTTACACAACAATGGCCGTGTTCTATTGATAACTCGCTTAGCAGGTCGCTAACATAATAATTTCACAGTATCTACAAGAATACAAAAATGATTTTGTTTCAAGAAAACTATAGACAATTTTCGTTTAAACCCGTTTGTTTAAAATAATTAAAATGTTTGGGAATAAAGTTATTCAAAACCTTTAGCGAGTTAAAGCGAGCTCGGTTTTTAATCGCTTAAAGCAATTCTTGAATAGCTTTTTTCTACAAATTATAAATTTTTGAATCAAACGATGTATGATGCAGGAAGAAAATCAGTTTTTTATACAAAGAAAGAAATTTCAAAAATGTCTCGTAAAGTTTTAAAGTTATCGCGTTAGCAACCACTTACTCGAATAAATAAATGAATAAATAAGCAAGTACCAATAGATCACGCGTTCAATTATGATTACGCGCTTATGATCCATGTTATGATCCAACATGGTTTATGTTATGATTTCCGAAATCATATTATAAACCGCCGAGGAGGGATCCTTGATGTGCACTACCAGCTCACAAGTTTACCCAGGATCAAATAATCGTACGGGTAGG
Source organism: Hydrotaea diabolus (assembly GCA_963513945.1). NCBI lineage: Eukaryota > Metazoa > Arthropoda > Insecta > Diptera > Muscidae > Hydrotaea > Hydrotaea diabolus. The sequence goes on from OY740717.1 coordinate 211,762,707, forward strand.
AACATCTCACATTTTTAAAGGCGTATTATTCTCCTCGTCAATGCCGTCGAGTTTTCAAGTAAAGTAATAGTACCGAGTTCGATAAAAATAAAATTGTTTAGCAACAGTCTTATATTCTATTGCGAAATTTTCCGAAACACTAATTGAGTTTTCTACATTTAAAAATAGTCAATTTAATTTATCTTAAATAAATATTGTCATTATTGATATCCAATGGAATCTAAATGTTTCAGTACAACGCTGGCAAACATTTTTTTGCCATCAGATTGCGTTTAAGTTTTTTTTTTCTAAATTCTAAAGGATTTTTTGAGTATATTATGATTACACTTATCCACACCAACCATTCAACAGGATATTTTTATTCCACACAGTAATATTATAATTTCCACAACCAGTATTGTGTTTTCAGCTACAGTGTGAGTCCCACAACCATATTATAATTTACAAACAACCAAATTATCATGCTGTTAGTAAAACTGTCAAGCAATTGTACTATTATTTTAAAAAACTTTAAGATTGCTGAAATCATATTATTCCAAAAAATTTAAAAAACTTTAATAAGGTTGTGATAAACATATTTTAATTGTGAGGAGTAATGTAACAGTTACTGTGACCACGTTCTTAAGGTCTATGCATGGTACGTTTTTTTTTGTCTAATTGAATGTGTATATAACGCGATTTTCTTTTCATACCTTTCAGAAACGAGACCTACTGTTTGAAATTGACTCCGCATGGCTAAGGCATTAATAGAAAAGTATTAATGCGTCTTATATACTCATGGGTATTATGAGGTGCACTGCTTTTGACATATTTGAAATTTGTGTGTTGTCAAAATAGATACTAAATATATTATGTCCAAAAATAAGTTTTCTCAGTGTATTCGGTTTGAATTGCGTTAAACAAACATCGACACAACACCAATGGCCCACAAAATGTTTAATAAATGATTTAATTCATAATAATTGATGTTTCTTTTCTTCTCTTCGCTCTCTTCTGTTCGTTTTTACTTAATTTCAGTGTCAAATAACACATTTGCCACACAAAAAATACAAAACGAAACTGTGCAATTCACCACACCGGCAAGTCAATGACTTCTGCTGGAATGGCATTAAGAAGCGGAGTACTGAGAACATCGGAACACAAGACACTTTACGTACACATATCAAGGTAAGTGCTGAGTAATCAAATCAAAATGTATTGAAATGAAAATCAATACATGATTACATCGTAACTACTGCTCATATTAACATTTTGTCAATAAAGCACAAAATCAATAGCGGCCTGAAAGTAACGAATTTTGTGGTGACTTTTCCCAAAGTAGTCAGAAATCAAATAGTCCTTTCAGAGCAATCAATTTTAGCTGCCAATGCCAGCTAAGAGGCCAAGATCACAAATGAGGGCCATAAAAATGCATATGTTTCCAATCACGATCCAATCAATGTGCAAAGAATAAAAAAAAACAAATACAGTCAACGAAACCTGAGACAACTCAATCACATGTCTTTTCATTAGAATGCGAGGATATTTTGAGGTCAGGGCCAGCAGAATATAATAAATTTGGCAATCGACATGGTGTGAAGTATGAAATGTGTCATTCATGCCAACTATAGCCGTCATTTATTATCGCACAGTATTCATTAAGTCATGTTGGCCACAGTAATGGCTTTGCTGGTGTCGTTAATGAAAGTGTCCGGCACTATTTGTACAATGGTGTAGGCCAGTCAGCCTACTTTTCCATTCATCAAATTCAATGAAATTAAAATGTGGCACAATTGAAAGTGAATTTGGCATACAGTGTTTTTTTGCAAACAAATTTAATTAAAATGTCATAAATATTAAATTTATATATTATTTAGAATACTTGGACTATGAGATTTGCATTTCTGTTAAATTTCATAAAATTTTACTATGTTACCTACTTTGGATATTCGTGTTTTATCTTCAGTACGATCTAGGTGAACAATTTCACTTAAAAGTTTCATAAATATATTCCCAATCTGACATAATATCCAACTCATATACCCTTTCTTCTTTTTTTTCGTAACCGTCTTATATCATAAGTTAGTTATAGGCAATTATACTGAAGTTAAGTGAAAAAATATGTTCGTAAAAATCTCGAAATATTTCATGTCTCTTTTCATTCGAAATATGATAATGGACGTGTTCTGTTTGCAACTCGCGCAGAAGGTTGCTAATGCGATAACTTCACTCAATTGTAAAAGATTATAAAAGTGATTTTGTTTGCAGAAAACTGTAGACAATTTGGACAATTTAAATAATTAAAAGTTATGAGATGAAAGCTTTTCAAGAATAACCTTTAGCGAGTTAAATCGAGATCGGTTTTACTCGCTTATAGTATTTCTTGAATTCATTTTTGAGCAGAACTTACTGAGTATTTTTCTGGAGCCATTTAATAGATCGCACCAAAAAGTTATTCATTGTGTATGCAAGGTTAAAAAATACCGTGTTATTTTGATATAATTATAGCAAAATTATTGGTGCTCAATACACGCAGAGAAAAAACATGGTTACTACATGGTCACGGCAATAATAATATGTCTTGCGCAATAAATGTAAGTTCGTCGCAACCATAGCATTCTTAACTGAATTTAGTTTTGACAATAGTATAGTTGATGGAATATTAATATTGTTGAAATGTAACAATAGTATTATTGCCAAATTTAAAAATGAAAATATGGTTATAGCTACAATATTAATATGGTTGGTGCGACAAAAGTATTGTGTTTTGCGTTTTATGTTAACAATAATATGATTACGGCAATCATACTGTATGATTGTAACTTTTCTTCATTTAAATATGCTTTTTAGAACAAATGTTATTGGTACGGATCTAATGCAATAATAGTACTTTTTTATTGAAATTAAAATTTTTTAAACAAGCATGCTTTGGTTTTGTTTAACTGAAATATTTTTAATAAAAACGCTTACGTTTATTTAAACTTATGTTTTCTACCGTGAAATAAATCACTCCTATTATTTTGAATTTAAGGTATTTTTGAATAATTTTCATAGTTCAAATCTATTGTTGTTGACAACTTAAACCAATTCTAATAAATTATTTTGGGGATTATAATATACTTGCGTGTGATCATATTATGGTTGTAAGGATCATACAATGGTTGCGTGTGAATCATACTATGGTTGTGAGGATAATACTATGGTTGAGTGTGAATAATGCTATGGTTGTGAGGATCATACTATAGTTGTGGAGATCATAGTATGGTTGAGTGTGAATCATAGTATGGTTGCGGGGATCATAGTATGGTTATGTATTAATCATTCTATTGCTGCGAGGATCATAGCATGGTTGTGTTTGAATCATACAATTGTTATGAGGATCATAATATTGTTGTACAACAACCATATATCCAACAATAGTATTATCCTCTTCGAATATTGTCACCACAACCATGCTTTTTTTCTGCGTGTATGCGAAATCATAGCCATAATGGGCTTTCTTTAACGGTCTGTCTTTAATTCTTACGTCAGCAAAATAATATAAAAATGTAGGTCCAACTCGAACAGCAAAATAAAAAGGGTTTACTCTCTGGCAGTATCCCGTTCTACCAGATTAAAGACTCTGGTCAGTGTTCCTTGCCTTACAACATTAAGTTGTAGAAACAAACTTAGTGGCATACCACCATCATCGACAGGGGATAAACATGATTATTAGAGATATAAGAATCTAATAAGCGTATTCATTTACCCCTTCCTCATAAGGCCCTACAATTATTTATAATAAGTGTCCTTATAAAATATTTATTGTAAAAATGCGTTTTAAGGGTTGTGTCGTTGAACGTTGATTCTAATTTCCTGTTCACCCAATTCACCCCCCCCCCCTCGAAATCCATTAAGGATTATTTGGAAAACCTTATAGTGTGTGAGCTGCACATGCCAAAAATCGTACATTCAATGAACGGATTCTACTCTTTAAATCAGGCTACAAACACCCAGACCTTTTGATATAGCTGTTTTTACACACAGAAAAAAAATATGGTTGTGGTGACAATATTCGAAGAGGATCATATTATTGTTTGGTATATGGTTGTGGCACAGCAATATTATGATCCTCGCAACAATAGTATGATTAACACAACCATAATATGATCTCGTTTATTTAAAACGAGAAAACAAATTGCCGAAATCATATTCTTGTTAACGTAAATTTTTAACAACAATACTTTTGTCGCGCCAACAATATTTACATGGTTGCTACAACCATAATTTCATTTCTAAATTTAGCAATAATAGTATTGTTACATTTCAACAACATAATTAATGCCGCAATCATACTGTTGCCAAAATAAAATTCCGAAAACAATACTATGGTTGCGACGAACATGATTTTATTGTAGAGAACATATTATTGTTGCCGTGACCATATAGTAACCATGTCTTTTATCTGCGTGTTCATGGCTTTAAAGACAATTCTGTTGCCTATTAGTTCACGAACATTTACGAGGTGAAAAATCCGTAGCTTAAAAAATACAACACGGCATTGAAGCCGGCTTACTTGTGTCTATCTTTACTGTGTCCTTAAATAAAAGTTATTTGTCTTTTTTGTCATGCTGATCTGTTCTACCTTTCTCATTAATATCCTACATTTTGATATGCTTCTCCTTAATTTATTCTACTCAGTTCCATGATAAATCTTTCTACAAATATATTACCTTTGTACGTGTTCGCCATCCAAAAGTTAGTTACCACATTTCGTCCAAATTTGAATTTGAAACATGACTAAAGAAATTGTAACGAATTGTTTGCGTTTTATCGTTTTCATGATGACACACCTTCTTTTTAGTTGTTATTATACTTCTTTTCTATTTTATTGACATGGATTTTATTAGGTATTTTTTTTGTTTATTACTGTTTTTAGTATAAGTTTATGTAAAAAGCTTTAATTTTACTCATAATTTGACGACGACAAGTCGCTTCTATGGTTTGTCACTGATGTCTTTAGATTGACAGGGGATTATCCCTTCATAAGCATTTTTAACAAGGTGATGTTTGTACAAAAAATAAATAAAAAGAAAAGAAAAGAAAGAGGTTGAATATGGTAAATTTGAAAACCACAAGGCCTAACAACGCCAAAAATTGCAGTTATGCCATTATGTTACGAGTATAATATTCTTAGTCCAGGCTTTGATTTTAATTACAGAAATGTTCTTTTGAATGTTGGTTTATTCTGTAAATTGTTTTTAATTAACATCACATTTCTAATTTAAAATCCAATAGAACTTCCACTTGTTCGGCCGCTATCACAGAAGCCTCTCTAATTCATTTGGCAGCAAGGAACACGGAATACCAACAGAGAACCACTTTGAAGCACCACTTAAAGTTCGCATTAATTTCCACAATTGAAAATGGAAAAATAAATCAATACCAGCAACTTGTGCAAACACTTTCAGTTCTTTGCATGAAACTGACAGTGAAGCGGAAAAGGAAAACTTGATGGTGATGCTGTAAAGGTTCAACCAAAAAATTAATGAAGTCATATTGAACTGAAAATTTTAATTCAGAGGTTTTACAATGTCGAACATGAATAATATGAAAATATTACCCGATACTGTCAAATTTCACCAGAGTTGGTTATTGGTCTATTGGATTATTATATTTTATACGAAGTTAGACCAAGATCGAATTAATTATTTAGAAATCAAATAGGACCTTTGTATTAAATCAAAATATGAACCTGTCTGGACTAATTTTTAAGGGATATATCATTGAAACACCGTGTGCAAATGTTTGTTAATTTTTCATATGTTTCCCTCCATCATAGGATAGAGATTAATACTCTTTTTTTAAAAAGAAAATTTCGAATGTGTTCAACATAAAAATTCCAAAAAAATGTGATAAAAATATATTCATTTTGAATAGAACTTGTAAAAACAAATTTAAATTTTTTATATAAATTTTATTTGTTTTTTAAAAAAAGGGAAATATTATCAAAAAAAAAACTGTGCATAATTTTCTAGCAAACCAATTAATTTGACTTGCTTCGACAACATCTTACAGAAAAGTAAATAAGTAGATTTTATTCAAACTTTCGTTGATCAGAAATAATTTTTATAAAAACTGATGCGAACTCAAAATTACTTTTACTTTTTTTAAAACAGCTACCAAAGAAATAATTTCTATACGTTTCGTAATACTGTGCATGATCCACAAGTACAGACAGGAAAATTCCTATAGAACTCTTTATTCTTTATTGAACATTTGTTTAAGTAATGATTAAAACAAATAATTGGAACATTTCAATGGAAATAAAAAGAAAATGAAGCGAATGCAAATTGTATTTTAAATGTTGTTGATAAACAATAAAAGCGAAAAATCAAATGACAGACAAAGACGAAAAAGAAGAAAAATAAACCAAGCAAAACAATTGTATTTATAAAGATTCAAGTGAAGCATAAAAGCATACAATAGCCTTGTTCGTTTGGGCTTACTAGCTTAGTCAGATAATAATTTTGCAATATGGCAACATTAACAAGCTGACACTAATATGGTAACATTGTAGTTCTTTGAAAAGATCACAGAAAATCAAAACTAGAAAATAATAAACTATAAATTGTATGAAAATGATCAATGAAAAATATAATATCAAATAATTGATTCACTTTTGCGTTGTACAAGTTTGTAAAAGTTTTTGAACTATCAGTTATCAGACCTCGAACACATAAACGAATCGTCAATAATCATAAACGAATCGTCAATAAATATCAGTTATCAGACCTCGAACACATAAACGAATCGTCAATAAGACCTCTTGTTGTTTGATTCTTTTTCAGTTTAAATAACAAAATAACAAGTTTTTATTTTAAGTAGGGCATGTCATGTAGGACTATTTGTTGAAAACAAAATTAAATAACTCTTTCTCCTTGTTTTAGGGACTTTAAGACAGCTCACTTGCTAACCGAGTAACTTCCATCCAAATGCTGGTTTACTTACTTTAAACGAACACAGCTAATATACGCGTCACGGGCAGCAATGATTTTTTTTCTAAAGCCTCATAGAATAGACGACAAAGGATCTGTTAATTGAATTTATAAAATATAAATTAAAATAGCCTTAGACATTCAGATTAATACAGTAACGGTTTGCTGTTAACTATGCTAAAATAATACTTGCAAATTTTTAAAAAAAAATCTTATAGAAAATTTACAATTTTCTTATACACGCAGAGAAAAAATATGGTTACTGTATGATTACGGAAATAATAATATATTCTCCACAATAAAAGTATGTTCGTCGCAGCCATAGTATTGTCAATTGAATTTTATTTTGGCAATAGTATGATTTCCGCAATATTAATATTGTTGAAATGTAACAAAAGTATTGTTACCAAATTTAAAAATGAAAACATGGTTGTAGCAACAATACAAATATGGTTGGTGCGACAAAAGTATTGTGTTTTTGAGTTTTATGATAATAATATGATAACGGCAATCAAACTGTATGATTTTTATATTTCTTCATTTGAATATGCTTTTAAGAACAATGTTATTGCTACGGATCTTATGCAATAAGAGTACTTATTATATGGAAATTTAAATTTTTCAAACAAGCTGCTTTGACTTTATTTAACTGAAATATTTTTAATAAAAACGCTAGCGTTTTTAAACCCGATTTTTTTTACTATTAAATAAATTTAAATAAATACATTAAAATCTAAATTAAATGAATTTTTAAATATTTTTCATAATTCAAATATACTGTTGACAATTTAACGCAATTGTAAAAAATAATTTTGGGGATCTTAGTATGGTTGAGGGAGATCATAATATGGTTGTAAGATTCATAGTATGGTTATGTGTGAATCATAGTATGGTTGTGAGAATAATAGTATGGTTGTAAGAATCATAGTATGGTTGTATTTGTATCATACTATTGTTGTGAGGATCATAATATTGTTGTGATCCTCTTCGAATGGTCTGCGTATAGAGAAAATTCACAATTTTCTTTCTCTAAAATTCACTATTTTCTTAGAGAAAATTCACAATTTTCTTAGAGAAATTTCACAATTTTCTTAGAGAAAATTAACAATAATTATCTTAGAGAAAATTCACAATTTTCTTAGAGAAAGTTCACAATTTTTTTATAGAAAATTCACAATTTTCTTAGAGAAAATTCACAATTTCTTAGAAAAAAATCACAATTTTCTTAGAGATAATTCACAATTTTCTTAGAGAAAATTCACAATTTTCTTAGAGAAAATTCACAATTATCTTAGAGAAAATTCACAATTATCTTAGAGAAAATTCACAATTTTCTTAGAGAAAATTCACAATTTTCTTAGAGAAAATTCACAATTATCTTAGAGAAAATTCACAATCTTCTTAGAGAAAATTCACAATTTTCTTAGAGAAAATTCACAATTTTCTTAGAGAAAATTCACAATTATCTTAGAGAAAATTCACAATTATCTTAGAGAAAATTCACAATTTTCTTAGAGAAAATTCACAATTTTCTTAGAGAAAATTCACAATTATCTTAGAGAAAATTCACAATCTTCTTAGAGAAAATTCACAATTTTCTTAGAGAAAATTCACAATTTTCTTAGAGAAAATTCACAATTTTCTTAGAGAAAATTCACAATTTTCTTAGAGAAAAGTATTGGTGCGACAAAAGTATTGTGTTTTTGAGTTTTATGATAATAATATGATAACGGCAATCAAACTGTATGATTTTTATATTTCTTCATTTGAATATGCTTTTAAGAACAATGTTATTGCTACGGATCTTATGCAATAAGAGTACTTATTATATGGAAATTTAAATTTTTCAAACAAGCTGCTTTGACTTTATTTAACTGAAATATTTTTAATAAAAACGCTAGCGTTTTTAAACCCGATTTTTTTTACTATTAAATAAATTTAAATAAATACATTAAAATCTAAATTAAATGAATTTTTAAATATTTTTCATAATTCAAATATACTGTTGACAATTTAACGCAATTGTAAAAAATAATTTTGGGGATCTTAGTATGGTTGAGGGAGATCATAATATGGTTGTAAGATTCATAGTATGGTTATGTGTGAATCATAGTATGGTTGTGAGAATAATAGTATGGTTGTAAGAATCATAGTATGGTTGTATTTGTATCATACTATTGTTGTGAGGATCATAATATTGTTGTGATCCTCTTCGAATGGTCTGCGTATAGAGAAAATTCACAATTTTCTTTCTCTAAAATTCACTATTTTCTTAGAGAAAATTCACAATTTTCTTAGAGAAATTTCACAATTTTCTTAGAGAAAATTAACAATAATTATCTTAGAGAAAATTCACAATTTTCTTAGAGAAAATTCACACTTTTTTTTAGAGAAAATTCACAATTTTTTAGAGAAAATTCACAATTTTCTTAGAGAAAATTTACAATTTTCTTAGAGAAAATTTACAATTTTCTTAGAGAAAATTTACAATTTTCTTAGAGAAAATTTACAATTTTCTTAGAGAAAGTTCACAATTTTTTTATAGAAAATTCACAATTTTCTTAGAGAAAATTCACAATTTCTTAGAAAAAAATCACAATTTTCTTAGAGATAATTCACAATTTTCTTAGAGAAAATTCACAATTTTCTTAGAGAAAATTCACAATTATCTTAGAGAAAATTCACAATTATCTTAGAGAAAATTCACAATTTTCTTAGAGAAAATTCACAATTTTCTTAGAGAAAATTCACAATTATCTTAGAGAAAATTCACAATCTTCTTAGAGAAAATTCACAATCTTCTTAGAGAAAATTCACAATTTTCTTAGAGAAAATTCACAATTTTCTTAGAGAAAATTCACAATTTTCTTAGAGAAAATTCACAATTTTCTTAGAGAAAATTCACAATTTTCTTAGAGAAAATTCGCATTTTTATTAGAGAAAATTCACACATAGATTTTTATTTTATATTTTGTCAAATAGGAAAAAATGGTATTTCTTTATGTAGTCACAGCCCAAAAATTTAAATTAAACACCACCATCCTAATAAAAGGCAAACGTGAACTTTATAAAACGATTGATGATTATTTTTCGGCCGCACTGAGTGGGTATGGAAGTCGTGCTGTTTTTTACTCATACCGATCCACATTGAAATAATACAGGCCTCAGACTTGCTGTTGACGTGCCGATTTTGCTGTTGCCATTGTTAGCCGACAGTTGCTGTTCCTATAGCGGCCGCTGTTGCTTAGTTCTAGCAAAGTGTTATGGGTTGAGTGTGAGGAGTTCGCGCAATGCGCAAGGGAACAACGTCTCCGAAAGAAAGTACAATGACTCCGCCATCCCATGTGACTTCCACTCTGTCTACAATTGAAGCAATGGATGACTACTATGGATGGCAATGAAGGAATATATGGAATGCTTGCATGTATGTGTGTATAAATAATAAGTTCGTTATGTATTCATGCAATGTATGAATGAGTGGTTGTGTGATGCATTAATGCATCACTCTGGTGATGAACAGAGATGTCTGGAGGCTTGTGTGATGCAGTTCAAAAAAGATTTCATTCGATTCGTTATTGTGATGAATCGAGGGGTAATGCGCATGCAAATAGTGTGTATCGAAGAGATGAGACAATGTAAACAGAAAAATTGAAATTGATACCCGCATTCGTAAATGGCAGGCCGGCCCATTGTGGGAAATTGACATCTGGTCGATAGAGTGATGTTTATACGCCCAGACGACGTACGCGATTAAAAATAGACTTTTATCATATCAACAAAATCAACAGTGTTATCTAAATTAATATAAGCAATGATGGGAATGATTATAGTTCGTTCGATATGGAAATTTTAAGACCATCCGGAATATTTTTAAAAATGTGTAAATAGTAAATTTAAACAAAATCGTACGTAGCTAGTTTAAAGTGACAGCTTTGTCGAATATCACCAGCGAAAAAACATTTTTTTTCGCGGCGTTTGAATGTTCACTAATTGATTACTTTCATTTTGAAAGAATCCCATCTCTGTGATCAATGATCAAAAATGCCACGAATGTCAGAATTAGGGATGTCGATCAGCTGACTTTTACAAGTTCCGGGATTCGGGAATTCAAACACTGAGACCCTGCTTTCGAGTTTCCAGAATTTTTCGGGATGCCGGGATTTTGGAAATTCCGAGATTTTTCTTACCTTAAAATGTTCTAAATGTTAGGGTAGACCCCTTCTATCTAAATTACTAAATGACCAATGTGCCTGGTCAAAAACGACATAAACAAATAAATTCCTATTCGTTTGTTATGAAAAGGGTAGAAAACCAAACAGAAGAATCTTAAAATTTTTTATTTTTATGGATTTTAATACACATCAAACCAAATCAGATTACGATAGTGTTTTCTTCGATGGAAGCGTATGTGTGAATTTGCCCCCAGAATTTTTTTTGGTTCATGTATAAATCAAAATATTTAAATCAATTCCTTATTTGGGTAACATTTTACTGTCTTAATTTAGGTTAAAATCAACAAAATACGTCAACAAAAATCAAAACAAAATAGTATTAAAATAGTGCGATTATCTCAATTGATTTTCCTGACTTTATCCAGATAAGGTTCTTAGAATGAAAGTTGCTTAAGGACTATGTCAAAAATACCTAGTTCTTCAAGTAATATGTCAAAGGCTCAACGTTATTTATAATTAAGCTCGTCATTGCTTTAAATAACTTCTCAAGAATATGGCATCTAAAATTTAATCCGATAGTCATTTCTGTAATTTACTTCCAATATTTGCCGCTAAGGAAAGCATCTTTTGCAATCACCGCTTGTAAGTAGAATTGTTAACAAATAGCTAAAAAAACGAATTAAATTATCTTTTGGTTTTTTGCTCAATTACATTGTTAACTGACTTCGTAGACCTTTTACACTTTTTTTTAATCGAGTATTTTATTGCTGTTGTGACATGTTAAAATTCTTGCGAGCTGAGCCTCTAGCGTCGTTATTTTCGAATAATGATGAACACGACCATTTGTTGATCCAATAAGCCAAAATGTAATGCAAATTTTGATCATGTCTAGTGATTTGAACTGCTGAACTTGATTGTTGAAGAACCATTTTAGCAAAAAAAATTGTTGTAGCCGCATAGGAAAACAAAAGTTGCTTAAAAAAATTTATTTTACAAGGAGAACTGCAGTAGTACTTCTGCAGTTCTCCTTTTGACACTATTGACACATTGGCCCTTTTTCTTAACAAATTTTCTTAACACTTAATATTCTGATTTTGCTTTACAGTCTTAACCACACACACTACCCACCGCGGCGGCTCTTAATCTGATCGGACCAATATTCTCCATATAGGACTATTTCAACTAATTGAAAGTCCAACTGAAAATGGAAAATTGGGAGATTAGATATGACAAAGTTTATATAGCAACAGACAAGCGAAGAAATATGGCATTTTTGGTCAATATTGCGGCATAGTTTCGGAATTCATCTATTGATTTTGTCCACAGGTATCTTGGTTCGTACATAAGCTTGGATTCTGTACTTCAACAAAAAAATTACTACTTTTCCGATCGCTAGCGAATGAACTTCCTTGAAATTGAAATGAATATGATTAAGAGGATTTTCTTTATTTTTTTAAATAACTCGTTTGCGGTGTCAAGCGTTTTTAACAATGCACAATGGAAAGACTCACACCGCCACAACGCTTCCAAATTCATTGATTGTATTACGATCTGCGAAAAATGTTTTTCGTGCAGTTTGCACATTTTTTTTTGCGAGTATAGTGTGGCACCGGCCGATTTCAAAACGACTCCGACGTGCCGCCGATGATTTTCGTCAATCGCCACAACGACTAAAAAAGAGTTGACGTATAATTTGAAAAAGTTAGGCATAGAATTGCTTAAAATTTACATTATTTTATCTACAAGAAAAAATATTGTGTTTTCCGGTATTAAGTTATAATTTGTCGAAAACAGGTAGTACTCGTAATAATAGACCATCGCAATTATCATAAACAAGTAAAACTGCTCTTTCGGATCATAGTAAAAATCCCAGCATTTAATCAATTCTATCTTTAAAAAAAGTTCTAAGTGAATTACACTTTCTATTAAAATTTCCGGTAAGTGGTGATGCAATCCAGATTTTAAATACTCGTATTTCTTGGAAGATAGTACAAATATCCCTAAATCATCTAAGTATTTTCAACAATTTACATTAAATATGTCACGAACTTATCAAAATTGATTACCAACTCGACATCGATTTGAATTGATTGACTTTCCATTACGTATCGGCCGGCCTCTGTCATAGGTACCATCCTCCTTAGGAAAAATCCTTAGAGCAGATTCTCACAGCTTTTATAAGGCCAATTTTGAAAAAAAAAATTGCGACGTTAATGGCCTGTTTTTTCTTCTCAGGTTATAAAATCTAACAACTTTTACTTACTATTAATCGTAACGGCAAACCACGGCACCCAACAACCAGCCTGACAACGAAACCTATAATTTTCGATATATTCCCAACGCTACGATATGTTTTGTATTGATTATTGGTTGCAAAAAAATAACGCACACTACCTAACAACCGACCCAGCCATTCATCGAAACGAAACGATTCTTACGATATCGTCGACAATTTCCAACATCAAAAGAAGCACATGATGATGAAGTCAATGGGGAGAGAAAGATAGGCAGAGCGACGAACAAAAACGAACTCGTAAAAATGTAAACCTTTTAGAGCTTACCAAGTTTAATGAAACGAAGTCGAGACGCTGCTTCGACTACGGCCGCCACTGAGTGACTGCCTGCCTTTGAATCGTCTTCAGCAACACTGGCAAGAGCAGCAACAGCAACGTCCTAATGCGCCTTCTTTGAAGACCGAAGCATGGTAACGACATTAGCAACATCAAGCGGCAGAGCCACCAACTGTGAGCTCCAACAAAACAACAACATTAGCTCACACGAATAGCATTACATACAGACAGACATACTTTTATTTATAAGTATATAGCGTATGTATATATATAGAATAATACGATATAAATATGTTTTTTTTTATTTTTACAAGCGATATTTAGTGAGTGCTCATGATACGATGATTTCAAACACATTTACACATGCAAGCCATGCTACCCAATCAAATATTAACCGCAACCGCCGTCATAAACCGGTGGGCTGGGTGAGGAGTTTTATGGTGGAAGAGGCGAAGAGAGTGTATAGAAAAATTTTTAACGCCATAACAACAGTAGTAATAAATCCAGAGTTTGCAAATAACAAAAGAATACTGCAATACTCGTCAAAGCTGAAGTCAAGAAGCATCACAACAATCAGAGGACAACAACAACAGATTTATTAAAGAACATGGCTAAAAGCAGAGTTGCCATCGCTAATAATAGCCAATATATTTAAAAACCTAACACTGGAGTTGACTAAGTTCTCCGGGCAAAAATATATGAAAATTCATACCCCGAAAAAACACAATCTGAAAATTAAAAATAAAAATGTTGACTTGAACAGTTGATAAAAAACTAAAGTTGATAAAAAAAAAAAAATAATATTAGTAAAATAATGTTTTTGCTGAGTTGTTGAAATTGTTAATCAAATTCAAAGCTACAAAAAATATCACCCAGTTTAAACGTTTGAATGAATTATTTATCAGATAAGGGTACCATTTGTGACAAATTAGTCTTTTTAAAATATTTAACTGGATGCTATTTTTGAACTTCGCAGATTTCTATTTCAAATTAAATAACGATTCGACAAAATGATTGCTTCACTCGACAAAATGTTTGCTTCCCATAAAAAATACATGTGGCAAAGCAAACGAAAATTCCGTTTAGTGATTTTTTTGGTGTTACGCAGCTGAACGTAAGATGACGGAATTAAAAATAATACAGTGTTGTTTATAACTAGCAGACTTTTTCGTAATCTGCAACAAAAAGTAATATTCTGATAACTGTTTGGTCTGTGGAGTGGTCAAGAGGCTTTAGTTCTTGAGTCAATGGCACCTTGTAAGCGTGTAAATGCAAGTCTTTATGCATAATGTTCATCAACGAAGAGCGTGAGAGGTGCAATTGTTGGGCACGACGACGAGCAATACGAGTATTTTCTGCAGTACGAGCTGTACGAGCATGCACTGGTGTTTTCACATCTCCTACAGACCAGGTTTGCTCAAATTTTTGCAAGATTTTTAAGATTGTACGCACATTTGATTGACCGAAAAAATCACGAAGTGCACGATATGTACGAGTATTTTCACAATAAGCCTGAATAACTTTAACGCGTTGCTCGCTTGTACATCTTTTCATGGCTAAAATTGAGTTAGTCTAAAATTGAGAAATCTCATAAAAAAAATTTGACGTTTAGGTGTGGTTTACATTCAACATAGGCCCTTTAAATGTAAACACCCTTTACTTGTATTGTCCATTCAAATTGTAATAGATTTCCACTCGAAACTCATTGAATTAGAATTTATACTTTATGAGCGAATGCGGCATATAGAAATATTTTTGTAACAGACGAACAGTTTTTTTAATTAATAATACAATAATTAATTTTAAAGAATTAATGTTTTCCTTTATAAGGGGAATAAATCACAGCCTATTTTTTAAGTAATATATAAGTACATATATCGCACATTTAGTGCAAGCTCGTCACAAATCAGAAAAAATACGACTGATTAAATTTTATAAAAATGAGGAAATTGTTAGACCCTATGCCAACTCGGTCTAGGTCTATTTATTTTATTAGATTGCCATACGTGCGACTTTATTTCACCAATAAAATATTAGTGGCGACTAATTGGGCTTCAAGTTAAAATGTCTAAGATTTGACGGCCGCCGTGATTTGATAGTTAGTGTGCAAGTAAATCCAGTTTCAAATCCGGGTAAGATCAGCTCACTAATTTTTAGCAGCTGGTTTTCACTTTGCCGTCGATTTTTTGAGTAAGAGATTAATTTCTAAGCTATGTTAAAACGTGTCTCTAAAACGTATTAGCGGTCGGCAAATACATTGGGTTCCGGGCAATGAGTATAAGAATTATATTAAGTACAGCTCACTGACTCGAGAATAGCTCCCTGTTTGTTCCTTAATGGAATGTCGAGGGAATTATTTATAATCGAATGGTGCTATCATTTAATGAAATGTCTTTATTTGTTCTCTTAGATCAGCTCTAGAGCATTTGTTAGCATATAAAACATTCCAGGTGACGAATTAAAAATTCTAAAAATTATTTTAGACATCGTGCAATGGGTTCCTTTTCATAAATAACCTCTACTAGAAACTATAATCTAATGCTGGTCTCATTTGCAAAGATCTTTCCATACACGCACTGAATTCTGCTCCAGCAGCTAGCAGTTGTTGGGCACACAATTTTTAAAATCAATTAAAGTTCCTGGATGCAGATTGTTTGTCGTGTCTTCAACAGTTTGTAGTAAATTGGTTCAAAATATTTTCTGTATACTTATAGTTGGTAAACTGCACATAAAGTTAAATTTGGATTTATCATCACGTACACCAAATCAATTGTCATTTAGATCTGTTAGACCCCAAATCAGAAGGTACATTTATATGAGTCCATATCAAAACTTGGATTCATTTGGTCGATTTCTACACTGTTTGTGCAGTGTTAAACACTTTCATCGAAATGTT
Organism: Hydrotaea diabolus; assembly: GCA_963513945.1. Taxonomy (NCBI): domain Eukaryota; kingdom Metazoa; phylum Arthropoda; class Insecta; order Diptera; family Muscidae; genus Hydrotaea; species Hydrotaea diabolus. Next base: position 211,779,301 of record OY740717.1, read on the forward strand.
TCATATTTGCGCTATGCACTTGATTTTAGGAAAATATGGTTAAAAGGACATTTCTAAATCGATCGGAAAGAGTAGCATTTTTAATTGATCTAACACATCTCCTTTTAGGTGTTTCAAACAAATTTACAAATTCCGACTATCACAGTGTGTAAGTGAAATATATTTCACCTATAAGAGACTAAAAAGGGATCCAACGTCCACCTTACAACACAAAAACAACAGATAAGTGGACAAATTATACAACTTGGGAATAATAGACATGAACAGAAAAAACTACTTGACAAATAAGACAACGAATGTCCCCAGAATGTACGGACTCCCAAAGTTACACAAAGATGGTACTCCTCTAAGGCCCATATGCTCTTCAATAAACTCCCCTGGATATGGGCTCTGTAAATATTTAGTTGGGATTTTAAAAAACTTGACGAAGGAATCGAAATACAAAGTAAGGGATTTCAAGCATTTCAAGAGTAAAATTGACGAAATATGTATTAATGAGGATGAGGTTTCAGTTTTTTTGACGTTATTTCTTTATTTCCAAGCATCCCAGTAAATTTCGCAATTAAGACAATTGAACAGAAATGGGACACTATAAGGGAATTTACAAATATTACAAAGGACCTTTTTTTAGAATTGGTGACATTTTGCATAAAGGAGACTAGGTATTTTAAATATGATGAAAATATATACGAGCAGCGAAAACGCATGCCAATGGGTTCTCCAACATCCCCAGTAATAGCCGACATAGTTATGGAAGAGCTTCTAGACACCTCACTAGACAAGATGTCATATAAACCAAAACTATTAACGAAATATGTGGACGATCTCTTTGGAATTTTTAAGAAAAAAGAAATTAAGAACACTCTGGATGTACTCAACTCATTTAACAGACAAATACAGTTTACAATGGAGATGGAACAGGACGGAAAATTACCATATTTAGATTCAATAGTTTGTCGACAAGGTCAGTTACTAAAATTAGATTGGTACCAAAAACCTACAGCTTCTGGCAGACTTATTAACTTTAGTTCAAAGCATCCTAGACGAGTAATTATTAATACAGCGACTAACTTCATCAATAGAATTTTAGATATTAGCGACATAGAGTTTCACAAACATAATTTAGTAAAAATTAGAACCATTTTAAGGCAAAATGACTTCCCACACAAAACCATCACAGACCTACTAAACAAATGGAAATCAAAATCCAATTCCTCAGCTGTCATCGCAGAACCTGTAACAAAAATATATAAACCAACAACATATATGCCGGGTTTTTCAGAAAGGCTTAGCCATTCCAACATTTATAACAAAGACAAATATCAACTTGCACTAAAGACACACAGTACAGTAAACAGTTTATTTAGCAGGACAAAATCCCGAATAAATAACGAAGATAAATCAGACAATGGTGACAAGTCCGACATATGCCAAAAGGTATATGTCGGCACTACTAAAACTAAACTTAAGATAAGAATTTCGTCCCACAAATCTGACCTAAAAGCCGTAAATAGGCCCATAGAACAAAAGACCGCACTTGCGGCCCACTGTACATTGACTGGACATAAGCCTGACTTTACCGACGTAAAAATTGTAGCGCAAGAGAGAAATTATAGAAGAAGATACACTCTCGAAATGCTTAACATTATTGACGTACCTAATGAGAGCAGAATTAATTACAAAACGGACACGGATGGGATCGCACACATATATAGAAATGTGGTACATAAGCACAGACGCAAGCTGAAGCGTAACACAAAAATCAGTTGACAGCGATAATCAGTCGGACAACATTGTTTTGTTAATGTAATTATTTTTCAAATATTGTGTTAATGTTTATTAAATGTAATCATGTTTTGTATTTTGTCAGTGACAACCCCTGAAGATGATTGACGAAGTCAATCGAAATATTGGGATAAATAAAAATTAAACAACACATAGAACAACGAGTTTAAATAAATGACCTCAAGCCGAAAAATAATTTTATAAAATAACAACACTACAGGTCAACTATTCACTTACAAAATATATTTCCCTCATAGACGAACCGGTCCATTTTTAATATCAAATTTCGGCCACTTTGGCGTGATTTATTCAACAACCGAAATATTAGCTTAACACCCCGCTTGGGCAAAAAGGGTAAAAGTAAAAAAATGTTTTTAAAATTCCAAAAAAAAACTTTTAGAACTGTGGCAACCCCTTACGGCCTTTTGACCAACTCCCATATGAGGCCTGGCAAACAATTCCTTTAAAAAAACTATGAATGACTGACTTAATGCGAAGCTATTATTTTCCGTAATTCGTTATTATGACGATGCAGTATGTCTTCGTGTTTTTTAAATGAGAACAAAAATAAAATGATGACATTAAAAATCAAACATTGTCTATGTGTGTATTTAAAAGGGTGATTCAAATGGAGGTTCTAGTTTGTTTAATTTGAAATAAACAGGTATAGCTATTATTACATATAATGGAAATACTTATATTCTTGTTTATATTTATTCTTGTTAATATTTATATCCTTGATTCTAGAGATTAAGTTAACAAATTTGTCAATTACTTTGTCTAATTAGTTTTTAACTATATTAAATGAATTTGTTGTAATTTATATTACATTTTTTTAAAGCTAGTCTGTAAGGAATTTATATCCATAGATGTAATAAATGAAATGAAAGGAAGCTTGAAAGTCAACGGATCAACCATGGTGTATGTAGCCCTAACTTCAGAAGTGGGATAGTTAGGAAATCGTTTTGATAAGAAGTGGCACATAACATTCTTTGATTGCTCGTTAAGATCTCAAAATTGAAAAGAAATAGGTACGGTTTTTTTTTTAATTTTTCATGTTTAGAAGTGGGATAATTTCACCATATCTAAATTCTAGTTGACTAAAAAGAAATTGTAGAGCTGATTTTCCTTCTAACAGTAGATAAATATAATACTATGTTTGTAAAGAATTTTATTAATAATAATAAATAAGCTTTTCTTATCCATGAAAATATAACATGAACTCTTACCTTGATTGCCTTCTATATCTACGTAAAAGTGTACTGATTTCCATCTACACAAGCAAAATAACATTCATTTATATTCGCTGCGACAAAAGAGACCCAGTTTGAAATTGCCACCTCCAAAGGTATCCTCCTTATAGCAATCTCTGTAATACATCGCTCTGATTCACACACGTATCGTACGTCGTACATGATCTGAAGACACTTAAGGGAGTCCCACTATGATGACGTTAAAATCGCCTCTCTGTCACAGACTACGTCGAAGAAGAAATATTTACGTTTACGTTTGTTTTCACGTGCAGAAATGGCAATAACCACTACCATCAACAGCAACAACAACAACAATCCAAAGGTATTATTAATAATGAGTAGTGAATAGAAAACAACAAGAACAATAAGAGCGGCAACAATAAAATCGCATATCTACTGTAAAAAGATTCAAACAAACGTCTCCTGCCTCGGACTCAAACAACCAACTCCCCCCTGTGGGCCATTTAGAGCTTATGCTGCCTGCCATCCATCAAATGTTACCAGGTTGCGGCGTAGGTATGTGCATGTGTCTGGTTTTGCGATGAAACATCGCACAGTGGTTCGAAGCAAGCAAATGAACTAGTGTGCCTTTGAAACAATATGATGTTCAATTTAAAATCTGTGGAAAACATGGGATGATAATAATGGCACCTTCTATACCGATATTAAGGTTGCATTTTTCTCACAGCTTCTGTCCTCAAGATATTACTAAGTTTATACAAGTAGACAATTCGTTTGTGCGGCCGGGACGAAACTTCCTGCATAGATTGCGTACTAGAGAGTATGGCATTAGCAGTATTAGGGTATATGAAGGGATAGTTAAAATAGCACTTCGATGATATCCAATTTCTTCATTAAAAAAATGGGGAAGCAAAAAATGCCGAATCTAAAAAAAAATTAAATGTAATGAAACAAAAGCATGAGCCGTCGTGGTGTAAATATCATGCCAGTAACGCCAGGTTCATCCAACAATTTCTCAGCTGCCGGTTTCTACTTCGTCGCTAAAAAATTGCTCGACCTTACCTTTAAATTTTTTTTTCAAAGCCACGTTTTTTAAAAGCCCAAAACAATTGGTTCCCAGGTTCATCCAGCCCAATAATTTCTCAGATACCGGTTTCTACTTCGTCGCTGAAAAATTGGTCGACCTTACTTTTAATTTTTTTTTTCAAAGCCACATTTTTTAAAAGCCCAAAACAATTAGGGTCTTGCAAAAAAATATATGAGAATAAATTTAATCAACAAAATCAATTCATACAGACGAACTACGAGGGTTGCGATATATATATTTCTGGCCTAGGCAACACCTAGTATTTCCTGGCGCCATCTGACATTTCCATTGGAAAGTTTGACATTTGTTAGCATAAACGTACTCACCATCATTTGTGACGTACGACCTCATTTGTGTTGTTTACAGTGACTTGAAAAAATCAATTTGGCAAAAAAATGGAATTGATTCGTGAACATTTTCGTGCGATCATTTTTCACAACTTTCAACGTAGATTATCACGACAAGAGTTCATCGATGAACTTAAATCTTTGTATGGCGATGAAGCACCATCCTATAGAACTGTGAAAAACTGGTTTAATGAATTCAATCGTTGCCGACGCTCGCTCAAAGACGAAGGTCGTCCAAAAACGGCCGTTGTGCCAGAGAACTTTGATGCCGTGCGTGAACTGACAATGCAAGATCGTCATGTGACATACGTGAGATAGAGGCATCCTTGGGCATTTCTTCCACCAGCATACATTCGATATTGCATGAACACCTGGCCGTAAAAAAGGTTTGTTCTCGTTGGATCGCGCACAATTTGACAATCGCTCAAAAAAGGCTCGTGTCGATTGGTGCAAAGAAATTTTGAAAAAATACGATAGCGGTGCTTCAAAAGACGTTTATAGGATCGTCATAGGTGACGAATCAGGTATCTATGCGTACGAGCCCGAAACAAAACAGCAATCGACCGCGTGGGTCTTCGAAGACGAGCCAAATCCAACGAAAGTTGTTCGTGGAAGAAGCACTTCGAAGCAAATGGTCGCCTGTTCCTTCGGCAAAACTGGCGACTGTTTCGCTTGAGCAACGTAGGACGGTCAATTCTGAGTGGTACACCATAATTTGTTTGCCTGAAGTCTTCGGAGAAATTCGAAAAACGAACAAGAGAAGACGAATTATTGTGCACCATGACAAAGCGAGCTCTCACACATAGGCTCAAACCAGTGCCTTTTTGACCGGCCAAAACGTCGAATTGATGGGTCATCCGCCGTACAGCCCCGACTTGGCACCCAATGACTTATTTTTATTCCCGCACATCGAGGAAAAAAATGCGTGGTCAACGATTTTCGTTGCCAGAAGATGCTGTTGAAGCGTTGAAAAACCATGTTTGTGGAAAAAGTGCTTCCACAATTGGTTTGAGCGCAAGCAAAAGTGTATAAACCATGCTGGAGAATACTTTGAAAAACAATAAAACCATTTTTGATGATAAATATTCGTATTTTCATTATAAGGCCAGAAATATATATAGCAGCCCTTCGCTTTGAATATAGGAAAAAATCAAAGCGATTGGTATTCTGTTCTCAACAGGACTTACCAGGATATAGTGGATTTAGCTCACTTTACTTCACTTCATGTAGCAGAATTGAAGAAAAATCCGATTTTACGAATAGTTATCACGAAGTGGTGCGACAAATAAAAATGTATGGCAACTTTTAAAAAAGTCGATACAAACCCAAAACTATCTATTAAACTTCGGCTTAGAAGCTTTTATAGAGAAGTACTTCTTTTATTAAGCAAAACAGCTTTGCGTCTTCTTGGCGCTAAGTCCACTATGTCCTGGTAAGTCCTGTTGAGAACAGAATACCAATCGCTTTGATTTTTTCCTATATTCAAAGCGAAGGGCTGCTTTATATATTTCAGAATTAAAAAAAGGCCCTCCACACAAAAATTCCACCGATTTTATGGTTTTAGCTTTAGATGCCACATACTACATCCAATCATGATCAAATTTGGCACAGTTCATTACGATTTAACTGTTATCATGGGTGATATCGGTCCACAGTCCACGTTTTGACAGGTAAAGACGGTCACACCCGACTTTAGCTTTTTTAGTTTTTACTTTTCTATGTATACTATTTCAAGCTGTTGCCGTGAATAGAACAGCTAAAATGAATTAAATAACATTAAAACCGTAAAAATATGCATTTTTGTTCTAAAATAATTTTAAGTGGCCCTATTTTTTTGTCTATAACTGTAGGTTTATTGTGGGTTTGTGAAAAAATGTAACTGTTCCTAGAATATGTCCCGAATATAAGGGGACGGTGGGCCCCAGGTCCCATTGATTACGCCTTTTAACGAGAGGCTAAAGTTAATTATTTTATATAGAGAAAATGGCAAAATAAAATAATTTGGACAGTATTTTTTTTAAGTCCGTTAAAGGAAACTTTTTCCAATATTCTATGATTAGGCATATTTTCACTACCTACCGATTTACCTCTACCTCTTTTCGTTTGGAATGAATCGTATTTTTAACAGCGGACACGGCTTATCGTCTTAGACTTTTATCAAATTTTTGTTAGTGTGCATGTAATAGAGTCCCAAAAGTTCCACGAAATATAAAACTGTCGAACACGTAATTCGAAGGGTCTGTATAATATGGTTCGTTGTAGCCCTAGTTCGAACTAGACAAATTATGGAAGTTATTTAGGTATTTGAAAAATACAACAAATTTTTTGTTTGCTTTTAGCTTTATTTTAATTTTACAAATGATTTGCATTTTGGTTAACACCGAAAGACGATTTTTTATTTTTCTTTTTATCCCACATTTACCATTCCGACAAACTATGAAAATATGAATATTTTTCTTTATTAGGCCTAAAATCAAACAGCTGCTTACAATAAGAGTTGTCAGTATTTGTTTTAAATAAGAAGGGAAATTTTGACTTTGTTGAAAACGTAAAAAAATTTGAGTCATTTCGCAAAGCGGCTGTCTAATTTGTTCGATATAAAAAAGTTAGTTATAGCCATAGAAATTTATAAGAAAAATCGAGGCAGAATCCTTGGGAACGCACTAAACCCCTATGAGCATAGTTGGTTATAACCGGGGATCGTTACAAATGTGTTCGACTAAATAGATGGATTGGCGCCCAACGTTGGGCATTGATTAAGAAGTTTTACTGAAGCTTTCTTCTCAACATACGAGTATATCGCAAATTATAATGAATTGACTTATTTTTACACCGCGTTAAAAAAGAAAGTCATAAAACAAATCAGTAACAATTTCCTCTAATCCTGCAAAAGATGGCTACTCTTTCATTTGAACTTTTTGAAACCACCGTTCGCCGGCGATTCCATGCGGATCTATTTACCAGCGTAATGGCTGGTAACGGCAGCAACTGACGCTTCGTAAAGAAATGAGGCAACGGCTAAAAGTGCTGTCGCGTTTCACATGAGCACAACAATAAAACCAAAAAATGTGGGTAAAACTTATTAAAAATGAAAAACCATTGAACCAATATGTTACATGTGCAACAAACACTAAAGCGGGCGCTTTTCAGACAGCCCGGCCAGCGTTCTTCCACATAGGGTGCGAGTGTTGGTTGGTGCCACTGTCGCCGCTCGGTGTGCTACAAAAATCAGGTAATTGTACTACTGTGGCTGTTACCGGCGTGGCGGGGGGTTTGGATGATGGCTATGGTGGAAGGGAAACTAAGTGCACAATAAATGAACGAAATGTAACAATGGCTAAAAACAAAAAACGACTTTAAAAGTATTAAAAACCCATTCATGAAGTGGCGGCTACGACGTAGCGCTTATTGGTGGCGGTGCTGTCTGCTGGTAATGGTGGCGTGGCTGTAGTTAAAAGGCGCACCAGAGCCAATAAACAACCAAGTTGATGAAATATTTATCAAAATATTTCTTCTTTATTGTTCATACTTGTACATTTGGCGTTTTTTTGAATGCGCACACTACTTTTTCATTTTAATTATTTTCAACATTTTCAAAAGTATTCATTCGTGTTGCGATATTTTCGAATATAATAAGTACACATAAATAATTGTTATTGTTTTTCTTTTTATTTTGAAGGAAGTGAAGTTTTCCAATTAAAATTAACATGAAAGCGAATAAGTGCATCTTTGGTCCGTTAATAATCTCAACACAAAAACTGTAAAAACGTTTTAAATAAAACTTCCCAATTTACCAAATACCTTTGTTTCATTCCCAGTCATCTCATTAAATGTGTCTGTGGCTAAAACGCAACCACAGAAATGCAAAACGCTGAGTTTTTCAATTTTCAATAATTGTGCCCCCACTGTTTCCATGGTCATAAAGAAATCATGGTAATGACACATCGAATTCATGGTAAAACTGTCGAGAACGCTGATCGTTTGTGGCTCATAAGAAAGGGAATGGTATTATTGATCAGATCTGACAATGCCTTAATTTGTTAATGGTGATCTGTTTCGTCTGCCATGTCATCACGGAAAACTTAAGATAGAACAACGCCTGTTAGTTGGGCAAAATTATTCTGTAATTCGTATAAATGTCACACAGTGCGCACCTAAGAAATATTTTTTGTTGTATTCGTGGAACGTATTAATGAGGAGGATCCAATTGAGTTGAGTCTAGATCGTGCAAAGAAATTGGAACTCCATCCACTTTAAGAAAATCATTTCAGAATAACTTGTCCGACGACCTTATAAGATCCAGTAGGTATATGAAATGAAGCCGACTGGCCATCATTTGTGTCAAACGATTGGCCAATGCGCACAAACCCAACTGAAAGCCAACCCACGAGAGCAGGTTCTAAGCACCAAAAACACGTAGAAGCAATCTTCGGCCAAGGGCTGTCACCCCGTAGAAGCAATTTTCGGCCAAGGGCTGTCACCCCGGCAATAATCAATTCAATTTTCGACTAAAGGACTTGTCAGTAAAAATACGCCCTTACATAGGCTGGCTTCACAGTCTCTTGTTGGTCCAAGCGTGCTCAATAAATGATTTATAACCATTTTTTACTTGCCGGTACTGCACCCCAAAACCGTTAATAATAGAATAACTGGAGGATAATTGGCCAGTTGTAATACTGCCGCTCATTCAGAAGTTAATGCTTAGCAATTATAAAGGAGTCCAGTAGTAAAATGGAGCTAAGGCTTAAAATTATCTGTTGCCTAATAGAATGGGAGGCAAATTGCTCCAATAGCACAGTGACACATGTCTTTCATTCTCAAAATGAGTCAGGCCAATCGGCCGAGATCATGCGAAACTTGTGACGCTTTTGAGGACAACAGGCATGTTTTATTTGACAAGCGCAAAAATCCGCTAAGCTTATAATCAAAATGTATTGTAAAAAACCTTAAACTTTTTTATTTACTTTTTTGGACACATTTTGATTATAATAAAGAAGTTATAAAGGAAAAAGCTTTAAGCGGGACTCAACAGCGTTAAGAGAACCTAAGCGAACTCTCTTAGAGTATTTGTTTAATAAATTTTCTTCTTCAAATTTAATTTTTTCAAAACAAACTATTTTTGACGCAATACATTTAGGGTAAATAAAAAACAAAAATAAACAACAAATTGGTCATTAAAAAATCTGAAAAAAACATTTAGGTTTTTTGATAAGAATTTTAAATCATCGTCTTAGCGCTGGTTTTAGACTGCTTTTTCGCTTGTCAAATAAAACAAGCCTAATATTGTGCGTTGCATTGCCGAATTAAGGTTCCCAGAATACGTCACATACTAGCTTTAATCGCTGACTTTAACTCACGGGGATGTGCACGACTTAAATCTAGTACTCACTGACCACGACTTAATGCCGACTTTGAATGGTTAAAGATAAACTTTATAAAGTACAAGGTTTACAGCTAAGTCTCTTACGTGTAAAGTTGCCGACATTTAGGAGGGAAAAAATACCTCTGATTAATGTTAGATCTCTCTCAGACTTTAACGGTCAAGAAACTGTAGCCAGATTCAAGCGCCGATTAAAAATGCATAAAGTCAAATACTTTTTATATATTTTTAATACTTTTCATGTTTTTCGATTGAAAAACGATTTCAGTTTTTGACGCAGTAAGAATCCATTGTAAATTCTAAATAAAGCTGAATTCGCAAAGACCACCATTCATTCATTTCTGAGTAAAACTGGAACCAGCTTTTAAGGTCGTTTCCATTCATTAGAATTTAAACTATAACAAGCGATCGTAATGTGTGGGCACATTACACATAAAAGCAAACAGTGTCCAATGAGTTTATAAATAACCTTTTAAGGACGACAAATCACATCCCTGGATTGCTATTTATGGACTGAGCTTTATTAAATGTCTAGTAATTTTCGAATGAAATCCGGTAAATGCATACAAGTTTCCCCGAAAATTTCATTAAAGACAAACAAAGAACATTTCTCAGAAGAACCTAAATATAAAATTATATTTTTCTCAAAATATTTCAATGTGTGACCTTTTACAGCTTAGCCTGGCGTCCCAACCTCCGTCCGATGCTGTACAAAGAAATGAAATGAAATAACATTCAGGGAAAACAATTTCATGCAACCGGAGGGAGTGAAGTAGGGTAAATTATACCCCGGAGTAGTTTAAATAATCTGCCTATAAAATGTGCTAAGGTATGATAGAACCTACCTCACTTACTGCATTATCGACACAATGTACAATCTAATAATAGACTTTATTATCGTCCTACGTTAGATATAAAAACTGCATTATCTACAATAATAAAAACGTATTCACTTGATTCATACTTAACCTATTCCAATTTCTTATGAAATTATTTCAAACAATTAAAATCAAATTTCATTCTGATTCAAAGGCCATAATTGCTACCACTTTTCTCTGTTTCATTGTGAAAAAGGAAACTATCTTTTACTTTTTCCAAACAACACAAACAAATTAAAAGCGTTGTGCTATCATGTCAAAATCAGTGATAAATATAGCAATTTTAAAAGGTGATCATTAAAGAGCCAACATACTAAACGCAGACGACTTCATTAGCAGCACGCAAACGAAAAACAAAACAAACCGCAGCAAGTAAGAAATGTAAAAGAAGTCACAAATCCTAAAGATAGTAAGTGGTAGTAAGCCAGTGGCTACTAACTAACAGATGCTGCTGGTACAGGCAAGAGGAAACCAAATTCACACTTTTACTGCAATTAACAGATGATGTCAGTTAAGGTGCCGATAGAAATCGAGAAATAGACTTGAACGGGCGGGCAAACGGAGAAACTGACAGATTCATTGATGAGACTGTCTTTGTATGGACACGACCAGCGAGAGTGCCGTTTACACACTCGTAGACTCGTAGAAAAACGTTTTTGGACTAGTGCGAAACAGTGAAGACAGTGTATTTATTTCAAATAATAGAAGAAGTCACAGAGCTCTGTAAAACTCTTTTAGTAGTTTACAACTAAAAGAAGCTGGAATCGGGCAGAGTCGACTGAATTATACACTGTACCGCTCTGAATTTAAAGGATAATTATCAAAATCAAATTTAGCATTAAGAGCTCATTTGCACTACGTAGCTACAAGAAGGATCTACGACAAGAAACAGCTGTACCATAAAGCCATCACGAGTGCACCAGAAGAAAGTTGGTCCTAGATTTTGAACTCTATAAAAGAGCAACAGAAATTTATTTTCTAGGCTAAGCCCATGTCATTCCGTTCAGTGGATCATTAACGCATTAGTCAAGACCAACGAGATTAATTAAGTTACTAGTCGCAGAAATTCAATAACTCATCGCAGGATTGTCCGAGAAAGCTTTAGATACCTTGAGTATTCCTCTAGAATTACGAGGGTGTATCCAATAACACTGTACAACACATTTTTGAAGGGGTGATGATGCCTTCGGAACATGAATTACAGTATAGTTGAGTATAAAAAATTCCCAAAAGCACAGGCTCCTGGTAGGTCTCAGTGGTTTTTTATGGGCCGAGAAAGTTTTTCTTTTACGCATGCAGTAGTAAAAAATACAAAATATTCATTACTTGAACTGAATTTTTGTGATAAGATAAGTGAGATCGTGTGGAGATTATTTTCGTAGAACATTTGACCAGCATATCTTTTTCTTATCCTTCTCCCTATGGTAAACAACAACAAACCTGATCTTATAAGATTATGGAGTAATTCACTCTTTCAATAAGAAACGACATTTATCTTAGTTAAGTGTATCTTTTTTTAAAACAAATAAAAAACATAATTTTTTAACGGAAGATTTGAGTTCTACAAAAATATTTCCCAGTATTTCCCGTCATCGGCCGTAAAGGCCAGAATTTGTAAAAACTCGAAGGGCATAATCCTTGTGGACATTTGGATGAAAGGGGAAACGACCATGCGGCAGTACTACAGCGACAGAGATGCGCCCCATTTGGCTAAGAAAAAAGTGCTGTTTTACCACCACAACGCACCAGCTCATTCATACAGAATTGTAGGGGCAAAATTGCATGAACTGCACTACCATTTGCTACGAACCGTACCACCCCTACTCGCCCGACTTTTTTCTGTTCTCCAATATAAAAGCGTGACTGGGGAAGACAAAATTTTTATTATAGGGACAGAAGCGTATTTTAAAGAGATTTACAATTTTTTTTTTGGAGGGGTAAAAAAATGCGACAAGTGTATTATAAAATACACGTTTGAAATAAAAAATTGTGGTAAACTTGTCTCTTTATTCCAACCACAGCTACTTATTGATCCACCCTCGTAGGTATGCTCTTTCCATGTTAAAAAATATTATCTAGCGAATAGTTGATAACCTTGAGGCACAAAATAACAATTCATGCGGAAAAGATACAGTCTCAATTGCTGAAAATTGTCAACAGGAGCACAGATTGCGGAGTTTTAAGTAGGGATTACTAAGTACTGTGTTGTAGCCGACGACCTTGTGTCTAAACTGGATATCTAAGACTAAAGCTTATATTACAAGCATTCAAGATGAAAAGGAGAACGATAACGTAATGCTAATGTCAAAAATGTGCAGATGGACCAACATGTTGGAACGAAATAATGTTCTTATTACTAGAAGACAAAAACTTATTTTCATTCTGTAGAGAACATTCAATATCAACAATTATTCGTCTGAAATTTACTTTTACCTTAAAGCTATGGTCATTAAACCGCTTTGTCGGTAGTGCTGTTTAAATCATATTGATCTGTAATGAAGCTTACATTATCTTGATCTGTAAGGCAGTGTATGGTTAACAGTGAGTAAACATATTGGCCAATAATCATCGTCAATACTATTAGTTACACAAAGAAAGCAATTTTCATATCCGTAAATAATATATTATGTTCCCCTCCGCCTATATGCTGTTTTTAGATCAACGATTTATAGTATTGTACTTTCATTTAGCATATGAAGTCGATAATATAGTACACAACTAAATAACTAATTTTAACAAATTTCCTTCTATCGATTGCCAGAAAAGACGATTTTTTGGCTTAAAATGTCGATTATGAAGTGTATAAACTTCCCCCAGCTAAAGTATGTGTTTTTTAGTTTATGGAAACAATAAAAAATAAATTATATAAAAGGATTTGTTTTACTTCATTATTTGAAAGGTTGAACTCCGAAAGGTATTTCTGGCAACACTGGACCAACTAATAACTGTCGATAATACCTGTTTTAATCATAAAAATGAATTGCTATTTAAGTCAATTTATAATTTTATTCAGGGCTGTCATAGAAACCAATGTTGTCACTATTGGTTTTAAAAACGATAAGAAAAAATGCTTTGGTGTCATGAAAACCAATGTTATCGGTTTTATCAGCAACAGCTAATTCGAAAATGGGTTTTATTTGAAAATGGACAAAACCAACTTGGTTTCATGACACCAAATGAAACCAACATTGGTTTGCAAAAACCACAATTAGCACAACCAACATGGTTTCTATGACAGCCCTGATTATTTAAAAAAAAAGAAAACAATTTTTGAAGCAGTGAATTTTTTTTATATTTTGTACACTTCTAATTAACTTTTATCCAAAAAAATGGATACTACGATAAATGTTATATTTTTACGCTCGACGAAAGACACCAATAAAGAGAATTCAAAAATGAAAAGGGCTTATTAAGCTTATTACTCATTTTACGGTATTTTAAGTCATTCCAAACTTGATTTTCTTTAAATTTTTTCTTATTCATTTAAAGATGTTAGTAATGCAAATGTTTTTAGATTTTGACCAAACAATTTGTTTTAGTTAGAGCGATAAGTACAATAGTTCGGTTCAATATTTTAAAATTCTGCTGAACAAAATTGTTCCTTTACACGCAGAGAAAAGATAAGGTTACTATATGGTCACGGCAACAACAGTATGTTCTCTGCAGTAAAAGTATGGTCGTCGCAACTATATTATTGTTTTTGAATTTCATTTTGACAATAGTATAATTGCGGCAATATTAATATTGTTGAAATGTAACAAAAGTATTGTTGCCAAATTTAAAAATAAAAATATGGTTGTAGCAACAATATAAATATGGTTGGTGGGACAAAAGTATTGTTTTCATGGGTTTTATGTTAACAATAACATGATTACGGCAATCATACCGGCAAAATTGTATTTTTTTTTAATTTGACAATGTTATTTTTACGAATCTTACGCAATAATAGTAAAAATAATTAAATTTTTTCGAAACAAACTACGAATTAGTATAACTGAAATATTTTAAATAAATACATTTTTTACTGTTTAATAAATCACTCCTTTTATTACATAACTGACTTAATAAAATTCTCTATTGTTAAATAACAACTTAACTATGGTTGTACGTTAAATATACTATGGTTATGAGGATCATAATATGGTTGTGGGATCATATTAAGGTTGAATATGAATAATAATATGGTTGTGGGGATCATAGTATGGTTGTGTGTGAATAATTCTATTATTGTGAGGACCTTAATATTGTTATGGGGATCATAGTATGGTTGTGTGTAAATAATTCTATTGTTTTGATGATCATAATATTGTTGTGCCACAACCATATAACCAACAATAGTATGATGCTCTTCGAATATTGTTATCCCAACCATACTTTTTTCTGCGTGCGTGTACATTTTACTTCATTAATTAAAAAAGATTTAATTGAAGGATTGAACTCCGAAATGTATTTCTGGCAACACTGAACCAACTAATAACTGTCGATAATTCCTGTTATAATCATAAAAATGAATTGCGATTAAAGTCAATTTATAATTTTATTATTTTAAAAATTAAAAACATTTTTTGAAATAGAGAATTTTTTTATATTCTGTACACTTTTAATTTACTCTTACCGGAAAAGGGAAATACTATCGTAGCTTATCTCTCATTTTGCGGTATTTTAAGACATTCAAACTTGATTTTTTTTAATTTTTTCTTTTAAATTTAGAGATGCTAGTAATGCAGAATCTTGTTTTTAGATTTTTACCAAAAAACTTATCGATTTAGATAGAGCGCAAGTGCAATACTTCGGTTCAATGTTTTAATATTCTGCTGATCAACAACATTTTTCCTTTATTTACACAACCCTTGAAAATTTTCTCCACCTATACCTGCTTCCCTCGCATGATGCTTACAGCAAAGAATATAGAATCTTGAGAGAGAAACTGAAAAACTTCGTTAAAGTGACAAGTGGTATGATTTGAAAAATAACACATTCTAATCTTGTTTGCTATAATCAGCGAAGGAGGGAGAAAGGGAAGCAGCAAACGAGGCGCTAGAGCGAGTGTCCAAGAGCAAGAGTAAGGGGACTTCGTCCCGCATTCGAATGACTGAGTGTTGAAGACTACTTGTTCCTCATGCTGGTTTTATGCGGCGTGGTTTTCTTTCGCCTTGTATTGGAACGGATTGTGTGGTTGGTGGGTCCGCGCTTAGGCATTTATATCAATTTCTTTCCTCCTTAGCTAATGTCTGATGCATTGGAGTCTGTCTGAGTAGTGGAGCAATTGCTGTTTTTGTTGTTTCTAATATAATAAATGAAAATGACCACAGAGCACGTAATTCTAACGCTTCAAGCGGAAAGTACTTATATGTGTGTGTCTGTTTTTTTTTGGTGTAGATGTTTTTCCTTTTTTTCTCTTTGTGCCACAAAATGGGAAAAATAACAGAAAATAAAGCCGGGTGTCATGCTTCAGTGCCAGGGCAGTAGTAACAGCCGAAGTGGCCGCAGAGCCGGCAACAGAAACGACAGTAACAACCAACAACCGCATCATCATCCGCAGCAGCAAAATTGGTAGTGGTGGCCGCCATACCATCATCACCAGCATTTTGTTGTACTACATACACTCCCGTATGTTTCCGACAATTTTATTTAATTTTTTTCCAGTAGGTACACATTACAGGCCTCTAGAAAGACACTTTTGCTGTCCGTTTTTTGTTTGCTTTTTTTTTGATAGACTGAAATTACATGGTTTTTTAATTTAGTTCTTTTCGGAGGAATTTCAGTTGTAGCTGCTGTCGCTTTTGTTTTGGTTGATATGCGTCTGAAACCATTAATTTTAATTTCTTTTAACGGGGACAGGTGTAAGCATTTCAAAACAAAAACAAAATATCAAAGAACGTGAACACATAAAACGCCTTTTTCCAGAAGCGGTGTGGCCGGTTGACAGAATTTACTGTGGGGGAAAAAGCAGGGCGGTAAAAACAAAATGTGTGCTAAAACTGAAAGTCAAGCGTGTTCGAGTAAGAGATACTCTACAGGCTACAGATTTAAATTAATAAAGATCGCTGGAATTGATTAAATAATTTTTTCGCGATAACAATAATTGTTTCAATTCAAATGGGTTCAATCCAGTGCCATATTTCGTAGTGAATTGTATATTTGTAAACAAAAATTGTTAAACGAGTTTCTTACGGGTCGATAATGCAGTTTCTGGTTTAAAGTCAAGCTTTGCACCTGAAATTTATTGTAAGTTTCAGACTGAGTGTAGTCCTATGTTAGTTTATTGGCATCCCACTTTGTTAATCTCAAAACAAAATTTTTAAGGTGACACTGCTTTATCGACTTTAGAAAAATGTTTGTTTTAAATCCACTCTCATTAAGCATCAAATTTTTCCATGAATTTTACTTGGGAAAGTTGTTTGAATGGAACACGGTTTTAAATTTAGTTTAGCAAATTTCTTAATGGTACCGATAATGCAGCTAAATCATAGGAAGTAGCTTTTATTATAAACGTATTTAATTATTTCGTTCAAAACACTATTTTAAGCTGTTGGATTCTCTTTAAATTAAGTCGGTAAAGCCGTAACAAATTTGAACAGGGATTAACCGGCTTAAGACCTCTTGCATCTATATTTAAATAGAAGACAAGTTTTTAACAAAATGGCAAAGTGAATTGATTTTCGTGGCTGCACACTGCTTTTATCATGATATCGGGTCCGTGACAACCCTCTTCAGTAAGCTTTGCTGCAATTGTTGAAGGTAAAACCGAACTCTATAAGGCCAGGCTCTCCCCAAACGAATGAGAACTACTGTTGTTATCCTTACTTTTCAAGTTTTCTTTACACAATTGCCCACGAAAATATAACTCACTCTTGCCACCACTACCACAAATTGTCTTTGGAATAGACTGAACATATGAGGAATACTGGACTCTTCGAAAAACGGATCATAAAACAATTTGCTTCCCCACATTTTTATGTTAACGCCAGGACTTGATGCTGTACAAAAGAACAAGCGTTTCGCGACAACGCTCGTCGGAAATTTTGAAAGTGTATACAGAGTCCACTTTTTTTAAAAACAAATTATGCAATAGTTTAGATACTTTGAGCACTAAGATGTGTTTAAAAGATAATAACATAGGGATTTACTTATAATATATTTTTTATTTAAGGTCTTTTTTCTTTAAGATTAGCCCAATTTAAAATTTTAAGTTTTACATTTAATCGCTTTCTTTAAAACGTCATTTTTAAGGATATGATGTCCTTTATTGTTTAAGCGATATATTCTATTGGTTTTCTACAAATAACCTTATGAAATTTGAAGTGTATAATCGTACATTGAGATTTAATGGACAATATTAGTTAATTAGAATTAATTAAACGATTAATCTTACTGAATCAAAGACATCTATGGAAATGTGTAGAAACTGTTCAGAACGAAAGTTAAGATTGTTTAAATATTATTTTCACACAATACGAAAATGTGTCCATTTAAACAACGATTTTTGTATTTTGGGGGAAAGAAAATAAAAATAGATTGCTTCATGTACTTTTCTTTTTGTGAAATTTGTTTTTATTCCAAACAAGTTTTGGCTCTGTGATCAAAACAATTTTTTCATCAAATTTATTAGCAAAAGAACTTTTATTGAAGTTAGTGCGAAATTTAACATATTTTGTGTATACTAAATCCTGAATACTAAAGCCCAAACCGAAAGCCCACATTGAATATTAATTTGTTGTCGTGCCAAGAAAGTAAACATAATATTAGCATCATCCAGAATTTGGCAAGGTTTGGATTTTTTGATTTTAAACGAATGTTATTTAAATTTGATGTTATTGGTTTTATTTAACAAACGAGTCGGTGCTAATCTAGGCCAAATTTGTCGTAAAACATTTCATAATAGTAACATGCTTTGAAACTAAAAGAACTATAAACAATATTAAAATTTACCGAAAGAGACTGGAATGGAATGTCGTTAAATAAGTATAAGTATCGTCGTATCTGTAACATCGTAGAACAATTTAAGTTACATTTGTTTTTTGTATTCTTTTAACAAATACATTTAAAAGCAATAAATGAATTGCTAACGTTGACCTTTTTATTTAATGTGGAGCAAAGTTTTAATAATGTGAAATAACTTTCCGATTTATTGAAATTTTAAGATGAACGTTAAAGAAAAAACTTCATGTCACAGAAACGAGTAGACCTCCGATGGAAAATGTATTTATACCTGCTGTATGTAATACTTTACAATGACAATGTTTACAATGATGCTGATGATGACTGGACAGCTGGGACTGCCTGCTGTTGTTGTTTACTGAATGAGTGGTTGACTGGGTTAACTGCGACTTGTCGTGTCTCTCCTGCGGTATGTCTTCTACAAGGTATGGTTCGTCCGTCTCGTTTAGTATACTTCTGTTTACATGCGCTGAGTGTGTGGTTGTTAGCAATATCGGTTCTTTAAATGCGGTTCTTATCATAAGCGCTTATATCAACAACAAAAAACGGAGACAGTTTTTAACAATAAAAGTTCAATTTTACATTTTGATTTCTTCATTGTTGGAGAGGAAAACAATAGAAAATTTCTCATTTGCGAGAAGACCCCAAAACCGAAATAATTTCCACATTAAATTTCTATGAGATAGAAAATGAAAAAAAATTCCAATTAATCCAAAGAAAGTTCACAAAACGCCTTTCATAACACTGCAGCAAAATTATTCATTATCAAAACGACGTTGAGGTTAAGCCGTATTCAAAAGTATATACCCCTTACAATTCGCCCTGCCTTCAAACTACTTTTATACGCGCTGTCATTGGATGTAAGTAGTCTTACCTACAATGAACAGCTGTTTAGATACTCTAGACAGCAAAACGTTTGCAGCTTTTCTAGTTAAGATCCCTCTTACAATTAATTTTAAAGAACATTGTGGATTAAATTAACGTTTTCGAAGGAGTTGATAGCAAATAACTTCATATTGGCGTAACTAGCATTAGTAAGTCATTTTTTTATGCTTAGCTTAAAGTCATGCTAAGAGTAATATGAGGCCAATATCTGGTAATTCAAAGTGATGTTTTTCTAGGATAAATAAGGGAACATAATACTGAAAAAGTGGGACAGGCATCGGAACGATGGAATACTTTCTTTGCCACGGTCACCTTTTGCAAGAATGACACTTCAGCACACCTTTCATTAACAGGTCAAACATAAGAGGACAACTTACCATACTTTAAAAGATTTTATACAAAAAAAGCTAAACAAAATTATTCAAAACAAAAAATAAAACAAATTTGACGACCCAAAATTAATTCATTAAATTAGCATGGCCTTAATATGTGTCTTCATAAGGACATTAAACAAAGTCGATAGCGCAAAATCTTGAAAGAGTCGGTAAAAAAATTTAGAATTTCTGAAATCATTATTTAAAAACTAGTTTCATAAATTAATAGTTTAACAACAATTGTATAGTCCTAATTTCGGCTTTATCGTGTTCAGAATATGTTTTCGAGCTATCTCGAAAACCAGAGCAGTTTAGAAACAATACTCATACGCCCTGCATTCACCAGATAGATATTGATCAATCTCCTCAAAAGTTTATCGTGTCTTTGTTAATAATTTTCCTCCGCTTCTTTCTTACAATTCGTAAAATTTTAGATGGAAGTCAATAATGTTATAAATTCTGATATGGTTTCGATTTAAATACATTGTAGCACTTAAAATAAAATAAAATGTACTATATAAATATGTATATGTAAGAACTATAAAATTATTTTACAGAAATAATTTTTATATACTGAAAACAAAAATCTATATTTACTTTGATTAAACTGCAAAATTATTTTGAAATCTGTTAATGTATTTCAAACACGTTCTCAGATAAGCATCCAAAATGTGAGATTAAAAGTTAAACACTATATTTTATAAGTCTTTTGAAAACTTTTTTTTTATTTTTCCTTTCTTCTAATTATTTTAAGAAAATCAAATCAATTTTAAGCACCAGAATTATTCATTATCCATTTACAGACAGAAAAATCGCATGTAAAAACTGAAATCTATTCTATTGATTATTTCTCGCTCTTCTTCTCCAATTAAATGCACACAACTTCTGTATTTTCTTTTTGATTTGAAACGAAAGAAACGCGATTTTCTATTTTCTACGCGTGTAGTTTTTTCTTCTTGTTTTTTGATTTATAATTTCATGTATATTTCCACTTTTGTTGAAAAGAAATTTTCTATCTGTATACACGCATTCAATTTTTTATTTTTATTACTGTTTTTTTAAGTTTTTTCACTTTTGTTTCTTGAGTGTATGACAAAGCAAGCGCACCGTTCGTTCAATGAAAAAAATCAACAATCTTTGTTGAGCACCATAAACCGACTGGCGTTTGTGTTTCAGCTCTTTCATTAAGATTCCTGTTTCGCCGTATTCTTTTGTGGGAATGTGCCAGTGTTCGCGTGTGTGTGTGTTTACATACATCACATCCACTGACTGCCCTTGTCTTTGGTTTGTGTCGTCGGCTTTTTCTGTTAAACACAACATAAATCCATTAATCAGCTGAGTAACTGTGTGAATATTTTCTGTTATGCACGAGAGAGAGGGAGAGAGTGATTGAGAGCAACTCATACAAATAACAGAAAATGCTCAATGCTTGAATGCTCTGTTAAAACAATGTTATCTGCTTAAAAATGTTAAAATAAACTTTAATCAGTTATGGAGACTTAACACTGAAATATTTTACTAACTTTATTAAATATTTGTTTAAATATTTTTTTAACACTTGTTCCAAAATGTATATGTACTTATATGATTACACAAACACTAAAAATCGAAATACAACAACACATAGAAAGAACAACATTCAGATGGCACACAGTAGTGATGGGATTTCAAAAGTTGTCAAACGTTTTAAGTATCTACAAAATTGAACGAAAAGTATTGCGAACCAAAATGGTACTTTTGTAATTTTATCTTTTTTTAAATAATTTTATTTGCAATCTATTTTACAATAACAAGCAAATCGAATGAGTTTAAGAAATGATATATGTTATGTTTCTAATAGCATATATCCTGTTTTACACAACTTTAAATCAGTATAGGTACGGTCACACTGCGCAAATATTTAAAAAAAAGCCTCAAATATTTCTTTGCCACAATCTAATCACAAAATATTTCTGAGTGGCAAACAACAAAACAGCTGATTTTGGGGAAACAAAAGTATTTGCTAGCAAACAAGAAAATGCCCAATGTGGACACAGTGTGACCACCCGAGAACAAATATTTCCTCTATTTTCGGCAAATATCTATATGATCCTACAAAAATTTTGTAAGATTAAACAATAAGAAATATCAGCTGGAAAAATCAGCGATGTCAGTGGAACAGCTAAAAAGCCTAAAAATTAACTCACTAAGTTGTATTGCCAAATATATATTCAAATGTGAACACTCGCCAAACATGTTTTCCCAAAACTTCTATTTGACATTACTTGACATCTGTTTGAACAAACAAAAACTGTCAAATATTTGTCGGTAGTGTAAACACAAAATCAACCCTGTGTTATTTTGTCAGAATTTTGGGGAAATATGATGAAATACATTTTCGTCAAATATTTGCCCAATGTGACCGTACCTTAAATTGTTCTTTAAAATAGTAAAATGAAATTAGAATTATTACCTAGTTACCGATAGATTTAAATTTACAATTAGATTCTAAAGGGAAGGTCTAGTACGTGGTGCCTTTTTAATCTTCTAATTTCTTCACTTTGGTGTAATAAGGAAATCCCTAACGGATTTGTATGATAACATAACCGTTGTATAAGTACGTATCTAGAGCTTAAGTCACTTGTTTCTTTTTTAATGAAAGCTATTTCAAGGTCTAGGCGTATTGTTTTTTAAAGGCTTGACAGACGATAATACAAAATAGAAATATTGTTGGAATGCATTTTTTTATTACAACCTGGTAGATCATGGCATTTATTGTCATTCCCCTGACCACACTGTGGTTCCTTGTATCATGAGTTTGTGCAGAGGGTTGATGTTTGTAACGCCTAGAAAACAGAGTAATAGACCCATTAAAATTATACCGATTGACTTTTTTTTATTCTTGTAGTCAAAGTCTATGCCGATAATGAATCTACATTGATAAGACTTTCCAGATTATTTGGTTTTCGGCTGATGATAATTGTTATTGAAATATGGAGAAATAGGTCCAAGTTCTAATATAGTAAAACCTGATTTAAGGTCTAACTGTAAACTTCATAAGATTTCAACGAAATTTATTTTGTGTATTATTATGCATACAAATAAAAATTGCTGTAAGTGAACCAGATCAGTCCAAAAATTGATATAGCCCTTATACAACTGTTTCTTCCAATTTGGGGTCAAACCGACTTTACAGCGTGAAATTTTACTCATACGGTGCACTCATATTAAAGCTGATAGCTTTTGACGTCAATAATATCTCTGCCCGATTTTTTCCGAACTTTCGTATAGATCGCACTATACGAAATGGGTTCTCATCGAGCGAACATAGCCTGACCGCAGGTGTAGCCCAGGGCTCTGTCCTTTCTCCCTCACTTTTTCTTATTTCCATTGACTTTTTTTTGGGTCAGATCATGAATACAGTCTACTCATTTGCAGATGACAGCAATCTTTGTTGTTTATTAGACCATAGGCCGAGTCTTCAAGAAGTTGAAGTTAAAAGGCGAATCAGACACTTGACCGAGATTTACTGGCCTTTGCCGAATGGGGTCAAGTGAATAGAGTGGATTTTAATGCGCGTAATGCATGTATTCGAAGTGTCGAAAGAGGCTCTCAAGTATTCTTCATATTTCACTCCTTTTGATCTTTTCAATATCTATACGACTTACATTGGACCAAATATGCAATAAAACTTCCATATATGGGCAGGTGCTCCAAAAACATGTTTGGACCTACTTGACCGTGTTCAAAGGCGAGCGATAGTGCTGTAAGGCGATAGTAGGGTATCCAACTCTATTGTTCGTTTGAGAATCGGAATGAATGCGTGACGCTGTTTATCATTACTATCATGTTGCATGTTCAGCATACATCAGTTTTTCTAGGAATTCACACCCGTTTGTTATTAATTGGCCAGTTGGCCGCACAAAAGAGTCTGTATGTGGAATCGACTTCCGGCAAATATATTTCCCACTAATTGCGACATCCAGAAGTTCTAGGCAAGTGTCAATAAACATTACTACCTCCGATACTTTAAATTCGCCACCGCAATTTACTGCTTGGATAGGTAGCAACACCTGATCGTTAGTTATTTAAAAAAAATTGCTGAACAAGACCAGATCGCTCCTCTATAAAAATGTTCATCCGATTATGGGTCTAACCGACTTTACAGCGTCAATGTTCACCAGATTTTAACGAAGTTTGGTTTGTGGCGTTATTTTGCATACAGGAAAAACAAATATTAAGAATATGGAGCCTAATGAGTCTGTGACGGTATCACTTAGTAGGTCTTGGCCGACTTACACCTTCTCTTTTTGGTTTCAATATGATTTCCGACAAATATCGGTCGCGGCAATTAGTTAACGGCTCCGTCCATTCGATCAGTCGAATTGCTTTTTTCAATAAATCTGGCCGTATGGCGCCAATGGAAGCTTGAATAATGGCTTCCTTTGCTTCAAGAGGTGCTGCTTTGTCGGTGTAAATCAATGACTTAAAATATCCCCATTTGAATAGCCAATATTAGCCAAGTTATTGACTAAAATAGGTGATCAAATGTGCATGGTTGACCAAGATATAGCCGTCTCAAAGTATCAAAAACGTGCAAAATCCGCATTGAGCAACAAAATGTACAATGCGATAACTCAAAAGCTTGAGCCAAATTGGCAAAACGTATTATGTAAGAATACTCGTGGTTAATATAGAATGTACATAATTCTCACATGTATAATGTGTGTTGGATCTAATCGGGCGTTTTATTTTATATTTACTGGGTATGTCTGTATATTTATATTTAAGGCTTACTAGTGAAGAGATTTCTCAGAAGTTGATTTCGTTTCTACTTTCCCAAAATAAGCCTAGAGCCTCATTTAAAGTACACAATCATATAAACAATATTTTCTAATCCCTTCTATCGTAAACAAAATCAATATCTAGAATTTGAAGAAAATGTATCAATTTTTATTTTACTTTAGATACGACAACAAAAACATTTAATGTTCATAGCAATTCGATGCCATCACAACCTTCGGCTTTAATCCCCATCTGAGTTTAGAAATCTCTTTAAACCATCTCCTCTTTTTTGCAGTATTCAACCTCCTCAGCACAGTTTTGTTATGGTTTGTTTAAGCCCAGAGGCAGATTCTTTGAAAAATTTTGTTCATCGTATTTTTAAATAAAGCCCAACAGCAGCAGCAGACACAAAAAACAAGCGAACTCTATCTGCTACACATGTGAACAGACGTACAGTGGTATGAAACCGGGAAAAACTTGATAATATATATTATGTATGAAACAAAATATCAGCTAAATTCTCGCCATAGCTTCGGTGGCATACCTCTATCCGACGGCCTATAATTTCTATGACTCTGGATACATAATGGAGGTTCAATGTCTTTAATGTGCCGAAATATCTCATCCTTTAGTTTTTGAATTGTTCTTGGCTAATTTACGTACACTTTATCTTGAAATATTCCCAAAGAATGGTGTCACATCACATTATCGTGGCGGCGAATTAACATCGCCACGACTTGAGATAACGCGTCGTGGCGTGTTATCTCACTGGCTCTGTGGTGAGTTGGAACCACATATCGTTCTTTTCCATATCCACAATTTCTAGCCACAATAAGTCTGCTATCACCTCGCGATAGCGAACACCATTCACGATTGGAAGTTGACGGCTCTTCTTCCAAACTTTCGCGAACAACACTAATGTTATCCGCAGAACGAACTGGGCGAGCATGCACAGGAGTTTTCACCTTTCCTACATACTCGGTTTACTATAATTTGAGTACACTTCTCCCGATTGTGGACACATTTAGTCGATTATGCTGACCAAAAAAATAATGAAGTACACGAAATGCATTTTGATTTGAACGTCCCAATTTCCATAAACAATTCGACAATCTTAACGCGCTGATCAATTTTGTACCTCTCCATGGTTAAATTTGTCAAACACTGAAATGTCACAATTTACATCGTGCATTAAGGTTGGACCACCCTTTAGAAACATCAACCATGTAACAATAATAATTTATAGTTTAAAACTAGTAAATATAGCTAAAGTTGGGCGTGTCCATCTATATTCTAAATGTTCACAAAAGCCAACAAAAAATAGGGTTTTCAATCCTCTTTTACCCAGATTTTGAAATATTTTTAATTTGTGAGATCCTTGATCAAAAAAATAGTGTGTACCAAACTTCAACTAGAATGGAAGTAGAATGTTGCTTCAAGAGCTAAAAACGTAAAATTGATAAATGTGGGAGCTTTATCTAAATCTGAACCTATTTTCTTCAACTAGAACAGCGTCATTCATAGGTCCAAAAAATGTACTTTTGTTAAATTTCATAAAGATCGGAAAACAATTGCGACCTGTAGTTTGATAACAAGCTTTAGATGGACGGACAGACAGACATCCTTAAATGAAATCAGTTGGTGATTCTGAGTCGATTGGAGACATGGAAAATCATTATGCTGATTTATTTTTAAGTGTCAAAAGATCGATAAAAAACATTTTCCCCATGCCCTAAATTGCCACTTTCTTGTTAATTGAATTCCGTGAACGTACTGCGTACTGTACTGCATACATCTGAAGAAAATTTCAAAGAAATTTTGTGGTTTTATTGTAAGAGAGATGCCGGAAGGGCCGCAGCTTGAGTGCCATCATCAGCCGACACATTTTTCCAACAATAGTTAAAAAAATTAAATACGAATTTTAGAATAGCTAGTTCAGTAAGCTAAGTCAAGCATTTCTTTTGTCTTTTATTTACCATTTTTGACATTTCAAATTTATTGCACTTGTGTATTGGCAAGGAAATTGAAGCTTTATAAAAAAAATGTCATTGTTTCGATTTTTCGAGCTTGTAGTTTCTTGCTTTAAGGGATGTTTACCCTTAGAAACATTCCCCCTTTAAGAGAAATTTCCTTTTTTAGTAGAATATTTGAGCCGTTCTACGTATACTTATACTTCTAAAGAATATAATTTGTGACGCGCAAAATAGAAAGGGACCTAAGGTTAAAAACCAGTTTTGTTCAGGAAAGCCATTTTAAAGATTAGGTCCCTTTCTATTTGCGCTTAGAATCGTCGACTTCACTTTCATAAAACGCGCATATCTCTGGGAGGGAACACTTTTGGGGCATGGCATCGGTCTCATTCGATGCTCAGATGTTGTCCACATCAAAAAAAAAGTGAAAAGTTTGTGAAAAGTTTTATTCAGGAGAGCCATTTTAAAGATAAGGTCCCTTTCTATTTGCGCTTAGAATGGTCGACTTCACTTTCATAAAACGCACATATCTCTGGGACGGAACACTTTTGGGGCATGGGATCGGTCTCATTCGATGCTCAGATGTTGTACACATCAAAAAAAGAAAATAAATTAAAATTGATTACCCTTGGGTCCCTTTCTCTATGCGCTGTCACATATATAATTACAGTTTTTTCGGTTTCGAGCCACAGTGAAGCGAACGTAAAAGCATACCTTCTACTACCGTACCACATTTCGAGCATAGATACAAAATAACAAATAGCCATGGCAACAACAACAACAGCGGGTTTGAGACCAAACGCTACTATATATACCAGCAACAATACTGAAGTCATGAAGGCGTTCTACTGTTGTTATCTCTGTATCTATGCATAAATACGAAAAAAAGCGTATTTAAATCTGAAACAATTCAACATAAAACGTGAACGTGGAAAAAAGCGCTCAACTCACAACGATATTCAAGTGATGGCAGCCAGCGAACGACAGGAGGGAGGGGAGACCAGAGCCACTGCTACTCCTCCAAAAATTCTCACACTCACTCACACACACGGTGTAAGTTGCACTGATATGTTGATAATACTCAAAATTTGGCCAAGAGCGCGTCCATGACAGTGAAACGTCGTTTTCAACGAATGTTGGAGCATGGCTTGTTTTGTTTTTGTTTGTTGTGAGTTGGCACTCGTCTATGTCTGACAAGTAGCTCGTCTATTGTTGTTGCTGCGGCACAGCAGCATTGTTGTAGTGGTTGTTGGTGCGGCGGTGGTGACGGCGACAACTGCTGCAGCGTCAGTTGCGCCTCTGGTTATTGTGACTACAATTGTTTTCATCGGCATGTGTAGTCGCAGACAAAACATGAAAATGAAAATAGAATCATTACAACAAAGTCGGAGAAAATGTGGGGGAAATCTACGAAAGAAAACTGCGATGATGCTGCCAGTCCATTGAGAAGCGAGAGCACCCATTGCAAGGTAATCACCCAAAAGAGAGTGTTCCATTACACCAAGCGAATGTGAGAGAAAGGCCTCAACCATTCTGTCGTGTAGATACACAATTGCAATTGTAGGCATGAGATATCCCAAAAACATTTAAAAATATCCTCGAACTCATTTTCTCATTTCCTTTGGCAAATTTTGGCGTTTAAGTGCTAAAACGAAACGGAAGCTGTGTGGTCTTTCATTAACACTTAACGGTAACATTTTAAGAGAACGATATACGCAGCCAATGAGAGGGAGTTGTTACAATGTAAACTGTTATGTTAGGCCTCTCTGAGAGTTTGCAAAGAAATTAAACTGTTAGTGATGTTATGTTATGTTCAACTAACATGAGTGTTTTGAAGTGAGTGGGAATAATTTTGATAAGATGGTTACTAGCATTGACCCTATGCGAGCGAGGTTAATATGTTAATTGTGGGTATGTCTATGGAACATATTGTCGTGTTATATTGGTAATTTACTCCATACTTCTGTATATGTGACAGCGCATAGAGGAAGGGAACTAAGGGTAAAAAAATCAATTTTCATTTTTTTTTAATTTTTTGATGTGGACAACATCTGAGCATCGAATGAGACCGATCCCATGCCCCAAAAGTGTTCCCTCCCAGAGATATGCGCGTTTTATGAAAGTGAATTCGACGATTCTAAGCGCAAATAGAAAGGGACCTAATAAAACTTTTCATCAACTTTTCACTTTTTTTGATGTGGACAACATCTGAGCATCGAATGAGATCCCATGCCCCAAAAGTGTTTCCTCCCAGAGATATTCGCGTTTTGTGAAAGTGAAGTCGACGATTTTAAGCGCAAATAGAAAGGAACCTAATCTTTAAAATGGCTCTGCTGAACAAAACTGGGTTTTAAACTTAGGTCCCTTGCTTTTTTCTTTTTTTAAATTAAATGCCAAACGGAAATGTTTGTAGGAATTAGTTCCGATTTTTGAAAGTCTTTTTTAAAATCATTTTTTTTTGTTCTACCAATCAAAAGTCTCTTGCCCTTTTCAATGAACAAAACTAGTAATAAAGGGTGGTTAAATTTTGGGGCCGATGTTGATTTTTGCCACCCTTCTCACCATTGACGACGTATGTAATGGGCAAGAGGCTTTAGTTCTTGAGCCAACTGCACCTTGTAAGCGTGTAAATGCAAGTCTTTACGCATAATGTTCATTAACGACGAGCTTGAGAGGTGCAATTGTTGGGCACGATAACCAGTTGAGGTGGACGGCTCTTCAGCCACATTATCTCGAGCAGCAGCAATATTTTCTGCAGTACGAGCATGTACTGGTGTTTTTTTACATCTCCTACAGACCCGGTTTGCTCAAATTTTTGCACGATTTTTCCGATTGTACGCACATTTAGACGATTTAATCGACCGAAAAAAACACGAGGTACACGATATGAATTTTGATTTGAACGCCCATTTTCATAATAAGCTTGAATAACTTTAACGCGTTACTCGCTTGTGTATCTTTTTCCATTGCTCAATTGTATACCTTTTTCCATCAAATGAAATGCAGAAAAAAACTTGACGTTTAGGTGTGGTTCACATTCACATTCGGCCCTTAAAATTTAACCACCCTATAAAAGAGAAAATTAACAAAATCTAAAACAACATAATTTCAATGATCAGTCGAAATCTACATGACCCTGTTAATCTGCCAGTAAGTTCTTTTAGTTCACCGGGAAAGGAACTTGACCGTTGGGCATTGGCTCATTGGTCATCACGTGCAGATATTCCGATCTCAAGATGTGGCAGTTTTACTTGTTGACACTAAAGCCCATCATCAAAAATGACCTAAGGCCCAAACTGTGAAGCGACAACGTAGCGGTTGGTTGTGTGCTTTCATTACTGAGTTATTTGGACATTGTAAATGAATGACATAATTTATTTCTGCAAAACTCGAGATGGGTTGTGAGCTATTAAATAAGTAAGCAGTAAGAGATAATTCCTGAAATAATCTTAAATTTGCCCATTAAATGTATTATTCGTTCGGAGTCGGTTATAAATAGAAAATGTATAATTAGTGCACTGCTGTTTAATTTGTGAAAAGCTCGATACCAAATGTGTTGTTGAGGGATGTAACTAAGTACAGCTTGAACCTTACGGTGGCCAAATTGTAAAGAACTTTGTCTTTAATTAAATTTTTCAAGTGTCTCATTTACTTCCGTCATAACCCATCCTCATGCACTGTTGAATCACTTTTTCGTCATATCCCCCCTTAAGTTACAACCCACTCATATACCTTTTTTGCAAACTCAATTTGCCATTTCCCTGCCTGAAAGCATAAAAACGTTTTTTTTTAATTTAAGTATTAACACCCTTTAAAAAAAATCACGACTATCTTTGCGTTCTATTAATGCTGTAAATTATATCATTCAGCACCATCCTACCTCCCCCCCACTAACCACCATTGTGGGCTAACGTATATTACGGTAGCATCCCCTTTACCAATCTAGGCATTTTTACATCGGTTTCCGGGGTTGTACTACACGAGGATGTGAGTGCTGTTTTACTTCTACTTAAGGACAGGCATATGCTGGCAGTTTTGTTTTTTCGCGGTATGTACCCCAAAATTGGGTTGAGTTGACTCATGTTGCATGAACTTGACTCAATAGAAAATCAATAGTTCCTGAGGCTTTTTTACTGTTTCCACTTTTAGCTGAAAATCATTTTTGCGTTTTCCCGTTGAGTTGCTTTAATTTCATTTGCTGACAATTACGCTCATCAAGGTAAGCGTAGCGAGAGGGATATGTATCAACTGTAAAAGCTTTTCAGGTGGGAAAAACACAGAGGATGCTTAATGTGGTTAGTGGTTCAGGGGAGTTTTCCGTAAAGTGGAGCTACTGATCAAATTCAAATTCGCTTCCCTAGTGAGATCCTTATAGAATAAATGTTAAGTCTTGGTACAATTCCCCAGGTAGAAACTCGTTCGCACTGAAATTTGTGTATCCATCAGTGAACCAGAAAATGCTTGGTGAGCGGGAAACTTTCCTCCAGGCGATGTTATGTTTAATAGCCGCTCCGTTAAAATATTAATAAAGTTGCGTGGAAAGTAAATAAAACGACGACCTCCGCAAATGTTTTAGAAATCAGGATTTACGAATAAAATTAGCAAAATCAACTTCTTAACTGTTTCTCAGGAAAAAATCTCTATAAAGCCTTTTTTCGGATAAATTTAAAAAATAAAGTTTTGGTTTATTTGCATAAAAACCATCGTGAAGTTTAAAACTAAGATACGCCGCGAATAGATATATAACGGCTTGTTCAGCATTTATGATTCATTAATTAAATGATCAAATTCGAAGATATATCGAGAAGATATGTAAATAAATTGAGGACAATGTAATTAAAAAAGACGCCTGGTTATCGAAAGCAAACTCACCTTCTAAGGAACTCTGTGTATAAGTAGAGATTAAAATGGGGGTCTAGTAACGATATTAGTATTAACATTCTAGTACCGCGGAGTCGAGTGCCGTAACAATGATTGGCAGTTCGTATTTTTATATCTTGACAAACTGTATTCAAAATTAATATTACTCATACGTTCAGACACACTCGCAATGACTTATCACTCATACGCTCCGGAGATCAATAATAATAATAAATATCAAGTATACGTTAATAGTTTTTTTTGTTAAGAAGCCTTAGGGTTGCAAATATTGATGATCCACCATTTTGACGAATTTATAAAGAAATTTTTTACATTTTTAAGTAGACGCCGAAATTGACGATTTTTAAAAATCCAAAGAATATAACGAAGAATTTTTTACCTTAAATAATTTGTGCAAATAGGAAATTGCATTCGTTTAGCTCAGAAAAACAAATTCCTTAAAATTCTTTTTAATGTAAGCTTAAACTTAGCATTGTATGAATTCAATGTAAGCAATGGTAAGTTGTAGTAATTTATTTAAGCAGAAGTAATAAGGCTAACATGGACATTTTCAGCCAGATTTAAAACAGGAAAAAAGAAAAAATGCAACAATCTCTTTTACTCGCTCAAAAAACTACAAAGGAACTTGTCAGACAAATCGACTGTAACAACTGATAAGAGACGTAATCAGATTGGCCTGTGTTAAGCTTTAGTTTATATTATAGGTGAAATAAAGCCGTGTTTATCGCTGTAAGCTTTAAATTTGTAGTATATATAAGTGTTTTAATTATAGTAAGGGGATAATTCATAAAAAAAAACATAGCCTTACTTGTGCGATGATTTTACGATGACTTACATTTTCAAAAATGAAGTTTTTAACGATATATTTTTAAAAAAAAAAGCGATTTTCTGTGGTTTAAAGTTGGCAACGAGGGTTTCTTTATATATTTCTGGCGCCATCTGACATTTCCATTGGAAAGTTTGACATTTTTTAGCATAAATGTACTTAGAACGTTTTGACATACGACCATCATTTGTGCAGTTTACAGTGACTTGAAAAAATCAATTTGGAAAAAAATATAGCACTGTGAAAAACTGCTTTAATGAATCCAATCGTGACCGACGCTCGCTCAAAGACGAAGGTCGTCCAAAAACGGCTGTTGTGCCAGAGCACATTGATGCCGAGCGTTGCAAGATCGTCATGTGACATACCGTGAGATAGAGGCATCCTTGGGCATTTATTCCACCAGCACACATTCGATATTGCATAAACACCTGGACGTAAAAAAGGTTTGTCCTCGTTGGATCCCGCGCAATTTAACAATCGCTCAAAAAAGACTATGACAATGCGAGCTCTCACACATCGGCTCAAACCAGCGCCTTTTGGACCGGCCAAAACGTCTAATTGATGTGTCATCCGCCGTACAGCCATGACTTGACTTTTTTTATTCCCGCACAGCAAGAACGTAGTCAACGATTTTTGTCGCCAGAAGATGCTGTTGAAGCGTTCAAAAACCATGTTTTGGAGGTGCCTCAATGGGAGTGGAAAAGTGATTCGACAATTGGTTTGAGCGCATGCAAAATTGTATAAATCAAGCTGGAGAAGAATACTTTGAAAAACAATAAAACCATTTTTGACCATAAATATTCGCATTTTCACTATTAGGCCTGAAATATATATAGCAGCCCTTATAATAAAGACGATTTTGTTGCAAATTAGTAATTTGGTTTTTAACCTAGGCTTAGTCTTGCTCACTACTATCACGCTACGACGGCCCACTTTCTTATACAGTGCAGCACTTTTTTGGGGGTTGGATGATTCCTTTAAGAACTTAATGACTTAGATTAATGTTCTAAGTTCCCGAAAGAACATGGTCGTGGTAGATCAAAGTTATATTTGATGGGCAGAAGAAAGTTTTTTTTTGCAATGCAAAACCGAATGCATAAGTTAAAAGTACTCGTAGTACATATTCTTTCATTTTAGCGATTTTTTGTAATGAAATGTTTGAAAACAAATCGTATGAAGAGTATTATTTTCGTAAAGCATTATGACATACTATCTCTAAGTTTGGAATGTCCTTTTTTCAAGAAAAGTGGAAAATGGAGAGTTTCTTTTAGGAGAGTTAGGAATATATTTATGTTCTACAAAATTTTTGCCCAGTTAATTGCAGTAGGGGACATCGAAGACAAAAAATCGATATTACTTATTTTAGCGTGTGTCCTTTTTGGTCCTTGTTTAAAGATATTGCATAGATGTAGGTAAAATGTTGGTACAATATGTTCAACTCAAGTACTACTATTATCTTTTTGGTTTAGTTCGTCTTAAATAAAATCAGTTTATTTTCAAAGTAAAATATACTTTTTCGTACTTTTCAAAAAATTTTAAAAACATACTTGTTTTCTAAGGCAACAGATGGTGACGAACATTTTTCTATATCACCAAGTATAATATCCACAAAACAGTTAATTGTGTTGGGCTCACCACCATCTGTGTCTGACTAAAAAAAGAAAGAAACATTTTTGAAGATATCCTGGTTTTCTTTTAAGCGACCTATATATTTATCCTGACACGCTAAGATTAGATTGTTTGTCTTCGATGACACCTATTGAAATTATTTGAACATTTTTCGGTAGAACATAAAACTATCTCAAGCTCTTTTGTTAGAGCCCTATTTTTTCTTTTCTCGAAAAAGGGTGGAAATGACACGCCAAACAAACTAAGAGATAATACGAGGGCGACCGCAAAAATAACTGGCCTAACATAAAAAGAACCGTTTTTTTGGAATTATTATTTATTTTTCAACATAATCTCCTTCCGACTTAATACACTTCATCAAACGTTTTTCAAGTTTTTTAATTCCATCCGAAAAATAACATTTTTCAAGACCTTCAAAATATGCCTCAGTTTCAACAATAACCTCGCTATTGGACGAACATTTTTTGCCACCGAGAAATTTTTTTAAATTTGGAAACAAGAAATAATCAGAAGGAGCTAAATCTGAACTATATGGTGGATGCAGAGCAATTTCAAACCGTAATTCGGCCAGTTTTTGTTGAGTTAAAAATGCAGTGTGTGAAGGAGCATTATCTTGATGAAAAAGAACTTTTTTTTTCTAAATGCGGTCGTTTTATCTTGATTTCTTCCTTCAACCGATCCAATAATGCACAATAATATTCACTATTTATAGTTTTTGCTTTCTCAAGAAAATCAATAAATATTATACTCCTTGCATCCCAAAATACTGTGGCCATTACTTTCCCTGCTGACTTAACAGTTTTCGCCTTCTTGGGACCACTTTTACCAGCTTCTATCCATCGTTTTGACTGTTCTTTGCATTCTGGGATGTAGTGATGGATCCATGTTTCATCAACAGTTATGAATCGGCTCCTCGGAATTGGTCCAACGGACGATTTTTTGGGGCAAAGTCAACAAACGCGGCACCCATCTTGCGGATAGCTTTTTAATGTGGATTTCATCATGTAAAATACTCCAAACTTGTTTTTCGTGTATTTTAACAATATCAGCAAGTTCTCTGAGCTTTATTCGTCTATCTTTAGCCACTTCATTAAATATTTTTCTAATGTTTTCAATAGTAGTAGCAGTTTTCGGTCTTCCAGAGCGTTGTTCATCTTCCGTACTTGAACGACCCATTTTAAATTGTTGAACCCAGGATTTCACGGTGGAGTATGATGGTGCATTATTACCATGAACAGAATCCAAATCATCTTTGATTAATTGTGGCGTATAACCTTTCATAAAAAGTGTTTAATTACCGCACGAAACTCTTTATTTTCCATTTTTCAAAAATTATAAAACTTGTTTACTTCAATCACCTGTAACAAAGAAAATAATCATTAAATATTTCGGAAATTTTGACAGATGGCTTATAAAAGATTGCTTTTAAAAAACAAAAAAAAAGTTGCTAGTAAAACAGAAAATGTGCCAGGCCAGTTAGTTTTGCGGTCGCCCTCGTATGTTAAACTGTTCTACGAAAAAATGAAAAATTAAAACTTTAATTAAAAAATTACTAAAACCTACCAGGACCCAGTCTTTTTGTAGATTTACTATACACATCTATGTCTTTCATTTCAAAAAGGAATCATCCACCCACAAAAAAAACACTAAAATTTTGTTGCACAGTGTTATTTACTGATGGAATATTATAAAATAATTATATTATAAATATTTTTTTCACATTTTAAATTAAATATTTAAATATTATATTAAATATTTCACACTTATCAATTTAATATATTCGCTTTTTTGTTATGTAACGCTAAAACTGAACAGGCGCTCCGCCCTCGTGGTCTTGCCACTGGGTCTATTATTGCAAATTTGTAAGAGCTAACATATAGAAATTGTATTTTCACATAATGGAAATTCGAAGATTAGCTGTGCGTTCATTTTTGATTGTATCCAATGTATTAAATATCAATCAGACGTCATAGCGACCAAACGATTTGTATTTCATTCTCGCTCGCTGATGTGTACAATTCCAATTACAACACATAAAACATGAATGCACATGACACAAACCCAAAAAATATATTTTATTTTGCAATTTTGGAATAAACCTAGGTGCCTTATGCTCGCCCCTCTGAAATGTAAAATTTACTTAATGTATGGCAGTGACATTGAGTTTGTAACCTTGATAGCCCATAGTCTGACATGACTCATCTATTCTCAAGTATTTTAGGTTGGAAGAACTCTTGAAAACCTGGGCGTATGAGTGATATTATACAAAAGATTGAAATCGTTACAAGGTATAACCACTTAAGTCACCGTTTATAAAGTATATTTACAGAGATTAGGTGGCATTGTTACGAGGACTGACTTGCAACATAATTTTTTATAAAAACTACCAAATGCCAAGCACCCTTCCTCACAGTAGCCAAAAGCAATGCAATGCCGTAGCAAAATACTTGTAACATGTACTACACAAATAATATATTTGAAAAATGGGTAGAAAATAAAATAAAAATTTTACATGAACTTTAAAATGTTTCCATGTGATACCAAATTATTCGATTTTGCTTTTAATACCACGTAATCGTTCAGTTTTTCCCACATTAAATAAATATCACTTATACGCCCACTTGTTTTTCTTTTCTTTTTGAACTAATATCACTCATACGTTTATAAGCTCCTCTTCCACAATCTTCCACAAGTTTATTTAATTACTTCGTTTTGACAAACTTTTGTGTTTAGAACACCAAAAAATTTCTCATCATTTTCCTCCCCAATTAATTATTTAGCTATATTAATTTTTTAGGTATTTTTTTTGTTTCCCAAAAAACTTTGTGGCAATCCTGAACAAGCAACAACATTCCGATGACTTTGGACAATTGAATTTTTACAAGTCCCATTTTTAAACTTCCTTTGTACGTTTTTTTTCATACGAAGCATTAAAGCCATACACATAAAAGCATTAAACCAAAAAAAAATAAACTTCTACTTCTAGTGTTAGAAAGTTTAAGAGAATTTAATTTTTGACAGCATTACATTAAGAAGTTTTGTTGTTCGTCTTGCTTTGTATTTAGTTCCTTTGTTTGGGTTCACGCGTTAACTGGTAAAACCAGCAAAACTTTTGGTGCTATGGATTCTGGCTTGGGTTATGATTGAGACCTCCATAGGGATGATTTTCCGACGCTTCTTTTTAAAAATGTTTTTGCATTTGAATAAATAATTCGTTGTCAAAGATGCGACGAAAAAAGTAGCCTTTCTGGTCTGTTATGATTTAGATCTGGACTACATATTAGTTGGACCTTTTTCATGGACTGCACGTAGACAAAATATGGCTTATATACTACTAAACAGTTAACGCGAAAAAGACGTAAGCGCCTCGATGATGAAATTCGAAAGAAGCTTGAAGAAGCAACGCTCCTAAGCTTAAATATTAAATATTTATATTTACAACTAGTAAATTCAATTGTATTGCAATCCTTCAGGTCAATAAAATAAAAAACCAAAAAAAACCCTGTCCTCCTAAAAAGAACCGACATTTTTGGATAATAAAACTGTAAGCATTTCATAAAAATAACAAGAATTTAACACTTTTGACTCTGAGTAATTTTAAACTGTAGAAAATCTTTGCAGCCGTCTTGCATGGTCAGATACGAGTTGAAAATCGATGATAAGCACACACAGAGAACCGATTCGTTGTCCGAACCGAATCTTTTTGCTTACCGAATGCTTGTGGTTGCGTGTACTACAAGTATTCCAGCACTACGATCAAATTTTAGTTCTTGTACTTACATTTTCAGTGCATGGAACTTCAGTTATAAAATAAATTATCTTTAAGAAGCTTTGTCCTTGCTTAATGCGTCCACACGCAGAGAAAAAACATGGTTACTATATGGGCACGGCAATAATAATATGTTCTTCGCAATAAAAGTATGTTCGTCGCAACCATATTATTGTTTACTAAATTTAATTTTGACAATAGTATGATTGCCACAATATTTATATTGTTGAAATGCAACAATAATATTATTGCCAAATAAAAAAATGAAAATATGGTTGTAGCAACAATATATATATGGTTGGTGCGATAAAAGTATTTTTTTTTGGGGTTTTATGTTAGCAATAATATGATCATACTGTATGATTGTAATTTTTCCTTATTTAAAAATGCTTTTTAGAACAACGTTATTATTACGGATCTAATGCCATAATACTCGTAGTACATTTTATATGGAAATACAAATTTTTCAACCAAACTGCTTTGGATTTGTTTAACTGAAATATTTTTTTAAAATAACTATTACGTTTTTCTAAAAATCATTTTTTCTACTATTAAATAAATCACTTCTCTTATTTTGAATTTAATGTATTTTTAAATGTTTCATAATTAAAATCTACTGTTGGCAACTTAACCCAATTCTAATAAATAATATTGGGGATCATAGTATATTTGTGTTTGATCATACTATGGTTGTAGGGATCATAACATGGTTACGTGTGAATCATACTATGGCTGTGAGGATCATAATATGGTTGTGGAGATCATAGTATGGTTGAATGTGAATAATACTATGGTTGTGGGGATCATAGTATGGTTATATACTATTGTAAGTATCAAAGTATGGTTGTGGGGATCATAGTATGTTTGTATATAAATCATACTATTATTGTGAGGATCATAATATTGTTGTACCACAACCATTCACCCAACAATAGTATTATCCTCTTCGAATATTGTCACCATAACCATACTATTGTGAGTTTCAAAGTATGGTTGTGGGGATCATAGTATGATTGTATATAAATCATGCTATTATTGTGAGGATCATAATATTGTTGTACCACAACCATTCACCCAACAATAGTATTATCCTCTTCGAATATTGTCACCACAACCATACTTTTTTTCTGCGTGCATTAACCAGTCATGCTGAGAAAAATGTTTAGTCAAATCAAAATCAAAATAAAGTTATCTAATTGTAGGACACTCTTTACTACTTTTTAGGCTTGGCATATTCATTTCCCTAAAAAAAAGCCGACTTGTCGACTTTTTATACTAAAAAATCCAAAAGTCGACATATGATTTTTTTTGTAAAAGTCGAAAAGGCGACTATAAGTCTTAACTGTAAGTATAACCATAACTTTAAGGGTTATATTAAAAAACATAATGTCATTAAATTTGTCAGTTAATTGATATTTTGACTGGATCTGGATCCCATAACCTTGAGGGTTATATTAAAAAACACAATGTCATTACATTTGTCAGTTTTTTGATATTTTTGAATGGATCTGGATCCCACTTTCTAATAAACGTTGGTATTTAGGCTATAACTTTAAAAAATTCGTTGTTACTCCAAATAACCAGCATTTTTTAATAGTTTTGTTGATGTCGAATTTGATTTTTTTTCCAACCGAATAGTTGTGGTTGCAGGAAGTTCAAGTATTCGATCAGTACAAACGAATTTTAATTGGTGCTTTGTAATTTGAAGTACGCGGAACTGCAAATATCAGTATTAGTAAGAAAATAAAAGAAGTTTAGCTCAGATTGGCCTACAAGCGGTTTGCGTTCAATCAATGTAATCGAGTATTACGAGTAGTTGCTTATATTATAATACCAAAATAAAAATCGTCTTAGGGTATGACGAACCGAATTTTCATCAAGATTAAAAACATGTGTTAATGGCAATAGAAAGTTTTCAAGTTTAACCCATTTTTTTCTGTGTGTTTTTCACACACAGAGAAAAAATCAGTTATAAATCGCTTGGAACTACAAAAATTCCGTTGTAAAGGAGTTTCAGTTGATATCTCTAAAAGTTTTTAATAGATGATAAATTTGATCAAAGTATACTGCACACAACCAATAGATCGATCATACCAATGAAATGCGGAAAAATTCTTCGTTTTAGCAATAGTTTTGCATATAATTACTTGTGATGGTGATAGTTTTGCATATAATTACTTGTTGCAACTAATTTTAGGTTTTAAAAACAATTTATTAAATCGAATTGATTTTTGGTTTGGTTTTTTAGGTTATTTGATTATTAGAAATAAACAACAAATATTCCTAACTTTAAGCCGATCGGAATTAAATTCATATGGTCGGATATGTAATTCAAGTACTCGAATCCCCAGATGACGATACAAATTAAAGTACACCAATCTGAGCTTTACGTTCACTAAGGTTTTGTGTAGAAATAATTTGTATCAACTTTTTAGGTAGAAGTCTACGAGCATTTCCTTGCCTAATGTTTAATAGGGCGAATAGGGGTGAGTTAATAACAACTAGCTTAACAAAATAATACGAGTATTACTCAAAACCTTAAAATTGTGATTTTTAAATGAATCAAATTTTAGCAGAAAAACTCATTTCTTTTTTGCCTTATGTTTTAGTGTACTTAAGGAATATAAGTAAACATTTTTTTTACTTATAAAGTACAAGTGCGATATATGGATAATTTTATTCAGACAAGGTTTTGCTCCCTTGACACTTCTACCGATACTTTCAATTCCGAATAAATTGCAGCCGAGAGGCCTTATTTTGGAAGACTTTTTGCAGCATTTGGGACCGTATGTCAGCAACAACGCTCCGTCAATCGTGTCAGGCTTATTTGCAACTTCACATAACCCCACAAAAAATAGTCCAGCGGTGCTTGGTGCCCAAGCCACACCCACAAATTAATCATGGCTCTACTTAGTAGGGACATAAATACTGTTACACAGGTTTTATGCTGTTAAATAAAAAGTACTGAATGTTTTTGGACCAAATATTTTTGAATATATTTATTCACGTATATTGTATCCAAAAAAAATATACTTATTCGAAATGTCCGCCTTTTGCCTTTACACACGCCTTAAGTCGCACTGGCTAATTGT
The DNA here is from genome assembly GCA_963513945.1 of Hydrotaea diabolus. Classification (NCBI taxonomy): domain Eukaryota; kingdom Metazoa; phylum Arthropoda; class Insecta; order Diptera; family Muscidae; genus Hydrotaea; species Hydrotaea diabolus. Next base: position 211,820,123 of record OY740717.1, read on the forward strand.
CAATAGCTGCACGAACCTCGTCCATTGGAAAATTGGCCACAGCTCGAACCAAAGCAGTCTTAAGAGGTCCAATGTTGGGGTATCTTTTGTGACAAACCTTGTCCTCTAAAACCGTCTACAATTTGTAATACAATGGGTTCAAATCTGGACTGCCTGAGCGCCATTCTTCAGTGGAAATGAACGCTGGCAAATTGTTTCGAAGCCAGGCCTGGGACGTTTTAGCCTTATGGGCCGGCGCAGAATCCTGCTGGAAAGTCCATGGTTGGTTTTGGCACAGGGAATTGTTAAGAGGCTTCACAACAGCTTCCAAAACGGTTTCTTGGTAAACTTTGGCCGATGTTTTGACTCCTTGTTCGCAGAAATGCAGGTCAGTGACCCCATCGTAAGAGACACCCCACCAAACCATGACTGAAGCTGGGTGATGACCCTTTTCCACCCTTGGGATGAGTTCAGATGCTTCCTTAGATGACCGCGCATACACTCTATCATTTTGCTTATTAAATTTTTCCTGAATGGTAAACATTTTGTCATCGGTGAACAAAAGTGCAAGTTAACAGCGTGCTTCACCAAAAGACATTTTCAATTTTAAATCTTATTTATTTTTTCAAGCTGCAGTCAATAAATGTCCGGTACGTCGTTTGAAAACCCCAAGTCTTTTTTAATGAAATGAAATCTCACGTGCCATGATTTTCTGTTTTGGAAGCGGATTTCTGTGAATTCTTGATTTAACGGCTTTGATGACATGCGGTGTTCGAATAGGGTGGGCGGCCGACCGGTGGCGGTCTTTTACATCTCCAGTCTCCTCAAACAATTTTATGCATCGATAGATGAACATGCGGCTAATCCCTAGTGGCCTGAGCGTTTTGAAAGTATCGTTTTTTTTCATTTCACACTTGAAAGCGCAATTACAGCGATACGGTTCTCATTATCTGACCACTCCATGATAGAAGTTGAAACAATTTTAAAATCTCGTTACAGACTAATGCTATTGAGGTAGCTATCAAAGCCCACATGACATTAACGGGGTATGTTCAGTTCTACTATTAAAATGGGCGTGTTCAATGTTGTAACAGTTTTAATGTCCCTACTAAGTATAGCGTTCCCCATTGACGGTTACATTATGGCCAGCTTTATTTTGTTCCGAAGTAAGTATATTTATTATGAAATAGCAAACCAAACTGAGCATAAATCAAGTGACAGCTGCCAAAAAGGCCAACGCCGAAAGAAGTGTTGCCAGATTGAAAACCACACGTCTAAAAAAACAGCCAGTACATGCAAGCTTAATCATTTGGTTGGCAACAAACCTCGGTTGTGGCAACAAATCTGTTCTCTGTGTGCAAAGACATGCTTATACTGGAACTAAAACCTATGGGTCTTCGAGTTGCCAATACCGAACAATTGCTCGGGCAATCCATCAACCTCAAGCCGGCTTATGATTTTATAAATTTTAATGCAAATCCTTTTTACCCAAAATTCTAAAATGTTGAAAAATTATTCTGATCGGTGGATCTACAGCATACTTTCTTTTGTTCCAAAAACTTCACTGGGCTCTATTGACTTCTCGGTTTGAAATCCTCCAACCAACTGAGAGAAAACAACAACACATTATTAGTATAACAACCGCATCATCATCAGCAATAAATTCAGCAACAGCCGAAGCAAAACAATTGCCTTTTGTTGTCTCCGATAAGGCACCGAGTGGGGAGGGGGCACGAGTATAAGTGATACAGGGCTCGTGACCTTTTGACATCATGTAGGTACATACAGACCACCATACGGGCCGGGGTCGATCACACACGTGCCAAACTACCACCGACCGCACTCTACCATCGTCGCTCGGTCATGTGCTATTTGAGAATAACAAGAATTTGTACTTAGAAACAAATTTTGCCCAAAAACAAAAGTTTTTTTCCCGAGGACAAAAGGGAGAGGATGGCGGCAAGATAAAGCACACGCTGTGGGGGAGAGTGGTAAAATTATGTGGCCAACTCATATAGGAGCTCCACTGGAATGAGTGGGGCAAAACGTGAACTGTTCATCTGGTTAATGGTGGCCAAGTGGAAAAAGGTCATTGGTGCGCTTTGCTGCTGCTGCCCATGTACTTTACAAGTCATTCACTTGCGCACACACACACGCAGACATTTTTGTGTAGATTTCAAATTCAAAGCCCAACTCAAAGAATTTGAATAAAACAACACATTTTCTTTAAATTCGTGTAGAACCAAGTTGAAGTTGTCATTCGTCGTTATCTCTGCACTTAACATCTTTATCAGAACTGCTGTAGTGCGTTCACTTCAAGCATACGCAATACAGTGGGAGCAAATTGTGTGTGCTTTGAAAGTTAGTACACACAGAAAACAAATTCATTGCCACAACTGAATTTTTTGCCAACCGAATATTTGAGGTTGCATGCACCTTGAGTATTCCATCAGTACAGACGAATTATAGTTGGTGTTACGTAATTTTTAGTATCCGAACCTCTAGCAAATAATTTTTGGATCTTAAATGCACATGCCGCACTTTTTAGCCGAAAAAATGTACAATTTTTGTCAGAGGCAAAAATACTGTTTCACTTGATGTACTCTCAAGCATCGGGAGGGCCATGTCGTGGAAAATGTAAAACGACGATGGAAGATTTTTTCTAAAAAAAAAAATGGATAAAAAAATGGACGGAAAAAGTCAGTAATTATCGCATTATTTTATTTTTATAAAATCTATTTAAACCAAATAAAACAACCACCAGTTGTGGCAACTTAATACCTTTCAGACTTTTATTGGTATGACCATTCAACTAGGTGTGTAAGATGATCGTATTAATTATCTTAGGGTATGTCTAACTAAATATCGATTACGATTATACAAATTCGATGATTGCAACGGAAGTTCTACTTTTGAAACCGAATTTTGGTACAAGTATTCCTTCTTCACAGACACAAATCATTTTAGGATCCTGAAACTATGTACGGTGATGGTTTATGGTCATAGACTGTTTGGGATTGTATATGGGCGTAATCGGCCCAAGGGGAAAAAGTTTCCCTTAAAGGGACTAAAGGTACATCGGTAAAAAGGTAACATTTTTGAGTATTTGCATAGCAAAGCATATTTTTTTTTGTAGGCAGTCAATGGTTAGAATGGGTACTGTTGGCTAGTACTCTTACGTAGAAATAGTACCTTAAAAAAAGGTCATAGTTCGATTCGTTTTGGATCATATGGTCATATGAATCATAATCAAATTAAAGCATATTGTGTCATCGATCTAAATACATTGGAACTTTTAGTTTTGTCTGCGAGAAGGGATGGACGCATGGACCGAATGGCCCCAAAAAACGGACCTTTTTTGCGCGTAAGTAGCGTAGAACTTAACGACGTTTTTACGCGTTTTCTTTGTTTTCAATCTTAAAAGCCTTTTTGATATACGAAAACATTTTTGTAAAGGCCTTAGGCCCTCGTAGAATATATTTCATTCTACGTCGGGCAGTATAACTTTTTTGCATAACAATACTATATTAATATTGCCGCAATCATACTATTGTTAAAATAAAATTCTAAAAACAATACTATGGTTGTGACGACCATATTTTTATTGCAGAGAACATACTATTGTTGCCGTATAGCCATATACCATATAGTAACCATATTTGTTTTCTGCGTGTAGGTACCGTTTACTAACTTCGCGATTTCAAGTTAAAAAAGAACAAATAAAATCTAGTAGAGAATAATTTTTCCAAAATTTATGTGTCGCCCACTGTGCGTTCATTTGGCCGCTGTCTCGACTTGGACGGATGTCTGGATGGATGAATGTTATTTGGATGTTTGGTCTTCATGCATATCCATTTAAGGTGTTTTTGTATATATCACGATTCATGTCGGCGTTGTGGCCATTACTGGTCGACTTTGTTGTTGCTTATGTTTCACTTAAATAAATTACTTTAAGTATGTTACCTTTTCTCTGCACACCATGCCTGTCTTTTTGTTTTTTTCTCTCCTATTTTTTTTACTTTTTGAAGATGTCTGAAACATTAGGTTGAATTTTTATGTTTGTTTCGGAACAAAGGGCGGGTGGTGTCTGTTCATGGAAGGAAGTTAATGATGGAACATTAGATATTCACGTTCTGTGGAGGAGTATTGCTCTAGACAACTTTTATGATATTACTTGTCTTCTGAGTTGATCCTACGTCAGTTTGTGAAGGCTGTGTGAACTTTGACCTTTGACATGTAACATGTGGTCTTTTGGGGGTGTGTATGCGTGAGTAATTCAAGTCTCCCAAGTATTGAAGTGTCTTAAGCGTATTCTTTTGAGGAAAATTTATTATACCAAAACTGAATGACTGATAAGCAAGTAAGGAAGTTTATGTGCAATTATGTTTGCATTAAGAAAAAGTTACTTCCCTCAAAACTCCATTAGGGAACAGGCGGGGAACTTTAACTGAACACATTGGGCTGTGATCGATATAATTTGTATACTCACTAGCCAGAAGGGAAATTCCAACTGGAGAAGATTGGGTATCAGGCTCTGTAATTTAGAAGGACAACTTTTTGATCCATTTTGAGTATGGTTCGAAAATGGAGTCAAGTACAAGATCATGGGGTTTACTTCTTATTCCTCGACATGTGAATAACTCGACGAATGCTGTACAAATGCATGTTTTTTAGGCAGATATATTTGCAATCAACACGAAAAAAAATATGGTTGGGGTAACAATATTCGAAGGGTATATGGTTGACACAACCACACTATGATCCCCACAACGATATTATGATACACATTCAACCAAAATATATGATCCTTACAACCAAAATACGTTTCATACACATCGCATGATCCTAACAGCCATAGTATGATTCACTCGCAACTATGTTATGATCACCACAATCATAGTAGGATCGCAACTAACTATAGTTTAATCGCCAAAATTACTTATTAGGTTTGGGTTAATAGTGGAGCCAGGTGGCTGAAACTTTGCAAAACCATGTGTTGATGGACTGAAACGGTTGGTATTGAAAATGGGCCAGATCGGTCAAGAGGTAAAAATTTTCCCCACACAAGGACTGGGTCAACCTCTGGAAAAATCAATACTTCACAATATCACATGAATTATTGCAAATGGGGCATATTACCACACCCTTCTCGTATATGCCATACAAATTTGCCATTGCGCCCACTTTAAGCATTCTGGTAATATCTTTAATAATTTTTTTTCAAAAATCAATACCCAAGCACGCCCCATCTTGCACACACAAATGACACTATCCGCAAAAGGATTAAAACCAACATAAGTTTTTTCATAATGCATGATTTTTGTTTATATTATGCATTCTGTGTAATCTAGCAATATTATCTTGGTATACGTATGAGTCAAAGAGGTTGTCACGCCCAATTGTAGTTATAAACGACCCTTTACGAGATATTTTTAAAGTCGGTAGGTTTTAGGCAATGAAAGTGAAAACGAGTGGTTATGAATATTTATTTTTTTTATTTTCTTAACGATCAGAAATTTAAAATCTCTCAGTGAGATGAGTTTTTAAAATGAATCGTCTTTTGCTGGGGAATATGTAAGTACACCGACTGGAACTTCCGAACTTGTTTAAAGTTCTGTACATTTAAATTCTGTACATTGGTGTAGGCTATTGTATAGTCGACCATGTCCAACAGAGGACTTTTTTATTTGCTTAGTGGAGGAAAGCAGACCGTTAAGATTTGATTGTTGTCTGAGAACAAAAGTTTATAGCGGTTTCGGACGTCATGTCCAAGCCCACGGACAATTTCACGAGTTGCCATTATTTCGGACTGATAATGCACAAAAGTAAGCCGGGAGCTTATGTGTAGCCATAGATTCCAAGAGTTGATTTCAAACCCAACTATTTGTCTTTATAAAAAACGTGAGTTTGAACTATGGCCCTTAAAACATTCTAGCATGGGACACTTCATTTCTAGGCTATCAGAAAAATGATAAAGAAGTTCATTCCAAAACGTGTAGTTTGTCTGATAACACTAGTCAACAGTCAAAATGTACTCGGGATGCGATAATTTTTTCTGTGTAGATAACCTTGACATGAGCTCGAAAAACGCAATAAAATTTTTTTTTTTCGTTTGGTTTTTGTTTTATTATTTTTTTTTTTTAAATTTTAAAAATTTTTTTTGGTTAATTTGTTTCGTCCGGCATAACTCGGGAACCACTAGCCCGATTTAATTGAATTAAATTTTAAAAAATTTAAAATTACAATTCCCTTAATCTGTTCATATATTGTTTTCCTATACAAGCAACAGTTTCCAAGTTAAAAATGAATATATAAAGGAAAAAACTTATTTTTTGCCTAAAGATTTAAATTTTTTTTTTTAAAAAAATCCATAAAAAATCCAAAATGAAAAAAATGTCAAATCTTATTACTTTTACGTAAAGTTACATAACCTATGAGCAAAATGAGACAAAGATCATGAAAATCGATGCACGCGTTTCGCTTTTATTCGCAATTGAGTAAAGGTATGAATTTCAAATCATATATAATCACCCAACAAATTTTAATTTTTTTTGTAATAAAAAAGAAAAAACCTCACCATAGACAAAGTTGTGCATATGTCGAGCAAATTTTTGAAATTCATACCTTTACTCAAGAATTCACCATAAGAAATTCCTTTTGATTGAAAAAAAATCCGCTCACAATATTGCTGTGATTACACATTCAACAAGCGGGTATTAACTCAAAATTTATATTTTCAGTAGTTACAAAGTACCGATTTTTAAGACGTATTCTAAAACATTAAGGTCGTCATATCATTTCCATGAAAAATGAGTGGAGAAATTGATATACAATTATTCCATTGAGTGGAAATGATCACTGGAGTTGTTAATTTACAAATGATATTTACAGTGAAATTTAAATAATTTTTGAGTTTAGACCCTTTTGTAAAGCACGTGCGAAATATAAAATAAAACTGTCGGCTGGTTTTTTAATAAGTGCTGTTTGACATATACCAAAACTAAGGCACAACATCCCCCGCCACCGATTAAAACTCCCTAAGCGGTTCGGAGTTAAATGTCCCCTTGCTTATCTATTGCACATAGGTGTACTTACATATGTACGTGCACACTGTTAAGGAAATGTTTTTTTTATTCTGTTCCATAAAGACAACATCTTCGCAATACAACCAGCGTTTCCAACACTTCTGTCATGGTGTCGTGCACGCTCTCTTGGCCACTTAACAAGCGTGGTGGTGGCAGGGCATGGCGTGGCGGCTTAAACAACTGTGAATGAATATGTTTTGGCTATAAACAAAACATGAATGGAAAGCATTAAAACAAATTTTACACTCACTCTTACAAAATATTATCTTAAATGTTTAGCTTAGCCTGGTATAGAAAACACGATAATGTTGGCCAAATATGGCCAAGGAACATGCTCTTGTTCTACGTTCGTCATACGAGTACATGTTCATAATTTCCATTTCGTTTCATACGAAATTTTATTTTTATGCTTCACAGCGCACCAAATTTACTATATAAGTATATGGTACAAGTATGTACACATACTTGTGTACATATGTACATGTGTACGTATAAGTGCACGTGCAAAATATTTGTGGGAGGTGATTCAATTGGAGGTTTGTAACTTTAGGTTTAGGTGAAGTTGTTGGTGCAGAAAGTTTTTAAAATTTAAAAATTTCGTGCTTTTAATTGGAAACAGTGGCAAGCTAAAAACTGCCATACACTTTCGTTTTGGTAGCAAATGCAGACTATTCAATTTAATTGGGAACTTATTAAGTTTTAATATAATCCAAATGAATGACCTAAACTGCCGTAAGCTGACTTCATTTTCCTAATTACGGTTTATTTTAAAAACCTATTTTTTCAGAGAAGAAAAGAGAGCCAATTGCCTGAAAGGCAATCAAAAGGGGTGTGGCTACACCCAGAGAACAGATTTGTTGCCACAACCGATTTGTTTGCCAAAAAAAGGTTGGTGGCAACCATGCAATCTATCGCCTCATGCGTATTATAATTTTGTACACGGCCACTTTCAGTAGAGGAAACTGACACTAGCGTTTGAAAAGTAACCCCAATCGTAAAGACAGTTTTTGGACATGAATTTGTACACGTAATGGTTGTTGTTTTGGTTTAATGTTTTCTTTACATTTGGTTTTCATTACCACGAACATTTGTTAACTAGACCAACAGATGGTTAAATTTTAAGAAAAAGGTTCATCTGGAAAATCTTTAACAGCCTGTATCTCGATCTCGAACGAAAGTCAATGAGTATCGTATAAAAACGGTGCTCACTATCTTTTGACTTATGTTAGCCTTACGTGTTGCGGGTGAAAGAAGTTGTTGTCAGAACAAAAATGTTGAACTAATTAAAAAGCTATACTTTTACTTAGCGTACAGCAAAAATGTCAAATTATCAAGACGTTTATCTATTCTTTTATTTGGGTTCACGTGGGATAAATAAATAAATAAAAAAAGGTTGAAAGAATTTTTAACCTATTTGTTAATGCAAAATGTTTGCGAATATATAATGCAAAACATTAATTTTATTATTTATTTACTTTAAAAGTCAGGGTGTTTTAACGTAATTTTGAGAAAACCCTCATCTTGTGTGTACTATGAACAAAAGAGGCAATAAAATAACATGAAACTCAAATGGATGGACTGAAGCAACTGAAAAAAGAAATAAACTAACAATTTTTTGGGAACGATTTTTTTCAAAATAAAAATAATGAATAAAACATGAAAAAGATGCTGAAAAAGAATGCATAGAATTAAAAACAAACATTGCTTTTGCATTTCCTTGCTGTTACCAAACGAAAGACGAAACACAAGTGACCGATTTTGACAATTGTGTTCTCACAGATGACAGCGAAAAAAGTTAGTGGGTCATAATTTTATATAAAAAGTGTTAATTTTCGTACGAATTGTCGTGCGAAGGGAAGTAAGTGTTTGTCGTTTAAATGCCAGAAGAAAAAAATCCTTCGACATCGTGGATCAGGCTGTAAGTTTTAATGCAATTCGTAACAGATTTTGGGCGAAAATTCAAAAATATACTCGTATTTCTTATTTTAGAAACTTTAAAGTCCAATTGTTAAAAAAATTAAATTCTAAAATATTGTTTTAACATTTTTTGTATTACTTACGGTGTTTTTGTCTGAAAATAAGATTTTACAGTGACTAGAACCGATAAATAATTATAGGGACTAAATTCTGCTGTTGGGATAACCAATAATATGTTAAATAACTGGAGTTCGGCTACAACAAACAATTTATTTGTTGTCACCACAAATTATTGGTATCAAAGTAACATGTATTTCATTATTGGTGGGTTACCATAACCGCCGGTTTTGCAACCAACAGCTTTACCATATATTCGGTTGTTCTAACCGATTTATAGGTAATGAGTACCATAATATTATAGTAAACGCCACCTTATGACATGTCGAACCATGTAACTGTGAATACCATGGAATTGTTGGTAATTGCAACAGAAAGTATGTTTATCCAAACAAATTTTTGTAGTTCGGACCGATTTCCAACTGATTTTTATGAATAAAAATCGATATATAAAACTATAAAATATTTTTACTATTAGATTCGTATTTGAAATGTGTTAAAAGAAACTCCAGCAAGCATTGCACTCCTTTTTAAAAACCGCTGGCATTCAGAGGAGGATTTTAACTTCCCAAAAAATGTCGTTCTTTTCATTACAAAAAGTATCAAGAAATAAATAAGTTGAAAGTACAAGATATTCTGACTTGAAATACATTAAAGGGATGTAGTTATACCCTTTGTTAATTATACCGGTCGAATCGGAATTACTACTCGTATTCGATTCCATTGAGCGATTTCTGTGCTTCCGTCTGCCCATCTATCGTCATAATCAATGTAGTTCGCAGTTACTAACCAATTTCGATGTAACTTGATACATTCTTCAAGTTTGGTTCATATTTCGATATCACACATAGGGTTTTTCCAGATTCCAGAACATACAGCTGTAGAAGCCACATATTACATTCATTGTCATGGTACGTTATGAGCGACTAAAAACTAACTCTAGTGAAAACAGACCATATAGCATCATATTTTCATTTGGCCTCCATATTCCCGTCTTCAGTAAAGCCACATACTACACACGTTTCCGATCAAATTTCGAATAAAGTGTTTCCAGCAACCAACACATATCTCTAATGAAATTGGACAATATCGGTCCATGTTTTCAAATAGCCGCCTTACAAAGGTCCCTCCCGATTTGAGGTCCTGCAGCTCTAGAAGCGACAAATTAAACCCGTTACGCTCCGCTAAAACTGGACTACATTAGTCCATATTTTGGTATACAAATGTCCTTCCCGATCTCGTTATCTGCGGCCCTAAAAGCCAAGGAGCGTTACCAGCAATAAACACCCATGGCTTTGCATATAAGACCATATCGGTCCATGTTTTCAAAAAGCCGCCACACAAAGGTCCCTCCAGATTTGAGGCTCTGCAGCTCTAAAAGCCACAAATTTAACCCGATCAAGCTCAAGTTTTGCATGGTATGGTATTTATAAGTGACAAATAATTTACTCTCACATTTTAAGTCCGACCTTGCTTAATTCCCAGATAGGGCCGCTTAACCCTCTGTATAGTAGAGTGCGCCATAGTCGGCCACGCCCGACTGGAATTTTTTTTTTACTTTTTTTATTTCTTTTTGAGTTTCTTGGTTTTCTAATTGAGGCAAGTAATACTAAGAGGTACCTTCTTGATTTTTTCGAATGTATTTGTTGTCATTACAAATTGCAACAAAGAATAAATTTATACAAAATTATTAGTTACCACAGCAGGCAATTCTGGCATAGAACTATCGATAGTTTTTTTGGCGCCAATATTGATTGTTTTTAATGGCTATCGATAGTATCGGTTCAAATATCATCACTTGCATATATGTGACAGCGCATAGAGAAAGGGACCTAAGTGTAAAAAAATCAATTTTCACTTTTTTCTCTTTTTGATGTGGACAACATCTGAGCATCGCATGAGACCGATCCCATGCCCCAAAAGTGTTCCCTCCCAGAGATATGCGCGTTTTATGAAAGTGAAGTCGACGATTCTAAGCGCAAATAGAAAGGGACCTAATCTTTAAAATGGCTCTTCTGAACAAAACTTGTTTTCAACCTTAGGTACCTTTCTATTTTGCGCGTCACATATGTTGGGACACTGCGAATTTTGCAAGTAAAATATAAAGAATACTAAATAAAAATTATTGACTATTTCTGATTTTAAAATAGGTAAATCTAAAGAAAAGTTGACGATTCTGCAGTTCATGCCAACGAGATGACAACACTAAAAACCTGAGCCACAAGATATTTATGCATTTTAGCAACTTCTGCGGAATCTGAAAGAGTGTTCAGCAAACCTGGCTTTTTTAATTTCTGGCAGAAGAACGTGCCGCATTCTAGCAACTTCTGCGGAATCCGAAGGAGTGTTTAGCAAACCTGGCTCTTTTATTTCTGACAGAAGAACTTGCTTGAAATACAAAAATGTTGATATGCTTCTGTTACTTAACAAAAACTATTGGATTACCCAATAATTTTAATGCTTAACAAAAGATTTTAAGAGATGCGTTGCCGTGTTGCTTTTTGCTACCACTCTTATACGCTAAGGCATAGAGACTTCATCAAATCATAACAATCTGTATTTTCAACGACTGTACTTGGACCATCCAATGATCTCATGATTTAACTAAGTCATTGCAATAAGCGTTTTGTTTTTCTCTTTTTGATATAATTGAATAAATTTTTGTTGTGTAAAACAACTTTGTATAGGTTTTTCTTAAACACTTTGGGTTTTTGTAGAATAATACAAACATACGCAACTTAGTCGATAGTATCGATAGAGTTCACAAAAACTATCGAAACCATCGAATGAGGCGACTATCGATAGTTATACAGCTCTATTCTGGAAACCAACAATTTGGACATCATTCCATTACTGTGACCAAATAGTGTGCTACTGCATCATAATATTATCGTAGCTTATGTAGAAATGAATTCCTGAAGGATTATTTTTTAATATTCTTCATGTAGTAAATTCAAAATGATTTTTTAATGAAGCACAAGTTATGTTAACAACTGACGTTTACAGGGTGTCCGTCGGGAAGGTTTACTACTTTGTTTGTTTATAATTTTTGATTAAATGAAAGAGAATGGATCTTATATTGATAAATGTTTTATTTAATGTCGGCAATTATGTATGGAATACACTGTCAGATAAATGTCCGTCTATGTTAGCCTCACAAATGCGAGCTCTTTTGAGCATATTTTTCAGTTGTTTTTTGAAGACCGTGCTTTTAAGCACTTATATGCAATTAAGGTGGATACATTGTTTTGAACACTTTCTTGAGCAGCAGTAACGTTTTCAGCCAATCTTGCAGTACGTTGTGGTCCATGCTTGGGCCTATCAGCTACAGACCCTCTTTTTTCGAAATCATTCACTGCAAGATAAATAGTGCGTTTTGTTGGCACGTTGTTTCTCCCGAAAATTTCACGTATCTTTCTCATCGTAACAGTAATCGATGATTGATTTTGATAAAATGTTTTAACGACTACGACACGTTGGTTTATCGTATATTTTTCCATAATAAATTTGCCACGTCTCTACTTCACGCTGCCATATATGAACTGTCAAGACTAATGTTTTCCAAAACGAGGGCAAAACAAAATAGTACACCTTCCCGGCGGACACCCTGTTGTTTGTACTGTAAAAATCTGGGGATGAACACCAGATTTTTACACTACAGTATGACACCTAGCTGTCATACTGACAGCGATAATCGACTGGCTGTTTGAAATGTAAACCGCCAACAAAATCAGCCTTTAGCTAGCCGAAGTAAAAATATACCCATCATCACATTCGCTACATTTGTTTGTTGTTCCCTCATGTCGTGACCAAATTGTAAACGTCTGTGCAAAATTACTCCAGACATGCTTTTTTATTGTTGTTGTTTAAAATTTGTCTTAAAGTCTTAACGAAAATAGGATTTCCTTTTTCTGTTGCTGAACATTTTGGTGTGCTTTTGTTTCGCATTCTGCAATTATCACATCGTTCCTTTGTTTGTGGGCCAAAAAAGTGGAAGGAATAAAGTTATAATGGAAAAAAGTACACACTCGAAGTGTACAGACATACAGAAACCTATATTGTTCCCTAGTTTCTGGCTGTTTTTTGTTCAATAATTTTATTCCCTAACATGTTAAAATGGCAATAATACCAACCAACCGACGGATCAACCCGCCAAGCGTGCCACCAAATAAAACTCACCCTTATTTTGTTGCAGCTTTTTGTTTTCGTTGCCAATTCCGCTGCGGTTTTATGGCCAACAATGAAAGGAAACAAAATGTTATTGAACTTTTTCTGTTGGTGTTTTTTTTCTGTTTCGCTCTGTGGCTTTGCCGCTTTTTTTTTGTAAATCGGCAGATGTCGAGACTGCAGGAGTCGTTGGTAGCTGGAGAGTTAAATGACCTCAGCGAGAAGATGTGGGGGAAATCTTTCGTATCACAAAGAAGGGGCATTATCTTTAGAGATGACGAGAAGGCTTTTTTCTTTTGCATAATTTAGAATATTTTCAACTTTGAAAACATTTTCCGACAATCAGAAATGCTGCCAAGTCGGAGTTGCCAGAATTGGTATCATTAAAGTCTCTTCGTTTTTCTTTGTTTCAGGACCGATGTTTGAAGTGACTGGTTTGTTCTGTTTAAATTGCTATACGCTCGCCTAAATAGGCATGGCCAAAAACTATAACGGACAGAAAAAAAACCTTTTTTACCCAAGAGTCTGGAAATCTTTCGTATCACAAAGAAGGGGCATTATCTTTAGAGATGACGAGAAGGCTTTTTTTCTTTTGCATAATTTAGAACATTTTCAACGGACAGAAAAAAAAACTTTTTTGACCCAAGAGTCTGGAGAAAAAATTCGTTAAATTTTGATGCACTCCACTTAATGGTACTTAATTTGCAATTCCGGTTGCAACGCCTAAAAATATTTATCGGAGACTCTAAAAAGTGCATATATTATTAAACATCGTAAAATTCTCAGAAGATCTAGCCATGTCCATCTGGCCGTCTTTAGTTGAAAGCACAAACGCAGTGAAGCGAAATGAGCTGGGACTTTTATACGATTTGTACGAAGTTTTGTACGATTACGACTAATCGACCCCTTACCGCAAAAAAGACGTTAGCGCCACTCGCTTTTTAAGGAAATTCGATAGAAAATTGTACAACACTTACAAGTTTAAAGTAAAAATTAAATATTAATATTTAATATTTACAAATTTATAGCAAATTCAATTGTATCGGTATCCTTCAGATGAACTAGACAAAAAACTAAAAAAATCCTCCCCTGTAAAATTTTTTTGTTGGAGCTAACTTTTTTTTCACGATTTGGACTCCTTTTGGTCATAAGCTAATTAAGACTGCAAATGAGTGAAATAGGTCTAGGCGGAAAAAAGTCCCCCCTTAAACACTTTATTGGGTGCGAGTATTTGCTTATCTATTCATAATTTTTTGTGGACGCGCCTGATATCTTTCAGCTCATGTGGCTCAAAAAAATTGTCCGTATGGTCTAAACGGGAGATTAAGCGTACTAAAATAAAAGCAAACTTCGATACGAATACAAATATAGTTTTTTAATTATGGTAGCTAAGATCAGGGTCGGATTCATGGGCCCAAAAAACAGCCCTCATATATTTAAAGAGGTGACCACCGGCTAAAAACAGCACATGGGTACTTAAATTAAAAAAATTTTGCTACGAATTCAAATATGGATTTATTAGTTTTGAAGTTTGGCTAAGATTAAGATTAGAGTATTCTAAATAAGGGACCACCAGTAAAAAAGGGATCTGGGTACTCAAATTAATGACGGTTTTGCAATTCATTCAAATATGGATTTATTTTGGGATAGCTGGGATTTGTGTCGGACTCGTGGATCTAAATTTCGTACAACCTAGACGACTTTATTTCGCCCTGGACGGCATACAAGGTTCGGCCTGGAGGAACTAAACGACATTTTAGCTTGTTTTAATTGAAATTGTGTTTGTCGTCTAAATATACAAGGAGAATGTTTATAAAGCCATTGCATGTTTTATAATTTTCTCAATCAGGATGCTGAGGATGTTACACTTTAGGCCGTCATCCTGTCGGAGACCACTTGTAGTGGTGAATCATACAAGTTTTATTAGTATTCCATACTCAGACATTGGCCGCGTTTGATTGGCTTACAAGGTTGTTCATTGTGATAACTTCACACTATTGTACAAAAGTATAAATATGGTTGTATTTACAGAAAACTATTGACAATTTGCGTTATAAGACGTTTGTTTTAAATATTCAAAGATTTTTGGGGAAAAGTTATTCAAGTTTTAACGAGCTCGGTTATTATTGGCTTCTAGCTTATGTTGAATAGCATAACCAATCATAAGTTTATTAATTCTTGTACAATGTAAAGTAATTTCAAATTTACTGTTAAGTAGACCACTTAACTTGTTTAATAATCGAGTAACAATCAAACACGCCTACTATTTTAAATAATTTATTGGAATGACAAATTTAATATACCATCCACGGAGCAGGGTGTAAAAAGTTAAAGTCGGGCGTGAGCGACTATGAGATACCCAACACTATTTGGCAATTCAAATGATTTAGCGCCTCTGTGTGGAGCTTGAGCAAAGTCGCACTCACTTTATTAGAGTTAATTATTTGTCGCTTATAACGTACTATGCTATATTTGAGCATGATCGGGTATAATTTGAGGCTTCTAGAGCTGAAGGACCTAAAATCGAAGGGGCCATTTGAATACGTAAGAAGATTTGGTTCAACGTGGCAAGACATACATAGATGTTTTTCGCTCGTAACGAAATTTATTAGAAAACCGATGTAATACGTGGCTTTAAAAGCTGCGGATTCAGCAATCGGGAAGATACTTCGTAGGGGGGATATACGAATATATGGTCCTATGTGGTTTAGATTCAACAGATTAAATTAAATATGCAAAATTAGGCGTGATCGGGTGTAATAAATAGCTTCTAGAGTTGCAGGACCTCAAATCGGAAGAGATGTTTTCTGTGAAAACTTTTTAAAATCATGGTGTTATATGGTGTAAAAATATATATGTTGATTGTTCGTAATGCTTTGTGTAAAACTTGGTAGATATCTGATTTAATATGTGACTTAAAGCGATTCAGGTTCTGAAATCAGAAAAAACCTTTGTAAAGGGTGTCCCAAGAAGAACGCAATTTTTAAATCTGGCAACATTCGAAGTGTCATTGTTTGACATTTGAACAATTCTTATTGTTTGTTAGTAGAAGGTACGAGGTTAGTAAAAATGGAGCGCTACACGAAAGGGAGTTCGTTAATTGGGTATTGGAGAGACAACATGAAAATGCTGATTTTGCCGATAAAATCATCTTCAGTGACGAGGCCCATTTTCATCTTGATGGCTTCGTCAATAGGCAGAATTGTCGCCTTTGGGGTGCGGAAATTCCAACAAGACGGCGCCACATGTCATACAGCCAGAGAAACAATTCAATTGCTGCATCAGTCATTTCCCGGTCGTGTTATTTCGCGTTTTGGAGACCAGAATTGGCCGTCTAGATCGTGCGATTTAACACCATTAGATTTTTTTCTTTGGGGTTTTTTGAAGTCGATGGTTTACGCGAATAAGCCGACGACGACTCAAGCCTTAAAAGACGAAATTGGACGCTGCATTAATGAAATACCGCAGCATTCATGCAAAACGGTCATTGAAAATTTCATTAAAAGATCGCGTGCATGCCAGCAAAGCCGCGGCGGCCATCTGCACGATATATTGTTCCATACATAACCTCATTCTGTCTACTTTACGATATAATAAAGTTTCACGATTTTTTCTTAAATATCTGTGTTTTATTTAAAATTTAAAAATTGCGCTCTTCTTAGGACACCCTTTATAATATCACCATATGGACCAATGAGAACCAATTTCAGTAGGGTCAAACATTAGCACTAAGTCATAGTACCCTGTACCACAGTAAGGTGTAGGTTATAAGTGGCCAATTCATAAGTTCGGCCGGGTCGATGCTTTTATACGTATTTTTCACCATGGATTGCCTTTCAATATGACATTGGTAGTGTTGGGGATAATGGTTGTTGATGGTGGGTCCATGCTTGACAGGACCTTCTCTTCATAGCCCTGTGAACCAATCGCTCGTGTGTCAAAGCCTTCAATTCAACCAGAATGCAAATTTAAAGTTTATTCAGTTTCGAGAGGACATTTCATTGATTTTGATTGCTCTTACGTTGTTGAAGGGGGCGAATTTTGGGTTCTAGGGAACGTAGATTCGGATCCAAAAATTTAAACAAATTTTAAAAGTAAGTTTATATTAGATATAACACGCAGAGAAAAAACATGGTTACTACATGGTGACGGCAATAATAATATGTTCTCCGCATTAAAAGTATGTTCGTCGCAACCATAGCATTGTTAACTGTATTTAGTTTTGACAATAGTATAATTGCTGCAATATTAATGTTGTTGAAATGTACAAATATTATTATAGCCAAATTTAAAAATGAAAATATATATAAATATGGTTGGTGCGACAAAAGTATTGTGTTCTGCGTTTTATGTTAACAATGACATGATTACGGCAATCATTGTATGATTGTAATTTTTCTTCATTTAAATATGCTTTTTAGAACAAATGTTATTGGTACGGATCTAATGCAATAATATCACTTATTTTATCGAAATTAAATTTGTTTAAACATTTTTTTTTTTGGTTAACTGAAATATTTTTAACAAAAACGCTTACGTTTATTTAAACTTATTTTTTCTACTTTAAAATAAATCACTCCTATTATTTTGATTTTAATGTATTTTTGAATAATTTTCATAATTCAAATCTATTGTTGGCAACATAAACTAATTCTAATAAATTTTATTGGGGATCATAGTATAATTGTGTGTGAAACTATAGTTGTAGGGATCATAACATGGTTGCGTGTGAAGCATACTATGGCTGTGAGGATCATACTATGGTTGTATGTGAAACATACTATGGTTGAGAGGATCATACTATGGTTGTGGAGATTATAGTATGGTTGAGTGCGAATCATACTATGGTTGTGGGGATCATAGTATGGTTATGTGTGAATCATACTATTGTTGTGAGGATCATAGTATGGTTGTATTTGAATCATAATACTGTTAGGAGAATCATAATATTGTTGTACCACAACTATATACCCAACAATAGTATATCGAATATTGTCACCACAACCACACCATACATAATTAACAAATTTTTTAATTTCTAAGTACCCATATGCCCAAGTTCAAAAGGACCTATTATTCGGTGTCCTGCCATCGAGCAAGGAAAAAAAATTGGTGTAAATTTCGAATTAATGTTCGGATCCGTACCCATATGTCTATTGTTAAAGAGAGTCACAAGTTGGCCTATAATATATTTGACTACAAGAAATTAATAGCTTTCATCTTATAGCGTGACGAGCCGAATTTCTTTCAAGATTACAACTGGAGGTGTTGTCTTGTATTACCATTTTAAGGCGTTGTTTCAGTGGCCGTACAACTTGATCTACAGTTATATTTACTTTCTTCAAAATAGATGATACTCAACATCTGATATCGCTCCAACACTGCTCGCGTCCTGAGTTTGAAACCGATATTAAATTAACGGCGGTTGTTACTGATAGGCAGCGGCTTGTTTTTTTTATAAGCTTGAGCAATCGGCAGCATCTTAAACATCAGTGGTGTTTTAGTCAATATCTAAGACTGGGTAGCAAAAATACATTTCGTTCCAACTTGGGTCTTTTAATGCCATGACCAGGGCAGCGGTTGTTTATTTGTTCCAGGCGATAAGAAACAGCATCTTTAGTCTCCACGTCATTATCCTATTATGGTCTTATTATGCCAAAACCTAACAAAAGAGCGTTTTGGCGCCCATCCCATCATTAACTACTATAGGAATGACAATGACAATTTATGATTCAAAAAATGTCACTGACTGCATTCGTTCCTGTTGAGTCAAAAGATCGTGGCACTTAAATATTTGAACGTTTTATTGGTCGGCGATTTAAAGGTACTGACTAAAATACCGACCAAACTAAATTTGTTGTTGTAGCGGCAACTCTGTACCGGGGCGACAGCCCTTGGCAGAAGAATTGCTCTTCGGGTCAATCCGGTCCATAGAACCGGCTGTCGTCAAATTTGTCAAATGTCCAGGTGCTTTAAGTACATTTTGGATACCAAAACTAAAAACTTCCACCCAGTTTTCGGTGGACACTTAAGCGAAATGTAACAAAGCCAAGATCAATTTCATGTTAAAGTAGGCGTTACGAACATAGCCACAGAAATTAAACACAACAATATCCGGATTACGGTTAACTTCAATTACGTCAAAACAACAGGTATTAGGTTTCCTGGCCCCCTTCACAAAAAAAAGAAAACAAAAACACAATATCACACCCAGCACACCTTGAAACTCTCGCCGCATAGAAACCTACCACCGCTGACTGACTAATCTCTTTGTCTCCCGAAGTGTGTAATTCTATCTGTCCAATCAAATTCAAATCGAAATGTTTCATTCCAAGTTCTGGGGGTTCTTTGTCAATTCGATGGTGAGTGACAATTACTTTGGAACATTTGTGGTTTTTTTTTCTTTTTTTTTTGTATCGGACACCTCCTTTTTTGTGCCAGTTTGGGGGGACTTTGTCTATAACCAAACTGAAAAAAAGGCATAAAACTTTGCATTCGCTTGGTGTCGTGTTGTAGTTCATATCACTTTAAATGCCGTTTGTCATTTTTTGGTTATATAAAGTTTTCTATTTGCTTTTTGTTTCGTTTATTTATTTTTTGATTTTTGTTTTGTGATACTTTTTCGGTTTCGGTTCTGTTACGAATTGTTAAGCTCTTGCAGACACCATTAAAACAAATGCTTACTTGGCACGGCATTTGTAGTTTGTTGCCCGCATTTTCCCAGTTTTTTTTTTGTTTGTTTTTTATTTGGATGAAAAGTAATCATGTGGTGAAAAGGTCATTCTCAAACATATCAATTATAATATTCCATGTGATGGATGTCAGTGGCAAGAGGGGGGTAATCTAGATTTAAAGCTTGCTGTCAATCGTCGATTAAAAGTAATTTTCCAGGCAAAAAAAATCTTCTTGATTTTGGAAGGAGTAGCAATTTTAATTAGCCACAGTAGCGCTTTATGGTAAGGCAGACGCACACTGTCTGCAAAATTATTCTAGTTTAAACTAGTGAAGTCCTAATAAAAAATACTTAAAAACAGAAAACTTTGTATAAAGTTCGGTCAGCCAGATTATATATGTATATCCTCCACCATGTATTCCACATTTAAATTGCCAACCCCTGGAGACAATGAAACAGAGACCAGTCTCAGCCAAATCTTAGAATATATCCCCATTTTAATTTATAGTAAAATTTTTATCGTAACATTGTTTTTTCCATATATCTACATTAGACAAATTGGTCGAATGATTTAACTATAGCGAATACAAGTATAATTTAAAACTAAGTCTATACTCGTATTTGGGTCTCTATAATTCGGGTAAGAACATCTAAAAATGATAGGTTTCCATTTACAAGTGAATAATCCTAAAGTCATGTTAAAATAGGTTTTTAGTTTTGTTTACGTTTATTCGGTCTTTTATAATTATTATGACTTGAACAGTTTTTATGCTGGTTCGAGACTTTTTGTTGTTTCTTTTTCAGAAAAAGCGTAAAAAACTGGAGAAATGTATTGGCTATGGTTGCTTGGATTTTCTATAAAATGCTAAGTCGTTTGAAGCCGAAGTTAAACAGTAGTTCTCGGTCAGTGAATATAACAATTATATAGTCTTTGCTTACGGATTTGACAGCAGTTGCCCATAGTTTCTTAATGGGATATTCGAGGAATAGAGCACACCATATTTTAATCCATTAACCATTGAAAAATTACATCATTAAATCACAAAATCACAATTTCAAAAATCATTTAATCGTAAAATCATTATGTTATCACCTCATCAAATCATTAATTCATTGAGCCAAATAAATAATTTAATAATTTCAATTTTTTATAATTAAGTTATTTAATCATTTATTCATTTTTATCATTTAATCATTTAATCATTTTATCATTTTATCATTTTATCATTTTATCATTTAATCATTTAATCATTTAATCATTTAATCATTTAATCATTTAATCATTTAATCATTTAATCATTTAATCATTTAATCATTTAATCATTTAATCATTTAATCATTTAATCATTTAATCATTTAATCATTTAATCATTTAATCATTTAATCATTTAATCATTTAATTATTTAATCATTTAATCATTTAATCATTTAATCATTTAATCTTTTAATCATTTAATCATTTAATCATTTAATCATTTAATCATTTAATCATTTAATCATTTAATCATTTAATCATTTAATCATTTAATCTTTTAATCTTTTAATCATTTAATCATTTAATCATTTAATCATTTAATCATTTAATCATTTAATCATTTAATCATTTAATCATTTAATCATTTAATCATTTAATCATTTAATCATTTAATCATTTAATCATTTAATCATTTAATCATTTAATCATTTAATCATTAAATCATTAAATCATTTAATCATTTAATCATTTAATCATTAAATCATTAAATCATTAAATCATTAAATCATTAAATCATTAAATCATTAAATCATTAAATCATTTAATCATTTAATCATTTAATCATTTAATCATTTAATCATTTAATCATTTAATCATTTAATCATTTAATCATTTAATCATTTAATCATTTAATCATTTAATCATTTAATCATTTAATCATTTAATCATTTAATCATTTAATCATTTAATCATTTAATCATTTAATCATTTAATCATTTAATCATTTAATCATTTAATCATTTAATCATTTAATCATTTAATCATTTAATCATTTAATCATTTAATCATTTAATCATTTAATCATTTAATCATTTAATCATTTAGTCATTTCATCATTTCATCATTTCATCATTTAATCAATCAATGAATCGGCCAATCAAGTAGTCAGTTAATAATTTAACCAATTAATCAATAAATCAATTTATTAATTAATAATTTAATCAATTTAGCAATTATAATAATTATCAATTAAATAGCTATTTAGATAAGTAATTATTTTATAAATAATTATCAATTGAATAGCTATTTAGATAAGAAGTAATTAATAAATTAATAAATCAAACAATAAACATCCCGAATTTCAATATGAGCTGAATATTACCAAACATACAGTTGTATCAAATACCGAAAAAAGCAAATAGGAGATGGAGGCTTTCATTGATAAGCAGTTCTAATATTGGATTATTTGTTTGTGTAACCAGATTTGGGCTACATAATGACCATCTTTGTTCTTTGCTAAATGGTTAATAATTTTTTTTTTATTTATATATAAACAAACATTAGTGTTTACGATATTTCCTATGAATTCGTTGTGTTTGTTTGACATGCGGCGTTGTGTTTAACATTTCCTTCAACACGACGTTGTCAGTTACAGAAACTTGCCCAGCATTTAATTGCCAGTTTCAGTTGTGTTTTGTTTTCTTGAGCGGATTTGACTTTTTAACTTGGCCTAAACAAACCGGATACAAACAAAAACTTGACATGTCCATGTCACAATGATTTCATGCCCACTTACGAATATTATTTGTTATGCGGTTTTAAGTGATTTAAACTGAAATTTATTTTGTGACCCGAAAAGATTGGGCTTCGATTCCATGAATGAAGTGTTCATTAGGCTTGAATAGTGAAGCTAACTTATTGTGTGACTTAATTGTTTTTTTTTTTGGAGAACACATATTTCTAAATTGAAAAGTATTAAGATTTAAATTAAATACATGTATAACATCATCGTCATCTGCATATTTTTGTAAATGAAAAGATAGCCCAAGCCCCTAGGCCTGTATTGTTGAGAGTCCAAACAAATGATCACTTCATGATTTGTTAATATATTTATCAGACGATTTTTTGCCATTGTTTTGGATTTATTCAAATTTTTTGAGGCACATGAAAACTTTTCAGACGCACAAAATTGTATTTTGTTTGTTTCCATCGGAGATGTGTGCGTGAATAGATTGCAAGCCTACGGACACTCAAAGAAAAATGTAATGTAATTCATTACATCCAAACAACTTTAAACCCACGCTTGGGTGTTTTTTTGCGGATGTGAACTGGGGTTATTTGTGGGATACTTGCACACACTAGTCGAAACTTCACACGCTATCCAGCGAAAAATATGGAAGCCATTTCACATAAATACATTTTAATCTATATCTAATGAGTTAGATGGCAACGATTCGCGACTACGTATCAAACAATTGAACCCAGGTTGAAATCGGGATAAGATTATGAAATACTGTTCTGCAGCGGCTTGTTAAACTCGTAACAGTAAGTCCCGGTCAGTAAGTATAGGAAAGCTATGGTGCGCAGCTCATTGATTTTAAAGATGTTCCCCGTTTTTTTTAATGATATATTGAGGGAGAATTATATGGGACATTTGCGCTCTAAATTCGGATGGTAGTGCAACATATTTTATTTAACAAAAAATATAAAACAAAATCCTGGCTATCTAAAAAATTTAAAGCACACGTAGTGTGTGTGCATTCCGTCCGAGGATCAAGTAGCATCGTGTGCTTAAAATGCTTAAAGTGATTTATAATTCATTTGATTTCTGTAAACGGCGTTTCAATGCACTACCCCTTACTTGTGCTGATGTTAGAAACACATCATAGGATAAAAGATAGACCCTATGTTTTTTTAAGGGATGTACGTCTATTCGTCCGTCTGTCTGTGTACCCATACATGAACCTTCTTTGAGTGCCGAGGACAACCACTATTAAGAGTTGTCCATATCGATCTATGTCTTGATATACGATAATAAAGGGTGATCCAAGTGCATATACTTTTTTCAATAGTCTTTTTTTGGCAGATCACGTGTGTGCTGCCACTTCATCCAGAAAAAACAACGGTTTGGTGTTGTTTGTAGGCCGGTGGAATCATCGGTAACCGACTATTTGAAGCCTGAAATTGGAGCTCGTGAACTCAGCGACATTTGGTTTCAACAAGACGGCGCCACTTCCCACACATCGCATCAATCAAAGGATTTATTAAGAGAACACTTCGGTGAGCAGATAATTTCACGTGTTGGGCCTGTGGTAAAACTGGCCCATTTTAGTTCACGTTTTCATAAAGTTTCCATACAAAAGTCCCTCCCAAATTGATGTCCTGTCGCTCTAGATATTCTAAATCTATCTTGCTAACATTTAACATAGTGCGTTGAGACCTGTGACATTGCTAAAATTGGATAATATCGGTCCACGTTGTCCATGATTTCACATAGCCCCACACAAAAGTACCTCCCGAAATCATAAAGCCTAGATACAAAGGACCAATCCGATATGAAGTCCTACCGCTACACAGAAAACACTTTGAGTTTAATCTAGATCAATTGGAACTGGAACAATAGGACCCTACCATCAATGGCAATTGGTCGCCACAAATCTTTTGGTTTAGCATGAAACAAAGAGCTGCGCAGGACCACTAAAATGACCATGCAAGACATTTGCCTTTTTTATGACATTTAGTGTAGTGAAAAAACTATAAACAGTGTCGTTTAGTACAGATAACCAAGGCATTCTTGCGCAGTTGCGTAGGCTCTTGCGCAGCTCTTTGTCATGTTGTAACCCAACCGACTTTTGAAGTTAATTTATTTCAATTAATAACAATTTTTTCTCGAGTGTATCATAGGCTAAAGTTGAAAACAACATCAATTAGTCGCAACATTCATTTTCCAGCGACAAGTTGATAAGCAGACGGTAACCATTTCAAATCCATCAAAATGTACACCTTTTTCTCTTTGTCTTCTACACCATTTCCAATTCAAATTGAGAAATACAAATTGAAATTCAGAAACGCAAATTCACATTGAGGAAAAACAAATTGAGGAACGTAAACTGAAAAAATACAAATTGAAATTAAAAAACTTAAATTAAAATTGAGAAAATACAAATTGAAATTGAGAAACGCAAATTGATATTGTATTTAAAATTGAAATTGAAGAAATACAAATTCAAATTAAGAAAAGAAAAAATGATATGGAAAATCACTTTGCAACAGACACATCCTCCAATTCGCACGCTCTTTGATAAAAACTTGTTAAATGTTTTACTGCTCTGATGTATTGTTTCCGAATTCTTGAGCAGACAAATTTTGTGTATTTTGTTTGATTTGTAACTATTATGTTTTAATTGGGTTTATCCAATGGTTCTAGTTTAAGATATGCAGCTTTTGTATTTTAAAACATTTTTAAATTCTCCTCTTTTCGATTTCCCAGTTCTTACCATTTACCAAGGGCCGCTGTGGTGTAGTGGGTAAAGATGCGCGCCTACCACGCCGACAGACCTGGGTTCAACCCCGGTCAGACCATCGAAAATTTTCAACGGCGGATTTCCACCTCGTAATTGCTGGCGACTTTTACGAGTAGGGGATTTATCTCCACAGCCTTGTAAAAACTTCTCTAGAAAAAAGCATAGCCGTTCGGAGCCGGCTTTAAACTGTAGGTCCCGGTCAGTGAGTATAAAAATTGTAAAGCGCACAGCTCACTGATTCGAGAGAAGTTTCCCGTTAGTTGCTCTATGCGATGTTAAGGGATTTACGTACGTACCATTTACCAATTCGATCTGTTCGTTCTTTTACATTCTGCGCTATACAGGATCCACATCTAATATTCACAAAAATGTCACCTGATGATGAAATTTTATTACAGGAAAGTAAATCGCAATATGTGTAGCTGATGTTCCCTTGATGACCATATACAAGAACCATGTTCCGATGAGGACAAGAACAACAATGGTTTAATTTGTTCTTCAATATTTATTTCTCAATATAAATTTGTATATTTTTCAACTTCAATTTGTCTTATCTAAATATAAATTTTTATTTTCTCAAATTCAATTTGTATTATCTTAATTTTAATTTGCGTTTCTGCATTTTTATTTGTATTTTCTAAATTTCAATTTTTAATTTCTCAATTTCGGATTCTTGATTTCAATTTTTATGTTCTCAACTTCCATTTGTATTTTCCCAATATCAATTGGAAATGGTGTAGTATTTGTGAGCGAATATATGTGCGTGCATGTGTCTGCTTAATTTCCAGTCAGACAGAAATAACTTTGCTTGCCTTTTCTGCTAAACTCATCATGACGACGTTAAAAAAGTCAGCCAAAAATGTTTACACAAATTAAATTCAATGTCAGCAGCAAATCTGCTTTAAAGTCATAGACCGCCGATAGATGGGACAGAGACAATGCTCTGCTGTCTGCGTGAGATGAAATTGTAAGCGAATTACAGATAACAACGTTTTGTTTTAAATTATAAGGATCATATTAATGAAAACTTAAAGAAGATTTCAAATACAAATGTTCTCTATGAAATTGTCTTTTAAGTCTATTGCATATTTATAGAAATATGAGAATGAATCTATTTTATTAATACATGCACTCAGAAAAAAAATTGTTGCCACAACCGAATTAATAGTTGCACATACCTTATATGTATTCCATCGCTACAACCGAATGTTGTTTGGGTACAAACAACTTTTAGGAGAGCAAACTTACACTACAGTTTGAAGAGTAGAAGTATCGGTGACCCCAACTTATTAAGATGAGTAGTGGAACTAAATTTGTGCATGTAATAGTGATTTGGTTGCCATAACCACGAACGTTCGTTAACTGGACCCACTGGTAGTTTTTTTTTTTTAATAAAAAACGTTTGGTTTTTATTTTTGTAATTAGCGATTTGGAGCTATTTCTTTAAAAACATAGTTTTTACTGTCGAATCTAATTAAGTTTGCACATGTAACGATTAACTGAATTAAATTGAAATAGTGGGTCAAAAGCAATATAAAGATGAAGCTACTTGTGATGCATTATTTTAATAACAAAGTGGGTTGGAGATTTATACATATATGTGACGCGCTAAATAGAAAGGGACCTAAGGAGAGTCATTTTTAACATTAGGTCCCTTTCTATTTGCGCTTAGAATCGTCGATTTCACTTTCATAAAACGCGCATATCTCTGGGAGGGAACACTTTTGGAGCATTTGATCGGTCTCATTCGATGCTCAGATGTTGTCCAGATCAAAAAAAAGTGAAAAGTTGATGAAAAGTTTTGTTCAGGAGAGCCATTTTAAAGTTTAGGCCCCTTTCTATTTGCGCTTAAAATCGTCGACTTCACTTTCATAAAACGCGCATGTCTCTGGGAGGGAACACTTTTGGGGCATGGGATCGGTCTCATTCGATGCTCAGATGTTGTCCACATCAAAAAAAGAAAAAAAAATGAAAATTTATTTTTTTAACCCTTGGGTCCCTTTCTCTATGCGCTGTTACATATATAGACTGATCCATCTATAGGTATTTTTTTCAAAATAAAAAAAGTACTAAAATTCAAATCAAGTGTAGAATATTTTTTATTGATTCGAAGGAAATTTTATGACATTTATTTTGTGAATATAACTTCCTTCATATGTTGGCCGCAACTACGCCTCAGGGTGTCCATTCTGAGGGTGCAATTTTAAATGACTCATTCGATCATTTCGACCGGTATGGCGTGAATGACATGCGTAATGTTAACTTTCAAGACCTGAATCATAGCTGGTTTGTCAGCATAGACTTTGGACTTTCCGTAGCTTCAAAGAAAAAAGTCTAAAGGTGTGATATCACACGATCTAGGTGGCCAATTCACCGGTCCAAAATGTGAAATTAGCTGCTCTCTGAAATTACCATTGTTTGACCAGCTGCATGGCAAGTGGCACCGTCCCGTTGAAATCAAATGTCATCAAGAATACGGGCTTCAATTTTAGGTAGTAAAAAGTCCGATATGATAGAGCAATAGCGATCACCATTGAAAGTTACGTTTCGACCATCATCATTTTTGAAAAAATATGGACCGATAATTCCACCGGCCCATAAGCCGCACCAAACCGTGGTTTTCTCTGCATATAATGACACCTCTTGAAAGTCTTCTGGTTCCTCTTCAGCCCAAATGCGGTAATTTTGATTATGGACTTTGCCGTTGCGCCAGAAATGGGCCTCATCACTGAACACAATTTTAGTCGAATACAGCGGATCTTCTTGTTTATCGCCGAACGCTCATTTCCATATTACTGTTGCCAAAATTTTAAGGAAATAATATGCCAAAAATAAATGGCATTAAATTCCCTTTCGTATGAACAATAAAGATTCCACACTTGAATTGAATTTTAGTATTTTTTTTATTTAAAAAAAATACCTCAAGATGGATCACCCTATATAATTGTGGGTTAATGTGATAAAAATGAATACTTGAAGTCTCGGCTACCGATATGTGATAAGAAGTATACACCATATCGGCCAAATTTTGGCACAGTGGGCTATTTAAATAAAATAGGTAGACAAAATTTAACAACGCCTTTCATTGGATCAACGGATCAGTACGTCTTCCGCTTAATGTTTTGATAAGGTTTCCAATGATACCCATATTACTCAAATTTTATAGACATAAAATAGGGGAAAGTTTAAGTTGGGCCGTGCCGAAGCTTATATACCCTACATCATGGATTACGGTCAAGGAGGCATTGCACCGCCCACTTTTCTTCCAGAATGTATTTCGATCCATGCTAACATCATATGATATAGTTCATAGGATATTGTGTTTTATAAGTTTAGACTTGTTGTTAATTATTTCAGAGGTAGGCCCAGTTTTTGTGTGGAGAAAATGTTTATCCCATGAACGATCTGTCCCATTTTTAATAGCAACCGTTTTAGTTCATATACACATGCTTCAGACAATTTTTGATCCACCTTGCCTTCGGCATGGCTTGATCTTCTTAGAATTTTACGACTCAGAATATATATTTTGTTTAGTTGGAAAAGGGATGATGATGTGAATATACCCTCCACTCTACGGTGAAGGGTATAAAAAATATCAATAACAACTTTAGAGAACAGAATGCATAATGCACCTGGTACAGAAAAAGTGGGCAAAAATATTATCGTTTTATTTCTTAAAAACTTTTTTTGTTGGCAAAAATAAATCTCTGAACCCCACATGCAGTAATTTGTCTTATTAAGAGCCACTGAGATGAACATGAGCTTCACCTGAAAATACGATTTCTTCATCTCCTGCCAAACAATCTTCAGCCCAAAGGGCGAAGAGAAAATGTAACCGATCGTGTTCCATTATTAAATTCCAAAGTTCAACTTTTCAAATTAAACCAGAAATTTAAAAAAAAAAAATAGCATTCCTTTTTTACAGTCGATTCAGTTAAAAATGTTAAATCGACCACCCTATTGTAATAGATAACTTCTTAAGAAATTTGAAAGTTTTTTCAAAAATTTTTATGGATTTTAAATGCAGACTAAAATAATTTTTAATATATTTTTAATACTCGCGCCCACTGCTAATTACACTGTGCGACAGCCACAATCGGTTTGGGATGAAACCACCGGGGAAAGTTATATCGGTCAAAAAAAGGTCATACGTGTCCCAGCGTTTCGTTGGGTCTCATCTAGGAATCGAGATATATCGATTTGAAGTTAGTAAGTATCGTATAGGGGAATTTGTCACGTTTTTGGCTCTTTTGCATCGATTTTCATGATTTATGTCTCATTTTGGTCATAGGTTATGTGACTTTACGTGAAAGTAATAGGACTTGACACTTTTTACCGTTTTGGATTTTTTATGAATTAAAAAAAAAAAAAAATTTAATTTTTAGGCAAAAATAATTTTTTTTTTCATACATTTATTTATAATTGCGAAACTGTTGCTTAAGTAGGAAAACGGTTTAAGAACAGATTAGAGGAATTGTAATTCTTAATGTTTCTAAATTTGTTTCAGCTAAATCGGACGAGTGGTTCTCGAGTTATGTCAAACAAAAGAGACGTGACAAATTCCCCTAGCGAAACGCTGGAACACGTATGACTTTTTTTTTTTACCAATATTACTTTCCCCGGTGGTTTCATTCCAAACCGATCACTGACCCTTACCATTTGTCGCAGAGTGTTATCAATGTTGAGAGTACCGTTGTGTGATGGAAGTGTGCAGATCTATTATGCCAGTTAACCCCGGTTAAGAAATTCTAGCAGTTTTTCAGCGGCGGGTTTCCACCTTGTGCCGGCGGCTTTACAAGTAAGGGATTTATCTCTAAGCCAAATAAAAACTAGTTTATAAAACTGCCTTAGCCGTGTAAAAACTTTTGTAAAAAACTGGGAAGTGAGTACAAAAATTTAATCGTGAACAGCTAATTGATTTGAGAGAAGTTTCTTTTTGTTTCTTAATGGGATGTTGCGTAATGAACGTCTCTTTAGCTGATTATGTGAAAATAAAAAAGATTCTACGGAAAAGACGGCAAATTTATAAAGGGTGTCCTAAGAAGAGCGCAATTTTTAAATTTTAAATAAAACACAGATATTTAAGAAAACATCGTGAAACTTTATTATATCGTAAAGTAGACAGAATGAGGTTATGTATGGAACAATATATCGTGCAGATGGCCGCCGCGGCTTTGCTGGCATGCACGCGATCTTTTAATGAAATTTTCAATGACCGTTTTGCATGAATGCTGCGGTATTTCATTAATGCAGCGTTCAATTTCGTCTTTTAAGGCTTGAGTCGTCGTCGGCTTATTCGCGTAAACCATCGACTTCAAAAAACCCCAAAGAAAAAAAATCTAATGGTGTTAAATCGCACGATCTAGACGGCCAATTCTGATCTTCAAAACGCGAAATAACACGACCGGGAAATGACTGATGCAGCAATTGAATTGTTTCTCTGGCTGTATGACATGTGGCGCCGTCTTGTTGGAACCACATGCCCTCCACATTCATTTCTTCAAGTCTAGGCAAGAAAAAACTGGTTATCATTTCACGATACCAAACACCATTGACTGTTTGCGCTTGACCTGCCTCATTTTCATACAAAAAAAGGTCCAATGATTCCTCCAGTCCAAAAACCACACCACACAGTGACACGTTGAGGATGCATTTGCTTCTCGCGAATCACTCGAGGATTTTCCGCACCCCAAATGCGACAATTCTGCCTATTGACGAAGCCATCAAGATGAAAATGGGCCTCGTCACTGAAGATGATTTTATCGGCAAAATCAGCATTTTCATGTTGTCTCTCCAATACCCAATTAACGAACTCCCTTTCGTGTAGCGCTCCATTTTTACTAACCTCGTACCTTCTACTAACAAACAATAACAATTGTTCAAATGTCAAACACTGACACTTCGAATGTTGCCAGATTTAAAAATTGCGTTCTAGTCAAACAGTCAAACAGAAAATATTTTTTAGCACCCAAAAATATTTAAAGAACATCAATTGTTTTAGTACAGAAATTTTAAATTTTCTTTTATCCAAATAATGTTCTCAAAAACTGCTGTGAGTTATAATTAAACATATCTTGTCTCTATTACTTCGGTGCATTTTTAATTCCATTACACCTTCTAAAAAAACAAAGTTGTTGTTTGTGTAGTCAAAGTTAAAAAAGAGTTTGCGTGTTTTGCAGCGCTGGCTGCACTTATGGTTACTGCCCTTTTCCCCACATTTCCATTTGCTGTTTTTACTCAGTGAGCATTTTTTTTGATTTTATGAGCCAATTTTCAGTTTACACACACAAATGGTTTGCAGTGAGAACTTCAAAAAAACGTACTCAATTTTGTTTTGTTTTTCAATCGGTTGTTCTCGTTGTTATAAAATTTTCGGTTTCAAAATGGTTTACAGTGTCAATAACCGTTTTCATGGACAGCGAAAATGAGGGTTCCATCGTCTTCTTTGGGCTGGCAAATGGAAACAAAGAATGGAAAATCCCTCCGAAAAATAAAACGTACTCAATTTTGTTTTGTTTTTCAATCGGTTGTTCTCGTTGTTATAAAATTTTCGGTTTCAAAATGGTTTACAGTGTCAATAACCGTTTTCATGGACAGCGAAAATGAGGGTTCCATCGTCTTCTTTGGGCTGGCAAATGGAAACAAAGAATGGAAAATCCCTCCGAAAAATAATGACTGTGCATCCATATAGAGACACATACAAATAAATGTAGGACTAGCAAAGGTGACCAGGTATAGAATTCCTCTGTTACAAAGAGTCAAAGCAAGTAAAGAAATATTTAATGAGAGTACAAAAGATTCTAAAAAGGTTGAATTTTAAGTCGGTCCTACTGAACAACTGGCAACCTTACTCTACCGACCAAACATTGATAGCTCTACACACCCACCCAATCACATTCTCCTCCCGTGCGTGTATGTGGGTATGGTACTGACTACGTACGTATGTATTCGTATTATGGGGTACGGGGATGGTTGTGTATGTACCCAGATAGACATTTCTACCGACTAGACATTGCAATTATGTTGTAAACTTGAAAGGGTTAAGGGCTGAAACCATAAACGCCAACCAGAGCACCGAAAATGTAATTTGTAATGTGTGTTGGTGGCTGTTTGGGCTGTAAAAAATTGGCTTAAATTGAAAAATGTATTCAATACGACTATTTTATGGAGTGTTCGTAATTCGAAAATAAACATAAAAGTTAAGGCGGTTTTTTGGGGGGGGGGGGTATTTTAAGGGCACTTTAAAGCAGAGAGTGTATTTTAAAATGTTGTGTAAGAAAATATTTGAAAACTTTAAATAGATTTATACACTTTGTGGTTATGGTAGTACATGATTTAACATAAATAAAGGGATTTATTTGCTGTACGCAATTGAAATGAATTTTATTTTCAATTTAAAGCGTTCAAATTCCAAGATTCATTTTAGAAATCCAAAAAATGGTTAATGATTTATATGAAGGAGCAACATCAATATCATTCATGTGCCAGGTTTTTTAGTAACGCACCCTTTGTAGACAACTTCTTAAGACCTTGGTGGTGGTTTCTGCCTCTATCTTACTGACTGACTTGCTTGATATTCGGTTTAATGGATTACGCTCACAACGTCGTTCCTTTACGAAATCTAACGACGTTAACTTGCAGCTCTGAGGTGAACTACTACCATCGCCTAGGCATTTGTCTACGACCTTGGCACCGAATCGAACTTGGCGGGCAAAAAAAAAAGTAAGACTACAGTTTTTAGGTATCACATCTCCTTAAAAAGAAATGAGAATAATGAAAGCTTATTTTCAAGGTCAATGCTGTGAAGCCGAAGTAGTGCGTGTGTTGAAAAAAAAAAATTTGACCGCGTCTGTTCTACGAAAATTTGTGCAAAAAAGTGCGTGAAACTGGCATGACTGTACTCAAAATTCTTGGTCTCCGTCTTCGTACGGTGTGCGCTGACAGGAATGTCGCTCCCGTAGCCAGGAGTCTGAAACTCAATCTTGGCTGCTGTAGCCAAGAGTTTGAAAACCAGTCTTGAAATGAACAACGATCAAGCGAAAGGATAATCGGGTTTTCTCACTAAGCCCATTTTAATCAACAGCAATTTAATTTGATTATTAATCGCCCATTTTGACCATAAGCACAAAAATCCAGCAATTCTGCTCTTTTTTGAGGTATTAAGTGCATTCCAGAAAAAATTTTGATTTGTTAATTAAATACGAGTATTCAAATAGTGTGATTTTTCCGAGCAAACATTAGTCCGTTAAAAGGAGATTTTTCCGCCCTGGTCCGATTTCGCCCATTTAAAATCCCAAACTTCTTAAGACCATAAGCCATCATCAAGCAACATTTCAGGATCCTACACACAGAAAACAGACTCATTGCCACAACAGAATTTTTTTGCCGACCGAATGAGGTTACATTGACCTCGAGTATTCCATTAGAACAACCAATTGTTAGTTGATGCCCTGTAATTTTCAGTTATTCGGATACTGTAGTTTCGGTGCAACAAACCAAGTATCCAAACATCCAAAAAAAAAATTTAATTAACCAAAAAAATGTATGTTTTCGTCAGAGGCAAAAAATGTTTTCCAACACATTGGAAGTACTTGAACTAATCATAGGCAGGGACATGACGAGGAAGAAGTAGAAAAGATGATGGATGACTTTTGGTTAATCGATTGGCTTAAAGTCAGTCACAATCAATTTATTTTATTTTTAAAATAAATCCAATTATAATAGGTTACTGCAACAAAATGTTTGCCAAACTCACAACCACCAGTTGTAGCAACTATAAACTTCTTCGCGTTTAATTGGTATGACCAATCGTTAAGTTATGAGTACAGTATGATGATCATATTTGTCATCTCGTAATATTTCGAACAGAATATCCATTACGATTATGAACATTTGTTGACTGCAATCGAAAATCATCTTTTGCAACCAAATCATTGTAATTCCAACTGATTTCCAACTAATTTTTTTCTCTGTGTGTGTCAAACTTTGAAGTAAAAAAAGCTTTTTCTTATTTGTTAATAAAATATACTTAGTAGTGACATAAATACTGTTACACGCGTTTTATGCTGTAAAGTAAAAAGTACTGAATGTTTTTGGACCAAATATTTTTAATATATTTATTGATGTAGATTGTATCCAAAAAGAATCTACTTATTCGAAATGTCCGCCTTTTGCCTTTACACACGCCTTAAGTAGCACTGGCCAAACGTCAATAGCTGCACGAACCTCGTCCATTGCAAAATTGGCCACAGCTCGAACCAAAGCTGTCTTAAGAGATCCAATATTGGGGTTTCTTTTGTGATAAACCCATCTCTAAAACCGTCCACAATTTGTAATCCAATGGGTTCAAATCTGGACTGCCTGAGGGCCATTCTTCAGAGGAAATGAACGCTGGCAAATTGTTTCGTAGCCAGGCCTGGGACGTTTTAGCCTTATGGGCCGGAGCAGAATCCAGCTTTAAAGTCCATGGCTGATTTTGGAACAGGGAATTGTTAAGACGCTTCACAACAGCTTCCAAAACGGGTTCTTGGTAAACTTTGGCCGATGTTTTGACTCCTTGTTCGCAGATGTGCAGTGACCCCATCATAAGAGACACCCCACCAAACCATGACTAAAGCTGGGTGATGACCCTTTTCAACCCTTGGGATCAGTTCAGATGCTTCCTTAGATGACCGCGCATACACTCTATCATTTTGCTTGTTAAATGTTTCCTGAACGGCAAAAATTTTTTCATCGGTGAACAAAATTTGTTTGTACAAGTTATCAGCGTGCTTTACCAAAAGACGTTTGCATTTTTCAATCATATTTTTTTAAAGCTGCAGTCAATAAAAGTCCGGTACGTCGTTTGAAAGCCCCAAGTCCCAAGTCTTTTTTAATGATTCGACTCATGGACTTTTGCGTGATATTCATCTCACGGGCTATGATTTTCTGTTTTCGGAGCGGATTTCTGTGAATTCTTGATTTAACGGCTTCGATGACATGCGTTGTTCGAACAGAGCGTGGGCGGCCCGACCGGTGGCGGTCTTTTACATCTCCAGTCTCCTCAAACAGTTTTATGCATTGCGGCTAATCCCTAGTGGCCGGAGCGTTTTGAAAATATCGCTTTTTTCATTTCACACTTGAAAAGCGCTATTACAGCGATACGGTTCTCATTACTCAGTACAACAGCCAATCTGGGGGGTGAGAAATTCCAAGTCAGGGTGATGGTACTAGGTCAGTATATTAAAACCCTCAAAGGGTTTTGCGTTCGTATGTGCCAGTTTTTGATGTTTTTCTCTTAGTTGTAAAATATTGGCAAAAACGTAGTTTGACATAACTCGAGAACGACTAGTTCGATTTTGCTGAAATAAATTAATAATTACATTTTCTTTAATCCATTAATATACTGTTTCTCTACCAAATCAACATTTTTGCAATTAGAAATAAATTTATGAAGAAAATTTTGTCAAAAAAAATTTTTTTTTAAAACATATAAATCCCAAACGGGATTTATATGTTATAACTTTCACGTAAAGTCACATAACCTATAAACAAAATGCGACATAGATCATAGAAATCGATTAACGCGTTTTGATTTTATTTACAATTAAGTGAAGGTATCCCATTTTGACAAGAATATTGATATATGTTTTATTCAAAAAAGTGTCATTTATCGCCTTTTTTTTTATAAATTTTCCCCAATAACTCCAGACTTCTGGCCATAAACTACTAAAAAAATAAAGTAAAAATTTTTATAATTTTTTATTTTTATTTTATTTATTTATTTTTATTTATTTTAATAAATATTGCCTAGACTTTTTCGATGGTGGTTGTTCAGGACTAGTGGCATCGCATTCATCGCTGTCATCAGTTTCTGAACCACACATAATGTCAATGTGTGACTCTACTGCTGGCCCTTCTGCACCTCCTGAAAATTCTTTATCATCAGGATCATCCTTGTCTTAGCACACAAGCTTACTCCACCTGCAAATTTCCGCAAGTATTGCACTCGGCGACTTTTTCCTCTATATCTCATTTCAAATGGCATAGCAACTTGATGATAGCGTTCGCCTTGTTCATCAGATTCGGTAGCCAATTGTTTGCTGAAGTAGTCCAGATGATGATGTAAATAATGGATTTTCAAGGACATGTGGACACCAATTTCCGAGAACGATCTTAACATCCTTGCGACAGAAACATCGTAGTTGGTAGAACGATGCTTTCCCAACAATCCTTCTATTACTTCTTTGATTGCCTGCCATGCGTCCAATTCAGCGTCAATCAAAATATTGTTGAATGCGCCAATTTTAATCAGCTTTCGTATATCTGACCATTTAGTACACCTGATTGGAAAAAATTAAGTTGTTAAGATGGAAAATCATGGGAAATGAATGTGATATTATAATTTACCTTCTTTAATTTTACTTTCGCTGAGTCTAGGGTAAATTAGTTTCAAACACAAGGAAACTTCATCTCTTTTGGCGACAGTTTTGATGAAATTCTTAACAATCCCAAGTTTAATATGCAGTGGAGGCAGCAATATCTTCTCCTTCGGCACTAGAGGCTCACGAATAATATTGGCCGTAACCTGCTGTGCTCTCTGAGTTTCCATCCGTGGCATGCATATTGGTCACCGGAAAATCGTGTGTCCCAAACGCACAAAAAGCACATATATTTTATATAGGCGCTTTGAAGGCCGCAAAGCATTGCTATAACTTTTAAACCGCAGCATATGCGCCACATATGCTTGGCGTAGTTAACCATTTTTAAAATATTTTCCAGTGCATCATATGTTTCTTTCGTTTCTGTACTTTAGGCGATTGGAACTGAAAGTTTTTTATTGGTCTTATGCAGTAAAACCGCCTTCAAGCTGAGTTTTTAACTGTCAATAAATAGACCCCAGTCATTTGCTTCATATTTTATTTCCATTGCGTCCATCAATTTTCCTACATCCGGGCAATATGCAGAAGTTTTTTCATCATTCACAAGGAATAAAGTTTGGAGTGTTGCCTGACGACTTCGATAAGCTGTGACTTTCACACCGGGTGCCAAAAGATTGTTTGATTTCATAAAAGAAGCCAGCTCTTCTGATTTATGCTGTGTTAGTTCCAATTTAGGAACAATTGAATCCAGGCTATTTTTATTTACTAAAATAGGCTCATTGGACACAGATGGTTCGGGATTATATGAGGTATCATCACTTAAACCGTATGCTGCTGCAAAACTCGGAGCGGTCATAGAAGATACAATATCTGGGCTAGAAGCTTTTGGCACAGGAATGTGGTCCGAATGAGGCAATGGTGTTGCGGCACTTGCAACACCAACGTAATTATACGATTTTCTTATCCTTTTTGCGGCTCCTTTATTCGCACATGCATAGCAATTCAATGGATTGTGACCTTCGCCAGGATTAGTCCAAGTCATTGGGATACCGAATGGCATAGTTTCACTTCTATTTTTCCAATCCATTAGACGGTTGTAGCAGCTTTTACACACCACATTTGGTACCTAATTTTTGTTCAGTATAACATTTTGGTTGAAGTACATCTCGTATATTTGAACAAAAGCAGTACTGAAATTTCCCATTTTTTTATGTGTTGAGACATATTGACCACAGCAGTAGCAGAAGCTATTTATATCTGGCTTGCACAGTTCCATATTCTATTCACTTTTGTTCACTTTTAAAAAAAAACTGGAGGGAAAATACTTGTTCTCTTTGCGTTCGTCGGCACTTGTTTAATGACAAAAAACGAACAATGAACATCTATTTATACTATTTCATTTTCATATTTTTCAATATTTACCGACTGGTACTTATGAATTGGCGCATCTTGCAACGTTCTAAAACTTGACCACTCATGAATGTGGGTGGAATTCGTGTAAAAAAATCATGCAGGTAGCCAACAGAAAAAAACCCAAATAATTACAAAAGTGCCCTTGCTTTTTTCCTTTTAATTTGTCACGCACATTTATGACCGTTTTTTAGTTTGTTACAGCAACCATAAAAATGTAATAACCTTTTGTTTATTACTCTTTTTTTTAATTTTGAGAATCATAAAAAAGTCATCAACCTTTTTTCCAAGGAATTTTGAGCATATCTCAAGCAAATTTTTGAAATTCATTCCTTTACTTAATTTTGAATAAAAGCAGAACGCGTTAATCGATTTCTATGATCTATGTCGCATTTTGTTTATAGGTTATGTGACTTTACGT
This sequence comes from Hydrotaea diabolus, assembly GCA_963513945.1. Taxonomy (NCBI): domain Eukaryota; kingdom Metazoa; phylum Arthropoda; class Insecta; order Diptera; family Muscidae; genus Hydrotaea; species Hydrotaea diabolus. The sequence continues at coordinate 211,858,751 of OY740717.1, forward strand.
GAAAGTTATAACACTCTACACGTTTTTCCGTTTGGGATTTATATGTTTAAAAAAAAAAAATTTTTTTTTGACAAAATTTTCTTTATCAATTTATTTCTAATTGCAAAAATGTTGATTTGGTAGAGAAACAGTATATTAATGGATTAAAGAAAATGTAATTATTAATTTATTTCAGCAAAATCGAACTAGTCGTTCTCGAGTTATGTCAAACTACGTTTTTGCCAACATTTTACAACTAAGAGAAAAACATCAAAAACTGGCACATACGAACGCAAAACCCTTTGAGGGTTTTAATATACTGACCTAGTACCATCACCCTGACTTGGAATTTCTCACCCCCCAGACAATAACCCCAAAAATGTTCCATTGTGTTATCTGACCACTCCATGGTGAAAGTTGAAACAATTTTAAAATCCCGTTACAGACTAACGCTATTGAGGTTAGCTTTCAAAACCCATATGACATTAACGGGGTATGTTCAGTTCTACTATTGAAATGGGTACTTTAATGTAGAAATAGCTTATGAAACAGTATTTACGCCCTACTAAGTAAAATAATATTTAGAAATATGGAAAAGAAAATCTGCAGCGTTAGCTCGTAAATAACGTACAGAAAAAGTATTACAAATTTCAAAGGGATAATTGTGATGTTGTGAGGGGCGGCGACTTTTGAATAACACTGACTCATGTGTGAGGAGCGGTTGCTTAAAGTGCTCCATCTTCGTTAGTTTTACTCAGATTCATCTTAAATTTTCACACAATATTTTCCAAATTTTTGCCATTCATAAAATCAATGAAAAATGCGAGAAGTTTAAAAATCGTTATTTTTTTAAGCAAAATCGATATTTGTTTTTCAGTTTAAAAAATTCATTACACTCGTATAAGTTTAATGTAGAAATAGCTTAAGTTTAGAGTGTCTAAAAATACGGGGTTTTCAAAACACCTTCATTTAGGGGTTTGTTTCAAGACCGTCAAAAACCGTCTGTAGATTTTTTTAAAAGTAAAAAAACCGGCGTTAGCCAACATTTCGGTTTTAGCTTTTTAGTCATATTAGAATTTGTGTTTTTGATACCTTTATGTCAAAGTTCAAATTGGTCAGACTTTTGACCAAATTTAGACAAATAATTTTTAGGAAAACAAATTGTGCCTCAGAAAATACTCATGCAATCTATGAGAACCAATTGCTACCACAACAAGCAACTGCCAGGTGTGGATTTTGGTCAAGCGGCGTGATTTGGCCTTACTTTTTTCTAAAATGAAGCTAAAATTGCAGTGACTGTGAACGACATTCGTTACAGGCACATGATAGCAGAGTTCTTGTGGTCGAAGCTGAAGGACATATATTTGGAAAACATGTAGTTTCAGCAGACGGCTCTACCTGCCACAACGCGCAAAAAGCAATCGATTATTGCAATGGTTTGCGGAACAAATTCAGCCTTATTACGGTTGTCGAAGACGAAAATCGAGAGCAGTCGAAGTCGTTGTCGATTTCGATTATTTTTGGTATTACGTAACTTTTTCGACTCTTGTGATTTTGTAATAGATTGAAAAGTAAAAGATGTGCTATACTGTCAAAACAATGTTTACTTTTTACATAATTGTCCGCCAAAGGCAACATTGAAATTTTCTCAAGATAAAATAAAATAAATATAATAAAAAAAATATTTTCATTTGTGGTGTCCATACGGCAATAGCTGGACTTAAGTGGAGTATTTGAGACTCCAAATTCGACTCCCTCCGGATTTACTATGGAGTCTAGCTGCAGCAAACTTGAGGCTGCTTCCTCCACTGGCGTCAGTACAAACTGTTTGTGTGGCCCTCCTCCCGTTGCACGGCATTCTGCCTTGTTGTGCAGCAGCTTCTTTTTCAAATTACATTTGAAGTCTGCCCACACCTTCATCCATTCCGTACCTTGGCGCATGGGAGGCCCAATGGAATTTAATTCAATGGCAATTTTCGCCCATTCCTCCTTGGTATTTACTTTATGTAGGCCGCTGTGGTACGCACGCGCATGATTTGGATTTGCCTCCAACAATTCCACCATTTATAAAAAATGTTGTTGCGTGGTTATTTTATTCCTGGAATAAATAAATAATTAATTAAATGAATTTTCTCACAAAAAACAAATACTTACATTTTGCAGCTCATCTTTGTAAACAAATGTGAATATATTCAGAAAACGACGCCTGCTTGTTCATTTTTACTGCGACAACTGACACAAAACAAGTGACGGCGACATAAACTTTATATCAGCGGTCGACATCAGATAAAAGTTTTTTGGTAAAATACCGCAAATTTACCCAATGTTGAAAATAGATAAATAATTTATTTTATACAATTTTGTTATATTTATTTATTGTCGAATATAAAATGTCAAAAAAATGTGTTAAATTTCAAATTAGTTAACGGCGTGTTAGCGGATGAAACCAACGGCTAACAATTGTTGTCAATTGAATGCGGCGACTTCTCTAGTCGTATGGAAAAAATTGATCGACTGTTTTAGCCAACTTTGACAGTCGTTTTCGTCTTCCGTGTTACGAAAATTGTAACAGATTGTGCATTTTCGACAACCGTAGTACCGTTTTCCAAAAAAATCGACATTCGACTACGTCTTCGACAACCGTAATAAGGCTGATTATCTCGAGAAATTCAGATATCAACTGCTATTTCTTACTATAAAGTTTTGTTAAATATGGGGTTTATGCGAATACCAGAAACCATCAGAAACAATTCCCGAGCTGAAATCCGAGATCTAACGCGTTATCGGTGAGATACAGCCACATCACTGTGGAACAGTCATGGACAATTTCATGAAAAGAGTAACGATCTGTCATTAGAGCCTTTATTTCTTATTTAATCGGACCATGTCTTCTTTACAATTCAAAAGAAAACAAATATTCTAAAAATACTTACTGAAACCCCCTAAGCTTTAGTACTGTTTGTTTACACAGGATCACCAGCCTGTACACGTGCATCGCCACTAATGTAGAAACATTTTCTTTCTTCCTTCCTCCTACGAGTCTTTTACTAGGACAAGAAAAAATCTAAATCTTCGCCTCTAGATTGCTTTTGGAATAATCTAAAGTAAGAGTCTTCTACGAATCTCTTACCGCTAGCACTTATATAAACTCAATTAAACCACTGGGAATCTTTCCCTTCCACTCCCAACCTTATCGAAAAACGAAGAGTAGGGCATCCAGCCATGTCGGTGCACCATAACCACAATCTCCTTATCTTTCCGAAACAACAAAAGGTGTTGACATTTATTTTTCACATACTCCTCGGTATAGGCAAAAACTGAATGAAGACTAGGTAACAAAAAGGATGAAGGATAAGAGAAGCGCCCACAAAAAAAAACACCGGAAAGCTTTGCACGTTTCTGAGTTACTGAAGTTATTACAACACGTGCTTGTTGTAATATTAAATTATTTAAGAGACAACATTTTTTAGAAAATCTTTTAAAACCCCGACTGAACGGAATGAAAAGGCTAAAACCACCCTGCCGCCCTCCCCCGACCTGTTACCTGAAAGGCGAACGAAGTGCGGTCGTTATACTCAAAAACCCCCCAACAGCAACGCCAGCAGCAACGAAAACAATAAGTTTGAGCTATAAAAGGACAAACGATGTAAAATGGGAAATGGAGTTACATCCAGACTTCGCTGTGTAATTTTTATACAAAACTGAACCGTACAGAATAGAATAGAACATAAAAGCAACGAATAAAGTAACAAAAGAAAGACTAGAAACTTTAATATGTCTTCAAGGATTTCATTTCTGTGAGCAGCAACTACACAGTCGCACATACAAATATTTTCCGTGCGCACTCATACTTTGGGGGGCATGACACACAGACTGTCCTTTGCCTCCCATGGGCATGTCCTTTTTCTATAAATTGAGCAATAAAAAAACAAATTCAAAAACAGCACGGCATCAACATCAGCAGTAGCAGCAGCAGCACAACTTACAAGGATCCCATTTCGCTTTTCAAGTGCAAGAGGCTGTTGGTATAAAACATCTTGCCTTGTGTACAGAAGTTAGTGTTGCCAGATTCTTGAAATTATATCAGAACGAAGTGATGTTTTTTCTTAACTTTAGGCTAAGTAGATTTGAGATTTAGTTGTTGCTGTTGTAGATGCAACTGTGTGCCGGGGTGACAGCCTTCGCCGAAGAATTAGTCTTCGGGTCAATCCAGTCCATAGAACCGGTGCCGTGGGATTTTATTGATTTAGTTGTTGTTGTTGGAGCGGCACATAGTGCCGGGAAGACAGCCCTTGGCTGCAGAATTGAGTCGATCCGCTGCATAGAACCGGTTGTCGGGGGATTGAGGGCGGCGATGGGAACTGGGTTTTACTGATGAAAATATAAAAATTTACTATGCCAGGCATTTGATTTGCGAAAAGTGGCCGGAAGAGGTGTAGAGAAAGTGTTTAAGGCTTGCACATATCAGAGTATATATAGCACTATATATATAACACTAAGGCGAAAGGCGATATATATATATATATATCACTTACCACAAGACAAATCAATATAAAATCGGATTGTTTATATTGCCAAATGTGAAGTTTGGGAATATCTTGGCTATTTCAGTCGATGCTGTTTTTAATCAAAATCTTACAAGTTTTTAGATCTTCAAACTGTGAGCAGGCGGAGAAGGCTTGGCAAATGTGATTTAAGATAAAAGAGATTAAATTTAAAAACACTATATTGCTCATGACTGAATAGATCTAAACTGAGCCGAATTTTGATTTTGATCTTTGCCCACAATGACATTTTATTAAGGGACGTAGAAGCGAAACCCGTGGATTTAATACAGAGCACAAATAAACGCAAAGTACTGATTCTACATTTCTAAAAAAATGTGCCGATAGATAGAGTACACGCATCTGCATGTGTGTGTACTTCGACAAACTTCCATCTAAAATAACACCAACGGGAATAATGCTGCGTAATCCTATTTTCAAAAATATCTGGCAACATGGCAATTCGAGCGCACGTCAAGGAACACATACGGCTATACGTTATCTTACACTCTCCTTAACACACACACACACACTCATATACAGTGGAGCGCAGTTATAACGTCGATCTTTATAAATATTTGGAAAAACAATTTATTAATCGGTTCAGAATTTAATGCATTAAGGGCACCCAATTATGCGATGGTCAGCGCCCCTTTACAAAGCCCTGGGCTAACTCTGCCTGTTACAATTCGAAGCTTGCTTTTAGACATAACGTTCTCCTAAGGGTAGAGAACGTTTAGACACCTCTCCTGATCAAGGGGTCTTAGAACTCGGTTGCGATGCAACTTCTGCTTCGAATATGGTTTAATCGTCAGACTGTCCGTCCAGAGGGACAACGTTAAATTACTTACTTAAGGCCCTCAACATCGCATAAAAGAAACAAGGGCAACTACATTTAAATCAGTAACTGTACACGATATAAATTGTACACTCACTGAGCGTGGCCTACACAGCTTAACGCTGGCTTTGCCGATCATCCTATTTACCGCTGCCCTAGACTGAGGCAGTGTTGCCAGTTGTGCCATTTTTCGACTCAAACTAGCGTTTTTCTTATTTAGCCATAACCAAATGGTCAAATGGAAAATCTAGCCATAGCTTTAAGATCCTAACCATTTTTTAATCAATTACGACTTTCACAACGTACTCTAAAAATCTCCGGAACGATGCCATCTTCACCAACTAAACAACCGAGTATTTATAGTCCATACCAATGATTTAAGCTTTGGGCGTTTTGCTAATTTCCAAATTAGAAAAGTAAATGCTGTGAATGTTTCGTCCAGTTTCAAGACATTACTAATCGAATTACACTGGGTAAAAAAAATTGAAAAAATCTACATCAGAAGATTAGAGATAGTCAACTTTAATTGATTTGGGGCTGTTAATCACGAGTCTGAATCATTTTCGGTTCTTTCGAATAAAAGGACCCCTAACTGATTGCATTGTGAATTTATAATGGAACTATTATGAAAATACAACACTGGTAACGTAAATATCTCCTAAACTAGAGCCAATCTGGCAAATCAGAGACCAGATTTGTGATCAGCAGCCCCAAATCAACAAAATTTGACTAGCAAACCTTCTGCTGCAAATTTAGTGTTGACCAGTGTTATTCGTTGCATTCTTGTTTCGATCGTTGTGGCTGTATATCTGTAAAGAAGGTTAAATCCTTATATCGTAGACCATAACTTACTAGATCTTAACTTTTCTCAATATAAAATCGATTATCTTGGTTTAAAATTATAATTTCAATTTTATCAATATCAAAAATTTTAAAGGTACAGTTTCAATTAAAATTTGGAAAATCGAAAGAAAAGAACATTTTTATTTTAGCAGAAAATTCGACTTGACGTTGTTAATTTGAAATGGGCATTATGTAGTTTAGCTGCAAATCTCATTTTAAAAAAAAATCAATAACATAGGGCGACAATCGTCTTAATTCAAGCTTATTTTTTATATCCAACTTTCGTTTATCACCTGTTTTATTCATAATTTTAAGCTCGTTATTGAGTCAAATTGAAAAAAATTTAGTTTACCCTACACCGAAGATTATATAATGTCATTTAGATATTAGGCGTGTTAAATTGGTACTCTCTTATTACACGAGTAAGTGGTCGCTATGGCTATAACTTTAATGGTAACTCGCTTAGGAGGTGGCTAACGCTAACTTCAGACCATTGTACAAAAATATAAAAATTATTTTGTTTTTGCAGAAAATAATAGACAATTTGCGATTGAACTTGTTTGTTTTAAACACATCAGTGACTAGAAAGTTTTCGTACCCTTCAATTGTGGCCTACTGTTATATGTTTCTACGCGGCGTAACTCCTGAAATTAATATATCTCATAATTATTAAGACACAAAATAAATAAATTCTTAAATTTGATTAAAAAATTTGCATATGTGACGCGCAAAATAGAAAAGGACCTAAGGGTAAAAACCAGTTTTGTTCCGGAGAGCCATTTTAAAGATTTAAATACGTGCATCTTTGGTGTACCATCACTTTCATAAGACGCGCATATCTCTGGGAGGGAACACTTTGGGGCTTGGGATCGGTCTCATTCGATGCTCAGATGTTGTCCACATCAAAAAAAAGTGAAAATTGATTTTTTTACCCTTAGGTCCCTTTCTCTATGCGCTGTCACATATGCAAATAAAAAAAATTCAAAAAAGGTTTGTTAAAGAATTTCATACAAACATCTCAGAAAAATTAGTATTGACAAACAATTCTGAAGGTTTTTCATTCATCTGGAATATTTTAATTAAAAAATTGCAGATTTACTAAAAAAAAACAATAGTACATCTATTATCAAAAAAAATCCATATTTCGCTACATAAGCAACAGTTTCGCAGCTATAACTACTCGTAAATGTATAAAGAAAAAAATATTTTTTGTCTAAAAAATTAAATTTTTTTTAATTCATAAAAAATACAAAACGGTAAAAAGTGTCAAGTCCTATTACTTTCACGTAAAGTCACACAGCCTATGGACAAAATGAGACATGAGATATAAACAAAATGAGACATAGATCATGAAAATCGATTTACGCGTTTCGCTTTTATGCACAATTAAGTGAATTTCAAAAATTTGCTCGAGATATGCACAAAATTCTTTGGAAAAAACATTGATGACTTTTTTATGATTCCAGTTAAACGCGCTGCTGAAACCGATACACCTAAACCTCCAAGTCTGGATACTGTGTCCCTGCAACCGAAAACGTTTTCACCAATCGGACCAATTTGAATGATGCTGATTGGACACCCGATATTGAAAATAATGGACCACAACCTCTAACACAAATCGATATGGATTACATTGTGGCTTAGATGGAACTATCACAACAATACTCCGAAATGTTGACATTATTTTTGAAAAGCAGAAAACTGACACAGCAAAATGTCAGCGAAACATCATATCGACAACGCCAAGCTGATTTTCAGAAATTTTATTCCGTTGACGAAGCAAATACGTTCACCAACTCCCATGATATCCCAGGTTTAGTGAAAAAATTGGGAATGGATTATATCGCTGGCGACTGGCGTTTATTCATCGATGGTTCAGTTTCAAGTTTGAAGGCTGTGCTATTGCACAAAACGAAAAAAAACCGCCCATTCCATTGGGATTCAGCACAACTATGAAGGAAACGTATGAAACATTGGGCGAAATTTTGGAGAAAATCAACTAGAATGTACACAAGTGGAAGATTTGTTGTGATCTAAAGGTTGTCAACATAATACAAGGCATTGTGTTAAAGGGCGGTTTTCCAAAATACTTCTGCTTGATTTGTAATTGGGATTCACGATACACAGGAAATCAATATCAATGTAAAGATTGGAAAGCAAGAACTCCCGAGCTAGAGAAACAAATAAAATTACGGAATAAACCTTTGATAACGGATCTAGATGATATTTTGTTGCCATCGCTCCACATGAAATTATGAATAGCTGGGAAATTCATCGAAGTGGTAGTCAAAGACGCCTATGACTGTTTGAAATCCATCTTTCCAAAACTCAGTGAAGCTTAAATTAGAAAAGCTACGTATCGTTGTCAGTATTTTAATATTGTCATATCTAAATTTGTTCAATTCGATATATTCGCATTACCAATAATTTTTTCGTAAATGTTTTTTTTTTATATTTCAAACAGGTATTCTCAATGGAAAAAGTATGGTTGGGGTGACAATATTCGAAGAGGATCATACTATTGTTGGGTATATGGTTGTGACACAACAATATTATGATCCTCACAACAATAGTATGATTCACACATAACCATACTATGATCCCCACAACCATAGTATGATTCACACATAACCATACTATGATCCCCACAACCATAGTATGATCCTTACAACCATAGTATGTTTCTCATCCAACCATAGTATGATCCTCACAACCATAGTATGATTCACAGGCAACCATACTATGATCCCCACAACCGTAGTATGATTCACACTCAACCATACTATGATCCCCAAAATTATTTATTAGGATTGGTTATTGTTGTTATTCAAAAATAGAGGTTTTTATTAAATTGTTTTTATTAAATTAAATTGCATTACTATTAGTTCATAGCCAGAATTGAAGCCATGTTTTTATTAAACATTTCATTCAAGAAACAAAAATATATATTCCAACGGTCAAAAATACTTTAAGTTGCCAGCAGGGGTGAACGCTACTTCACCATCCGTAGACACCAAGTAACGAAAGTGATTAAACCATGATCAATGGCTATATACTTAAGTGCAGGCAGATATTGAATAAACGAGAACCAGTCGTTATTAGAGTATTTCACCGAACAACTAAACACAATAAAAATCCCTCGAACTACCTTCCGACTGTTGTTGTCTTTTTTAATGAACAGCAACCATTGACTGTATCGTGTGCATGTGTTTTTTTTTTGTATATCAAAAAACATACGCACACCCATACATGTGTGCTCTACAAAACCTGTTTTGTTATGTTCATAGTCACAACCATACTGTATGATTGCCGTAATCATATTTTTGTTAACGTACATTTTAAACAACAATACTTTTGTTGCACCAACCATGTTTATATGGTTGCTACAACCGCAATAATACTATTGTTACATTTCAACAATAGCAATATTGTCGCAATCATACTATTGTCAAAATGAAATTCAAAAAACAATACTATGGTTGCGACGAAAATGCTTTTATTATTGTTGCGGTGACCATAGTGTAACCATATCTTTTCTCTGCGTGAAGTCACCGAAGGCGTTTTAGGAAAGAACCGTGTACAGCGAGATGGCATACAGACACGAGTGGACAACTTGCTTAGAAAAGTAATGCATCCATGACGTTAAAATTACATTTCATGCATTTCCACCTTGATACATTTTGGCACAATTGCCTCAGGAATCGGACGAACAAGGAGAGAGGTTCCAGGTGACCATGCCAATGGAAAAGCGTTTCAAAGGCAAAAAAATTGGATGCAATGCTTGCGGAGGTCTGTTGGTGGAGTTCTAAAATTATGCAGTTTGAAGATGAAAGCACCGAAGATGACACTGAAATTTGTGGACACACTGAACAAAACATGCCCTTGAATATTATGTCTATCTCGGATGATGATGCAGACTCAGCACATGAATATGAACAACCTACGCAGAAATAAAGGTCATCAGAACCACAAGCGTCAACTTCAACGAGGACGGATAGTGACAATAAATGTTCTAAATTTTGTTTCCATGCATAGATAACATATAAAAATCTCATATTTTCGGTGTATGAATAGCTGTAATATGAATCGGAATGTTTATTTTCATGCAAACTAAAGAATCAATAAAAAGGTCATCAATGTTTTTTCCAAAGAATTTTGTGCATATCTCGAGCAAATTTTTGAAATTCATACCTTCACTTAATTGTGCATAAAAGCGAAACGCGTAAATCGATTTTCATGATCTATGTCTTATTTTGTTCATAAGTTATGTGACTTTATGTGAAAGTAATAGCACTTAACACTTTTTACCGTTTTGTATTTTTTAAAAACTAAAAAAAAAAACTTTAATTTTTTAGGCAAGAAATATTTTTTTTCTTCATACATTTATTTATAACTGCGAAACTGTTGCTTATGTAGCAAAACGTATGAAAAGGAATTGTAATTTTTTTAAATTTGTTTCAGCTTATGCGGACTAGTGGTTCTCGAGTTATGACAAACAAAAGAGCCTAAAAGGTGACAAATTCCCCTATAGGATACTAACTTCAAATTAATTATTAAATTATTATTTGATGTATGTTTGAAATGAGAACAAATTGCAGAACTAGAAATATGTACTTAGTAGGGACATAAACACTGTTACACACGTTTTATGCTGTAAAATAAAAAGTACTGAATGTTTTTGGACCAAATATTTTTAATATATTTACTGATGTATATTGTATCGAACCAAAGCAGTCTTAAGAGATCCAATGTTGGGGTACCTTTTGTGGCAAACCTTGTCCTCTGCCGTCCACAATTTGTAATCCAATGGGTTTAAATCTAGTCTGCCTGAGGGCCATTCTTCAGAGAAAATGAACGCTGGCAAATTGTTTCGAAACCAGGCCTGGGACGTTTTGGCCTTATGCTTGGCCAACAGCTTCCAAAACGGTTTCTTGGTAAACTTTGGCCGATGTTTTGACTTCTTGTTCGCAGAAATGCAGGTCAACGACCCCATCGTAAGAGACACCCCACCAAACCATGACTGAAGCTGGGTGATGACCCTTTTCAACCCTTGGGATCAGTTCAGATGCTTCCTTAGATGACCGCCCATACACTCTATCATTTTGCTTGTTAAATTTTTTCTGAACGCTAAAAATTTTTTAATCGGTGAACAAAATTTTTCTGTGCAAGTTATCAGCGTACTTCGCCAAAAGACGTTTGCATTTTTCAATCCTATTTTTTTTAAAGCTGCAGTCAATAAATGTCCGGTACGTCGTTCCAAGTCCCAAGTCTTGGGAATTGGGACCGTGCTATTCTTCTCACGCGCCATGATTTTCTGTTTTCGGAGCGGATTTCTGTGAATTCTTGATTTAACGGCTTTGATGACATGTGGTGTTCGAACAGAGCGTGGGCGGCCCGACCGGTGGCGGTCGTTTACATCTCCAGTCTCCTCAAACAGTTTTATGCATGGGTAGACGAACATGCGGCTAATCCCTAGTGGCCGGAGCGTTTTGAAAATATCGCTTTTTTCATTTCACACTTGAAAATCGCTATTACAGCGATGCGGTTCTCATTATCTGACCACTCCATGGTGAAAGTTGAAACAATTTTAAAACCCCGTTACAGACTAACGCTATTGAGGTAAGCTTTCAAAACCTATACGACATTAACGGGGTATGTTCAGTTCTACTATTGAAATGGGTGTGTTTAATGTTGTAACCGTATTTATGTCCCTACTAAGTATATTATGAGAAATATGTATATATACGTATGCATAATTTTTAGTAACAAATTTATCAAAAATAATACCCCATTCCGATAAATTATTTATTCAAAATTATCAATTGGGTGCTATATTTTTCTATTCTTTGAATTCGAGGAAAAATATAATAAAAAAATATTTTCGTGGGCAATTGTGTGAAGAAAACTTGAAAAGTAAGGTTTACAACAGTAGTTCTCATTCGTTTGGGGAGAGCCTGGCCTTATAGAGTTCGGTTTTACTTTCAACAATTGCAGCGAAGCTTTCTGAAGAGAGTTGTCACGGACCCGAAATCAGTATAAAAGTAGTGTGCAGCCACGAAAATCAAAGTCACTTTGCCATTTTGTTAAAAACTTGTCTTCTATTCAAATATAGAAGCAAGAGGTCTTGAGCCGGCTTAATCCCTGTTCAATGTGTAAAAGCAACAGACCGAAATAATCAATAGGAATAAGGATTGATCAATAAGTGTTGAAGTTTCGGCACCAGCATTTAAACAAAATTGTACAGTGAAATGTGCAGTTTGTATGCCCTTCTTCATGGATCGAGTGTTAATGTATTTTAATACATATATATTTTAATTAATATCAGTTTATTCAAGAAAATTTTTTGTTAAAAATGTCAGCTTATTATTTCTTCTTGTTTTTATTATTTCATATATTCTCTGGTCCGTCCATCTACTGTTGTAAAAAATTTGAATCGATTACCATTAAACTTTGAACATTGACTTTGTCCTTTATGAAAATAGTTCGTTCTAAAACTTTAATTAAGAAATAGCAGTGCAAAACCATAAAAAAACTAAATAATTGTGTTCTCTATAGGCATAGTTCGTCATAAGCGTTTTGGTGTATAAAGTGTTTTTACTGCATATTTTCTATTTACATATAAGCTGTAAATATTAAACACTTCAAGCTCTACAGTATAACAACAACAAAAACAAACACATCGAAGCATCCTCACATACACGAGGGCCGGCCAAAAATAAATTGGCCTTGCAAAAAAAAAACACCTTAGGTTGTGTGAATATCACAACTTCAACGGTTCAATTGCAAAATTTACAAAGCTCTGCATCTTAGACAAAATTCTGAAAGTGCCTCCGTTGGAAGGACAACATTTATCGAATTTTACACTGCCCTCGTACATATCCAAGTACGAGTATAGATACTAACACGAACATGTACACAAATAATGGTAACTTTCCCCTGCACAACTCACGAGATTTCAACTTACCCAAACCCCCAAAGCCACCAACACCCCTAATCGTTGGAGATGAGCTGTACACACATACTACATGCAAAAGCCTGTATGTATGCGTGTTTGCTTGTACTCGTATTCGACTTGGTAGTCATGCCTCGTTCAAATTTACATATTTAACGAAAAGAAATGGTTCGTGAGTGAATGGATGGACATACATTCAGACATACATACACGTACATAGAAATGTGTACGTGCTCGACCGAAGCGAAATCCGAATCCGAATAGTTATTTTAGCCGCATTGTAATACTCGTACTGTGGCAATGCCGAATAATCGATAGGAATAAGGATTGATCAATAAGTGATGAAGTTTCGGCGCCAGCATTCAAACAAAATGTACAGTGAAATGTGCAGTTTGTATGCCCTTCTTCATGGATCGAGTGTTAATGTATTTTAATTTGTCATTTAGCTTTTAAACCTTTAATGTATATGATTTATCGTCAACTATTTCTAAGGCGATCTAGCCATATCCGTCTGTCTGTTAAAAGCACGGGAAATCAGGCCTTTAAACTTGCCGGATAAATGTAGCTGGTGATTGGTATCGAAAATGGTTACCTGTGCTTTTTTAATTCAAACTTAAATTAATTTCTTATAAAAAAATATATATATAATTTTATTATTTATCATTCAATTTTCTTATTTTAACCCGAATTTTATTCCTAGAACATACATATATTGCCAGAAAGAGGACCCATGTAAGTCAACTCTAAATAAGTAAACAAAAAAATAATCGGAAAGGCGTGGTATATGTTTCACATATTTTAATTAGTACTGAGAACGAGAACGAAAACTCCACGTAAAGATTTTTTTGAACAGCGCATAGAGAAAGGGAACAAAGGGTAAAAAAATCAATTTTCATTTGTTTTCCTTTTTTGATGTGGATGCCCCAAAAGTGTTCCCTCCCAGAGATATGCGCGTTTTATGAAAGTGAAGTCGACGATTCTAAGTGCAAATAGAAAGGGACCTAATCTTTAAAATGACTCTCCTGAACAAAACTGGTTTTTAACCTTAGGTCCCTTTCTATTTTGCGCATCACATATACAAAATATAGAGGCCGAATATTATTTCTAGGCCCAAGCCGAATATTGGGCCATAATCTATCGTGAAGCTGACATAAGGGGGATTGTGGGTAGTTTGGGGAACCGTCTTGTACGACTCGCCAGCCTCTCGTGTCACGTTACGATACGTTTTGCTTTGTTTTGTGATGTTTCGTTTGGTTTAGTTTATTTTCATCGGCTTTTCAATATACACGAGTGAATAATCGAGTGCAAGAATCATTGCATGATTGCCAAAACAAGTTCACGTCTGTTTATAATTCTTCTACTTTTTAATGTTTTCATTGTTGGATTTCGCTCTTTTTTGGAGTCTACATGTGTATGACATGTCTACTCAAGCAGAGAGTTATACGCAAATAGTTTCAGATTCATAACTTTGGAAACTGGCAATCACATTATTTTTGTTGTCTGCAATAGCAACTAAAATTATGTTTCCGCACCAATACTAGGGTCATACACACGTACACATATATACAAGGATGCAAGTACAGGACTTTAAATTATTTTAGAGTTTTCCAGGATGTGGTCGAAGTTATTGATTTTACCCAACAAACAGAATTTGTCTGAATTGTAAACGACGAAATTTCCAAGTTAAGATAGTTTTTAATTAAGCCGAATATAGCTTAAAACGCTATATGATGAGTGTTCACTTCAAGATATAATTTATTTGTGTTACACTCAGAGAAAAAATCAGTTGGAAATCGGTCTGAGCTAGAAATAAACGGTTGGATAAACACACTTTCTGTTGCAATCACCAACATTCCATGGTATTAATGATTACAGGTTGCGACTTACCATAAGATGGTAGCTACAATAATATTACGATTCTGACTGCCCGTATGTCGGTTATTACAGCCGAATAGAGTTAAACTATTGGTTGCCAGAACTGGTGGTTATGGCAACAAACCATATATGTAATAGCGCATAGAGAAAGGGACCTAAGGATATAAAAATCAATTTTTTTTGATGTGGACAACATCTGAGCATCGAATGAGACCGATCCCATGCCCCAAAAGTGTTCCCTCCCAGAGATATGCGCGTTTTATGAAAGTGATGGTACACCAAAGATACACGCATTTAAATCTTTAAAATGGCTCTCCTGAACAAAACTGGTTTTTACCCTTAGGTCCCTTTCTATTTTGCCCTTCACATATGTTACTTCGGTACCAATATTTGGTGTTGACAACAAGCAAATTATTTGCAGTAACCAAACCCCGTTTATTTCGCTGTTTGTTTTTATTATGCATGCATGCACTATGCAACAACAGTTCGGACTTTCTCGGGGAGGTGAATGATTTTATCTAGAATGAAAGTCTTGGGTCATGAGAGTGAATACGCGAAAGGACGGCCTTCGTAGTTTTGAGTTACTTTTTATGGACCAAGAAAATTTTTATTTTGCAACGCCGTACTATAGGGTGGCTGATGAAAGCCGCTATCAAAAAAAAATTAATAACTTTTTTTTCTATTTAATGAATCTGGTTGTTATTTTTTTAATTTCCAGATTGTTTTTTAGATTTAACAAAAATGGATAACTGGGACACTGAAACAAGAATTTGGATTGTCCGCCGCTATCACGCACTGGAAACCGTAGTTTCGGTTCAAAGAAAGTAAAGGCGCACGTTTGGCGGCAAACCTCCGAACAGATGGACCACAATGAGGCTTGTTAACAATTTTTCCGAGCATGGGACAGTCAACAGAAAACCTAACCATCAAAACCCTTCAGCTCGGACGGAGGAAACAATCGCTGCTGTAGCTGCTGCCATACAAAACAATCTAAGAGTTTCGACAAGAAGCTTATCTGCTTAAATGGGTATAATAGGCATTGCAGTGAATAATGCACAAAATTTTGGACTTATGCCCAAAAAAATGTAAATCGCCAACAAATTGAACGCAGCAGACTTCCCGATTCGCTTGGAATTTTGCCAGAAGATGCTTCAAATGGTGGAAGAGGACGAAAACATGTTGAACTGTCTTTTCATGTCTGACGAGGCCCATTTCGATGTAAAAGGCAACATAAACATACAAAATTTTCGATGTGGAGTACTTCCAACCCACAGAGATGAGACCGAAATGCATCCACTTCGTGTCACAGTGTGGTGTGCAGTTTCATCACGCTGCATTGTCGGGGCCTAAATCTTCGAAGAAAACGGTTACATCGTTACGGTTACTGCAGACCGTTACTTTTTCTATCCAGAATTACGCCGAATGAGAATTTCTTTCGACTCTGTATGGTTTCAGCAAGATGGTCTATTATGGCAGAATTCCGACGAAAATATCTTAAGAAGCTGATATCCAGAAACTCCACATTCCGTTGGCCCCCAACTCGCCTGACCTTTCTTGTGAGTTTATTGCAAACAGGAAGTCTAAAAAGCAAAACCAACAAATTTGAATGAACTAAAGCAATCCATTGTATTGCGGCTATTCCTGTCTCAACTCTCCAAGCAGTAATGAACAGCTTTTTGGTAAGATGCCGCACATGTATCAACGAGCAGTGGGGCATTTACACTCCATTATTTTTAAAACTAATTAAGCTATATTAAGTAAAATTAAATGAGCTTTAAAGTGAATGAAAGAAAAATGAATTTCTTTTACTGAAAACAAAAGTAATTTGAGTTTCTTAATGTAGCAATATTTATCAGCCACCCTGTATATAAAATTACTTAAGTAGTAAATATTTCTTGGTTTTACCGAATTGTCGTGATGAGATGTTTTAAGTGGAATCGTATGGAGTTTATGTTTGTAAAGCATTTTAACATTATATCTCTAAGATGGGAATGTCCTGTTTATCCTTTTTTGAAAAAGTGAAGAAAAAAGTGTTCTTTTTTTAGGGAAATTGGATAAGATTTTAATTATGGTCGTTTTTGGGTTAAAATGGTTTACTAAATTACTACTAATTTTATTAGCAAAAGTGAAGAAAAAAGTGTTCTTTTTTTTAGGGAAATTGGATAAGATTTTAATTATGGTCGTTTTTGGGTTAAAATGGTTTACTAAATTACTACTAATTTTATTAGCAGTATATCTTCAAGAAAAATAGATCCTTTTTGTAGTTTCCAAAAAAAAAACTTAAAAAGTAAGATTTACAACAGTAGTTCTCATTCGTTTGGGGAGTGCCCGGTCTTAAAGAGTTCGGTTTCTTTTCCAACAATTGCTGCGAAGCTTTATGAAGTGGGTTGTCACGGAACTGAAATCGCGATAAAAGCAGTAAGCAGCCACGAAAATCAATGTCACTTTGCCATTTTGTTAAAAACTTCTTCTAATTAAATACAGATACAAGAGGTATTAAGCCGGTTAATCCCCGTTCAATGTGAACAAAATTTTTAATAAAATTTAATGAATTAAAAAATGACACAGAGGGGCGATTTGAATATTATTTTTTTATTCACCCACTTTTTTATATAACCTACAAAAAAAATATAACCGATATCAAAGTATATATTTTTTTATCACATCTGTAGCCAAGACTTCAAGTATTAATTTGAGGTATATTGTGTCACATTAACCCTTAAGAAGCTGAAATATATAGGTTTAAACATTCACTTTAATACACTATAATAACGTATCGTAACCAGCCTTATCTTAAAAATATTTGACACTTTAAAACGAAAATTTAGTTTTTTTACCCACTGTTTCAATTTATGAATTAAATCGTTCTACTTGTACATACAAACTTTATCAGATACGAAAGTTAAAACCAAGTTTAAAAAAAAACCTACTCATAACACATCAAATAACAGAATAAATATTTTTAAATCTTTAAATATAAAAATTAAATAAAAACTGTAGTCTTTGATTTTTTTGTATTATTTCGGTCAGATAACCGAATACAATCGAGTTTACCATCAGTTGGTCCAGTTAACACAAATGCTCGTGGTAATGACAACCGAATTCAAAGTGTTCCTATGGTCAATAATCCAAAACAACAACTAATACGAGGGCGACCGCAAAAGTAACTGGCCTAACATAAAAAGAACCGTTTTTTTTTTTAAATTATTATTATTTATTTTTCAACATAATCTCCTTCCAACTCAATACACTTCATCAAACGTTTTTCAAGTTTTTTAATTCCATCCGAAAAATAAGATTTTTCAAGACCTTCAAAATATGCCTCAGTTTCAGCAATAACCTCGCTATTAGACGAAAATTTTTCGCCACCGAGAAATTTTCTTTAAATTTGGAAACAAGAAATAATCAGAAGGAGCTAAATCTGGACTATATGGTGGATGCGGAGCAATTTCAAATCGTAATTCGGCCAGTTTTTGTTGAGTTAAAAATGCAGTGTGTGAAGGACCATTATCTTGATGAAAAATAACTTTTTTTCTAAATGCGGTCGTTTTATCTTGATTTCTTCACTCAACCGATCCAATAATGCAAAATAATATTCACTATTTATTGTTTTTCCTTTCTCAAGATATGAATCGGCCACTCGGAATTGGTCCAACGGACGATTTTTTGGGGCAAAGTCAACAAACGCGGCACCCATCTTGCGGATAGCTATTTCATGTGGAGTTCATCATGTAAAATACTCCAAACTTGTTTTTCGTGTATTTTAACAATATCAGCAAGTTCTCTGAGCTTTATTCGTCTATCTTTAGTCACTTCATTAAATATTTTTCTAATGTTTTCAATAGTAGTAGCAGTTTTCGGTCTTCCAGAGCGTTGTTCATCTTCCGTACTTGAACTACCCATTTTAAATTGTTGAACCCAGGATTTCACGGTGGAGTATGATGGTGCATTATCACCATGAACAGAATCCAATTCATCTTTGATTAATTGTGGCGTATAACCTTTCATACAAAAGCGCACGAAACTATTTATTTTCCATTTTTCAAAAATTATAAAACTTGTTTACTTCAATCACCTGTAACAAAGAAAATAATCATTAAATTTAAAATTTTAAATTTCGGAAATTTTGACAGATGGCTTATAATAGATTGCTTTTAAAAAACAACAACAAAAGTTGCTAGTAAAACAGAAAATGTGCCAGGCCAGTTAGTTTTGCGTTCGCCCTCGTACATGTACAAATTAAGTTCTAATAATCATTCTAATTAGTTCTCTGTCAAAATGTAGAATGGGTCTGATGCTAATCAAAAATTCACCGCGCAAACTTTAAAATGTCGATAGGTGTATCGAAATGCTCATGATCGCAAGTAGATTTTCAAAACAAAATTTTTCTCTGTATTAATTAAAGTGTTATCATCACCAAAACCTCAATACTCTGCAGCATCTCAAAATTTCTTCTTGCATCCTCGCATATGAAAGTGAAATTTCTGCATACTCGAGGGTATCCCACTTCAATAAAAGCAGTTTGGAAAATCATTTATAAAAACTCTTTTGGCGTTAGAGTCTTCAAACAATCACCATCAGAGATAAAATATCGAGGAGGAGGACAAACAACGAAACGACAAAACACATTCCCAAGGTAACCATTTGTAGGATACGCCAGTGAAGTTTGTTGGGACTCGGTGTGATTTTATTGCCCTAGCAGCAGGAGCTACACATGCATGTATGCGTGTATGTTTGTGTGCAGCTCCTCGTTATTTGCCCTGGCACTAGTTGTTGTTATCGTTCTGTGCGAGCGCCTTGTTGTTGTTGCTATTTATGTTGTTGCCATTTGGCGTCGTTAGTATTCGCTGTTGTGCAAATTGTTGTGTACTCTAGCAATTCTACTTCTCTAACGCACGCATACCCACACTGCCATATATAGGGTGTTTTTTTAAAGGTTATAATTTTTCGACTGCATAGATGCCATGCGGCTCTTCAGAGATTACTTTTAGACCAAATTCCGGGTCTACACACATTTTTAGCAAGCTCGCACAGTTTTCTATGCTCGTCCGGCTTAATTCAACGCGATCACAAAAACCCCAATTATGGCAGAACCTCGGCTGTATTCTAAATCTGTTGATAGTTGTCTCATTATTTCTTTAATATTTTGTTGCTATAGCTCAGTACTCTTTTCTCCGATATAATCATATGCCAAAATTTTTCGGTGGTGCCTTTTTGGGAACATAAGGGCCTTCAGCACATGAGTCCAACATAAATCTCCGCCAAAACTTTAAAATCCAAAATTCAATTAGTAGCAAAATCTTCTTGATTTCGTGTATCTATTTTGTCCTTTTTGACTATTGATCGCTCGGTTTTATCATAGGGGCCACTTTGCTATTCAAAATTCTTCTACTATTTTCTTCCAGTTTGACCAAGGCCGGACTAAATGTGTGATTTGTAGAGCGCTAGGTAAATATTTCATTGGGGTTATATAAAAACATAGACCGGTATGGTCCAACTTCACCAGAGATAGTTAAAAGTCGCACATAGCGCATAAAGCTTTACTTAAGCTAGATCGAACTAAACATGGCAGGCCTTTAAATCATAATGTTGATTTGTATCGGGGCCATACAAAGTTTACCATAATAGTCGTGCTTAAATAGGAATGGCAACAAATCGCTCATAACGCACTATACATAATTTGAGCACAATCGGATTATACTTGTGACTTCTAGAGTTGCAGAACCTCCACACGGAAGGTACTTTTTTTGTGGGGCTTTGGCCAAAGGCTGTCACCCCGGCACGTACTGTGTGCCGCTACAGCAACAACTGGTATCACGTTTCGTAGCATTCGAAATTTGAAAGTATCACATTTAATCTGTCTTTTAGATTACTAAAATTCGGCTGGTGCCTTTATTTAAAGCTTAAGCACAGGTCTAAAAATCGAGTGACTTCATGAAGGGTGTTATTCGTCGAAATGGAATGATAAGTTACAATTTACCCGAGTTAAATATTGATCGCTCGTAACGCATTATGCGAACTTTGGTCAGATGTTATACACGTATGTTGCCTCTAAAGTTGGTTCTGAGTTCGTCCAACGATATATCAACAAAATGTTGCTAGCAACATTATTTGATTAACATGTGTCGTTGCATCCAACAATGGATCAATGCTATGGAGTTGTACACCTCTAAAGTTACACCCTTTACATAGATATGAATGCATTTGTGCGTCTGTAAATTCAATGCACTGCTCATTCACATACATACAAACTCACACACATACGTGAGTACATTTATATGTTCCATGGGTTGTATTGTAATCGCATCTCGTGTTCGCATCTGAAAATCTGTCCGTATATACTCGTGTATGCATACAGCGAAGAAAAAAAGTATACATACATCCCATAATAAGGGGTTTTAAAAAATTTGTGAAGAAAAATTGATGTCAGTATTAAATGCGTTTATAAATAAGTTTTATTAATTTAATTCAATATTAATATCAAAAACATTTAATTTCGTTTAAGTCTAATAACTGCACGAACAAAAAATGTATGGTTGAGGTAACAATATTCGAAGAATATTTATACTATTGTAGGACATATGGTTGTGGTACAACAATAAGTTTATCCTCACAAAAATAGTATCACACACAAGCATACTATTATCCTCACAACCATATTATGATTCACACTCAATTATTCTATGATCCCCGCAACCATATTATGATACACACTCAACCATACTATAATCCCCACAACTATATTATTATCCTCACAACCATAGAATGATTTTTACGCAACTATGTTATGATCCCTACAACCAAAGTATGATCCCACTCAACCATAGCATAGTCTCCAAATTTATTTATTGGAATTAAGTTAATTGTTATTCAACAATAGATTTTAATTAACTAAATTATTTAAAACACATTGAATTCAAAATAATAAGAGTGTTTTATTTAACAAGAGAAAAACTCCGTTTAGAAAACCGTAAGTATTTTATTTATTTAAAATATTTTTTTGAACAAATTCAAAAAAGTTTGTTTTAAAAAATTATTACAGATAAAATGTACTGTTATTGCGCAAGATTTGCAACAACGACATTGTTCTTAAACCATATTTAAATGAATAAAAATGGCAAACATACGGTATGGTTGAGGTAATCATATTGTTGTTAACATGAACCCCAAATATCAATTCTTATGTCCTACCATCCATATTTATATTGTAGCTACAACCATATTATCATTTTTAAATTTGGTGATAAAACTATTGTAACATACTTATATTATCAATATTAATATTGTCGCTTTCATACTACTAAAAAAAACTAAACTAAATTTTAAAAACAATACTATGGCTGCGACAAACATACTTTAATTGCAGAAAAAATATTATTGTTGCCGTGACCATATTAATACGATATTTTTTCTCTGCGTGTGGGGTGCACGCAAAAAAAAATTTGGTTGGGGTGACAATATTCGATGGGGAACATACTGGGTATATGGTTGTGGCACAACAATATTATGATCCTCAAAACATACTATGAAATCCACAATAGTATGATTCACACTCAACTATACTTTTATCTCCACAACCATATTATGATCCTCACAATCATAGTATTTTTCTCATTCAACCATAGTATGATCCTCACATCTATAGTATGATTCACACGCACCCATACTATGATCCCCACAGCCATAGTATGATTCACACTCAACCATACTATGATCTTCACAACAATAGTATGATTCACATTCAACTATACTATTATATCCACAACCATATTATGATCCTCACAACCATAGCATTTTTCTTATACCACCACATTATGATTCTCACAACCATAGTATGATTCACACGCAACTATGCTATTAACCGTACAACCATAGTATGATTCAATCAACCATACTATGATCCCCAAAATTATTTATTAGGATTGGGTAATGTTGTTATTCATAAATAGAGATTTTTATCAAGCAAGTTATTTTAAATTGCATTACAATTAGTTCATAGCCAGATTTAAGGCCATGTATTTTTAAAACATTTAATTCAAGAAACAAAAATAAATATACAACTTCACCATCCGTAGACACCAAGTAACGAATATATACTCAAGTGCAGGCAGATTTTAAATAAACGAGAACCAGTCGGTAGTCGAGTATTTCACCGAACAAAGTAAACACAATAAAAATCCCTCGAACTACCTTTCAATTGTTGTTGTTTTTCATAATGGACAACAACCATGCACTGTAACGACCCTGCAGTATTGGTGATCGACTCTACGCCGATGAGTTCACCGACTACCACAAACCTTTCGTCGACTACTCGCTCAACTACCAGCAATGCTTTTGAGCGGCGAATTTAACAAGGCGATGTCCGCTTTGGTAATGCCTTACTGTTCGTCGACGAATTTGTCGGTGACATTTCGTCGACGAACTTGTCGGTGACATTTCGTCGACGAATTTATCGTTGACATTTCGTCGACGAATTCATCGACAAACAGCGATAGAATAGTAAAAAGAACCCGGGTTCGGTTTCGGGCTGGGAATTTTTTGTTTTCTGCTTATTTTTATTTTTTAATATTTTTATTTTTGTTTTACAAACGGAAACAATAAAGCCAATAAAGAAAAACTAAAAACATAAAAAATTTGAATTTCAAAAAAATAAAAAAAAACTTAAAACATTATGACTTAATTCAGGTAGTCAGGTAGGTGTACATAAACAAAATATAAATAAAAAATATGCATCTATGGCAAAAGTAAAGGCTCATTTTGTTTTCCTTTTTTTAGCGAAATGGATTTAAAATGCCGCTTCTTCTGCAGGTTGACTGCTTTGCGAAGTTGCTCTTCTGCCGACCCTGCGTTCTCATCCATAACAGTTATGGATTCTGTAATATAAAATAATATAATATTGATTTGCTCTTATTTCAAAGATTCTTGAATTGAATTACCTAAAAGAGCACTGTAGAATTATTATTAAATTATTCACCTTTGACCAATCACCAAATTTTGCAAGAAGTTTTTATCAACACAGTTCAATTGACGAAATAGACACAAGAAATAAAAAAATTAGAAGTCACTCCACGCACGTCTTTTCTTTTTTAATGTCAAACACTTAATGACTCTTTCTCTTTCTTGCGTCCCTCAACCAAGTTCATATTCTCATGCGTGTTTGATGTTTTTTTTCTATTTGCAATGTAGCATGTGTTGTTGTTGGGTTTTTTTTATTTGGGTGCCCGTTACAGTTTTTTGTTTTGTTTTGCACGCGTTTTTTTGTTGTTGTTATCTCATTGATTCTGTGTAACTCTTTCTTGTTTGTCTCATGTGGCATTTGTTGTTGGTTGGTTGTTATTTCTCACCCTCACCCTCTGCATTACCATTCGTCGATGAATTCATCGGTAACATTTCATCGACGAATTTATCGGTGACACTTCGTCGACGAATTCATCGACAAAAAGAACCCAGGTTCCATTCCGGGCTGGGAATTTTTTTTCTGTTTATTTTTATTTTTTAATATTTTTTCAATTCATATTATTTCAATTCAACTACAAAGTTAACAACCTAAAGCATTAGGTGAAAATAACATTATTAAATTCTTAAGGTTACTTCATATACGAATGACAATAGAAAATCTCTCGAGACACCACTTTACACTTTACTTTACACCAGCGATGTAGTCGATGAAATGCCATCGGCGAGGTAGTCGATGAAAAGTTACCAGCCACTACTTGTGAAACTGCAGGGCGAGTGAAAGTTTTTTTTTTGAATATCAAAAAAATCATACGCGCACACATACTATGCTCTATAAAACCTGTTTTGTTTTGTTCATAGTCGCAACCATACTGTATGATTGCCGTTATCATTTTATTGTTTAAATAAAAATTTTAAACAACAATACTTTTGTTGCATCAACCATGTTTATATGGTTGCTACAACCATATTTTCATTTCTAAATTTGGCAATAATACTATTGTTACATTTCAACAATATTAATATTGCCGCAATCATACTGTTAAAATGAAATTCAATAACAATACTATGGTTACGACGAACATGCTTTTATTGTAGAGAACATATTAGTGTTGCCGTGACCATGTAGTAACCATATCTTTTCTCTGCGTGTGGTAAATACTGTTGTCTAGGGGACAGCATTCTGCGCACGAACAACGTGCGCAGAATGCTTAGGGTCGTTATAACCACAATTGATTTACTGGGTCCAAGGTATCAACAGATGCCTTCAGATTTTGTTCCAAAATGTTTTTATATCTTTTGCGTGCTACTCTGTTATTAAATCGAGTGTCATGTAATACTTTTAGTACTGTTTGTTTAAAAACAATTATATTGAATATTTCCCGATGTTTTCCGCCAATTTCGGGACTCGTTTACTACATTAATAATTCTTCTAACATAGCATAATGAAAGCTTCTTAAGTCTGTCAAATCGTTGCTTTCTTCGGTACACGCAGAGAAAAAATATGGTTACTATATGGTCACGGCAACAGTACTATGTTCTCTGCAATAAAAGTATGGTTGTCGCAACCTTAGTATTGTTTTTTGAATTTAATTTTGACAATATTAATATTGTTGAAATGTAACAAAAGCATTGTTGCCAAATTAAAAAAATGAAAATATGGCTGTAGCAACAATATAAATATGGTTGGTGGGACAAAAGTATTTTTTCATGGGTTTTATGTTAACAATAACATGATTACGGCAATCATACAGGCAAAATCGTAATTTATTTTTAATTTGACAATGTTATTTTTACGAATCTTACGCAATAATAGTAGTTTCTATATATAAATTTATTTTTTTCCAAAACAAACTACGGCTTAGTATAACTGAAATATTTTTAATAAATGAATTGTTTCTACTGTTAAATAAATCACTAACTTTATAAAGAGTTTTATGTATTTTTACATAACTTATTTAATAAAAATCTCTATTGTTGAATAACAACTTAACCCAATCTTTACAAAAAAATTTGGGGATCATAGCATGGTTGTGTGTAAGTCATACTATGGTTCTAAGGATCATACTATGGTTGTATGTGCAACATACTATGTTTGTGAAGATCATAATATGGTTATGGAGATCATAGTATGTTTGAGTGTGAATCATACTATGGTTGTGGGGATCATAGTATGGTTGTGTGTGATAATTCTATTGTTGTGGGGACCATAATATTGTTATGGGGATCATAGTATGGTTGTGTGTTAACCATACTATTGATGTGATGATCATAATATTGTTGTGCCACAACCATATAACCAACAATAGAATGATGCTCTTCGAATATTGTTACCCCAACCATATTTTTTCTGCGTGTACTATTATATTTTGTAATGATCGTCGATACAAAAGAACGACATAATTTTAAGGTACGAGTATAAGCAGTACATTTATGTGATTAATGAAACTAAAATGTGTATTTCTTTCTGATTTTCCTATTTTATTTGTTATTATGGCTCTGTTGACTTAAACAATGACTGTCAATTTAGTCAAACTAACAAGGTTGACTATTATTTCTAACATTTGTTAAGTTATTCTTTATTTATATATTTTCTTCTCAAATAATTTTTATTGAAATGTGTTAAACATTGCTACGAGTATAAAATCTTTTTCAGCTATCGCTAATAATTCTTTATTACTTTAAATCGGTGTATGTACACTTTTTTCATTTACTGTATGTTTATGTGTGCGATTGCGTTTGTAAAACTGTGTAAATGAATAAGAAGTATGCAATTTGTTGTTTAAGGGTACGTTTTTCATGTTTTATCGTTGCTTTTATTCATTGTCTCCCCGCCAATGGATACTTTCTCTCACTCAAAATATGAAGAAAGAGGGGATTTTGAATTTTTACCTCTTTTACATCGTGTATCTGTAGCTGTATATGTGCATTATTTTATGGCGCTTTTGAATTTTTGTTTATATCCAACACAAGAATTTTTATTAAGAGTTTCACCACTGGCTTTGGAACTGTATGTCGCATAAAAGAGATTATATATTGCAGTACTTGCGTACTAGCAACTTCAAGGAAGAGTGCCATCGGAAGAGAGAAAAATAAAACTAAGAGAACTGCTAACAGAAGGATGTAATTACAAGGAATTTTCTTTTCTGTAAAGTTACATGGAAATGCTGGTGTTCAGCAGAGTTTGACTTTTCGTAGCGTTTAGTGATTGGTACCAATTAAAAAAACAAATTACACAGTGGATTCTAGTTTGAAAATCATTGTCGCCGATTGCTCCGGAGAAAAAAACTACAGGCAAATATGTTAAAACCGGCGCAACAAAAACACTACCTTATGAAAATTTCATTTTATTATAATTACTTATGTTTTCGCAATTAAATATCTTAAGCCACAATATATTTTCGAGTAATAGATAAGGAGTTCTTATAAGATGGTTATATCATCTGTCAATTACTTTTTAATATCTCTTTAAAGCATGGTAAATTTGGCGGAACAATAAATTTTATACATTTGTAAAATTGTAATGTTCTTAAACAGCATGGATATATTAAATATTTTTCTGTTATTCCAATCGTTTGTAAGTTATTACGAGAGCTGATATATATATTTCTGTCCTAATAATGAAAATGCGAATATTTATCATCAAAAATAGTTTTATTGTTTTTCAAAGTAGCATGATTTATACACCTTTGCACGCGCTCAAACCAATTGTCGAAGCACTTTTTCCACTCCGATTGAGACACCTCCAAATCATGGTTTTAGAACGCTTCAACAGCATCTTCTGGCGACGAAAATCGTTGACCACGCATTTTTTTCTTGATGTGCGGGTCAGGGCTGTACGGCGGATGACCCGTCAATTCGACGTTTTGACCGGTCAAAAAGACGCTGGTTTGAGCCGATGTGTGAGAGCTTGCATTGTCATGGTGCACAATGATTCGTCTTCTCTTGTTCGTTTTTCGAATTTCTCCGAAGGCTTACGGCAGACAAATTGTGGTTTACCACTCAGAATTGACCTCCTACGTTGCTCAAGCGAAACAGTCGCTACATGACCAGTTTTGCCGAAGAAACAGATGACCATTTGCTTCGAAGTGCTTCTTCCACGAGTAACTTTCGTTGGATTTGGCTCGTCTTCAAAGGCCCACACGGTCGATTGCTGTTTTGTTTCGGGTTCATACGCATAGATCCATGTTTCGTCACCTGTGACGATCTTATAAACGTCTTTTGAATCGCCGCGATCGTATATTTTTAAAATTTCTTTGCACCAATCAACAAGAGCCTTTTTTGAGCGATTGCCAAATTGTGCGGAATCCAACGACTCTATCTCACGGTATGTCACGTGACGATCTTGCATTATCAGTTCACGCACGACATCAATGTTCCTGGCACAACGGTCGTTTTTTGACGACCTTCACGACCTTCGTCTTTGAGCGAGCGTCGGCCACGATTGAATTCATTAAACCAGTTTTTTACAGTACTATAGGATGGTGCTTCATCGCCATACAAAGATTTAAGTTCATCGATGCACTCTTGTCGTGATAATCCACGTCGAATGTTGTGAAAAATGATCGCACGAAAATGTTCATGAGTTAATTCCATTTTGATTTTCTCAAGTCACTGTAAACAACACAAATGATGGTCGTACGTCAAAACGTTCTGAGTACGTTTATGCTAAAAATGTCAAACTTTCCAATGGAAATATCAGATCAGCGCCAGGCAACACTTAGTGTTGCCCAGGACAGAAATATATATAGCAACCCTCGTAGATGCCCTTAATGACAGTTTGGACTTTTGAGTATTATTCTATAATAAACTCGTTATTTCTGATGATTTGAAACAAAATATTTGCTTAACTGTTATTTAATGTGTATACATATTTACTTATTTTGCTTTAATATTTGCGATTATTGGTTTTTACATTCGCAGAAGAGTAATCAAAATACCGAAATTTATTTTGTATGGCATTCGTTAATTTTGCATAACGAATTAGTTATTAAACAAAAAAAAGGAAAATGGAAGAACTTCACAATTATACGAGCGCGACCGCAAAACTAACTGGCCTGGCACATTTTCTGTTTTACTAGCAACTTTTTTTTATGTTTTTTAAAAGCAATCTTTTATAAGCCATCTGTCAAAATTTCCAAAATACTTAATGATTATTTTCTTTGTTACAGGTGATTGAAGTAAACAAGTTTTATAATTTTTGAAAAATGGAAAGTAAAGAGTTTCGTGCGGTAATTAAAAACTTTTATATGAATTAATCAAAGATGAATTGGATTCTGTTCATGGTGATAATGCACCATCATACTCCACCGTGAAATCCTGGGTTCAAGTACGGAAGATGAACAACGCTCTGGAAGAAAACTGCTACTACTATTGAAAACATTAGAAAAATATTTAATGAAGTGACTAAAGATAGACGAATAAAGCTCAGAGAACTTGCTGATATTGTTAAAATACACGAAAAACAAGTTTGGAGTATTTTACATGATGAACTCCACATGAAAAAGCTATCCGCAAGATATGTGCCGCGTTTGAAAAACGTTTGATGAAGTGCATTGAGTTGGAAGGAGATTATGTTGAAAAATAAATAATAATAATTCCAAAAAAAAACGGTTCTTTTTATGTTAGGCCAGTTACTATTGCGGTCGCCCTCGTATATAAAGAAAATAAAAATTTTAACGATACGAAATGGACAAACATTGAACAGGGATTAAGCGGCTCGAAACCTTTTGCATCTACATTTTAATAGAAGACAAATTGCTGCCAAGCTTTTTGAGCAGTGTGCAGCCATGAAAATCAATGTTACTTTACCATTTTGTAAAAAACTTGTTTTCTATTAAAATGAAGATGCAAAAGATCTCGAGCCGCACGCAGAAAAAAAGTATGGTTGTGGTGACAATATTCGAAGAGGATAATACTATTGTTGGGTGTATGGTTGTGGTACAACAATATTATGATCCCTACAATATTAGTATGATTCAAATGCAACCATCACAACCATACTATGATCCTTACAACAACAGTATGATTTACACATAACCATACTATGATCCCCACAACCATAGTATGATTCACACTCAACCATACTATGATCTCCACAACCATATTATGATCCTCCCAACCATAGTACGATCCTCACAACCATAGTATAATTCACACGTAACCTGTTATGATCCCTACAACCAAAGTATGATCACAAATATACTACGATCCCAAATATTATTTATTAGAATTGGGTTAAGTTGTCAACAATAGATTTTAATTATGAAAATTATTTAAAAATACATTTAATTCAAAATTATAGAAGTGATTTATTTAACAGTAGAAAAAATTAGTTTAAAAAAACATATGAGTTTGTTTGAAAATTTTTAATTTCCATATAAAAGTACTATCGGCCTGGCTTCGAAACAATTTTCCAGCGTTCATTTCCTCTGAAGAATGGCCCTCAGGCAGTCCAGATTTGAACCCATTGGATTACAAATTGTAGACGATTTTAAAGGACAAAGTTTGTCACAAAAGATACCCCAACATTGGATCTCTTAAGACTGCTTTGGTTCGAGTTGTGGCCAATTTTCCAATGGAAGAGGTTCGTGCAACTATTGACGATTGGCCAGTGCGACTTTAGGCGTGTGTAAAGGCAAAAGGCGGACATTTCGAATAAGTAGATTCTTTTTGGATACAATATATCGTACATCAATTAATATTAAAAAATATTTGGTCCAAAAACATTCAGTACTTTTTTTACAGCATAAACGTGTGTAACAGTATTTATGTCCCTACTAAGTAATGTGTAAAAGCAAAAGACCGAAAAAAACAAACAGGCTAAACGTATCGGCAAATATTTTTTAACTGATTCACTAAAAATATTCAATATAATATTCTGTAAGTGCCGGGAGCAAGCACTGTTGTATAAGGGTATTTTTCATATTTACAATATGTAACAGATTCTCTTATTCTGTAAGTCACAGTAACCAATATTTTATAAAATTAAAATAATACGTAAGAGTTGTAAGTTTTCTAAGTAACATCATATGCAATTCATCTTTAATTAAGAACTTTTGTAAGATTCAAAAAACCAAACCTATTCAATGCAGTAGGGTTTTGATTTGAATGACAGAATTTTAGTGGTAACGGTATTTGTGACAAGAAAATACAACTCTGTTCTCAATAAGCACACTTATGGTCACAAAATGGAAAGCAACCCTGCTACCACCCCCACCTAAAACGATGATGGGCAGCATGTTGACACACCGACTTATGGGGGTTGTTTCTCTTTTCAGTTCTCGTTCTTTCTTTCCTTACCCTCTTCCTTTCTGCTTGTCAATGTTTTGATTATAGTTTTTGCACTGCACTTTTCACTAAACCTCGTACTGAAGGAGGGTGGTGGTGGGATAAATTTCCTATTTGACAACTACAGTTTTCAGTTTTTATAACGCCGAAGTCAAGTGAACAACAACATCAAGACATTGAAAAAAAAAGTAATGACAAAGGTCTAAAATGACCTTAAACTAAAGTAATGAAAGAAAAAATATTGAAAATACTAGTATACACCACAATAAATATATAAGAACAAAATTAATTTACACAAAGTAAAGCACATGTAAAGAAGGCAAAGAAGTAGACATTAAAGTGTTCGGACTTTAACTCTGGGCCACAAGAAAAAGGAAACGCCATTGGCAAATTTCAAACAAAAGGAGAAAAAAATCAATATCGCAGAGATTTGTTATTGTTAAGCCCCTCCGAGTGTGTGTGTGTGTGTTTTCTCGTGGCTGTGTGCGTGATTCCAATTGTACGTGCTTGTATATCTGTATACATTTGGTAATAACAATTAATCCCTTCGCATTGGGGGTGCTCGGTGTACGACGCAAAACCAAATGGGTGGGGGAACTACTTGAAAATGTTAAATATTGTAATAATTATTACAATAATGACACAAGCAGCAACCGATGATTACGCATAATTTACAAACATATCAAAACGGTTGATGCTTTAGTCGATTTTCTTTTGTTAATCGCCCGTGCCCATTCTTCTTCGCAGTTAGTATTTGGCTTAAAAAGCTGCCGTTTTGTTTCGAATTATTTTTACCTGTTTGGGAAAATATGCCCTGAAATGTAAGAAATTCACTTAGGCATTATTTGCAAAACAACAGCGACAAGTATTGGGGTGGATTACCATTATTTAGTTGTCTCCGCAAAGCGTTTTCTAATTGTAATTTACAACAGAGAAACCAAAAATTAATTACTATTTTGCGGAATATTAATGTCGTTTGTAATCGTTGCGTTGATTTGTCGATTGGATTCTACTCTTCCCAATGGGGGTTCACTGCAAAGACGATAAACTATAAAAGATGGGCGAAATGAAAAAACCTTTCAGTAAAGCACAAATTCTCGGTTTAGTTATCCACTTTCGTTTGTAAACACTCACAATAAAGCAACAAGGTCTAAATTAAAACTCAAAAAACACTGAATTTACACACTGTACGCACAAAAAACAGCTTTCCCAAAATAGTCGCTACTTCACTTGTTTTTTTTCAAATTCTCGTTAAAGCTTCTTTTCATCTTCTTCAGTTTATTATCCTTGTTACACTAATTCCTACCCAGGGGACATAGGTAAACACAAGATCACCTTCTTCTTCCACATTTGATGAAAATCGACATGAAAAAGGACCGTGAGTAACACAAAGCGCCAGAAAGTCTACTAATCTTGAATTTTCTCAAACTTTAAGGAAGTTCATAAAATACATAACGGCACCATACTCTTAGAGTGGATCAGCGCAATTGTTTGAAACTACCAACAATTTTTGAACTAGACCCAACTTAAGGTTTACTAAACTACTCAAATCAACAGCTGATTTGATGTCCTTCTGTCTGATGCTAGACGCCTTTTGTAACATACAATCTTAATAAAAGTTGGCTCAGTTCATATTTTAAGGTACACATGAAGCAACCATCCAGAGCAACGTGTTGTAGCCACTGTTTTGTTTGTTCAGAAAACAGGTGGCGACACAGCTACTCATGAAACAAAGTTTGCTTTAACATGTCTATATTGCTGCAACGGTAGCCTCGTGTGTATCTAGCATTACGATGTACCAGTAAAATACTCGGATGAAAATGGGTCTACATTTCGATATATTACAAAGGTTCCACCCTATTTTAAATACAACCGATCTGGGACTCTCATATTAATTCTGATTTATTTCACTTTTGGTACAGTATATTACGAAAGACCAATAGCAATCCTTTACTTACTTACTTATAGTTTGGGGCCAAAAATGGCTTCCAATATATGTATAAAGCAAAAAAACAACAAATTTCTCATGAACAGAAAAATTAAATTTGGTTAAATTAAGGGTGATGGAATTTAAATAGGCCAGATGCTTGGGCCCAAAATCCAACCCATTCAAACTCGGATGTAACGTATTTAAAAACAAATAAAAACATCGTTAAGTTTAGCCAGGACGAACCTTATTTACCTTCCACCGTCCCTACGCTACTAAAGCGAACAAAAATTGTCCGGTCCGTTTTTGGGGCCCTTTCGGTCCATGCGTCTATCCCTAATCTCAGCCAAAATCTTCGAAATTTCACTATATATGAATTTGTAGCAAAAAATGCTTTAATTTAAGTGTTCATATATCCGTTTTGACCATGCGGGAAGTTTTTTTCAGCCACATGAGCAAAAACGTCCGGCAACTATGCTCTTTTTTGAGATATTAAATGCATCCCAACTAACAGTACCCATTTAAACAATGATCGTCCACAAAATATTATGATTAGTTACAACTAAAAGTGTAATTTTTTCTTAGGTTTCTTTAGTCCCTTAATGGCAATTTTTTCACCCTAGGACGATTGTGAAAATTAGGATTTAGAAAATCGACTTGAGTACGGCTTATGGTGCATCATTATTGTTTTTATTAAATCTACTTTCATAAAGGTTGTGAAATATATTATGGGTCTTACTTATATTTAAGCCAATAGACCGACAACTAATCAAGCTCGGAGGGGCACCTAAAGTCAAGTCCTAAAAACTGGTCTGATCATTTTTCAAATCTGACGGAAGGTCGGTCTCTAATGTAGGAGTTTTAACGTAATAGAACTTCATATGGAGGGGATAAAACTATTACTAAACCCTATGGAGTGGATCAGGGCAAATATTTGTATTCATCGAAAAATTTTGAGTTAAACTCACTCTTCTGTGTACCGAAAGACTCAGAATTAACAGTTAATTTGCTTCAAAGATGCCCGTTTATTCTTCCGTCCATAAACTGTCCATCTTAAGCTTGTGATCCAACTACAGATAGGAATATCTTGATCGATCTTAGTTAAATTTGGGCAAAGTACTTATTTTGAACCAAGGGCGGAAGGCTTTAAAATAACGGAAAATCTATGAAATTTTGCTAAAAGCACCCACTCAAATTTTCAATAACGAAAAAATCGAGTTATTTTTTATAGTAAAGAGTTTTGAAACGTCTTGATTTAGTAGCCGTTTATTAGAAATGCTTACACTTTTCTCCTTCCATTTCTAGTTACATAATATCAGAATGCAGCTCTAGATCTGACTCAGCCAATAGTGCAACATTTGCATAGTTTTTAGAGTATTCAAAAATGTGTCGTACCCAAAATAATTAAAAATGTCCCTAGTCCTAACCTAACAAAAAACTTCGCGGGCCATCTGCATCAGACAAATAATTCTGTCGATGTCCACCGGGAATTTACCAAATTTTACAAAACCACCCTATTGAATAGGCTTAAAAGGCACGTGGATAAAAGCGCCAGATTCTCAAAGGATTCTGTGACGAAAAGGTGGCGAATTTCGAGTCATTAGTTCATTTTACATTATCTTAAGAATCCGAGTCACTGTTTCAAATGTTTTTATAATAATTTATTGCATCTGTAATAAAAATAGTTGATGCTGGAGATCGCTGACACCTCTGAATCGGACTCACAAATCGACATGTTTATTGTTATGAAGGAACTTGCAAACGGAATGCCCTCAATAGTGGAGTGGCATATTAGATTTGATCTAGAAGAACTAGGCGAATTAAATACTAGTTTCAATTGCATTTCATTTCTATATTGGCAAGTAATTGGAAGCCCATTGGGGGCCTATTAAAGCTAAATTACAATATGCATTAAAATGTTAAATAGGCATTTAAACACATGAACTTGGTTATCTTTCGAAATTGCCAGAAACGCATGAAATGTTTCAAAGAAAATCAGTTTAGGCTAAGGTTATGAAGAAAGAACAGTAACAGGGTCACATTATGGAGAATATAATCATTTTTAAAGTTCGAAATCACATTCTCTGTCACACCATGTATACTACGTTTTTTGCAGTTAGAAACTGCTTTAATATATTTTCAAAAAATAATTAAATTTAACAAGGATTATATCCGCATTATACAAAACTTGAATATCAGTACTCAATAGTGCTTTTATACTTCCAGCAACTAATTGACAAAACACTTAAAAAACTTAAAAACCAAAATTTTATATTCAAAAGTTCAACAACAAACTTAACTAAAACCTTAACTAAAGCGAGTAAATATAAAAACAAAAGCCATGTTAAAACATACGAAACCATCTTTAACAATTGTGTTCCTAATGCTAATCAAAAATTTTGAACATCTGGGCACCCAAGGCACCAAAGAGGTAGTAAGCCCCGTTACGACCTATGATGACAAAGAACATCATTTAGCGAAACGAATGGATTTGCAGACATGTTTGGGTAGGACTCTCTCACATACCTCTGATTGCCCTTCAAATTTCTAATAATGTTTTTCTTCCCGTTAAGGTCAATTTGATGTACATAAAAATACGATTATACGCACGGGCGAGTCTCAGGCCATTGGCGGTAAATATCTGCAAGGTCTCGAATTAGATACAATAGAAGAGTGCCAGCGTTTATGCTGCGAAACCGAGTCATGTGACGTTTACATCTTCGAAAGTAAAAAGGATGGCTATTGTTATTTATTCGAATGTGGTACTCCGGAAAATTTCCACTGTAAATTTACGCGACACGCCAACTATACAAGTGCCGTACTGACCCCAGTTATAAGGCATACTCTTGAAGTGACCACCCCACATCCTCTCGTGTCACATAAGAGTTCAACTGGCATCTCACAACAGGAATGGGAGTTGTCTAATTTAAAAATGAAACCGGAGGTTAGAGAAAAGTCCGCCGAAATGGGTTTGCCGGCGTTGGGAACGAATGCAGTACCGGCCAATGGGAACATCAAAAAATCCCTAAGTGGTTCTCAGAGTAACGACATGGGACAAGGGCAAAAAGGTGGCTCTTATCTAAACATATTTCAAATTTAAAATCACTTACCAGGTTTAACTCTTTCTTTCAGTCAATTCGTCGGTGCAATGCGGTCGCTTTCAATTTCCCTGCCATTCTGGCGAGTGTATAGCCGTCTACAATGCCTGTGATGGCATACCCCAGTGTGAGGATGGTAGTGATGAAGGTCCAGAGGTATTTTTTATTGCATATTCTTCAAAATTATCCTTTTTCGACTGTTTAACACTGTCATCTGTTTACAGTGCTCTAACAGCAATTTATCGTCCAACACAAAATCTTCTTCGGATGTGGTGGGAGTTAACAATAAAGTCGCCTCAGCACCATCTTTACCTCAGTATCAACAAGCTTCACTCATGCAACAATCTGCCCAGCAACAATTACAGAGTATGCAACAGCAGCAGCACCAAACAATTTCGGCTACGGGAGTTTTACCCTCAGTTCCCGTAGTCAACAATCGGGAGGATCCAAACGTATGGGAGACAAGGAAAATTGTTTCAGGAACACCTGTGGCGAGTAATGGTGGTAAGTACTAAGAACGATATTATGGATGACACTAATAAATAAGAGGGTTAATGCCAGAGTGGTTTTTGCCACATTCGGGGTTTTGGGGTTTAAAATTCGTATTTCTTCAGTGGGGATGTAATTATGGAACAGTTTTTTGATCTGGAGACTATATTAGGGCACCAATTAAATTGTTCATTATAGTTTTCGAAAAGAATATCTATAAACGAAAACACCTACATGACATTAAAACTGAATGTGGGTTTGTTCACTCTGGGATTAACATATTACAAAATGTATTTCGCTATTCGCATATAGAATTAAAATCCAAATACATACTCGTACTTTAAATTTTATGTCGAAGTCTATAACCATTTGTATGGAAATTGACAGCTGAAAATTAAATCTATTGGATTTAGTATACGAGTATACAAATGTCGTACCTTTTCTAGAAAAAGAAAAAAAACAATATTTTTGGAAGGTATAAATAGGTTAAAGGCTACTTTTAAAATATTCGTGGTTAAGCTAAACATGCTTATATGCTAGAATTCCCAATGTCTCATTCGCATATACAATCGAAATCAGAATTCAGCGTATTTCGAGTAGAATTCTTTTACAATTTGTATGGAAGGTGACATAAGAAATTCCCTGATAATTAAAACTTCTGGATATTATTCGTATATGCAAAAGCCCTATCAAGAATGACTGCAGATTATTACACACATTTAAAAGTAGGCGGTATATTCTTTCTAAACTATTTAGAAACACGAAGATATGGCCAAATATACTACAATTTAGTGCTCACGAAAAATAAATTAAGTGGAAAAAAGTCGCAAGTACAGAAGGGACGTGTCAAGGGTTCAAATTATTCTTCGTTTGGTTTATGTGTAGAGTAGTTTTCTTAACTCTACATTTTAGTATGGTTCCTTGAAGCGCATTTAAGGTTTTACAAGGGCTCAAAGTGGTTTTGATAACGGGGGTTACCAAAACGGGAATTGTTTGAGTTCAGGTTAGAAGGACACAGGTCAAGTTTAAATGTTGATACGCGGTACATGTACATGGTGACCCATACATGATCCACAAAACTCTGCAGTAAGATGATTTAAAATTAGTAATCTCCAATTTGCAAGAAGATAACTCTTCCAGATCTTTAAGAAAATTATCCCCCATGTGCTCGTATAAATATTATTAAATAGAATATTTGTGTCAGTGATACTAGAAGTGGTGTGGCAATATAATCCAATTTCAAGCCCAGTTGTAACCCTTGCTTAAAAACAAAATTCTTTGTGAGCAACACATGCTGAAATATATCGGTCTCACAAACATTTTTAAAAGAAAACAGTAAAATTGCATCCCATACTTTAAAAACAGAAAATTAAATTGCACACCCACTCAGTTTCCAATTATAAAGTGAGAGCCATTGAAAAATTTAAATCACCTGTAAAAAAAGGACTTTTAATTTTTTTTAATCTGGTCTGGTTTTTCTGGTCATTTAAAAATGGAACACCATTCGATGCGTTTTCGCTTCGCCCAACGGTCTGAAGATTGTTTTGTCGGAGATGAAGAATTTTACCGAAAACATTGTGTTCTCAGATGAAGCTCATTTTCATCTCGGTGGCTATGTCAATAAGCAAAATTGCCGCATATTGGATTCAGAGGACCCACACGTGACAATTGAGAAGCCAATACATCCACAACGAGTTACTGTTTGGTGTGGATTTGGGCTGATGGCACCATTGAGCCATTTTTCTTCGAAAATGAGCAAGGAGCCGCCGTTACCGTCAACGGTGAGCGTTTTTTTTCAAAAATTTAAGAGAATGTCACACAGCCAACGCGACCATCGATATTTTACGCACTGTTTTTAAAAATCGAATAATCAGCCGAAATTGTGATGTCAATTGGCCGCCTCGTAGCTGTGATTCGAGCCCTATGGATTATTTTCTTCAGGGAGCCATTAAGAATAAATGTTACGCAAAGCATCCAGACAATTGAAGCGTTGAAACATGATATCGAAGTTTTCATTCAAGAGATTCGATCCGAAACAATCAAAAATGTACTGAAAAATTGGGCTGATCGGCTGTTGCCAGATCAACCCAGTTGTGGTAATCATATGAATGATGCTGTGTTCCATTATTAAATGACAATGTTCAAACTTTCCAATAAAACCAGAGATTTGAAATAATTATCCTTCCTTTTTTACAGATGATTGAAATTTAATTTTGTAAATGGCCCACCCTATGTATTGAAGATATTCAAATCTAAAATCAGTAGAGCTAAAAAGTAAACTGGAATATTTCAAGGAACTACGATCTTTTTTCCTTCGAACAGCTAATGAGACCTTACACCCTGAACCTACTGGGACGGAGGGTATATATCATTTGGTACGGACAAAATAAGTAACGCATTGAACAATTATTTTAGATCCTACATATGTTTTAACTAAATTCGTTTCATGACTTTTGAAGTCATTTAAGCCATGCCTGGTGTCTGCCGGCTGGTTCGCACGATCAATTTAGAAATGAGTTAGAACTCGTCTCTTTTTGTTTTGTATGCGGTAATTCTTTTTGAAAACTGCTATGGGATTGAAAATTGGACATATGTCCAATCCATTCCGCCCACTTTTGGTATTCTTGTAATAAAGGGTGGTAAAATTGTAATGGCTGATCATCCACTGTTGCCATTTTTTGCCACCATTCTGACCATTGACGACGTTTGGAATGGTCAAGAGGCCATTGAAGACGTGTAAATGCATGTCCTTATGAATAATGTTCATCAACGACGAGCGTGTTAGGTGCAGTTGTTGGGTACGACTACGAGTTGGACAACTCTTCAGCTACACTTTCGCGAACAGCAGCAATATTTTCTGCAGCACGAGCTGTACGAGCATGCACTGGTGTTTCCACATCTCCTACAGACCCGGTTCACCCAAATTTTTGCACGATTTTTCCGATTGCACGCACACTTGGACGATTAAATTGACCGAAAAAATCATGAAGTTTATTTTGATTTGAACGCCCATTTTCATAGTAAGCCTGAATAACTTTAACGTGTTGCTCGCTTGTATATCTTTCCATGGTTCAAATTGAGTTAGTCTGAAATTGAGAAATATCAAATGAAATGCAAAAAGAAACTTGACGTTTAGGTGTGGTTCACATTCAACATCGGCCCTTAAAATTTAACTACCCTTTATATTGATTACAATTCAATTGGCTGAAAATCAATACTTAAGCAAAGACTTATAATGTAAACCTCGTTATAAAATATTGGACTCCTATCCACGTCCCTTCTGGCGCCTCCCACACAATTTACCATATTCCAGTGCATATTTGAACCAACATAACTCATCATTGATAGCATAAAATTCGCTTTAATTGGATACATCGTAATTTAATTATAAAGGCTTTGAATGCGCACGAGGAAAAGAAAGGTTGATACGCCCATTCTGTTACTTCCCATGCAAATCCACCATTACGACCACATTACAAAATAGTTCTATTTTTTTATGCGTTCTGCTTACAATAAGAAAATCGATTATAAATAACACTAGCTGACAGAAAGTTGGAGCCTTAGCTACACACCTTCTTGAAAATTCAACACAACTGAAACCTTTCGAGCGTAGATTAAAACCCCTTCCCTAATACATGAATTTCGCTCGAATTTTGTATTCTGCAATGTGTTTTTTTTATTTTTGTATGCGCACTAGAAAAGGTAGATGCCACACCTCATTCTAGTTCCTCTTGCACAAACGACACTTCGCTTTAAGCATTGGAGGTGAAAATGAGAGGCTGTAAATTTTAATAGTAATTACCCAAACAAAAGAAAATTTTAATCAATCTATGGGTGAGGTTATATGTAAGCCGGATCAACCGACTAAAACTTGCTTACTTATTTAAAGAAGCTTTTAAAGGACGTACAGAGTAATCTATTACTCGTAAATTTGACGATCTTAACAAAGTCAAATACCTGTTGTAAAAAATGACAAATGTTCTTTTATGGATAAGAACCTGGTCCATTTATGTGTTAGTCCTACACATTAAACATTACATCGTGGAGAAAACTAAGACATATTCTCAAATAAATCAATCACACTTCAATATGGGCTTCAATAGGGCTTTTCGAAGCCAATTTTAGCCATACCAAAACTGGGGGCCCTACGTTTTAAACTGTCCTGCCTTTGTCAGAAATTAAATTGAGTTAAACGCTCGTAAAAAGAAACACAGTCACCAGTCACAACTGCTCCAACAAGACATGGAATTGCAACGCCTGGGGGCATAAATCAACTGAAGAAAGACAATTTAATAAAACGAGAAACAATAGGGTGTCAGCCTGCTGCAAATGTGCCTTAATCGTATTAATGTAATAGTGGATAACAACAATGAGAACGTACGGCAATTTAGCAATGGTGATGGTGAAGTTGGCAGTTTGAAACAAAGCTAATTACGTTATGTTGATGGTGGCACATCATGCGAAGTTTTTTTGACACAGCAACAAATTATTGTTGCACTTGCAATTAATTCTATTCTTCTTGTAGAGTTGTTGCGGCAAAAACAAGTGTAAAGTTCACGCTGAGAGTTTGGCACTCAACTTAAAAAAATAAACACAATAATGAAACGATGACAAACATTTGTAAAACAATTCCTCGACTGGCTTCGCAATAGCGCATTCTGTCAATCCATTTTTCCAAGATACTGTTGATCCTTTCGGTCTGTAGCTCCCGGATTTCTTAGATGATATTGACCCTAAGCACTTAAATTGTTTGTGGGTTGTTGGCATTACATCGGTTATTCACGGTTCCCCATATAAAAGTGCAACGGGGTCACATCGCAGCTCCGAGCGGCCAATTGGCATCGCCAAGACGGCTGATAAAATGATTTGGAAATTTGTTGCGCAAAAGATTGATTGTTGCATGACACGCCATCCTGCTTGAACCAGAGGTCCGTAAAATCCATTTCTTTAATTTATGTAAAAAAAGTCAGATAACATGGCCTTATTTAAGAAGGTCTAATGATGCCACCACTCCACAATCCTCACCAAACTGTCATTCTCTGTCGATGCATCGGCTTCTTAAAAATATTGTGCAGCTTTTTGCCCTAGAAGCGGCATTTTTTTTGTTAACGTAAAATATGATTTTTCGCTCAAAATCGTTGTCCATTTCAAGCTGCTCCAACGGCAAAGCAATAACGAAGCTTTAAGCATCTCATTTCGTTTTTCGTAGGTTTCATACTGACTTTCTGTCAAGATTATGAGCAACAAACAGCTGTCAGTGTCAACATAACCTACGAGTATGATTCGAAAAGAAACATGTCATCCCCTTATATAGAAAAACATGGGCTGTTGTGGACCTTGATAGCTAGGCTGCTTATAATCAGAGCAACCAAAACCAGCATGAGCTTAATTTTACGGTTTTAAAGATAAAACAATATGGG
Source organism: Hydrotaea diabolus (assembly GCA_963513945.1). Taxonomy (NCBI): domain Eukaryota; kingdom Metazoa; phylum Arthropoda; class Insecta; order Diptera; family Muscidae; genus Hydrotaea; species Hydrotaea diabolus. The sequence goes on from OY740717.1 coordinate 211,900,961, forward strand.
TCAATTATGTGTCCCGAGCTCCAAAAATAAAATATTATAAACCATATTTCTGAGCGTTTTTTTGATATTTCTGTCTATAATTGTTGTTTTTTTACTTTTGGATATACATGACTAAACAATTAACAAAGTCGGCTATTAAATACTGATGAACGACAAGTTGTATACTGTTAACGGCTCAAATGGGACTACCCAAATTAAACTCAAAAACAAAATACTCAAACAATGTATTTGTAAAGAGATTACTTTAAACTTAAAAACTCCAAGTTGGCATGTACATGCTTCAAAGAAATACAATGTACTCTGCTTAATGATAATTTTTGTTTGTAATAATTTAAATTCTCAAATTTTAAATTTGACAAAGATAATTGTTTAAAGTAGAATTTCTTTATCAAACATTCACATAATCATTAAACATTTACCAATAACTACTTTTGGCAATCTCTTTCAAATGACTTTGGCAATAAAAAGAGCTAGTGGTTGTTGTACCTTGTTGTTGGGCAAGTGGCTGCACCTTGTTTAATGCACAATGGACAGTAAACAAGTATTGTAATCAATGCTTTAATTTGAGTACCCACACACGTGCATGTGCCCATATTTACCATAAGTCCTATCTTTCGCACCATTATTTGAGCCTCCTTGGCCCATAAATCACACCCTAGTCTCAGCCAAATCTTAAAATTAAAATTTGCAAAATATGCTTTAATATGAGAACCTACATTTACCTTTGGGCGCCCGTTTGTTTGACCGCTATAGTGCTTTCAAAAGTCACAAAGACGGACAGAAGGACGGACATGGCTAGAAATAATTATTCGAGATCAATAATATGCAGGGTGGGCGATTTAATATTTTAAAATTTTAATGGAGATGAAGAATTTTACCGAAAAATTGTGTTTTCAGATGAAGCTCGATTTCATTTCGTTGGCTATGTCAATAACCAAAATGACCGCATATGGGGTTCAGAGAACCCACACGAGAAGCCAATACATCCACAACGAGTCACTGTTTCGTGTGGATTTTGGGCTGGCAGCATTATACTTAGTAGGGCCATAAATACTGTTACAACATTGAACACACCCATTTCAATAGTTGAACTGAACATGCCCCGTTAATGTCATATGGGTTTTGAAAGCTAACCTCAATAGCGTTTGTCTGAAAAGATATTTTAAAATTGTTTCAACATTCAGCATGGAGTGGTCAGATAATGAGAACCGTATCGCTGCAATAGCGCTCTCAAGTGTGAAATAAAAATGCGATATTTTCAAAACGATCCGGTCACTAGCGATTAGCCGCTTGTTCGTCTACCGATGCATAAAACTGTTTGAGGAGACTGGAGATGTAAAAGACCGTCACCGATCGGGCCGCTCACGCTCTGTTCGAACACCGCATGTCATCAAAGCCGTTAAATCAAGAATTCACAGAAATCCGCTCCGAAAACAGAAAATCAAGGCCCGTGAGATGAATATCACGCAAAAATCCATGATTCGAATCATTAAAAAAGACTTGGGACTTGGGGCTTTCAAACGACGTACCGGACATTTATTGACTGCAGTTTTAAAAAAATTCGATTGAAAAATGCAAACGTCTTTTTGGTGAAGCACACTGCATTTCTGCGAACAAGGAGTTAAAACTTCGGCCAAAGTTTACCAAGAACCCGTTTTGGAAGCTGTTGTGAAGCCTCTTAAGAATTCCCTTTTCCAAAACCAGCCATGGACTTTCCAGCAGGATTCTGTGCCTGCCCATAAGGCTAAAACGTCCCAGGCCTGGCTTCGAAACAATTTGCCAGCGTTCATTTTCTCTGAAGAATGACCCTCAGGCAGTCCAGATTTGAACCCATTGGATTACAAATTGTGGACGGTTTTAAAGGACAAGGTTTGTCACAAAAGATACCCCAACATTGGATCTCTTAAGACTGCTTTGGTTCGAGCTGTGGCCAATTTTCCAATGGACGAGGTCCGTGCAGCTATTGACAAATGGCCAGTGCGACTTAAGACGTGTGTAAAGGCAAAATACATCAATAAATATATTAAAAAATATTTGGTCCAAAAACATCTCGGAGCTGTGATTTAAGCCATTAATGACGAACGTTCCGCGAAGCATCCCGAGACAATTGAAGCATTGAAACATAAAATCGAAGTTGCCATTGAAGAGATTCGACCTGAAACAATCGAAAATGTAAAAAAATTAGATTGAGGATGAGGTACTGCCGAGGCGGTCGTGGTCGTCATATGAAAGATGCTGTGTTCCATTATTAAATGACAAAGTTCAAACTTTCCAATTAAACCACAAATTTGAAAAAATTATCACTACTTTTTTTACAGCCGATTTCAATTTAAAATGTTAAATTGCCCACCCTGTATATACCTTTAAGGGTCTTCACTCAATACTCCATGGTGCTGCAATCAACTCTGAACGATTGAATACTTGCTTAACAGTTTTTGATTTAAATATTTAAAAATACAGGATTCTTAAAACTTTATCAGAGAAAATATACAATTTTGAACTTTTAAGATTCCCAGAACCGTAAATACAAACCTCAAGCCAAACATACCAGGCAGCCATATGGACGCCCACATACAAATTCAAAACAAGGAATAAAAACTCGCTCTAGTACCTGGGCTCCGATTATAAAAACGACATATTATATTAAGTGGGTTCCCACAATTAAGATTACACCGAATACCCATCATATTTTATAAACGCAAAAACCACCCGTCTCTCAGTCTTTATGCAAGATTGCATAATTATGCGCAATTTTGTGAACATACACGTAAAAATATTTACGGTGACTACTCAGCCAACTTCGAAATGATTACTGCGCACGCGTAGGGGCTATTTCATGGCTCTAAAATGGGGGGCCCTTGTTTGCTGCGAGTTTTGTTAGTGAACACTTGCGTGACATGAAGCAACGTTCGCTAATTATGCCCAACTAATAAATCAGTGTGGGCGGGGAAGGCTTTTGCACATGTCATAAAAGTATGGAAGTATGTACAGAAATGTAATTTCCTTACAAAGCAAAAAAATACAACAGTTTTTCTGTGGTTCGTTCATATTTATAAATACAAAATAGATAATGCTGTTCCGATTCATTTCGTTGCGAGTAGAAGTTGAACAAACCACAAATGATGGATGCTCCAGTTAGGCAGCAGTCAGGCAACTGTTTAATCATCTGGGCCGGCTGAGTCCATACACTATTGCTATCTCCATCATCATCGTATTTAGCGGCTTTGTGATAATGATGATGGGCATAATGATGTGATTCTTAATTGGTTGCATGCCATTGTGGTTAATTAGGTATAAACTTATGAGTACTAAGTAATATAATCGTCTCCAGTCATCTCTTTGTCTTATAAAACACGGTTTAAGTCAGATTTAATAAGTTTTACATTAATTTTTTTGCCTTTGTTATATGTAATTCGTAATATATTCGAATGCAAAAAGCCAGGAATTTTCTTTCATGTTAGGATAATACTCCACTGGATGGTATTTAATTTGAAGTTTCCATTTTTAACTGACACTGAGCGAACAATGAAAATGAAATTGAAGTACTAAACGATATACAGCACTAAAAATATAATTTAATAATAACAAATTAAAAAGTCACATGTCTTTAATGGCAGCACGTTGATTTCCCATCTTCTATTGCAATATTTACTGTTAATATTAAGTATAATCACGAAATCATTGGCAATATGATATTTTCTCAGTAGATCTAAGAAATAAATTTATAATTCACGATATCTTCTAACATTTTAAATTTGAATCGTCCATAAAAAATAAAGCACTGATAATTTTTTTAAATTTCTGTTTTTATAAGAAAGGTTGCACTCTGTCATTTTCGATTGTTTGGGTCGAATCTCTTCAAGGGCAACTTCGATTTTATTTTCCAACGCTTCAATTGTCTCTGGATGCTGTGCGTAACATTTTTCCTTAATGGCTTACCACAAAAAATAATTCAAAGAGCTCAAATCACAGCTCCGAGGCGGCCAATTAGCATCACAATTTCGGCTGATTATTTGTTTTTAAAAAAACAACATTTTCAGCTGCCTGTTTCCAGCTCGTAAAAGACGGTGATTTTACAATTTCAAGATTAACCTCTAAGTAAAATCGACTCCACAAAATGTATAAGCCATTCGAAGCCGGGTCGCAACAAGTTTTTAACCTTCTTTAGGCAAACATACTTATTACCTTAAATTCCTACAACATCCCATTACGGAAAAGGGTGAAACTTCCTTCAAATCATCAAGCTTTGCACGCTATAATATAAATACGCATGGAGTGCGTTTTATAGTGAAGTATTTACATAGCTTAGAGATGAACCTCTTACTTGTAAAGGTACATTACGAGGTGAGAGCCTGCCGCTGAAAAGTTGTTAGATGTTCTTAGCCGGGGTCGAACCTGGTTTTACAGACATAATAGTTGTGCACATTACCGTCACGCCTCGGCGGCCCACGGTAAATGCCGAAGCTAATTAGGAAGCTTAGTATCCACTTGAGATAAGAGGCGGCCAAAATACAAACATTTGAATTTGCAGTACTGAGATTGCATTTGATATATTTCTCCGTAGATATATTATCCCAATTTGTTGTCATTTTTAATGTTATCCCTAGTGTGATTAAAAAAGGAGGACTGTGATAATCAACATTATAACTTCGGCTGTAACCATAGACATAGCTAAATTCAGCGAGTGACGCTTCTACATCAAAACTTTTTTTTAATTATACTGTAGTGGTGCGTTTAGCCAACATTATTTAAGAGCGCCCAATTATTTCCACTATATTAAGGTTATGTCCGTTATTTTATTCAAATTATACGTTTCTTTCTTTTTCTGATTATTCTAAAATGAAACCCAAAGGTATTCAAATGTCATGCAATGGTGTCACTCGATATTAAGATAAAAAACGGCGATTACGCTAAACTAGTTTAGAATTCAGCCGAGTGGAAACTAAACTTAGCGCGCGCACACACACAAACAGAACTAAAGTAGACACAAAGAGTAATTAGTGAAAATAGTTCAAAGAAAATCATGAAAAGTTAAGACATTAAAGGGAAACTTCGTCGAGATTTTATAAAAAGATTAAGATGAACTGTTTCAACAAATGCTAGTAGAGATGTTCAAAACAGAAACGAAGACAAAAGAAAGTTAAATTCAAACTCATTTACCTACTGTTATTTCTGTATTTGTAGGTAACCCCGAATCCCAAACTATGAATCAACTCACACCGGCAGGTGGTGGCGGCAGTACCGGTGATGGCTTTACAGCCTATGTCAACAATCGACCGCCGCCTAGCCATAGCGGTGGAATGTATACAGCTATTACTGGTGGAGTTGCATCGGATGGTAGTGTAGCTTCGAAGGGAGGTTCAACGCTGGAACAAAGTGGTCTGTATATGTCGCATATACCTGCACAAGATCCCAATGCCGTGTATGTACAACAACATATACTATTACCTCCTCCGCCACCTCCACCGCCAGCACCTTTGAACTCCAATTGGCAGCAACAGGCTATAATGAATCAACAAAAACAACAACAGCAGCAGCAACAGGGATTACCGATGACTCAACAGCAACAGCTGGCACTGTCTCAGGCTGGAGCAGTAGAACAACCGCAGCAAGTGCCGATGCAACAGCAACAACAATCTGCCCAAATATTGGTGCCTTCTTTATCACAGCAACTTCAATCACCAACGGATCCTAAATTAGCCACAGGACCTTCAAATTCTCTACTCACACAGAATGTTGTCAAAACTGAGGATTCGGATGAATATGAAGATTCGGAGGAAAAGTCTACGGAACCTCCTAAAAAGGTATGTGTACTATTTAAAATCATGTCGAGTTATTAGGTATAAGAGATTTTTAAAAGACGCAAAATTGTATTTGCCAACTGTCAGATAAACGGGTTTCCTAAAGGTCCGAGGTTTAAATAGAATAATAAGTCTGTAAAAGAAAAATGTGTTCCGGCCGCGTCTTCCCACAGTGACACGGATCCTTTCGACTTTATCGTATGCCTAAATGTGAGAAATAATGGGTGATCCAAGTAGAGATACTTTTTTCAATAGCCTTTTTTGACAGATCATGCGTGAATCGTGTCATGTTATTTTTGTTTAGTATTGTTTGGCATATCATCATGGAAAGACTTACGCCTGAACAACGTTTATAAATCGTTCAACTTTATTACGAAAATCCACGTTCTGTGAGGAATGTGTTTCGTGCACTTCGCTCAACGTATGGTCAACATAATCGGCCTTCTGAGCGTACTATTCGCAACACCATCACCCTTCTTAATACCCAGCATTCATTATGGGATAATATTCGACAATGTAGCGGCGGCCGTAGCTAAGAGCGTACACCAAGACCGTGGAGAGTCGATTCGGCGCCGTTCGCAGCAACTCGGACTGACGTATGACTTGGGGCATTTTACGTCGAGATCTTAAATAGAAAGCGTACAAAATACAGCTTGTGCAAGAACTGAAGCCGCCCGACGTTCCCAAGCCACATCGCTTCGCTCTATGGGCTCTTGAAAAGTTCCAAGAAGATCCGACGTTTTCGAGCCAAATTTTGTTCAGCGATGAGGACCATTTCTGGCTCAATGGGTATGTAAACAAGCAAAATTGCCGCATTTGGAACGAAGAGCAACCAGAAGAGGTTCAAGAGCTGCCACTTCATCCAGAAAAAAACGGTTTGCTGTGGTTTGTGGGCCGGTGGTATCATCGGTCCAATTTTTTTCGAAAAAGATGCCGGTGAGAACGTAACCGTCAATGGCGACCGTTATCGTGCCATGATAACCGACTTTTTGATACATGAAATTGAATCTCGTGATCTCGGCGACATTTGGTTTCGACAAGACGGCGCCACTTCCCACACATCGCATTAATCAATGGATTTATTGAGAGAATACTTCGGTGAGCAGATAATTTCACGTTTTGGGCCGGTAGATTGGCTACCAAGATCGTGTGATATCACACCGTTAGATTTTTTCCTGTGGGGATATGTAAAGTCTAAAGTTTATGCGGACAAACCCGCTTCAATTCAAGCCGTGGAGCAAACCATTACGCGTGTTATTCGCCAGTTACCATTCCAAATGCTCGAGGTAGTCATCGAAAATTGGACTCAACGAATGGACCATCTGAGACGTAGCCGCGACCAACATTTGATAGACATAATCTTCAAAAAATAAATGCCAAAGAATGTTCTTTCAAATGATAATAAACATTCCCCATTCAATTTGAATTTTCTGTGTTTTTGTCATTAAAAATAAAGTAGGGAACCTCGAAATGGATCACGCGTTATAACATCGTTTAATTTTCCGTCGTGGCTTCGCACACTAACACTAATCCTACTGTGTCTTCGTCGCATGTTAACATCCCAGCACGAAAATAAGCAAGGCCTACTCCTAAGAGACCATATAGAAAGCCTTCATTTTTGATCCAATACATTTATTCTCATGTCGCTTCTCTAAGACCCGCTAGAAATCCTTTTCATTAATTCTATACAAGTGCTGTTTTAGGTTGTAGCCTCAATAACTAAGACTGGATAAGAAAGCTGCAATAGTCGTATTTTATTAACAAAAAGTGTAAAGAGGAAACGTGCTGCTGTACTGGATTTAAAAAAAAAATAGAAAAATAATTTATTGTAGCCGCTTTAGAACTTAGCCTAGAAGATATAGGCTTTTACTTGATAGTTATCCAGATTATGTACTACAATAGCAGCAAAAAACTAATTTTACGGCTTTTCTAATTTTATTTCTACTATTATTAAAATAATTTTATTTTGATTATAATACTTCTGCGCTTTTCCTTGAGACACGAATAGAATTAACAATTTTTGTTAATAAATTTCTTTACTATTGCGGTTCTGCTATCCTGTCTTATCTATAGACGATCCTAAATTATCACTACACATTCGTTGGTGCATTTTTTGAAAAGGCCTTCAAAATATGAAGATAGTTTCCTCGCCCCTCCTTGTGGAAGGCAGGCTAGCGTGCCTTGTGATTCAAGGCAGCGGGGTAGGTGTTCGTTACAGCGAGACAGTAAGCAATGGGGAAAAATAAAAACAAGTGGACAAAAGAAATGCGACCGTGTCTTAGCATATATAACCATCCATCATGGATTATGGTCCAATAACAGGATATGTCTTTCCATGCCAACATCATAAACCCAACTACTATCGTCATATCGGTATTAGTTCAGGAGATAGAGTTTTTCAATTTTCAGAGTTCACGCCCATTTGTCTAAAAAAATATTTCATTGATTTCATTCTGTTATAATTTTATAAGGATCGGTTCATTACTTTGGCCATAAATGGGGGCATAGCACAGCCCACTTTGCTTCCATGATGTATATCAATTCATGCCAACATTTCATGAGATATTGTCTTTTTAAATTTAGGGTTGTGCGAGCGGTAACTCCCCCTTGTCTAATTTTGCCAAAACATACTCTATAATAATTTCCTTGTCATTGATTTCCTTCTGATGAAATTTCAGCACGATCGATTAGTTTGGCCATAAATGCGATTTTTAAAGAAGGCGTGGCACCGCCCATTTTTCCTCCAGGATGTGTTTTGATCCATACCAATATCATATGCTCCAAATTGTATCGGCTTATTTCTAAACGTTTACGACAAATTGTCTTTTTTACTTCACGATTGTTGATTTTTCCAGAGATCTACCAAGTACTTTTGTGGGAAAATTGTTACCTCTCGACCGGTCTGGCCCATTTGAAATACCAACCGTTTTAGTTTATCAACACATGTTTCTGCATAATTTGAGTAACCCAGCTTCAATAGTGCGACCTGAAGATTGCTTTCCACAGACAAACAAAAGAACATGGCTAGATCATTATAGAATTTTACGACGATTCCAAATATATAAACTTTATGGGATTTTCGATGTTTTACACCCTACTCTATCCTATGATGGAAGGAATACAAATTAATAACACAGAAAACAGTGTTGTTTATAAAAAATTAAATGGTTTTGAGCAAAGTTTTATATTCTTTATCCTGTATGTCACTTCCAATCACGACAACGAGATTTGGAAGTGCCCATATTTCCGCCACAGAGAGAAAAACTAAATTTCTTTTGACCAAACCGTAAAATTTAAGTAGGCAATCCAGACCTCCCGCTGGTCGCTGGTTTGCATATTGCGGGGCTATCAAAGAATCCAGTATGCGACTTTTACTTCAAACGTACAAAAATTAATTCAATTTGAGAACTCGCGGAGTTATGAACTAAAGTCTACATACTAAATCGTGTTTGCCACATCCTTATCACGACAATGAGATTTTTAGGAACACATTTTTCACAAAAGGGATCATAAATAAATTGCTTCAAACAAATGATATAATTTAGGCTACTTTTTTTATAGAAGTGCAAAAAATATTCAATTGGGCTCAAACTATTGGAACAACCTTGGTTTCGATTCTCATCGTCGTGACTATGAAAGATACCGTCTACTTTTGCATGATCATGTTCTAGATGATAAAAAGTTTCACCACATCACATTTGAACTAGTTCTCTTCCAGTACCAAACAAAGCACCAGTCGCTAAATCGAGATTCATTTTTAAAATGGTTTAATTTTTAAATAGATTTTTATTTGTGCTCTTTTAAAAGTTATCGTCTTAAAAGATTGAAGTTCTTCTTAAGAACCGTGTAAAATTAATTGAATAATATTTATTTTATAAATATCTTCAAGGTGGTTATGTGAAAATCCCTCAGTCCAAATTTGTGGATATTATTGGTCAATATTCCCATTTTGTTTACCCTATTTTCGCACTTGCTGCATATTTTTTATGGCGTAACTACACAAATCATATTACTCATTATCTTATTTTGACATAAATGAGCAGTACGTTCTTAACAAAACTTTCGACGAACCCTAGCTGTAAAATTATACCACAGTTTTAGGAAAATGACCAATGGTTTTGGTTATTTTAAAAACACGCTTCCATAACTTTTTTTTGAACTAAAATCCTATATTTTGCATTCATACTTCTGTACATACATATATTATTTGACTCATTATTTTCTCCTCTTCAGCACAAACACAAGAAGATCAAAAGTAAAGCAAAAGAGTTACAAAACTCGCAGAACGCTAATGAGCAAACTCAACAGCAGACCACTAAAACGGTAGCAAATCCCGCTAAGACCATCAAAACTGCCGCCTCTCCAGTCCACGAACAATACGAAATAATCCATCAAAATATGGCCTTGGAGTTTCGAGATCATGATGGACAATCGGAAAGACCGGGCGGTGCGGTTTTGTCACTTACTCTGGGCCTACTGATTACGGCAGCTCTTGCCATACTCATCGGATGCCGTATGCGAACCGTAGGCCGGAGGGCACGACGTCTGGGCGGTAAGACGCCGTATTCTCATGAAGCCGATTTCTTAGTGAATGGAATGTATTTGTAAGGACAGTGGAGCTGTGTTTTTTCTATATGTATGTATTTTTTTATAATGGCTTCGATGGAAATTGAAATTTTGAAATACAATAATAATACAAAATGAACAATATAATGGGGAGTATTTAAGAATGGAAAAATTAATTAAAAAAAGAGAAATCATATTCTAAACTAATTTTAAATGTTTGACAATTTAAGTCTTTTGTTTTTGTAACCCGAAAATAATATTCTTGAAACCAAAAAAAAACCACAAACAACAAAAACGGTTTTGAACAAAATAAAAACCCATCCAAAAAAGATGTTTGATTTTTTCTAATCTTGTGTGGATACATAATTGTGTAATCTTTTTAGTATGTAGTTTTTAAATATAAAACAAACAAAAATATTTTTTGTAAATTATAAACCAAAGAAAAAGAAGTGAAATAAATATAACATCTAATTAATTGTGTTAAAAACTATCGCATGTTGTTTTTTTTTATATCATTAGGAGCTTTTTGTTATGTGAAAATAAAGTTCAAAGATACATGGAAGCGAGAATCTGTAAAAAAAACGCTGTCATCAGAAATTTAATTCCCTTCAGGGGAAATCGTTTAAACCATAAATGTACTTTTAATATTTTTGACCTAATTCACACAGCGAAAGATTGGGCCGGACACTGCCAAGCCGTAAAGAAAGAGCAGCTTTACTACAATACCACCGTGTTTCATCTTAGAAATTAGTCTATTTTGACTCCAATGTCAAATTTCTCTATTGATTCCTGGTTGTTAGTTGTTCACCCCCTTAGTAGGGAATTACATACAGCAAGTGTTTAAAAAGAGGTAATAACTTAAACTTACATACTTGTAGTACTCCAAAACATTTAGATTATCATGCCATTTTTTGGTGGAAGTGAAGAGGAAGAGATGACAAATTTTTACAGGGTGTAGACATGGCCACTAAACCATAATGCACGATGTTAATTGCGAGTCTCACTTTAACGTCAAGTTTTTTGCCCAACTTAATTTGGCATTTCTTTGTTTTAGTGTTTTACAAATTCAACCATAGAAAGTACACAATTGAGCAGCTGAAGATTGTTAAAGCTGAATACGAAAATGGGCGTTTAAATCAAAATGCAAATTGTGATTTTTTGGTCGACCAAATCTGTCCACAATCAAGAGAATTGTGCGCAATTTTCAGCAAACCGGATCTGTAGTAAATGTGAAAATACCTGTACATGGTTGCCCAGTTCGTTCTGCCATCGTGTCGTACTTCTTTGAAAATGAGTACGGTTACCGTGAATGGTATTCACAATCGCAAGATGATAACAGACCTCTTGTGGCCAGAAATAGAGGATATGGACCTGGACGATATGTGGTTCCAACCGGATGGTACCACTTGCCACACAGCCAGCAAAACAATGGATATTTTGCACGAGAAATTCAATTGCCTTCCTGGCGATGTTAATTGGCGGCCACGATAATGTGCTTTGACACCGTTGGACTTATTTCCTTGGGGATATTGAAAAGAAAAAGTGTATGTCAATAAACGAAGTTCAATTCAAGAGCTAAAGGATGAGATAATTCGGCCTTTAACGACTTTTAACATCCATTATATCTCAGTCATTGAAAATGTGGACCACCGGGTACGCCAAATGCTCACCAAAGCCGTGGCGAATTGCATTGTGTGAAGAAAACTTGAAAAAAGGATTTACAACAGTAGTTCTCATTCGTTTGGTCAGAACCTAGTCTTAAAGAGTTCTGTTTTTCTTTCGACAATTGCTGCGAAGCTTTCTGATGAAGGTCGTCACGGACCCGAAGTCGCGATAAAAGCAGTGTGCGTGCAGCCACGGAAATAAATTTCACTTAGCCATTTTAATAAGAGTTTGTCTTCTATCATGCCACCCTTTATAAATGGCCTTTATAAATACACTTTTGGGCTTAAATTGCACATTTGTTTGAACTTCGTTAATTTCCTATAAAATTAAACTCTGTAGAAATATGGTATAAAGGGTTTTTAATCTGACAAATAAACATTAAAGTCGAAATTATTTCACCAGTAATTTTCTTTTCCCATGAGACAACAATGCATACCGCGAAAAATGTTTCACTGTTCTGTGTCAGATTTTTGTCAACTCAAATCAGGTGAAATGTTCGACATAAAGGGAAAAAATCATTAAAAGTTCTGATATTGACAATTTAAATATTCAATGGGAAATTAATTCAGTAAGAATTCTATTTATAATGGAGATGCAAATACAGTGGAGAACAAAACCGAGCATGTTTACCACATTTGCAATAATTATTTATTAAAAATAGTATAGTTAGTCCAATTGTTAATTTGCAGCACATTTTCTTTATTTTCTTACAAATAGAACTCTGTAAATAAGATTCTGAAAAAGTAATCAAAACAAATAAGAAGAAGTAGCAACATGAAGAGGAGAGTAAGCACTCAGTTTTGCACTTATGGAATATTTTCAATCGAAGAGAAATGCCAAAAAAACAACCATTATTTTCATTGATCTATAATGTTTTCATGCGAAACAAGTCTATTGTTCTCATTTGCAATTGATATTTATTATTGAAAGCACGCGAAATAAGTTATAAAGTAAAAAAGTACATCAGTATTAAAAACATGAGGACAATTTTAGACACAATTACAGAAAATGGTTGTTCTACACGAAAAAAAAGCCCAACAGTTAAAAATTAGCCAACAAACCGTCATTGCTGCCAGAAAACGACGAAAAGTTGTTCCTGCGCGAACCTGGGAGGACGCCCACGACTATTAAAGAGATCAGATGCTCGTCTTATGATAAGGAAATTAAAAAGTAACGACTCTAGACCACTACTATTAAAGAGATCAGATGCTCGTCTTATGATAAGGAAATTAAAAAGTAACGACTCTAGACCACAATTACGAGTCGCAGCTTCCATTAACAAACATATTATTGCATGGACCGCTCGTGGACCTTTGCAGACAATAGGGTTTGTAGCAACAATTAAGAAAAAAACGATTTATCTAACAAAAACTTTAAGAAGCGGTTAGAATTTTGTTAGGCCCACAAAAATTGGTTCGTTGATGACTGGAAACGTGTAATATGGTCAGATGAAACCAAAATTAACCCTTTTCAATTCAATGGTAAACAATATTTCTGGCGGCTCCCACATGAAAGTCTTCGAAAAAATTAATTCAAGCAAACCGTTAAACATGGAGGGGGAAGCTTAATAGTATGGGGGTGCTTTACATGGTGGCGCACACACGAAAAAAGAAGTCTACCTTCATATTTTGCAAACAAGTTTACCCGATTTTGTAGAGGTCAGTACTTACCCTGAGGTAAGTACAAGATAAAATAATGGCTGTCGGAACAAAAATGTCATCTCCAATTGAAAATTTGTGGGTTGTGGTCAAAAGGCGTTTGGGGTTAAACCAACAAGCACCAAAAATATCGACGAGTTCTGGAGCCAAGTTTAGCAGGAATGGGCAAATATTCCACATAAAACAATCGAAAACATAGAAAGTATGCCCAGACGAGTGAAAAGTGTACTTAAAAGCAAGGAAATATGGACTAAATACTAAAACATTAGCTTTTAGTATATGTATTTTGAATAAAGTGCAAAACTGAGTGCATTCAGTCATCTATCTACCCCACTTTGATGTAATCACTAGAATAAGTGTTTAGTTTTTTTTAAATATAAGTTTTTGTTTGACAATAAATAAAGTATATTTGCTGGGAATTAGCATTTGGATTAACGATACGTTTTTTTGTAAAACAAATAGTCCAAAACATGCACTCGATTTTGCTCCCCACTGTATGTGTCTGATTACATTAAAAAATATGTGTAATAATAGATTTTGTTATTGTTTAAATCAACTGACAGGTAACAAATATTTAGGCACTTGCTCAAGGTCAGTGACTAACCCAATTAGTTCATATTGGTTAATTTTTTAAAACATTCCAATGTTCTTATTGAACACGATAATATTTAAATTGAACATTCAAAGCGACAAATAACTAAGTATGGTGGAATCTGACTTTATGGGCCGATTTTTTCTAATATCCTTAAAACAATTTCTTTTTTCCAGGAACAAACTTGAAGTCACTATATCGAGCCATAAGCGCTAACCTATCGTAAGTGAAAAAATGCAAATTTTACAGGAGACGGTTTTTATTATTTATTTCAAACAACTTTATTAAAAATGCAAATGTTTTAATGCAAAAATTTAAGATTTCTACCTACTCATATAACTGTATCAAAAAACAAAAAAAAAAATCTGAACACATTTGCGATTGCTGCAGCAATTTGATGTGTGACTTACGATAAAATTGCTACACAATAAAATTTAAACAATCATTTACGATAAAATGCAAAAGCTTTTTTTTGATGTTTTACTAACAATTTTGTCATTTGCATAGAGGCGCCTATTTTTTTACTAAACATAAATAAAAAATCTTGAATACAACTTCTTGTTAGAACTAAAGAATTAAGCCTAAATTCCAGAGAATGAGTAGAAGGCTTTAAAGTCCCGGGTACCTAGATAACTGCCGTCCATTCCTGAAGGTCTCTAACCATTTTCAAGGCCCTGAGATTCCCCGTGTCCGGTGAGAGTGAATGATCAATAGCAGAAGGCTTTAAAGTCCCAAGTCAAAAGTTATTACTCGTCTATATCTGAAAGACTTAAAACCCGGCCAAATGCTGTCCACACAGGAAAAGGTTAAAACTAAAAACAAACATTTCCAAGGCCATGCGATTTTCCTAGTTCTGCGAGAGTGATTAAAAACAGAAGGCTTAAAAGTTTCTATTCCCTAGATATTGCCTGTCTGTACCATTAAGTCTTTATTCTCGGCCATAGGCTGGCCATGTAGAAAGAAGTTTAAATTTAAAAATGATTTTTAAAGTCCGAAGGTCCCCCTGGTTCAGTGTGCTTTTGTTCGTTAGTTTTCCCAAAATGCCTTACCCGTTCTGAGGAGTGTGGCATATTTCGTTCTTACCACGCCACCTTTACTGCACTCAAGCCGGCATTGTTTCAAGTTTAAGCTAATGTAGGGGCTAGAGATAGTAAACAACTTGTATTTGTATTTACTCAGACAGGAGATCAACATTTTTAACTTACCGGATAAGAAGTCAGTGGCAACATCAGCCTGTTTCCTGGCGAGCATTTCTTATTTCTCCATTGTTTTAAAAGTTGAGTACTTCGACCCTGACTTCGGTTTCATTGGGTGGTGATTAATATTGCCTCCAGATGTACAATCACACAGTTCGATGTCAAATTATAAATTCATAGAGGGTATATCAACATCACGCCACATTTCTGTGATCCACAGCACGCAGGATCTTGCCGTTCTAAAAGTTCGCCACAGCTGCTTTCAGCGGTATGCTTGCGCCTTTATATTCTTGCAATCAGTTCGTTAGCTATTTTACCTCATTGTTGTTGAAAAAATCGATGAAAACAGATCCCCTTCAAAATGATTTTGCTAGTTGAGGACTTTTTGCAAATCTTTCGCAATTCTTTGAAAATTTTAACTTTAAATTTCAGATGTTTTTTCAAGTCGTTACGATTAAAAATGGCGAAGGAATACATTAATTGAAAGTTATCGATAAATAACAAAAAGACAAAAGACGATCATCTTTGAAAAAAACAACAATGGAAATACAAGTTACAACAGACGACGCAAGACGACGGCGTCTTGTGCCGACGACAACAGACGACAAAATACCGAGCGTAAGAAAGCTTAATTTTTTCGATCTTAAGGCACAAGCAGATAGAAAACTTCAGCATTTTCTTTGCTTCAGTCCCTTTTTAAAAAACTTGAAATACATTTGTTTATAAGGATACACACACAAACCAAAATGCTGCGCGACTTTTTGCATATTTTTTTGGCAAATCAGAGCATAATAAACACAATTCAAAATAAAAACTTTAATTTTTATTTATAAACTAAACTAAATAAAAATTTTCGACAAAATTTGTCTGAAGTGTATTTTAAAGGGTCTTCGGGTATTTAAAAAAATAAACCATCGTCTTAACAATTGTTTGAGTATTTCGGGTGAAAAATAATTAGGGCGTTCGGGTTCAGGTTCAGGAGCCTTGAAAATTCAGTTAAAATGATTTATATCAATTTGGCAAATTTGCAATTTTTGTGTAATATTTTATTGTTTTTGGGGCTCTAAAACACTCACAAACTTGTAAGGGGTTTGTTTTGGGCCATTAGAAGCCCGCTGAAAAATTCTTTTCGTTTGAGTACAATTATATTGAAATGACCGGTGTCATTTATATCATTCTTTCTTTTGAAATACTCGAGTCACTCTGAAGACAACGGCATAATTTCATTTCGAATTTCCGTCATGTTGATAAATAAAACGCTTTTCCAGCTAAGTAATTTTAAAGTTTTTGTATTTGAAAATACTTTAGCATATCCGCTAAATAGCTTTCTGTAAACAAGCCAATTGTGTTGTTTTTATTTTAAAAAATTAAGTTAAAACTTTATATGTATGGTCCATTGAAAAGTACTACATTCAAAATGAATGATAGCACCTCTTTTTGGTGCTATGTCAAAAAACACAGACTGCTTAAAAATCAAGGAAAATCTACATCCTATCCTACATATATAACAATTTATATGGAGCTCTATCTCACAGCTCTAAGCGGAAAATTGAATACCCGCATAGTAAACGGAAACGGAAGAAACTCATACAAAATATAAGTGTAATATTAATATTGAGGAGCAATGGTTCAATTTAAAATCGGCAGTATTGCCAGTCACAAATGTTTTAATTTTAATCCACGCTGAACTCATTACGATCTTTTCCACAGCTTTTCAGCTGCGAAACATAATAAACGTAAGTTTCAATAATATTGAACTTATTACTAGCCTGCAAAAAAATATTTTTACTAATTTATATGGTTTTTTGTTTTGTTTACTTTTATTCGGTCTTTTAAAATTATTTTGGCTTCAACAGTTTTTATTGTAGTTCGAGATCTTTGTTGTTCCTTTTCAGAATCAACGTAAAAATTGGTAAATGTATCGACTAGGTTGACGGACAGACTGTACAGCTATTTCTAAACCCGCCATGGATTTTCTTCTGCAGTATTTGGCAACGATAAGTTCGGCTACAACTCAAATGACTTATACGGGAGTCTCATTTGAACTACTGAGAATTATCCTTTGCGTATAATCTTCGAACTGTTCGTAGAGCAATCTGCCTAGCGCAATATCATTTCCACCAATTCTGTTTTGCATGGTTTTTCGTTGTTAACCACAAATGCAAAGGCAAAAAGTGTGCGTGTTTTTGTGCGTACATGTATTCATACTTGCGGTGTACATTAAAGCATACCAATCCTTATTTAATATGTTTTTGTTTTGTTTACATGTAATTGAATCGGTCATTTGAGAAACACCTCATATCCAAAAAAGTAAACTTTCGGGAAATCAAAAAAAACCCATTTGGTGCAGAAATTACCATTATATCGAGCCATAAGCGCTAACCTATCGTAAGTCAAATTTTTGGAAAAAAAATTTTATTGCTGAAAAATAATCGTTAGGACAAGCCTCATCGTTTTGTATTTTTAAAATGACAAAATTGTTAGTAAAACATCAAAAAAAAAGCTTTTGCATTTTATCGTAAATGATTGTTTAAATTTTATTGTGTAGCAATTTTATCGTAAGTCACACATCAAATTGCTGCAGCAATCGCAAATGTGTTCAGATTTTTTTTTTGTTTTTTGATACAGTTATATGAGTAGGTAGAAATCTTAAATTTTTGCATTAAAACATTTGCATTTTTAATAAAGTTGTTTGAAATAAATAATAAAAACCGTCTCCTGTAAAATTTGCATTTTTTCACTTACGATAGGTTAGCGCTTATGGCTCGATATATTTTTGAAATTTTTTTGTATGATTCTACAGGTGTTTGATTAATTAATTCTACGAAAATAAAATTTTATAATTCTTATTTTGATATTTACAAAAATTATAAAAGTTTTTGGAGATGTGTTGTTTCTCAAATGACTGACTAAACGATATGTTATCAGGTACGAAAGAATATGTAAAAAATTGAAATAATTAATAAAAATCAGTATTTTATTTTTCAAGTAATATATACATACACATTTTTCAAATTATTTTGTTTCTTAAAAGTGTTCAATGTCATCCGTATCGGGATATGGCCAGTCATAAATTTTTGAATAAAATGTATCAACAATGTCTACAGGTATATAGGCTTCGACTTTCCTGAGGTCATTGATTTTATTGATATTGATAGGTACACATTTTTGCGGGTAGGCGCTGATTTTTGGCAGCTCTGGTAAACCAGTTCTCGATTTTTTCAAGTCAAAAGTGTGATCATTGAGTCCACCAATTACTTTTTTACTTTAACCTGGCCTACATGTTTATTAGAGTAATGAAACTCCATAAAAGTTGAAATGTTGAATTTTATTTTGTTTTCCTTCGGGATGTTCCTTGCTTGAGTCTCCGTAGATATTACATTCTTTTTATAAAATTGACCACACCATGATTTAAAATCCTTAACTTTTTCACTTTCTACTATTTCCACTAGGAACTTGTCCGGAGCAGCAGAGTGCAACATCAGTTCAGCATACTGTTGTACTGTGTAAATCCTGTCAGTTGTTTTAATTTTTCGTTTGATTACACTAAAGTCGCGGTCACACGGAAGGTACGAATGACCTCGAGTAGGAAAATAGTGATGAATACTGTCGAAACGGCCAGTTTCTATTAGGGCAAGAAAAAATCGCACAACCACGGTGTTTTTATTTTGTCCAGGTGCACCATCGGAAAAAACATGAAGATGCCTAACACCAGCATCAAGTACTTCATTGATATAATCAGTCACTTGAGAAACAACACATATCCAGGAGATGAGGTGTTTCTCAAATGAATGGATATTTTCTAATGCAGCATCACCATGGTTACCAAGTGGCGATGATTTTTTTTATGCGTATTGGATTCGTCTTGCCTTCACCAACAATTTAATATATATAACTCAATTTTGGCCAAAAATGGACATGAGGTGTTTCTCAAATGACTGATTCAATTAAAAAAAACATTTTTAATAATGGCACATTTATTTAAATTTTATTCCTATTAAATATGTTTAAATGGATTTAAACGTGTTTTTTCAATGATGTTTGCCAAATAAATATCAATAAGTTGCATAAAACACTACCTATATATCTTTGAAAAATACTAGTTAAAACCACTACCCAACACTTTTTATAAATAGGTGGCAACAATAATTGAAAAAACGTCATGAAAATAAAAAAATATGAGTAGAAACAGAACACTGCGGCGACGGAATCCGGTGCGGCAAGAAGATGTGAATTATATGACGACGGATGCGGTGACGGTTTTTGTTGTCATTTAACACCTGTTTTTATTTATTATTTGCCCAAAAATTATTTTAAAATATTTAACAGTAAATTGTATGAATAATCATATTGTTTTACTTTCACTATAATTTTCTCGTTGTTGTTTAAATTTAGCGTTTCCACAAATTCTTCTTATTGAAAATATGCACAAAAACTATTAGCCCATACGCTTTTTGTTTACAAAAAACATGAAAATATGGCAACACATAAAAGGAGGCAGTAGCAAAAATTGAGAGCACAAGAAATTAGAAGAAGATTAAATTCAGTGCGGTATTGCTTCTTAATTTTTCTTATACATTTTTCAATCGCAGCCGCAATGTTGTGTTTCTACTCTAAGTTGGCGTCGTAGTACAATAACCTAGATATAGTCTCTAGCCCAACAACAACAAAAATAGATCGCTTGATTGTCAATGTCCCTTGAAGAGAATACATTCTTGTAAATGTTTGATGATAATTGTGAATTTTTAATACAGAACTTTACAAATTTCCACAATTATTATTATAACTACGAAAAAAATTAAGTTAGCTGTTGGCATAACTCCACCTTCGTTATATGGCGTTTACACTACAGTCATTTTTCGTAATTCGCGTTCTCATTCGTAATTCAACCCCCAATTACATTGCGAATTACGTAATACCATACCACATTCTGAGAGCGATTACGTTGTTTGACGGTAATTCATTTTGAATTACCTTCTGAATTACGAACAAACCGTTGCCTTCTCTAATTTTTATCGAAAAATATCGAAGCTACTGTCAAAATAAAAATGTAAACAGAAACAAAAAAAGAGAAAAGGAAATAAGTTCCAATTGAATAATTACAATCAAAAGGGAAATGATATAGAAAGTGGTCATGTTTTATAGATTTAAAAAAAAAAACAGGAATTGTAAAGTAAATAAACAAATTGTTTTTCTTTGGAATACCGAGGCAAAATCAACTATCAAATCGAATTAAGGACGTGTGGTATAAAAAGGGTAATTCACGTAAGTAATTCGGAGAGCAAATTAGGTAGTTTGCGATGTAGTGTGGAAATGTTATTACTGTCCATTGTTGTCGTGTCGCTAGCCTTCACGAGCAATTGCCAACCAAATATGCTCGCCAATACGAAATACATGACAACGGTCTGCATCCATACCATTACGACATGGTTGTGTTCGGGCTCTTACCAAATTTCAATTCAAAATGTGACAGCGCATAGAGAAAGGGACCTAAAGGTAAATTGGATTCGTCTTGCCTTCACCAACAATTTAATATATATAACTCAATTTTGGCCAAAAATGGACATGAGGTGTTTCTCAAATGACTGATTCAATTAAAAAAAACATTTTTAATAATGGCACATTTATTTAAATTTTATTCCTATTAAATATGTTTAAATGGATTTAAACGTGTTTTTTCAATGATGTTTGCCAAATAAATATCAATAAGTTGCATAAAACACTACCTATATATCTTTGAAAAATACTAGTTAAAACCACTACCCAACACTTTTTATAAATAGGTGGCAACAATAATTGAAAAAACGTCATGAAAATAAAAAAATATGAGTAGAAACAGAACACTGCGGCGACGGAATCCGGTGCGGCAAGAAGATGTGAATTATATGACGACGGATGCGGTGACGGTTTTTGTTGTCATTTAACACCTGTTTTTATTTATTATTTGCCCAAAAATTATTTTAAAATATTTAACAGTAAATTGTATGAATAATCATATTGTTTTACTTTCACTATAATTTTCTCGTTGTTGTTTAAATTTAGCGTTTCCACAAATTCTTCTTATTGAAAATATGCACAAAAACTATTAGCCCATACGCTTTTTGTTTACAAAAAACATGAAAATATGGCAACACATAAAAGGAGGCAGTAGCAAAAATTGAGAGCACAAGAAATTAGAAGAAGATTAAATTCAGTGCGGTATTGCTTCTTAATTTTTCTTATACATTTTTCAATCGCAGCCGCAATGTTGTGTTTCTACTCTAAGTTGGCGTCGTAGTACAATAACCTAGATATAGTCTCTAGCCCAACAACAACAAAAATAGATCGCTTGATTGTCAATGTCCCTTGAAGAGAATACATTCTTGTAAATGTTTGATGATAATTGTGAATTTTTAATACAGAACTTTACAAATTTCCACAATTATTATTATAACTACGAAAAAAATTAAGTTAGCTGTTGGCATAACTCCACCTTCGTTATATGGCGTTTACACTACAGTCATTTTTCGTAATTCGCGTTCTCATTCGTAATTCAACCCCCAATTACATTGCGAATTACGTAATACCATACCACATTCTGAGAGCGATTACGTTGTTTGACGGTAATTCATTTTGAATTACCTTCTGAATTACGAACAAACCGTTGCCTTCTCTAATTTTTATCGAAAAATATCGAAGCTACTGTCAAAATAAAAATGTAAACAGAAACAAAAAAAGAGAAAAGGAAATAAGTTCCAATTGAATAATTACAATCAAAAGGGAAATGATATAGAAAGTGGTCATGTTTTATAGATTTAAAAAAAAAACAGGAATTGTAAAGTAAATAAACAAATTGTTTTTCTTTGGAATACCGAGGCAAAATCAACTATCAAATCGAATTAAGGACGTGTGGTATAAAAAGGGTAATTCACGTAAGTAATTCGGAGAGCAAATTAGGTAGTTTGCGATGTAGTGTGGAAATGTTATTACTGTCCATTGTTGTCGTGTCGCTAGCCTTCACGAGCAATTGCCAACCAAATATGCTCGCCAATACGAAATACATGACAACGGTCTGCATCCATACCATTACGACATGGTTGTGTTCGGGCTCTTACCAAATTTCAATTCAAAATGTGACAGCGCATAGAGAAAGGGACCTAAAGGTAAAAAATCAATTTTCACTTTTTTTTTGATGTGGACAACATCTGAGCATCGAATGAGACCGATCCCATGCCCCAAAAGTGTTCCCTCCCAGCGATATGCGCGTTTAATGAAAGTGATGGTGCACCAAAGATATACGTATTTAAATCTTTAAAATGGCTCTCCTGAACAAAACTGGTTTTTACCCTTAGGTCCCTTTCTATTTTGCGCGTCACATATGTGGATAAAAATACCTTAATTCTAGTATTCACCTAAAACGAAATTTTGGCTTTGGAGTTTTGCATTTATCTCTAGACGAAAGAATTAAAGTGTTGAGCAGTGTAGAGGAAGCGGCCGTAATTCATTTTCAAAAAAATTGATTATAATCATATTCATTTAAGACCCTTAAAAACGACTTTACAACATTTGTTAATTAATTTGAAAAATTCCTTGACCAAACAATTATCAGAACATTAATTTTCGTTTGCAGGTGGTGAAAAAAAGTCTACACTGCTCTTATAATCATCCCTGTAACAGTTGCAAATTCCGCTAATTTTCGTTTGAGATGAGTACCACCAAACGAAAATAGCCAAACGGTATTTACCAATTGTAAATTTCGTTTGCATTGCTACACGAATTTCGTTTTAGGTGAATTCTAGGTTTTAACTTAAAATCATATATCTTACGACTAACAATAGCTCTTATTTTCTAACATATATACTTTGTATCTAGAATTACCTGTAGACTACAGTTGGTGGATGCTGCAGCATATCAGTGGTAGGCTCTTACCAAAAGTTAATTAATTCCAAGCGCACTTTTAATTAAATTTGACAATAGTACTTTCATATAAGATAATAAAGGGATTTATTTAGAGCATAATTATGTCTGGTGGTACCATAAACAATCGGGTCAATCAAACATACGATAACGTGACTGTATTCGATAAGGAGAAGTTTTTCGATAACGTAAAAGTATTCGATAACGTAATTGTTTTTGATAGCGTAAAAATATAAGCGATGTTATACGACAAAACATAAACAATCATAATGGATAGAGCGTGAGTACATATTGCTTTTTGTAAAAATAACACTTTTTAATTCATAAAATTCTTTTCTGTCAAAAATAACAGAAAAATCAACAAAATGAGTCGAATGCAAAAGAAGATAATGGTGGAGTTCATGCTGCAACACCGAGATTTGGCCAGAAACACCAACACGAAACTAATAGCAAACCGCCTTTGGGCACTTTTAAGGGATAAATTGAATAAAGAAGGACCGCCGTTTAAAAATGAAAAAACGTGGCGCAAGGTGAGGAATATTAAAACAGTTAAACTAGAATTTGTCCAACACCGCTAAATGGAGTTGGTTGTTTAGCTTTTAGTCAAGCACAAATACAGACTAACCATCCAGCACCAGTGCACTGGCAAGCGGTTCCAGTCGTTAGCAACGATTACTGGCTGGAATGTTAGCATTATTGTTTGCTTGGCCGGGTGTATTTCAAAATGATACTAATTTAAGAAACATTAATACACACTTGGTCGGAAAACCACTGCTGGTATATGAACATTTGGGAAAACATCACCGACAAAGCGTTTATCCAAACACCGTTGCATTGTGCGTGGCTGTTTTTAGTTGATCAAGCGGTTTCAAGTGCTTTGTCAGTGTCTTTTTTTTTTGGAAGTGTTCTCTATTTCTGAGGGGATTGGATTGTCAGCGTTCCAATATTCCACCACAGATGTGCAATACAAGAAATGGCAACCTGTACCGTGCATTCCAGATGAGTGTGTTTCGTTTCCATTAACAGCGGCTTTAAATTAGTTACGTATTCTATGATGCCCCACGCTTAGGCTACATTTTACGCAAAAACATCCAACAAACGGGAAGCCTGCGCAGAGAACGGTGATACGGTAATCACGACTTACTGTTTAAACCTTCTTTACGATTCATTTTACAGATACGCTTAATGATTAATCTTTTGCACCTAAAGTCGGCGGCGATTACTGGAAACCCCAGCCGCTGGAAAATATCGGATGTTTCTACTCGGTATTCGAGTGGGGGATACTTGTTTGATTATCCATCTGGGCAAGAATGATTCTTTTTGATGCAGTTTCCAAGCACACAAGCCTCCATTGTCTTAATTTTTCGGCGGGAAATTTGCCGAGAATACGACGATTGACTTCTCAGCCCTTTTAAGAAACAACGCTACCAGATAATACTTGAGTAAGTAGGGACATAAATACTGTTACAGACGTTTTATGCTGTAAAATAACAAGTACGGAATGTTTTTGGACGAAATATTTTTTAATATATTTATTGATGTACATTGTATCCAAAAAGAGTCTACTTATTCGAAATGTCCGCCTTTTGCCTTTACACACGCCTTAAGTCGCACTGACCAATCGTAAATAGCTGCACGAACCTCGTCCATTGGAAAATTGGCCACAGCTCGAACCAAAGCAGTCTTAAGAGATCCAATGTTGGGGTATCTTTTGTGACAAACCTTGTCCTCTAAAACCGTCCACAATTTGTAATCCGATGGGTTCAAATCTGGACTGCCTGAGGGCCATTCTTCAGAGGAAATGAACGTAGGCAAATTGTTTCGGAGACAGGTCTGGGACGTTTTAGCCTTATGGGCCGGCGCAGAATCCTGCTGGAAAGTCCATGACAGATTTTGGAACAGAGAATTGTTAAGAGGCTTCAAAACAGCTTTCAAAACGGTTTTTGGTAAACATTTGCGCGATGTTTTGACTCCTTGTTCGCAGAAATGCAGGTCAGTGACCCCATCATAAGATACACTCCACCAAACCATGACTGAAGCTGGGTGATGACTCTTTTCCAGTTCAGATGCTTCCTTAGATGACCGCGCATTTTTGCTTGTTAAATTTTCCCAAGTCTTTTTTAATGATTCGACTCATGGACTTTGCGTGATATTCATCTCACGGGCCATGATTTTCTGTTTTCGGAGCGGATTTCTGTGAATTCTTGATTTAACGGCTGTGATGGCATGCGGTGTTCGAACAGAGCGTGGGCGGCCCGACCGGTGGCGGTCTTTTACATCTCCAGTCTCCTCAAAGAGTTTTATGCATCGGTAGACGAACATGCGGCTAATCCCTAGTGGCCGGAGCGTTTTGAAAATATCGTTTTTTTCATTTTACACATGAAAAGCGCTATTACAGCGATACGGTTCTCATTATCTGACCACTCCATGATGAAAGATGAAACAATTTTTAAATCCCGTTACAGACTAACGCTATTGAGGTTAGCTTTTAAAACCAATATGACATTAACGGGGTATGTTCAGTTCTACTATTGAAATGAGTGTGTTCAATATTGAACAGTATTGAACATTCAAGTAGGATCAAGTCCGTGCGACTTATTGTACTAACGCGAGTCTCGACAATAAACGTTATCTAATGTCTGCGACAGAATTCAGAATTGCACTTTGAGGGGGGCATACTCTCACTCTTTACGTTTATTGTCAAGATTCACATTAGTAGAGTTTGAGCGACTTTTTCTTATGGGTCTTACAACATTAAGCTTCTTAAAAAACCAGTATAGCAGATCTTAACTTTGGCCCAAATCCTGAAAAGAACCAAGAAAAGTAAATTGACACATAATATTACTTTGTCGATTATAAAGCCGCCTGTTTAAACCATGCCTGACTTTCGTATATCCTAAAAACTAGTACAGGGGCATATACAAGTTTATTTTTAAAAGAGCAATAAAATTGACAAAATGTTTTTCCCCTGATTTTATTAGTAAGAAAAGGCATTACCATTAATTATGGAATACAATTTCAATCAAGTGGCTGACTCGGCTGGCTGCCCAGAACGCATATTGTCACTAGAATTGTCCAAGACTTGTTGATGGTTTCGTGATATAGCTCACAGATTACTTGGATAATATTGACCTTAAGTGTTTGGATCGTTTCTGGATTGTTAGCATAACATGGTTCCTTTAGGGTTTGCTACATCAAAGTCCAAAGGGGTCAAATTGTAGCTCCGAGACGGCCAATTGATATCGCCAAGAAGGCTGCTAACACGATTTGGAAATTTGGTGCGCAAAATATCTATTGCGACATAGGCTGTGTGGCATGGCGCTCCATTCTGCAAGTATCAGAGATCGTCCGAATCCATGTTTTTAATTTCAGTAAAAATAATTCGTATAACATGTCTATGTAACACCCAACGTCCAACGAAACGTCCTCATGTTCGAAGAAAAATGATCAAACGATGCCACCACTCCACAATCCGCACCAAACTGTCACTCTCTGTAGATGCATTGGGTTCTCGACAATAACACGGGGTTTTTTCGAGCCGAGATGAAAATGTGTCTCGTCAGAAAATTGCGGAATCGCGAAGCTATAACGAAGCTTAAAGCAACTCATTTCGTTTTGCGGAGGTATGATACTGACTTTCTGTCAAGATTTCGAGCGGGAAACCGCCGTCAATATAATCTATGATTTAAAAAGAAACTTGTCTTTTGCTCACCCGTTACATCTATGCAAACTGACGATGACTAACATAAAATCCTCAGTTTCAATAGGAATCGACCTCTTCCAATTCGATACGAAAAGAGGCCTCAGGAAAGGTGATATTCTGTCGTGCAATATGTTCGATATTCTGCTGCAGAGAATTGTAGGAAAGGTCGCAAGCAACGCGGGGTTCAAAATAGGGAGAGGGGACAGTTTCTCACAGAGGCTAGAGTTTCTCCTTTATGTTGTATCTATTTCAGAATCAACGTGAAAAGAAGAAATTGGTGAAATGTTTATGCTACGGACTGTACATCTATTTCTAAACCCGCCAAGAGTTTTCTTCAGCAGTCTTTGGCAACGATTACTTCGGCAACAAATTAAATGACTTATATGGGAGACTCATTTTTATTAATTAATTATCCTTTGCGTATAGTTTTCGAACTGTGCGTAGAGCAATCTTCAACGAAATATCGAATAAGGCATTGGGAAGAATATACTCTGCAATACATATCCTTATTTATATTCTTTTGGTACAGTCAAATGGTCTAACTCATCGAAAATAAATTCGTTAAATCCACCGTTTTATAGTTAGTTCCTGAAAAAAAATATTTTTTTTTATATAAAGCCAAATATTCAAATAGAACGAGTGTTGTGTAAAATTTGTATAAAGAAATATTAAAAGATGTGAAATAGCAGCAATTATTCGGAAGCTTTTCGAAAAAAACTAGATTTGCGGTGCCTCTATTTTTATAGTTTTTTATAAAAATAGTTTTTCAAAATGTTCTCCGTGAAGATCAGTACATTCATTTTTGAAAGCACTTTGTCAACTATGTTGGAGAAACCTCTAAAACACGTCTCTGGACGCGCCAGCTGCTGCTTCGTGCGCTAAAAACGGGTTTTTCTTGTTGTGATCGAATAAGAAGAAAGAAGTCATTGGGTGCTGAATCAGGAAAATCGAAGTTTTTTATTAAGACAATTTCTTTTTCCACGTTTTCTAAATTCCATTTTTTGTAACAAAAACGCAATTGTCTAATTTGCTGTTGTAAAATATAAAATATTTCCAAATTTGAAAAATTTGGTTATATTTTTCTGACCATAAGTTACCTCGTAGAGTCCTTGCAGTAGGGACATCAAAATTGAAAAAGTAGGTTGTTGAAATAATGCTTTAAAGTTTTGAATAGCACTGGGTCAAGATGGCTTAAACTACTGTATCTTCGTTTTGCTCCGATTCAACAAACATAATATATAAAAGATTCTCAATTTAAAACATAAAAAATTCAACAACAAAAACGTTGACTCTCTTATATGATCTTTCTAATAACCTGTGCTTAAATATGTATGGGAATGTATTGCTAAGTAAAACGTTTTTGGCCCTATGGGCTTTTGTATTACTATATGAATAAATAAATAAAATAAAAATATAAACTATTATATGATTAATACGTAACAGAAAATTAAATGGCTAAAGACTCCCCTTATGCTACCTCTCAAACGACTAACCATGTCCTAGTACATATTAGATGTTGGACTAGATGGACCATCTGTATTAGTCTAATCAACTGACTAAAACTTTCTCACCTAATCATAGGCCAGAAGTTAAAAAACGATGGATATATAAAATTAAATTAAAGGAAAACGTAAGTAAGTTTTTATGCCAATATTGCATTGCGATCGGTTTACCTTTGGTGTACTTATTTGGCGTACCTATTTTAATATTTTTTTTTTACTACCGAAAGTTAAAATTTACACAGAGTAGGAAAGTGGCCCAAGAGCCGAACATTTAAGGTACACTGAAGTTTTTTTCTTATGGTACGTTTTTCTGAACATCATTCCATGAATTATGTGTCTAGAATTATAAGCCTTGCGATATTCACCATGCTAACTAACCTATATTTAAACACTTTCAGGCTTTTGCCGATGTAAAGCACTCAATTAAAAAAAAGATGACCCTCGGTGCAGACGCAAACCTCTCCCAAGAGGATCTACAAGTTATAGAGGCTGCTGGTTTGGACGAGCCAGTTCAGGAAAGCTTACCAGAATCGCCAATAGAAAATATGTACACCATAACTGAAATCAGAACCGATATTAACGATGCAACGGAGCGAAATGATGGCCCTGAAAATCTGCGTGGCGAGGGTAGTGGGTTATTCAACCATGATGATACGTTAATTAGCAATGAGGTCACAAATACAACATCTTTTAAAAAAGATTCTATAGTGTCTTCATTAAAGGATCACATGAACAGCTTTTTGCAAAATCAAAAGGATCTGAACGGCAAAATTGACAAACTTATCAAAATTAATGAGAGATCAATGCTAATGAAGCAGGAGGAACACGATGCCAATATGGCACTGAAAAGAGTGCAATTAGAGATAAAAACGATGGAACTAGAAATTTTGAGAGCCAACTCTGTGGTTCATAGTTAAAATACATAGTAAGTTTTATTATTAAGCTAGCTTTAAAAATTCGTTAGGAAGATAAGTGAGTATTTATTAATGTGTATATGTAAATGTAAAATATATCTTAAGTTTTGAGATTCAAATTCCAGTCTAAAAAGACTGACATTATTTTGTGGGATATACTTTAGAATACAATAGAGAGCCTAAATAAGTATTATGATTGTCAATGCTCTACAAACAAGCGCTTAGAAAGAACAATAACACAAGGGAACAAGGTATTTGTTGAATCCAAAGTGAGCTCGATTGTTTGGTATATATCGTAATGTCAAAAATGAGGGCACTTCCACTACATATATTGGAAGAATTGAAAATGAAACACCCTATTTAGTTAAAAATAGTAATCCAAAACTCTTCAACAAAATTATCTTTAAGCCGCGCTTACATTGTTTTTAAATTTGCCCGGTGGTTTCAGAGATATTGTTGAAGTTTTGAAACAAAAACTACATAACAAAATTGTTTTTTTAAAACTTATAACAAAATTTAAAGCTTTGGTTCGAAAGTATTTAGTTCAATATATTGCTAATGAAATTTGTTTTTGCTGCTGTGTGCAAATGTAACCTAATAAAGCGAGCGGAAGGAGAAAAGTGAAGATTACATTAAAATCAGTGACCTTAAATTAGTTAAGTTTTGTTCCCTTGAGGTAATTTGAACATTTTTATATTCACATTATTTTAAGATAAAATAATATATAATTAAAATAATATATAATTAATGTTAAAAAACATTAAGTTTTGTTAGAAAACAACGAATGAGCCCTGACCCCTGCTTCAGTTTGAAATTTTCTGCAGTCAGTTTTTTTTGACTATTTGGAATGGGTGTTTTATGTTGTCACCTTGTTTAAATATAATTTCATCTTAGATTAAGTGCTTAACTAAACTAAATTTAAACCTTGGAATAAATACGAATTATTCACATTACAATACAAAGCAATATTCGCATTACCAAAAAATATTAAAGAACAGTTATAATTTGCTTATCTGGATAATTGATTCCAGACACTAAATCAGATTTGCCAAGATTTCCGGATATACGAGACTTTTACCGGTTTTCTTTTTACTAAAAAAGCGTGTAAATATGTTATTTATTATTTAGTAGGTATTTAGTTATTAAAAATTAAATGCATTGCATTAATAAAAACGTGTATTTACATAGGTTGATAAAATTAAATGAATACAAAATTATTTTTTGGTGAAGAAAGCTAATTTTTTGCCCTAAATTGGCTAAGTTTTTCCAAAGTAAGATTTCAAAATTCGTTAAAAACTAAGGCTTTTTCTAGGAAAATTGTATATCTTACATATCCGAGTTACTATCAATAATCCAGGTTTCAACTTCTTCGGATTTAAGTTAATATTAAACGAGGTTCGGAACCGTTCTGGTTAAAATACGTTTCCCCCTTAATATTCTCATCAAAATTAAACTTATTCTGGAAATTCAGGTAAAGGCAAATCATCTTTACACTTTCTTTTTTTAGAAACAGTTGATTTCATCTAGGTCTCTCAATCTCCTAATATAGGGTGATCCATCTAGAGGTATTTTTTCAAAACAAAAAAATGTAAAAATTCAAATCAAGTTTGGAATCTTTATTGGTAATTTAAAAGGACATTTTATGGCTATTATTCTTTTGAAAATAATTTCCTTTAAATGTTTTACGGAAATGAGCGTTCGGTGAGAAACGGGAAGATCCGCTGTTTTCGACCAAAATTTTGTTCATTGATTTGGCCCATTTCTGGCTCAACCGCAAATTCAATAAACAAAAGTGCCGCATTTGAGCTGAAGAGCAACAAGAAGTTCAAGAGGTGCCATTAGAAAAAACCACGGTTTGTAGAGGTTTATAAGCTGGTGGAATAATCGGTGCCTATTTTTTCAAAAATGATGATGGCCGGAACGTAACCGTGAATGGTGCTCGCTATCGCGCCATGATAGCGACCTTTATGCTACCTGAAATTGAAGCCCGTAATCTTGACGACACTTGGTTTCAACAGGACGGTGCCACTTGCCATACAGCTGTATAAACAATGGATCTATTGAGAGGTCATTTCGAAAATCAGCTATTTTTACGTGTTGGACATGTGAGTGTTGGCTGCCTAGATAGAGTGATATCACACCTCAACACATTTTTCTTTGGGGTTACGTAAAGTCCAAAGTCTATGCTGACAAACCAGCTACGATTCAGGGTTTGGAAGCCAGCATTACATGTGTCATTAAAGCCATACCGGTCGAAATGCTCGAACGAGTCATCCAAAATTGGACCCTCAGAATGGAAACCCTGAGGCGTAGTTGTTGCCAACATTTGAAGGAAATTACATTCAAAAATAAATGCCATAAAATGTCCTTTCAAATTACCAACAAAGATTCCACACTTGATTTGAATTTTTATATTTTTTTTGTTCTTAAAAAATACCTCTTGATGGATCACCCATTATATAAATTTAGGATTTATTGTTTAGGCGTACTGAAGCTCAATATTTACATTAAAATTAAGCCTTTTCTGCAAATTCAGGTAAAGGCAAATCATCTTCAGACTTTCACTTTCAGAAACAGTTGATTTCATCTAGGTTCCTAGGATATAAATTTAGGATTTATGGTCTAGGCACACACTCTCTTTTGCGTTTTTCTGTACTTTCGGTTGTCTATATGATGCATATTTACAAAAAGTTGTAGTTGTTGTAGCGAAACATAGGTCCGGAGTGATAGCCCTTGGCCGAAAAATTGCTGTTTCGGGTCGATCCGCTGCATAGAACGGGCTGTCGTGGGAAAAAATCAATTATATTGATTTTCGACGAAGTTTAAAAATCGCCTCTTTAAGTTGTAAATCCAGTCAGTACTAGCCTTAAATTTTTCATATTTCTTTTTACAAAAAATTTCTTCGTTGTTTCTTGAATTAGGAATATAAAACTTTTTTTCTGTTTTATCAACGCTGAAGCAACAATAAAAAAAAATCTGTTTACATTCAATCCGTTTACATTCCATCCGTATAAGAAAATAATGTGTAGAGAAAAGCAGGCCGAAAAACCGAATAACCCGGATAAGCGGACTCTGGGCTATCGGGTTTATACTGTATTCGCTTGTTTTTATCAAAAAAAGCCAGCAGCGAAGCTTCTTTTTGTTTAATACAACTTGTCAAGATTTCGAAATACTTAAGAAAATAGTTACCTTAGAACTACATTTCTGTGAATCATATTATATATTCTTTTTTTTTTAAACCTGGTAATATCAGCGTTTCATGTAAAATTTTATAAATAAAGTTCTGTAAAATTGCATTGAAAATTGTTTTTGATCTGGCATACTGCAAACCAAACCGTGAAAAATGTTTGTTATTTTTTCAAAATCACACTTATGGATAATATTTAGTATAATTATTAATAAGTCTAACGCACTTTTTTCTGGATGTTGCAAAAATCAGCTCATAATCGTGTTTTCCACAGTGTAGTCATGACATAAGAAGCACAATATTACACTCATGGTACAACAAACACGGTATAGTCATTAGCCCAACAACAACAAAAATAGTTCGCTAGATTGTCACTTGAAA
The DNA here is from genome assembly GCA_963513945.1 of Hydrotaea diabolus. Taxonomy (NCBI): domain Eukaryota; kingdom Metazoa; phylum Arthropoda; class Insecta; order Diptera; family Muscidae; genus Hydrotaea; species Hydrotaea diabolus. The sequence goes on from OY740717.1 coordinate 211,934,022, forward strand.
GAGAATGCCAAAAATACACTTTTTGTGGATGTTTGATGATAATTGTGAATGTTGGATAAAGAATTTTTCGTTTACAAACGCCATTGTCAATTTTCAAAATTGACAATTGAAATTACTACGAGAAAAAGATTTAAAATCAGCTGTTAGCATAACGCTACCTTCTTTACTGTACCATGATTACACTGTAATAGTTGAAAAATCGTCAAGAAGGCAGTGCTAAAAAAAATAGCAAGATGAAAAATTTTTGTTTTTAAAATAACCAGACTAGCTTTGCAGATTAACTTGCATTTGGCTTAGGAATTACATTGGCCATTGAAAACAGACTTCAAATCCAAAAAATCGTTAAAAATTTCAAATTTTTTTAATTTCTTTACTGTTAGCACAAACATAATTTTTTGAAAACTTTTATTTTATGTAATGTAAACAAAAACAAATGTTTATTAGGGATGAAAAAAATTTCAGTAAAAACTAAAATATTTCATCTCATTTTTTAAGATATAATCTAGATAAACAAATTTAGAACAGAAAATAATACAAAAACAAATTTAATTCAAGCATTCTTAAAAAAATCTCTTCTGCGAAAATGTATATTTTAATAATAAGGTTTCGCATTTGCAAGAGTATATTTCAAAATTTCGTACCAAATATATTTCAGTATTCACTTTCGCTAAACCATTTTCGTTACAACCCTAGCACGCATTATTCAGTCTTTTTTTTCTTATTCATCAATTTTTTCAACATCCTTATTATCCACCATTTAAAGCAATCCTATTGCGTAATGTTACTGCTGAACTGCTTCTTTTATGGATTCTTTAGATTTTGTCCCCAGGTTGACAACAGCAGTACTGCTTTGCTTTGGACGGAGAGCCATATTTTCAAATGAGGGTCTGCCTTGTTATTTGGTTTACCTTTGTTGAAAACTCCAATAATCTCTTTTCTGGTTTATTTAATTTAATTGTAGTTTAAAAGGTCAATACATATTTGGCAGTTAAACCTCAATTTCAGATGTCAAAATGAAAACAGCTGACTTTAATTTTTTATAATAACAGGAGTTTTTTTGTCCAGGTGAGTGAGTAAAAGAATTGAATCGTGCACAGCTCACTGATTTGAGAGAAGTGCCCCTTGTTTCTTAATGGCATGTTGTAGGAGTAAGAATGAATTTTTTTATGCACAATTTCTTTTAAATTACTTTTCTCAAAAATAATCGTGTTACACTTATGGTTGGAAGACGTGTATTCTTTATGGTTTTCTTTTTTGACATTTGCTTAGATGTTAGCCGATTTTTAATGTGAAAAGGTTTGTTTGCTACGCTATTCTTTTGGTAGGATATACGGCAACAATGGCTTATCTGACAATTCATAAAACCCTCCTGAAAGAGAGAGAGAGAGACATGTCAGTTATAGTTAAGAGTGTAACTATTATGCTGTTAAACTACATTTAGCTCAAATTTAAAAAAACTGAGACCAAGATTTATAAGTCCAGATTTCTCATTTCCGTCTAAATTTGGTAAATTTTTGCCCTTCAATATTTTTCCTGAGTATGCAGGTTTTCCATCAGCTAATGGGCTTGTGTTTTGCTTAAACAGCTCCCTTAGGCGTTAACAAAATTTATTTGAAGTACCCCAGTCATCGTGAGGCGAAGATGCTTTCTGTGACCTAACCCATCCTATTATAAGGAAAGTTTCGCGGCTGCTGGACTCTTATGACGGATGATTTACTTTAATTAGTTACGAGTTATCGTGACAAGAAACCATTTTTTGTCAACAATTTACAACTATACTTAATAGGCGTGTTTAATTTGACAAACAGCTAAAAAAACTCGCTAATTTATTTGTATAAGATTTAAGTTTGTTCCCTCATAATTAAACTATTTTTAAAACTCCGCCTTATATTGTCCAAAGAAGTTTTACGGGTTTGAAAAGCGAATAAATTTTGATAACGAATTAAGATGTTTTTTGGGTAGCCTATGTTTTTGTTAGCTGGTCAAATAAAACACGCCTAATTACATTCGCTATATTTTGTTTTTTAATATTTTTGGGTGTTTAATTATTATTTTAGGTATATTTTATTGTTGATGGTGTCATAGCAAAGTTCTGAGATTATGGGCCAATTTCGACATCATCATCATCAATAATAAGACTGTTGACGAAAAACTTCAAGTAATGTTCAATCACATTTGAGTTGCTTGAAATCAAGATTGGTTTGGAAATTTAAATTTTAGCGAATATAAGATTTTACAGTGGAATACTGTGTTTTTTTAGGGACAGAAAATAAACACCCACAAAAATGCCGCATCCAAGTCCGGTATCGCGCTGCCGATTACACTTATAGTCTCCAGACAAGCATGTATCCAGGGCTGTCATAGAAACCAATGTTGTCACTATTGCTTTTGAAAACGATAAGAAAAAATGCTTTGGTGTCATGAAAATCAATGTTATCGGTTTTATCACCAACAGCTGACTCGAACATTCGAATTGGACAAAACCAACTTGGTTTCATGACACCAAATGAAAGACGACAAATAGCAAAACCGACATGGTTTCTATGACAGCCCTGAACAACAGCATTTCTGTTGTGCAGATGTTAAGGTTATACCACCTATTGTCGGTCGACAGAGCCTCATTGGCAAAACAGGCTTCAGTAAGAACAGTGGGTGAGGATGTCATTTGAGTAGAATAGGCTATGTAATCGCATGCCCATAATTGGCCCCATGTTCCACTCAGTCCACAGTCCTAGTTATCGAGACTTAGCGTAAAACACCACATTTTGGCTTAGAATAAATTTAACAGATTTAAAGTGTCTAAATCCGCTTTAAAGCTGTAAACAATTCCGATAAAGTCGCTCTCGGAAAATTTAATATGGTGTATATAACAGCTGTGCTTAATTTACACGCTTCTTACTGATATTTACTCAATCTTAATCATTGTATATATTTGCTCGTGGTTATAAAAACTACCTTTTTAAATAGAAAAATAAACAAACATCCAATTTTTTTATTATAATTTTAATTGTAATGTTTAAAACAACAATAAGCCAAAGTTCAAACAGCTGTAGCCGATAAAAACCAGAAAGCAGTGTTTAATAATTCCACAACGCCTTAATAATCTGTTGTCATTCGATTTTTTTTCTCTCTGTGTTCTTGACTGTGTAGTGATTGGTTACTGAAACGAAAATTGATTAATTTCTATCAAAGACGGTAAATGGGATAAGAGAAGCTGACACTATTGCTAAAAAATAAACTATTAAATTAAAAATATATTCAAAACAAGATATTAATATTCACCTAAAAGTATTGTTTTTATTGAATTTTTCCTTAAAAAAGGGCTAATGCCATCGTTTACGAATTGTGGATTTCTAATAATCGATAATCAAATTTACAAAATTGATTTTACAAACCTGAGATGTCGATTACATAATATTCTACCTTAATCGGTTTTTGACTTTAATCGAATCAAGTTTCCCAATCACTGTGATATGTGATGTGGCCGAAAAAATAAATTTTTACACAAGACAAATAGGAAGTGAGTGTTTTTTCCAAGAGAAGTAGAAAAAAACAAAATACTTAACGAGAGGATTTGTCTACGAGAAACGATAAACGAGTAAACGCAATGCAAAATGTGGAAAATACACAGAGTAACAACGAATTTATTCATACAATTAACACTGACGTCGCTTTTCACAATACTTTTATGGGACACGGCCCTCGGTCTATCGGACAAAAGATTGTGTGCAGATGAAAAATGCAAGGGTAAGTGAGAGGAGAGCAACAAGAGACTATTTTTCTATAAGGCTCATAATAAATATTCCCATTGTTTTTTTTAGAAATAATATCTTTCGGTAGGGGAAAAATCACTTACTATGCGGGGGAAGAGGGAATGATCTCTTTTAATATCAATGCTCCGATACGTATCAAATCCAAAAGTGCAGGCTCGGATCCAACGCTTTGGGGCATTGAAGTAAATGGCCGAGAGGGCTATGCACCTTTAAAGTTCATTAAGGAGGATAGAGTTCTGATAAAGAATTTGAAATTTGAAGTGGATGTTGTAAAGCCCGGCAGTCAGATGCAAGCTATTGAGCCGCATGTTCTTAGTTCCTCAGAGAGTACGGTAGAGGCTACAACGACCAAGCCTTTGGACGCGGTAGCTGCGGAATCCATTACCAGCAAACCTGTAGAAAACGCTAGTGCAGAACAGCCTGAGATGGCAACTCCAGTTCAGCAGGCAAGTATAGTCGATGGCACGAGAATTCCTACTTTCCCCAATGACTTTGTCGAAGATGTTCATGAAAAACAACGTCAACCAAGTTCAGGAATGGAAAACGATAATGAGATAGACGACGAGGATGCTGACGATGAAATCGGGGATTACGACGACGAAGACGATGAGGAGGACGATGATGAGGTTGACAGTAAGGAAAATCCTTCTACCAATACCATGGCAAAGCAACCATCCACTACAAGTGCAAAGACGGACACAAATAGTATTAATTCGCAAGCATTATCAAAGGAAAATCTAACAAACACTGCTGAGGTAGCAACTGAAACGAAGACTCCATTTGGGTATGAGCAAGCAGATGGCACAAATGCTTCGACGAGTGTTAAGTCTACTACTACCACGCCCGTTAAAGAAGGACAATTGCCACAGGCACAAGTGCTCAATGAAGCTACTGAGTTACCAATGCCTACCGTAGCAGTGGAAACGACCACTGAAGCGGTCCCTGTTTCATTGCCGCCAACGCCTTTCTCTAAATCCCCCGAGCATAGTCAGACTGCTGGGGAGGCTGTAAACAATACCAACGACTTGAACACTGTAGAAAAAACACCGCAACACCAAGAGGTGCCTATTGCAGATTTAAAAGCAAGTCCGGATGTGGTAAAACATGAGAATGTGACGAGCGAAGCCTCCGAAACTACTGCCAACGAAAATGAACAAAATCTCAACATATCGAGTGAAAAAAGTCTTCCCGACAATAGTATTAAAAACGCTGCCATCACATCGGAGGAGAAATTTCTATCCGTAGATAGTACGGAAACAAATCAAAATTCTAGGGAAAATCTTGTAGGTGACCCAAAGCCTGCTCAAAGTGAACTACCGCCAACGGAATCGACCACAAAACAACCGTCATCAAATGTAGATAGCGCGGTTAAAACGCAAGGTTTTGGTGAGCAACTTGAAAGCGATAACCGCCAGCCGATGGCAAATATTTCAGTACAAAACGACGGACCAGCAAATATCCCAGTACAAAACGATGGACCAGCAACGGTTTTGGCAACGCAACAACCACCATCACATGCAAATAGTTCGGAGTCCAACCAAGATACCAATGAGGTACGTGTAAGTGATACACCTAACCAAATGTCACCCCACCCTGAAAAGGCAACGGAACAGCAGCCACCACATGTAAACAGTGCGAAGTTATACCAAGATTCCAACGAGCAACTTGTAAGTGATACACCCCAACAAATGTCATCCCACCCTGCGAAGGAATTGCCAACAGAACAACCACCATCACATATTTTAGAAACAACATCTCAGACACAACCAAGCTCCGAATCCCCCAATTATCAGTATTCAGTTTCCACTCATCCAGATAATGCTCAAATAAATACGGAAACTGTTGTTAAGCAACAAAGTGCTGCACAAGCGGAAATAAATGCAACAGAAAAGCCTCAGATAGAAACCGAAACATTAATTCCATCAGCCCAATACGATCCATATCATCAAACCTCTAACGAGTATGCCACCCCTACACCATATAATCCCTATGACTATGATGAATCATCTAACACTCCATTGCCACCACAATACGAGTACAATAATAACCCTACTGACTTACCGCAAACTAATACACCCGCACATTACGATAATTATGGTCAACAGCCTACAGGTTATGCTCCCCCTGCAGAAGAATCTGCGGAGACAACAATGAATCAACAACAACATATCAGTCCGTCAGATACTCCTATGGACCGTCAATCAGAGGTTACCACGGCGAGGCCCCAGTTGATACCATCAGATACGTACTACAATCAACCTTCATTTGGACAGGGCAGTGTTGAACCTTTGCATCCTGCGGTTACACCAGAACCACCTAAAATGGAAGAAGAACCTAAAGCATTGCCGTCACTTACACCGCCAGTTTCTACAGACGTAGAGAAGATTGATAACAATAAGGGCTTATTTGCCACAATTATGGATACGGTCAACAACATTTTGCCGAACAACAAAAAATCAAAGCACGCCACCGATCAGGATGAGCTAAACAGAATCCTATATCCCGATGTGGATGATGGCCACAAAGTATCAATATCCAAGGAAGAAGGTACAAGTTTGTTATTTTTCTTTTTAGTTCCAATAATAAGATGCTCATTTTAACTTTTTGCAGAGGAAAGACTGTTTTGCGAAAAAATGGGTCCTAACGAATGTCCTTATGGCAAAAGCCCGCCGCAGGATTCCACCAGCGAATGTGTGTGCTCACTTAAGTCCCTTATCACCACAGAATTTACCCTTGACAGCTTTGCCCAGGCTTTGGCTGCCAAAGTTTTGGAAATCAGTGAACTGCTGGCATTCCTCACTATTGTAGCAGCGGCTACGCTCTTCTTCATATTTGGCTATTACTGTTTTTGTAATAGCAGCAGTGAGGGAGCATTGCTCTCTAAACTAAATCAACTGGAAAGCAGCCTTTTAGCTACTCACAAAGAGAATGCAATACTGAAGCACAATTTGATGTCCACAAGACAGAAATTGGTCAGCATTGAGGACAATTCGTTTGGTTCCAACGATATGGTAGTGTCGATCAAAAAAGAACTAGAAGAGGAGCTGGTGGAAAAGGCCCGTCTGCAGGAGCAGATAACAACATTGCAAAAGGAATTGGAGAATGCAGCAGATGCTGGCATTGAATTGAACAAAATCGTTTCAGAATTGCTGAGCAATCAAACAGGAGACGAAAGTATTATAAGCAGCGTAGAGGAATTGCAGAAACAATTAAATGAGCAGCAAAGTAAGCAATTGATTTTTCTTCCTTATATACATCATATAATAATGTACTCTTTTTTTATAGACACCATATTGGAAATCAATGCTAGTTTGGCCGAAAAGAGTCGGGAAAACAGTGAACTCCAGCTACTGATTGCAGAACAAAACGCCCGTTACGAATCGGAAATTTCCAATCTCCAACGGGATAATGATGAACTGGAAGCGGAAAAGGGCAATCTTCAAACACGCCTAGAAGAAATTAAAACTGATTTTGATAAAGATATTACGGCTGCGCTGGAGGGTAAGAACTTTGAAATAAAAAGGCTACAAAATGAAATTGTAGACTGGACCACGAAAGTGGATGCTGAGCATACAAAATGGCAAACGAGTATGGCTAAAGTGGAGGTATGTCACTATCTATCCATAAAGTTGTTACTCTCCACACCATTAATATTCACTTATATGTGTTTTCAGGCTTTAGAAGAGTGTCTGAAAAAAGTTAAAAGAGATCCCAGTGTAAATATAACTCAAGTTATAGATGTGGCCAATACAAGAGCTGAACTCTTGGATGCCCAAAGGAAATATACATCGTTAAAAGAACGTTTAGAACTGGAATTAGTAAGTCCGAAATATTTCTAAATCTCTATGCATTTAAGATTTAATCTGTCCGTACATGCAGGATGCGAGAAAATTGTCTGAAATCCAACTACACCTCAATACAGCCGAAGTGGAAAAACTAAAACAAGCCTTCAATCAATCGGAAAAGGATAAATTGGAAGCACAAACCAGGCTAGAAGTGCTGTCAAATTACTTCAAGGACAAGGAAAATCAATTACAAAAGTATATTGCCTTATTTGCATTTTCGACCTAACTAGATTTTAATGCTTTTTACAACGATTCAATCATTACAGGGAGTTAAGCTTAAAGGAGACAATGTGGCTGAAGCAACAGGGAGAAACCACCACCACCGTGGACCGGTTAACTACTATGCAAGAGGAAATACAATCATTGAAGTGAGTTTCTGGGATTAAGGTATTTTTGAAACGAATAACGCTTTTTTCTCGCACACCAGATCTCAAAATGATGCCTTGCGTGCAGAGATTGAAGCTCAAGTTGCGGCACACAAGGCCCAAACTGGCACCTTAGAAAATAGAGCACATGAAACTTGGTTAGCGGCGCGACAATCAGATCGGCGATGCGAAGAAGCCAGAGCTGAGGCCACCGCCTTGAGGCGTAAATTGACGGTTTTAGCTGGTGGCAATGTAAACGAAGCCATAAGTAAGTGTTTGCTGCAAAGGTATAATCGGTATTTTTGATTCATTCTGTTTCTTTGTTAGAACCTTCAGCTGGTCCTGCAGGCTTAGGCGATGACTTAACAAATGCTCCTTCTCCTATTCACATGGAGTCGCCAGGTTCTCCAATGTTGGGCAGAATGCCGCCACCGCCATTCCTACCGCCTCCCTTCATGGGGCCTCCTCCGCCATTTATGGGCATGCCACCACCACCCTTCGTGCCACCGGGTGAAATGCGCCCAGCCCCCTTAGGACGCATCATGTCACCTCCACCACCGCAACGCTCTGGCCATTTAGATTATGAAGATTATCTGGATTATGAGGGTAACAATTCGTGGCATCGACATCACACATATTCACCACCACCACGAACATATCGTTCACTCTCTCCCACTGATAGTCGCTACAATTATGGCCCAGAGCGTGATCTAATGTCAACGTATGATACGGAAACAGATTTTAGTCCTCCGCCCAGTCCTCGCGAGTCCCGAAGGCGGGGAGGCGGCGGAGGGTATGGCAGTGATAAGGACGGTGGTGGCAGTAATCCTAGAAACCCTTACAACAACTCAAAGAAATCCTCCGCAGGCATTAAGGGTAAGAGGAAATTTCCCACAAATCGACTTTACGTGTTCTCTAAATTATTTTCTATTGCAGGAAACATCAGTTCTGGTTCGGACAAGTCCTATAATTCTTCTTCCAAACATGGCAACAAGTCAAAATCTAGTGGCGGCGGCGGTGGCAAATCCCTAGTATGATTTCACCTTGAGCTCCCTTCCACATTAGAGGAAATAAAGCCCCATAAAACATTTCCGTTACAAATGCATTAAGCCTAAGAGAGCGAGTCTGAGAATGAGTGTGTGTGTGCATGTGCCGTGTCTGCCGATCTTTGTTAATTGTGTAGTTAAATTTAGTTTTTTTTAAATTTACTAAAATGAAGAAATGAGGAATCGTCATAATAAACTTAATGATACTAAGATCAACAACAACAAAAAGCAGAAAGAAAACAAGCCAAATTAAAAAACTGAATTGTGAAAAATTCAACTAAAAGAAAGAAGAAACAAAAAAATAGAAAAACTGAAACAAAAACAAACTGATATCGTTTAAATAATACAAAAATCATTTCAAACAGTCATAGACATTAAGAATATCATTTAAGCCATTTCAAAATTCATCAATCAACAGCATGCGGGTTTTTATTGTCGTTGCCAGAAGAGTACTCACTCACTGGGTAAGTCAACCTTTTTTGTATGTAGTATTTTCTTTATATCCTTTTGTAAATCGAAACTTGTAAAGAAAATGTTTGAAGCAAAAAGTTGGTTGGAGTTATACGATAGATATGCCATTGTTAGTCTTCTCTTGGTAAACATGAAGAACACAATTGAACGAAATTATTGCAATACTTGTAGGGACTTAAAAGGAAAACAATTTATCTTTATTGGTATATTTTAGAAGACAAAATTGTTGCTTATATTTTACTTTCCTCTACTTCGTTCTTTTTTTGTTGAAAGATAAAAGTTTCCGCGACTTGATCATATCGAATGCTGTTTGGGAATATTCGTGGACCTTTATTGGTCTCGTCTCTTCAAGTGTTTGGGTTGACATCGAGCTGCAATAGAAGCTTTGTTTTTTTAATATGAATTTTAATACTTTTGCTATTTTTAATTGCAAAGTAAGACAGTTGCCAGTTATATTTTGGGTGCTCCCAATACTAGAGTTGTCAGATGCCAACTGGAACTTTCATTGGAAAGTTTGACTTCACTCGGAACAATTTGTCATTTGAGAGCGAATTGTTTTGTTTACAAAATTCATCTTGCGATGAACTTTTACGATTTCCGACGTAGATTATTGTGACAAGAGTGTTTCAATCACTAATTCGACGAATGCTGAAAAAATGCTCTAGTCGATTGGAACAAAGAAATGTTGAAAAAATACTAGTGCGATTGCCTAAATTCAGTGTATCGTCACAGGTAACGAATCGTGGATCTATGCATATGATCCGTAAATCTAAGCAAAACTGAATAAGTGAGGTTAAAATCGTTATCTTTGTGTGTCTTGAAAAGCATTTGGTTTTTCTTTAGGCCAGCACGATCCTATCATTAATTTCAGTGCTGAAAAAAAGCCTCTAATTTTAAGGGGTCCCGATGTAGTAGTAACGGTCCGCCCTAAAAGTGTCGCCATTCTTTCGCTCCAAATTAACGAAGCAAAATCAAATTTACGTCTTGTCTTCGTTCGGAAAATGTCTTAGACAGCTCTGCCGACAGTAAGCAGTGGGCACCCGCCTGTCCCAAGACGCGTTTTTGCTTCTTTGAAGTTGTTGTTGTAGCGGCCGCTAGACGATTATGTCGGCCTGTTTTGACCGCCTGGTCCTTTCAGTGCTGCTGGCTCTGCACAAGGGCTGGTTTCCAGATTCGGGAATGTGGCGACAAAGACTAGGTGTAACCCCAGGAACCGGGACCTGAAAACTAGCTGAATGGGATTGGCTGGGTATTGGATAAAATGTAATATGTCGTGTGGTCTCTGAGTTAAATACCTCTACCGGCAAGATCTCAACTGAGCCAATTGTTTGTTTTTTTGGTGTTTACGGCATTCACTTTAAAATTGTTGGCGGTTTCTGCGTTTGTGTCAGTCAAATCTGTCTGTTAGGCCACCACCATTTTTGAAACATGAAGATTGCTCCTGACATACCGAATACCGAGGTGGGAGTCACCTATCCGTTAGATAGTGGTTCAAATGATCCCGCCGTGGGATATTACTGATAGCAGTACCCCAACAGGTACTGCTTCGAAAACATTTAGTTGTGTCAACTCACGGGCAAGATATGCGTCCGGGGACATAAGAAAACACCAAGTCGCAGTTCTCAGGGTGGCGTTCTGGCAGGTCGGGATGTTTCTCCATTGCGTCACGCTCACACTCGGTGGCCGACCTATCGTTTTCTAAGAGGCCAACTAGGTTTCTTTGTAAGTGGCCGAAGTGAAGGATCCACAGGACCTTAAGAAAACACCAAGTCGCTGATCTAACGCCACCTGGCAGGTCAGGCTGTTCCTCCACTGCCTTACGCTCACATTCGGTGTCGCTTAGTTCCCCACTGACCGACCTATCGCTAGAGGCAAACAAGGTTTCTTTGTGAGTGCCCGAAGTGAAGGATCCGGAGAACCCTGTTCCTACTTCTCAACTTATCGCAGATACGAGGGTTGCTATTTATATTTCGGGTCCTGGCAATACAAGTGTTCCCAGATGAAAACTGAAACTTCCTTTGGAAACTTTGACATTTTTTTTGCATAACTTCCCTTAGAACGTTTTGTCATTTGAGGGCGAATTGTTTTGTTTACAGTGTGTTGAAAAATTCATCTCAGTCTAAAAATGGAATTGTTCCGTGAACATTTTCGCGCGATGATTTTTTTTACGATTTTCGGCATGGGTTATCGAGACAAAAGTCTTTAAATCAACTTGTTTCGATGAAGCACCATCAAAACCCACTGTTAATCGCTGGTACCAAGAGTTCAGTCTAGGACGGAGTCCGCTCTAGGATGAATTTCGTGAAGGACGTCCATCTTCAGTCACTTTGCCAGAAACCATCGATGCTGTGCGCGAACTGATTAAGAAAGACCCACATCTGACATACCGTGAGATTGAGTCATCCTTGGGCATTAGTATGACAAGCATCAATAAGATATTGCATGTTCATTTGGCCGTGAAACAAATTTGCTTTCGTTGGATCCACAAATTTTAACGAATGCTCAAAAAAGGCTCGTATGGATTGGTGCCAAGAGATGTTGAAAAAGTATAATTGCGGTAGCTCAAAGGCAATATTGTCATAGGTGACGAATCATGGATCTATGCATATGAACCCGAAACAAAACAGAAATCGACCTATGGGCTTTTTAAGGCGAGCCAAATCCAACGGAAGTTGTTCGTGGAAGAAGTACATAGAAGCATATGACTGCGTTTTTTCGGTATAAACGGCCATGTTGCCACAGTGCCTTTAGTAGAACGAAGGGCGGTCAATTCTGAGTGGTACCATCTGATTGCCAACAGTGTTCGAAGAAATGAGGAAAGATAATAAGAGAAGACTGATCATTTTGCATCACGAAAATGCGAGCTCTCACACATCAGCTGAAACGATGAGCTATTTGACCACTCAAGATGTCGAATTGATGGCCATCCACCGTGCATCCCTGATTTGGCACCCAATGACATCTTCTTATTACCTAGCATCAAGAAAAAAATGCGTGGCCAACGTTTTTCATCGCCCGAAGCAGCTGTTGAAGCGTTAAAAAATCATGTATTGGAGGTTTCTCAATCGGATTGGAAAAAGTGTTTTAAAAATTGGTTTGTGCGCATGCAAAAGTGTTTGAAAAACAATAACACCATTTCCAATGATAAATTATTGTGTTTTTATTGCCGGACCCGAAATATAGGTAGCAACCCTCGTATCATTGACATGCTTTGAGGACTTTGAGACTGTTTAACTGGCGATATATTTTTGAATTCCACAAATTACTCGAACTTTCACAGGCTTTCGAGAGGTCAAATGCCACAGGTAACGCCCTGTTACACAGCTGCTTTTAGTTAAGTCCGCAACTAATACGCGTTGCTATGGTTGTCGTGCTGTCTATATCACGTTGGTGGCCGGCAATTGGAAAGTGTCAGGTCTGGCTATGTTAGTAGCAGTAGCGCGACTACTTTGCCAATTGTTCCACACCGCGTACTACTAGATTGGCCAGGGACACGTTGATAACTCTTGTTAAAAACTGTACTTCCGGTAGGGCCTAACACTTGCGATGACATATGTAGCTTCGTCTGCAGTTAATTGTGGTGGTACATCCTCTGCATGGAAAGCACTAATACGACGCATGAATCCTTTTCGCTGTGTCACTCCCCTAGAGCTCAATAAACTGTCAGTTAAATAATTATCGCACCTTTGGATCAGTCTCTGTGTTATTACCAAAAGCGACAGCAGGATCGCCTTGGTGTGACTTGGCAGTCGCCAACAACGTACCCATAACGGAACTTTAATTCCACTGCTTTGCCGGGTCCAGCCATTTTTGTACCAATCACGATAAGAATTTTATCACATAATTTTTGTACCAATCACGATAAGAATTTTATCACATAAGAATTTTATCACACTCGTCTGCGATTTCCGCTGCCTATGCAGGGAAATTTGTACGGACTTTGGGTATTCGATCAGCGGAGGTAAAACGAGCGGCTGCTGCGTTGATTAACGCAATAAAGCAACGATTTGCGAACCGCCCGTACAGATTCCAAAGGTTGTGAAGTCAAAAGGGCGTTCGATGGAGAAGATTATGCGACTTCATTTGCTTTGGGGGCGTACATTTAATACCAGCTTCTATGTTCGGTTACGGGTTGCTTTTCACAACTGCCACTTTACTTTAGTAAGTTGAACAATTATTGTTTTTAGATTCTAAGCACATTCGACGTACCTGTGGCCGGATTTCCATTTCCTATTTCATTACGCAGTAACTTTGTTACTTTAATTATGCTGGTTCCGCAACCTCTTGTGGTCTTGACCTGCTCAATAAATCATTTAGAGGCACTTCAGTCTTGATTATCCTCCCTCTTGTTTCCATTCCCAGCGATTCGTGCTTCATTCTCCACATGGTACTTCCCCCGTATCCTGGTATTTCCTGTCTGCGCTTTCAAAGTAGTTAACGTCAAACGTCTTTTGTCGCTGAAGCTTTTGTTTCCATCCGACCAATATGCTCAAGCATGCGCAAATGCTGCATTTACATGCGCGGTTTCATGTGTTTGTTGTGTTATTTATTGTAAAAGAATAGGCGTGATGGCGTAATAGGTGTGATGGTTAGTGAGTTCTTCAAAAGGTTAAATGCCGGAGATAAATCTCTAAGCCATTTATTTAATATTCATAAGCCATTCGGAGCTGAGGTCAGTAAATATGTATGTAAATAACTTGACGATGCGACAATGGAAATCTAGCCACACCCCTTAAATTACCTTCCAAGCAACTTCCCTCGTAATTAACTCGAAAAATGTTTCGCAGGAACTACTGATATAAACTTTCTATTGCTAATATATATAGCTTCTAATCGAGGCTAGCGCATTTTAAAGCATTTCCGTCTAAAAAACATGCCACATTTCGTAGCCCTACCTCGAGAGTAGTCGCTCCAAAATTATGACTCTAAATTGACTTCGGCAGTAACCATAATTACCTTTTTTGTCTACTTCCTTCACATTTTCGAGCAGATCCTGTTTCATGTAAACTCGGACGTGCTATGCATTTGTGTCGTTGCGTTGTTCTTCTTTTCGTTCTATTCCTAGAACGACCTTTACAAGTTAAATTGCAATGGACAGGTGAATATATACTTTGCCTACCTCCAAGCGTAACCTAAACTCGCCATCTTTGTTAACTTGCTTATTTCAGTGAGCTGATCCAGCATCATGGAGTTATTACTCAATATTTTATTTTGGTTCAAAACCAATTCTCCAATTTCGTTTAAAATATAGATGACCGCCTCCCGATCGCATGATTTCTTCATTGGTTCTTCTCGGCATTCTTTATCATCCCATCGTTGTGTACTTGCCGATTTCATTACCAATTCATCGGTTTGAGTGGCTCCTATGGTGGTACGACACCTACACTGTACACCGCTTGAAACAGAATCCATTTCGGTTTGAGTTGATTGGGAAGTGAAATGTATTAAAGGTGGCGGTGGAATTGGAGGCAGGCTACACTCCGGTCTTTTCACAACTAAAGTAGATATCAGTGAAGCTAGCGTTTGCTGGCTGGACGTTGTCAGTGTTGTCCTATCAGTTTCTGTGCCAGCACATACTGTCGTGATATGTCTTTTTCCGTTGGAACTTGTGGTTTGGACTTCTTGACATTGTTTTCCAACACTGGTCTGTATAGTGAGAGTACGTGTTTCACTAAAATGCAAGGCTATTTGTCTTGATCTGTCACCAGCGCCCGATGCTTGCGCCACATCCTGGATATAAAGTTTGACTTTGTTTTTGTATAATCGAAATAATCGGTATCGCCGTTTTATACGTTGGCGTAACGTCAGCTGTTTCCTTCGCATTTTTCTTATCCTTGTAATTTTCAAAAACTTTCCCCTTACCTCAAACCTGACGGCAAAACTGTGGGCAAACATATTTAAAATCTGGATTTATTCGCTTTGAGTTCATATTGCCGTACTGACCATGATTTCCCAAAATGAAAACGCCGACAACCCCTTATGGGCTTTGTGGAGGAGAGTCCTTTTAGTAACAGCGTCTTCATGTCCATTGCGACGTATTAATTTTACTTACTTTGAATGAAAATCGTTCTAATGATTTTGAATGGAATATCTTTCAAAATATGTGTAAACAAATACGATTTTCGAATTTTTTTTGTCAAATTAAAACAGTATTCACACCTGGGCACATCTTTAAATGTGGAATGAAATACATCGATTTTTGCCTTTTTACATACCAAGGTCGTCGAACAAACGACCGTTGTGCCAGAGAACATTGATGCCGTGCGTGAACTAATAATGCAAGATCGTCATGTGACATACCGTGAGATAAAGGCATACTTGGACATTTCTTCCACCAGCATACATTCGATATTGCATGAACACCTGGCCGTAAAAAAGGTTTGTTCTCGTTGGATTCCGCACAATTTGACAATTGCTCAAAAAAAAAGGCTCGTGTCGATTGGTGCAAAGAAATTTTGAAAAAATGCGATCGCGGTGCTTCAAAAGACGTTTATAAGATCGTCACAGGTGATGAATCATGGATCTATCTGTATGAGCCCGAAATAAAACAGCAATCGACCGTGTGGGTCTTCGAAGACGAGCCAAATCCAACGAAAGTTGTTCGTGGAAGAAGCACTTCGAAGCAAATGGTCGCCTATTTCTTCGGAAAAACTGGTCATCACTGACGGTCAATTCTGTGTGCTACACCACAACTTGTTTGCCTGAAGTCTTCGCAGAAATTCGAAAACCGAACAAGGCAAGACGAACCATTGTGCACCATGACAATGCGAGCTCTCACACATCGGCTTAAACCAGCGTCTTTTTGACCGGCCAAAACGTCGAATTGATGGGTCATCCGGCGTACAGCCCTGACTTGGCACCCAATGACTTCTTTTGATTCCTGCACATCAAGAAAGAAATGCGTGGTCAACGATTTTCGTAGCCAGAAGATGCTGTTGAAGCGTTCAAAAACCATGTTTTGGAGGTGTCTCAATCGGAGTGGAAAAAGTGCTTCGAAAATTGGTTTGAGCGCATGCAAAAGTGTATAAATGCTGGAGAACACTTTGAAAAACAATTAAACCATTTTGATGATAAATCTTCGCATTTTCATTATTAGGCTTGAAATATGAAGTATATAGCAGCCCTCGTATGTAAAATTAAACAGGAGAAACAAAATGCTTTCTGTACATGTTTAACCAAAGAAATTTTTGAAACTTTAAATGCAATTTTGTTCCATTTATGCTTCTTTTTCAAATAACTGTAAGAAAATGTGAAATAACATACTTGAATCTTATTTGGGGACATCGCTCTACAAATTTGACTATTTGCCATTTTGCATAAGATATTTTTCAATTAGACAAAAAAATTGTTATTTTTAGCTTATTTTAACATTAATCGTAGGAAAGAGTTTATATTAATTATGTCAATCCGTTTGCAACATCGTTATTGGTCTGTCTCTCCATACAATACAGGGTGATTCAATTGTAATGCAGATCACTCACAGAAATTACTTAGTAGGGGCATAAATACTGTTACACACGTTTTATGCTGTAAAATAAAAAGTACTGAATGTTTTTGGACCAACTATTGTTTAATATATTTATTGATGTATATTGTATCTAAAGAGAACCTACTTATTCGAAATGTCCGCCTTTTGCCTTTACACACGCCTTAAGTCGCACTGGCCAATCGTCAATAGCTGCACGAACCTCGTCCATTGGAAAATTGGCCACAGCTCGAACCAAAGCAGTCTTAAGAAATCCAATGTTGGGGTATCTTTTGTGACAAACCGTGTCCTCTAAAACCGTCCACAATTTGTAACGCAATGGGTTCAAATCTGGACTGCCTGAGGTCCATTCTTCAGAGGAAATTGTTTCGAAGCCAGGCCTGGGACGTTTTAGCCTTATGGGCTGGTTTTGGAAAAGGGAATTGTTAAGAGCCTTCACAACAGCTTCCGAAACGGTTTCTTGGTAAACTTTGGCCGATGTTCTGACTTCTTGTTCGCTGAAATGCAGGTCAGTGACCCCATCGTAAGAGACATCCCACCAAACCATGAATGAAGCTGGGTGATGACCCTTTTCCAACCTTGGGATCAGTTCAGAGGCTTCCTTTGATGACCGCGCATACTTTACTATTGAAATGAATGTGTTCAATGTTGTAACAGTATTTATGTCCCTACTAAGTACTACGAGTATGTCGACTCTGTACCATCGATTTTAATGGTAAAAAAGTGGTTTACTAACTTTCGTTGTGGACGCACAAGTACAAATGATGCTGCACGTTCTGGACGGCCAATTGAGGTCAATACGAGGGCGGCCACAAAACTAACTGGCCGGGCACATTTTCTGTTTTACTAGCAACTTTTTTTTTGTATTTTTAAAAGCAATCTTTTATAAGCCATCTGTCAAAATTTCCGAAATATTTAATGATTATTTTCTTTGTTACAGGTGATTGAAGTAAACAAGTTTCATAATTTTTGAAAAATGGAAAATAAAGAGTTTCGTGCGGTAATTAAACACTTTTATGTGAAAGGTTATACGCCACAATTAATCAAAGATGGTGATAATGCACCATCATACTCCACCGTGAAATCCTGGGTTCAACAATTTAAAATGGGTCGTTCAAGTACGGAAGATGAACAACGCTCTGGAAGACCGAAAACTGCTACTACTATTAAAAACATTAGAAAAATATTTAATGAAGTGACTAAAGATGGACGAATAAAGCTCAGAGAACTTGCTGATATTGTTAAAATACACGAAAAACAAGTTTGGAGTATTTTACATGATGAACTCCACATGAAAAAGCTATCCGCAAGTAGGGTGCCGCGTTTGTAGACTTTGCCCAAAAAAATCGTCCGTTGGACCAATTCCGAGGAGCTTTTAGCGATTTATCAGCGTAATCCAATAGAGTTCTTGCGCCGATTCATAACTGTTGATGAAACATGGATCCATCACTACATCCCAGAATGCAAAGAACAGTCAAAACAATGGATAGAAGCTGGTAAAAGTGGTCCCAAGAAGGCGAAAACTGTTATGTCAGCAGGAAAAGTAATGGCCACAGTATTTTGGGATGCAAGGGGTATAATATTTATTGGTTATTTTGAGAAAGGAAAAACTATAAATAGTGAATATTATTTTGCATTATTGGAAAAAAGGTTCTTTTTCATCAAGATAATGCTCCTTCACACACTGCATTTTTAACTCAACAAAAACTGGCCGAATTACGACTTGAAATTGCTCCGCATCCACTATATAGTCCAGATTTAGCTCCTTCTGATTATTTATTGTTTCCAAATTTAAAAAAAAATTTCGGTGGCAAAAAATGTTCGTCCAATAGCGAGGTTATTGCTGAAACTGAGGCATATTTTGAAGGTCTTGAAAAATCTTATTTTTCGGATGGAATTAAAAAACTTGAAAAACGTTTGATGAAGTATATTGAGTTGGAAGGAGATTATGTTGAAAAATAAATAATAATAATTCCAAAAAAACGGTTCTTTTTATGTTAGGCCAGTTACTTTTGCGGTCGCCCTCGTACACCCGAAAATTTTGAAAAAATCCACGATATGATGTTGGCCGATTGAAGAGTCAAAGTACGTGAGATTGTTGCTGCCATACGCATTTGGCAGCGTGGTTTCGATTTTACATGATCCGTTGGGTTTTAGTAAGCTGGCTGCCGCATTTGCTCTCAATTGACCTTAAACGTAATCGTGGGACAACTTCAAAAGATTGTTTGGAGTTGTTTAACCGCAATTCGAATGCGTTTGTGGGGCGTTTTGCAACTGTGGATGAGACATGGATTCATTACAGCACTCCGGAGACCAAACAGCAGTCTAAACAATGGATTTCTCCGGGTGAACCGGCTCCGAAGAAGGCCAAGGTGACTTTGTCGGCCAATAAGGTGCTGGCAACAGTTTTACGTATGTGGCCAAAAAAAGTTATTTTTCATCAAGCTGATGCACGGGTGCAGTTTCAATGGCAATATTGCAAGAATTGGGTAACGAATCGGTAACTCATTCGCCATATTCTCCGGATTCAGCCCCCAGTGACTATTTCCTCTTTCCAAACCTAAAAGAAGGGCTAGGCGGAAAAAGATTTAGCTCTAACGATGAAATTATTGATCAAACAAATGCCTATATTATGGACCTCGAAAAATCCTATTTTTTGAAAGGATACAACAATTTTAGAAACATTGGACTGGTGTATTGAGCTAAAAGGAGATTTTTATTTTGCCAAAAAAAAGATGTGTTTTATCCGGGGAAAGAAGAAGGCCGGCAAACAACTCTAATCTTAAACAAATTGCATTTTTACACTTGGCAAGGCTTACTTAATATTGTGGAGAATTTGATTACATTATGGCGAAGACCTTAACAAGATTCTATCCTGATGTCAAGTCCAACTCCTTTAACTTACGCTATTCCATGTAACCAATACACCCCATCGCATTGTCTATATTTAATTTTCAATTAAAATTCCAATTTCTTCAATTTTTTGTAAAACATTTATTAAAATATAAAACATAAATTCTCAATAATAAAACATTTTACCTATTCTTAAACAAAAGACAAAAAGTTGTACAATTAAAAGAAACTATTTACTTATTTACATTTCGAAGAAATCATACACATTTTTACATTTTTAAGTACAATAATATAATTAATGACAAACTAATTAATTTATGAACAACTTTGTTGAGTTTATTTGCCTAGGGTCTAGATTTCTATTACATATGTACATTTAATGTTGGTTCCAATTTGCACATACTTAGATATGTATGTCCTTCTACAATTGGATTGGATAGTATACCAAAGTTACAAACTTACAGAAGTACATAATTATTTATAAAGGTACATAAAATCTAAATAGTTTTTGAGTATAGAAACACAAGTGAGCGAAAAAGTTTATGTCATCATTTACAAAATAGGAATAGTTTATTATAAACGTCAATAAATCATAAAATTATACATGAAGGGGGAGGGCGGAGACACCAACCTTAGTAGGAAGATTTAATTGAAGTCAACCATATTTTAGGTCACATACAAAAGTTTTACAAAAAGTTTTAATTTTGGCATTTCTTTTTTTAATAATCTAGAGTTTGAATACGGAAAACATTAGTGCCAGTGGAAAAAACGAACTCTAATTCATTAATACTGTCAGTTCTCCTAAACTGCAACAATAACACACAATTCAATTTGTGGTTTAAATTTTTGTTTTAACATAATTTGTGACCTATGAATATTTAACTCAAAGTGGAATAAGTCGTGTGATAAAAAGCTTGCATTTAATGTTCCACGGACGACGGACATCATTGGAGTATTTCTACGGAAATATTTGCATTTAAAGTTAACAATTTTGTGTTGTTTTTAACTCTTTGAAATATCGCGTCCTAATTAGAGTATTTAAAGTGGCTACCCAAATTCTTCAGTTCATGTGTGGGCTTGCATATTCCACTGCCATGTTAAACTGGTTCTAAGCTGACAAAATTGCTAACAAGTTTTTACTAATCATGAAAATGGTTTTATTTAGCACACTAATTGTTTTTCCGCTTTTTCCATTGTTTTTTAAGTAAAATGATTTGAAATGACTTTTCAAATTGTTTAGTGAATAATTTCCATTATAAACAAGTTAATATGAACAAAAAATCGAATTTACACAAAAGAACACTGTTCTCTTAACTCTTAAAGCAGGCAGCTGTTCATCACAACTCAATCCCTTAACATGAAATTAATTTATTTTAACGACAATTTGAAATCCTGTTCATTTATACACTGCTTTTGTCAGATGATGCCTCATTGTCCCCTTTATGAACTATAAGCAAACATAGAATGCCTTACTAAAACACATGCATTCATAAATTACAATCAATGTTAGGTTGTTGCCGGACATCCTCTGCTGGGGGAATTTTCGAAAGGACTTAGCTTATGTGCCGTAGGGGAAGCCTCATGTTCATCGTTTCTGTGGGGAGAGGGTGGTGCCGACGACGACGCTTGCTCGTTTTGACCAGGTTGTTGATGTAGCAGTAGCTGTTCGTTGGACTGATTACTATGGTTACTGTGCTCATCCTTTATTATGATCCTTAGACCACTGGCCGTTGAGTCGGGATCAGAAGGAGCATACGATGAACTTCGGCCCGGTGATTGAGGTTCAGAATGAGGTGTTGTACTTTCCATAAGTGATAGCTTTGTGGCATTGGACGCGGCAGCATTTAGCGGCAATTGAGTGACTTTCCCCATAAAAGAACGTATTTCTTCGAAATATGATTCCTCGGCAGGATTCTCGCAGAAACGCCGTAGACCACCGCGTATGCGATCGTTGAGTCCCAAGCCCATTGATACTGCATCAGCTTCATGTTTCTTCAAATGTCTGTCCAAATTCGTTTGCTGGCCGAAACATCTTTCGCAGATTTCACACTTGAAGGGTCTCTCCTTGTTGTGAATGTTGCGTACGTGACGCTGCAGATTTGATGATATACTAAAGGAACGTTCACAGTACTTGCATTTGTAGGGCTGTTCGCCCGTATGCGTTCTCAAGTGCCTCGTCAAATTGGCGGAGCGAGGAAACACTTTACCACAGAATTTACAAGTGTAGCGATCTTTTGATTTGTACAAATGATTGCCGCCAGCGGAAGGCTGTGCATTTGGGCGATTGGCCGCAGGTCGCTTCTGTCGATACTGTTGGGCATTCGGTGTACTTTGTGCTGATGTGGGACCATTTTGATTGTGTAACAATGAATTGGCCAGACTTTCGGTTAAGGAGTTTCTGTTGGACGTAGCGTCGAATTTTAGCTCCGCTATGGAAGAATCAGTTGTGGCTATAGGAGGCGTTGTGGTTGTTGCGGTGACGGTCGTTGTGTTCTTCTTCGACTCCTTGTTGTGGGTTGGCGCTGAGAAGAAGGGGAAATTGGCAACATTCGCAGGATTGGTAGGCTGTGTAGGTCGTGGTAGAAAGAACAGATTACGATACGGAAGAGGGGGCATTGCTTTGGCTATTGTCTCTAGAAGAGTCGGGTGTAGGGCTGTTACCGGAAATGGCAGTTGTTCCAAATTCGTCGGCAGCGATTTGGCTTGATCCCTCAGAACCCTTAGCATCTTTTTGCTGTTTAGCTGGTCGAATTGTTCTTGCAGAGCCGAGTGATTTTGCAACAAGAAACTATTATTGTTGTTCAACTCATTCAGCAGGTGCAGATCGGACATTTTCTCGCCGTCTTGTAGGAGTCTGGAATTTGTATTCGAGTTGTTGTTGCATTCTGAATTATGACAAGACTTGTCTAGTTGTGAGGATGATATCATGACCAAATTGCTATTCTCGTCTTCCATCATTTCCGTCGAATCGCCATCATGTTCACTGCCACCATCTTGCTTCTTATGAGCCAGCCTTAGATCCAGAGGCTGATCCGCATGACCACGTCTTCGTTCCTTCTTTAGATCCTTCTGCGTTTGGTACAAGGCGGTCAAAGCCGTAGTCAGCGCTGTGGCTGCTGTAGTGGTGTTCGCTCTAGCGGGTGACGACAGGTCGTAAGGTACATTCGAGTTGAAGTTATTGTAGGGCATGGAGCCTAAAATAGGGTAAACAGACCCTTGTTTGGGGCTAGGAAGCATTTTTCTGGGAGAATGATCTTTTTCTCTCATACTAAGTTTACAATGACGCTTCTGATCGTCGGCATTCAAAAATCGTTTGTGCCCTCGTTCTTGTTTGACGTCTCAATTATTATCTGTGATCTGCTTGTTTGAACCACGGTCTGATGATGAAACGGATGTTTAATTTTTATATTCGCCGTCTGCGACCGTTGTCGACGTTTCTTTACACAACAATAGAAGGATGTTTATCTAGTTTCAATGTATGAGATAGAGAACCAGATATGAAGAGTTCATCGCGATTGTTATCTAAAACGATACAAGAAAGAAAAACGTTTAACGATTAATTATTTATTAAATGTTGAAGTTTTTGAATGTGCATAAAGTATTAGAGTAATTTTAATTTAATCGATAAGTATGTGACACAAGAAAATATTAGGTTGGTTCTTTCGGCATTAATTTTTTAAACCAATAAAGTTTTTTAATAGAAATTTGTACTTATGTTGATAGGGTACCGAAACCAATGTCATTTTCTTACGAGTCCAATTTTGTTTCCAAATCCTGGTACTTCTATAAATATAAACATATCGCACTTGTTTAACCATAGGGTATTAACTCAAGATTTTCAAAAAGTTGTTAGCAACTCGAGCTATCCTAGTTTTGTGAGCTATGTAGAGGGCTTTGGGGGTTCCCAAATTAGCTTGGTGTTATTTTTCAAAAGTAGTCGAATAATCTACCTTTTTATGGTCCCGCCTGGTCGTCGTTGCCGAAATATTTAGTGTTTTGGTGTTTTATTCGTCAAATAGAACAAATAAATATATACTGTACATACAAATGTACCTACAAACAATTCAAATACGACACAATTAAGAGTATTTAAGAGTCATCATGTCATCCCAATTTCTACTTAAAGCCGCGTGTGTACCTAGAACAAATAAAACATTCTAATTTCTACCTTCTTCAGTAAACTTAAAACAGCTTTTCCTACCCCCTTCGCACTTTAATCCCCCACGCCCCCTGTTCATCCGCTACCAAAAGTGAGGCAATATTTGCTTCAACTAAAATAAAAAATACTGCCGTAGTAAAACAACCGGGTTTTTCGTTCGTTGTCAGCATTTAAAACATAATTATTTGAAAACATTCATTATTTTCAATGTTAAATCGAGGGGTATGGATCACTCAGCAGCAGCTCAGCATTATTGAAATCGAATCGACGCCATAAATTATATGATTTGGTGTCACAATGTTTTGTGAATATTTTTTTTTCTATTTCGATGGTTAATATTTAATTACCGCCTCGGTGACGTTCAATGTGATTGGTTAGTTTGGCCTACCTCCTCAAGCGGCTGGAGGTCGAATAATTTGTAGAGCGTTTGTATTACATTCAACTATTGAAGCGCAGTTTGCCATTTTGGCTGTAATTAAAATGAGATTTCTTGGAATCTAAATGTTGTAGAAGTCAATAAAATACGTCAAAAGAGTTTACAAAATACGCTTTCCCAGACCATTAACTTCCAGCGGGTGATCAGATAACAACCTTAGGCAAAAAAAATTAAATTAAACTACGCAATTTGAATTGAAATTAATTGCAGCTTTTTTTATAAATGTACATTTCTCTCATTACATACAGGGTAGTCCATGTTTCTTTTTAAGAATTCAAAAAAAGCTTAACTTAAGTGTATTCCGCAGTGTATTGCTATTCTGGCCTAGGCAACACCAAGTGTTGCCTGGCGCCATCTGACATTTCCATTGGATAGTTTGACATTTTTAGCATAAACGTACGAGTACTCAGAACGTTTTGGCGTACGACCATCATTTGTGACTTGGAAAAATCAATTTTGCAAATCATTTTTTACAACTTTCGACGTGGATTATCACGACAAGAGTGCATCGATGAACTTAAACCTTTGTATGGCGATGAAGCACCATCCTATAGCACTGTGAAAAACCGGTTTAATGAATTCAATTGAGGCCGACGCTTGCTCAAAGACGAAGGTCGTCCCAGAGAACATTGATGCCGTGCGTGAACTGGTAATGCAAGATCGTCATGTGACATACCGTGAGATAGTGGCATCCTTGGGCATTTCATCCACCAGCATACATTCGATATTGCATGAACACCTGGCCGTAAAAAAGGTTTGTTCTCGTTGGATCCCGCACAATTTGGCAATCGCCCAAAAAATGGCTTGTGTCGATTGGTGCAAAGAAATTTTGAAAAAATAGATCGCTGTGCTTCAAAAGACGTTTATAAGATCGTCACAGATGACGAATCATGGATCTATGCGTATAAGCCCGAAACAAAACAGCAATCGACTGTGTGGGTCTTCGAAGACGAGCCAAATCCAATGAAAGTTGTTCGTGGAAGAAACACTTCGAAGCAAATGGTTGCCTGTTTCTTCGACAAAACCGGTCATGTGGCGACTGTTCCGCTTAAGCAACGTGGGACGTTCAATTCTAAATGGTACACCACAATTTATATGCCTGAAGTCTTCGGAGACATTCGAAAAACGAACAAGGCAAGACGAACCATTGTGCACCATGACAATCGAGCTTTAACACGACGGCTCAAACCAGTGCCTTTTTGACCGGCCAAAACGTCGAATTGATGGGTCATCCGCCCTACAGCCCTGACTTGGCACCCAATGACTTCTTTTGATTCCCGCACATCAAGAAAAAAATGCGTGGTCAATGATTTTTGTCGCCAGAAGATGCTGTTGAAGCGTTCAAAAACCATGTTTTGGAGGTGTCTCAATCGGAGTGGAAAAAGTGTTTCGACAATTGGTTTGTGCGCATGCAAAATGGTATTGATCTTAAAGGAGAATATTTTGAAAAACA
This sequence comes from Hydrotaea diabolus, assembly GCA_963513945.1. Lineage (NCBI taxonomy): Eukaryota > Metazoa > Arthropoda > Insecta > Diptera > Muscidae > Hydrotaea > Hydrotaea diabolus. The sequence goes on from OY740717.1 coordinate 211,959,909, forward strand.
ATAAAACCATTTCTAATGATAAATTATTGTGTTTTTATTGCCGGACCTGAAATATAAATGGCAAACTTCGTGCTGACTTGCCAATTGTTTAAAAATAAGTACAATAGCCTAGTTATAAAAAGGAATATAATATTTATAATTCATCCAATTCCAAAAGAATCTAAAATGCAATCAAAGAACGACTAATGTTCTTTTCTAAACATTCTTTATCCTAAGAAAATCCTACTATCGAACCTTGGCGTTTGCTTTCCTTCTATGCGCCGAACGGCTGGTGTGCGACCCACTAATGGACATCGAAACGACAAAGCGAATTGAAATCTAGTCAAAAGATAGAAGATCAGTAGCATCCTGGATGTCCTTACAGAACTCACAGGCCTATAGGCATATCCACATAGGATGGGAATAACAGATAACAGCGTCTGAAGAAACGTTAGAGTACCACCTTTGCCACTGCCCAGCTTTCGCCGACAATAGATTTCGACTTCACCCAGATTAGGGCCATAAAATAAAAGGCACTTGAAGTCAGAAGTACATGTCAGAAGCACGCTGTTCCTAAAATAATCGTTCAGGACTGAACCATAAAATAATTAGAGCGCACATCACGTCGATTACTAGCTTAGGTGTATGTTTAAGGACATGAGGCGAAACGAATCTTACACTCTTATTCAAACAAACTAACTAGTCGAAAGATTTTCGTTTGAAATCATGGGAAAGGCAAGTAAAATAATCGAGCAATATTCGCCTGTGGCTTTACCTGTCTTCAATTGATGTGCTTGTGAAATTTCTCAAGAAAAGTAACTTTTATCGACACAAATCTAGCGTCGAAACAGAGTTTATCTAAATCTGGAACTGTATACAATCCCAGTAAACCAAATTTGCCGATAATGTCTGATAACAGACAATTCTGAACAATATCTGAACTCTATCGAGAATTCTTACCGAAATCTCTACAAATTCTGTTCGATTTGTCTGAGGATTTTTTATTTATTATGTTAAGAAATATCGGAACGAATTCGGGCCGAATTCTGTTAGACTTGTCTGTGGGATTTTTATTAATGTTTTGTTCAGACTTCTCTTATCGAACTCGCAACGAATTCTGAACTATTTATCTGAGGTAGTCTATTCGTTTAAAATTTTCGTTATTGGCTTCATATTTTACAGTTGTTGTTCTTGTGTGCAGACAAGAATTCTTAACTGTTTGCCTGAGGTTTTTTTTTATATTTCAAATTCAAATTCTGAACGTTTGGTTAGCTTAGCAGTGCGAGGGATTTTTATTGTGTTCGGGGAAAAACTCTGCTGCCGGCAGTTCTCGTTAAATGAAAAATTGGTTGCCCTTAAGTGTATAGCTCTAAACATAGTTACAGCACAATTATTGCTTGCGAAACTGCAGACACCCCTGCTTGTAACTAAAAGTCTTTCGAACGCTTTTTGAAAATGTTTTACAACTTTTTTTGTAGAGCAAAAATATATTTTCTTCTTTTTGATTGTTTACATTCAGAATTTACCATGACATAAGCTCAGAATTCGGTTTGAAATGTTGGTAAAAACATCAGAATTTAATAAGACTAAATGCCAGAATTCTGACCGAAGTCGTTGAGAATTCGATACGAGAAATCGAAATTTCCTTTCGAATTTCCCAAGACTTCAGTTCAGAATTCGGTCAGAAATTGGTTCGAAATGTCGGCAAAAACATCAGAATTCCCTCAGAGAAGTAGTTCAGAGTTCGTGTCAACTTTCTTATATGTTTTTCGTTAGAACTCGCTTAGAATTCTGATCCGAAATCGGAACATTTTGCCGATTGTCGTACATAATTCTGACTGAATTCTGAAGGTTTGGTTTGCTGGGATCATTGTTACGATGCCAGCAAAAATATTGCATTTGTGTAGAAATAGAAAGCAAGGGAAGCAGAACTGTTTCATGTTAATTTAAAATAGTTTTTTAACATAAATAAAGATACTAATCGACATGTGTAAATAAAAATCGTCATAAAGTTTAGTGCGATTCTCTCAGCAATAAGCTGCACTTTGCCAAAACTATATGTGACGCGCAAAATAGAAAGAAGGGACCTTAGGCTAAAAACCAGTTTTGTTCAGGAGAGCCATTTTAAAGATTAGGTCCCTTTCTATTTGCGCTTAGAATCGTCGACCTCACTTTTATAAAACGCGCATATCTCTGGGAGGGAACACTTTTTGGGCATGGGATCGGTCGCGTTCGATGCTCAGATGTTGTCCACATCAAAAAAAGAAAAAAAATTAAAATTGTTTTTTTTTTACCCTTAGGTCCCTTTCTCTATGCGCTGTCACATATAGACTTTAACCCCACTGTGGCGTTTTTATTCCTTTAAATATGTCAGCTCGTGGTACATTTTTTCAGCCAATTGACAAGCACTGGGCTGTGGCAATAAATGCCAAGTCAAATGACATATCAACATTTTCCTGGCTTTCAAGTTAGCCTTACTCGCGTTCGAGACATTTGCGTATAATTGATCTTAAACTTAAACAAAATATTTTGTGATCTTGATGTTATCTTCAGAAGATGTTGATTTTGAGATTCCTTTTTTTGCCACAATAAAGTTAACAATGAAACGCCAAAAACAATAGCAGAAACCCAAGTTGGCTTTTTGTTTGCAGTTCTGTGATACATTTTTCATGACACTCTTTGCATCCGGTCGGTGTGAATTATTCCCATGACAGATTCATTTATACAAGAATTTGACTTTGCAACATAAAGCAGAAAATTCAAAAACCAAACAAAGATTTCATGCTTTATTTACATACAGCATGCCGAGAAGCAGGAGGACGAGAGTTCATTTTCAATATTTTGTCTTATTACTCGTATTATTATTATTTGCATCGTTTTTCGGTTGCACAGTTTCGACGTGAAGCGCTGATTGTCTCAAGAAGTTCTCAGCATTTTCAGAATAATGATGGCATTGTCTTGTTTGTGCCAGCACAAGTACTCGAGTTGGAAGAATAATTTTGGGAAAAATAATTATAAATGTTTAAATGAAAATGAAAAAGTGGCCAGCGCCGAACGCGCTGCCGAAGATGAGCGAGCTACTTTTATGCTTTGAAGGTTGCATACATCTAAATTAGATATGCAGTAGTCAACCAAAAGTGTGGAGAACTGAATTCGTACATTGTATTAGAAGTGGTAGAATTTAATTGCTGTGGCTCATACGCCGTGTGGGCTGGGGGCGCTTGGCTTAACACTCATACGCCTTGGGGTCCTTTATTTTAAATGACACTGGAAAAGTTAATGTTGCCTTTTTCATGAATACGGGGATTTATACTTTTCTTGAATAGATTGATTATATTCGATCGCGACTTAATCGCATTTGGATTTTTGTGGTTAGATCACGTTTTCCCACTGAAGGAAAATCTCTGCCGAATTATCATTAAGAAACTCATCCGCTTAAGATGGCAATTGACCAATTGTACGGAAATGATTGTATAGGGTTATCAATCTAGAGGTATTTTTTTCAATAGCTTGATCATCCTATACGAGTATTTTCTCTGTGTACCTCGGTCTTGACGAACTTTAGACACAAGATTCTTGTGCTTTAAATGGAACATGTTGGCGAATGATGTGATACCTGAGTGCTAAATTCGCCTTAGGCTGGGTGCGTAAAATATTCAGTTGTTTAGATCAACGGTGAGTCAATGCTCTATGACAGGGTCGAACACTCTCGTCTATGGCAGCCACATTCTCGTCAGTGCGCGCCATACGACCCGTACGTTTTTAATTGACTTAAGGATGACTTTTATTGAAATACTCAATATAAGTCCGGACCCGAAGGTCCTAATACAAACAAAATGTGCTGATTTCATTTTTTTACAAGCAAAAAAATTCCCTGAAACTTCTTGTAGGCGTTAATTTCAAGCTGTTAGCATGTTAGGAGATTTTAGGTAGAATTTTTCACCAGTTACATAAAACAAGCCTAATATAAAGATTATTGCCAAAAAGAAAGAGAAAACTCCGGTTACACTACTCAACAAAATGAAAAAAATTTCATGTACTCCGGATGCGATAATTTTTTCTGTGTAGATAACCTTGACATGAGCTCGAAAAACGCAATAAAAATTTTTTTTTTCGTTTGGTTTTTGTTTTATTTTTTTTTTTTAAATTTTAAAAATTTTTTTTTGGTTAATTTGTTTTGTCCGGCATAACTCGGGAACCACTAGCCAGATTTAATTGAAATAAATTTTAAAAAATTTAAAATTACAATTCCCTTAATCTTATATGAAAATCGATGCACGCGTTTCGCTTTTATTCGCAATTGAGTAAAGGTATGAATTTCAAAAATTTGCTCGACATATGCACAACTTTGTCTATGGTGAGGTTTTTTCTTTTTTATTACAAAAAAAATTAAAATTTGTTGGGTGACAAAAATATATGACAAAAATATATGATTTGAAATTCATACCTTTACTCAATTGCGAATAAAAGCGAAACGCGTGCATCGATTTTCATGATCTTTGTCTCATTTTGCTCATAGGTTATGTGACTTTACGTAAAAGTAATAAGATTTGACATTTTTTTTTCATTTTGGATTTTTTATGGATTTTTTAAAAAAAAAAAAAATTTAAATCTTTAGGCAAAAAATAAGTTTTTTCCTTTATATATTCATTTTTAACTTGGAAACTGTTGCTTGTATAGGAAAACAATATATGAACAGATTAAGGGAATTTTAATTTTAAATTTTTTAAAATTTATTTCAATTAAATCTGGCTAGTGGTTCCCGAGTTATGCCGGACAAAACAAATTAACCAAAAAAAAATTTTTAAAATTTAAAAAAAAAAATAAAACAAAAACCAAACGAAAAAAAAATTTTTTATTGCGTTTTTCGAGCTCATGTCAAGGTTATCTACACAGAAAAAATTATCGCATCCCGAGTACATTTTGACTGTTGACTAGTGTTATTCATCGCTTTTTTATCCAAAGGTTATCTTCAGCTCGTTGGAATAAATAAGACCGTACCTATCAGCTTTAAATCTAGTGAAATGTTTCGGTTTTTTGTATCCACTTTAAAAGCATCCAGACTGACACTGTTTACTGAGATAGTATCCAGAAAAAAGTACAGTGTAATGATCCAGTAAAAACATTCTATAACGGAGCAAACGTGGGTTTTCTCTGGAATTAGCGAGCTGTAAGCGAGCGATACATATAATTTCTCATACATCCAGGCCGGAATTTTTTATTTAATGCCGGCTACGGACTAATGCAAGGCAAGTCTCTAACTGTCAAAATCGCTGGCGTTTACGGAATTTAAAAATTAGCTCTTTTATCAAGCAGATTTATAAGATTTATGCAATATAACCCCCTCACCACGTCGGCCCAAATGATTTCGGTGCAGGTACATCCGACTGAGTGACATGGGCTTAACCTCAATCTCTAGGCTAAACTTCGAATTAAATATTCTAATGTATTTTTGGGTGGTCCGGATGACTTTTATAACTGGCAAATATATGTTTCACAATGGGGCTTTGAAATTTAAAATGTGTTTAAAGGAAAAAATCTTTACATTCCGAGTCCTATTTTGATATACTTAGTAGGGACATTAATAATGTTACATTGAACACACCCATTTCAATAGTAGAACTGAACATACCCCGTTAATGTCATATGGGTTTTGAAATCTAACCTCAATAGCGTTAGTTTGTAAAGGGATTTTAAAGTTGTATCAACTCTCATCATGGAGTGGTCAGATAATGAGAACCGCATCGCTGTAATAGCGCTTTTCCAGTGTGAAATGAAAAAAAGCGATATTTTCAAAACGCCCCGGCCACTAGGGATTAGCCGCATGTTCGTCTACCGATGCATAAAACTGTTTGAGGAGACTGGAGATGTAAAAGACCGCCACCGGTCGGGCCGCCCACGCTCTGTTCGAACACCGCATGTCATCAAAGCCGTTAAATCAAGAATTCACAGAAATCCGCACCGAAAACAGAAAATCATGGCCCGTAAGATTTCATTTCATTAAAAAAGACTTGGGACTTAGGGCTTTCAAATGACGTACCGGACATTTATTGACTGCAGCTTTAAAAAAATGGATTGAAAAATGCAAACGTCTTTTGGTAAAGCACGCTGATAATTTGCACAGAAAAACTTTGTTCACCGATGAAAAATTTTTTACCATTCAGAAAAAATTTAACAAGCAAAATGATAGAGTGTATGCGCGGTCATCTAAGAAAGCATCTAAACTAATGCCAAGGGTGGAAAAGGGTCATCACCCAGCTTCAGTCATGGTTTGGTGGGGTGTCTCTTACGATGGGGTCACTGACCTGCATTTCTGCGAACAAGGAGTCAAAACATCGGCCAAAGTTTACCAAGAAACCGTTTTGAAAGCTGTTGTGAAGCCTCTTAACAATTCCCTGTTCCAAAACGAGCCATGGACTTACCAGCAGGATTCTGCGCCGGCCCATAAGCCTAAAACGTCCCAGGCCTGGCTTCGAAACAATTTGCCAGCGTTCATTTCCTCTGAAGATTGGCCCACAGGCAGTCCAGATATGAACCCATTGGATTACAAATTGTGGACGGTTTTAGAGGACAAGGTTTGTTACAAAAGATAGCCCAACATTGGATCGCTTAAGACTGCTTTGGTTCGAGCTGTGGCCAATTTTCCAATGGACGAGGTTTGGCCAGTGCGACTTTAGGCGCGTGTTAAGGCAAAAGGCAGACATTTCGAATAAGTAGATTCTTTTTGGATACAATATAAAGGGTGTCCTAAGAGCGCAATTTTTAAATTTTAAATAAAACACAGATATTTAAGAAAAAATCGTGAAACTTTATTATATCGTAAAGTAGACAGAATGAGGTTATGTATGGAACAATATATCGTGCAGATGGCCGCCGCGGCTTTGCTGGCATGCACGCGATCTTTTAATGAAATTTTCAATGACCGTTTTGCATGAATGCTGCGGTATTTCATTAATGCAGCGTCCAATTTCGTCTTTTAAGGCTTGAGTCGTCGTCGGCTTATTCGCGTAAACCATCGACTTCAAAAAACCCCAAAGAAAAAAATCTAATGGTGCTAAATCGCACGATCTAGACGGCCAATTCTGATCTCCAAAACGCGAAATAACACGACCGGGAAATGACTAATGCAGCAATTGAATTGTTTCTCTGGCTCTGACATGTGGCGCCGTCTTGTTGGAACCACATGCCCTCCACATTCATTTCTTCAATTCTGGGCAAGAAAAAACTGGTTATCATTTCACGATACCAAACACCATTGACTTTTTGCGCTTGACCTGCCTCATTTTCATAAAAAAAAGGTCCAATGATTCCTCCAGCCCAAAAACCACACCACACAGTGACACGTTGAGGATTCATTTGCTTCTCGTGAATCACTCGAGGATTTTCCGCACCCCAAATGCAACAATTCTGCCTATTGGCGAAGCCATCAAGATGAAAATGGGCCTCGTCACTGAAGATGATTTTATCGGCAAAATCAGCAATTTCATGTTGTCTCTCCAATACCCAATTAACGAACTCCCTTTCGTGTAGCGCTCCATTTTTACTAACCTCGTACCTTCTACTAACAAACAATAACAATTGTTCAAATGTCAAACAATGACACTTCGAGTGTTGCCAGATTTAAAAATTGCGTTCTTCTTGGGACACCCTTTACATCAATAAATATACTAAAAAATATTTGGACCAAAACATTCAGTACATTTTATTTAACAGCATAAAACGTGTGTAACAGTATTTATGGCCCTACTAAGTACAATATGGAATAAAGAAACCTATATGTGACGCGCAAAATAGAAAGGGACCTAAGGTTAAAAACCAATTTTGTTCAGGAGAGTCATTTTAAAGATTAGGTCCCTTTCTATTTGCGCTTAGAATCGTCGACTTCACTTTCATAAAACGCCCATATCTCTGGGAGGGAACCTTTTTGGGGCATGGGATCGGTCTCATTCGATGCTCAGATGTTGTCCACATCAGAAAAAGAAAAAAATTAAAATTGATTTTTTTTACCCTTAGGTCCTTTTCTCTATGCGCTGCCATATATGACTTTGATTAGCAGTGAGTCATTTTATTTTGTTGCAATTGCTTAATTTGTCAGTTTCATATAAAAGATATTAAATAAATACACATATTTAGTGATTTGGTTTAGAAAATAACCTTCATCCATAACAACAAAAGCTTACAAAAGAACAAAATGTCATGAATGAAACAAAATAATTGACTAGGAGAAGAAAAAACAAATTCTAGAGCCTTCATTAAGAAATCATTATTTTGTTCTAAGACAATTTTTGAAGCTAAATTTTGGTACTAATTTCAAGTTTTAAAAATCCTGACTGTAGCGCCCCAAAAACACATACAACTTAACAAAATAACCTAACAACTTTTTTTGAGGGCATGACAGGAAAACTAAAGGCAAAATTAAACAAATTCTTTTAGACGCACCAAACCGTTAAAGGTACGACTCCGCGGCAGATACGTTGGACGACCTTACCCAAATGACAAATGTTTTTTAAACAATTACGATTGCATAACATCGTTAGATGGAGAGGAAAAAAACAACATTTGTTTTTGTTGGTAACAAGAATGAAACCACAAGACACAAAAGGTTCTATTGTTTAGCCAAAAGTACACACACATTTTGTGACGGCCCCACTGGCAGTGGCAGAAACATTTACCAGCGTAACCCAGAAACCCTAAATAAACAATTTAACAGCAGTGACAACAACAACGGCAGCAGAGCGACTACAGCAACCAGAAGACAAATAAGCGACACGAGTTAAGGAACAGCCCCACCACGTACACCACGTCAGCGTGGAACACATTTTTCCACTACAAATTAAATGTTTAAATTAACAAAACTGTGAATTAGGTTCTTTTTTGTTTTTGAGAGTTTATTGTTGTCCAACCAACACAAACAAATACAACGACAACAATGTTAAAGTCGGGCTTTGAAAATGAAAATTCAATGTGAAGTTTTTTCCATTGCAAAATTGAAATGTTAACTCACACACACACATTTGATAGAATTGGAAGTTGAGGACGTGAACTGTGCTTTACAATTTTTTCTAATCGAATCTGCCGTATCTGCTTGATCACAATAAGGCCTCTTAAATGTGTAGCCAACATTATTGCCATGTAAGCAGCGAGGTTTAAATTACATTTATTTTATAAGCTAGTTTCAACAGCAAGAAATTTATTTTCCGGAGCATTTTAAGGTTAAACTCAAAAATTAATTTTATGTCAACGCCGTGATTGTTAAAATAAAAAAATACAACGTTTATCTTAGTTTGATACCGAAGACTTTATCCGAAAACAAGAAAGGCCAACTTGGGCACTTAATACAAACTCACAATTTGAGAATCGCTCAAAAACAGGAACGTGTCGATTGGTGCAAAATTTTTTTAAAAAATTCGATCGCGGTGCTTCAAAAGACTTTTATAAGATCGTCACAGCTGACGAATCATAGATCTTTGCATATGAGCCTACACAAATCAGCAATCGACCGAGTGGGTTTTCGAAGACGAGCCAAATACAACGAAAGTTGTTCGTGGAAGAAGTACATCAAAGCAAATGATTGGGTTTTTTCGGTATAACCGGTCATATTGCCACAGTGCCTTTAGTGGAACGTAGAACGGTCAACCATCTGATTGCAAACAGTGTTCGAAGAAATGAGAAAAGATAGTAAGAGAAGACGGATCGTTTTGCATCACGACAATGCGAACTCTCACTTATGAGCTGAAACGATGAGCTATTTGACCACTCAAGATGTCGAACTGATGGGCCACCCACCGTACAGCCCTGATTTGAGACCCAATGATTTCTTCTTATTCCCTAGCATCCAAAAAATTGCGTGGTCAACGTTTTTCATCGCCCGAAGCAGCTGTTGAAGCGTTCAAAAATCATATTTTGAAGGTGTCTTAATCGGAGTGGATAAAGTGATTCGAATATTGGTTTGGCGCATGCAAAAGTGTATTGATCTTAAAGGAGAATATTTTTAAAATCAATAAAAACATTTCCAATGATAAATTATTGTGTTTTATAGCCGGGCCCGAAATATAAATAACAAACCTCGTATATTGTATTGGTAGACAGGACACCACCATAAATATCATTGAACGAATTTGTTTAAAACATACTTTAAGGATCTTAAGTGCTTGCCTCTATGATATATACACACAGAGAACATATTCGTTACCCCAACCGAATTTGTTTTCCAACCGAATGATTAAGGTTGCATGCACCTTGAGTATGCCAGTACTACTGAATCTTAGTGATTGTAACTAAAATATCGGTAGAAAATCAAAGAATCAGAACCTCCAAAAAAGAATTTTTGAATCTAAAATTCTCATTAGAGGCAAACAAAAACTTGTTGCTTACATACTTGAAGTACTCTAAAGCATAGGGAGGGGGAGGGTTCGACGAGGCAAAAGATGATGGAAGATTTTTACTGGTTACACTTAGATTAAACGATTTGTTCAAAATAGTAATAATAGGATTTTTTCGTTTTGGTTATGAAGAAAGTTTAGATTTTATCACCAATATTCGGTTATTACAACAAAATGTTGGCTAAACTATTGGTTTTCACAACCACTAGTTGTGACAACTTAACTCATCATATGCGTTACATTGGTATGACCTATCAATTAGTTGCGTCTACAATACGATGCTCGTATTTATCAGCTTGTGTTACGTCGAACCGAATATCCATTACAATTTGGGGACATTTGGTGATTGCAATCGAAATTCTTTTTTGGCAGCCAACCGACGATTTTCAACTAATGTTTTCTCTGCGTGTAGAATATTCCGCCTAGTGGCCTAAGGCTGTTGGCTATGAATGACAAACAAATAAATACATTTAAATCAAAAAATTGATAGCGATACCTCTCATTGCGCTGAAGATTTCAGATATTAAAGGTTTATCAAGAATTACAAATCAAAATCGGGATATTGTTAAACCACCCATTCAACTATCTTCAATGGTGTGTCCACATGTCACCATGCCTATCGATATTCAAAACAAATTTTTCTCAAAACTTATCCCACTAATTACGATTTACACATTTTTCTTATCGCTAATGACTTGAAACAGTGAACAACCTCCTTTGCCCCCTTATGCCTCCCTCACTCGAACACTGTATAATATTCGTAAACATCTGCTTTTAGAGATAATCTACTTATCGTAAAACATCGATAATCTCTTTCAATTCATATCAATTATTTTCGCTGTGGAATATGCAAAAACGAAAGAAAAACCCAGCAACAAAGATTGGAAAAACGACAGAAAAACCACAACTGACAGTAATATTTTCTGGTACATTTGAGCCAATCGATATGATTTCCTTGCCGCGTCAACGAAAGAGGATTGAGTGCGAGTTTAAGTTTGAGTAGGAGACCTGTTTCGGCGGTCCGGCCAAAACACCACCAAATCGTTACAAACACTTAAATCCTTAAGACTATCAATTACAATCGCCAAAACGAAAAGAAACGGAAAATTTCACAAAGCCAAAATGCTGCTCATTCATCATAATTTTCGCAACTCTTTCATTTTTCACTTTTCGCTGCCATGAGTTGGCAGCCGAAATACGGTAACAGCAAATGGATGGTGGAGACGAGGATTTGCCATGATGATTACCCACTCCTGATGCTGATGATGATGAACTCTTTTTTGGGGTTTTGAAAATCAAGGAAACCATAAAAGACACTGTGTGTGATTTGAATTGATTTTGTTTTTTTTTTTTTTTTGGTGTTGGTTGGCCAAGTTTTGGTAGCCGCTTCGTGAGCGGTAATAAGAGTGATTTAGCGCAATTTTCACTTTATTACCGTTACTGCCAATAATAATGGCTTGGAACACTTTAACACACAAACAGCGGCAACAGCCAGCCCAGTGCATGCTGATGATGAGGGAAAACTTAAATCTCTCCCCGCTTTATTTGACCCTCACAAGTTGAAGGGCAAATTGAACAACAGCAACAATAACCACAGCGTGACGTGTTGGATAAACTGCGCCATCAGAGATGTTAAACTGTAACCGCCAGAGTGACAATTGTCATCATAACTTGGATAATTATGAACAAACTAAAAACGATGACGGCGACGACGACGAGAAAGAAACAAACAAAAAACCCCAACGAAAATGAAAGAAATGAAAATCATTTTCCCTCCATAGTTGACGGTTGTTAAGTCGACGGTCGGCGCTCGGCTGGATGGATGATGATAACTGATGCCACACAATGAGTGAACTCGTTTCGTCTCTGCGTCGTCGTTGGAATAAAATTAAATTTCAGCCGTTTTTTGCGCTCGCTCTTGTTGCGGCCTGCTACAGTTTTCCTCGGTTCGAGTGCGGCGTTCATCTTTATGGTAAATGTTGTTTGCTTCATTTGTCCACTGCAATGATTTTGTGGCTGACTGGCTAGCTGTGGCTCTTGGCTTGATTTGCCTTGATGTGGATAACTGGATGATTGTTTTTGTTGTTGTTAGTTAGTCTTCTCGACAAAACACTATTTACTACGTAATCAAAAATTGGACGAACATGCATACAGACCGATGGCTGGACAGACGCCCGGTATGCCTAACAATGCAGTTGTTAATGTTGATGACGAAAGCAACAACAATTGCAGTGGAAGCAACTGCAACAACAACAACAACGTCATTGACAGAAAAGACCAAAAGGAAAGCAGATCATAGTTGTCGCATTTATTGTTAATTTTTTTTTATTTTGTCGCTGTTCTACGAGGTCTACTTGGACAATTACTGAAAATTGGAAGCGTTAAAGCATCCCTGCGCTGTGTTTCCACTTTGTTACTTCTGTTCTAATGAGGTTATCATAAAGTTTCAAATATAAACAAAAGACTCAAGACACAAACTTGCACATTTTGTAGCTGCTACCTAAGGAACGATCCTATTGTCCTATTCCTATTGTTATAATTCAAAAGCTGTTGTTGTTGTTGTAGGGGCATATTATGCCAGTGTGACAGCCCTTGACCAAAGGATCGACTCTTTCGGGTCGAACCGGCTGTCGTGGAATCGAAAGCTGTTAAAACTACCAATGTCAGCTAGCTAACAATAAAAGGTACAAAATTGAGCTGTACGTGAATCATTCTTTTACGATTTCAATTCATTAGGAATTAGCTTGCTCTTGAATTTAGTCTTTTTACCAAAAGAAAAAAATTGAATTACAATTTTCATTAATTGAAAAGAATTTGGCAAAAGTAAATTGGAATTCACTTCCGATTAAAATGAATTTGGCAAAAATGAATTGCAGTTCATTTCAATTCAATTGCTGTTGAATTAAATCAAATCGACTAGATAAACTTATTGTAAATCATGTTAATGATATGTGACAGCACATAGAGAAAGGGACCTAAGGGTAAAAAAATCAATTCTCATTTTTTTTTATTTTTTTGATGTGGACAACATCTGAGCATCGAGACCGATCCCATGCCCCAAAAGTGTTCCCTCCCAGAGATATGCGCGTTTTATGAAACTGAAGTCGACGATTCTACACCAAAGATACACGTATTTAAATCTTTAAAATGGCTCTCCTGAACAAAACTGGTTTTTACCCTTAGGTCCCTTTCTATTTTGCGCGTCACATATGAATTAGAATCAATCAAAGTTAACACGGCGATTGAAGTACGAGATTAATGCATTCTGTCTTTGATGAGAAAAGATTAGTGGGATAACAATTTAAAGCAATCACCCTTATTCTGATTGTCGTCGTCAACGTCGTCGTCAATTTAATATCAATATCACTTCGTTTCAATATAATATCACATCAACGCATTTTTGGTATTCCGTATCATTATTGTCTTGACGTTGACTGTTTATCGATAACTTCAATAAAAAAAATCACATACCTAACATTTTTGCATCAGATTTTGTATCTATTCATCCAATTGTTGAAAAATGTTTTTTGTTTCTGATTCAAACTCTGATTCAAGTGATGAAGAAAATAAAAAGAAACTTATTTTACAGAGAAAGACACTGCGATATAGGTCTGATGTCATGAAAAGCAGCTCCTTTTCTTTGACTCTTATCTTCAAAGATTTAATTTTCATTTCCGCTTCGTGCTCCTCATTTTTTCTTTGTTCTTTGTTTTCCATAAGCTTTAGTTTTTTTTTGTTCCACCTCAAATAGTTTCTTTTGGTAACTGCAGGTGTCCTTTATAGTGCGCTTAATAGAAACCAAAGTGTTTGATATCTCTGTCAGCACCTTTTCTTGCATGTTGCTATGGTTTTCTAAGAGGTTTTGACGGTCAGTTGGTTTTTTTCGATTGACTGGAGTTGCAGCTCTTAAGGGTAGTATATTTGTGGACTTTGACCCGGATCGAGTGGCTCTTGAACTGCTCCCGTTCCTTGATGTTGAAGGCTCCTCCTGTTCCAGTAAAATTTCTTCAGAGTGAACAGTTGTTTCCATCTCTATAACTGGGTCAACACCGAGCACTTCAGTGACAAGTTCCTCATAACTTGCTGCAACACCATGAGCTGATCCTTCAGGATTTATCTGTTTTTGAAACTGCAGCAGGTTTGCAACAGCTTCTTCTAACGGGCTCAGTGTAATATATTTATTTACACCGCCACCTGTTGCTCTCATCTCCGATTTGTTTTCAACCATTTTCCTTTTGACTTTGAACTTTAAGTCTCTCCAAACCTTAACGAAAATATTTAATTTTATTAATCTACAAAAAACCAGGGATATAAGTTAGTAACCTTCTGCCATCACCATCTCTACTCGGTGGTCCGGAAGCATTCAAAACACTTGCAATGTTCTCCCATTGCTGGTTAAAATTTGTTGGCACTGTTCCTCTTTTGAAACCTTTTGCTAAGGATGGATTTTTCTCCAACTCTTCAACAAGTTTTTGGAACTGTTCATTATTTGTAATTTTCATATTTGCCCTTTACTTTTGCTTTTGGTTTTTTTTTTTTATTTTAACAGCAAACTTAGTCGTTACCAAAAACTGCGACGACAAAAACAGAGTCGTATCAATTCAATAACAACGTCAATATCATTTAGAGAATACCGAGTTCTGTCAATAGTTGTCAATAGTTATCGAAAAACGACTACGCGAATACCAAGTATCAACAGTCGTCGCAAAATGTCGTTGTTTTGTCTTGACGACGACAATCAGAATAAGGGTGATTACTTACACCTAATTTTACTTACATTAGTCTTTTTTTTAAAATCAACTCAATACAAATAAATTGGAAATTTTTAAGTCATATTTTTAATTGCATTGAATTAATTCAAAATCAATTCGATTTGCTAACTCTTGAATTTAATCTTTTCACCAAAAGAAAAAAAAAATGACAAAACTTTTTAAACAATTAAAAAGAAGTTGGAAAAATTAAATTGCAATTGATTTCCAATTTAAATGAATTTGGCGAAATGAATTGCAATTCATTTTTTATTTTTAAAGAAGATTTTATTTACAATCTGTCCAACTAAGGACAATTAGCAAATTTGATCATATTTTACAAATAACATAGATTGTTGAGCTCCAACGAGAACAACAATATTGGAGTATCCTACGATTAAATAACAATAATTTACAAGTGTATGAGCTATTTAAAAGCATCAAAATAAATTATAATTATTATACTCGTATATATAGAATCTACTTCCGGAATGGTAGGTCAAGGATGTGGTGGCGCTTCAATCTTCTTGTTTCGTTGGTATCATCGAGCAATGAAATTGCCAGCGAGTTGCAGTGATCACTAAATCTTTGAAGGTAGTTTTCTGCATACCGTCTTATTTCATTTTTCACCATCGGAATGTTTAAGTCATTACGAATAGCGTTGCTAGATACGAACCACGGTGCTTACAGGTTTCAGTATGGTCTTGTATATTTGAATTTTATGGTGTATACTTAGTTCAGATTTGGGACCTAATAGCCAATATAGACGCCGGGTTTTTATGTTTAAATGTTCTTTCTTAGATTTTATGTGTGGTTTCCACGTCAGCCTTCTGTCAATGTAAATCCCCAAGTACTTGACGCTTGGTGATTTTGGAATAATACAATTATTTATAAATAAATTAGGACAATCACCATTTCTCATAGTAAATGTGACGTGAGTAGATGTTCCATTTGTTCATCTAGTTTTGAATGTTGTTAAGTTCGTTTTGAACGAAGTACGAAGCTTCTACCGGGCATGAACTACAGGCTAGTATTGCGGTGTCATCTGCATATGTCGCTACTAATACATTTTTCGTTGTGGGCATATCGGCACTAAAAATGGTAAAGAGAACTGGACCCAGTACGCTGCCTTGTGAAACTCCGGCCCCGATTTCATTAATATCGGAATGTTCTTCATTTACTCCGACATAAAAACATCTCTGCGTCTGGTAGGATTTAAGGACCAAATACACATGCCCAGGTTGGATTTTGTAAGTTTGTAAAGCAAACCATCGTGCCAAACTCTGTCGAATGCCTGCTGAACGTCTAAAAATGCTCCGGAACAATATTTTTTTTTTTTTTTTTTTATATAAGCTTTATTTGAATTATTGAATCTGCTCCAATGGAGCCTAACAATATGTATACGAATCTTAAGTATAATTCAATAATGAATCCTAGTATGGATTTCTTGTAATGTGGATCTCTGCTAATTGGCAGGAATTTTAATTAATTTGGTCAAAATAGTATATAACTGGTATGGATCACATGTCTGAGAATTTTAAACCTGGTTTGGCTTAAACCTCGTGATAAAGGTCCAGGGGACCCTTACAGTCATTTACAAAGTGTTCGCGATATTATGTAGAGTGAAGAACTCTAGTTATGTAAGTATATATTACAATATTTCTTGTTTTCCAATGTATCTCTAATGTAGGCGATGATACGATGGCATTGCTCAGGAGTACCATGCTTATGTCTGAACCCAAATTGATATTCAGGTATGATATTATTCTTCTCTAGCACTGGTATTATTCGTCTTAAATTTTTTTTTTAAATATTTTAGAGAAATTGGCCAGTAAGCTGATTGGTTAGTGATCTGGTCTGATTGGTCTCAGGTTTTTGAAGATTTGGCTGTATTATTAATTCTGCGCATTTCCACTAAGATGGAAAATGATTTAAACGCAGAATCGAGTTGTATATTAAAGCTAAAAATGTAATTGCTTTTTTTTGATGCAATTCATTTCAATAGATTTTTTTTTTGAATTAATTCAAATCAATTAGAACAAAAATTGCAGTTCATGTTAATGAAATAAAAATATGAATTGCAATCAATTGAAGTTAACAAGGTGATTGGAATACGAGAGTAATGCTTTCTTTTGTTATCCAACTATTGTAAAAAATGAATTGGATAACAAAAGAGGGCAATACTAACTTTTATTTACTTACATTAGTATTTTTTTTTCAAAATTCAGTTTAAATGGATTGGAAATAAATTTCGAATTCATATTTCTAATTAATTTGCATTGATTTAAAATCAATTCAAATGAATTACAATTCACTTTTGGCAACATAATTTTAAATGAATTGCAATCATTTTCGCTTAATTCATATGAATTGATTTATATTTGCCTAAATAATTTGCATTGGTAATGAATTGCAATTCACTGTTGCCAAATTCATATGATTTGAGTCAAATTTCCGTAAATTTTTTTTTTCTGAAAAGAATTCATTCAGAATTTTGCGATTCACTTGAATTAATTAAAAAAAAATAATTTGTTTCCAGCTCTAGTAAATATGAACCAAATCAGTCATAATTTGCAAATGGAGTCGACTTAAAAAGAAAGACAAAATAGAATCAAAGCCCAAATAAAAAAGTTATTTTACTCTTTGTTGCGTTTGACAGGAGTCTCGCATCAATACGGATTAAAACTTTGAGACTTGGTATACTTTCGGTCTTTCGCTATGTTCTTTGTCTCCGCCATAAAGCTCTCCGTACTTAAACTTATGAAACCACATACAACAACTTTTCTCAGCTAAAGCCACTTGGCATTTTCTAAGACCATCAAAATACTTCTCCGCTGCAGAAGAAAACATTTTCTAAATAATACCCTTTCTTCTAAAAATTAGAGATTAAAGCACTTTAAAAATCACTTCATGCTGGAAGAATAATCGCTAAAATTTTAAGGTTTTAAGGATTTCTATCAGTCTGCTTATAAGATATCTCATTTGGCATCTGGTCGTTTTAGACTTATACGAAGACTTCTTTACTAAGGCAAAAATCTTATCACCTTTTATTCAACCCATTTTTTAGATCGTCTGCTTATCGAGCCTTCTGTTTACATCAGGATAATCTAAAGAGCATAAAGAATTGAAGTAGTCAACATTGGTGCTGTGTCTTCCCTTTTTAAGAAGACTAGGACAAATGGGAACTAGCCTATACAAAAGACTTAAGACACAAACAGGAACAGGAACTTTTGTACATTGCGATAATAAAAGGGATGTAACGAAAGTGGGTTTAGCTAAAGCGAATGCGTAAGTGAATATGGAGATATACATTTTTGCTAATGCGAGAGCAAATTTTCCAAATTAGGTTTTTGCGAATGCAAAAGCGAATAATTATTTTTTGGATTTTAAAGATTCTTTTATATGAAAAATTAGAAATAAACATATTTTTTCAGGAAATTAAATAAAACTAAAACATTTGTTTGCAGTGTGGCAGACACATTTTCATTAAAACGATGATTCAGTGCAAGCATTAAGGATAAACAAATACATTTGAAAAATAATTCAAAAAAATTTAGTTCTAAGGGATCAGTACATGACATTTCTTGGCGAATATTCCGTTATATTCCGTTATTGTTTTTTGCAGATGCGAAAGCCAATATTTCAAAATTGTTTTCTGCGAATAATTCGCAAAATATTGTGTTTTTCTCAATATTCTTCGAATTAGGAATATTGAGTTTTTCTCATACCAATTAGTTTCTTAAAATTGTTTGTGTTTATCATACCTCCCTCGAACATCATAGTAAATTCGAGCATCTACTTCGGACGAGTAGAGTGTGGCGATCTGTTTTTTTTTTTGGTTTTTTATAGGTAAGTTTTGGTTTTATACACACACACATACACACAGAGACACGGAAAGTTTGCGGTGACAAAGTTACAATCATCGCCGTTGTCATCATCAGCCTCGCCGTTGTCAACAACATCGGATGCATTCATCCATACGCTCGTTCATTCATTCCTGCAGTCAGTCGTTCATTCATTCATTGCACTCGAAACCAATTGCGGTATGATCAACTTAAAGTAAAAGTTAAAATTACCTTTGTCATGTTGTGTTAACAACAACGACGTCGACGACAACAACAACAACAGCAAAACATTGTCGTCATCAGAAGAAGACGAAAACAACCAGCAAACAAAAATCATTTCAATTAATTTTTTTTGTTTCTGTGGTCGCCGTTCCGTCGTAGTTGCTGCTGCTGCTGTTGTGCCTAAAAGAAAAACACTCTTCACTTGACTCTACGCAACACATCATCTTTTCGTAGCTGGTGTGATTTGGATTTTGTCGCCTTCATCATCATCGGCTACATCTGCATCTCTGGCTTGTTGTTGTTTGCTGGTGTTTTCTTTTAATTTGTGAAACAATCATTCTGTCGGTGGATGATGATGGTGTTGCCCCCAAATGATGGCGATGCTGATGAGTTGTTACAATAATTGCTTATAATTGAAATTGAAACAGTTTTATGGTTAATCACTTGCAATTGCCACATTTCGGGTTGGGTTTCTTTTGTTTTCCTTTCTAAATTATGACTTGTCATTTGCTTTCCGCTATGCAAAGCGGATTTCTTTCGGCTCAAAAGAAAGTAGAGAGGTGACCCTTTATGTCGCCTCTCGGAGATGGTCACATTGAAATAAGAAGGTAAAGATGGCTTTTTTTTGTATAACATTCAAAAAGGTTTTTTTCTGTAATGTTCCCCTTTTCCAGTGATTTTTTTATATCCATAAGAGTAACAGTTGGCCTAGTTTTAAATCCACTCCCATTAAGATTGATACACGATAGCGTAAGACGTACGTTTTTCATTTAGGAAACGATAAACTTTTTTCAAATCATCTTTTTGATGTAATTTTTTAAGAAAATTTTGCAAAGAAACTTCTGCAAATTGAAGGGGTTTTTGAAAGGCAGATACGAGTACTTTGTCTACAGCTGTCTGTCCTTTCTAGGCTAAACGAGAATTGATGATATCAAATATTGAAAAAATTAAAGGCATCTTTTCCGCATCCAGTTTTCGTTTGAAAAGACTTTATAATGACAACGCATCTTACTGTAACACTGAAAACTTTATTTTAAGTTTTATTTACTAAAAGAGAAAAAACGACTTGAACTATCAAGGATTGAACATGAAGATTTTCAGGGCAGTCTCCAAGTGTTTAAAGGTAAATATTCGGTTCGACAAAACATCTGATTTGATTAAATTGTGGAACGAAAAACCAATAAATCGATTTTATTAACGGAGTGTAGTTAAATTTTTCCATGTCACACCCACCAGAAATCTTTCTCCTAAGCAAACATATCAGAAACGACCTACATGAGCTTAAATTTACCACTGTCACGCTTGTTTACATTTTTCATCTGGCTGGGGTGATGTAGGGGATGTGGAATAGCAAGTTACGTTCTGATTGGTGTTAACCTGGCTAAATGCAGTACTTCTCTAGATCATCTTACATCTCCAGTCATCTGGATGCTACTTTCCCCAACCCGTTGGGCAAGAGAGCTAAGAATATTTTAAAATAGCGCCGTTTACTAATTGTTGACGACCCCCGCAAACGTTATAAGAACCATGATTTGTGTATATTTACCTGTCTTGCCGGAACCCTTAATAGAGCAGATTCTCTATCTTACTAACAGCTGTTTTTATAAGATAAAGTATAAGGCTGACATCATCGCCATGCAGAAATTACACGGTAGGACAAGGCGTTTTCAAAACAAACATCCGCCACATGGGTCTGGTTTCGTGGCGAACAAGAGGACACTGCATCTTGCCTCCAGATCCGCCCCTGAAGATGAACGACCGATCATAATCCGCATCAAAGCAAAATATTTTTACATCAGCCCAGTATGTGCAAACGCTTCCACAGCCAACAAAGTCGATGATAACTTTAAGGACCTCCTGTACAAATCATATGACCGCTGTGACAGCCCTGACAGTAAAAATGTTAAATTTTAATGCCAAAGTAGCCAAGGAAAGGATTTTTTGCACCTTCTGCCTCTACGAAAACATCAACAACGTAATGAGGTTGATTTCAGCTCAGCTAATATGGTTATAACTAGCACCAAATTTCAACACTTAAACATCCATAAAACTACGTGGTTCTACCCAGATCGTAAACGCGAAATCAAATTGCTCATGTTGTGTTTGAAAAAAACTCCACTTCCAGTGTATTAGGATCCAAGGATCCAACTTGCTTTTGATCATTACCAAGTAGCAGCGAAGGTACGCACCAAATAAAGTTAAAACGAACTCATACATTACCGTGAATAGACAATTCTAGACATCGCGAAGCTGCGTGTACAAAAGACATTTCCAAAGACTTCTCAAAACTATCCTGCGCCCAATGATATAAGTGCACAGGAGAATATATTTCCCACTTCTTTTTGGCAGCAGGCAAAGGAAAAAAAACGGTACTAAACACCGACCCCACGGAACCCTTTTTACGACGAGTCTAACAAAGCTATAAAAGCTAAGAATGCTGCCCATAACGCCACAAGGGAGGGTGTAGCAGCAAGATTTGCATGACAGATATATCGGATGGTTAGAAAAGGAACACAAGAAACGAGATATGGAACTAAGTGATCCTTAAGATATTGAGATATACAGACAGAAGAAAATATGCCAACAATTAGGCTGGAGCCCAAATTATGTTATAAACTCCAGCAGAGGTATAAATCGAAATCTGGCGACGGAAACGTCAACTGTTGTGCGTAAATGGAGAGAAGAGATTTTTTCCAACATTTTGAAAACTGAAGCTTCTATTTGAAAAGCCGAGACACTACATATAATTAAGGATGCCGTATAATACCAATTAACCAGTCTAGAACAAGTTAAGGCTGCAATTGAGTGCTATAAAAATTACAAGGCTGCTATTGAAGATAGTCTTCTAGCAGAGTTACTACAGGCTGGAGAGAATGAGTTAGTAAAGTGCATGGATAAAAGATAGCACGCCTGATGATTGGAATCTCAGCGTACTGTGTCCTGTTCATAAAAAGGTAGATCACACGGTTTGTGCCTACTACAACTTGCTAACACCCCACTAGTTCAAGCGTTTTATGTGAAAAACTCAAGCCTTATCTGGTAAATCTATAACTGATCAGTCTCGAGAATATCAGATAGTTGACACAAAAGCTGCAGAAAAAATAACGAATGACCTCTCCTCACCATTCGATTCGGAAAAAGGTCTTAGATAAGGGGGGCAATCTGTTAAATATTCTACTGCAGATAATAATTAAAAAAAATGTGTCAAACGAGGCAGAATTGAAGGAGCTCCAAAATGTCATCTCTAAGCAAGCTTTTGGTACAGACAAAAATCATAGCTAGGCTCTTAATATTTAATCTATAAAAAGGGCTAATAAAAACATTATGTAGCAATGTAGTTTTGTCCGATTTTGATTGGAAGGTCTGGAAGAGAAGTTACAACCGGACCTGTTAGTTACTTGTAAAAGTATCAAATGATCAACATATCTGAAACATTGAATAATGTAGGTCATTAGATTATCTATCTGAAAAATAATGGGTCAGAGTGGTCGCGGCAAATGTCAGCCAGTGAAAAATCGTGGTAACCGTTTTCAAAGCATATAGACAGTCATTGCTCAAATAGCTTAAAATGTCCTGGATATTGTTCAAAAAAAATTTAGGCTTCTTAGGGGGCTTACTGGTGCGTTACTGGTTTGACATGTATAGGGTAATCCATCTAGAGGTATTTTTTTAGAACAAAAAATAATATAAAAACTCTAATCAAGTGTGGAATCTTTATTGGTTATTTGGAAGCACATTTTATGGCATTTAGTTTTTGAAAAGAATTACCTTCAACTGTATTATGGAAATAAGCGTTCGGTGAGAAACGGGAAGATCCGCTGTTTCGACCAACTGGCTCAACGGCAAAGTCAATAAACAAAATAGCCGCATTTGGGCTGAAGAGCAACAAGAAGAGTTTCAAGAGGTGCCATTATACCCAGAGAAAACCACGGTTTGGTGCGGTTCTTAAGCTGGTGGAATCATCGGTGCATATTTTTCAAAAATTATGGTGGCTGGAACGTAACCGTGAATGGTGCTCGCTATCGCGCCTTGATATCGACCTTTATGAAGCCCGTAATCTTGACGACACTTGGTTTCAACAGGACGGCGCCACTTGCCATACAGCTGCTCAAACAATGGATCTTGAATTGAGAGGTCAGTTCGAAAAGCAGCTAATTTCACGTTTTGTACAGGTGAGTTGGCCGCCTAGATCGAATGATATCACACCTTTAGACATTTTTCTTTTCTAAGTCTATGCTGACAAACCAGCGTCGTTTCAGGCTTTGAAAGCCAACATTACGCGTGTCATTTAAGCCATACTGTTCGAAATGCTCGAACGAGTCATCTACAATTGGACCCTTAGAATGGAAAGCCTGAGGCGTTGTTGCGGCCAACATTTGAAGGAATTTATATTCACAAAATAAATGCCATAAAATGTCCTTTCAAATTACCAATAAAGATTCCACACTTGATTTGTATTTTTATATATTTTTTCTTTCTGAAAAAATACCTCTAGATGGATCACGCATTATATATCGTGTTGCCGAGTTCTTTGTAATTCGAAAAAAAGCATACAATAAAAATTTGCATTGGGTTAATTTTACTTTACCGGTCTAAGCCAGTGCAATGTAATCCCAGTGAGAAATCGCAACTGTAGAACCTTTGCTGTTTGAAAGTCCCACTTCAAAGTTAAAAAAACATTTGCAGGCAACTTACCAAACTCTAAGCTCTGGCCAAACTCTAAAAAAGGTCATACTTGTCACAATTCCCAACAAATATGATTTAAGCATCTTCAAGAACAAGAAGTCACTACTTTTTAGTATAGGATCTCTTCAGTGGTGCAAATACAATCTGTGCATGGAATGGAAATAATTAATATATAAATAATCTTTTTGGCAATAATTGAAACAAAATACGAATTTTCATGAAATCAAAACTTAACTAACAATGAAGTGAAATCATCCTAGATTTTATAAAGGCCTTTTCTTCAGTATGACGTTGTAAGATCTTTCGTTTGAGTCACCTGAACACATATGAAGTATCACAAACGCAACATTTAAGGGCTTAACTTTCTTTAGTTTTACTTTCGAAAAAATAAAACAAATCGTTTGATAATGAAAACAAAAGACTTAGAACACAAACTTGAAAAATATTCAAAAATATCTCTTAAGAGCAGTGAATCTGCCACGCCCATGCAGGCTAGTTATAAGCAAGTTTACCAATCGCTGTTGGACTGGGAGTTTAAACTCCCATGTAGCTTCTGCTAGTTAGTTTCAGCTAGAGTAGGTGTAATTTTGTGCTTGTGTCGTTTCTCAGACATTCCACAAATTGAGGGGATCTAAAATTCATGGTTTCATTTTAAACCCTGTCACTACTATTGGCATCTTTTAGTCGAAGTCAATGCATAGTTGCAGCATCCCCTAGTGGAAAGTGAGAAAAAGTGTTTGTATGCAGATGCCCGCAGTGAGTGAGTGCACTTCATTAATCCCTATAATAAAAGCGCCAGTTGAAAAGTGTCAACCACAGGCACTGGCAGGCGGCAGGCAAACAGGCAAGCGACTGTATACGGGCCAACTACTTGGTGGCTTAAAGACAAAACGACCACTTTGCGCACGTCGCAAACAAGAGAGGCTGCCACAGCCGCAAACTGCTGAAAAAGCGGTAGACTTTAATAGATGTGCATAATCAACCGCAACGAACAACAATGAAAAACGAGAGTAAAATGTTTTCGAACGAAAGCAGAAATGCGACTATAAAAAGAAAAGACACAACGACCGGCCGACCAACACACGTACTGAAATGGAAAATTAAACCGTGTTTTGATGGTTACATCAGCGGCTGAAGCAAAACAAACCAAAACATCGCCAGCATCTTTAAAAACAACTCACCATTTAAAGAGCGATCGGGCGACGGACAGACGGACGAACGGACGGGCCAGAGCAATGCGGCGACTAAACATAACTATAACAGGATCAAAGACAAGAGCAACAATAAAAGCAAACACTTTTCTGCCTCCACACAGTGTGGAGGAAAACAGCCCCAGCCACAGCAGCAGCAACATCAGCGGGCAACATGAAAACACTCACACACACACGAAGGAAGCAAAAAAATCGCACAGTGCGAAAGCAATTGCAACTGTTGCAGATGTTCGCTCGGTTGACTTAAAGTAAAGCATAGCATTTCTATCTACAGCTTCTTTCTAGTTGATCATCGACACAAATGAAATCGAAACCGAAATGGTTGTTGGAGTGGAGCTGGAGCACATGATGATGACGCTGAAGAAGCGGCCAAAGCCACCGCACTGCACTGCATCATCAGCAGCAACAGTAACGGCATCCAGAAAAGACTAGCCACGCAGAGCAGCTGTTTGCCTTTTTCATACTCATCTCGTTGTGTCCGTCTGTCCGCCTGTCCGCCTGTCCGTCGGTCTGTCTGGTCGTATGTACGTATTGAGCGGTGGCGCATAGTTGTAAATCTATCTTGGCCAATATAATGGCTTTTGAGTGGACAACAAGTGTTGCAACTGTTACCATTATAACTATGCAATTGTTGCATGTCTCTGTTGTTGCTGCTAACGCTGCTGTTGTTGTTGTTGCTGTTGCTTATAAAAAGTGAGAGTGACATCGGAAATTGTTTCAATTTTTACAACGGCCAACAACAGCAAAAACAAAAAAATGAATAAAAAACAAGATTTGACTCGCTGTTGTAACATAATGAATGAACGAATGTCGAAAACTGTAACAGCCACAATTTTTTCTTCTTCTTCTTCTGGCGGTTGGTCGGCGTGTGGTTGTTGCTGTTATCTTTGCGCTTTCAGCTGCATGCCATGGCATGCATAAGTTATCCCGGTTAAGCCAGCCAGCCAGCCAGTCATCTAGCTAGCTAGCAAAATAGTTGATGCTAGAAATGGATCGCCAACACTTGCCTCTACATAGTCAGTCGCCTGCAGAGACGTAGACTTTCGAAGGATAATCGCAGAGTGATTCTCATGAAAGATCATAATCGTTGTAAGGGAGAATTTCAAATAACATGGATAGTTTGAATATTCACTGGACATTTTATAAAACGTCCACTTGGGCATCTCAAATGCAAAAGACCCTAACCACACTTCTTTTCTTTTGAGCGGGAGAAGCAAAAAAGGTGCAAACTGTGAATGGAATGTGAAACTTTGCACTCATACTCTATAAACAATGGCAAAAGTATTTCTTCTATTTAAACCCCCATCTAAAAAGTTGATCGGGAGATTTGTATTATGTGCCTGGATGATTGATCCTCTACCTATCCTCACATCCATCGGATCAATAAAATTGCCTAAGGTTAGGTTGCGTTTCTACGAACCTTGGCCTTTTTGTGCCCTTCTCGTAGATAGAAAAGGATAAAGAAGTTCTCCTATAGTTTCCTCTGATAATTCAAAACATGACATATTTTCGCCAAAGTGGCGTTGAAGTCTTTTTTTTTTGGGGATGCTGGCATATAAAATAAGTTGTCGTTTCAATGTCCTCTTCGCCAGCCTCGTCTCTATTGGATTAAGCATTTCGTGGCAGGTTAAGAAGCCGGTTAAGAAGCCGACGTCCCATCAGCTTTCTAGAGTTACTTTTAGTCGGGTCTTCCGAAAGAATTTTCCGTTGTGTCAGCAACCTTCAACTGGTGCTTTCGATTGGTATGAGCGAATTTTGAACATTTTTGAAGTTTGCATGTCTTTGTCTAAGGAAATTGTCTAAGAGCTCAAGCCTTTCCTAGCCGTTTCATTAGCCTCCTCGCTGATTTTCAAAGGTACAGTGCTCTCTGACCAATATGACGTTTAGCTGAGCTTGGTTTAGCATCGTGTTAATTTTCACTTAGCATTCCAATGATATTCTGCATTTAACAGTCATCTATGCTTGACTGCCAATGAAGTCGTTGGCACAGTCCTATATATATTTTTCAAAAAGTACGCTTAACGTCTTAATGCCGATCGGTAAGTCGAAACTATTGTTCAATGATTAGGATTTCAATATACCTACTTCCGTTTTCCACCATCAAAGATATGTCTGTGTAAAAGAGCATATCTCACTAATTTACCTTTGCGCTTATCCGCTCCTGATATTCTTTCAGGGATCTTTGTAAAGTAGTTTATTGTGCCTTTTCAAAATTAGGTCGCTCTCTTGCTTGGCAAGTGTGGGTGATGAATATTGGGTCCATTCACTTATTACTTGTAGACGCTAAGCATTTACAGTGGCTATATTTTTAGGTGCATTTATATAGGATTTATAATTTAATATAGCTGCTATAGCCCTTGTAAATATACTACGTATTGCTCCGCTGATTAACCAACTGTTGACAACTTCAGTTAGCTTTAGTTTTGTGGCTTTAAACGGTTTCTGCGGTTATTTATTTTTTTCTTTTGTTCATAATGACTTCAATTAGTTTTGGCATCCGCTAGGAAAAGCCTCTGACTAATTGATAACGATTTTCCTTATCAAAAAGTCAACCCAAAGGTCAAAGATCTTTGTTAAGGAGACCATAGCGATAAGAAAATGGACAGAGGCTTGGCAATCAGCGAGATCCAAACTGCTTTAGATAGCATTATTTTCTTCATTATCAGTACAAGTGTTTAGCAATCAACTAACAGAAAATCTCCCCAATTACTTAGAAGGGACAGAAATACTGTTACACACTTTTTATGCTGTAAAATAAAAAGTACTGAAAGTTTTTGGACCAAATATTTTTTAATATATTTATTGATGTAAATTGTATCCAAAAAGAATCTACTTATTTGAAATGTCCTCCTTTTTCCATTACACACGCCTTAAGTCGCAGTGGCCAATCGTCAATAGCTGCACGAACCTCTTCCATCGGAAAATTGGCCATAGCTCGAACCAAAGCAGTCTTAAGAGATCCAATGTTGGGGTTTCTTTTGTGACAAACGTTGTCCTTTAAATCCACAATTTGTAATCCAATGGGTTCAAATCTGGACTGCCTGCGGGCCATTCTTCAGAGGAAATGAACGCCGGCAAATTGTTTCGAAGCCAGGCCTGGGACGTTTTAGCCTTATGGGTCGGCGCAAAAGCCTGCTGGAAAGTCCATGGCTGCTTTTGGAACAGGGAATTGTTAAGAGGCTTTACAACAGCTTCCAAAACGGTTTCTTGGTAAACTTTGGCCGATGTTTTGACTCCTTGTTCGCAGAAATGCAGGTCAGTGACCCCATCGTAAGAGACACCCCACCAAACCCTGACTGAAGCTGGGTGATGACCCTTTTCAGCCTTGGGATCAGTTCAGATGCTTCCATAAATGACCGCGCATACATTCTATCATTTTGCTTGTTAAATTTTTGCTGAACGGTAAAAATTTTTTCATCGGTGAACAAAATTTTTCTGTGCAAGTTATCAGCGTGCTTCACCAAAAGACGTTTGCATTTTCAATCCTATTTTTTTTAAAGCTGCAGTCAATACATGTCCGGTACGCCGTTTGAAAGCCCCAAGTCTTTTTTAATGATTCGATTGATGGACTTTTGCGTGATATTCATCTCACGGGCCATGATTTTCTGTTTTCGGAGCGGATTTCTGTGAATTCTTGATTTAACGGCTTTGATGACATGCGGTGTTCGAACAGAGCGTGGCGGCCCGACCGGTGGCGGTCTTTTACATCTCCAGTCTCCTCAAACAGTTTTATGCATCGGTAGACGAACTTGCGGCTAATCCCTAGTTGCCGGAGCGTTTAGAAAATATGGTTTTTTTTTATTTCACACTAGCGCTATTACAGCGATACGGTTCTCATTATCTGACCACTCCATGATGAAAGTTGAAACAATTTTAAAATCCCGTTACAGACTGACGCTATGGAGGTTAGCTTTCAAAACCCATATGACATTAACGGGGTATGTTCAGATCTACTATTGAAATGGGTGTGTTCAATGTTGTAACAGTATTTATGTCCCTACTAAGTAATTGCAATTGTAGGCAGCATCCCTTATCCTTAGCAATTGAAATCATACAACATTAGCATGAGGGTTTTCTAAGTTAAAATTGTTGCTGGTAGTAACGTTACGTTGCTGCTTTAAAGAATCCTACGAATCAGTCTAAGAAAATTATCTCAGTTCAATTGTTTGGAAGCAGTTTTTGTTGATATGTCAGTGCATTATCGCTCTATTCACATTCAAAGTTCAAATCTTTGATCTGTATAAGTATAAATAAGCCTCATTAACTAACAAAGCGATGCAGCAGTTGCAAGGGATACTACTTGTGGTGTTTAAGCCGTTGGTACACGACAGTTGTGATTACCAACAAGTGTCGGGGATCCGTAGAAAAGTAATATTCTTTTGCCGAAAGGAAAACTTTGATATTCCATTAAAATGCGAGGTCATATTTCGAAAGAAAGCCATGCGATTGCTTTTCTTTCAAAAATAACTCAGAACCAACAAAGGGTCGACAGAGAGAGAAATCAAATACGTCCATTCAAACTCTGCGTTTCTAATTGAATAGGTAAAGACACTCAGGAAAATTTAGATTTTCAACAATTGGCTCCTGCTATTTTCATTCAGACACCGGAGGCCTTGTATGTCTCATAACATTCTACTAATAATTATATGGAACGCTTTTTCAGTAAGTGAATTGTGTCCGATTTTTGCCTTACACTTGCTGAGAGAAATTACATTTTAAAATTGACTCCGAAGGGCCATTGCTTTTATTAAAATATTTTGCCTGTCTCTTACACGTAAAATTGCACTCATTGTCATAAATACCTTACAAAGTTCTTTTCTAAATAAAAGTGCCTCCGCTTAAATACTATTTACATAAAAAACTCTTGTACATTT
Organism: Hydrotaea diabolus; assembly: GCA_963513945.1. NCBI lineage: Eukaryota > Metazoa > Arthropoda > Insecta > Diptera > Muscidae > Hydrotaea > Hydrotaea diabolus. Next base: position 211,989,856 of record OY740717.1, read on the forward strand.
ATCTTAAACTATACGTCTTTAAGACTTCAATGTAGGTTTTCCTTTATTCGCCCACCTTCGTGGGCTGTGATCGTTAGTGTGCGCGACTTTAATACAATTAAACCCAAGTTTATATTCAGTAGGGCCCGGTCGGTAATTACAAGAGTTATATTCTTTACAGCTCATTGATTTGAGAGATGTTCACCATTTCTTCCTTAATAAAACGATAAGGAATAAACGATAAACATTTTGCCGTGTCTTCCATAACTTGAAGCACCCACAAAGTATTTCAAGTTTGTGTCTTCAGTCTTATGTTTAAAGCACCTAAAGTATTCCACATTTTCATGTTTGTGTCTTCAGTCTTTTGTTTTGTATATTCAAGACGAGTACTAACACCATCGCTGGAAAAGGTATGAACACGTAAAGCGGTCAGGATGCTTTACGTGTTCATATCAATCGTTTAGATTAAAAAACAAAAGACTTAAAACACAAGCACCAATAACTGAAGAACCAAAAAAAATGCCAAGACATATTTTCAATAATCTGCAAAAATAAATGCGGCCATTAATTTGTGACACAAATACCACAAAAATACAAGAATATCATCGATGCTGCCCCTTATGACCACTTTGCAAGACTCCACCAATGCTCTCGGCAATTGCAATGCAACAAAAAACCAAAAGCAGAATAGTCGCCTCCGTCATATTGTCGTAATCGTTAAACTCGATCATTTTATGTATGCGAACACTTTCCCATCTCGAGAGTAGAAAGAAAAATGATGTTTTTCTTTTCGAAACCAGGCGGTCGCTCAGATTGTAGTCGTCACATGCACATCCGTCCGTTAAGTCGCGTTGCATGCGCAACAGCGACAAACGACAGACGACGACAACAACGAAATGCAGCGTATTGCAGAAGCAGTGCGCAATCACAATTTCTGCAATTTTCTGCATCTTCTAAATATACGAGGCTTTTATTATTTCTTAGACCAATTTGAACTGTTGCCACCGTTCAGCTTTAACACATACGTACATAATTATAAAAAAGACTGCTGCCGCTGCTGTTGCTGTGGCTGCTTCTTCTGCTTTGACTTCAATTGGCGAAAAGTTTAAACGGCGTGCAAAAAACGATCAGTTGATGATGATCTTTATTAATTTTACGTTTTTAATTGACCTGTGTAAACTCGGACGTAATGTGTTTTTGACGGCGTAAAGGAGGCAACAAACGCAAAGAAGAAGAAGGGGCGAACAAAGATATGAAAACAAAGCCAGCCAGCTAGCTAAGAAAGAAACGAAAACCAGATCATAGATCAAAACAATTTTGATTTCATTCACTCCTTTCTGTTATCTTCAGCTGATTGGCATTTCTTCGTTCATTCATTGCGATCACACCAGACAGTCGGACAGATGGACCACACCAACTGTTGTTTGGTGGCTGTCGTTGCCATAATCGATGTTTCATGTTGTGTTAATAAGTCATAATATCACTTCACCTCTAAAGAAATGCAAGTATGCAAGTATGCAATATACAATAAACGACATACAACATACTCGTACTATAGACGTAACCCAGCGACGACAAGCTTGAGGCCTTCCTAAAGAAAAGTGATAAAGGGCCTTTTAAGAGATTGAAAAGAATCTGTTGCGTTGCATCGCTGTTATTGTGGTCTTGCGATATGTCATTGTATTAACCTTGAAAATGTCGACGACTTTACGAGTAAGCGATTTAGCTCTAAGCCATGTAAAACTACTCTGTTAAATACATTAGCCGTTAGGAGCCGGCGTTTAACAGTAGGAGCCGGTCAGTGAGTATATGAATAATATCAAACACGGCTTACTCATTTGGGAGAACATTCCCCTTGTTCGTTTATCAAATGTTGAGGGAATTAAGTACGTATTTGGGCCGTCCTATTAATGGTCAATAAATAAAGTAATGTCCACTGTACTGCAATGAATATTTATTTCAAGGTATAAGTGCTGTGTCCATTGCGATTCATGTTTGTGTCCTAAGTCTTTTGTTAAGGTTATCCTGAAGAATAGAGCGAAATATAAAAATCGTATGTGTTTTTGAATATTGGCAGGCAGACTATGGCAGTTTTCTTGAAAACAAATTGATATTAAAAACATAAGAAAAATACCTTTTGATCAAAAGACAGAAAACAAATATTTACTGCTGAGTTTAAAACTGAAAAATTATGTAGCTTTGAATGGAGTTTGATTCTGATCCTAGTCTTTAAGTATCCTGCCTTTAAGAGATGGCAAATAACGTTACAAATACTACGTGAAGTTTTCCTCTTCTGCATCTCTGTAGCTCCTATAGAAGCCAGAAAGAAATATACTCCTATAATATCTCCTAACAATCTGTCTATGTCTTAGTACCTGAAAAATCGTTAGATCATTAGACGCTTTTCTGGTTCCTCATAGTATCAAACCCCAATATTGTTATCCTTGCCATTCTGTCGATAGAATTGATCCACCCACAAATTCCAGTACATAAAACCCACATTAGGAATCTGGTATGTGATCCGTATTTTTAGAGTCATTGGCCCATCCTTGTCGGCAGTTTCGAATCATTTTTCAAAACTAAAATTTGTTAGTTATACCCTGCACTACTCTTTGGAACATGGAATTATAAATTCGTTTATTTAAGCTAGACCCACCCTTAAGAGAACCGATATTCGTATAATCACCAGCTGAAATTGTAATAAAACTACAGATCGCAATTAAGGACTAAGGTCGGAAGTTATTAAAATTGGAGAAAATCCCTTCGGATTAGGATATACTCGTATCTCCCACACTTGTGTTCATCCGATGTTAGGTCTTCAGCTTTGCAAGCCACATATTGCATACAATTGTAACGAAATTTGACACAAGTCGTTTTTTAGACCAAGGACGGAACTTATTAATTTATAAGAAAATCTGTTCAGATTTAGATAACTTTCCCACACATATGTTTATCCGATTATTTGCTTCCTGCGTTAGAAGCCACATACATACCCGTGAGATGACCGGAGATGTAAAAGATCGCCACCGGTCGGACCGCACACGCTCTGTTCGAACACCGCATGTCATCAAAGCCGATAAATCAAAAATTCACAGAAATCCGCCCCTAAAACAGAAAATCATGGCCCGTGAGATGAATATCACGCAAAAGTCCATGAGTCGAATCATTAAAAAAGACTTGGGGCTTTTAAACGACGTACAGGACATTTATTGAATGCAGCTTTAAAAAAATAGGATTGAAAAATGCAAACATCTTTTGGTGAAGCACGCTAGTAACTTGCACAGAAAAATTTTGTTCACCAATGAAAAAAATTTTACCGTTCAGGAAAAATTTAAACAAGCGCGGTCATCTAAGAAAGCATCTGAACTGATCGCAAGGGTGAAAAAGGGTCATCACCCAGCTTCAGTCATGGTTTGGTGGGGTGTCTCTTACGATGGTGTCACTGACCTGCATTTCTGCGAACAAGCGGTCAAAACATCGGCCAAAGTTTACCAAGAAACCGCTTTGGAAGCTGTTGTGAAGCCTCTTAACAATTCCTTGTTCCAAAACCAGCCATGGACTTTCCAGCAGGATTCGCCAGCGTTCATTTCCTCTGAAGAATGGCCCTCAGGCATTGGATTACAGATTGTGGACGGGACGGGACGGGACAACGTTTGTCACAAAAGATACCCCAACATTGGATCTCTTAAGACTGCTTTGGTTCGAGTTGTGGCCAATTTTCCAATGGACGAGGTTCGTGCAGTCGACCACGCCCGACATAACCTCTTTTTTTACTACTTGTCCTTTGTTCTGATTGTCTGCAGAACTTGGATGATCACTAGAAACCAGTGACCTTTCGACAGAACGTTTACGAATTTTTAACGAATTAAAAAAACCGAGGCAGTTACCTAATAAAATATTTTTACAATGTCAAGACCATCATCTGCAGGGGGACTATAATAAAGTTAAGGCCGCTCTCTATTGAGCTAAAGTAGATCCAGTTATTTATAACTTTTTCGATGAACAAAGGCGCAATTGATTTTGCCCGGAGTTTTCATTTCACTTGGAACAATATTCACTAGAATAAATGTAAACAATTTAAGAAAAAGGGGAATAAATGTTTTTAATATGGCAAGGGAAATAGACTCAAGGGGATAGATTTGAGTATATAGCTTGACGATCACCAGGTCCAGAAATTATTTTAAGCTGTTTTCCAGTTTAAACGGATTTATCCATTTTTTTACTCATAATAAAAAGATATACACTAAATATCATTAAGATCGAAAAATGTTTGCGACCTGTAAGTGAATTACAAACATTAGCCGGGCATTCAGTCATTGTAAGATCTAAGTGTGGGGTATACAAATAGGTTGAGTTCCATTGGGTATCAAAAAGTATAAATGGCATATAAAACACATTTTAATTGAAGTTGCTTGGATATGTGTTACTCTCTGACAACCAACGCTGGCCTCTGTGTGAGTAGGCCTTTCAAACCGATTCCGCCACTGTTCAGTTGCATACGAGTCTGTGTCAGACTCTATGAACGTGTGTACGAGTCTCTGTGTGCAATGATGCAAAAATATGTTGAAAGAATTCATTTTATTCGATTATAAAATGATGCATTAAATTGTTTTACCGAGTTAAAGCTTAAATGTTATGGGAATTTTGTGTTCAAACGTACATACGTACCCAGTACGAGTACATACTTATATCGTCCGTAAGATTATCTACACTTGTTGTTCCATTATAAATTAGGTACACGCCGATATCTATGGACACATTCATACTTACAAACATACATACATACTTATAATATCTATGTGCAGAATCTTTGTGTGTGTGTGCTTTATAATTTTTACTAACTTTAAAGACATTCAATTCTATTTGAGATTAATTGTTACACATGTCATGTGTTTTTTTACACCCAATCGCATTCAATGCTTTGAGCGATACCTGTTTCTGGAGCTGAATCCATTTAACCAAGACAGCAGCAACAAAACTGTAAGAAAACAACGATACGGCCACGAAAGTGTTGCGTTGATATATGCGAACATTAGCGCTAATCGATGGATATTTCATAAACGGGGAAGATGTAATGACTGTTAATAGTAAGTGGTGGCTTATTTTTTGTGCTTCAAAGAAGTGTGGAATTCTGAAAATGTCTGTACTCTGGGGGGACACATTTAAAGGCAGCGACAAACAAAAGCAATTTCAAGAACTGTAGCCGAAGACATAGTATCGGGTAGTATCATGGACTAGCAACTTGAAACATTAGTTATTAGTCATTCAACGTCTCGACATTGCAAAAAATTAATAGACTTAGACTTAGATATATACAGTGGTAGACTTAGATATATACTTGTAATAAGGGACATCATTTTCAATTTTAAAACTCGGATATTTAGTTTAAAAAACTAATCATTAACAAATGATATACGAAATAGGCGTGTCTGTTATTTATTTAAAAAAATTTCTTTATTGAAAAGAGAAAAAAAAGTTTTTTACATTAGCTTTAAAAGCAATATATAAAGTTTGTACGATTTTGGCTTGGACACCTAATTTAGGACACTTCAAATAATATACTATAAGTGAAAGTGGGTTCTAATGTTTACTTAGTATCTCTAGATCTAGTTTTGGGTTGGGCAACCCTTTAATACAAGCAATGCCTTACACCTTCGAGGAAGACAAAGGTATTTTGCCATATTTCTCAAACGGTGTGGAGTAACTCATCAGTATTTTTATTGCTTTTGTTTCTCTAAAGCCCTCTCAACATCTGCCCGGAGATTTTCAATTGGGTTCAAATCTGCGCTCTGGGCAGGTCGTTCCAAAACCTTTCTGTGTTCACCGGTAAACCAAGCCTTGACACTCCTAGCTGTGTGCTTTGGGTCGTTGTCCTGCATCAAAAGGAATGGGGCTGGCATGTGTTCATCTGCAAATGGTTTTGTTGTTTTTGCCAAAATGTTGGTCCGTTCTCTGAGTTAGCCTCAAATAGGACCTACGCCAGAACACGAAAACGCAGGCCAAACTTTGAAAATGCAGTCCAAACCATGATATTCCCTTCACCAAGTTTTATGGTCTAAAAAGTATACCTAGGGTCGAGTTCATTGTTTGGAGAACGTCGTACATATTTTTTCCATCTAATCTAAATAAATTGAATTTAGATTGATCACTACACAGTATGTGCTGCGAAAACTCTAATGGTTGACTCTTAATTTTTTTTTTTTTTAAACATGGGTTTTTTTTTGCTATGTCCTCCTTACAGTCCGAGTTGTTATATTTCCGCTGATTTGTGCCTTTATTTCGCTGTGAATCTGTTTAACCGTGTTCCGTGTTCAAAGGAGAGCGAAGGTGCTGATAGGCGACAGTAGGGTATCCAACTCTATTGTTTCCCTTGAGCATCGTCGGAATGTGGGTTGCGTGGCGCTGTTCTATCGTTAATTTCATGGTGTGCGTTATCAGACATCCCAGTAAAAAATATATGGATTAGCCCATAATCGAGCAATGAAGGAGTAATGACTTGTTCATCCATTTGCAGTAATGAGCGAGCAATCGAAAAGTTTTTATTTTCGTCAAAGTTAGAAAAAAAAGTTGATGCCTCGCTTAAAACTCCAAATGGATCAAAAGGGGATTGTTTTTTTGCATGTGTTTTGTTTGTTTGACGTAACTCTTGTTTAACTGATGTTTTCGTCCTGTTTGCCTATAAACTCTCTTTATGCTCTTTTAGGAGATAAAAAAAATTACTCCCCTTGTCCTCCTTCCTGAGACCAAAACGAATACTCCTTTTTTACTCCACAAGGAGCTCAAAAGGAGTGCTCGCTTTTGCGGACATGCAGTGTTAAAAAGATGTACAAAATGCAGGAGGCTCGCAGTTTTATTGAGTACTCGTAATCAATTGCGCGCAAATGAGCGATCCAAGATTAATCTTTGGATTATCTTATTTTTTCTGGGATCCGTCACCTTATTTCTGACGTGAGGATGTTCGGCAGGAATACGCGACGTTCTTTTACATCCATTTGTTATCGATTGGCCAGTTGACCGCACTATGCATTACAGATAAAATTCGTTTTTCGCTCGTACTCTCCGTTTGTGGAATCGACTTCCGGCAAATGTACCTAAAGTATATTTCCCTCCAAATACGACATTCAGAAGTTCAAGAAAAAATGGAAGTAAACATTACTCCCTCTTATCCCTTAATTTCCACTCATCAACGCAATGTACCGTGGCATCTCCTCAGTGTTGGTTATTTAAAGGAAAAGGGATTTGCTAGTCATCAGCTTTCGCAGTTTTCCGTTGCTGTGGCTTTTTTTTATATTCTCAACGCTTCCAATGTTTATGTAAGTCACAATACCATTCTGGACCATTGATCAGACGCAATATCCCGAATCGAATTTTATCTTCTAAACGTATAGGCTGAGCCATTCAAGATTTCGAATTTTAATCGGCTGTAGAAAAAAGTACTGATAACTTTCTCAAATTTCTAGTTTTATTGGATAGGTTGAACTTTGTCCTTTAATAATGGAACACATTCCGATGCGTTTTCGCTTTGCCCATTGGGCTGAAGATTATCATGCCAGGAGATGAAGAATTTTACCGAAAAATTGTGTTTTCAGATGAAGCTTATTTTCATATCGAAATTGACACATATAGGGTTCAGAAAACCCATACATGACTATTGAGGAGCCAATGCATCCAAAACGAGTCCCTGTATGGTGTGGGTCTTGGGCTGGCGGTATCATTAGGGATTTTTTCTTCGAAAATGAGCAAGGAGCCGCCGTTTCCGTCAACAGTAAGCGTTACCGCGCCAAGCTCAACGAATATTTGTTTCCAAAAATTCAATAGAATGACATGGACGACATATTGCTTTAACAATACGGGGCCACAAGACAATTAAAGCGTTGAAACATTAAATCGAAGTTGCTATTGAAGAGAATCGACCCAAAACAAACGAAAATGTACTGAAAACTTCGGTTAATCGGATGAGGTACTCCCGATACTGTCTTCCATTATTAAATGTCAAAGGTCAACCTTTTCTTTATAACTGCATAAATGTTGTTCAAATAAACACCGAAAGCACTGGCAAACACCTCAGATGGCACTGCAAAATACTCGCTTTTTAATAAAGCGCAAAGTCGGATACTTAGCAGAGTTTTGTGAAAGAAAAGCACCGAAAACAGTGCTTTCGGCACCGAAATAGCAACACTGCTCCTAGTCCAGCCTGCTTTTGACTGAATAATCCTTAAAAGAATCGTTTTTAAAAACAAAACATCGATCTAAAAATATTAATCCTGAAAAAAGCTTGTTTTTGAAATTTGAATATATTCGGTTTTTTTAAACAGAATTTCGTTGTGCTTTTCGAATGTTCGAAGGCGGTAGGAAGAATAAAACTGTGGTCAATACGAGTAGAAGGGAAAAATCTGTTCTCAAGCAAATGGGTTTCAAACGTAACTTTTCTATACTCGTCTAGACATTTTGTCCTATATAAAGTTTACAATCAGCGAGTAGGATAAACCGAAATATCAAATCACAATTCTGGAGTCCAGCTTTGAAAGAAATTTTATATAATTATAAGAGCAAAATGAACGGTGAGCAAACAAATTTAAATTTTAATTAAAATAAAAAAAGTTAAAACAGAAAAGAAGATGAACGTTTTTAAATTACTCCTCCCATGATTCTTTCTAAATATTCTTCTTCTGAGATTTGGCACAAGAAAACAATCATGTTTTAAAAAACGGAATTCTGAGAAAAGTTCTTCTTCAAAAAAAGAAAAAACTACGCTCTATAAAATTTCTCCAAAGAAAAAATCAATTTAAGCCCAACTTAGAAAAGCCAACTGCAATTTTCGCCATGATGGTGCTGGTTGGTGGTAGTTGGCGGTTGTGGGTTACTGCTGCTGCTGCTGGTGGCGATGGTGGTCACGGCATTAAATAGTTTAATTCCATTCCACGTTATCAGCTAAATGAATGGATGGATCGTAATGGACATGCGGATATTGTACGCCAGCTAAGGCTAAAAATAATGCTCCATATAAGTAACGAAACGACTGCACAAAGGATGTGGACGATGATGATGATGATGGTAACTAACGGCCACAACGCTGCTGATGATGGCGACGGGGTTGGGGACATGAATGGACGACAGTGAATGTGTTGGATTAGATGCATTTTTCTTCTGTGGTGCATTTAAGAAAAAACGCCACCACCAACACCGTCACATACGACGAGGAGCGAAGCAAATGAAGCCACATGTTCAAATTGTTGCTCGGAATTGAAATTGGAATGGAGTGGTATGTTATGTTACATTTTTTTTCCTCTTCCTCCTTAGATGTGGATGAATCTTAAAGTCGCCCCCCCCCCGCATCTACCTTAAAAAAAGACCGAAAAGAAAACAACAAAGAAATAAATGACCGATCAATGGCTTTGGCTAGCTCAATGTTTTGGAATCGTGTGGTTGAAAGTATTCAAGTACTATCACTCGACTCCACTCCATTGTGCCACAGCGCCGGGCTCTGGAGACGCGGTGGTGGTGGCGGCGGTGATGATGTTAATGTTGTTAGCTGCAAGCCAAAGAAAAAACTAAACATGGACCAAGCAGAAGAAGAAGAAGGAGAAGAAAAAACACACAAATGTCTGTACATACACATAACAGGAAGGTGGACATTTTGAGAGCACCATTTCATTTCGGTTAACCACAATGGACCAAAATACAAAACAACAACAATAGTATGACTATGTGCACTAAACAATAAACTGTTTTAGCAGCAACAACAACAGCAACAATAGCAACAGCAACAGCAATTGTTTTAATAGCAACATGCCGGGCATGCAGGGATTTTTGCGGTGATAGCCTTCACCTCCTCCTCCTCCCCCTCCTCTGCACTGGCGTGTGTGCCTGAGCAGCAGCATCGGCAGTTGGCCATCACCGAAACATAACTTTAATAATGTGGAGATTACTAAAAGGAGCCACTGACACCGCCACTCCAGCTCCGCATAAATCCATACCGTGGCACAGCATTCCATAGATGCTTGGACGGCTTCCTCGAAGCTAGGCTAGGCCCGGCCTGGCCACACTCTCATATTATACAGTAGCTTCTGCTTTCTGCTATGGCTTCTGCATTTATTTCGATTGTTTGATGGCAAATTTGGAGCACTTTCACTTTGTGCTCCATGGCAGGCAGGCAGGCTGGCCAGGCTGGCAGGCAGACGGACAGGCCGACCGACTGGCAGGTAGGCATTCCAATGATGCCAAATTATTGAGAGGAGTAGACCATCGTAAATAAACTAATTTCGTTTAAAGCCAAGTGTTGAATGTTATGTTGCTTTATCGCCAATCATCAACGACGGCAGCACAGCAGCCAACGACCGACAACATCGACAGCATCATCATCATCGTCGTCGCCATCATCATCATCCTCCTCCTGATGATGTTACAAGCACTAGTGTCCGTCTGTCACCCATCAGCGGTTGTTGGCCGCTAATGAAAAATCAAAATGCTCAATAGTCGTCTTCCAACTTCGTCCATATTTTGATGGCCATTCATAGCCTTCATATTTATCTCGGCGTGTAGTGACTTCATCAAGGCTTTTGTTTCTTTTGCCGGGCTCTGTTTGGAATGTACAAATATTGTATTAATTTTCTTTGGAAATTATTATTTACAAAGATGCACGGTGGTAAGGACGGTCGGACGGACTGCAATAATGACCTGCTCTGCGGCCAACTCATTTTCAGCAGCAGCACTTGTCGTTAGCGGACATGAGTTGGCAGTCATGGCTGGGCTGGCATGGCTTTAGTTTCGTGGCTCTATTCATTTTACCTCACCAGTGACAGACAGCCTTTGTGAAGAGTCTTTTATGTTTTCTTTCCATTTATTTTGGTTTTTCTTCATCATTGCCTTGACGTCCTTGACGGAAATTTCATTTTTTGATATTAACATTAAATGGAGAGAAAGAAAAAAAAACTAAATGGACTGGAAGAAATATAAATCAGTTCAGACGTTGGACGTTGAAATATTTAAAACTCTTTGGGGACTACTGATAGCGTTTGAAAGGACGGCACCGCACGGTGGCGTTTGCCAACGAACGCTTACATTTTAAAGACAAATAGTAATTTCGTCAAAATCCTAGACACTCGATATAGAAAGAAAACTTTAGTTTTGAATGTAGACATTTTTCTGCGACGTATCTGGAATGTGGCGACGTATCTGGTGAATGCAACAATTCATAAATTGTTTGTTGTTTATGTGTAGACTCAAGTGCATCGACGCTAAGGTCCTACGGATGCTACGTGTTGTCAAAAGTGGAATTGCAAGCGAATGGGGATGAAACAATCCCAAAGCAAGGAATTCACTGGCAGTTGTAACCGGCAATATGTCGAAAGCATCCGACTACAGCGCCTGCTTGTTTAAACACACGAAGTAAAAATGTATGGTTGGGATAACAATATTTGAAGAGTATCATACTATTGTTCGGTATAAGAGGATTGCTATTTATATTTCGGGTCCGGCAATAAAAACACAATAATTTATCATTAGAAATGGTTTCATTGTTATTCAAAATATTCTCCTTTAAGATGAATACACTTTTGCATGCGCACAAACCAATTTTCGAAGCACTTTATCCACTCCAATACATGTTTTTTGAACGCTTCGGGCGATGAAAAACGTTGACCACGCATTTTTTCTTGATGCCATTAAATAAAAAGAAGTCATTGGGTGCCAATTAAAGACCGTGCGGTGAATTGTCCATCAATCGACATCTTGAGTGGTCAAATAGCTAATCGTTTCAGCGTATGTATGATAGCTCGCATTGTCGTGATGCAAAATGATCCGTCTTCTCTTATTTTCTTTCCTCATTTCTTCGACCTCTGTTGGCAAACAGATGATTGCATACCACTTGGAATTGATCGTCCTACGTTCCACTAAAGGCACTGTGGCAACATGGCCGGTAATACCAAAAAAAACGCAATCATTTGCTTCGATGTACTTCTTCCACGAACAACTTTTGTTGGATTTGGCTCGTCTTGAAAGACCCATACGGTCGAATGCTGTTTTGTTTCGGGTTCATATGCATAGATCAATGATTCGTCACCTGTGACAATGTTACGCACTGCCTTTGCGCTAGGACAGTTGTACTTTTTCATTACCTCTTTGCACCAACCCATACGAGCCTTTTTTTTAACCATTCGTCAAATTATGTGGGATCCAACGAGAACAATTGTTGCTCCAATCATATTTTTATTTTTAAATTCAGCAATAATACTATTGCTACATTTCAACAAGGTTAATGTTGTCAAAATGAAATTCAAAACACAATACTATGTTTGCCACAAATAGTATTTTACTGCAGAGAACATGTTATTGTTGCCGTGACCATATAATAGCCATAGTTTTCTCGACGTGCAGATAAAATTGTTCCAGGACTAAGTTAAAAATAGAATATCTAACAACTTTTTTTTAGCGGGAGGTGAAATATTGTCACGGGTTAGAGATTTATCTCAAAGCTATGTAAAACCTTCTCCATAGAAATGCAATAGCAGTTCGGAGCCGGCGGTAAACAGTGGGTCCCAGACACTAAGTATAAGAATTGAGCTCTGAAAGAAGTTCCCCTTGTTCCTTAATGGGATGTTGTGGGACTTTAGTAAGTAAGTTAGAAGTAAAAATAGAACCCCCTTGGTACCAGTAAAAATCATAATTTTAAATAGATCGGACAACTCAGGTTTAAACTAACTGCAGAGCATGCGCACACAAATCGCGGAAATCTAATTTAAAGACCTGCTGTGATTGTAGAGAACCATATGCGAGTAAGTATTTTTGTTATTGACCAAAACTCAGGGGATGCCTCTTATTATGCTGTACATTGCGTTGGTGAGTGGAAAGTGAGTGATCAGAGAGGGAAAGCCATCAGCAGGTCCTTGAACCCTAGATACCTCACAAGATGGTGCTTAACCATGCACTCCACTACCTTGGAGAGCGGTGAGCAAATCGCGATTGGTCAATCAGTCGCAGGATTAATGGCTTCATCCTTTTCAGGAATCGACTGGACGTTCGCTGGAGTCTTCCCAGCGTGTTGTACGATAAGCAAGATTGAGAAGGTTGCGTAATGGACGCTCTTGCGTCGAAGATCACTTACATAGGGCAAGTGCTGAAATACCTACCATCCGGACCCGGAAACTTTTTTACATCGAGATTCGCAAAAACCCTTTTAACCTCAAGTTTCTAGATACGTTTTCAATCACGGGGAGTTGTTGATTGCTTTTCGACAAGGAAGAATTTCCGGCAAACCATATTTCAACCATAGTTTAGCTTTATAAACCGGGTCAGTGAATGCCCGGTCGTCTTTAACAAGAGTTGGGATAGATGATGAACTACCCTTTTCACTTCTTACAAACGACCAAAAGCTCTTTCTTCTCCTGGGGGATGCAATAACATTTGCACGTACACACGAAGTTCTTGCCTGTTTTCGCAGCAATTAAGCATTGGCGTTTTAATTCAGTCACCAATTTCTGAACGCCAACTATTTGCCAATCAACTATTTTGGTCTGGTTTAGCCGACACAACTTTATTTGCAATAAATGTCTTCATTCCAAATAAAATAATATTTTCGATCATTTCAGCCGCAGCATCTTCTCGTATGTCGGTATCCAGAAAGCTTCCAATTATTAATAATTAAGTAGGCTACCGAATGTTGTGAGCATCACTTACGTTTTATTCGGCAATCATTAGCAAAGCCTAAACTTTCAAAGGGCGTTAAAAATATTTCATTTATATAATAACAATACAAGCGTATTGAACGGGAAAATATAAAAAAACCAATTCATGTTATTTCTTTCTATTGGCCTCAAAACCTGAGGAGAGGGCAAGTTCAAAAGCAAATCACATCATCATGATGATGATCATGATCGCAATGCATAAATTTCAATCGAATTTATAGCGATCACGAATGTGTTAAATACACTCCCTGTCCGTGATTTAGATTAATTCGTTTCGAATTGCGTTCATATGACGTCAACTGGAAACGTAACGTAACGTAACGTCTTCATAAAGAAAACTCATTAGACGCGTACTTCGCTCGTTGATAACCAAGCCAACAGCTACGATGATGATTGATAGCCTATGGAGTTGCTTGTTTTGTTTGGCTGATGGAGTAACAAGGTAACGCAAATAAAATTAAGAACACAAACTCGATTAAGAACCAACTCGCAATTACATAATTGCCCTCTGACCTAAGCTGTATGAGATCAGTTTAACTCTTATTTGTGTCTATCCGTCGATGGTGGGTATTTGTGGAATGGTAGTTAATATTCCGCCACTTGGTTAACGCGTACTCCATATTTTGCGTCCGTTTGTCTGTCTCTCTGTCGTTGGTGTGTTAAGACAACTTCTCCCACTCAGGCGGAGGTTGCCCTGCTGAAATAGGAAAAAAATGGAAAAATATTTATCAAAAAAATCCTACAGTCAACAAACCACAAACACACACACACACACAAATGGATTCGAGCGTTTAACCAATTCACAAAAAATACGTACTAAGCGCAAAACCTACTCAAGAAATTCTTGAAACTATTTGAAAAAAATGCAGTGCCTTATTGTGCCGAAATTGTTCGCTGATACTTTGTTGCACCCCCATGGTAGACTGACGAGGAATAGCAAATGAACGCATACAGCATCGGGCGAAAAACTTAGAAAAGCTTTAAAATTCACTCCGACTCTATGGGGAAATTTTTATGGTGGGATTTATTTTTAATTTTATTGTTATCTGAACTCTGTTTCCTAACTAAGGGTAAAAGAGGATGAAGGCTAAAGGAGAATATTTGTAAGCCATTCTGGAATGATTATATTCGGCATAGTTTTGCAAAAGTTATTTAATTTAATTCTTAAAATAAAAATAATAAAGCACAAATGAGACATGATCTCAAAAGGCGTTGGGCGTACAAGATCGAACGTAAATATTGCCTAGTAGAGAACTCCGTAGTTAAGCTATTTACAGCGCCCAAATTATTGCCTAAATGCCAACACGGCCTGTCCTTTTTTTAGGGCTGACATCGTTATTTTGGTTTATGGCGGATTCGAGGAAAATAAATTCCACTACTACCTTGACATAGTAGAGGTATTGTCATTCTCTGTTGCAGTTGCCAGCATAGCTTTGGTCTTGTATTTATGTATCAACAGGACCATTTTAGGCGATTCTAAGTAAATTTTTGGCAAAAAGCCCCAGTTACATCTCGTTCTCCCGTTCTCCCGACAGTGGAGGACGATTTAGAATTGCTTGCAGGTTTGTTCCTGCTACCTGGACACTCCACCAAACTCTTAACCAACGAAGAGAGAAGATAATCCCTTATTGACCCAGCCTAGAATAAAAGATCAAGCATACGAAGCCAAGAGGAACCAATAATTTCTCCATCAAAACGTTAAAGATGTTACAGGAGAAGCTGTCAGCAGGTCTGAGACCTGCGGTTCCAAGAGTTCACTTTCCATTTTATCTGAGTGCTTGGTGCCACTCTGCGTTAATCTACAAAGACGTACAACTTTTTCTAGCATCCCATACGTAAACCTGGTTTAACAAAATTACCTGATATTGGAAAGTCGTATGTTGGCTTATTGTCAAGGAAGAGGTAATATGTCTCGATATATTTCTCTTGGGTCTTTTGTAGAATTTGTGTAAATATTTGGTCGATTGTAAACTTGTTCGGTCTGAAGCCACACTGAAATGGTTAGACCTCGCCGACGAGCTTGGAATTTTATTTTTCACATACTATAGTAATATAGATTGTATTTTATAGGCGATGGATAAGAGACTTATTCCACGCTAGTAAGCTCAAAAGGTCTTGTCTTAATTTTTTGAATTAGGCATAGCACGCTGAGGTTCTAACAATCGCTTATGCTTTCGGTCTTCCACAAAGTGGAAACTAGTTTATGCTTGCACATTTTTAGCTTGTCTCCTCTGGTCTTTTGCAGCTCCGCTGGCATTCCGTCATTTCCTGCGGTTTTGGTGTTCTTGATCCGAATTATTGCTATTTTGACCTCTTCCTGGGTCCTGGGTGGACCTTTAACTCCTTCATCTGATTAGTAGTGGTGGCTGATATGGGAGTGATTATCAGCAGCTTATAAGTTGGAAACATTTTCTTTCTAAAGCCTCCGTACATTCGACGTATCAGTTACCAGATTTCCATCTCTATGCCACTGGTAAAGTCTGACGTTTGACTTTATGATAATATTTTCTGGCGTTGTTTCTGTTGCCGTTCAACTCGATCTCCTGACACTGGCGTCTTTCCATTTGTCTAGATTTGCATGTCTACACGAAGCTATGCCACTGGTCAAGTCTTTCGTCAGACGTTTGACTCGTTGATAACATTTTCTGGCGTTTTTTCTGTTGCCGTTCAACTCGATCTCCTGACATTGGCGTCTTTCCATTTGTCAGTTCTAGATTTTTATGTCTACACGAGCTATGCCACTAGTAAAGACTTTCGTCTGGTGTTTGACTCGTTGATAACATTTTCAGGCGTCGTTTCTTTTGCCATACAACTTAAATGGTACCATTCCATTTGTCTCTTCTTTTCTTGACTAATAGACGATTTTCCTCCCATCTAAACACCCGATTTCGCTGCAACACTGCTCGCGTAGCCACAGGCGCTAGTTTTGCCTTTTCAGCCGCGTTCTTTGCTTCTGTCGCGGCCCTACACTCCTCATCATACCTTTGACACCGCTTTCAGCAACAAAGTTCTTCGTCGGCGGCTTTAGTAATAGAGCCTATTATGTGCTGCCAGTTTTTGCAAGGAGCAGTTGAAATAGCTTTGTGGTGTGGTCTTCTGGCGTCTGTTGGGAGTGCAGCTTTTTGACGTCCAGCTTCCCTTGTTATTGCTACGTTCAACTTTTCCCGAACCATATCTAGTGCGTTACTTTGCTAGTGGTCCGATAATGTTTGCACGCTTGATTTATGTCGTCTGTCAATCACAACATGATCGATTTAATTTTTCGTCTTTCCATCTTAACATCCTTAAAATCTGATTAGTATTGCGATGTTGGAATTTGGTGCTATTAAGTTTCATGCGGCGAAATCGATCAGCCTTATTCCATTAGCTGTCAACATTTGGGCCGATTTTAGTATTTTGCCATTGGCAGTCGGGCGGGTTAATTTTTTTGGTGACAAAGCATACATCCTTACGCGGTTTCAGGAGGTACGCGTGAGGAGGTACGCTTTGTCGCGTTTTAGTTTAACCACACAAATTGACCCGCCCTAATGGGCAGTGATCGTATGTCTGTTCTAGGCGCTAGTGAAAGCTATCTTTATATTCTTCGTCTTTGTCTTTCATCGGCGCATGAACACAAATTAGGGTTATAAAAGAAAATTTTGCTTTGGTGCTCATTGTGGCCAGCGGTTTGTCGACTGAAATCAAACCGGATACCAGATTATGTATTCGCTTCTTTATAAAAAATCCACATTCAAGATGGTGCTTATTTTCATGGCAGCTGTGATATATCTCAAATATAATTTTTGAAATTATCTTGTGTTTTAGAGAACATCCGCTAAATGAACAGAGGGACCTGTTCGCAGGAGTGTTCGAACATTGCAGGGTCTTATCCGTAACTGGTGGTTCTTAATTCGTTTTAGGTGGTCCTCCATAATTAAGGGGGACCGGGTTTCAGAAAGATCAACTAATAGGGCTTAAATGATACGACAGGTTATAAGAGAAGTTTCACAATTGTAGGGACTTTTAAATGTATCAATCCGCCACAAATAATGACGCAGATGACATCCTGTTATTAAAAGTTTATGTCAAGCAAAGCTAGTGTCGAGGTCTACCAGGACGCTATTCAGTTCGATTCAAATACAGAACATTGTTTTTGGTTTAAAAAATACATATTCCACATTAATAAGCATCTGCCTTATCCTTAGTTGGTTATGTCCTCTATTATTAAGCATTACCGAATTATAATGAATGAAGAAAACGTCCTTAATTTCTTGACCCTACACTGTATGTTGGCAAATTAGCAAGAAAGACAAACGGACGGACGCCGGTACAGATGGATGGATGGAATCCAACAGATGTACAGATTCCAAAGGCAAACTTCTGTAGAGAGACACACAGATGCAGGCATAGCCGCAACAACAGCAGCAGCCCCAGCAGCAACAACAACAAACGACGACGACGACAGAAAACAACCACATTAGTCACGTGCCTTTTATTTTGACGTTTATGAGCATCGAAACTACAATTGATTAACTCGACTGTCTTTTCTTAACTTCTTTTGAAGCTGGCAAACTAAACCACATAAACTTCGAAGTCGGTTTTTCCATCATTTTCGGTAATTGAGTATGTGAGCCTGAGCCCCGGCTCGACGCTGAGCCTGTGCTCAGTTGAGTGCTGAGTTATGGCAGCGGTGGGGGCTGGTGGTGCTTAAATGGATGAATGAATGAGTGCTGAGTGGTGGTGCGGTACGGTACGGTGCGGCCAGAGTGGCATTCGCATGCAGGTACGTACGAATGTGTGAATTTCGGCTGTTAAATTGTTGGATATATTGGTTAACAAATGTTGCCGTATATTTCTTATTTTGGCTTCTTTCTTCTAAACCAGCGCCAGTGTGTGTGTGTGTAACGTATGTCATTTCGTTAAGAGATACGAGTGCTCGGCTCAAGTCAAGTCAGTTCAGCTCAGCTCAGAGTGATAAAATAAAATAAATGAACTCTTAGCTCTGACACTTTTGGCTGCCGCCTGCTGCAGCAGTCGCAGTTGCAAGTGGTGGCTCGAAAGTTGGTGGTGATGATGTTGCCGTAAATTGTTATGTTTGTATTTAGTGTGTATATTACGTATCTTACGAATTGTAATAATTTTGAAAATACCTACAAACATGTGTACATCGTTGCATACAACAACTCCTGTAGTTGTGTTTTATAGCCAACGGTAGTCAAGTGTAACCTAAAGACAAAATCCTTGCGATGTTGCTGTTGTAGATCTAATAAAGCATCCACCTGATTCATATAAAACCATATACTAGCGTAAGGTGTCATTTATTGCTGTTGCATGAAATTATGCCAGTTCATGGCAGATTCTCATCAATAACGAAACACTGATCTCAAAGATCGTTCGGATTTAAACGTCTTAAATAAAAGTATTCCTGTGGATTTTAAGCAGTCCACGAATGTAGTTACATAGGGTGACTCAGACATCTGAAATGTTGATAGCAATCAAATAGATAAAGATAACTGAAAATACTTGGTATGTTTTTCTGTCCTGGCTGAATCCTTTTTATTAATTTACTATACTACTGACGCCATCCGTATTTTTACTCATTTTTTATTTTTTAAAGCTTCGAAATTGGTAATATTTAAGTATCTTTTATGATCAACAACTTGGAGAAAAGTTAGTTCAAAATGTTGTTGTGTTTGACGCCACTGGGCAGATTGATTGAACGGCTTCGATTTTAAGCCTTGCGAGCCAAAGGCCTTTGATTCAAACACTAAGGTCCCTTTCTATTTCCACTTAGAATCGTCGACTTCACTTTCATAAAACGCACATATCTCTGGGAGGGACCACTTTTGGGGCATGGGATCGGTCTCACTCGATGCTCAGATGTTGTCCACATCAAAAAAAAGTGAAAAGTTGATGAAAAGTTTTGTTCAGGATAGCCATTTTAAAGATTAGGTCCCTTTCTTCTTGCGCTTAGAATCGTAGACTTCACTTTCATAAAACGCGCATATCTCTGGGAGGGAACACATTTGGGGCATGGGATCGGTCTCATTCGATGCTCAGATGTTGTCCACATCAAAAAAAGGAAAAAAAATTAAAATTGATTTTTTTACCCTCAGGTCCCTTTCTCTTTGCGCTGTCACATATGGTGATCCATCTAGAGGCATTTTTTCAGAACAAAAAAAAATAAAAAAATTCAAATCAAGTGTGTCATATTTATTGATAATTTGAAAGGACATTTTATGGCATTTATTTTTTGAAAATAAGTACCTTCAAATGTTGGCATCTGTATTATGGAAATAAGCGTTCGGTGAGAAACGGAAAAGATCCGCTGTTTTCAAGGTGAGGCTGAGGTCCATTTCTAGCTCAACGGCAAAGTCAATAAACAAAATTGCCGCATTTGGGCTGAAGAGCAACAAGAAGAGGTTCAAGAGGTGTCATTATACCCAGAGAAAACCACGGTTTGGTGCGATTTATAAGCTGGTGGAATCATCGGAGCAGATTTTTTCAAAATTGATGATGGCCGGAACGTAACCGTGAATGGTGCTTGCTATCTGAAATTGAAGCCCGTAATCTTGACAACACTTGACGACTTTCAACAGGATGGTGCCACTTGCCATACAGCTGCTCAAATACTAGACCTATTGAGAGGTCATTTCGAAAAGTTGCTAATTTCACGTTTTGGACAGGTGAGTTGGCCGCCTAGATCGGGTGATATCACACCTTTAGACATTTTTCTTTGGGGTTACGTTAAGTCCAAAATCTATGCAGACAAACCAGCTACGATTCAGGTTTTGAAAACCAACGTTACGCGTGTCATTAAAGCCATACCAGTCGAAATGCTCGAACGAGTCATCCAAAATTGGACCCTCAGAATGGAAACCCTGAGGCGTAGTTACGGCCAACATTTGAGGAAAATTATATTAAAAAAGAATGTCCTTTCAAATTACCAATCAAGATTCCACTCCTGATTTGAATATTTATAATTTTTTTGTTCTGAAAAAATACCTTTAGATGGATCACCCTATATAAATATGTATATATATCTATGAGATATTACTGATGAATAAATGACATAAACTTACCTTCAACATTAACTTTGTTACAGATTTTTCTCTTGTTGTCGTCATCACTTCTGTTTTGTGGCCAACAATGGCTTTTATGGTCCAAGGTCGCCCCTAAGCACTTGACGTTTTACACCGTTGTCATCCGTCGTACACACACCCCCATACAAGTCTGCATATGAGTATTGTGCGAATAGTACAACAACACCATTTGTTTTGATTTGCGATGATTTTTAGCTTTTTTTTGTTACTTTCGTTCGTTTGATGGTTTTGTGTCGGTTAAAAAAGTAATTTTCTGAAATTATTTCCCATTATACAAATAAACAACGAAAACAGCATCAGACGGAGATGATGACGACGGCGACGACTGACAATAACAAAGAAAAAAACTTAAATGCAGAAACACTGAAACGCCAAACCCATTGAAGAAGAGGTTATTTTGGCAAATATGTAGCAAGCAAATATGTAGTGGTTTCGGCATGTGTCTACCTTAAGCTTGTGTTGGAAGCTTTTCGTTAAGAAGAGCACTTCCGGCTGGTGGAATGTAAGAAACATGATTTGAGGTTACATCAGTTCTTCCAAAAACAAATTGTATGCTTGGAATTTCTATTAGGATTCTCAAACTTTAACTCTTTTAGTCTCAGAACAATTAATAATCCTTTCGAGCAAATTATATTCTTCTGTAATGCTCTGCATATTTTCCTTTCAGTGGTATTCGCCAGGTCTGCAATTCCTTTGGTGCCTGACTGGTTGGAGAAGATTACGAAGTGCTATGTTTATTGATTTTTGTCTGTTTGGATTAAATAATGTTTGAAGGCAGAGTGTTTTTTATTACAGTATTCGTACGGATATATTTACATTTAAAGTTATTTAATTAATCCAAATTTTCAAAACTGAATAAAACCAGTGTAATGGACCAGAGGGCGCTTTCAATTCCACGATTGATCGCAGAATTAAAGATCAAGAAGCCTTCAATAGAACTGATGAATTGATTGAGCAATACGTCCATAATGCTTGAAAAAAGCCATGAGCAGTAACAACTGGTCGCGGAGACAATTTATGTAAGTATAGATTTATTTCAAATTAAAATTCAAAATATTCTTCTAAGATAATCTAATCAGACATATTCTACTTACAGACTTATGGACCTATAAAATAAAAACTGGCTCATGTTTTCCGCTTGCCTGCACAAATATAGGAATGTTGAAGCTGAATACCAAATCTCATTCCTTTTTTGCAATGACAGCCATATTTGCAGATATATTTGTATTTAAAGTTAAGGATTTTTCGACGAAACTTAGAAGAAAATGCACCAATAACGCACGCTCCCTTGCGTATTTGCAATTTATGTATTTTAACCCAATTTGTAAAATTTTGTTAAATATGACATGAAGTTTTTTTCGAATTACCAAGATCGCCGTATAAATTGTAATTAAAATGATTGATTATTACTTCTGTGAAGTTTTTAACATAACTGCCTTTTAAAAACTGCTATAGCAATTTTGCTTTGGAAGATGGTTTTCTGGATCCAATGGTATGTTACCATTGCATGCTAATAAGTAAGAAGAATTGGAACAATTCTAATAATGGGTGATCTAAGTAGAGATACCTTTGTCAATAGCCTTTTTTCGAGTCATGCTGTCATGTTATTTTTGTTTAGTATTGTTTGGCATTACATCATGGAAAGACTAACGCCTGAACAACGTTTACAAATCGTTCAATGTTATTACGAAAATTCACGTTCTGTGAGAAATGTGTTTCGTGCACTTCGTTCAACTCATGGTCAACATAATCGGCCGTACTATTCGCAACACCATTACCCATCTTGAGACTCAGCATTCATTATTGGATAATATTCGACCGAATAGACCACGTCCAGCAAGCAGTGCAGAAAATGTAGCGGCCGCAGCTGAGAGTGTACACCAAGACCGTGGAGAGTCGATTCGGCGCCATTCGCAGCAACTCGGACTGACGTCGAGATCTTAAATTGAAAGTGTACAAAATACAGCTTGTGCAAGAACTAAAGCCGCCCGATGTTCCCAAGCGATATCGCTTCGCTCTATGGGCTCTTGAAAAGTTCCGAGAAGATCCGACGTTTTCGAGCTAAATTTAGTTCAGCGATGAGGCCCATTTCTGGCTCAATGGGTATGTAAACAAGCAAAATTGCCGCATTTGGGACAAAGAGCAACCAGAAGAGGTTTAAGAGCTGCCACTTCATCCAGAAAAAACAACGGTTTGCTGTGGTTTGTGGGCCGGTGAAATCATCGATGCCGGTGAGAACGTAACCGTCAATGGCGACCGTTATCGTTCCATGATAACCGACTATTTGATGACTGAAATTGATTTGGTTTCAACAAGACGGCGCCACTTCCCACACTTCCCACACATCGCAGCAATCACTGGATTTATTGAGAGAACACTTCAGTGAGCAGATAATTTCACGTTTTGGGCCGGTGATAATAAACATTCCCCATACAATTTTAATTTGCTGTGTTTTTTCTTTAAAAATGTAGTGAACCTCGAAATGGATCACGCGTTACATCCAGTTACCATTACCTTGGTATTTTCTGTTGTACATCTTATTTGCTACTATGTCAATCAATAAATACTTAATTGATTCGACATTCCATTAAAGACTGAGACCTGCTCTCAAATCTGTAAACTGTGCACGATGTACATGTATACCATAGTAATGATGTCATATTTATAAAGTGTAAATTTATATACATTTTGGCATTATAACGTGGCACATAAAGGCAAACGTTCCAAAATAGATATTGTTATTTTGAAAAATTATTTTGTCTTTAAACTCGAGCTCTGTGATTAACATCCTTATCACACAAAATGCATTGCGCAAGTTCGATCTCTTATTAGATCTTTTTTCTCAGTGCCTGATATAGTCTGAAATTATTTGTATATCCCCGAATAAGAGCAGTAAAGTTGTCGTGCATTTTTCTATCTGCTTTCGTATGTTGCAAATATCAATAACCAGCGACTACGGAAAGACACAAAAAGTATTTCAAAGATTTTTAGCGGGTGTGTTAACGCTAGCGAACAAATGCTAGTGATAATAACGGTAACAATTGATTTTTGTCTTCATGTCTCTGATATTTGTATGTATTCGTGTGTATGTGTATGCCGGCATT
The DNA here is from genome assembly GCA_963513945.1 of Hydrotaea diabolus. Taxonomy (NCBI): domain Eukaryota; kingdom Metazoa; phylum Arthropoda; class Insecta; order Diptera; family Muscidae; genus Hydrotaea; species Hydrotaea diabolus. The sequence continues at coordinate 212,013,703 of OY740717.1, forward strand.
ATTGTATATGCCTTAGTCATTACACATACACGAGCATATGAATTTAGGGGTCAAGTGTTAGATACATATGACGGCATTGTTGCTGTAGTTGCCTTTGGGTGGAAGTGGTTAGTGGCAGCGCGATCGTGTTCGTGGTCAACAGCGTCGTCGATAAATTGTTCCGAAATGCGATTAGTCGTTCAGCGTGGAAATTGTCCCAATTTTGATTATTATTTCATCTGTCTAACCGACGGCTGGACTGGACAGTCAGCATTGTCCATCCGCCTGTCCGTCGGGTACTAGGGAGTGAGGGTTTAATTAAACTTCTCTGCTGCATTATGATGATTTGATTTGATTGCTACTGCTGAGCGTAACCTTCGCGCGTGTATGCCGTACGTATGAACGTAGTACGGGTAGTAGGTACGGCTTTTGAAACTTTTTAATGAACGATGGTCATCCGAAATGAAATTCATTCATACCGTACATTTTGTACACATAATGAAACAACGACAGACGGACAAATAAATGAATGAAAATTTTTTGCGATCATTCACGATTATTGATGTTATTTCCTTTTGTGATCTGCAATAATTTTTTTCGCTTAGTTTTTTTCTTCTTTTTTTGAAAATCAACCGAATTTTGAGTAGTTGGAGTTCGTTGTTTTTGTTTTCCTCAACACGTTGCGTGTTTTAATGCAAATTCATTTAGAAACAAAATCTGTATGTGCCGTTGTCGTTTTTTAGTTCAAGTTTGAATTTATTTGTTACTGATGCCGGTGTATTGTTTTTGTTGCTGGTGGTGTGGTTGTAACAAAAATATCCAGCAGTGCGCTTGAATCAACAGAAGATCAGTTGTTGAGGATGATGAAGATGATGTCGAAAGCGTTTCGGTAATTGCTGCAGATGAATGTGGTCGTTTAGGCTTAAATCGAATGGTGGCACACAGTGGTGCATTTTTTGAATTAATGGTTAGCGGATACGTAGTCCAAATTTTAAATTTTATTCGAAGTCAATATTTAAAAAATCGATCACGAAACTCAGTATAGCCAATGGTATAGCCCAGGGTAACTGGAAATAGAAGCTACGTCAAAGAATCAGTGAATTCGTTGTTGGGCCACTATCAAAATCTTTAGGAACTGGTGTTCTCGGGAGATAAAATAATGTGCGCAAAAAGCCCCCAAAAACCAAGTCCATTTTTTCAACTTGGAAGTATTTAATTGCACAGGACACCGAATATACGTACAAAATTGGTAGATAACAATCAATAACCTCAGAGAGCGATTTAAGCCCTTAGTCAACTGATATTAGGTTAACCCTGTCCACAGTTGAAAGTCTTTTAGCCCGGCCAAAAGTTGGTAGCACAGTGCGGAGTTTTTATTTGGACAAGCTTATAATACTACAATGTGAGTAGCGAGATTTTGAAAACTGATAGAATAACTTTCAACCACAACTGTGTGCCAAAAAATAAAATTGGGTTTAACATTTTTTTGAGAAGATTTAACAATTTTTGCACACAATATCTTTTTAACAATTTAGGCCTTTTTTATGTAAGTTCCAAAAGTTTGAGCTCAACACTTATATAGTGGACATATTTAGAAGACCTGGGGCCGCTTGGGTCACCGTCCAACACTTTATCCACATTCCATTCTCTGTAGTATAATTAACCAGACTTAATTGAAAATAGGCAGGACCTGTCTAGGCACCGGTGTCAACTCTGAATGATTACTAGCTAAATCTAATGAAGAGTTTTGCTATGGCAACGATTGTTCAAATAAATTTTACTAAAAACTAAGTAATAATTAAAAAAAATATTAAGATACCAAATTTAAAAAAAAATGTATTGCAATAGGCTTCAACTTGAGACCTTCTGAATTTAAAAGCAAATGTTCCAACCGATGGGATGTTAGAACGCGCAAGTTCAGGAAGAGAAGAAGAAGGAGGAAGAACCCGAGGAACCTGACGATGATATGGGCTTTGCTCTATTCGACTAAATCGACAAATGTTTGTTTTTATACACTTTGTTTTGCCACAATTTGTTTAGTCTTGACAGTTCATATTTGGCAGACGTGTCAAATTTATTATGGAAAAAAATCAAATTTATTATAGGAAAATATGCGATAAATCGTTAAACATTTTATCAAAATCATTCATCGATTACTGTGACGATGAGAAAGTTACGTAAAATTTTTGGGAGAAACAACGTGTGATTTCGAAGAAAGAGGGTCTGCAGCTGATAGGCCCAAGCATGGACCACAACGTACTGCAAAATCGGCTAAAATCATTACTGCTGCTCAAAAAAGGTTTCAAAACAATCCATGAACATCAATTCAACGCCGTGCTGAATGTAATGAAAAATGTGTTCAAAAGGGCTTGCATTTGTGAGGCTAACAGAGGCGGACATTTTTTTCTGATATTGTGTTCCATACATAATTGCCGACATAAAATAAAACATTTATAAACAAACAAAGTAGTATAGCTTCCCGACGGACACCCTGTATATTATGACACCGGATATATATTCTTAATAGGGATACAATGTCCGTCAATGCAGTGTAACATTGTCTATGTAGTCCAAATTTTTAAAAAGTTCTTACAGTCGAAATATCATTTTTTTCTGATCGGACCAAGTGCAAAAAAGTTCCTTATCGACTGTAATGTCCAAAAATAAATGTCACCTTCCTCGATGTCGGCCAAAATTTCCTGCTGGGCTGACCCTCAGATCGATCCCATATCTATCCTAATGAAAACACCCATTATTTGCTCTGTCTTCAATCGGGATTCTAGGCTTTTTTTTGAGATAATCGGTTCTACCAGTTTTTTAAGTGAAATTCAGTCGACTCTCGATATTTTGATACTCGTAAATTAAAAAACTTATAATATATTGAAACCTTTTCGCGGTCCCTTAAAAAATACTATTTAAATTAAAAATTTGATGTTTTATGAATGATATTTTACGTTCTATACTCTGAAGTTAGACCTCTCTACTATCTTTTATTTAAAGTCGATAATTTGAAAAGGCAAACATAATAGTGTCGACTGCTAGAAACAGGAACCTGAAAAGGGCTAACCCTACTACTCTTTATAACTGTAAGATTTTAAGAAACCAAAAAAAAAGAAGTCATAAGATCAGCTAAATGTTACAAATTCTGCTTGAGGATGGAGATTTCTCCAGAGAGTTAGGAAGAGAATGATGTTCGAATTGGCGGTTATATCAGTCTCTATGGTGCCCTTACCGATGTTGATCTATTGGATTTGGCCGAAAGCTAAGAAGAAAATGAAGAGGATGTAGAGAAAGAACCACCGGTAATTCCAGTCACATTGATCGAGGCAAGGGCATCTCTTACTACTCAAAGGCGATAAATATATGCATATGCAGATATATGCATCTTATTTGCTATATTGTAGTAAAATCGCTCTCAGTAACGCCCAAATTCTCCAAATGTATCCACTTTTTTTTTGAACACAATCGCTAGAATGCTAAAAAATCAAAATTGAAACACTAAATTCGCTCAATTTAAATACAAAAAAGCTCTCCCAAAATGATTGATACATTTTTTTACATCTGCACCTCGACTTAAAAAACAATTTAAACACTGGAAACAGTTCTAGCAATTTGTCAAAGGGTTCTTAATGTCCGTGAGCTTTGTAAGACTTTTAAAAGTGACGTTACGTTTATTGTCCTTATGACACATTGTGAGGAGTAACAATGTCCATGGACATTATGGTCTTGGATAAATATAACGAAGTGGTAGGAAATATCGTATATTCGATAGCACTTTATGGCCTTTGGATATTATTCAAATCGAATCGTTTCTTTAGAAGTAAATAAAAAACAATACCATGGGGAAAATTTCGGTTCCAGTAAGTAAAAATAAGTTCCTCGTTTGTTTCTTTAAAGGCTATTGGGAAATGAAAGTCTAACTGATGGATGATCAACAAATTACAGCTTCCAAGATGAATATTTCGAGACGTTGCAAACGGCATGACAAAACTATTATATGCAGCAGTTTTGAAATCATTTTAAGAATTCTTAAAATCAAGAACTTCTTTTACAACAGCCAGCTTGCAAAATGTACCACTGTGTGTGGCCGCGTCGGATGAGCGTCGGATAAATGCCGCCTCATTTTGATAGTGATTATGATTACCATCTTTGGTTTGGTAGTTGTTACTGACGGCTGGACTGTTTTAGTTTTTGATAATTTTGTTTATCGCTGGTTATTACATATTACTGGTGTTATGCCAACAAGCAATTCGAGCAATTTAACTACCGAGAGTTTTATTGGGTCGTTTCTGGAGGGGGTTTCCATTATTTCGAACGAAGCTTTTCTTCGACAGCAGCAAAGAAAAAGCAAAAAAAGAAAGAAAGAAAGAGAAACAAAAAAAAAATCGAAATTGAAAGTGCGTAGAGTTGTTTGTTTTCATTTCGTTGCTGCTGTTACACGGAGTTTGTATTTGTTAATGTTTAACCTTTCAATTTAATTTCAATTTTAAACAAATTTTCATCATTCGCAAAGTAAAGTTAATAATGGATCTTGTACAAATGTACATACGTATATTGACGTCCGTCTGAGTGTGTGTGTGTGTTCAAATCCCAGCGGTTGTCGGCCGCCGCTGCTGCTGCCACTGTTCGGCTTTAGTTTAGTTTTAGCGGCTTAATACGATAATTGCTCTTTTAACCGGAAAAGTTAAATCATTTTAATGGTGTTTACGTAGTTTACGAATTGAAATTGCATTAATGTGGCTGCTACTGCTGGCCGCTGCGCTACTGTTGCCGCTTTTTTTTGTTGTCTTGTCTTACCACTAATCGTAACTTTATTACACATGTCTTTCTACATACCATGCTCATGCCTATGCCTGCTCACATACGAGTACATATATTCATATCTTTGGACAATATGGTGGGAATAAAAACTGAATGCAGATATTGCAAAAAAGGGGTTTAAAAATATGCGTTAAATCTAGACCAGTTCATCATTGATCATCCGGTATATTTTTGCTTTTGGCAACACTGCGAAATCTTTATAAGTGTCGGTAATACATTTGCTCGATTTATATCCAGCTTTCTTAGAGATCGCACTATTATACGAGTTGTTGTAGATGGGCTCTCTTCCGATAAACATAGGCTGACCACAAGGCTCTGTCCTTTCTCCCTCATTATTTCTCATTTTCATTGATGATCTTAAGGGTCAGACCGTGAATCCAATCTACTCTTTCGCGGATGACAGCAACCTATGTCATTCATATTCATTCGACCGTAGGCCGAGTTTTCAAGATATTGAAGACAAAAGGCGAATAATGGAAGAGACACTTGGCCGGGATTTACTGGCCATTTCCGACTGGGGTCGAGTGAATAGAGTAGATTTTAATGCGCGAAGACACAGTGCTGCTTGTTGTCTCACAAGCGATTCGCTGACCCAACAGTGTCGTCATTATCTATCGATGGTATGGATGTCGAACAATCAGATGCTCTTGATGTTCTGGGCATGAAAATACAATGTGACGCTCGTTGGGCGAGACATGTATTCGAAGTGTCGAACGAAGCACTCAAGTGTATAGGCTTCCTAAAGCGGTGCAAAGAATATTTCACTCCTTCTGATCTTTTCGATATCTATACAACCTACATCAGGTCAAAGATGGAATACAACTCCCATATATGGGCAGGTGCTCCAAAATCATCCTTGGAGCTTCTGGACCGGGTTCAAAGGAGGGCGATGGTGCTGATAGGAAACAGTAGGGTATCCAACTCTATTGTTTCCCTGGAGCATCGTCGGAATGTGGGTTGTGTGTCGCTGTTCTATCGCTACTTCCATGGTGTGTGTTCTTCAGACATTCGTGGCCTTATTCCTGACGTGAGGATGTTCGGCAGGGATACACGACTTTCCAGAAATTCACACCCATTTGTTATCGATTGGCCGGTTGACCGCACTATACACTACATATCGAATTCGTTTTTCGCCCGTACTGTCCGTATGTGGAATCGACTTCCGGCAAATGTATTTCCCACCAATTACGACATCCAGAAATTCAAGGCGAATGTCAATAAACATTACTCCCTCTTTCCCCCCTTCGATCCCTTGCTTTCCAACGACCAACGCCATGCATTGCATGTATAGGGGAAACCCCTGAGTGTTGGCTAATTAAAAGAAAATAAATAAATAGTAAGGCAATATTTTACCAACCAATATTTTAGAATTTCATTAGCATCTTAAAAAGTATGAAAACTGTGACCAGACGAATTTACATTTGCCCACCAGCAATAAATGGCGTGGCACAGTGCTTGCGTTCTGTCTCAGATACCTGGCCCCCACCCCCACATAGGCCTATTACCTAAGGAGCTGTGGTGTGTCTCCTTGAAATAGTGCTTATGAAACTCATATTTATTGATGTTTATTATCTAACCCACCAACGGAATCTAGACCGAAATTGCATTCAAAAATAACCCGTATTCCGTTGAGGACAAATCGAATCTTTGCACGTCCATAAGTGATGAAATTTGTAATTTTATTTCACTCTTATACGCCCTAATTTGTGCGTCATTCGCAATGATTGTAAATGGCGTCATTAAATGTGTTTGTGCTCAACTGTCTCTGCTCGAGAGTGACTACTTTGCCGGCGCAGACACAATTATCTTAAGGATTTTGTAACAAACTCACTACATGGGCTACCCATATCGTGGGCCAATATATCTCCAAATTACAAGCTGTCGTTAATCTGACGCTACCTTAGACCGTGGACTTAGAAAAAGCCTTAACGCTCCCTGTGACTAGTTTAGGTTAAAAAAGGTGAAAAGTGTGATTAAAGTTGTTTGTGCGTGAGTACCGTGATTTATTTTTGACAACGACAGCTCTTTCCAGTCTGACAATCAGTAGCACGAAATGATTCGCTCTACGCTTGAACAACTTTGGGAGCAAATCAAAGCGTATTGTCAAAGAAAAGGCGATACTAGCGTAACGTTAAAAAAGGTCGTGAGGCTGGCATAGCGGACATTACTCATGTTGGCTTAAATTTGCCTGTTTGTTCCAGGGTTACCATGCTTCAGTTTTCAGCCGTGGTCTTTGTTGGCATATCATAAAAAAACGTAGAAGTGTAGAACAATATATTCGTTTTGTCATAACTTTTCTGGCAGCATAAAAAAAAACCAAATAATATATTGTGTTCTAGTTAATATCGGGTAATCAATCAGGAGGTATTTTTTTCAAAACAAAAAAAACTGCAAAAATTCAAATCAAGAGTGGAATCTCTATTGTTCATTCGAAAGGACATTTTATGCCATTTATTCTATGAAAATAATTTCCTTCAAATATTGGCCGCAACAACGCCTCAGGGTGTCCTTTCTGAAGGTACAATTTTGGATGACTCGTTCGAGCATTTCGACCGGTATGGCGTTAATGACACGCTTAATATTGGTTTTAATTGGTTTTTAGTCAGCACAGACTTTAGACTTTACGTGCTTCAAAGAAAAAGTCTAAAGGAGTGATATCACACGATCAAGGCGGCCAACTCACCGATCCAAAACGTGAAGTTGGCTGCTTTTCGAAATGACCTCTCAATAGATCCATTGTTTGAGCAGCTGTGTATGGCAAGTGGCACCGCACCGTCCTGTAGAAACCAAATTTCGTCAAGATTCCAGGCTTCAATTTCAGGAAGCTAAAAGTCCGATATCACGGCGCGGTAGCAAGCCCCATTCACGCCTACGTTCGGGCCATCATCATTTTTGAAAAAATATGGACCGATGATCCCACCATCCCATAAACCATACCAAACCGTTCTGTGAGCGTAATGGCAACTCTTGAACCTTTTATGGTTGCTCTTCAGCCCAGTTGCGGCAATTTTGTTTATTGACGTTGCCGTTGAGCCAGGAATAAGAAGAATGTTCACTGAAGAACATTTTTTTTCGAAAAAAGCGGATCTTTTCATTTTCATTTCCATAATACAGTTGCACAATTTGGAGACGTTGTTGCGGTGTAAAAGCCTTTCCATAAAGAAATGGCAAACAATACTAAAGAGATAAAAAATAAAGTTAACTCAACTCATCCGTAATCTGTAAAAAAAACCCTTTTGATAGATCACCCGTTATATTTGAAAACCCAGGTTCAGCGCTAGGTGCGACAACATCTAAATTTTTTTCTGCGGCGGGTTTTCCCAACTCGTAAATGGCGGCGAAAACTTTACGAGTAAGTGTTTTATCTATAAGCTAAAAATAGGGCCCGTTCAGTGAGTGTAGAAGTTATATTGTGACTATCTTATAGATTTAAAAGAAGTTTTCCTTCGTTCCTAAATCGTATGTTGAATATCACGATCGACTATGAATCTGATCCGATTCAGTGATATTTGTTTGTCGTTGCCTTAAAAGTCCGTATGTCGTGCTCAAATTCCAGGCAGAAATGAAGAGACTTCTGTATACCAAAGTAGAGTAGGGTTTTAAAAAATAAAAGTTGTAAATCTTTTGCTAAAAGCAGTCAGAAAGACCTTTGGTTACAGGGGTGACTGCAGTTTTGTTAAGAGCCACTTCACCATTGTAAGACCCCAAGCAACGAATGTGCTGTAACAATGTTAAGCGGCTACACTCTTAAGGGCAGGCGGTTTCACATTTAACGAGAACTGCCGGCAGAGTTTTCAACCGAACACACTAAAAACCCCTCTCACTGCAAACATACTAAAACATATACAACCACACTCACACACGATACAGTGTATGAATTTTATGAACTTTGTTGTTGTTTTCATTCGTTAAATATAATTGCAATATCTGATAAAAAGTTTTATTTATTTACGTATTTTTTAATTGAATGGTGATTAAATTCACATACCAATTTTCGGTTGAAATTTAAGGGTTATCTTTTTTCTGTTCAAGTATGCAAATTTAAGCAAATTTTGTTACGAATCCATATAATGATTTATTCTGAAGTTTTGAGTGAGATTAGGGCCGAAAGGCCCAAAAAATAAATAATTGTTAGTGCTTTAGTAGCGCAGGGACGGTTTTTTTTTCGTTTTTACTTGTTTTTATTTGACCACTACTCAAAGGATGTCCCCTATAAATGCAGAGCATTGCACTGGTGAGTGGAAAGTAAGAGGCCGGATGGGAGAAAGAGGGAGCAGTGGTTATTGACACTTGCCTTGAACTTAAAGGCGAAACTTTATGGATCTACGTCAAACACAACAGTTGTTAGACCCTTTTCCAAAAATATTTGTTGTCCTACTTGAACTCTAATGTTCTTTGTTTTCAGCAAGACGCCGCGTCGTGCCACAGCCTACTCCACAATCGATCTTTCGGCCGCCATGTGCGGTATTGGCCCACCTGGGAGCTGCGATTAGACACTGTTAGACGTTTTTTGTGGGTTAGCGTCAAGGCCTGGTGTACTGCGAACAAAAAAAATCAACAATTCAGGCTCTTTAAGCGAATATTGAGTGGTGTTTTAATAAAATGTGGAATGTTTGCTTTTTCAAATAAACCCAGAAAATGACGAAAAATATTAATAATTATTTTTTTGAAAATTTTAAAAATAAACTTGGATTAAGACAAGCCTGTACTGCAAAAATCTTTTTGACTTGTGATTCTTTAAGCTCAAACTACCCATGTATGAACAATAAAACTTCAAATTAAAGACCAAAACAAACTGTGAACCCTTATAAGTTAACTTGACCCCTTACTTTATTTGTGCTTCATCCATTCTTTACAAACCATGTCATAACTTTTAATTTCTGCTCGATCTCATAAAACCACCAAGCCCTTGATGCATTAGAGGAGTAACAGCAACTAAAACTATATCACTTTTACTGATCGCTAATCTACAAATCAATGCCGTTTAACAGCCACAAAATTATCAAAAACATTTAAATTTCTTCATTTCATTTTAATTGAATGGGATGTGAGTAAAGAAAATTATAAAACGTTTGTTTACCAGTTTGTGTAGTAGCACTTGTTGTTTATTTGAACGAAACTCAACCTTTTTTGCTTTTCGCAAGAAGATATGAATCATTTTAAATTCGGCTACAGTTCAACTTAACGTCAGACTTTACACGCTCTTCTTTGTGAAGAAAGAAACTCGAAAAGTTGAAAATCGTTTGAAATTGAAATGCCATTAAATGCTGATTTTACGCGTTGCTTACCAATTAATAATTTGAAGCAAAAGTGAAAATAAAAACAAAAAATTGTAACAAATCAATTACAAAACCTGACGAACGGAAAATCGAAAACACTCTCACGCGGCAGAAATAGCCGCCAGTCAGTGCCGCTAGAAAGCAACACAGCCAGACGTTTGGTGGCAGCGGAGGTGGGGAAACCAAATTTTAAAATTTCCCAACAAAAGTGTTATTGAATTTATGCAAAATCATTTAACTACTTTCCGATCGTATCCGGGGCATTCAAATATAACCTCCCTTCCAGCCAACCAGTCAGCCGCACAGTGGGATTGTGTAGGCAAATACACCGTTTTTCGAGTGTAAAATATCAAAAATGTAATGATGCATATAAATATAAGCTCACCTAGCCAACCAGTCTGCCGCACAGTGGGATTTTGCCGGCAAAAATACCGGTTTTCTAGTGTAAAATATCAAAATGATGAACCAGTTTTGTAGAGAATTGTTTAATTGTAGAAAAATACCCTTATTTGTTTCCTCCCTATATTTGTATCAGATTTTCAGGTATTAAATGGGCTGTGAGCATATCTTTTTTCGCATATACTTTATACGTTCGACCTCAGCGTTCTGGTAGGAAAAAACTGAATGTTGGGCGTTTATTCTTTTGATTAAATAAATAATTTTCTGCTTATATTTTCTAATGTTAAACAAAGTTATACATTTTATAAAAAACAACACAATAAAATGAATTTTTGTGTCGAAAAAAAAGTTATCCCTAAAAGTATGCACTGAAAAATGCTTTATGCCTGTCAATCAATCGATAATTTTAAAGAACAAATTTGGTTTTTATTTAAAGTAATTGGTTGATTAAAAAGAAGTAGTAAGCCATGGCCCCCATATATTTAGCTAATATGTTAGGCTTTAGCAATTTTTATCGTTAAATATTAAAATTGTTATATGGGCGGTGTGCGCGGCATAACAATTTTGATATAATTAAGGACATAAATACAAACACTGGCAGTAATTTTTATTAACCTAGATATGGAAATTAGTGAAATACAACGACTTTTTGATTTTACGTTGTATGGGAAGGCGTGGTTGTGGGCGAATTTAAACAAAAACTTTTCTTTAATCCAGTTTGGCAATATGAGAGATGTGTGCATATAAGAAGTCCAAGCTCGATAGCTTTTTATTTTTTGCTACAGCTTGTTGAAAACCATCCCACTGTGCACCGACTCGCCCGTCCGCTCACTTCCTAGCCACAGCGAAAATATGGTGACGCATATTTGAGTAGATCCACTGGCATACAAAACGAATGAAATGAATATAAATAAACATAAATAGGTTAAGAAGAAATGAAATGCATTTGCAATGCAAGTAGAGCATCATTTTGAAATCGGTGCGCACTTACGCCCTCTCCACCGCCCAACTCAGTCGGGCCTACTGTCCCCATTAGTCGCTCAGGCTGTTGTTGCAAGGAACGAAGGTGCTTTTCTCTTTAGTCTAGAATTTCATTAGCATTTTAAAAAGTATGAAAACTGTGACCAGACGAATTTACATTTGCCCACCAGCAATAAATGTCGTGGTAGAGTGCTTGCGTTCTGTCTCAGATACATGGCCCCCACCCCCACATAGGCCTATTACCTGAGGAGCTGTGTTGTGTCTCCTTGAAATAGAGCTTATGAAACTCATATTTTATTGATGTTTATTATCTAACCCACCAACGGAATCTAGACCGAAATTGCATTCAAAAATAACCCGTATTCCGTTGAGGACAAATCGAATCTTTGCACGGCCATAAGTGATGAAATTTGTAATTTTATTTCACTCTAATACGCCCTAATTTGTGTGTCATTCGCAATGATTGTAAATGGCGTCATTAAATGTGTTTGTGCTCAACTGTCTCTGCTCGAGAGTGACTAACGGCGGATAACTTCTTCAAATGCACGCCTCACATTTCTCTAGTGGGCATTTATAGCGATCCCATAAAAATCGTCTGAAAATTGTTTCAGCTTCTTGTTTTGCGCCCAAGCGATTTTATGGCCCCAGCATCGTTGTTGTGTTCACTGCAATTCTCGAGCTCAAGCTTTAGTTTTATTCGATATTTATGGCCTTTTATTGCTGGTGTTTTAGATTATAATTAAATATCATAATTGTGCTGTAAATTTGGTTATTAAACAAAATGCTTCGCTGACCATTCACTACAGAGGCTGTTTGTTTTGGCGTAAATACTTTTGAATTTTATAGTTTCATGTGGGCAGTGAAACACCTTCGTCGAGGATATCAGTAGGTTAAGTTGTCTTTTTTACCTAGAAAAAAATCATAAGTTGGCTAATCCAGAACGATTAATGGTTTAATCTAGTCGATGTTTAAAGCCACGCCCTTCCCATATTTTTTCCTATATTCAGGGGAAAAGTTATTAAGTACTTTTGTCCATTGAACAGGGATTAACCGGTTCAAGACCTTTTGCTTCTATATTGAAATGGAAGACAAGTTTTTAACAAAATGGCAAAGTGACATTGATTTTCGTGGCTGCACACTGCTTTTATCATGTTTTCAAATCTACTGTAACCACATCAAAAGGGAACTTGATATAGAGTATTGAATTTGATTAAAAATTTCTCCAGATTCATCGACTGACAGTTCTGACTCTGAAAAATTAGTTATTTCAGTTTTTTGTACTGTTACAGCAATAAATAGAAATCAAAATTATAAACAATTTTACAATTAGAAGTTAAGTTTTTATCTAATATAAATCGCAGAGTCAAGACTTATTTTCTTTGCTTGCAATAGAAAATAAACTAAAGCTTATTTAGCTTGAAATCTTAATATAGATATCATAAAACAAAGGGCTTAAAATGCGGCCCTCATGGCCAAAAGACCCTTAAAAGTGGTACGCATAATAAAGCTTTACTACGAATACAAATATAGATTTATTTCGAAGATTTGACTGATATTATTGTCGGACTCATTGGCCCTAGGTCCCAAAAAATTGGACCACTTCAATTCAGATTCGATCTTCACAACGTAATTACTTGTGTTTTGCTAGTAACTTTACCTAACATTCCGTTGTTTTGATAGAATTCTTGGATCAGACTAATTGACCGTTATTCGATAATCAATCTGATTCAAACAAAATCTGCTCCAAGAAGATCTTTCGATGTTATTACAAGGCAGGTTTTTTATTTGTAATTATTTCAAGAGTTTTGGCAGTGTATGAGCAATTTATTTGTAAAGGACTACGGTAATCATACGCCCCCAGGGTCTCGGGAAAATCGAAGCGACTTAATAAAAAGAACACTGAACATTATGCCAATTTTATAGATAATTCCAAATGACTTAATGAACCCCGAATATATTTATTTGTAGCACAGATGCGGAGCACACTTGTTTCGGTTTGAAGCCAAGTCTTAAAAAAGTAAATCATTTTTGTTACCAACTTGCGGGTCTTTAATTTAATTTAAACATTTATTTCCTGCTATCGCATCGGCAGCATCGGCAATAGCATACAAATAATTATATTTAAACATGTGCAAATTGTTTAAATAAAAGATTGCATTAAATTCATTTAACGAGTCTTTTTTCATCTGTGATTGCGAACGCCCCTTCTCCTCTTCTTCTATGGCTTCGCACTGCGGGAAAAGATGATTTCTTTAATTGATTTTTTTTTGCAGTTATTGCCGAACTCTTGACTTGGGGTCTGTTCTAAACAGACTGAGGTGAGGTGCTAGCAAATGAAGACAAATTTAATTGTCATTTTCAGTATTGAAAGTTTTGCATTCGCGTTCAAATATGGCAAAACATTAAAGTTGTTGTTTTTGTGGTTTCTGGGCGAATGAAACAAAGTTTATGTTTGCTTTTAATCCCACAAAACAAAGAGCACAAAATGAAGAGTCTATTAAGTGGCATTCGTTAATTGAAATTTCTGTCGATTGTATTTTTCTTGTGCTGTTTTATTATTAAACGATTCTGTTTTTTTCCTTCAATTTTTTGCATAATCAAATGTTGGTTGGTGTTTATTTTAGAGACGGTATTCAAACAAATATTTGATTGCAGTCATAGATAGACATGTTTCATAATATTTTATTGTATGCATATGGATGTATGTGCCTAGATACAACCGAGAAGTTTAAGTGCAAATTCGGGGGAACACTGAAGCAGATACACACGCCAGCAACAAGAATCGAAAAGAAGGCGGCTTTTATAATCGGAACTAATTTTAACAACAAGCTGGGGCATTTAATTTTTTCTATTACGCCCACTTTTGGTATTCCTGTAATATCGTTGATAGTGTGTACGATCTAGATAAAAATCGGTACTTAAAAATATAATTATAAGCTTAACTATTTATATGACCTTCCTCTATATATCAGTAATGAATGAGAATCGCATATATATTTTAAAGTCGGTTGTATCTCCTTGACAACATTGTAAGCGTGTGCGAAAAGAGTGACTGGCACGCCCCATATTGTAACTTCCATGCTAATGCACCATTACGTTTAATTAAGTGTTCGCAAATATATATAGGGTGATCCATCTGGAGGTATATTTTTTTTTCAAAATAAAAAAAATACTCAAATTCAAATCAAGTGTGGAATCTTTATTGTTCATACGAAAGGACATTTTATACCATTAATTTTTTAAATATAATTTTCTTCAAATGCTGGCAGCTGTAATATGGAAATGAGCGTTCGGCAAAAAACACGAAGAACCGCTGTTTTCGACTAAAATTATGTTCAGTGATGAGCGCTTTTTCTGGCGCAACGGCAACGTCAGTAAACAAAATCCGCATTTGGGTTGACTTGCCATGCAGCTGGTCAAACAATGGATCTAGTGAGAGGTAATTTCGAAGAGCAGCTAATTCCAAATTTTGGGCCGGTGAATTGACCGCCTAGATCGAGTGATATCACACCATTTTTCTTTGGGGTTACGGAAAGTCCAAAGTCTATGCTGACAAACCAGCTATGATATAGGTCTTGGAAGCCAACATTACGCGTGTTATTCACGCCATACCGGTCGAAATGCTCGAATGAGTCATCCAAAATTGCACCCTCAGAATGGACACCCTGAGGCGTAGTTGTGGCCAACATTCGAAGGAAATTATATTCTAAAAATAAATGGCATAAAATTTCCTTCGAACAAATAAAAAAGATTCCGCACTACACTTGATTTGAATTTTAGTATTTTTTTATTTTGGAAAAATGTCTCTAGATGGATCACCCTTTATATTACGTTTTGTTCCTTCGGCACTGCTGAAAATTATTACTTGAAGATACGAGTACAACTATGCAGAGTACCTCCCTCCCATATAAATGACACCAAATAGCTTAGAATTAACGTCATATGACATTTTCTCTAATTCATGAATTATTGGTTCAGCAACCAGTCTAATGCATCTTAGTAAACGCTTAAGATTAAAGTTTTTTGCCACGCCCCATTCTGGTTGCTTCCAACAAACGACCCTTTACGAGATTTTTTTTAAGACCAGGACAACGTTTTCTGTTGCTATAAATTAAGTGTTTAGGAATATTTTTTGTACATAAACTAGCCGACGGATAATTTAAAACCTCATCAAGTACCTCCTCTGCAAATAGTTTACTTCGCACCTTCTCAGCGCTTGATAGTTCCACCATGATGTGGAGTATTGACCCCAAATGTATAAATATACATATTTAAAATACGCTTTTCAATTATCCCTACATACAGTGTAACCAAACTTGCAGGATATCTATTTTTACTGGATTACTCTTGTTTAAATTAGATTCCTCTTAATACCAAGCGGGACCGAAAAAAAAGCAAGCAATGTAGGTTCAACTAAAAAAATCAGAGTTTGTCTTGATTTGTGTACAAATTTTTCTTCTGATACCCTCACCACACTGAGGCACTGAGGTATTATAAGTCTGTGCGGAAGTTTGTAATGTCCAAAAGAAAATGGTCCTTTAAAAATTAAACCTAAATCTACTCACAAAATACTTGTAAGTCGAGACTCATATTGTGAGTAGGTTTAGCATGCCTATCTGTTCATCTGTTCGTATAATCACTGCGTCGATCGCAAATACGAACAGATCTCTAAGAAACTTTGCCCGTTATCAAAATTGAAAGAAATCGGTGCAAGTTCTAGTATAACCCTCACGCAAATGTCCACCTCGACCTTAATTTAATCGACCTAACAGCGGCCAATTTTATCAGATTTCTATTTCAAATTTGATTTGTGTTTTTATGTTGCACACAGGATAAACATTGCTGAAAATAAAGAACCAGACCGGTCCAAATCTTAAAATAACTCTTTCCCCAATTTTAAAGGCGAAATTTTTTGTCAGATCTCATTAAAATTTGGGCAGTGGCATCATTTGGAAGCAGCATAAACATTGTTAAAAATAGATCAGTCCAAATGTTGATGTAGTCCATATACAAGGTGGGGAATTATAAACTTTAAATTTGTAAAGGCTGTAAAAACAGACTGATAATTTTTTAAAGTTTCTGGTTTTATTTGAAAGGTTGAACTTTGTCTTTTTTATAATAGAACACAATATCATTTATATGACTGCCACAACTGGCTTGGCAGTACCTGAGCCGATCAACCCAATTTTTAGTACATTTTAGATTGTTTTGAGTCAAATATCTTTTAGGGCAACTTCGATTTTATGTTTCAATGCTTCAGTTGTCTCTGTCTCGCTTTGGGTAATTTATGGAAACAAAAATTCATTGAGCATGGCGCGGTAACACTCACCGTTGAAGATAGCGGCGGCTCTTTGCTCATTTTCGAAGAAAAATGGCGCTATGATGCCGTTAGCTCAAAATCCACACCAAACAGTTGTGGATACATTGGCTTCTCAATAGTCACGTGTGGGTTCTCTGAGCCCCATATAAGGCAATTTTGCTTAATGACATGGCCACCGAGATGAAAATGAGCTTCAGCTTAAAACACGATTCTTTTTTTTTAGTAAAATTCTTCATGCCAAACAATCTTCAGCCCATTAGGCTTAGCGAAAATCCATTAGTAAATGCAAAATTCAACATTTCTAATAAATCCAGAAATTCTAAAAAAATTTCAGTACTTTATTTTACAGCCCCCAAGAAGTCCAGCAATCGCCTGATAGGAAATTATTATTTTCCATAAACAGCTTACAACTTTTGTTTGCAAATACTCGTACCACACCCGATCAACGCAATTTTTCAGTACATTTTCGATTGTTTCGGGTTGCATCTCTTCAATGGCAACTTCGATTTCATATTTCAATGCTTTAAATGTCTCCGTCTCGTTTTGCGTAACATTTATGCTTAATGGCTCTCCACAGGCGACCAATTGAAATCACAATTTCGGTTGACCATTCGATTATCAAAAATAGTGCGTAAAATATCAATAGTTGCGTTGGCTGTGTGGCAAGTGGCCCCGTCCGTAAAAACAAGTGTCGTCCATGTCATTAAAAAAAAATCCCATCTACGACCATGCTCCAAAATGCAAGGTGGCGAAATGGTAGCCGTTTGATCATTATTGTATTTTCTTATCTTTCTAAAATTACCTAAACGAAGCCCAGAGGTCCTACCGTAACAAAGTTACGATTATTGGACTGAAATGCAAAATTATTTTATGTTTTTTTTTTGGAAGCGAAATAACAGCACACATTTATTTGTTTTTGTAATTGAACACAACAAAAAATTTTGCATTTAGTTTGCAAATATGCATAACTTTTGAAAGGTAGGACCTCTGGGATTCGTTTAGGTAACTGTGGAAAGGAACTTGGTTCAGAATTTAGCAATTTTTCCCTAGTACCCTCCGACCAACAATTCGAAAGTGTTCGAACCACTGCCATTGCGCCCCGTTGAGTTTGAGGGCATGGTTGTGCATGGACATATTTTCATGAAATGATCCCAGGAATACGGTGGTGAAATTTGTCCAGTCGTGAATGAATCACCCTGCATAAGGAAATGTTCAATATAAACTTCGTCTGAATCTGACTATGAACTAAGCAGTTATATCTATTTTGGTACAAAGTTCATCATTCATTAAATTCATCAAGTTGCTGTACATTTTTTTATTTAATTGATGTACATTGTTCATAAAATTGATGTTGGAGTTCTTTAAATACGAGGGCGACCGCAAAAGTAACTGGCCTGGCACATTTTCTGTTTTACTAGCAACTTTTTTTGTTTTTTAAAAGCAATCTTTTATAAGCCATCTGTCAAAATTTCCGAAATATTTAATGATTATTTTCTTTGTTACAGGTGATTGAAGTAAACAAGTTTTTTCATTTTTGAAAAATGGAAAATAAAGAGTTTCGTGCGGTAATTAAACACTTTTATATGAAAGGTTATACGCCAAAATTAATCAAAGAGGAATTGGATTCTGTTCATGGTGATAATACTCCACCGTGAAATCCTGGGTTCAACAATTTAAAATGGGTCGTTCAATTACGGAAGATGAACAACGCTCTGGAAGACCGAAAACTGCTACTACTATTGAAAACATTAGAAAAATATTTAATGAAGTGACTAAAGAAAGACGAATAAAGCTCAGAGAACTTGCTGATATTGTTAAAATACACGAAAAACAAGTTTGGAGTATTTTACATGATGAACTCCACATGAAAAAGCTATCCGCAAGTAGGGTGCCGCGTTTGTAGACTTTGCCCCAAAAAATCGTCCGTTGGACCAATTCCGAGGTGCTTTTAGCGATTTATCAGCGTAATCCAATAGAGTTCTTGCGCCGATTCATAACTGTTGATGAAACATGGATCCATCACTACATCCCAGAATGCAAAGAACAGTCAAAACAATGGATAGAAGCTGGTAAAAGTGGTCCCAAGAAGGCGAAAACTGTTAAGTCAGCAGGAAAAGTAATGGCCACAGTATTTTGGAATGCAAGGGGTATAATATTTGTTGGTTATCTTGAGAAAGGAAAAACTATAAATAGTGAATATTATTTTGCATTATTGGATCGGTTGAGTAAAGAAATCAAGATCGCATTTAGAAAAAAAGTTCTTTTTCATCAAGATAATGCTCCTTCACACACTGCATTTTTAACTCAACAAAAACTGGCCGAATTACGACTTGAAATTGCTCCGCATCCACTATATAGTCCAGATTTAGCTCCTTCTGATTATTTCTTGTTTCCAAATTTAAAAAAAAATTTCGGTGGCAAAAAATGTTCGTCCAATAGCGAGGTTATTGCTGAAACTGAGGCATATTTTGAAGGTCTTGAAAAATCTTATTTTTCGGATGGAATTAAAAAACTTGAAAAACGTTTGATGAAGTGTATTGAGTTGGAAGGAGATTATGTTGAAAAATAAATAATAATAGCTCCACAAAAAACGGTTCTTTTTATGTTAGGCCAGTTACTTTTGCGGTCGCCCTCGTAGATATACCATTTTTTCTCTGTCCATACCATGGCAAATCATCATGACATCCAAATTAACTTTAAAACGCTGTTGTCTAATCGAGAACTTATGGACGACTTCGTCATTTTTTATGGTGCACAAAAAATAGATAAAAAAATTCCAAATGTCCGAAATAAATTTCCATCGTTGGATCTTAGAAGTAAAACCCAGTTTTTGTTTAACATTTAATTTTTAATGTTATTTGAACATTTAAAGTTAAATTTGTTTGAATTTCTATAGGCCTTAAAAACACACACTTTATAACTTTATTATCCACTAGGCAATCTCTGGCAAAGTGTCATATATTTTCTATAAAGAGTTTAATGGGGGTTTTATAAAGTCTGTTCCACCTGGCATTATTTTGTTTAGCCATAAAACTATTTCACAAATTTCATAAATATTTAATTTAAATAAGAACAAAAATATTGCGTTCCAAAAAAAAATCAATTCCGGAAAAAAATCCGCTGAAACCCTATCACCTTTGCCTATTGTCTTTGCTTCATTGTATGCATACGCCCACCAAATCACCTAAAACTCTCTGATGGTCTAGTTCATAAAATAACTCGCATTGCCGTCGGGGTTTCTTCAGTAAACCTATTAAATCAGTTTGAGATATTTAATAATCCTCAAGTGTTTTTCTGGGGTAAAATGGGGGTAAAGGCTTATTCCCAATTCTTTGATTAAGAAGCCAAATGCCTTAAGTAAGAAAAAACAATTTTTTTTATTGTTCACATTTCTTTCTTTGATTCAGTGCTTTGGAACATCCTCCAGACTTGTGTCTGGCCTAAGATTTATAACATCCTGAAACCACACACAAACACACACGCAAATTCATAATCGTAGCAAATTTTGTCAAGCCATGAGTGAATTCTTTGTCACCAGAAATGTTGCACACGCTCTCATCGACCGACAGAAAACGAGCTTTGCTCTATGATTTCTTCGGAAAAAAACCAAATAATTTCCATAAAGCCAACACACGGTTAATATCCGCCCTTGCGGTTTATGAAGTCGGAAAAAAATTAGCATAACAAAATTAAATTCCTCTAATCGCAATGTAACGGTACAATGAAAAACAACTTACATTCTTTTGCGGGAAACGAAGATGGAATGAAATCACAGGAAAGCGCAGGTTGACAGCGGGTAATGGGAGCAGAAGAGGATCACACACAATGTTGATGACAGCGATAATGATGATGATGATGACGATGCTGCTGCTGATCAATTTTCCATAACATGCAAATTATAAATATCCGCATAGATTGTTTCAGTTTTCTCTTCAGCTACTCTATAGCACCATATTTTTCTAATTTTTTTTCAAGTGTTTTTCTTATTTTTTTAGCGTTTGTTGTTGTTGTAATATGAGGAGAACGATTTAACGGATATCCGCTTTCGTGTGATGATTGCAGGAAAAAACTAAAAAAAAACTCGCGTACCAGAGAAAGAGTAGAGTAGTTTGTGGCGGTAATAGATGTTCAGCAGTGGGTCGTTCGGCCGGTCCACTGCCTGTGATGAAGAGGATGTCGAGGTATATTTTTCAATCTCTAGTAACCACAACTACAGGTGGTTGTTGTTTTTTTATTTTAATACGCTCACAGTTATGTTTAGGGGGCATCCTTTGGACATGCCACTACGATAATGTCTGGCTTTTAGTGGATTGCAACAGGTACTTGAGAGGTGTGTGTGGAGGTTTTTGTGGCCATTAAATTAGTGCACATATTTTTCCGGAAGTTGAGACACATACACATACGAGTGGAAGCAAACGCGTACACTTGGGAGGGGACCGTTATTGATTCATTGACTTACACACAGTGTTTCTTTTATTATGCATATCCGTTTGTATACCGTTGCGATGGGAAACTATTTATTTTTGTTGCAAAAAGGGAGGAAGGAAGTTTGTTGATTACGTTATTGTGGTTGTTGTTGTGTTTGAAAAGCTATGTAAGCAGTGAGAAGGAAGTTTTTGTATTCTGATATAATTTTCTTTATATTTTTACAGCGGATGTCTGACAGTCGAGCATCAGTACAAATGACACTAGCAAATTTTTAGCACAGTCCATTTGTATAACTTTTTTTTTATTATTTTTAAAAACTGTTGTTTTCTTTATAATTTTGATTTTGTTTTAAATATTTTTTGTTTGCTGTTTGCTCCTCTGATTGTTATCCGGCTTTGGGTATCCTCTTTACGAATTTAACAATCAATGACTAATTGTTGAAATATGATCGAATTTTTTCATGATTTTTTACGCGCACACTCAAACACACACGCACTCGCAATTGATTAAAACACCAACACACTTGCACGGTGTTTAGGAAAATCCTCAGAAAAGAGCGCGCATTTGAAAATTGTCAAGATCGGAACGTCTTCTACAAAACACGGATGCGGGGTTTTGTTTTTTGTTGTTGTTACAAATTCACAGTTTTTTATTTGTTCGCTCGCACAGTGTACTCAAACCAGAACACACAAAACAAAAAATAGTTTTTCCTTTTAGTTGGTTTTTCCTAAGTTCAATTTGTAACTGGATTAACCCGTAATGACGACCATTCTCTACAGGTACGTGATGAAGTACTGAATTCATAACAATCTTAACGCTTCAGCTTTACCCCAAACAAAATACAAAACTCACTGGAACAAAAAAAAACACACATCCCAACAGACTAAACAACAACAAAACCGAACGAGATCAACTGTGAAGTGAATATCGTTGAGCACCGATCCACTCACACACACACACACAGGCACACTCGGCCACAGTAACGACGGTGGCTTCAAAATCTATTCATCTCCAAGCTGAGCCGAGCCCGAAGTCAGCGTCGCCGTGTGCACACGGCAGCCACCAGAAAAGAAGACGACCGACCGTCAACAACAACGACAACGAGCAACGAACCAGCGATCGTTGCGCACAGCTACACCACCGCCAGAGGAGAGGAGTCAACACAAGTTGCCTTACATACAAAACTGTTACAATTACAAGCAATTCAAATCAAGCGAAACCAACACCAGCTCGGGCAACGAATAACATCAGCCACATTTCCACCACAGCATCATTACAAAATAATAATAATAGAAGCAACAATAACAACAACATAAGGCGTCGCAGCTGCCGCCGCAGACGCAGCCACTTCGACGGCGCCGTCTAAGAAGCTCTTACAACTGTTGAAGCTCCAAAGCATAGCAAGCATCCCAACCATCCTTTGCAAAAATATAACAAATTCACACACACATGCACACATACACAGCCATGCAACACCAAGATCATCGAAATCACCACCAAAACAAAGTGAGCGCCGCCGCGTCACTTCTCCCTTTTTGGCTACAAAAGCGCCAAAATCAGCTCAACTCAATGAATGAATGAACGAACACAAATGACAAACGAACAGACACACAGACTGCCAGCCCGCCAGCCAGACGGACGAGCGAACATGCCATACCGAACAGCCCTCGCTCAATGTTCAGTTATACACGGCTAACTGTTTTTTTAGTCTGCAGCTCCATGCCGCTAACACCAACGGCGACGTCAGACATATGAACGACGCCGTTGTACAGCCATCAGCTGCGGCGGCGGCGGCAGCATTCGGTTAGAGCACGTTTTGACTGGCATTCCATTTAAAAGTTGTTACTTTTTTGCATCCGAAATTGGGTGGAGTATCTTCCGCCCAACATGTATTTGTAGCATGCTTTTGTTTATCGTTTGCGCTTCGAATTGTTGTTATTTGAGAAGATCTGTTGTGTGTGAGCGATTCCCAAAGAGAGGAATAGAGAGAGAGAGACACATACACAAAGCTATGGAAATAACGTACACGCTGAGAGTCGTAGTGATTTTGAGACTGCCTTAGCAGAGAGGAGAACAAAAAAGAAAGAGTTTCTTGTTTAGATTCCACACAAGTGCCGATGACTAAGAGAATTAAATTTTCCAAAACGGTGTGGAAATTTGTAGAACGTGTGGATCTATAAAGGGCCATTGAAACGAATAGGACGTTATATGGACGATGGGAAAGGACATTTAAATTAAAAAATAAATTGATAATGAATTCTGTGTGCAGCTAAATTAGGCGTTTTTGACGCGCTAAAATTCCTGTAGTTTTTTTGTAAGCGATTTTTTTCTTACCCACCTAATTAAGCGGCGTTTTTTGTCCAATTTTGTAGATGGGTATTCTTAGGGTTTTTGTAGATGTCAGTGTAAAGTGCTGTCAAATCAATCAGGACAGTCAGTAGGCGTGTTTTTTGTTGTTAATCTGTTATTAAGCGAGTACTGGTACCTAGGATCAAAACCCGAAAGTCGGTATCTCAAACATAGCTTAAACCCGATAGCGTTTTGCGTTTTCAGTTGTTTTAAAGGTGGATGCAAAAGCACAGAAAATTCATTATATTCATGTATAAAATACGTAAACATCATAAATATTTATGCAATACCTACCTTCATGGGTACCGCTCAACTTAGAATCACCAGTTGATTTGAATTTACGATATCTGCCTGTCCGTCTGCTGTCTTTTGCAAGCTACAGGCCGCAATTGTTGTCCGATCTTCATGAAAATTTAAAAACGTAAGTTTTTTGAATAAACGCTGTTGACTTTTATGAAAATCGGTTTAAATTTACGAGGGCGACCGCAAAACTAACTGGCCTGGCACATTTTCTGTTTTACTAGCAACTTTTTTTTTGTTTTTTAAAAGCAATCTTTTATAAGCGTTCTGTCAAAATTTCCGAAATATTTAATGATTATTTTCTTTGTCACAGGTGATTGAAGTAAACAAGTTTTATAATTTTTGAAAAATAAAGAGTTTCGTGCGGTTATTAAACACTTTTATATGAAAGGTTATACGCCGCAATTAATCAGAGATGAATTGGATTCTGTTCATGGTGATAATGCACCATCATACTCCACCGTGAAATCCTGGGTTCAACAATTTAAAATGGGTCGTTCAAGTACGGAAGATGAACAACGCTCTGGAAGACCGAAAACTGCTACTACTATTGAAAACATTAGAAAAATATTTAAAGAAGTGACTAAAGATAGACGAATAAAGCTCAGAGAACTTGCTGATATTGTTAAAATACACGAAAAACAAGTTTGGAGTATTTTACATGATGAACTCCACATGAAATAGCTATCCGCAAGATGGGTGCCGCGTTTGTTGACTTTGCCCCAAAAAATCGTCCGTTGGACCAATTCCGAGGAGATTTTAGCGATTTATCAGCGTAATCCAATAGAGTTCTTGCGCCGATTCATAACTGTGGATGAAACATGGATCCATCACTACATCCCAGAATGCAAAGAACAGTCAAAACAATGGATAGAAGCTGGTAAAAGTGGTCCCAAGAGGGCGAAAACTGTTGAGTCAGCAGGAAAAGTAATGGCCACAGTATTTTGGGATGCAAATATTTATTGATTATATTGAGAAAGGAAAAACTATAAATAGTGAATATTATTGTGCATTATTGGATCGGTTGATCGAGGAAATCAAGATAAAACGACCGCATTTAGAAAAAACAAGTCAGTAAGTGCTATAGTCGGGCGTGGCCGACTCTATGATACCCGCACCACTATAAATGTGATTAAGTCTCCTGTTAATCGAAAGCACTCGTCGCTATTTCTATCTGTATCTATCACGCAAGCACTAAGCCTTTATACCCCATACCACTATGTGGTGAGGGTATAACAATTATAGTTGGTCCACATTTTCATACCTTGTTTTCGGACCCTGTGCCCTCCCACGGACGAGATAAATCATTTGGCTTGACATATTTAAAGTCCTGAGGCAATTCCCTGTCATTTGAGGGGTCACACTAAAATCCGGGTAAACCGAAACTTTTGGACCCTCCTAATGGACCCTGGGGCCCAAACAGGTCGAATTTTTTTCTGTATTTAAAATTGTAAGATAATTTCCTTTCATTTAAGGGGTCACGCTTATATTTAAAATCATGGGTCCATTTTTTGGGTTCTGAAGGCCCCGTAGGTCCGAGAGGCGGGTCCAACTATTTTTTTTACATTTTGTGGTCAGTTATACATCGAATGTCATATTTTTTAATTTGATGACCAATACACGCGACATCAACTGGATTTGGACCAAATCCGGGAGTTCCTTTGTATGGGGGGTCTATCAGAAAGTGCTCCGATTTGGACCAAATTCAATAGCGTCCGTCCTTGTCCCAATATATTACCACTTGCCAATTTTCATCAAGATCGGTGCATAAATGCGACCTGTACTTTGATTACAAGAATAGATGGACATCTTTACATCCAGCCAGCCGGCCAGCCAGCCAGCCAGCCGCCCAGCCAGCCAGACAGACATGGCTAGATCGACTCAAAATGTAATTCTGAGCAACTTTCTCTCTGGTCCCGGTATTCTAACTCGATTCCTTCGATGTGTTACAAACGCAAGCACTAAGCCATTATACCCCATACCACTATGTGGTGCGGGTATAAAAAGTTCTTTTTCATCAAGATAATGCTCCTTCACACACTGCATTTTTAACTCAACAAAAACTGGCCGAATTACGATTTGAAATTGCTCCGCATCCGCCATCCTTCTGATTATTTCTTGTTTCCAAATTTTAAAAAATTTCTCGGTGGCAAAAAATGTTCGTCCAATAGCGAGGTTATTGCTGAAACTGAGGCATATTTTGAAGGTCTTGAAAAATCTTATTTTTCGGATGGAATTAAACTTGAAAAACGTTTAATGAAGTGTATTGAGTTGGAAGGAGATTATGTTGAGAAATAAATAGTAATAATAATAATAGCAATAATTCCAAAAAAACGGTTCTTTTTATGTTAGGCCAGTTACTTTTGCGGTCGCCCTCGTATATACAGCTTCCACACATATGTTTAACCGATTTTATGTCGTTAACTCTAGAAGCCATATAGTACATCCAATATTGATGAAATTGGGTAGAGTTCATTCCGATCGATCAGTAAGCAGCTCAGATGAAAATGGGTCATTCCGTTTCACGTTTTTATATAGCGCCAGTGCAAGGATTCCTCCCGATAAAAATTGCAACCGCTCTAGAACATCCATTTTGGTTACCATTTCAATCAAATTTGGTATGGTATATTTCGATTGATAAACACCTAATATTGGACCGATTGGGGACATACAGGCTTTTTAAATAAAGTCCAACATATCTGGAGGCCCATAAAATTGCTTCCCAAATATGGCTTTAATAAAACATATGGCTTTAATAAAACTTTTAAACAAATATAGAAACTTTTACAAAAAAAATATTTTTGCTGTAGGCTAGATTTGGGTGGGATAGGGACCCTATGTCCGAAAATCTTACCAATTTAAACATGAACATAGAGCGTCATAAACACAAACTTAATTATGACCGTATTTTTAAAATATATGCAAATATAGAGCTATTCCATGGCACTTTTACTTGACTTCTGATTTGGAAAATAGTTTCTATTTTTAGGAAAAAGGCTTAAACCGGAATGTCATTTAATGGAGTTTTTCTGTTTTTCATTAAACCTGAAAACCTCGTTTCTTTGGAGACTCTATTCACAACATTATACAAAAAAAAAGGTTTTGTTTACAGAAAACCATTCAATTTTGCATCATAAACAGTTCGTTTTGAAAATTGTCAGTTTAATAAAAACATTTTTCCAAGACTAGCCTTTAGCTAGCTTGTTTATTACTCACTTATAGTATTTCATGAATAGTCGTTTTTTTCTATAAATTCCAAGCTTTCAAATCAAACGGTTTATGATGTTCAGTTTTTGTACACCTAAAGGTTTCTGCAGTTGTTTCCTTCAAATTTTTAAAGTGATCTCCTTAGCGACCAGTTCCTTGCTTAATAAACGAGCATAAAAAAACACACCCAGTTTGCAATTTAAACTGTTAAAAACAAAAGAAGAGCAATTTATTGATTGATTATTTTGTTACAAGTTTAAGTTTTTATATTATCGCTTTTAACAAAATGGCCGATGAACCGTCTCGATGTTCAATTCGTTATGATGTTTACAAAGATAAACAATGTTGCCATATTTTCACAATTTTGTTTAATGTTACCACATTACCAAATTGGAAACTTACTATGGAACTATTATAATTAATCCAAACGAACAAGACTTATGCCACCTTGGTCATTTCAAAAGATAAATGTCTTTTGTCTAACAAGATATTTTTTTTTTAAATTGTGATCTCTGATCAGCATTTTAGCGCCTAATTTCAAACTCATGACATTGCTTATGAAAGAGCTAAAAAACGTCTGATATTAAAACTATTTTCCAATTGATTACTTGCATACACAATTTAAGTCCTAAATCAAGGGCTTTTTTGTCAAAATCTTTTGTATTTCGTATATAAATTTTCCTTTTTGTCTGAGAGTAGTGGCACGTTGGCAGAATAAACTAATCAGTCGTGTTTTATTTCCCGGGCAAAAAATCAGCTTATAACCCTGCTAAAGGTATAATTTTTAACCGTTCAGAAATCCTTAAAGATTTGTTTATACTAAAACTATGTTGAATAATAGCACTAAAAGTGGTTTGTTTTGAAAATTTTAAATTTGAAGGGCAATATTATCCCACATGTGCTCTTAATAGGATCGCTTAGGTCCGCTTAGGAAACTTTGACATTTTTTAGCATAACTTCCCTTAGAGCGTTTTGTCATTTGAGGGCGAATTGTTTTGTTTATTGTTGAAAAATTCATCGCAGTCAAAAAATGGAATTGTCGCGTGAACAGTTTCGTGCGATGATTTTTTACGATTTTCGGCATGGGTTATCGAGACAAGAGTGTTTAAATCAACTTGTTTCGACTTTTGGCGCTGAAGCACCATCAAAAACCACTGTTAATCGCTGGTACCAAGAGTTCAGTCTCGGACGCCATTCGCTCTAAGATGAATTTCGTGAAGGACGTCCAACTTCGGTCACTTTGCCAGAAACCATCGATGCTGTGCGTAAACTGATTAAGCAAGACCGACATGTGACATAACGTGAGATTGAGGCATCCTTGGGCATTAGTATGACAATCATCAATAAGATATTGCATTTTCATTTGGCCGTGAAAAAAAATTGTTCTCGTTGGATCCCACATAATTTGACGAATGCTTAAAAAAAGGCTGTTATGGATTGGTGCAAAAAAATGTTGAAAAAGTATAACTGCGGTAATTCAAAGGCAGTGTATAACATTGTCACAGGTGACGAAACATGCATCTATGCATATGAACCCGAAACAAAACAGCAATCGACCGTATGGGTCTTTCAAGACGAGCCAAATCTAACAAAAGTTGTTCGTGGAAGAAGTACATCGAAGCAAATGATTGAGTTTTTTTTGTATAACCGTCCATGTTGCCTCAGTGCCTTTAGTGGAACGTAGGACGATCAATTCTAAGTGGTATGCAACCATCTGTTTGCCAACAGAGTTCGAAGAAATGAGGAAAGATAATAAGAGCAGACGGATCATTTTACATCACGACAATGCGAGCTCTCACTTATGAGCTGAAACATTGACCTATTTGACCACTCAAGATGTCGAATTGATGGACGTACAGCCCTGATTTGGTACTAAATGAATTCTTCTTATTCCCTAGCATCCGGGAAAAAATGCGTGCTCAACGTTTTTCATCGCCCAAAGCAGCTGTTGAAGCGTTCAAAAATCATGTTTTCGAGGTGTCTTAATCAGAGTAGAAAAGGGGCTTCGAAAATTGGTTTTAGCACATGCAAAAGTGTATTGATCTTTAAGAAAAATATTTCGAAATTCAATAAAATCATTTCCAATGATAAATTATTGTGTTTTTATTGCCGGACCCGAAATATAAATAGCAACTCTCGTATTAAAGTCATCGACAACTTGTATTGGTATGTTCAGCACCTATATAAGCTATTAGCTAGAACTTCGAAAGGATTGGATGTTAAACCCACTATCATATTGCTCTCACTTTGTGGCATTTGTAATCAGTACATTCTGTTAAGATTCACGATTGAACTTTTCTACCAAAGTACCAAGCTGACTATAAAAATTAGCCATCGATTTGAAAAACCTCTAGGCGACTTCTGGATTTTTATAGCATGTACAATTGTTCATCTGAGCAAGCCATTCGTCGAACTGAGGATAGGTTTCATTCCACATACTTTCCAAGTGATGAAATTACATCACGACGTCGAATAAATATGCGTACTTAGGAAGAAGATAAAAAGCACCGACTCATCGCCGGTGGCAGTAATTGTGGTGACCCATAATCGGACGTCCAGAATGCAAAATTCTTCTGTTATTTTTTACACCTTCTGTCGGACTTAAAAAACACCCCAAACTTAGAAGAAGTTGGCTACGTACATTTAACGAGAAATGTAGGCTGCTTAGTTTTCCACCGTACATAATCAACACTATAAATATCTATTCGCACAAGCTTTCTGGTTAATCTTTATTTCATCTACTGTTCTTACTCATATTTTCCTTAAGTCGAGTGTCTGCTTTAGATTTCTTAACTGAAATGAATAAACAAAAGTTAATCTCAGTCAATTGTTGTTGTAGCGGCACAAAGTGCCGAGGTGACAGTCCTTGACCGTAGAGTTCCTCCTTCCTGTCGATCCAGTTCATAGAACCGGCTGTCGTGGGATCGACTTAGTCAATTGTCATTCTAGCCACTGTTACCCACTAGAATGATTTCAAATTACTGGTTAAGTGACTTAAGTGGGAGAATAAAAGCGACTTTCGCTAAAACTTGAAAATAATTAAAACATTTAGCAAGCCATAGTTTTTGTCAGAGTATTTGCCAAATTTAAATCTCAAAGATCTCTTGAAATTAAATCTGATCCTAGTGCCTTAAGTGTTTGTTTTTTTTCTTACAACAGGTTTACAGAAATTCTCTTAAATTCCACAACATGATTTTGTTTTTGAATTGAAAGAGTTTTTAATAAGAGAACAAGAGTCAAGAGACTCTCTTGCGCTCAATCACTTGAAGCTCCAAAACTCCCTCTATTAGTTAATCTCAGTTGGCGATTGCAAGGGGGGCACACACAACCACTCAAACTTCAACAACTTTACAGTTACATAAAATCTAAACGAATTTGACTTTTATAGATCAGTATGGCCAAAGTTGTTGCGGCGCTAGCATGCAGGTAGAGGCGTAGCAAGAGCTTCTCGCAAAGTAAAGAGGGGCAAAATACGATAAAATGGAAATACACGTCTGTCGGACTAGAAAATTAGGAAAAATCCACTGACGGGTTATAGGGAACTGAATCAGGCCAAGTGTTCGTTCGTTAGCTGAAGGAAAAGAGGTCGTTTCGTTGCACTGGTACTGATGTGCGAATTTTCCACAACTAAGGAGGACTCAATATATGCATTTCAGCGAACGGCCGACAGTCAGACTCCATAACTGATGGTCTTTGAAGAGTTGCAGCCATCGTTAGGTGTTTTGTTTGTAAGAATTTCTTCCTTGCACTGCTTGTACTTGTCTAGTCGGTCTTACATTCTGTTCGTTTGGCGTAAGCGCTTGGCTTAAACATGTCATTCGTTGTCTTTCCTTCATCCGTCACTGGTAGCAGTCAGCAACTCCGCACGGTAGCAATTGATATTTGCCGCTTTACACATTTTTGGCGGGATGGAGATGGAGGTGGGTTAAAAAAGAAAGTTGATAAAAAGGGTTTCGGCGAAAGAATTTTTACCAACGTTTTGTAAAGGAATTCAAAAGTGATCCACATGAAGATCGATCAAATCTGGAGAAGGTTTTCGTTTCTATTTACCTATTGCCGCAGTGAGTGAGTGAGTGAGTCTTCGCCTTCATTAGTTTGTTTCATGAGGTGAACTAGACGACGTCGATGATGACGCTCAGGATGGATGGTGGACAATGACATATCTGAAGATTTAATAGATGGCCCCACAGTTGACAGCTGTGGAGTTGGAAGTACCTTTTCCGTTGAAATTTGTAATGGTATCACTCCACTCGCCGCAAATGGCCAGAGCCAGTGTGTGTGTGTTGAACACAATCACGATGGGCTGGCTGGTTGGCGGGCTAGCCGCTCGGTTGGCATGAATGAACAACTGTGCCGACATGTAGCAATCGAATGAACTGGCGACTGACTGAGTGAGTGTTGTTTGAGTGGTCCGGTCCATCAGACCGTCCGTCCGTGTCTGTCATGGAAATTTGCACAAGTTTCGGGCTACTGTTTCGATATACGGGCATCTACGACTATGTCTGTCTGTCTATCGTACATACATATGTCTGTATGTCCAGTTTATTTGTTTTTGGGATGCTGTGCCATCGTGTGTCGTTTGGTGTTATCCGTCGCTGTTTTTTTTTTTGGGGCAAATCCAGTTTGATGCCGCCACCAAACAAAACTCATCATTATGACCATGTTTAGCAGTTCCAAATGGTGTTACTTTGAATATTAAAACAAAGCACCGCCGAACGACAAGCGAACGGATGATGATGGGACTCTTTCTGCGGTTTCTGGGTTGATCTCTTACCGTCCTTTCGTCTCTAGGTCTGTCTGTGGGTCTATCTGTCTGCCTGTCCGTCTGTTGCCAATGTGGCAAAGGAAATCTGTATTGGAGTGAAGAGAAAGGTATCATTTATTAAAACATAAGACACTGGCGATTTGTCATTCGTTCGGTTGCCCAGTTTAATTTACTGAACGGATGATCTGGAGTTCGTTCGGTACTTTCATTTCCTCCGAGTAACGATTAAGACGCAAATGCAAATTCAATGTCTCGATTTGAATTGAATTAATGGCGTTTTGATTTTCTTTTAAGTGTGCTTGTGTTTGAATCCGTGCCAGAGGCAGTAAGTAAGGATTCTTAGGAAGGCTAACAAGTTCTGCCAAGTTTTTAATAAAAAGTTCTTCGTTTTAGCCCTAGAATGTAACTGTACGAGCTTTTTCGCTTTTCTTTGTAGGTTAAAAATGTATCTATCAAATAATATGCAGTTTCACAATAGCCTTGTTCGATTGGCAAATTGTTTGGGATGTCGCTTTGGCTACAATTCACTCTATTGTACTAGAATATAAAATTGTTTACTGCTGTTTGCAGTAAACTAGACAATTTGCTTTTAAACCCGTTAGTTTTAAATAATTTTAAAAAAAATTGAAATTTAAAAAAGGGTTTCTAGAATAACATGTAGCGCGTTCAAGCGAGCGAGCGAGTTCTTGTATACAAAACAATTCAAAAAATACTCGTAGAGTTTTAAAGTAATCGCCTTAGCGATCACTTACTTGTTCAGTAAGCTAGGACTAATATAGGGTGATCCATCTAGAGGTATTTTTCAGAAGAAAAATATAAAAATTCAAATCAAGTGTGGAATCTTTATTAGTAATTTGAAAGGACATTTTATAGCATTTATTTATTCAGTAAAATTTCCTTCAAATGTTGGCCGTAACTACGACTCAGGGGTTTGATTTTGAAGGTCCAATTTTGGATGACTCGTTCGAGCAATTCGACCGGTATGGCTTTAATGACACGAGTAATGTTGGCTACCAAAACTTGAATCGTAGCTGGTTTGTAACCATAGACTTTGGACTTTACGTAACCCCAAAGAAAAATGTCTAAAGGTGTGATATCACTCGATCTAGGCGCCAACTCACCTGTCCAAAACGTGAAATTAACTGCTTTTCGAAGTGACCTCTCAATAGATTCATTGTTTAAGCAGTTGTATGGCAGGTGGCACCGTCCTCTTCAAACCAAGGGTCATCAAGATTACGGGCTTCAATTTCAGGTTGCATAAAGATCGATATTATGGCGCGATATCAAGCACCATTCACGGTTACGTTCCGGCCTTCATCATTTTGGAAAAAATATGCACCGATAATTCCACCAGCTTATAAACCGCACCAACCCGTTGTTTTATTTGGGTATAATGGCACCTCTTGAACCTCTTCTTGTTGCTCTTCAGCCAGCAATGCGGCAAATTTGTTTATTGACTTTGCCGTT
Organism: Hydrotaea diabolus; assembly: GCA_963513945.1. Taxonomy (NCBI): domain Eukaryota; kingdom Metazoa; phylum Arthropoda; class Insecta; order Diptera; family Muscidae; genus Hydrotaea; species Hydrotaea diabolus. The sequence goes on from OY740717.1 coordinate 212,046,998, forward strand.
GAGCCAGAAATGGGCCTCATCACTGAACACAATTTTGGTCAAAAACAGCGGATCTTCCCGTTTCTCACCGAACGCTCATTTTCATAATACAGCTGCCAACATTTGAAGGAAATTATTTTCAAAAAATAAATGCCATAAAATGTCCTTTCAAATTACCAATAAAGATTCTACACTTGATTTGAATTTTTATATATTTTTATTGTTCTGAAAAAATACCTCTAGATGGATCACCCTTTAGAACACACTTAATGCTTGTCTATTTAAGATATTAGGTTTAATACTTAAATTTTCAAAACTCGTAAAAATCTTCGAATCATGAAATTGAAAACTTTGTTTTGGTTGTGTTCTTGCCTCTGCTGGTCCTTCGGCGTCTTCAACTTGGCTAAAAGACTTGAGTACGCTAGATAGAAATACTCACTCATAAGCTCGTTTTTTATTTGCTGATTGGGCTCTGCAAAAGTTTGTTTTTTTGTTTGTTTCAGTTGCTGTTTTTACTAGAAAAATATAACTCAGAACGTCGCTCTAGTAGCAACAGGTAACTTAAAATACTTTTACAACTGCACAATATTAAAATTTTCAATACTTACAGAGACTTAATTTTTTTTGAATCTAGTTCTGTCGCGTAATAATTTTTATCAGGGGTCATGTTTGTCCTCTCGGTGAAAGCTCTGCTTTCCCTGACCTGCTCCATGTTATGCGTCGGCGACCTCTGTTTCTGCTACCCTGTGGCTTCTATGCGAAGCAGTTCTTGGCTAAGTCGGTATAGTCTTCCCGCAGAGTGGGACTAATTCTACGCCATTTACATCGCAATGTCTCAATATTTAAGGGCTCCATGTTACATCTCAGTAGTAATTCCTAACCGTTGATTTATGCTGGCCAAAATATTTGTAGTAAGCGCCTCAGAAATTTATTCGGAAACATCTGAAATCTGTTTAAAATTGCATACGTTAGTTTCCACGTCTCGTTGTCGTACTTTAGCACTGATCTTGCACTTAAATTAAATATTCCTATCTTGTGTTTTATCGACAACTGCAAGGATCCCCAAACTCTTTAGAGGAAAGTCGGGGTGGGGTGTTCGCTTTTTGTTGATGCGTTTTTGTTAATTATGCTGCCGAGGTAAAGGAATTTGGCTTCATTCTCTATGATGTTTCCCTCCAGAATTAAAGGGTTAGATTGGTGGTCGGGATCCTTATGATTTCGTCTTTCGGAGATTTATTGTCAGTCCCACTTTCTTGCTGTTCTCAGGTAGTCTGCTTAGCTTTTCCTGTATTCCATTTATTAAGTGCGACTTTAGGCATATCAGACGACATATTCTAGGTCGTGAAGCTGTTCGTTTCGCTGCTATTGGATTTTTATCTAGTTTCGGAGATTGTTTCTCTGCAAAAGTGCAATAGGACTTTAATTTAGGCTAAGACTATCTTCAGAAATGGAGCCTACTTATGGTACGGTGCAGCAAAATTTTCTGTCCCCAAATCAAATTATATAATACTCGTAAGTATATATTGATTCGTTCTCGAAATAAACGTTCATTTTACACGCAGAAAAAAAGTATGGTTGTGGTGACAATATTCGAAGAGGATAATACTATTGTTGGGTATATGGTTGTGGTACAACAATATTATGATCCTCACAACAAGAGTATGATTCAAATACAACCATACTATGATCCTCACAACAATAATATGATTCACACATAACCATCCTATGATCCCCACAACCATAGTATGATGCACACTCAACCATACTATGATCTCCACAACCATAGTATGATCCTCGCAACCATAGTATGTTTCTCATACAACCATAATATGATTCACACGCAACCATGTTATGATCCCAACAACCATAGTACCATTCACACAATTGTACTTTGAAAATTTTAATGAAAATTATTAAAAAATACATCAATTCAAAATAATAGGAGTGATTTATTTTACAGCAGAAAAAATAATTTTAAATAAAGTTTAACAAAGCCAAGGCAGCTTGTTTAAAAAAAAATTTAATTTCGATAATTAATTTGTCGCACCAACCATATTTATATTGTTGCTATAACCATATTTTCACTTTAAAATTTGGCAATAATACTATTGTTACATTTCAACTATATTAATATTGCAGCAATTATACTAATGTCAAAAATAAATTCGGTTAACAATGCTATGGTTGCGACGAACATACTTTTATTGCGGAGAACATATTATTATTGCCGTGACCATGTTGTAACCATGTTTTTTCTCAGCGTGTAAGATATAGCTTTCGTTTTATTCGACATCTATACTCGCCGTCAACGCAGCCGGTTCAATGGTTTTTGCTTTAGAGATCTATCGGCTTTCAGCGCCAAGCCTTGTAAAGAGATTTTCCTTTGTCCACGAGGACTCTGTTCCATACCTATAAGCTTTTACTCTCTACGCTGAAATATTATGTTTGTGAAAAACTCGAAATATTTCATACAAATTACAAATTTGTCTTATTATTTTAGCCAAAGTAATTTTTTATAAGAAATATAAAAACATACTTTAAACATTACGAAATCGGTTTGAAGATACAAAATTTTGGTTTTTATGATCCTAATAAAAGACTTTCTTATTTTTTAAGAATATATTTCATATTCTTTAAAAATATTTTAATACGTATTATGAAGTAATGTTGTATTTTATATGAACTATTACTTACCGAAAGGTTTCAAACAGATATTTTACTTAAGTAGATATAGCAGTCGTCATTATAATCAACAAAAAGACGGTGTAGGTATATTTTTACCCAAACCTAGCCTGCTAGGTATAACTCAATCTGACCAATATAAATAATTGATACATTATGCGATGGTTATAAAATTCGGCCATACTTCACTGAGGTTCCTAGCATCAGACCTAAAGCATCAAGACCTTTGTTATAACGTCTTCAGTGCGAATGTAATTCATTGCACCGTCTTTGAGCGCGTGCTCCCCTCTTAAAACCTTAAGCCTCCATCCAGACAGAGATATGTGCTAAGTGAAGAAAACATTGTCGCAGAAGACTCGGCGCCGAAAGGGAATTTACTGGGAGTTGGACAGGTTTATTTTCTTCTTGGATTTGATGCTGTTTTTGTTAGTGTAGCATGAAACTTGACAGGACTTTTTTTTCTTGGGATACGTAACGTTTTAATCTGCGCCAACCACTGTGGGCATGATCAAATCGAAAATTCGAGATGCGAACATTCGATGACTCAAAAATGCCGAACATATTCATCCGAGACATCAACACTTGGAATACTCTGGATGCTACGAGTATTTCAGCGAAGTCAAGGATATCATTAGCATGATATTTTCCCAGATCATAAAACACAGACGGAAAACCTACACCCAGTGTTTTAGATATTCGAAGCTGCGTATACCACAAACAGCCAAGTAGTTCTTCGCCTATCTATCCCAAAATGTAACGAATAATAATACCCAGTACCACAGTGTGGTGTAGGGTGTAAACACTCTGCCGCCCAATAATATTGGTGCGCAGTCGAAACATGTTTCTCTCTTAATGTCGATAGCTGGCAAAGAGAGAATAGGGTACCAAATGACAAGTGTAAAAATGCTACAGAAGCAAAAAATCCTGCCCATAACGCAAATCTGCAGGGTGTAGCAAGAAGAAGTACATTGAAGAGATATCGGACGATTAGAAAAAAGTAGATAAGCACACTGAGATGAAGTGAATGAGATGAATAGGAGTACTCATGTTGCTCGAAAATGCTATCAAAAAGCCAAACATCAGACTGAGGGTCCAATAATAGAACGAAGAGATGGCAAGAAATGGAACGGCAAGTGCACGGCAGGTAAAGTAATGGAGAGTACATGTTAACTACATATTGACGCCTACGCATCCTTTTGGAGAAGATGGTTCAGTTCCAAACATTGATGGCGGCAGCTAAGCAATTAAGAACTGGTAAGCGGGCTAGAGTCGGAAGGGGTGATAGTGAGGTACCCTACAACATTGTTTGCCAAAAGATTCGCGCGTATGTCTGGAGTTTGAGCAAGGTCGAACTAAATATGGGACTTCTAGAGTGGAATAGACTGAAATCCGAAGTGAGTTTTGTGTTACCAAAGGTGGATATTGTTTGCCCTTTACGAACTTTACAAAATTTTGTCAGAATCGAAAGGAAATATGAGGCTTTTAAAGCTGCAGGTTCTGAAATGCGAATGGATCTTTTTATTCTATCAAAACTTGCAGCGAGAGATTAGCTGTCGGATAGGCATCACTCAATGGAATCAGATAGAGATTATGAATCGATGGGCATAATAGAAAAATATCAGCGCCATGTCAAAACACCCTGTACCACAGTGTAGGCTATAATAATAGGGCTGCAGCTGTAAATGGTTTATCGGCTGGGGGACTAGATGGGATGAGTTGTTTGCAAATCTACGCAATCTAGTAAAAAGAAAGCCTGTATGATGATAGACCTCTTAGTGTGTCCTGTGGATAAGAAGGTGTAAGTAAACTACAAGGTGCTCTCAAATATTATGTGAACTATGGATTTTTTTAAAATGCACTTCCTACATTCAGAGCCTTAAGCCCCTTCTGGTATCTTCTATAAAGTCAGTAAAGACGCTTAACGAAACTTCCAACAATCTTTACGAAAATGAGTGGTTAGAAATATTGCTAGAAGATAACCTCAAGGAAGAAAATCTGAAATGCTAGTCAGTAGCTTCCATGCAAATGGTCCGAAAGAAGCTTTGAATATGAACCGTCGTTGTATGAGGGCATATGAAGGTAGGATCAACCGCGAAATCGGATTAACATTGTGTGCAACGATAACGTTTCTACCCAGGCAGAAAAATACAAACGGCATAAATTTGGTTCAGCACCTTACTTAGGTGGAGCAAGCGATCCGAGTTCTTAAAGTCAACTACTGGCAAAGCTTCCAACCAATAACATCTATATACAAGTACGTGTGTCCGTTTTTATTTCAGAGTAGTGGGCAAAGGTTGGATTTTACAAAATGTAAAGTGCTTTGTGCTATAAAACAGCAATCCACACCTAGCCAAAAAATAACGTTGGTTTAAAGTATTTGGCATTTGTATTTTGTTGGCAAAATAAGTCCTTGCAAAGCAAACGGTCATGAACCGTTTTTCAACCGTTTAAATCCTGTGCATCGCCAGTGATTTTTGTTCCTGAACCACCAAGTGTTTTATCGGCGCTCTTTTTTAAAACCTTTAGAAATTTCTACAGGGTATGTCACCCTTCGAGTGCTAGTCAAAATCTCAATTAATCTTTGACATATGTTTCGCCAGAGTTGCCAGCATATTTTATGTGTATGCAGTGTATTTGCCTTTCAAATAAATTGCAATCTTCAAAAGTTTGACATCTCTGCAGGACCATTGAATTAATTTCCTGGCATTTCTTTGTATGCTGCCTTGTGGCCATAATAAATTAATTAAACCACGGTTGCCATCGAATTTTTGGCAGACTGATACAAACCGAAATGTTCACGTCGCCGTTCACGAACGTGCTGCAGTCTGTGGCTGTTTGGATGAAAGTCGTATTCATCCGTTAGCCGTTCGGAATTGAAAGTACCGTTTATTTAAATTGTCATTTTGCCCCCCTATTCGTGTGGTCTTTCTCTCCGGGCGTGTGTGAATGTTTGTATGTTTAAGATGGCAATCTTGTGATGGTAACAGTTTTTTTCCCCAGCAACTTCCGTTTGGTGGCATAAAAACAATTTCCTTAAGGCGTTCAAGTTGTTGTAAATGTGGTTTTATTTCATTTATCATTGCAAAATATGCCGGTTGATTACGTACCCCTCCCTTTGAGTCTTTGGCCTAGAGTAGAAGCTAAACGACCTTAAGAATATCACGCGTTTTTACTAGCGCCACGATTCGTCGTTTGCTAGATATGTCACTTAATTGGCTTTTGCGTTCGACTGTTCAGTCAGTTATTGAATCCCCTCAACTCGGCACTGCTGCTCAAATCACGTTTTATTCTTGCTGTTGTTGTTGTCAATGGTGTTGTTGTTGCCGTTTTTATTGTGTCGGGGCTTCACTACGTATTTTTTTCATTTCATTTTGCGTTTAAAGTCAATTTTTAACTGGCAACTCGCGTTATTTACAGAAGACCCGCCCGCTTCATTTTAAAGTGGAATCAACGAATGAAACGAAAGAAAACGAAACTAAAAAAAGCACTGAAACGTGTACAAGAGAAGCAACAACAACGACATCATCACCAGCAAACAAATAGTCGGCTTATGTGTATGCAAGTGTGTGTGTGTTCGAGTCTGTACATAAAGCAAAATACATTAAATAATAGCCCCATCCCCATATAGCAACAACAATAACAGCGACAGCATATACTTGGCAAACACACACACCCAAGTGTACATTCGTTCGTTCGTATATACCCGTACTACTTAGTCCAACATCGTGTGTATGAACAACAACTCAACAAAAGCAACAACACAACATAATATACAACAGCAACAACTTCGTCACAGCCAGTAGACGACGTCGACCAGCAGAGCGTAGTGTATTTGTTGTGTGCGCTGCTACTCTCTTGTCGCCGGTGTTTGTGTTGTTGTTGCTACTGCTGTTGATGGCTTTCGTGTGTATCTTCGTCGTCTTTGGCTTGTTGTTGTTTTGGATGATGTTAATGTTGGAGGTGTGGTGGTGGTGACGATGATGATTACGGTAGGGTTGCTAAAGGGGAGATGGTGGGGTGCTAATGGTGTGAAGGTAGTGTCGGTGGTGGTGCTGGTATTTGACTAACTGTCGTTGTCGCCAGTTTTAACCTAACGTTTTTTATCCATTGCCAGCGTGAGCGTTTATAGATTTGCTTTATTTTGTTGTTGGTTAGCTTTCATTTATAGAATAATTTGTTGTGGTTGTTTGCATGTGAGAGAAACAGCGAGAACAATGTTTTAATACATATCATCATTAAAATGTTTGTATTCATGTATGTGTGAATAGCTTATTTACATAAAAGATGGTGGGGAAGTTACCCTAATTCAGAAATGTCGATTATGATACCCACTTACGTTACTTTAGAACAAACGTATTATTTTATGGCTTGAGGAATAATTCCGGCAGAGCTACAGTGCAGGACAAAACATATTGGGTTGGTATTTTTTATTAGCGCTGCCATGTTTAGCACAAGTAAATGCATATGTGACAGCGCATAGAGAAAGGGACCTAAGGGTAAAAAATCCATTTTCACTTTTTTTTTATGTGGACAACATCTGAGCATCGAATGAGACTGATCCCATGCCCCAAAAGTGTTCCCTCCCAGAGATATGCGCGTTTTATGAAAGTGATGGTACACCAAAGATAGACGTATTTAAATCTTTCAAATGGCTCTCCTGAACAAAACTGGGTTTTACCCTTAGGACCCTTTCTATTTTGCGCGTCACATATAATAAAATTGCTTAAAACAAAGAAGAAATATTTATTTTAAGAAAACAAAAACAATTTATGAATTTTGTTCACTTGCATGAGATTACATACGAAAGAATATTAAATTCTATTATTATTAAATATTAAACTTTTATCTTTACATAACATATTGGACCACAGGACCTGACAGGGAAGAATACCGGAAAAGCTACAGTGTAGGACAAAACATATTGGACTGGTACCTATTATTAGCACTGTCATCTCTAGCACGAGTAAATGCTATTCTGAATACGAGTCTAATAAAATTGCTTAAAATCGAAGAAGAAATATTTATTTTATTTCGTGTTGGTTTATTCGAAAAATTTATTTTGAGAAAAGAAAAACAATTTATGATTTTTTTTAGCCCATGGGATTATATGTGACCCGGTCTACGAAAAGGGACCTTCGGTGTAAAAACAAGTTTTCGAGAAAACAGCTGTTAAAGATAAACAAGTCATGTGAAATGAGTGTAGATGAAGAGGTTAGTTTCGTTCTTTGACAAACTTCTTTACGAGTTGGAAACTTCTGCTTTGCGCCATTAGAAAGAGCACACTTTAGTCTATCCGAATCGCCAAAAAAGTGAAAAATGATATTTTCACACCGAAGGTCCCTTTTCGTAGACCGGGTCACATATACGAAAAAAGTACAAATATTCAATATTCAACGTCACATGACAACGTCACTACTTATTATTATTTAATATTTGATAGTATAACCATTGTTTGTAATGGCATCAGAGCATATTCTTGATTTAAAAGTTAAAAGGATGTTAATACTTTATGAAGGATATTCAGCCTGGCTACGTTTACAGATTAAAATAACTTATTCCATAAATTTTAAAACGTCGGATAGACAAATTAATTAATAGAGTACTGCTTTAATGTAGAGTACTTTTAAACCCCGCCTACAATAAATCTTTAAATAACCAAATTAAACTATAAACAGGACGAATTTAATAATTTTTTTCCTTATTGGTACCAATTCGTAGGTTTTCTAATTTCTAGCTTCCAGAGGTTTTTTAAGTGATTTAAGTGATTTTGTCAGCTCTAATCCGATTCAGGCCGTTATCATGGTGGAATGACCATGAAAGTGGTATAATCTAGAGATGGGCACAAATCACTTGACTAGCGTGAATCACGCGTGAACGTGAGTAAAATCTAATTTTACTCACGTGAGTGTGCCTAAACGTGAAACAATTCTTCTGGAAAAATTTCGTGACTCACGAACTTTTCCAATAAAAAAATTCGGCTTTACAAAAGACACTAAATTAGCTTAATATTTTAACCCCAATGAAAAAGAGACAGAATTAAATTTTCTTTAATAATCATTGACTATAATTACAACTTAAAGTGTTTTATTTATAAATATAAACTTTGGGGTATTTTTTTATGATTTTAAAATGTAAGTTTTTTCTTTTGCGTGACTCACGTGATTCACGCGTGAACATGAGTTAAATTTAATTTTACTCACGTGAGCGTGCGTGAACGGGAGCGAAAAAAATCGTGGTGCGTGATTCAAAACTTTTACGTCGCGATCGTCAGCCAAAATTACTCACGCGCCCATCTTACGCTTTCAAAAATATGTTTTTTTTTACACAGAAAAAGAAGAGCCTTAAAATTTTAACCAAAAATTGGTATCTGAATTTTTACACAATTTAAAATTTCGTAAATTAAATCAGAGACAATATCCAACTCGAAATTTTCTACGTTTCGGTCGAAATGTGTGCAAGAGTTTTGGGGGAAATAGGTTCCAAAGAATAGATCGCTGTACACGGGCTCGTGGTGGTCATATGACCGAAATCGAATTTTATTCTTAAAATGTAACATTTTCACCTGAAATAAATTTGAACTCTATATCTTGAATATTCTGTGTTTTATTAAAATATAAAATTGTTATGTCCTTAATGGAAAACCCTGTATACTCGTACAAGCAACATTCTATGATGAAGAGTATACGAATATTTACTTAAATTATATAAAGTATATTTAGTAGGGCATAAATACTGTTACAGCATTGAACACACCCATTTTAATAGTAGAACTGAAAATACCCCGTTAATGTCATATGGGTTTTGAAAGCTAACCTCAATAGCGTTAGTCTGTAATGGGATTTTAAAATTGTTTCAACTTTCATCATCCAGTGCGAAATGAAAAAAGATATTTTCAAAACGCTCCGGCCACTAGGCCGCATGTTCGTCTACCGATACATAAAACTGTTTGAGGAGACTAGAGATGTAAAAGACCGCCACGGGCCGAGCCGCCCACGCTCTGTTCGAACACCGCATGTCATCAAAGCTGTTAAATCAAGAATTCACAGAAATCAGCTCCGAAAACAGAAAATCATGGCCCGTGATATGAATATCACGCAAAAGTCCATGAGTCGAATCATTAAAAATAACTAGGGACTTGGGGCTTTCAAACGATGTACCGGACTTTTATTGACTGCAGCAAAAAAAAAAAAAAATAGGATTGAAAAATGCAAACGTCTTTTGGCGAAGCACGCCGATAACTTGCACAGAAAAATTTTGTTAACCGATGAAAACATTTTTACCGTTCAGGAAAAATTTAACAAGCAAAATGAAAGAGGGCATGCGCGGTCATCTAAGAAAGCATCTGAACTGATCCCGAAAGTGGAAAAGGGTCGTCACCCAGCTTCAGTCATGGTGTGGGGGGTGTCTCTTACGATGGGTCACTGATCTGCATTTCTGCGAACAAGGAGTCAAAACATCGACTACAGTTTACCAAGAAAGCGTTTTGGAAGCTGTTGTGAAGCCTCTTCACAATTCCCCGTTCCAAAACCAGACATGGACTTTCCAACAGGATTCTGCGCCGGCCCAAAAGTCTAAAACGTCTCAGGCCTGGCTTCGAAAAAAATTGCCAGCGTTCATTTCTCTGAAGAAAGGCCCTCAGGCAGTCCAGATTTGAACCGATTGAATTACAAATTGTGGACGGGTTTAGAGATCAAGGTTTGTCACAAAAGATACCCCAACATTGGATCTATTAAGACTGCTTTGGTTCGATCTGTGGCCAATTTTTCAACGGACGAGGCTATTGACCAGTGCGACTTAAGGCGTGTGTTGAGGCAAAAGGCGGAGATTTCGAATAAGTAGATTCTATTTGGATACAATATACACATCAATAAATATATTAAAATATATTTGGTCCAAAAACATTCCGTACTTTTTATTTTACAGCTTAAAACGTATGTAACAGTATTTATGTCCCTACTAAGTACACTCCATCCCATGATGTACAAAATATTCAAATCAAGATGATTATCACAAATTTAATTGTCTTATTTCAGAACTCATCCGCCTACTTTATGGAAACTACTGCTCTATATTTGGACTGGTCTATATTCGGAATAAGAAATACTCTCATGTTTTGGTAAGTAACTTTGATTTGTGCTAGTAGACTTTCCGCTATTTCGATATTAAACTGAAGATTCCATTGCCATTTTTTAGTTAATTCAAATAAATGCTTAAAAAACTATAAGTTAACATAACAATCGATTGTACTGACAATCAGTAGTTTGTATAAAATTCCTTAAGTATTATCGAAAAATTAGTTGTGTGTACCCTAATATAACTATAGCTATCATCTAATAGTGCGTCGAAAAACATTTTCAATAAGATTATCAACATTTGGCAATTGTCAGAAGAACTTCGGACCGATTATCCACTGACTCGTACGTACCAATTTTTGAATACTAATCAGATTGAATTGGTTGAGTACTCTTTGTACTTCGAATTAATTTGGTCGAAAAAAACGAAAATATTTTATTTTACAACTATTGTTCGAAACCAATCTTCGTTGTTGGCATTCATTCCTCATCCAATACGGATTAAATAATATTTTTTGGCAAGTCTTAAAGTATGCATACCAGCCCCGATGAGTGCTGTTCAGTTGTCTTGGCTATCTCAAATCATTATCCCAAACTGAGACACTCCACAAACCACTTCCTCTTTACCATATTTGTGGATCAATCAGATCTAGATGTGTTGTTTCAGATGACATTGACTATTGTCTTTTGTGGGAGGGGGATTAAAAGATTTCAACACCGACCACAACCAACATCGTTAGGAACCAATTCAATGCTTGAAGCACCTAATCATCCTCAGATTGGATTGCGCTGCTCTCTCTTCGCACTCATAATGCTACACATGACATGTTGTTGGTTCCTGCCATCTAGTCTATGTGTCATGTAACGAAACGAACGATTTTCAATATGTCCATGCATCCATTCAACCATCCAAACATCATCCATCCACCGTCTTTGTTATGGGTTTTGTTCGGCTTTTCTGTTCTCCCTCTTTCAATCATTTCACATCATAATCGACTTGTACACGTGCGTAGGTGTCCATAATCCGTTCGTTAGATGACTGTCATTGTCTCTTAAAAATCATGTGTTTCATTCCATTCATTTAAATTTTTTTCTCCCCATAGTTTCATATTTTCAATAGTCAAACACCATCAAAAGGCGTAACAAATACAAAAAACTGTTGTTTTTTCTTCTATTTTCAATTAACCATATTTTTTGTACCGCACTTTAAATGGAGCTGTGCACAGTGGACGTTGTTGTTGCTTTGCATACACTCTTTGAAGGGCGGGGGGAAGTCTGAAAGGACGGTCAGAAAAGTGTAGAAATTTGTAAGACTTGATAAAAGAAAATATATATCTGTACAGTCCCCTGTCTCTTGAAATATGCATCATTTAGGACATGTTGAGGGTCAACGCCAGACAGGCTTGTAAAGGAAAATAGAAATTGCTAGACTTTTCATTTCATGCTGAAACTGGGCCTTTTTTGAGGTCTGTACTTTGTCATTGTTTATACCTTTCTCAGGGGCAGTGCGACTTGTAAGGTAAAATTAAATAAAGTCGTAAAAATTATGAAAAACAATTCGTGGTCCATAAAGTGTTTTCAACGGACTGATTGGCAGATTCAAAGCTAATCGTACATTTCCTTGTAGTCACCTAACGTTACATTTTCACGTTAGGTGACTACAAGGTGAAGGCTCCTAGCTCTCGTCATCCCGCCGAGCACACTTACGACATTAGCTTTGCAAATAGCTGAACTTAACATTTGTTCATTTCCTAAATGTATTTCTTTCTTTCTTCTGAACGGAGAAAAATAGTATTGTTGCATTGCCAATATTCAAAGAGCATCATAGTATTGTTGGGCACATATATGGTTGTGATACAACATTATCATGATCCTCACAACAACAGTATGATTCCCATATAACCATAACATGATCATTACAACCATATAAAGATTCACTCTAAACCATTCTATGAAACCCACAACCATATTATGATTCACACTCAGCCATACTACGATCCCCACAACCATATTATGATTAAACTCAACCATACTATTATGATCCTCACAACAATAGTATGATTCCCATATAACCATAAAATGATCATTACAACCATATAAAGATTCACTCTAAACCATTCTATGAATCCCAAAACCATATTATGATTCACACTCAACCATACTACGATTCCCACAACCATATTATGATCAAACTCAATCATACTATGATCCCCACAACCATTATATGATTCACAGTCAACCATACAATAATCATCCCAAACATATTATAACCCTCACAATATGTTTCACATACAATAAAATTCACGCCAAACTATGTTACCATCCCCACAACCATATTATGATTCCACTCAACTATACTTTGATCCGCCAAATTTTTAATTAGAATATGTTTTTATTAAACAACAGTTAGTATTGCCTGGCGCCATTTGACATTTCCATTGAAAAGTTTGACAGTTTTAAGCATAAACGTACTCAGAACGTTTTGACGTACGACCATCATTTGTGTTGTTTACAGCGACTTGAAAAAATCAATTTGGCAAACACATGGAATTAACTCGCGAACATTTTCGTACGATCATTTTTCACAACTTTCGACGAGGATTATCACGACAAGAGTGCATCGATGAACTTAAATCTTTGTATGGCGATGAAGCACCATCCTATAGCACTGTGGAAACTGGTTTAATGAATTCAATCGTTGCCGACGCTCGCTCAAAGACGAAGGTCTTGAAGGTCGTCCAAAAACAGCGGCTGTGCCAGACAACATTGATGCCGTGCGTGAACTGATAATGCAAGATCGTCATGCGACATACCTTGAGATAGAGGCATTCTTGGGCATTTCTTTCACCAGCATACATTCGATATTGCATGAACACCTGGCCGTAAAAAAGGTTTATTCTCGTTGGATCCCTCACAATTTGACAATCGCTCAAAAAAAGGCTTGTGTCGATTGGTGCAAAGAAATTTTGAAAAAATAGGATCGCGGTGCTTCAAAAGACGTTTATAAGTTCGTCACAGGTGACGAATCATGGATCTATGCATAAGAGCTCAAAACAAAACAGCAAGCGACCGTGTGGGTCTTCGAAGACGAGCCAAATCCAACTTAATTGTTTGTAGAAGAAGCACTTCGAAGCAAATGGTCGCCTGTTTCTTCGGCAAAACTGGTCATGTGGCGACTGTTCCGGTTGAGCAACATAGGAAGTCAATTCTGAGTGGTACACTACAATTTGTTTGCCTGAAGTCTTCGGAGAAATTCGAAAAACAAACAAGAGAAGACGAATCATTGTGCACCATGACAATGCGAGCTCTCACACATCGGTTAAACCAGCGACTTTTTGACCGGCCAAAACGTCGAATTGATGGGTCATCCGCCGTACAGCCCTGACTTGGCACCCAATGGCCTCTTTTTATTCCCGCACATCAAGAAAAAAATGCGTGGTCAACGATTTTCGTCGCCAGAAAATGCTGTTGAAGTGTTCGAAAACCATGTTTTGGAGGTGTCTCAATCGGAGTGGAAAAAGTGCTTCGACAATTGGTTTGAGCGCATGCAAAAGTGTAAAAATCATGCTGGAGAATACTTTGAAAAACAATAAAACCATTTTTGATGATAAATATTCGCATTTTCATTATTGGGCCCGAAATATATATAGCAGCCCTCTATAAATCGTTTTTATCTACGGATGTTGTGATGCAAAATCTTTACTCTGCTAAAACTATGATCAGCGGCTTAACACTAAGGATCAGGCTGATATGTATGTATAAGTACACGCATTAAATGAGAATTTCTGGCAGAAGTGTTTCCGCAGAACAAAGTCAACACAATAAAACTAAATAATCCTCTTACATTGGTAGCATAGAAAAGAACAAATTAAATTATAAAAGTTTACATTTAGCACGTAATTAAAAGTTTTGAATAACAAATTTATTAAGAATTTAGTTCGCCCTAGTAATTATTTATTCAAGCTTTTAATAAGTGCCACCTTTCAATTATTTAAAATCGATTAAGATTTTAACAACTTAACAAAAACATTATTTGACTGATAAAAGTTTGTTTAAGAACTCTTTAAGTTTAAATGTTTGGCTTGGTTTTTTTCTGCGCAAGTAAATCGAAGGCTGTAAAGATTTGCCTCCGGTTAATAGGCCCTGGGGAAGAAGTCGTAAATTTGCTTAGTGTTATGACTGACGGCTTTTTATTAAGCATGTTAAGATCAACAACTCGTTATTAATCGCACTGAAGTCCGTTTTTTCATGTATTTTCTATACAAAAAAGTTGTCAAAGAACAATCTGAACTAACTGTAATGTTTCCTATTCCGAGTTGCGACAGTTACATGGCTTTGTTTTTTTTTTTTATTATTTTTTGCAATCGGAATATTTCTAGTAGCTTCAGTATATAATCGAAAATGCTAATATACATGGGTTCTCAGAACAATGGAATTCTATTTAGATTAATTTCACTCAAAGGTTACTTATTCAAATTCAATCGCTATACGTGTTGTTTGTGACACCAATCGAACGCTAAAGAATTTTTAACCTGCATGTCTTCATAAATCACTAACCTTTCAGTTGTATGTTTTGAACAAGATGACTCTAGAAGCCGCAAACTATTTTCAATTAGTGTAATGTTGTTATTTAAATACTTTTTTCTTTCCGATTTCTTGCATAACACCCTCGTATCTGAAGCATTACCGCGTACTACGTAATGTCACATTTCATTGGAATTTATTTTATTAAAATCAGTTGTTTTTTCACTCTTTCGACTGCATAAAAGATCGTACGCGATGTTGTTGCTTTCGGTGGAAAAAAGCCTTTAAGTAGTTTAATTTCATGCTTTGGTTGTTGTAAATCAGCGTTGCTGTTGTACGTATAGGAGGCAGGGTACTGGTGGCAGTAAGTAGAAAGTATTTATGTACTCGCTCGACGGACGGGCGCACGGCCGGTCGAAGAGTCAGACCTATCTTCGAATTAGATTCACTCTTATTCCTATTGTCTCAATGTGTCAATCATTCCGTTCTTTTCTCGGCTTTTTCGTTCATTTCTTCGCATTTGCGTCTTGGCCACCCGATCGATCGACCGAT
This sequence comes from Hydrotaea diabolus, assembly GCA_963513945.1. Classification (NCBI taxonomy): domain Eukaryota; kingdom Metazoa; phylum Arthropoda; class Insecta; order Diptera; family Muscidae; genus Hydrotaea; species Hydrotaea diabolus. The sequence continues at coordinate 212,062,807 of OY740717.1, forward strand.
TACCCGACCACCGTTCACTTTTACTTTGAACGTTGTTTCCAAAACAATGGTTTGCCTTTTTGCCGCTTATAATCGATCAATATTGATCGATATCTGCCTCCATGATGCATTACATAAATGTGTGATGTTGTTGCTGCTTTTCTTCTTAAGTTGCGAGTTGTACATATTTCTCCTTCTTTTCACTTAAATAGAAAAAAAAAATCTAAAAAGAAATGGTACGAAAAGCTTTTAATGCGCATAACCAATAAATTCCAGGCCATTTCAGAGGATGGAATGAGGAGGAGTGCACATGACGTGTCGTGTATCGCATCTCTTTGAAATCTCCAATGTTTCATGATTTTGTGATTAAGCGGTGGAAAACATCCATCTTGAAGCTTTTCTAATTCCTTCAAGGCACTTGGAGAGAATTTAATCCACTTCTGGTGTTTGTGGAGTTTGCAAACGTATGGGGTTTTTTTTTATATTCAAGAGTCCCGAAAAATCGGAGCAGATTTGCTGGGGCTTTTCTGAAAAACTTATAGTGTTTGAAAGAGTTTCTGAAAATACTCATCGGAGCGTTGATTGACAACAAAATACTGCGAGAATTAAGAAACTCATGTATAGGGTGATCCATCTAGAGGTATTTTTTCCAAAAAAAAGATATAAAACTTCAAATCAAGTGTGGAATTTTTAATGGTAATTCGAAATGACATTTACGAGGGCGGTTCGGAAAGTTCTTAGCCTATCAATGAAAGAGAATAGTTAGTTTTTCAAAAATATTTTTATTTTTCAATATAATCTCCTGAAACTTCAATACACTTAGTCCAACGCTTATCTAGCAATTCTATCCCTTGATTAAAATAGTTTTCCTCAAGGTCTTCAAAATAGTCGCATCTTCATTTGAGGTAAAACCCTTTCCAGCAAGGAATTATTTTTAGATTTGGGAACAGGTAAAAGTCACTGGGAGCTAAATCAGGAGAATAAGGTGGGTGGTCAAGCAACCCGTACTTTAATTCGTTGATTTTAGCCATTGTTAAAACACTCTTGTGCGCTGGTGCGTTGTCTTAATGAAAAATTATTTTTTTGTGTTGTAAGCCAGGACGTTTTTCTCGAATTTGTACATTTAATTGATCTAAAAGGTTGCAAAAGTACTCTGAGTTTATTGTTTTACCCTTTTGCAGATAGTCAATCAATAGAATACCTTTGAAGTCCCAAAAAACCGTTGCCATAACCTTACCAGCTGATTGAATTGTTTTTGCCTTCTTTGGGGCACTTCCTCCAGCTTCAGTCCATTGTTTGGATTGTTCTTTTGTCTCTGGAGTATAGTGGTGGATCCATGTCTCATCAACAGTTATGAAACGACGCTTAAAATCCATTTTATTTCGCTGAAAACTTTCCAAACAAGCTTAAGAAATGTTCATTCTTATGCGTTTTTGGTCGACTGTTAACAAGTGCGGCACCCATCTTGCAGAAAGCTTTTTCATCTGTAGTTCTTCATGCTAAATTAAATGGACTCGATTATTTGAGATGCCCATGATATTAGCTATTTCACGCACTTTTATTCGTCGATCATTTAATACCATATGATGCACTTTGGCTACAATTTATGTTGTTGTTGCTGTTTTTGGACGTCCACTACGTGGTTCATCTTCAATGCTTGTACGAACACGTTTAAATTCAGCAACCCAATTTTTTACTGTTGCATATGAAGGAGCACTTTCACCTAACACATTCACCATATCATTATGAATTTCTTGTCCCGATAAACCTTTTTTATGTAAATATTTTATGACACCACGCATTTCTAATTTTTCCATTGTAAAAAAATTGCGGATGCGTCTTTTGTGAACACCTGTTTCTATATGAAGGAGTTGCCAGATCGAAACAAAATTTAACATGTGTTCATAGCAGAGATGGAAGTTTTCAAAACACTTAACTTTTTTCTGTTTATACCGCGCTTTTTGTGCTAGGCTAAGAAGTTTCCGAACCGCCAATGGCATTTATTTTTTGAATGTAATTTCCTTCAGAAATTTCCTTCGGTGAGAAACGGGAAGGTCCGCTCTTTTCGACCAAAATTTTGTTCAGTGATGAGGCTAATTTCTGACCCAACGGCAAAGTCAATAAACAAAATTGCCGCATTTGCGCTGAAGAGCAACAGGAAGAGGTTCAAGAGGTGCGTGCCATTATACCCAGAGAAAACCGCGGTTTGGTGCGGTTTATAAGCTGGTGGAATCATCGGTGCATATATTTTCAAAAATGATGATGGCCGGAACGTAACCGTGAATGGTGCCCGCTATCGCGCCTTGATATCGATCTTTATGCTACCTGCAATTGAAGCCCGTAATCTTGACGACACTTGGTTTCAACAGAACGGTGCCACTTGCTATACAGCTGCTCAAACAATGGATCTGTTGAGAGGTATTTCGAAAAGCAGCTTATTTCACGTTTTGGGCAGGTAAGTTGGCCGCCTAGATCGAGAGATATCACAGCTTTAGACATTTTTCTTTGGGTTTACGTACAGTCCATAGTCTATGCTGACAAACCAGCTACAATTTAGCTGGTTGCCGCATTTGGGCTGAAGAGCAACAGGAAGAGGTTCAAGAGGTGCGTGCCATTATACCCAGAGAAAACCGCGGTTTGGTGCGGTTTATAAGCTGGTGGAATCATCGGTGCATATATTTTCAAAAATGATGATGGCCGGAACGTAACCGTGAATGGTGCCCGCTATCGCGCCTTGATATCGATCTTTATGCTACCTGAAATTGAAGCCCGTAATCTTGACGACACTTGGTTTCAACAGAACGGTGCCACTTGCTATACAGCTGCTCAAACAATGGATCTGTTGAGAGGTATTTCGAAAAGCAGCTTATTTCACGTTTTGGGCAGGTAAGTTGGCCGCCTAGATCGAGAGATATCACAGCTTTAGACATTTTTCTTTGGGTTTACGTACAGTCCATAGTCTATGCTGACAAACCAGCTACAATTCAGCTTTTGGAAACCAATAAAAGCCACACCTGCTTTTATTGGATGATGACTCGAACGAGTCATCCAAAATTGGACCCTCAGAATGGAAACCCTGAAGCGTAGTTGCGGCCAACATTTGAAGGAAATTTTAATCAAAAAATAAATGCAATAAAATGTCCTTTAAAATTACCAATAAAGACTCCACACTTGATTTGAATTTTTATATTTTGTCTTTGTTCTGAAAAAATACCTCTAGATGGATCATCCTATACTTTGTTTTTAATACCTGACAAATTTTAATAGAACGGTGCCTGTGCGTAGACTTTCCATAACTGATTTTTTAACCTGGTTTTTAGCTCGAAGGAGTTTTGTGCATTTTTTCGTATTTTTCGAAACAAATTCATTTTTACACATTGAACAGGGATTAAAACCGGCTCAAGACCTCTTGCTTCTCATTTTTAATTTCGATTAAGGATACCGGTGCAAAACAAAGAACTTAAAGTTTTTAACTCCCTAAGACTAGACCTGGTATGAAAACAGAACTTTTCGACGGTGCCCTAAAATCGCCAAAAGAAATAAAATCAGTCGGTTGATCCGAATTACATATACCCTCACCAACATATGGATTTTTTATATTCCTGCATCCTGTCCTCCATTTCCTGAAACGTACCGATTCTATTGATCGTATAAGGTCGTTTGTGTGTGAGACACTAGAATGTGGCGTGGCAGAGGCTCCATTAATCCATTTAATTACTCCATTCATCTCCATTTTATTGCTTATAAAAAATTATACATATAAATACGAAATGTGGGCGGAAAGGTCATTTGCACTGGAGGTACTAGAATGGGGCATGTCATCCAATCGTGTGTAAAGCCGTTATAAAAATATTGTAATATTCGCAATAAAAGCGATTTCGATTCATTAGGAGGCAACTTAGGTGGGTTATAATTTGAAACAGTTTTATTTGTGTGGGAGGTAAAAAAATGGGCGTGGCTAGGAATCCAATTATTTGTCCCCAAGTTAACCTTATAACTATATTTTGTAATTTTACTAAATAATTATTATATCGAGCTCGAGGTTATTATTTTTTTTATTTAAAAAAAAAATTTAAAATAAAGTCCGAATACAAAAAATTAAAATTACGTATATTTTGTAGTTATTGATTTGGAGTTCAATCGTATAAATCGCATTCAAGATATAACACTACAACCAAAAGTGGGCGGAATGGTGTATTGCAGGGGGTACCAGAATAGGTCTTGTTTTTCATATGCGAGTACAAAGCCGTTATTATGATATTACGGTGTTTACAATTTAAGCAGAATTTCATTCACAAGGTGACAAGTTATGAGGGTTCTAATCTTCAGTGAAGCAGAAGGTGTTTGACCAAGTTAACCTTATAAGGTAGACGTCACGGTGCATTTGTTTGGGAGGTGCCAGAAGGGGTGGGACAATATGGCCTATTTTCAAGCCCATAGGCTGTTTTGAAAAAATATTTGCACATGCAAACGGATGAAACGAATATGGACAGTATTAAGCGGGTCGATTTAAAAATCGGCCAAGTGACAAGGCAGATCATATTCTAGGGATCAAAATAAGAAACTTTGCCCGAGTAATCATACCTCTCAAACGAATTCTGATGTCCCGAAATTTTGAAAAATCCTACATTGATCCATTTTGAGTGCCCCAATCGAGTTCAAGTGTGTGACCGAACCCCACTTACGTTGGAGGACCGACACACCCAGGCCAGTGTCACACCCCCTGGAAAAAAAAATCCGCCTGGAAAAATTCCCCATACAAAAAATCACCTTAATTGGCACTTTACATGAAAAAATCAGGGAAATGGCTATGTTGTTTTCTTTATGGAGTTAATTTTTCTCTTTAGAAATTTGTTTATTCAGAACATATGTAATTAAAAAATAAATTTTACTTAGCAACAGAAAAGAGAATAAAAAAAATTTTGTTTGCAGTCGTTTTTGCTTTCAAGTACGAGTTAAAAGTCGGGACATCAGAACTCGGTTAGAGATATGGTTCTTCGGGCAAAGTTTCTTATTTTGATCACAAGAATACGATTTTCGTTGTCACTTGGGCGATTTTAAAATCGACCCGCCTAACACTGTTTACCAAATCCGTTTCATCCGTTTGCATGTCGTAATAAAAACTGCCTCCTCCTTGTCATTTGAGCAATTTTTTTGCCTCCCTAAAAATCGACCCGCGCTAGTAAACACATATAAAATATCGAAATGAAAGGCGCAAAAACTCTTAATATCTGGCACAGTTCTATGATATAAGGTAATTTATTTCACCAAATGCGTAAAATAATGAATGTTATTAAAAAAATCCCATTTTGAATGATGTTTTGAAACTAGCCCTGGTCACATATGCAGCCAGCTAGAGCTATACTATTCAACTTTTTAGTTATTTATCCCTTGCAGCGCTTTGAGTGCATTTGCTTACTTTAAGGTTTGTTTCTTAAATCTTTTGATATTTTATCGAGCCGTTTTAATGAAGCCCCGATAGCAAAGACAGGTAAGGAAAAACGCATTTGATAAGTCATTTGTTAACAAAAAGTTCAAATTTTCTCCATGTACGAGGGAAACTTCTTGGAATACTTGATTATCCAGATTAGCTTGATTATCCAGATAAGCTTAAATGGGTTCACTCGGCATGAATGTATCAGCAAGCCGAGATGAAGAATGCAAACATTGACTGACACATTTTAGTTTTAGAATTTTTGAGGTCTTCGGCGAGTACATGACATATTGGGGGATAAACATTGATAAAAATTGATGATTGGGGGATAAAAATAAACGCGTCAAAAGGAAGAGCAATATGTATCCGCAACGCTTCCGGAAAGTGTAAGCGGTTTGTCGTTCTCCAGAGTAGGAGCTTAAAAATTAATTTAGAGGGAAAAGAAGTCCAATTTGGGAATATAATCAAATTTTTAGAGACACATTTTAATAATCTGTTAAAACACATTGAACAGGGATTAAACCGGCTCAAGACCTCTTGCTTCTATTTTTAAATAGAAGTCAAGTTTTTAACAAAATGGCAAAGTGACATTGATTTTCGTGGCTGCACACACTACTTTTATCATGATTTCGGGTCCGTGACAACCCTCTTAATAAACTTAATATTCACGCGAGACTTAATTTAGGTAAGGCCGAGCGTATTAATGAAGGTTTCTCGATAGAGAATATTTTGTTGCATCTTTGAAAAATGTGACTGTTAAAAAATTTGGTAAATCGTATAAAATAGACTTTTTATCACTACCTTTGTCGTTGAATCCCCCCTAATATACTTATACAGTCACAAAACCATAAATAATACGCTAAGGAACATTCGGATTTCCTGCAAAAAATAAAGAAAACTTCGACAAAAAATCTGCAATAATTTGCAACAAAATAAAGTCATCAATCATTACCACATGCCAGCGCTGTTGCAACATATGTCACGCCGTTAAACTAAATAACGTTAACTAAAAAAGAACAAAAACCTGACAAAATGTGTGTGGAAAACTGAATGAAGAAACACGATAGAGATAGACAACGAAAATAGAAATCGGGGGAAAAAACAGAACAAATGAATTGAAATTTATTAACATTCGGAACAGAAATATTCCACACGGAGCACACGTTTGCATGTAACTCCAACTCAATTTGTGAATATTCGTTATTGTTTCGAGCTCTTGGCTGTTTTTTGTCGTTGTCGTCGTCGTCGCCTGTTCTCTGTTCGAGGAAAACAATAGCTATTAAAGAATTCTATTCTAAATAGAATTGCCACAAGAACCCCGAACCACGGCGGCGGCAAAGGCGCAATTTTTTTCTGTGTGCAAAATTTATGGAAATTGATCACAATAGATCTGTAACGATATTGCAACATAATTGCTTTTCATAATCACACAACAATAACAACAACAGCAGAGGCAGCAACAATACTCGGTTGCTGCTTGGGCTGGTGCTGTTGCTGGTGGTGGTAGATACATTATCAACAACAAGCTAATCATAACGATAATATTAATAACAGCGACAACCACGGCAACAACAACGACGGCGACGATGACGACGATTTAGGCGACGATGGCAACGACAATATAACAGCAACAGCAACAACAGGCAGTTATTGTTAACACTTCCCTTGAGTGAGGCCTCGTCTGTTATCTAAATCTAGGTACACGTAATAAGTTTGGTAAATATTAAGAACTTTTCGATACCTATAATTTATTTACGGTGTTTTAAGTGTCATTTGCTTGACAATTGTGCTAGGCATAGGAAGACACTTATTTCACCGGCTGTCTTAGTTCTCAAAATACAATTATCGATATTATTGCTGAAAAGTCAGGAGATGTAAATCTTCTTGTTATGTACTGAATTTATTTACTCAAATATTTACAGGGTCTGGCGTAAATTTTACACCTCAAGACGCAATGAGAAAGTTTCTCATTAAAAAACCAAAGACTTAAGACACGAACTTAAATCTTAAATATCCGATTTTTGGCAATTTTTATGGGTGTATTTAGCCTAGATGATTTCTGTCTAGAAGTCGTTATTATCAACAAGATCATTTTTGAATGGTTCGCTCCATTAATGGGACGGTGGAGTAATGGATTTTTCTCAGTCTTCGGTGTACAATTTATGTTCCGATTACATCGCACTAAGAAACAATAGGGAAGCTTACCGGAATTTAGGGAGGTGTGGACGATATAATTCCAGTATTCACTAACCTGTGGCCTATCGCCGCTACCAAACAGCTAATCCATGATTTAGACAAGTTTTCCGACAAGACGATGATAAATAACCTAAAGACCTCCGATACGGTTGGCCAGCCACTTTATTTAGGGACATCCATAACACGTCTCTCACACCTTGTTCGAATCGTTGGCTCGTCAACTACAGGGTGGCGCAAAAGTAATGACATGGCATGACATGATAAATAGAAAACATACTTTTTCACGAAAAGTTTATTTGAAGAAGTAAAATGTATAAAATGCACACTTGTTCCCGAGTTAATGCACACTTGTCCTTGTTTTAAGGCCTATGCCTTACCAAGCAAGCAGTCACTTTGGGGGAAATCTAAAATATTTCTTGCTTGTAATGTGGGCTATCTGTTACTTAACAAATCACATAAGTGGAAATGGCCTTTGTCTTGCATTTTGTCAGCAACAATGCAAAATTTCGTAAAATGAGCTGACAACTAGACGATTATGTTGTCTCGATCCGCAAAATTGCTGGTATCTGCGATAAGACCCTTAGTCCCCAGTTTCAGGTTCTGACAGTTTCTTCACATCTAGGAACGTGAAGTTATTTTCCACCAAATAATCTGCCACACAGTTCACTACACGGTCTGCAGATATAAGGTTGTCCTTAAATTAGACCAAATCTCTAAGGGACCAAAGCTCTAAGGGTCACGTTCATCAGTTTTTCAAAGCCCGCTTCTGGTTTTTGCGATAAGCTGAGAAAAGGGAACAAGGCCCCCAAACTGGTTGCACATGGCACTGGGGTTATTGACGAAGAATTTTGTGGATCTTTTATAAAGCGATAGGGCAGTCGATATTAACATATTTACGTAGCAGCAGTGTAGGCAACGAATTTGAAAGAGACGCAAAGCCAGAACTTTTAAACTTGCCAGAACGCCGCGGTGAGAACTGAGATCCGAAGATCACCTACAAGAGAAGACTAAGATCTACCGCGCGCTTCGACACAACTAAATGGTATTAAAGTAGTACCTTATGGGATGTTATAGAATATGCAGATCCTCCTTTAAGGGATAAACGTCCTCCACCAAGTGAGATCAGAAGTGATCATCATAATCTAAATAGGATGAGGTCCAACGGTACATGCGACAACTTCTAGATTAAAGGAACTGTCAAGCATGTTCGACCCGCATTACTCCAGCACAATCGCATGTCCAGCATGGACTATCAAGCATGTTCGTACGCATTTTTACGACACAAAGCAGAAACCGCCAACAACTTCAGAATGAATGCCGTGCTAGGACTTCATCCTCCATAGGTAGCGCAATATGAGGAGATACTAGTACTTCGGCTAGAGTGAAATTGGCCCACTAGAGATAAGTTGTTATTGTCTCTTCAATTCGCACTGGGACAGAGTTTATAGCAAAGTCTTAAAAACAAACTACAACAATTCAGATAACCAACCAGCTGCCTCCTTGGTCTTTGTCGATACTCTCCGTCCAAATCGCCACCTTCCAAAACATAGAAACCAACTCTGCAAAACCAGCTTCAGAAGACGACCAAAACAGTAAAAACAAACATAATCACAAAATTGCCTCTACAACAGCAACGATCTTAAAAATTAAAGACTTACGACAAAAACTTTACTGTCTCTGGAAAGACAACATCCCTAGTGGGCAGAGTTTTGCATTTGCATGAGAGGTACCAGAAAGAGGCGTGTCAAAGCATATTTCATATGCAGAAATGGTTGTAAAAATTCTACTTTTTGGAATACACTTCGTCATTCCTAAAAAGAATATATTGGTAAAGGCACGTCATAAGTGTTAGATTAGACCAGACATATCGAAAGGCTGTCAGATCAAGAGAGGAAGCTTTAAAAAACTGCCGTCAGGACAAAAACGTCACTACTGATCTGCTATGTAAGCAGGCAAGGACTGCATGTGCCAGTACACTTACACGGAAAAAACAACTGCCCGAACAACGCCTACGTGCCAAAGTTCTCTCCTCTCCCAGGAGGGATACAAGCTTCAGGTATTTTTTTAAAAGAATACAAGATAAACCTTCTTCGACCCTAACCCTCATTAAGAATGACCAGCTGTTCGCTCACCCGGTTGGCAAGGCTAATCTCTTGGCAAGTATTTTTGCAAGGACATCGTTCTTGCCAGATAGCAACTAACCTCTTCCTGTAATAGAAATAGTGTCTAGGTCTATGCCACAGGTATTTTTTAAAACTCATGGTGGTAAAATGGTTCTTGCAAAACTCCAATGTACCACTGATCTCAAAAATGGGTGAGGCTAGTAACCCTGACAACTACCCCCGATTGAAGTTTGCTCTGGCCTCTCGAAAGTGAAGGAGAGTAGGTGAATCACAATCTTGTAAATTATTTGGAATCAAATTGCCTTCTCAACGATCAACATTATGGCTTCCGTAGGGACCGATCTACGGATGAGCTTGATGGCGTTTCTTTCGGAGCTATGTCGATAAATTCATCGACTTGGTGAGAGCAAGGTAGTGGCTCTCGATATTTCCATGGCGTTCGAAAGCGTTTGGCACGGCGCACTCTTCTCAAAGGGATTCATATCAAGTTTTCACAGAGATAGCTGTATACGTATTGTTTTAGACGGAGTTTCATCCGATGAATACGAGGGCTGCTATATATTTCTCGCCTAATAATGAAAATACGTATATTTACGACCACCATTTACTCATTCATATAAGGATTTATTAAAAGAACATATTTTTATCATTGCTTTGATTTTTCTTATGATGAGTACGAGAGTTGCTATATACTTTTCTGGCCAAGGCAGCACTAAGTGTTGCCTGGCGCCATCTGACATTGTCGTCGGAAAGTTTGACATTTTTTAGCATAAACGTACTTAGAACGCTTAGACATACGACCATCATTGTCATTGTGCACCATGACAATGCGAGTTTTCACACATCGGCTTAAACCAGAGCCTTTTTTACCGGCCAAAACGTCGAATTGATGGGTCATCTGCCGTACAGCCCTGACTTGGCACCCAATGACTTCTTTTTATTCCCGCACATCAAGATAAAAATGCGTGGTCAATGATTTTCGTCGCCAGAAGATGCTGTTGAAGCGTTCAAAAATCATGTTTTAGAGGTGTCAAAATCGGAGTGGAAAAAGTGCTTCTACAGTTGGTTTGAGCGCATGCAAAAGTGTATAAATCATGCTGGATCGCATTTGCATTATTAGGCCAGAAATATATATGTGACTGCGTATAGAGAAAGGGACCTAAGGGCAAAAAAACCTTTTTTTTTTCTTCTTTTTTTTGATGTGGACAACATCTGAGCATCCCATGCCCCAAAAGTGTTCCCTCCCGGAGATATGCGCGTTTTATAAAAGTGAAGTCGACGATTCTAAGCGCAAATAGAAAGGGACCTAATCTTTAAAATGGCTCTCCTGAACAAAACTGGTTTTTAACCTTAGGTCCCTTTCTATTTTGTGCGTTACATATATAGCAGCGCTCGTAGTAACCCGAAGAGTGAGGACAAAACGACTTGCTAAATAATTTTATGGCGTTGGCAATTCAAGTAGTTTTTTCTCTGTAAGAATACATGTGTCTTCAATAAATATTGAACCAGGTTTATCTTGAATATATATAAGATCACGACAGACCGCTTTTCTTATGCTGCTTGCAAACTGTACTTAACCGTACCTAATAATCCTGCTCTCGTTTATCTGAGGCACAAAGTCTCTATGTTGAATTGTTTGAAGATCAGAAAATAAAAGCAAAAAAATTATCGCAAACAACAAACGATTGTTTTAACTTTTGAGTGTTTATGGAACATTTTGCAGTTGTTCGGTGCGGTTCGGTACGGAACGATTCGCTACTCGTACAGTTCAAATTCATTTCGGTTTCAGTTCAATTCAGGGCGTATCACTTCTTCTGCACCGAAACCTTTTGCGGATGGTGTTTGGTGTTGCTTGTCGTCGTAGTGTTGGTGGTGGTAGTAGCTTTGGCTGGCAGGCGTCCTTCACCTGATTTTCCGTTAGTTGTGTTACTCTGAATTTCTTGATGCTGGTGGTGGTGGTAGTGCTGCTGATGGTAGTAGTGGTGGAGCTGCTGTGCTGATCAATTTAGCCAAATGTTTGTTTCGTTTTTTTTTTTTTTGATTTTCGCTGGTTTTTATTATTTTGGGCTTTGATTCATTCATTGATTTCAAATTTTTTGATGATTGTGATGGCTGTCGATGTCGCCGCTATTGTTGCTGGTGTTGTGCTGCTTGTCGCGCTACTACCATTGCGAATGTCTCTGGCTGCCTTTGCTGCTTAATAATAAGTACATTTTAATTATATTTTTCGTTATCTTGTTAACTTAAAATGTGACCTGTAAATTAATTATTGTTTTTCTCTGATTGCTTTGTCGATTGTTGATCTTACAGTGGTTTGTCGGGCTGGCCATGTGGAAAAAGATTTGTAAATGAAGCTCGGAATTTGATAGATAAAGATTTCTCTTGCTTACTTACATAAGCTTCACGACATCTTATTAAGGAAGAAGTGAAACTCTCAAAACAGTGAGCTGATTCACTTCTTCCTTCAACTCTTATACTCACTGACCGGGACCTGCAGTTTAACACCGTTTCCGAACGGCTAATGCATTTTACAGAGAAGTCTTTTACATGGCTTTTAGATCTCTTACTCCTTAAGTCGCCGTCGTTGACGAGCTGGAAACCGCCGCTGAAAATATTGTTAGATGTTCTTACCCGGGTTGAAACTGGGCCAACTGGCATGATACACACTTCCATCACACCAAGGCGGCCCGCCATAAAGCTTTATCTATTACAGTAATATGGGATAAGCTCCAATTAATTTTACGATAAGGTTTTTAACGGAAATTATTAGACTTTAAATTAAAATTTTAAATAGAAGACTGAAGCGTTACCACATCCATTTCATACATAGATGTTGATTATGAATTTGATATAATAACATATTTTTAAAATCGTTAAATAGTATCTTAATAGCCTTGCCGAAACTTACTTATTTTTATATTGTTGTTAATACTGGAGCTCTGCAATCTATGTGATTTTTAAATTAAATATAAAATTTGCTGATTGTGCTCAACTGGACAGATTGTAAATAAACGTTTTCAAAAAAAAAAAAAAAAACAATTTAAGGTTTTAAAACACTCCCCCACAAGAGAGAGGGTATACTGAATTTGTCATTCCTCGAAATATTAAAACGACACTACCATATTCATCGAATACCCGATAGTGGTCAAACGGAACGAGACGTATCCTAAAAGAATTGAGCACGAGAAAAGAAAATTATGAAAAATACATAATGAATAATATTGGGATCAGACTCACTTACCTTTGGGAGGTCCTTATGCCCAAAATAACAAATTACTAACAAGTATAAAAAAGCTTAGCTCCCTTTAAGAAGCAAGCTTAAAGCTTAGCTTTTTGACTTGTAAATAAGAAACTTTACACCATTCTGCTATTAACAGGATTAATCGCCTATGTCTGAAGCTTGAGTCAATACTGTATTATTTGTCGTCCATAAGGTATAATCCAAAGCGCGATCGGGACTAGCTTGTGGCTTCTAGAGCTAAAGGTCCTTAAATCGGGAGGGCCATTGTGTGTCAGCTATTCGAAAACATGGACCGATATGGTCAAATGAGACAAGACATGGGTATTGGTTGCTCGTATCGTTCCATGTGAAAGCTGCAGATTCTGAAATCGGAAAGGAATTACAAAAAGGTCCAAACAGAACCTTTTTGTAATTCCTATTTTGGGGGAAATTTAGAAATATTGTTTAAGTATGTATTAATGATAAGTTGCAGTCCACTGCAACTTCAAAATTTGTATTATTTAGACAATTTTAGATAAGTATTTACATATACGCTAGAAATTAAGAATTAGCATTAGTCGAAAGATGTATTAGTTTAAGATATGGAATAATAAATTGAAATCGAAAAAAACGAAAATAGGAACGTATTTGGTCCAGTTATATGTACCAGAGTTAATTATTGGCCGCTTATTCGTACCATGCAAAATGTGGGATGATTGGATAAGATTTGGGGGTGTCTGTGACTGAAGTCCCTCCTGACCCCAAGTCAATACGGTTCCTCGATTCAAACCTGACGAAGTTACTAAGTTTATTCAAAATTGGCTCATAACTGCAACCTGAACTTTGATTACAACGATAGATGGACAGCCAGCGGACATTGCTCAATATAATCATATAGCGATTCTGATTCGATCGGTAGACTTAACATTGGTTCTTAATCCATTCCTTTAAAGTCTTAATAACCTGTACCATAGTATGATGTAGGATATAAAAATGGATACAAGGATACTCCAGTAAATCGAAATTATGTTACGACTGTAGTATAGGGCTTAGTCCTTATGTTTTCCACACCTTAAAAGTATGGATCGTACATAGGATTTTGCCGATTTCAGAACATAAAGCTCTAAAATCCACAAATTACACCCGATTCGGACGAAATGCGTTACGAGTAACCAACACTCTGGTATTTTTTTTTCTTCCGGTAAGTCCCATAAAACTATACACGTGTACAAATATAATACCTAATAATAAATAGGAAGAACTTTGAGGTCTTTATGTATGTTTTCATTTCTTACAAACCAGGGTTCATTTACTAATAGCCTAGGGTTTTATTTTGATATTTTTGTAAAATTTCAAGATTCGAGTTACAAGCAGTTCCCCATAATTCAACTCCAGAAGTTGAATATTGTTTTATAAATTATTACTTTATTTTCTAAGGTAGGTTGCGACTTGGGGCCTAGCAACCAATTTATTCTCTTTGTTTTTTTGTATTTAATTGCTGCCGCTTCGATTCTGTATGGTCTTTCCAAGCCAATTTTCTATCAATTCTTAGGCCAAGGTATTTCACACTTTCAGCAACAGGTATAATGACCCCTTGTAATGTTAGAGCTGGACAATTTCCCTTTCTTAAAGCGTATGTTCAATGTTTTCGAATAGCTCCAAAGATTCCTCCCATTTTCAGTTTCTGCTGCTTGAAGCCACAAATCATAAATTGTGCATGGTACGCTATGGACGACCATTAATTAACTGTGGTAAAGCTGGATCACATGTGCCCATATTTTCGTATATCCACCATACAAAGGACATTCCCGTTTCAGAACATACAGCAGTTTTAGCCACTTATTACACTCGATTCCGACCAAATTTAGCATGAAGTGTTACCAGTGACCAACACACATCTCTAGTAAAATAAAACCATGTCGGTCCACAAAGGCCCCTCCCGATTTGAGATACTGCAGCTCTCGAACCGATCACGCCCAAATTTGAAATAGTACGTTATAAGCAACCATTAAATAATATTCATTAATAACCGAGAGGAAACTGCACCACATAGATCGTATAGCCAAAGGTCCTTCATGATATCAGAAGCTGCAGCTTTAGAAGTCACATTAAAATTTGTTTCCTACCAAATTTAGCATGAAGCGTAATCAGCGCCAAACACCTATGACTTGTAACATTGGACCACATCAGTCCATGTTGTTGAATAGCCCCCATACAAGGGTCCCTCCAGATTTGAGGCCCTGCAGCTCTAGAAGCCATAATTATACACGATCACGCAGAAATTACCCGATCATGTTATGCGCGAAAAATATTTAACTCTAAAATACTGAGTCCGATCTTGCCGAAGTTCCAGACAGAGGTTCTTTATTCTCTGATAGCAGAGTGTCTTAGGGTAGCTTATAGTCATCAACGCCCGACAAAAATAGTTTTACTTGTTATGATATGGCTACGCTACGGGCTATAGCTCGTGATGAAACAAATGGGCTCAAAAACAGGGTTTATATTTAAAACTAGCGCCCTATATAAATGTGAGCTCCGAAGTTAAAGCCAATATAATAATTAAAGTAAATATGGATTGATAAGGAAGATTTAATTTAGGGTGAGGCTCAGACCATAGAGAATGCTATACGATAATTGTCATTGCTTCGACCTTAATTGAGATTCCCTGGTTTAGGGTATATACGGGTCTTTTCAGACTGACAAAATATATTAGTGCTCGTGCTCAGTCGGCTACTATTTGTCGGATTTGTATGGGGAAAAAACCGATAATACTATAGGGTGATCCATCTAGTGGTATTTTTTGGAACAAAAAAATATAAATATAATTCAAATCAAGCGTGGAATCTTTTTTGGTAATTTGAAAGGACATTTTATGGCATTTATTTTTTGAAAATAATTTCTTTCAAATGTAGGCAACTGTATTATGGAAATGAGCGTTCGGTGAGAAACGGGAAGATCCGCTGTTATGGACCAAAACTTTGTTCAGTGAAGAGGTCCATTTCTGGCCAATAAACAAAATTGCCGCATTTGGGCTGAAGAGAAACAAGAAGAGGCTCAAGAGGTGCCATTAGACCCAGAGAAAACCACGATTTGGTGCGGTTTATAAGTTGGTGGAATCATCCTTGCAAATTTTTTTTAAAAATGATGATGGCCGGAATGTAACCTTAATTTGTACTCGCTATCGCGCCATGATATCGATCTTTATGCTACCTGATATTGAAGCCCGTAATCTTGAAGACACTTGGTTTCAACAGGACGGTGCCACTTGCCATACAGCTGCTCAAACAATGGATCTATTAAGAGGTCACTTCGAAAAACAGCTAATTTCACGTTTTGGACAGGCGAGTTGGCCGCCTAGATCGAGTGATGTCACACCTTTGGGCATTTTTCTTTGGGATTACGTAAAGTCCAAAGTCTATGCCGACAAACCAGCTACGATTTAGGTTTTGATAGCAACATTACTCGTGTCAATAAAGTCTTACCGGTCGAAATGCTCGAACGAGTCATCCAAAATTGGACCCTCAGAATGGAAACCCTGAGGCGTTGTTGCGGCCAACATTTGATGGAAATTATATTAAAATATTAAATGCCATAGAATGACCTTCAAATTACCAATAAAGATTCCACACTTGATTTGAATTTTTATATTTTTTTGATCTAAAAAAATACCTTTAGATGGATCTTTAAGTTTTTATTGGCCCTAAAATTCCTGGCCAAGCTAAGCGTAGTTTTTAGATATCTATTTGATAAAAAAAATACGATCAAAGTTACCACAGTGCCGCCAGCTCTTCATTCGTTCATCTATTGATCGAAATTTTGTGCGCCTTTTTGATACCCTCCACCAAAGGGTGGATGGTATATTTAACTTTTTTATTCCGTTTGCAACACCACGAAATATTCATCGGAGAGCCTATATACTTATAATATATATATTATTGATCGCAGTAGAATTCTAAGATTTACGGTTTACTTTGTCCATCCGTCTGTGTGTCTATTGAAAGCACTATAGCGGTCAAACGAATAAACCAATTTAAAGCCCGATAGCGGCCAAATGAATCAACTAGGACTCAGAAATTTTGCATGATGATGACTTATGGTCATAAGCTTTTTAGTATAGAAAATGGGAAAAATCGTGCAATGGGGAAACAAGTTTCCCATTAAGGGACTTAAGGTACTTAGGTAAAAAGTACACTTTTTTGAGTAAAAATTTTTCTGAACGGACAATGTATAAAATGGGTACTGCTAGTTGGGACGCACTTAATACCACAAAAAAAGAGCATAGTTGCTGGACATTTTGGCTCACGTGGCCCAAAAAACATCTCACATGGTCAAAGCGGGCGATCAATAGTCAATATGGGGATAAAGGCTTTCAAATTAAAGCAAATTTTACTGCGAATTTAATTAGAGAGTAATTTTAAAGTATTGACTGAGATTAGGAACGGACGCAAAGGCCGAAACGGCCCAAAAAACGGACCATTTATTTGCGGTTTTTTAGCGTAAGGAAGGTGGAGGGTATACAAGATTCGGCTTGACGGAAATTAGCGACGTTTTTAGTTGTTTTGATTGCAATTGGCCCGGCTGCCAATGAAAAAAATACGGACAAATTAAACATTTTGGGTCCATAAAGCATAAGAAGAATTGTCAATTCGTTTTGTTTTTTTTTCTAGTATTGGGTTGTCTTTTTTGTTTTGCCATGTTGAGGCTAATGTTTGAGTTTCTGTGTTACCGATTGCTTTTTCTTTGTTGTTGTTGTTGTAGGTGTGGTTGTTGTTTCGTTTTGGATTGTGGGGCTTTTGTCGTTTTTGGGAGCACCATCATCCGAAAACTGTAATTACTGCTTGATTTAAATCGGTCTGTTGACCCAAAGGTTCAACTGCGGAAATTACAAATTTAATAAGCAAACGGCGCGCTACTCTTAACAGACAGACAGACTGACTGACTGACTTATCTATCGGTAAATTTGTTGTTGTCGTTAACGTCTGCCTGCCATGCCACGGCCGCCGGACTGACTGTGGATGGCCGTTTGAACGGCTGTGAGCTGCTGTTGCGCCAGCCTGACTACCAGCCTGCCAGCCAGCTTGTGTTTTGATCATAACGGGGTGATCTATTCACGCCAAATCTTATTAATAAAATTCTAACCTTGGCTTAGCATTAAAACATTAATTTTCCATCATAATCAGCATCAGCCAAAAAGCATCTCTTAACGGCAGCAACAGCAAATTACAACTATGCGAAGGACGGAAGGAGGGCGGCGGGCGGGCAAATGGGGAGGCCGGACGGTCATGACACAAACAGTGGTAACAGCGGCAACAGCAATAATGCTTTAGAACATAATGGGTCTCTTGTAGGTTGAGGCTGAGTCGTCTGGGCCGTGCTTTTGTGTAAAGAGATGAGGCTGCTGTTGTTGCTGGTACTGGTGCTGTGGTAGTGGCCCCTTTTGGGTGCTGCTGTCGCTGTATCAAAAATCAGATTCAAAATCATAGCATTGTGCTGTTGTTGTTGTTGCAGTTGCTGCAAGATCCAGTGGCACTGACAGTCAAGAGATGTAGAACATTTAATTAAGCGATTGAATAATGTCGGAACAATGGCAACAGAAACTGAAACAGAAACATCAGCATCAACACAACCCGGGCAGCAATGGCAACAACATTGGCATCAAAAAACATGATTGTTATTGCTTGTTGTAAGTTGTTGTTATATCTGTTTGTCTGACTGTAGGTTTGTGTATTTGTAAGGCTACAACATACAGGCTGCGGAGAACACGAAGTGTTCATAAATTATTACATAGCCGGGGACAGACAAACATATGCTAGAGAAATACATATATATAAGTAGTACATACAGATGTTATGTACTACTTTAGTTATGTACAGTATGTACGTACGACTCCTGACATAGCCAATAATAATCGCAACAATAATGGTAATAATACTCGTACTCCACGTAGTTAATAACAATAATACATGTTTTATTATATTGTAATACTGTCGGCAACAAAACTGCAACAGCAACAGCCAGCCAGCTCGCCAGCAGCAACAACAATGCGAGCACAATAACATGCCGTGCAATCTGTTTTACGACTTTTTACTTTTATTGCTCTCGCTCTATATGGGAGGGGGAGCTTGTACGACGCTACGTGTATGACCACCGACCACCATGCTGGGGTGATTTGGGTGTTGACCGCTCGTAGCCGCGGGCGGGCGGTTGTTGGGGCAAGGGGAAGCAAGGTCATTCGTTGTGGCCTGTGTGTGTGCCAATATTAAAAGTAGGGTGTAAATTATATTAAACTGTTGACGAACAAAGGTAATTATGGCTAAATGGCATTTAACGTCTTATTGCAGTTTTGCTTCGAATTCCTTGTTATCGTGGCATATTCAAAGTCATTCACGAAGGTTACGCAAATGAGGCGGCACACATTGTAGTGATTATAGCAATTATAATGCGACTTCTTCCACTTTTTATCGAAAAAAACAGTGCAATATTTCATTACATGCCGGTAATTATTCGCACTGAGAAGATTTTAAGTGGAGAAAAGGTGAAAGCTTTCTTGTGATACGAGGGCAGGGGAAGAAGTAGCAAACCTAAACACTTTATTTATTTTTCAAATATCATAGTATTTCCCATCTAATTTATACCCTACACCAAACAGTGGTAGAGAGTATCATGCCTTGTGCTGATGATTGTAATCAAAGTTTAGATCGTAACTATAAACCGAACTTGACAAAACCATGCAATGTGTAAAAATTTAGGTCATTAACAAACCCTATTTAACTTGATCCACATCGGTTCATGTTTTGGTATAGCTGCCATATAAATTTCCCTCCATATTTAATGTCCTGCAGCTCAGCCACAAATTAAACCTGATCGTGCTTAAATTATCAATGGAACTTTATAAGCGATCAATAATTAACTCTGGCGAAGGTGAACCATATAGTTCGATATTTTCGTATAGCTTGTATACAAAGATCCATCGCGATCTTAGAACCCGCAGCTCTAGAAGCCACATATTACATTCGATTCCGGCCAAATTACGTTGAGAGCGTTACGTGTGATCTGTGGTGAAATTGGACGATATCAGTCGATGTTTTCGAACAGCCTGGCCCTCAAACAAAGGTTATTTCCAATTTCAGGCTCAGCGGCTATAGAATCCAAATACTAAACCTTATCGATATCATATTAAGTTCGACCTTTGCTCAAGCTCTATACAGAGGAGCGTAAACTCTTTAAAACAAAATGGTGCAGCGTATCTCACAGTCGTCCACGCCCAGTTTTAACTTGTTTTCTTTTAGCTAATTAAACTTAGCCTAACATCGCATCAGTTTCTTTACAAAGAAATGCTTTTTAATCTACTCATCAACTTAATAAACGAAATTCTGCAGGGTCTCAACAGAGAAGATTCTGCAGAAATGGCCACCTTGTCTCACAGTGGGCGCAGACCAACGGATTAGGCGTCAATACAAGCATGACTAGTTCAGTTCAAAGAAATGCTTATTAATCTACTCTTCAAATTAATAAACGAAATTCTGCAGGGTCTCAACAGAGAAGATTCTGCAGAAATGGCCACCTTGTCTCACAGTGGGCGCAGGTCAACGGATTAGGCCTCAATACAAGCACGACTAGTTCTATTCACAAGCAAAAATTAGATCCTGAACTCTAAAATTTTAGACGGGAAAATGCTGCAACTTCCTTAAGAAGTAAAATAAATGTGTGAAATCTTTGACTTTTAACTTTCCTGGATACGAAATAAGGCTCTTTGTGCCTTTCATACTTGCAGAAAGTTGTTGGGCTGAATATACGGTATTCAACAAAGGAAGAAACACTTGGTGCTTTCTGTAATCATTAGTTCAATTCTTACACGCAAAGAATAAATATGGTTACTATATGGTCACTGCAACAATAATATGTTCTCTGTAATAATAGTACTGGATGATTGTAATTTTTTTAATTTGAATTTTTGCTTTACAACAATGTTATTGTTACGCATCTTATGTAATAATAATGGGAATTAAAATTTCCAAAAAAAAACTTCTTTGGATTTGTTTAACTGAAATTTTTTTTAATAAAAAAAGCTTACGTTTTTTTAAATGGATTTTTTCTACTGTTTAATAAACACTCCTATTATTTAAAATTTAATGTATTTTTAATTTATTTACTTAAAAAAATCTCTATTGTTGACAACATATTCTAATAAATAATTTTAAGGACCATAGTATGGTTAGTGGGATCATACTATGGTTGAGTGTGAACCATACTATGGTTGTATGTCAAATATACTATTGTTGTCAGGATCACAATATGGTTGTGGGATCATAGTATGGTTAAGTGTGAATCATACAATAGTTGAGGTGATCATAGTATGGTTAAGTGTGAATCATACTATGGTTGTGAGGATCATAGTATGGTTGAGTGTGAATCATACTATGGTTGTGAGGATCATAGTATTGTTGTGCCACAACCATATACCCAACAATAGTATGATGCTTTTTTAATATTGTCACCCCAACCATACTTTTTTTCTGCGTGTACATATGGGGCACTGCTATAGTGGACTGCGGTGAAAAGGAAAACAATCCTTTCTAACCTCACCAACATCCAACGACTGTGAAGTGTAGGCACCACTGAAGCTTTGATATCCACTCCCCAGCTGGGGTCAAAATACATACTAAACATTCTACGCCTACACACAAAAAAAGGATGGTTGGGGTGAGAATATACGAAGAACATCATAATACGTATATGTGACGCGCAAAATAGAAAGGGACCTAAGGTTAAAAACCAGTTTTGTTCAGGATAGCCATTTTAAAGATAAGGTCCCTTTCTATTTGCGCTTAGAATCGTCGACTTCACTTTCATAAAACGCGCATATCTCTGGGAGGGAACACTTTTGGGGCATGGGCTCGGTCTCATTCGATGCTCAGATGTTGTCCACATCAAAAAAAAAATGAAAATTGATTTTTTTACCCTTAGGTCCCTTTCTCAATGCGCTGTCACATATGGTTGTGGTACTCCATTTTTATGACTGCCACAGTCATACTAAGATCCATACAACCATAATATTGTTGCACTACAAACATATACCCAACAAAAGTATGTTTACCTTCAAATGTTGTCAACCGAAACATAATTTTTTCTCCTTTATTGATTAAATGTTTCTAACATCGGCTAGGTTGTTGATTTTAATGCTCCAGTAATGCCTACACCTGACAGTCTTTGGATGTTGGCGAAGAGAGTAAGGCAATACCAGTACCCCATATTTAAGCATTGGCCTGATGATTAGAGAATACATCCAGTGTATCATCCTTGGTTGAATACCCCATCTTTCTGCAAGCACAAATAGCATAAAGATCCTTATTTTGCATCCAGAAAAGTTTAGAGTCAGGGACTACACACCTGTACTGTATCTATACAAAAGGAGATGTGCAGTAAGGGTCGCCCTACGTTTGATGTAAACTGGTATCTTAGAACGCAGCACGCACGAACTAGGTGGATACTGAGATTAGCCTACTGAAAGGATAAACTTGACAAAGAGTCAGACTGTCTGTCAACGAGGATAGTCCAGAGTAACGGTTCAGGGTGAAAATCCAACGAGAAGAGATGTTGGACAAAATCTAGAACTTTAGGGAGGGTTCAAAAGTGGAGCCAGTTACGGTATCTGGGTTTTACTCAGAATTCCTTATCCTTAGAATACCTCGATGACAACTGGGCAAAAAAAGCACGTGTTTGTAGGCTGAGAATTTCGAAATTAATACAACTAAAACCGACAATATTTTCGAGCTAAGCTTAACTTTAAAGAACGTTCGGATATATGTTGACAGGATCAAGAATCAAAATATGTTTTGAGATTACTTCTATATCTATAGGCATAATATTCTCCTGACATGGATTTTTCGATCTATCTGGCAACGATATAGCCGACGAATATTACACCGAATCTTCATGAAACTATGCACAGTATTTTGTTTTCTGGTCACGGCAACAATACTATGTTCCCTACAATAAAAGCATGTTCGTCACAACTATAGTATTGCTTTCTGAATTTTCTTTTAACAACAGTATGATTGCGGCAATAATAATATTGTTGAAATGTGACACTACTATTATTGCTAAATTTAGAAATGAAACAATGGCTGTAGCGACCATGTAAATATTGGTGGTGCGACAAAAGTATTGTTGTTAAAGATTTACGTTAACAATAATATGATTGCAGCAATCATACTGTATGGTTGAGTCTATGAACAAAGCATAACAGGTTTTCAATACTATGTGTGTGTGTTTTGGTAACCAAAAAAAAACATAAACGCACACGATACAGTACATGGTTGTTGTTCATTATAAAAAACAACAACAATCGGAAGGCAGTGTGAGGGATTTTTATTGTGTTCACTTTGTTCGGTGAAATACTATACTGCCTACTGGTTCTCGTTTATTTTAAATCTGCCTTAATCACGTTCATCACTTGGGGTCTACGGATGCCAAAGAAGCATTCATCCCCTGCAATCACCACTGCTTGCACTAAAAGTCTGTTCGACTGCCTTTTGAATATATTTTTGTTTCATACATAATATGTTCAATAGAAACATCGTCTCAAATCTGCCTATGAACTAATTTTAAAAAACTGATTAATAAGAATCTCTAATGTTGAATAATAACATAACCCAATCCTAAAAATATATTTTGGGATGATAGTATGGTTGATTGGAATCCTATTATGGTTGTAGGAATTATAATATGGTTGCGTATAAATCATACTATGGTTGTCAGAATCATACTACGAGGGCGGTTCGGAAACTTCTTAGTCTAGCACAAAAAGCGCGGTATAAACAGAAAAAAGTTAAGTGTTTTGGAAACTTCCATCTCTGCTAAGAACACATGTTAAATTTTGTTACGATCTGGCAACTCCTTTATGTAGAAACAGTTGTTCTCAAAAGACGCATCCGCGATTTTTTTACAATGGAAAAATTAGAAATGCGTGGTGTCATTAAATATTTACATAAAAAAGGTTTATCGGGACAAGAAATTCATAATGATGTGGTGAATGTGTTATGTGAAAGTGCTCCTTCATATGCAACAGCAAAAAATTGGGTTGCTGAATTTAAACGTGGTCGTACAAGCATTGAAGATGAACCACGTAGTGGACGTCCAAAAACAGCAACAACAACAGAAATTGTAGCCAAAGTGCATGATATGGTATTAAATGATCGACGAATAAAAGTGCGTGAAATAGCTAATATCATGGGCATCTCAAATGATCGAGTCCATTTAATTTAGCATGAAGAAGTACAGATGAAAAAGCTTTCTGCAAGATGGTTGCCGGACTTGTTAACAGTCGACCAAAAACGCATAAGAATAAACATTTCTCAAGCTTGTTTGGAACGTTTTCAGCGAAATAAAATGGATTTTAAGCGTCGTTTCATAACTGTTGATGAGACATGGATCCACCACTATACTCCGGAGACAAAAGAACAATCCAAACAATGGACTGAAGCTGGAGGAAGTGCCCCAAAGAAGGCAAAAATAATTCAATCGGCTGGTAAGGTTATGGCAACGGTTTTTTGGCACTTCAAAGGTATTTTATTGTTTGACTATCTGCAAAAGGGTAAAACAATAAATTCAGAGTACTATTGCAACCTTTTAGATCAATTAAATGTACAAATTCGAGAAAAGCGTCCTGGCTTACAACACAAAAAAATAATTTTTCATCAAGACAACGCACCAGTGCACAAGAGTGTTTTAACAATGGCTAAAATCAACGAATTAAAGTACGAGTTGCTTGACCACCCACCTTATTCTCCTGATTTAGCTCCCAGTGACTTTTACCTGTTCCCAAATCTAAAAAAAATCCTTGCTGGCAAGCGTTTTACCTCAAATGAAGATGCAATTACAGTTGGAAACCACTATTTTGAAGACCTTGAGGAAAACTATTTTAATCAAGGGATAGAATTGCTAGATAAGCGTTGGACTAAGTGTATTGAAGTTTCAGGAGATTATATTGAAAAATAAAAATATTTTTGAAAAACTAACTATTCTCTTTCATTGATAGGCTAAGAACTTTCCGACCCGCCCTCGTATGGTTGTATGTGAAACATAATATTGTCGCGAAGATCATTATATTGTTTTGGGGATAATAGTATGGTTGAGTCTGGCTCATAATATGGTTGTGGGGACCATAGTATGGTTGTGTGTTAATCATACTATTGTTGTGAGGATCATAATATTGTTGTGCCACAACCATATACCTAACAATAGTATGATCCTCTTAGAATGTTGTCACCACAACCATACTGTTTTTCTGCGTGTAATAAACGTAGCTATTCAAATTAAGAAACATCGGTTTAGGTTCTGATATGTGTCCATACAGTCATACCTCCCGATTTTGGTTCTAACCGACCTTACTGCGGCAAACTTTATCACTTTTCAACGAAATTTAGTTTAGAAAAACATTATTGACATCGGCGAGATCAATCGATATATATATAATCAATCAATATAAAACAAAAGGCGCTAACATTTGTATATCACCACCATCATCTCCGATCGTTACAAAATTTCCGCATTAAGTTACGTTAGGAAGATATGACAATGTGATGAGACATGTGGCGTGGCACCGCCCACACAATTCTGTACTAAGAAAGAGCATATCTCATCAATTATAAGTTTCGGCCGGGTCGAACTTAATTTGACCACATTTTTGAAATAGAAAAGTTATGACTTCTCGCCTGCATGTCAGCTTTGCATGCGCCCTCGTTTTCTCTTTGTATAAATTTGGAGACCATGTTTTCCTTCATGGTAGGGTAGGCCTGGTGCTGCGTAATGTACGTATTCAAGTACAATGGCTAGCTTCACTTTGGCAGATGCTATTAATTGCGCATACCATGCATAGCATTTTCGTTCCAACAACTCTGCGACAACTTATTTTAAATCTTTGCACATGTTAAGAAGTAAATAAATGAAAATACCAACAGCAACAACGCCAATGTTCACCTCCTCCACCTTGACTAAAGTCAGAATCGGTGGAATTGTCGATGTAGGTTCGACCACTGGCATGAAGATCAAACAGAAATAAATTATACCATCAATTGGAAATATTTAGTAAATAAATTCTCGAATTAATCTAAACATTCGCTGGCGAAACAAACTTTATGAGCTCTTAAAATCTATAATTTTTACAAGAAATCGAACTTAAACATCTCACAGCTGTCAACAGCAACAACGGCCATCGTAGCCGTGGTGGCAGGAACGGAAAGCACAAACCCTAAGTAGAAGATCTCGAAGAAGACGAAAAGCGGCTTTAGACCGAAAAAAGTAAAACATAAACCGACACGGTTCAATCTCGACGCGCACAATTATGGAGTGCTGAAGGAAGAACAGACAAAAAAGTCTAAGCGCGTGTATCGTCGTATATAAAGTCGTTGTCTGCAACACTTGTACGGGGCCGACATATTACAAGCAACAAACAAACAGCAACAACAACGAGTTGAACTAAGCCGGGCTGAGCTGAGCGAAGCCAAGCCGAGCAGAGTTGAGTTGAGCTGCTGAGGAGCTCTCAACACAATGTGTTGAAAACAATTCCTGCCCACACTTAATAATCCGCATAACAACATCAACAGCAACATCAACTTTAACACCAACGGAACAGCAACAACAACAATCACATCAGCAACAGCTAGAATAACAATAAACCAACAGCGTGCTGCCTGCCAGCCTGGATGGAATGGCATGGCATGGCATGGCACCAAGAATCACCGATGAGACGACCGACGCTGATGCTCAAACGGAGGTACAACGAACGTCCTCATCAGCATCGGCATCATCATCAACACCCAACAACTCGGGGGGGAACAGTCGAAAACCAAAAAGTCAACAACAATGCCCGGGTTTTCGTCGTTTGTTGTTCAAACTCTGAGGCA
The DNA here is from genome assembly GCA_963513945.1 of Hydrotaea diabolus. Taxonomy (NCBI): domain Eukaryota; kingdom Metazoa; phylum Arthropoda; class Insecta; order Diptera; family Muscidae; genus Hydrotaea; species Hydrotaea diabolus. The sequence goes on from OY740717.1 coordinate 212,089,666, forward strand.
TACTCTGTGCTGCATGAAGACAATAGACAACATTTGCTACATGGAACAATTCCTTTTTAGCATTTACTGCTGCTGCTGTTGTTGCCCAACTCCTTGCCAATGTGTGGTAGAGGCGGCGGTGGCGGTGGTGTGTTGGTGTTGGCCGAAGTTGTGGTGGTTTTCCCAAACAACATGAATGCGGTCATATTTTGCAATGAACGGGAAATATCCATAAAAGTAGAGGAGCTTCTCCTCAATTGGAGTATATGAAAATAAATCATCATCAAACAAGATCAGTTGTTTGGTTCGACGAGCGTACGGTCCGCCGGTTGGGCGGTCGGTCGGTCGGTCGTACGTTCGCTTGCTGTTAGTTTGATCTGCTATCAAAACTGAAAAATCTAAGCCAAACTCAGAGCAAAGTTGCTTCTGCTGATGCTGCTGATCATGATGACGACGACGATGAGGACGGTGATCATGATGATGTCGGTGATGCTGCTGCCGCTCGGACGCTGGCGGCAATGATATTGAGATGATACGGCTGGTCTGATCGTTAGTTAGTTGCTGCTGATGTTGCCTTCAATAGGAGCCACAAGCCAAAAACCCCAAAAAATCAACAACAACAACAACGCAGCAGTGAATCACTTTGTTGCTTCTGCTATTGCTATTGCCGCTGTAGTTGTGTTGCGTTTGCTTTGAACAGCCTTTGAACAAAAACTCAGCATGATTTATAAATTCGATCTTTTTATTTTTAGCAAAATGTTGGCTGTTGGAATCAGCAAATATTGCACAACACACAGTACACTCGAAGAAATTACCTGTCGATCGTTTTAGTCGAATAGGATTCTCATTAAAGTTGACCTATATTTGGAGAACTGCTCGACTGTCTCCGCAGCAGGTTTTTGGGTTTCTAATCATAACCTTTTAGCCTTGTTTTGTACATCAAAAGTTTAATTTCTCTGTTCGTGAAGATCTTTGGTGGTATGCTAATTCGCGATGAGTGACTTACTTAGTAATTTTGGAAAGTAATTTTTGGTAAATCTAAATGACGATGGCTTTCTCAGGCAATAGTGCCTCCAATGCGCTCTTTAAATACCGAAAACCCGGAAAAGGATAATAAAAATGAGATAAGAAAGTTGATTCAGTCCTTAAATTTGTATGAATATCACGGCTCGACTTTGCTCAGAGTGGTACAAGCGGTCGGATCGATCAAATATGTGTGGCGTTGTTTAAGTAATGGGGTCAGAATATTTAATAAGTACCTAAAGAAGTTTTTGTTTGCTCGAAAAGTTTATAAAGCGCGGCTTTATAATCATAAAAATGGCTGCTATCATTTTAAAATGGGCAAAAAATACACTTTTGTTTGAAATTTAAGTGATTGAAATGTTTGAAATTTAAGTGATATGAAGGAGAACCCTACGATCTTTATTATGCATTTAATATATTTTTTTGTGTTCAATTTATAAAAATGTCTCTAAAATTTCATTTTCAATGGAGATGACACTCATAAGACAGATGAATAATCACGATGGGCAAAAACATTTTTTAAAATCTTGTTGAAAGCACAGAAGAACTGCCCCATGAAGCTCTTTCGCTGTCTTCGAAAAAGGCAAGGTCTTTGTATCAACGTTAAACATGGGGCAAGTCACCAGTTGAAGCCTTGCTCAAGGCTTCGAAGACAGATAAATCAGCGTTGCTTGGTTCATAACCACAAATGTAGCTGTTGTCGTCTAAGAAATTGTTTAATTCCTCAACCCATTGTGGGGTTTTAACATCACCGAAAGCCATTTTTGTTTGTTATATTTAAAACTATTACCCAATACTAAAAAATCTGATTCGTCCAACAAAAAAGCCTTGCTGCTCGCGATATTTGAAAACCGGAAAGAATTTGTAATTTTTTGTTTGTTTAACAAATAATATGTTTTTTTAATTGTTTAGTGTGGATAGTTAACCATTCATATATCTTATTATTATTTTTGTCGTAAGGTCATGTAATTAAAAAGTATTCTGTTTTTTTATAGTTATTTTAGTTTTTCCCAATATTTCGATTGATTCGTCAATCATTTTCAGTAGTGTCAATTTAAAGCAAAGAAACACTGTCATTTGTCCATCTGACTACTTTTTTAATAATTAAATTTTGTTTATTTAAATAAATATATATAAATACTACAATAATATATATTGCCTCAGCGCCACTTAAGCATTATTGAGGCGAGCTTGAAACATATTCAACTAAATAGTTTATTAAACGATAAGCAGAACTCGAAAATAAAAGGAAAGAAATAACAGAAAACAAATGTTTTTAAATTGTTTACATTTCACAGTGTAACAAAAAAGAATGAAGTCAAAATACCTGGGAAGTGATTTTATTTTTCTTTTAGATCTTGTTGGGAACAACAAGAACCCGGTTTTAAAATTTCCCAAACACCTCCAAAATCGGGAGTTACGGATAAAAAACAGTTTTTCGGATCTTACGCACTTATATGCCAGTAACTTGGTTTAATATCAACCGATTATAAGTTTTCGGCTGATTTGGAAAGAAGAAACTGTGGCCTTTCGAATGGTGTATACACTTTTAAAATCACACTGAAAAAAATTAGTGTATATAATTAGTGTAATCTGTAAACTCATTTTTTTTTAAATTTTTTTTTGTAATTTTTTAACTTTGGATGCGTTTTTACACAGAATTTTTTAAAAGAAAGCGAACAAGTTTTGAACTGTATAATAAAGAGAGTGTTCTTACTCTCATTTTTAAAAATCCGTTAGAAACTGATTGAGTTATTCAACTTTTATTAAAACAAAATTTTTGAAAAAATACAATTATTGGCAATACTTAGAAATGTTTGTTTGTCCGTTTTTTTTATTGAATATCTCAGTATCCCGTTTAAATGGCCAGCAATATTCGGAAATCATTTTATTTTATCTTTTCCTTCAAAACGTTTTTCCATTGTAATTATTTCTTAATGAAAGTGTTCGTCTTGTTCATCACTGACCTGGCCCAGGTTTTCTGGTAAGAAGTCTAGATGTGAAGTGAGGAAATGAATTTTAATTGACATGTTGCAGCCCATTTCACCATACGCAAAAACCGGGTAACTGAAGATTTTGGAGGTGTTTGGGAAATTTCAAACCCGGTTTCTGTTGTACTCAGCAGGATCTACAAGAAAAATAATATCATTTCCCAGGTATTTTTCTCTGTCACACTGTGTAATGATTGGATGTTATATGTATCTTTAAGATTTAAAGACATTAAACCCGTTGAACAACCCTCATTGGAGTCCTTAAGGGGCACTGTTTAGTTGTCGTCATAGCGGCGCGCTAGGGCATCCCGTGTAGAGGCTACTGTAAAATTTACCTCGAAAGAGGAACCACTGGAGCATAAGATATGCACATACAAGGTATTTCAAGAATGCAGATTTGCAGCCAAGTCTGTAGACAGCTTGATGGCTCGGCCGAACTTGCTGATGAACCTCTTAAATCTAAATTTTGTTGATACGGGCTGATTCCGAATTGCTGATAACGGATAGGAGTCTCACAAACCGTTTATCTACTAAGTATGGACATAAATACTGTTACACACGTTTTATGCTGTAAAAAAGTACTGAATGTTTTTGGACCAAATATTTTTTAATATATTTATTGATGTGTATTGTATCCAAAAAGAATCTACTTATTCGAAATGCCCGCCTTATGCCTTCACACACGCCTTAAGTCGCACTGGCCAATCGTCAATAGCTGCACGAACCTCGTCCATTGGAAAATTGGCCACAGCTCGAACCAAAGCAGTTTTAAGAGATCCAATGTTGGGGTATCTTTTGTGGCAAACCTTGTCCTATAAAAAAAACGTCCACAGTTTGTAATCCACTGGGTTCAAATCTGAACTGCCTGAGGGCCATTCTTCAGAGGAAATGAACGCTGGCAAATTGTTTCGAAGCCAGGCCTGGGACGTTTTGGCCTTATGGGCTGGCGCAGAATCCTGCTGGAAAGTTTATGGCTGGTTTTGGAACAGGGAATTATTAAGAGCCTTCACAACAGCTTCCAAAACGGTTTCTTGGTAAACTTTGGCCGATGTTTTGACTCCTTGTTCGCAGAAATGCAGGTCAGTGGCCCCATCGTAAGAGACACCCCACCAAACCATGACTGAAGCTGTGTGATGATCCTTTTCCACGCTTGGGATCAGTTTAGATGCTTCCTTAGATGACCGCGCATACCCTCTTTCATTTTGCTTGTAAAATTTTTCCTGAACCGTAAAAATTGTTTCATCGGTGAACAAAATTTTTCTGTGCAAGTTATCAGCGTGCTTCACCAAAAGACGTTTGCATTTTTCAATCCTATTTTTTTTAAAGCTGCAGTCAATAAATGTCCGGTACGTCGTTTGAAAACCCCAAGTCCCAAGTCTTTTTTAATGATTCGACTCATGGACTTTTGCGTGATATTCATCTCACGGGTCAAGGTTTTCTGTTTTCGGAGCGGATTTCTGTGAATTCTTGATTTAACGGCTTTGATGACATGCGGTGTTCGAACAGAGCGAGGGCGGCCCGACCGGTGGCGGTCTTTTACATCTCCAGTATCCTCAAACAGTTTTATGGATCGGTAGACGAACATGCGGCTAACCCCTAGTGGCCGGAGCGTTTTGAAAATATCGCTTTTTTCATTTCACACTTGAAAAGCGCTATTACAGGGATACGGTTCTCATTATCTGACCACTCCATGATGAAAGTTGAAACAATTTTAAAATCCCGTTACAGACTAACGCTATTGTGTTTAGCTTTCAATATGACATTAACGGGGTATGTTCAGTTCTACTATTGAAATGGGTGTGTTCAATGTTGTCACAGTATTTATGTCCCTACTAAGTATAAGTAAATAATACAATAATATAATATTGCCTTAGCGCCACTTAGGCATTATTGAGATGAGCTGACAACATATTCAATTAAAAAAATTATCAAACGATACACAGAACGAGAAAAAAAATGTGGTAATAGAATAAAAAAAATTTAATTTGTTTGTATGACAAAAGAAAAAAAAATAGACATTAAGAAGCTCTTAGTAGCTTACGATGAATTACATGAGACGTGTTTCTATCTTTAACTTTATTTTTAAAAACGGAAATTCGATTGGCATTTTTAATATCACGACTTATTTTTTTAAACTGTTTTTTTTTTCATTGAAAATGTTTTGTATGTTATTAGTTTCCCTTTTATTAATTTGGCCAATTTTGAGCATAAGTCTAACATATAAATTGATTTTTGGAACCGCAATAATGTATATTTTAATTTGACTGCATAACAGTTTATCCGTTCCAGAACAGAACAGTTTTTCAGTAAACCCCCAACTTTTTGAAGAAAAGAAAAATATTTGAAGATCTGCATAAAATATTCTGACCCCAATCTCGAATGATTGCCTAGAACATTCCCAAAGTAGGTAGCTTCTAGACGTAGGCTAACCAAGGGGTGTCAAGTGTCATGACCGCGTTGGTAAATAGCTGATCGTTCATGGCGAGATAACCCTGTGTCAGAATTTTTTCTTTAAAACTTAGAACGTTGCCTCGCTTTTGTGGTATGTAGCGTAGATTTTTATTGCCACAGCTCAGGAATGTCGACGTTGTCCAGCTGAAGCCACAGAAAGTTTTGTTAACACCATAGTCCTCAATAGTGAGGACCACAGTGTCTTCTTCGATATACTGGTGATGTCGATAACGACTCATCAGTATATCGAATAAGCAATAAATGAACTAGTCAGTGAAGATGATATTTTGTCCAAAATCCGGATCTCCGACCAACCGTGGAAGCGTCCAAAAAGCAATCAACTACTGCGTCACTATAATCTCGTTCGAACGGTGGACCAAATCTAACCACATACAAACCTTTTGCTGTGACCATTTTACCAAACACTAGTTTAGAGCCATTTTGGTCCAGTGTTCTAAATATGTTTTCCTATTGATTTTGGCCTCATAAACATGAAAATGGATTATAAAAGATTTTTCTGTTGTTTAGCTCGTTTGTTTTATTTTTCGCTGATTAGTTTTCAGGATAGAATTTTTGGAATTTTGTTACGATTTTCTTATGAGATGTCTCAGCTTTTTGGACCACAACTTCCAAATGCTATTACCAATCTAGAGTGGTCAATAAAAGGAAATTATCTTTTAAAGTTGTTTTTTTCAGACCACGGTTTTGAAAAAAACCAAAATGCCGGTTTTCTGAAAACTCCGGTTTTTAGACACTCTAATTTAGACCGTTTTTTCTGTTCAGTGGATAATATGACATCCGTCAAGAACATTAATTTTTCATGGCAGTATTCCGCAAAATATCCCGCGAGGCTTATTGGCAAAAACTAGCGACTCGATCAAAGGCCTATAGATAGAATGTCTGGGAGTTAAATTAGGCGATCTTGCTGGCCATGCCAAATCACCAAAGCTGTTTTGAGTTGCATCGTCTTGTTGAAAGCACATGTCCAACAAACACCGCTCATCCAAGTCCTACAGTAAGAAATCGTGTGGTGATGCCCAGACGGTTTCTTACTGGTTGTCGTTTGGTTGATGTTTCTTCATTCTGCAGCCACTGCCGCGATACATTTTGCCCAACGACCAGTCGGGTGGTGGCCAAGCCCTGCAAGTCCTTGCGTAGTTCCAGTCGGTTCGAGTGGAGCAGGTAGGCGCCGGGTTTTTGCCCAGTTATCGCGAATCGTTCAGGAAATCGACGTCGAAACTCACGCTGCGCCAACATCACCGACCGCATATTGCTCAAAAAAGCCAACACAATTATCGACGCTCTTGCGAAGTAAACCGCTCCATTGCTTGTCTGCTTGTATTCTGCAGCTGTCTAGTTCACAAATGTGAAATACGGTTGATGTACGATGCTATTTGCAATTTTTTTTAGCATCTTCCGATAGGGTGATTATTTTTACGCTACCTCGTTTATATGGCAAAATCGCTGTGGAAAAAATGGAATTATTAGCAGGCACATAAAACTATATATGGTGTAAATTTTCCCAGAAGATAAAGTTCGAACACTTATCAAAATTTTAACAACATCATCAATCTGATATTAAGGAAATTCAATAATATATTTGACAGTGCATAGAGAAAGGGAGAAACGGTAAAAAATCAATTTTCACTTTTTTTTGATGTGAACAACATCTAAGCATCGAACACGCAGAGAAAAAACATGGTTACTACAAGGTCACGACAATAATAATATGTTCTCCGCAATAAAAGCATTGTTAACTGAATTTATTTTGGGCAATAGTATAATTGCTGCAATATTAATATTGTTGAAATGTAACATTAGTATTATTGCCAAATTTAAAAATGAAAATATGGTTATAGCAACAATATAAATATGGTTGATGCGACAAAAGTATTGTGTTTTGCGTTTTATGATAACAATAATATGATTACGGCAATCATACTGTATGATTGTAATTTTTCTTCATTTAAATATGCTTTTAAGAACAAATGTTACTGGTACGGATCTTATGCAATAATAGTACTTTTTTATCGAAATTAAAATTTTTTAAACAAGCTGCTTTGGCTTTATTTAACTGAAATATTTTTAATAAATACGCTTACGTTTATTTCAACTTATTTTTTCTACTGTGAAATAAATCACTCGTATTATATTGAATTTAATTTTTTTTGAATAATTTTCATAATTTAAATCTATTGTTGACAACTTAAACCAATTCTTATAAATAATATTGGGGATCAAATCAATTGTCGACAACTTAAACAAATTCTAATAAATTATAATGGGGATCATAGTATAATTGTGTGTGATCGTACTATGGTTGTAGGGATCATAACATGGTTGCGTGTGAATCATACTATGGTTGTGAGGATCATACTATGGTTGTATATGAAACATACTATGGTTGTGAGGATCATACTATGGTTGTGGAGATCATAGTATGGTTGAGTGTGAATCATACTATGGTTGTGGGGATCATATTATGGTTATGTATGAATCATACTATTGTTGTGAGGATAATAGTATGGTTGTATTTGAATTATACTATTGTTGTGGGGATCATAATATTGTTGTACCACAACCATATACCCAACAATAGTATTATCCTCTTCGAATATTGTCACCACAACCATACTTTTTTTCTGCGTGAATGAGACCGATCCCATGCCCCAAAAGTGTTCCCTCCCAGAGATATGCGCGTTTTATAAACGTGATAGTACACCAAAGATACACTTATTTAAATCTTTAAAATGGCTCTCCTGAACAAAACTGGTTTTTATTCTTGGGTCCCTTTCTATTTTGCGCGTCACATATACACCCCTATTACTGCGGTGGTGCAGCACTGAATTTATTTGGATTTGAGCGGCACGATTTAAGCCAGCAGAAATAATTCCCGGGTCTGCTCAAATCTTCCAGAAAGCCTTTTTTAGATACACTGCACATTATTTCTGGCAAATAAACCCTTTAGACGGTAGCCTGCGTAAATAAAAAAATTCATTCACACCGTCATATCGGTTCTCTCTGGAGATCTGTTAAAAAAGCAAGCTCGTACGAGTAATACTTTTACAGGGAAGTCGTTTTTTAATTATAAGTATCCGATAGCAATTTCTAGACTCGCTGTAGTATAAGGCCTTTTCTAAGGTTGTTATAAAAGGCTATAAAAAGGCCCTTCAAATATCCTGGCGAACCGGGAGATCTTGAAAACCTTAGCATGCTTTAACCATGGAATAAATTTCACTGCAACATACTAAGTGAAAGGAAATTCAAAAATATCGTGGTCCTAACTAAGAAATAACCACCAGGATTGGGGCAGAGCTTTCTATCAAAGAAGAGCTTCAACAACCTGTTATACTTTGCAGCAACTCGATCCTTTGGCGAAAGAGTTTCTAAACAGAAACCCTTTTTTTAAATCGTACACAGATATTTTTCGCCAGAGTGTAGACGCTCAAGTAAAGTGGCACGAAGTGTTCAATTCTGTTGTTTTTGTTTTATTATTATTTTCATATCACCGAGTCTTTGCCTGGATGCGATGTCTTGGCAGAGACCTCAACCCATCCTCTAAGCTGCGCAATTTTCATTGTTAAACTGGCAACAAAACAATGAACAATGAACGGGAGTAGTAGAGTGGAAAAGAGTGGATGACTTGGCACGGCGTGGCCTAAGTCGCCTCACAGTAGTCACTATCGGGCGTCTGCAGTTCAACGTTCAAGTGGCACTGGTACGCCCTAGAAATCTTTCAAGAAATACAACAACAAAATCAGACTGTTTAAAATAAAATGAATAGACGAAAAAGCCAAAAAACCAGATATGGATGGTATGGAATCGATTGTATTTTGTTGCTATTTTCGGGCTTTTTATTATTTTTGTTAAGGTAGTCAGAGAAAAAAACAGAAACAGATTTGATTTTTAGCTTGATTTTTCGTAAATGAATGATGTTGATCACGATGACGATGACTATGACGTTGGCGATGTCGATGTCGATGCCGATGATGATGATATTGTTGCTTGAATGGAATAGGGAGTAAAGCAGTTAATCTTCAATGATTCGACAGCCATTCAAAATCAACGTTCCGAGGTAGGATTGCCTGCTCGGCAGAGTCGAGTTCATCCATCCATCCATCTATCCATCATTGATGATGTTCACGATCGATTTTTCGTTTCAATGATGACTTTGAATTGAAGTCATACAAATCAGTTTAACATGACATTAATTTACTGCTAATTCAAAGAGAATTGGCGAGGTTTGTTTTCTTTTTAATTTTAAATCGAGTCATTACATAAATTAACCTATTGAGTTTTTAATTGTTGGTATTTAGGGTGGAGCTGATGAGGATCCTATTACTTTTACTTATTTATTTTTTGTTAATCGATGAATGCATTTGTGCTCTTTATCACATATTATCCTATTAATAAATAAAGGGCCTTTTGCTTTCTGGCTGATAAATGTGTTTTTAAAGATGTGTGTTTATGTCCTGAAATTAAAAAATTCAAAGTCATCTAAGTAAAAGGCACAGGTGTCCTTCTTTAGCATTAGAAGGGGCGTGTTACAAGGTCTGCCAGATAGGTTTTCTGGAGATTGTGGTTGTGGAAGTACAATTTGTTGAGTTATTTAATAATTTTAATTTTCATACGCTACTGTTAATTTCAGAGCCAACGCGATAGACGTAATAGGTCCATATCCAAATGGTCAGTTATAATCGAAACTGGTGAATTATTGAAAACTATATTAATCTATACAATCTCACATTAATATAATCTCTCCTCGATCTACTCTTTCGGACGTGCAATCCGCACTTGGACATCCAGGAGTTTAGACGTCCTTAGGTCTGTATGACCAATAGCAGATAGACCTCGGTCCCTTACGAATGGGGCCGCTGTGGTGTGATGGAAGTGTGTACGACCATTAAGCCAGTAACCTCAGCTCCGCTGTGGTGTGATGAAAGTGTGCATGACTTTCATGCCAATAAACCCAGGTTCAACTCCAGGCAAGAACGATTTTTAGCGGCCAGTTTCCCCCCTTGTAAATGCCGTCGACTTTATGGGTAAGAGATTTATCTCTAAGCCACGTAAAAACTTCTCTAGTAAATGCTTAAGCCCTTCGGAGCCGGCGTTCAACAGAAGGTCCCAGTCAGTGAGTGCAAGAATTGAATGCTGCATTGCTGATTTGAGAAAAGTCCCCCCCCCTGTCCCTTAATGGGATGCGAGTATTGGCCTAGGGCTATCCTAAAGCGGAGCTGGTAGTCGCGTGGTAACATGCCCCAGCACGAATCATGGTTGAGACTAGCTCAGCGACAATAGTGGGAAACATACGGATGTTGTATGGCCAATTTTGCTAAGGCCTCACATTATTTATAGTGATTTTGCGGGTTATACTGATGTATCTCTTCGCCGAATAGTAATGTTGGATTAGCACAAGCAATTCCCTTTTTGGATCCTCGCTGTTATTCTCGAGGTTGATTTACCTTACGAGTATTGCATGTAAAGCAAACCTTTGCGATTAAAGTACTAGTAATAATTACTTATACACTATGCCAAAAAATTTCAGACTTTCTTTGGGAAAAGAATGACTTATTTGAGTAAAGTAAATTCCCAAAAGGGCAGGGTCCTTCTAGGTCTTTGTTTTTTTATGGGACGTGGAAGATTTTATTTTGCAAAGCAATACCGCATACGATAAGTTAAAAATTAGTATTACAAGCAGAGAAAAAACTGGACGTTACGTTGTTACTCAAAATTAACATCGTGCATTATGGTTGGACCATACATGAGTCAAGTTCAGCGAAGGTCAAGTTCGTTCTGCCAGGCTATTCCAAATGGTGTACCGATTTTGCGATGCCTTATCACTCCAACGTCGGTTCATTCAATGTACATATGCTTTTAACATATGTTTTTTAGAAAATTACTTGCTCGTCTAAAAATCGCCACTTCGACGTAGTCTACGCTGGCCAATAGTAGTTTCTCTTTGCCGGATATGAACCTGCGATAGTTGCATATTTTGCATCCCCCTGACATAGGGTGTTCTACAAATCAATATTTACCAACAAACATTGTGACATTCACATCCAGATCACACCGTCAAGCCACGTATCCTTCGAGTGCAGTTGTTGCCGCCAGCGATATCTCCTCGCATTCATCTCACATCTTTGTTTGGCAAGACGTCTTTCTCACTTGTTTTTGAACACCATTGTTGAATTTATTATTAATGTTGTATTACAATTATACAAATACTAAATATACAACAAATTGTTTAGCAAAAAAAAAAACGGCGAAGCAAAAAAAAAGACGAAAAAATAAATCAGAGGAAAAAGTTGATTACCACTCTGGCTGGCTGGCTGTCTGTCTGACTGGCTGGCATCGTCGTCGTCAACGTAACGCATTCATTGAAATTGAAATAGTTTCGTTCGATTCAGTTTGGGTGTGTTGGCGTTGCTGACGTTACTGCTGTTGCTATTGTTGGGGCTGCTGTTGGTGGTGTTTCTAAACGACGACGCCAAGACGGAGCACTCTAAAACTAACGGTACTCAAGGTTGTAAGCTACATGATCAGCCATATAATCACACACACACACACATACGTTAGCACACTCACATATAGTCCGTCTCAGCCTTAGCATCAGCGTTGTTGGCCGTACAGATCATAGCCCGGTTCATATGGACGGACGGATGAACGGATTCATACCACGTAAGTACGCGAGCGAGTACCGCACACACCGACATACACACACACACACACGAGTTACAAACAAACATTTCTGAATTGTAATTGTTTGGCTTTTAGCAGCTGCACACAAAGTAAATCGCTGAACGTTTCTTTGCCTGAACTTTTTTTCTATTTCGTTGTTGCTGGTTTTCATCTCTATTTTTTTTTTGTTGTTGCTCGCATACATATTTGTGCAGTCGCTAAAACGGCGCAGTTAAATTATCACACGACGACGATCACATAAAATAGCTTTATAACAATAACAACACCAACAACAATGCCAGCAACATCAACATTATGGTTGTTGGCTTTTTTTTGCAATAATCGGGAAAAAAACTTCTTTAGCATTTGCTACAGTTTTGAAACTCCAATGCAACTGTAATCAATTTTTGCTAGAAACAAAACAAAAACAACAGAAACTTTACAAATAGCTAGACTTGGTCGTACCCTAGTGTGGAATGTAGTTTTGGAGTTGAATGGGACCTGCAAAAAAGTTTACCCATACCTAATATCGGACACGGGTCTCGATTCTACTACAGCCGGTCTGTGCACCGGATCGACCTGGAGGGGCAATTCTTCGGCCAATGATTGTCACCATGGCACTATGTCAACGGTAAAAAACCAACGGGCGTGGTCCTTCGAGACAACCATGTATTTATTGTGGGAAATTAGCTAACACGATTCGGCAGAATGACTGCTAAAAAATGTCCTTGAGTTAAGTTATTTTTGATCCATATGCCCTTGCTGCTACTTGCCTAAAGAGGCTTTTAAGATTTGAACCTGCTGTATCGTACTGTAAAGGTAAATAAACATAAAGCATGTCAAATATTTTTTTTAATAATTAACGACTTGCCACAAATTGGCAGCATTCAATGTTACGCATTTTCCTTGCTTTGAACTGCCAAGTTTGTGTCTTCAGTCTTTTGTTCTCTGTGTACTTTTCTTGGTTTCGCAAAATTTGCTTTAAAAATGTAAATGTATCGTTCAAAAGAACATATAAATGCAAATAAAAGCTTATTTAGTAAAGTATATAAAATTTTTGCTAATGAATGGTTCCACTTAGCAAGGTCAGCGTAGGGTTTAATGACTGCCTTTAACACGGCTTGCAGCCCTCCTTAAGGTTACTCTTAGTATTTCATTAAAATTTCAGTTTTTTGTTTCAGAATTAATTGAAGTATTAATTACCTGGTTGATAAAATTCTCAATCCAACTGTGATTTAATGCCGATAATACTTCTTTTAGATTTTTATTGTCTGGATCCAAAAGTATTACTTGTTAACGTGTCGATTCTAGTCAAATGGACCTTCTGATAATGATAATATTTATGCTGAAGTTGCGATCTACTTTAAAATGCTTCAAGACCTGGTCTGCGAATACATGGCGTGTGATCAACTGCCGTCAGTTTCGGGATAGTAGGATTTTGTAAAGATGTAGGTCGTAGTCGATATGCAAAATTCGTTTACGAAACGTAGAGATCTCTTACGCGGCAGGGACAAGCTAGACTCGTGTTCTCCTATGCAGCAGTGGCTATCACGAACAGTGGCATTGTTTTCTATTGATCACATATTTCGTTGACCTACAGGCGTTGGCTCATTATTCCAGTCTACATGCATTTAGTCATCAAATGTGTATTAGCCTACTAGAGCCATCACAAGGGGGAGCACTTACCGTCATTGTGATGGGACAGGATCGTTGGACAAGCCATTTTTATACAACTTAGTACGAGTACCAACTAACCTTTTTTCGACCTTTTTATAATTTAATTTTAATATCTAATCTGATTCGATTAGACTATGTCTGTCTATCATATCTACTGGTAATTAGTAAATGCAGGTCTAAATAGGATCCAATATCTTCAAAACTTTGCATAAAGTCTAGCCCTGTTGAAATTGGTTTTGTTAGACCATGTATTTCTTTAATACTCCCTTCCTTCCTGATTTCAGATCCTGCAGCTCTTGAAACCACATTTAAAATCCGATCTTGCTCAAATTTCGCATAGAATAACCATGTCTGGTGTATCTAAACCTAATTGTCACATGTATTTTATTAGCCCTGCCACAACAGACCTATTCGATTTCTGGTTCTGCCACAGAAGAAGCTTCAAATTAAATCCGATCTGGGTCATGGCGCGTTAGGAGCCAGCAATAACCAACTTTAGTGAAATTGGGTCATATCGGTCGATGTCTTCAAATGTTTTCTGAGTTGCGGTCCTGTTGCTCTTAGAACCACAATGTTCTCATAGAGCCTTCGTACATCTGGCAATCTATTTTTTTTTGTAGCAAGATTTACTGGCAGTGCCGAATGGTTTTAAAGCTCCCCTTACACTTTATCGTCCCAACCCCTTCTGTCTCCTGGAGAAAATCTGCTGCTGCCCTCGCCCCAGCTTTTTCATGCGTTTAGGGTACCACAAGCAGGGTTGTGTAGTTCGAGTTTTGGAAATTTGGCCGATGTGGGAGTAGGAGACAGAAGAATAAACACGACCACGTACAAATAAAAAAAATTCAGGAAGTTAAAATAACATGACATGCATTACCTTATAGAATGATAAAGTTACTAAAAATTTGTGACTTTATTTTTAGGCTATTATCGATGTCCTTTTTGCCAATTTTTTTTATAATTTCTCGATCAACAGACGAGAGATCTTATAATTACTATGTTCTTGTTATTAATAATGATGGGTATAAAGACACAATATAATAGCCCATACCAGATTTCCAATGGGCGTATCTTAGATGTAGAACTGGAATTATTCTTAGGTTGGAAGAACATATATGTTCGCCATTCTTCTCAAAATACTCACTTTAGGGTGGATGCGCTGAGTTGCCCTATGGGCACTGTTGCTGACACGTCATCACAGAAAACGGCTTAAATCCAAAAATAGCAACAGACAGAGAAAAGCTCCGTTGAATATCGGTTAGGAAATTGAAATGGATAAGAGGATCCACCAGGGTGTGTCTTGAAATTTGACAATACAATTTGCATTTTGCTTTGTCAAATTTTTTTGAATTGAACATTTTTTTTGACTCACAAATTGTATGACGTTTCATGACTTTTTAAGTCATTTGAGCCATGTCTGTGCGGCTGGCTCGCGTGTTAACTCGCAAAAGAAGGTAACAATGGTTTTGTAAACTTTTCATGCCGCTTTATTATTCTAAAACTGCCCATGGGATTGAAAGTTGCATACATATCCACTCCCCTTCTAATATCTCCTACACAAATGTACGATTACGCCTACTTTTAGTATTCCTGAAACATCTCTAATCCTAATTATGCGATCTAATCCAATAGAGTTTTACAACAGAGCTATTAAAAGCTTAAGTTAGTGATTGTTAGGAAGTGTTGCTGGAGGCGAAAATGACTAAGTCGTTCAAGATCAGATTTGATACTCAATTTATTCATTAACTTATATACTACTTACAATTCTTAATTGCCACCCTTTGCTAAAAGGGATCAATATTTTAACATACGAAAGAACGAGAAGAATGGAGATAAGGACTGTTAGTTTAGGAATGCAATGGATATGAGCGACAAACCAATATAAAGTAATTATGACAGTGGCCTGAAGTAGGACGCTCATGCGGAAAAACTTCATATTAATGGAAAATAATTATATATTGAATATATTATGTATTGAACAGTGATAAATAATTGAATTCCTCCCTCATGATTGAATTCTGTGCTGTACAGATTAGTAGCCACATAACTTGTCACCCAGTGCGTAAAATTCGCTTAAACTGTGAACACCAATATATTTATATAGACTGTACAAAAAGACCGGACAACACGCCCGATTCAGGTACCTCCAGTGCAAATACATAATATAATTTATACGAATGTACTGAAAATTAGTCAGAAAACGAAAATGATTAGACGAACCGCCGCAAAAAAATTTGCCACGCCCCATGCTAGCACCTTCTACCCAGTCGACCCTTTATGCTTTTCGAGATAATCAGAATAGTAAAGTAGTTTGGTTCCAAATCGCTTCGGCGAAATTTGTGTGATTGAAATGCATGTGTTTGCTGTAAGTTCAGAATTCATTTGTTTGTTTTTTAGACGATTTCTGTAAAGGATACTACAAACATTCTTACTGTAGGATTCCCCAGCGCTCTTAGTTAAATCGACTTGCTTGAGTTTAAGTAAAGTAGAATGTTGACAGTGATTAGTACTGTTTAGACTTTATTTGGTCCCTGCAAAAGTAATGACAAAATAAATGCACATTGGCTTATTCTAAGGCGTGAAAAAATAGTGTCATAAAATGCATTAAATAATTCTTTACTGTCCCCAAAGGCTCCTAGGGACAGCAACTCTGTACCCATGTGTCGACAGAATATTACATGCCTGCACTAGAAATCATATTGAAATCCATCTTCTTTTTTCCTACGAAATACAAAAAACAATAGCAGCAAATCGTGTGAAGGTGCAGGATCTTCTTTGAAAGTCGTCTTTGATAGCCCTTACGACATTTTTATCGAAATCTTCCCTTTACATGTCATTTAACATTTGCATCGCACAATGATGGCTTTTCTAACATTTTCATCCCAGAAAGGTAAACGTAACTTAAGGAAAACGTCTACACATTTCTCTAGTTTGATGTTCATCGTCATATTCGTCATCATCAACAACGTCGTCATCGTCATCATCATGGCCATCGTTGTTGCTGTTGTTGGTAAGTAAAGTTTGTCTATTTCGTGGCTGGGCCGTCAAGCTTCAGGGCTGCCATAAAGTCGAGAGTGTATCACATTTTCCAAAATAAAAACGCAGCTGGATGTTTTTTTTTGCTCTTTTTCTTCTACGCTGTGCTAACTAAACTACGTAAAATGCCTGCCGCCGGTGAACTATTGAAATGTGGCCTATGCAACGCTTGCTCGCTCGTTCGCCAGTCTGCGAGTAAGGAAGGCAGGCAGGCTGGCTGGCTGGCAGAGTCATTTGATGGCTGACTCCTGCTTGGCAGTGCATTGTTTGTTGCAACGATATGGGCCTTTGCTGTTGTTGTTGTTGCTGCGGCTGCTGTCTGTGCTGCATGTCTGTTGTTGTTGTGCGGCTAGTGTAAATAATAATTATGTAACACCCGATTATTATTGGAATTTATATGCGATGCACATTCAATGTGAACATTTTGCACTCTACACACAAAATATTTGAATAAACTCGCATGCTATTTCCAAAAAGACGTCGTCTTAGGAATGATAGTATTTTTAGTGGCGTTTGAGTTACTCGGAAACAATCTTTTTCCAATAATTCTTTTAATCTTGCCAATAACAGTCTAATCCAAATATGTTCAGCCTTCTCTCTAACGTCATGGAGACCTTGGTTTATCACCAAACTATCTAGAGAAAATAGACTTCGGTCTGCTGTATAGTTTTTCTACCGAAGTTTCTCTCATTAACGAGCTTGTTGCATTATCTAAGTTGAGTTATCTGAATAGGGTTCAATTTAAAGCACTCGGTGTTGTATGTTTTTACTAGACAGAGGAACTTTATGCAATTGTATATTTCTACTGGGTGGTCGCACAAATTTGAGCACATAATTTTGAATCTTCAAAAACAAACAAATGGGCCCTTTCGCCTCATGCGTCTGTCCTTTATCTCAGTCAAAACTTAAAAATGACTGTACATTTCGATTCGTGGCAACATTTGCTTGAATTTGAGTAAAAACATGTCCATGTTGATTATAATTCGCTCGTTTTCGTTTGCCACATAAACGAAAAAGTCCAGTAACTATGCCTTTTTTGAGGGCGCCCGATCACAGTACCCACATTTACCATTGTCCATCCACACAAAATTATTATTTGCTAAGCTAATACTCAAAAAATGTACATTTTAGTGAGATACTTTTAGTCCATAAAAAGAAAACTTTTTTCCCCCTGAGCCGATTTAGCCCATTCTGAATCCCAAACAGCTTATGACCAGAAGCCTTCATCATGCAAAATTTTAGTATCCTAGGTTTAACCGCTATCATGCTTTCAACAGACACACAGATGGACGGACACACGAACTGACTGGCGGACATGGCTAGATCGTCTTGGAATTTTACGACGATAAAGAATATATAGGGCGATCCATCTAGAGGTATTTTTTCAGATCAAAAAAAAATATAAAAATTCAAATCATGTGTGGAATCTTTATTGGCAATTTGAAAGGACATTTTATGGCATTTATTTTGAAAAAATATTAGCTTTAAATGTTGGCCATATATACACCAATTTGGCTTCGTCCCCATGATCGCTCGTAGTTTCCTTGATCGATCAAAGTAGGGCGGTTGTTGAATCTATAGCCTTCTTTACACATCATAGAGAAAGGGATTGTTTCACAGTTCTACTGATATTTTCATGGAAGGTAATCTTCTGAGATTTCTTATCTCATTTCTTGGTTAATAATATATAGCCAGCTCATAAGGTGGTCTAGAGGCGAACCTCTGGTAATCTGTTTGTTACCTGCGGATCGCACAATCTCTAAACCTGCCCTTCTTCACCTTACCGTTCTTCCCATCGATAAAAAAAGGCTTTGCATTTCTAGGAGATAGAATGAGAGCATAACTGGATTCGTCATGAAATTCGTTTGCTTTGAGGTTACCATATATCCATATTTGATGTCCTTTATGTCTCCATACCCTATGGCTTCTGGACTAAGGCCTTTGAACTAGAAAAAAGTAAAAACGAACCTTCGAAAATCTTACAAATAACCTGGGAGTAACATTTGTTACTTATCCAATAATGACAAATTTTAGATAATTTATTCTATTCGCAAAAAATAACTAAAACTGGTGCATTATTTGTTGTAGCTCTCATACAATGGACCCTTATAATTTGAAGACCTATATATGGCCGACATTCAGGCGATTCTACCTATATATTCAGTGAACTGCGTTGGTAGGTGAAATGTAATGGATCAGAACAGTAAAAGAAAAAGAAATGATTTTTTACACTTTCCTTCAACTTCTGCACGCAGAAAAAAAGTACGGTTGTGGTGACAATATTCGAAGAGGATAATACTATTATTGGGTATATGGTTGTGGTACAACAATATTATGATCCCCACAACAATAGTATGATTCAAATACAACCATACTATGATCCTCACAACAATAGTATGATCCACATATAACCATACTATGATCCCCACAACCATAGTATGATTCACACTTAAACATACTATGATCTCCATAATCATACTATGATCCTCACAACCATAGCATATTTAATATACAACCATAGTATGATCATCACAACCATAGTATGATTCAAATGCAACCATGTTATGATCCCTACAACCATAGTATGATCACACACAATTATACTATAAACCCCAACATAATTTATTAGAATTGGTTTAAGTTGTCGACAATTGATTTGATCCCCAATATTTTTTCTTAGAATTAGTTTCAGTTGGTAACAAAAGATTTAAATTATGAAAATTATTCAAAAATACATTAAATTCAAAGTAAAAGAAGTGATTTATTTCACGGTAGAAAAAGTAAGTTCAAATAAACGTAAGCGTCTTAATTAAAAAAAATTCAGTTAAACAAAGCCAAAGCAGCTTGTTTAAAAAAATAAATTTCGATAAAAAAGTACTATTATTACATTCGATCTGTACCAATAACATTTGTTCTTAAAAGCATATTTAAATGAAGAAAAATTACAATCATACAGTATGATTATCATATTATTGTTAACATAAAACGCAAAACACAATACTTTTGTCGCACCAACCATATTTATATTGTTGCTATAAACATATTTTCACTTTTAAATTTGGCAATAATACCATTGTTACATTTCAACAATATTAATATTGCAATTATACTATTGTCAAAAATAAATTCAGTTTACAGTGCTATGGTTGCGACGAACAGACTTTTATTGCGGATAACATATTATTATTGCCGTGACCATGTAGTAACCATGTTTTTTCTCTGCGTGTGGATGTCATAATTTGTGGGCAATACATTTGCTGTAAGTCGATTCTACATACGGAATGTCCGGGTAAAAAACGAACTCGATCTTACCTTGCTATCCAATATGGTCCAGGTGGAATAGACCATCGGATTTACATTAGGCGAATTCGAAATTGGCGAATAATGTGGACTATATGAAGTGTGCAAAATGGTTTTTTAACCATTCTTGGTTCATAAGATTGTTCATGGTCTTAGATCAAAATGTTTGCGTGCCCCCAGCACTAAAGCAGCTTCCAAAATATGTTCCCGATAATAAGTCGCATTGACTTTGACAGCAGCTCAAAACTCGATGAAAAAGATCGGACATCGTCCATAGGCGGTTAGAGCTGCCTGAACCATAACTTGTGATTGAAAATTGTCCTCAGTGCGTCCAGTTAGGTAAACATGATCATTTTGAGAGTATATGAACTGCTAAATAGGAAATTTTGTTTTATCGGGAAACACAATGTTTGGAAATTCGCCACGAAGTGAAACTGCTAACATTTTTCGAGACTAATATTTTTTTGTTTTAACTTTAGTGCCTATTGAAATTTCTAAGGCTTTACCTTGAGCCCATTTGGAAATAAGCGTCGGATGCTTCGCTGGTATGTTTTCTGCTTTTGCCATTTGATTACCACTTCGACGTTAAATTCGTTGAAGTCGAGCCTTGACTTCCAAAATCAATTCATGAGATGTTGCAGCTTTTTCGCCTATCACTGTAGCATTTTTAAATGCTGACCTTATCATTTTAACAATTTCTGCTGCGCTACACAAACATTTTATTCACCCTAGATAGCTCACAACATGAACAATAGTTGGTTGTGATTGGACGTTTGAATTTCCTTTCCAACTTAGATGCAAATGTTGTGGTATCGCATAAGAAATTTAAGCAACTGTCGTTGGTATGCATTTGCCATAGATGTTATTATCGGTTTGCCAGGATAGCCAACGTCAAGTTGGTATAGCTGCCGACTTTGCTCAAGTTTACTATAGAAAGAAAGAAGTATTATTTATAATCAAGCCTTTTGAAATTAAACAAAATATGACAATGTTTTTATGTAGCTCCTACATAAAGGAGGCCCTGAGTCCCTTGAGTCCCTGCCACTCAGCAAACCAAATTGTATATCCGAATATACCTTCTTTAGTATATATCTGAAGACATTAATCACAGTAGATTTGTAGCCAACTCTGGTGATTTTATTTCTGGCCACTTCAGAAGTCACATATTGATTCAGAGCGTTGCTAATGATACCCTACACCAACTGTGGTGTAGGGTATCATTTAGTCGGCCGTGTCTGACAGTGGACCTTTGTACTTGTTTCAAATGGATGGGCATATAAAGGGTATTTTTTTAAGACGTGTGGTGTTCAAGAAAAAATAAAATGCATATAATTTAATGCTATAGCCAAGAATTTAGATTTTTATTAAAGATAAGGGTTTACCATTATGTTTTAAAAATGACTTCGGGCAAGTGGCCGCCGCGGCTGGCTCGAATAAGCTTAACGGCCGTATTTTCGATCACTTTTTGTAGCATTTAGGGTCGTGTGTTAGCAATAACGCGCCAAATATTCCCTTTCAAGGCGTCAATCGTCAATCGATCAGGCTTATCTGTGGAGACAAGCGACTTCACATAACCCCACAAGAAATAGTCCAGCGGTGTTAAATCGCATCGCAAATCTGCGCCCTCTTAAATTTTCTTCAATACATTTAAGGTTTCGTTGGCTGTGTGGCATGTTGAAACTAAAGGTCGTCCACATCAACACCCTCCAATTCAGACACGAAAAAGTCATTAATCATGGCGCTATAGCGTTCTCCATTGACTGTAACCGGCTTCATTTTTGAAGAATTAAGGACCAATGATTCCCTCTGCCCATTGAGCACACCAAACGGTGACTTTTTGGGAATGTAACGGCGTCTCAACAATGGCTTGTGGATTTTCATTACTCCAAATGCGACAATTTTGGATATTAACGTAAACATTAATCCCAAAGTGAGCTTCATCGCTGAAAAACGTTTTCTTGTAGAAATCAGGATCGGTGGGCCACCAGGATTGGCAAACGTTGTTCCGGAGTAAGTCTATTCATTATGAAATGGCAAAACAAACTGAACATTTTAAAACATTGAATTTTCTTCAACAATAGCTAGAATATTATCTGCACGCTACATTCGGCAGTTTATCGTTCTCAAATCAACAATTAGCTTTTGATTCGGGGACCATTCAAAAGATAATATTATATTAGTCTGCTCAACAAGGCATCAGTCTGTATATGTGTCAGCGGCATAGTGTATATGAGTCATTCCATGCCAAACGGTACGATTTTGGGCAAAAATTTAACGCAATGATTCCGATTTTTATGAAAATTTGCAGATTTGGTCCTCTAGCAATTCTATTTAATCCGCGATTAGAAAAAAAAAATATAATTTTTTTTTTCAAAAGTTATGACCAATTGAACTTTGGTAAAATGGAGATTTTATCAAGGAGGTGTGTTCATTCAGTCGCATGTAACTCCGGAAATACTTGACCGATTTTACTCTGCTATACCTTATTTTGAAGGTAATTTTAAGCACTTCTAAAATAACGAAACGGTATGGCATAACGCCATAGAATTTTTTAAGTTTGTATCATTTTAATCCTTTTATTTCGATTTTGAAAATGATTACATCTTTTTTTATTTTTGAAATTTTGCAGGCGTATTCTTACAGGTCTGTTTTACCGACTGTGTAAGTTTTAAAGTGGTGAAATAATGCGTTCTATTTTTAAAAAAAAATTTTTACCTTATACCTTTTTCACTTCCATGAATATAGAAAATATAATATAGAAAAAAAATATTTTTTAATAGTTTATTGACACAAGATATAACAACAACAAAAAAACAAAGAAAAAAAGAAATAAAAACATGATACAATAGCCGTGCACGTATTCAAGGAGGGGCTTGTAAATTTTTTAAAGAAAACCTTAGGACCTGTAAGTAAAATATTTTACTTTTCTGATGGCGCAAGCGCACAATACAAAAACAAGAAAAACTTTTTAAATCTGACGTTCCACGTAGAAGATTTTGGAATACCAGCGGAATGGCATTTTTTTGCAACGTCTCATGGCAAATGGCCCTGCGATGGTCTGGGAGGAACAGTCAAAAGACTAGCAGCACGTGCAAGCTTGTCCAGCCTCATAAATCCCATTAATAGTGCCGTCAAATTTTATGATTGGGTGAATAAAAACGTGAAGAATATTCATACAGAATTCTTCAATAACTATCAATATCAAGATAGGGCGAAACACCTGAAGGAGCGTTTTGAAAAAGCGAAAACAATTTCTGGAACTCTTGGCTACCATGCATTCATTCCACAACCCGATAAAATAATGAAAGTCCAGACAACATCATCTTCTGAGCAGTACTGTATGAAGATGGTATACAAGGCATAACATTTATTTCATTACTCATTTTTTTATTTCTTTTTTTCTTTGTTTTTTTGTTGTTGTTATATCTTGTGTCAATAAACTATTAAAAAGTATTTTTTTTTCTATATTATATTTTCTATATTCATGGAAGTGAAAAAGGTATAAGGTAAAAAAAAATTTTTAAAAATAGAACGCATTATTTCACCACTTTAAAACTTACACAGTCGGTAAAACAGACCTGTAAGAATACGCCTGCAAAATTTCAAAAATAAAAAAAGATGTAATCATTTTCAAAATCGAAATAAAAGGATTAAAATGATACAAACTTAAAAAATTCTATGGCGTTATGCCATACCGTTTCGTTATTTTAGAAGTGCTTAAAATTACCTTCAAAATAAGGTATAGCAGAGTAAAATCGGTCAAGTATTTCCGGAGTTACATGCGACTGAATGAACACACCTCCTTGATAAAATCTCCATTTTACCAAAGTTCAATTGGTCATAACATTTAAAAAAAAATTTTAAATTTTTTTTCTTGAAACACGTATATAATATTTTTAAGAGAAGAATGCATACACAAACTAGTTAAGCAATCCAAGCTTGTGATGTAAAAAATGCGTACCGTTTGGCATGGAATGACTCATATGTAGCATGTGACATAGAGAAAGGGACCTAAGGATAAAAAAAAAATCAATTTTCACTTTTTTTTGATGTGGACAACATCGGAGCATCGAATGAGACCGATCCCATGCCCTCCATTCCCTCCCAGAGATATGCGCGTTTTATGAAAGTGAAGTCGATGATTCTAAGCGACCTACTCTTAAAAATGATGATTCTAAGCTTAAAATGGGACCTACTCTTTAAAATGGCTCTCCTGAACAAAACTGGTTTTTACCCTTAGGTTCCTTTCTATTTTAGGCGTCACATATGATGAAATGGCAAACCAAACATAAATCACGTGACAGCTAATAAAATGGCTGACATGTTAAACAGTGTAGGCAATCAAAGTTCTATGCCTTACAAACAACACCCTTTATTCCACAACACACACATACACACACATTGTAGAAGCTACATTGGAAATCTCAGGTTATTTGCAAAGCAATCTCAAAAAATCACATAAACTCCCACAAGCGCCGTTTAGCTATAACGATGCTGCCTTAAAATCGGCCGGATGGCCGACTGACTGAGCAACTGTCCGTCCCAGCGCTTTGATGGTTAAGCATTGCAATTACCACCGATTAATTTCAATTTTTATTTTTATGTTTTTATGATGATGACCACAAACAACAAATTGTGTTGAATTGTCTGTTGGCCATTATCAAGCGACCACATGGCTTATTGTCCGTCTGTCCGTCCGTCCGGCCGGCCATTCAGTCGTACATGTGTGCTGCTTTGTAAGGCTGGCGAAAACAATCAAATGACATTCGCCTGTCCATAAGGTTGATGAATCATCATCTTCATCATCAGCAGCAGCAGCAGTACAAGCATCGGCAACATTCGCACAATCCGCCTGTGAATTGTATTGATTCATATGTGAGTTGATTTGAATCGAATGGAATTGAATGAATGAATATGTTAATGACTCTGCAGACATGTCACTTCTATACGCGCCACAAACAACATTTGGTACTGTACGTCCGTACGTATGACAGACTGGCCAAATATACAAATTTTATTTATTCTTACACAGTTTTGGCTTTATAGACACCGACCCACCACCAGTCTGTAGCTGGCTGCTTGGCCGGCCGGCCACTTGGATGCATGGATCCAGCGATCTATCGACAAATTACCAGTTTTAGTAACAACCACTACAAATTTAGCCCGTCTAGTTTCAAGTCTACTCGTCTAGCTGACTTTTTGCAAAATAATATAATAAAAAAAAGAACTAAACAGTGTTGTAATGAGAGTAGCTCGAGCGACTAGCGGTAGTGGCAGTAATAAACTTGATTTTGCTTCTTATCTCGTCTGTAGAAAGTGATTCTGTCACTTTGAGCTCATGTAATAACGTCGCACGTCGTAAAGCTCCGTACGCCGCTCAGTGGTGTTTGCTGGTTCTTGGGTGTTGTTGCGTCGTCGTCTGCGGCTATACGAGTGCCATTAAAAGTAAAGAACTAAATTTGTTTAGTTTTTATTTTATTCGAAACTAGTTTGCACCACATATTACGACCACTTTCCTAATCTAATTCCTGTTTTAGTTGGTTCTCAAAGAAAAGGAAAGCAGTCGCCAAATTGGTAACAACTTTGGATGCTCGTTAAGAACGTGTATGCATGCTTTGGTATAGTGTGCCGTTTTAGATTTTCCATTGGCGTAATTTGATATTTTTGGAATTAAGTGATTTTTTTTTTGGCATTGGCATTGCTTTTCTGACACTTCACTTGAATTTTACACTATTGATTTCATAGTAGTTTTAGGTTTTATAACCTACACCATACAGTTGGAGGGAATTATAACGTTGTGCAGTTGTTTGTAACACCGGCAACGAAGGGAGACTACCCTTTGTTTACAAACCCATAAATTTAGCATCGAATCGAATTTTGACTTTAAACTCTTACGAATCTCTTAATTTAAATTCGTTTCATATTGAGATATCGCAAATTAAATAGAGCTATATTTTAGTCTTATATACACACGACTATAATGACACTTAACCTCACTGATTTAAAGAAGTTCTCCGTTTGTTATTTTATAAGATGTACGGAATATACGCAGATACTCCAATGATATTGACAACCTTGTATAAATGACCAGAATTGGATAATTCAAACCGAATACTATGTAAAGAAAGGCCAAACTGTGAAAAATCAGCCACAATATTATATAGGGCGATCAATCTAGAGGTATTTTTTCAGAACAAAAAAAATATAAAAATTCAAATCAAGAGTGGTAATTGGTAATTTTTTGAAAATAATTTCCTTTAAATGTTGGCAACTGTATTATGGAAATGAGCGTTCGGTGAGAAACGGGAAGATCCGCTCTTTTTAACCAAAATTTTGTCAAGTGATGAGGCCCATTTCTGGCTCAACGGCAAAGTCAATAAACAAAATTGCCGCATTTGGGCTGAAGAGCAACAAGAAGAGGTTCAAGAGAAAATACCCAGAGAAAATCACGGTTTGGTGTGGTTTAAAAGCTGGTGGAATCATCGGTGTATATTTTTTCAAAAATGATGATGGCCGGAACGTAGCCGTGAATGCTGCTCGCTATCGCGCCTTGATATCGGACTTTTTGCTACCTGAAATTGAAGCCAGCAATCTTGACGACACTTGGTTTCAACAGGACGGTGCCACTTGCCATACAAACAATGGATCTATTGAGAGGTCATTTTGAAAAGCAGCTAATTTCACGTTTTGGGCGGGTGAGTTGGCCGCCTACATCGAGTGATATCACACTTTTAGAGATTTTTCTTTGGGGTTAAGTAAAGTCCAAAGTCTATGCTGACAAACCAGCTGCGATTCAGGGTTTGGAAGCCAACATTACGTATGTCATTAAAGCCATACCGGTCGAAACTCTCGAACGAGTCATCCAAAATTGGACCCTCAGAATGGAAATCCTCAGGCGTAGTTGCGCCCAAAATTTTAAGGTAATTATATTCAAAAAAATGCCATAAAATGTCCTTTCAAATTACCAATATATATTCCACATTTGATTTGAATTTTTATATTTTTTTTTTCTGAAAAAATACCTCTAGATGAATCACCCTATATATACTTCAATAATACTTTAAACAATTGTATTTACCTGTTTTTGGGCACAATTACTTCACTTTTGACTTAGAAAATATTTTTCATATTATTTTTGAAAGTTTGTTGAAAGTTTTAACATTATTTTTTGTTGAAATTGTTAACAATTTAATTTGTTAAATCTTTCAACAAAATCTCAAAAATAAAATGAAAAATATTTTCTGAATCAAAAATAATGTAAAGGGTGGTTAAATTTTAGGGGCCGTTGCCATTTCTGGTGTTTTCACATTTCCCTAAATGTTTGCTAAAATCACGAAGTGCACGATATGCATTTTCATAATAAGCCTGAATAACTTTAACGCATTGCTCGCTTGTGTATCCTTTCATGGTTTAAATTGAGTTAGTCTGAAATTGAGAAATATCAAATGAAATGAAAAAGTTGATGTTTAGGTGTGGTTTACATTCAACATCGAGTCTTAAAATTTAACCACCCTATAATTGTGCCCGTGAATAAATGTTGCAAAAAGGTCAGGTTGAAATTAGAGTAAAAATTGCATAGTTTTTGGTACCCATTGGTCCATGTCACCGAAATTTAGACAAACTGCACAAAATTTATTTCTAGCTTCGTGGAAAAATTTTAAATTTATTTTAAAGCCATACGAATGTAGAAATAAATTTTTGCGCCCAGGAAATTTTTACTATATCAAAAAAAAGCGTATATGTGACTCAAATCGGTCCAAATTTTTTTGTTGTAAATCGTTAGACATCATACCAAATCGGATTTGTCTCAAATTAAATATAGATTGATATCGTATTTAACACGGACTAAAATCGGATTTCGTATGGATGTTCTAGATCAGTTGTCTGTTTTATCGGGTCAGATCTTTGTACTGGGGATATATGAAAGCTGGTACCTGTACGACCCATTTTTATACGAGCGGATAACTGGTTGGTCGTTATAAACTGTGCCAAATGCCATCAATATTGGATGTTCTATGTGCCTTCTAGAGCTAAATACATAGTAAAATCGGTTATAGGTAGGTTCAGAGTCGATGGGTACGCTAAATGGTGGGTCTAGAATTCTATTTTTTTGGTATTTGCGTTTCCTGTACTTAAAAATTATGAATTTGTTAGCTTTTACATACAACTACCAAACAACCCGTCAGAAAGAATAACCAGGGAAAACCGACTTGTCGGGTTTTTGCTTCTTTTGTGAACCCGACTGTCGGGTTTGGACATAAAAACCCAAATGTCGTTTTTTGGTTTTAGACACTCTAGTACCGGTGTGCCAGTACCTTAAGAAAGCACATAAATAATACATGGAATTAAAATTTAAATAAAATTTTTATTCGTCGAGCAAAGGTTTTGTTCTTTTTCCTATTTGTTGAACTCTAAGTAACATATCGTCGGTGTTTCTAGCAAAAGGCCTATGTGTTTTTCCGATACTTTATAGGAGAGCTAAAAAACTGTTGCATTTATTCATTTGGCGGAATTTCCAATATTAGTAATTGCTGTCGATTCGTTTATAGAGTTGCCACGTTTTAAATTAAAAAAAAATTGAGTTGAAGGAGCGATCTTGTGTGACACAAGAATATATAAAAAAATTTCAAATAGGCTCTGCTAGTTTTGTTCTTTCTGTATTAAAATATAAACAAAATTGATCACTTTCCACATAGGCTTTTTCATATTCTCGAACATAAAATAGGGATGTACCAAATTTGGCATTTCGTTTGGTACACCTTGAAATATTGATCTGATACCCTATAAAGTAGATATGTTTTTGATCGGCGTAAAATTCTAAGACGCTCTAGCGATGTCCGACCGTCTACCAGTCTGTGTATCTATTGAAAGGAAGATAGCGGTCACAATAATCAAACTAGCAAGTCCAAACTTTGCAGATAAATGTATTGTTGTTGCAAGTTGTTTGGGATTTATAATGGACCAAATCTATTCAGTGGAAAAAAGGTTCTGTTTACAAGAACTCAAAGAACATCTGCAAAATCACACTGTTTGGGAGCATTTTGTATAAAACTCGGTACGATGGGATTGACCTAGTCTGTTGAAACTTGGTACAAAACTGTATTTTGGACAAGGCCTATTTATGATTGAATACGGGTCAAATCAGTAAAAGTTTTCATGTTGCCCCCATGCAAAGTACCATCCCGAATTCAGGTATAAAGGCTGTATGAATTTATACAGTCCTCATACAAGGTCCCTCCCCTGGACAAAACTTAGTACAAAGTAGGTCTATGGAATGGAAATTTACTGTTAAGGATCGGGGGTAAATTAAATCATAGGCCAGTATAGAAGTACTATACTGGCCTATGATTAAATTTAGCTCACATACAAAGACGCCTAATTATTATGATTCAAGCTTTGAACATAATCCATGGTAGAGGGTATATAAAAATCGGCCCGACCAAACTTAGCGTAGAATGCTAAGGAAATAAATATGAAATAAATTTTACCGAAATAAACGAATTTGAAGAAATAGATTATTGATCTTATGTTTGCGAAACGTTTTGTATACTGTTTGTTAAAGATTTCGCCCCTATATCCATAATCCTTGGAGCCATCCTACAACCATTTTTATGACTCATATTCCTGTATAGCTACCTTAGAAGCCTTCCGCTCTTTAAATTTTTCTTAAGTGCCTTCAGATACGTGATCATTTGTATTTTTCATTGGCCAACACCCATTTGGTTCTCACGAGATTCACTTTACCGATTTCGGTTTGGTTTTATGAAACGAACGAAAATTAAATTTATGTGAATTTCGAAGATCTACCCAAAAAACACTCGACATATTATATTTTGCCATCCGAAAAAATGTTGCTGGCAATAAAAATATTTGTATAGTTCGCCATGCAAATATGTATGTTCGATGCGGTTCAATCCCGGGACAATATGAAACTATTACACAATACCAATTTTGTGTGTGTTTGCTCTTGGTGCCGTTTTTGTTTGTTTGTTTGTTCAAGCATGATATGGCAAGCGCACACACATGGACGAGTTTAGGCCTTAACTCTGAGCTCCTCTTAGGATTCTGTGGATCTCGTTGTGCTCCACACGACCAAGGCACCGCCGAATGTGCCCCGGTGGTGTTTTAAGATCACAAGAGTTGAACGTCAGCCCAGCTTGGTTTTTTTTCTTGCAGCAGCAGCAACGTTAGATACTGCCACCAGCAGCAGCAACAACGACAACAACAACAGCAACAAAAGAAATATTTGGTAATAGCAAATCAAGCGACCACACCCGCACACTTCAACTTCATTACATTCATGTCGCCTGTAACTATAAATACTTACATGCAAACACGATACAAACACATGCACATAAAAACGGCACACACACACACCGAGGCACTTCCAAACCACCTACCACCACCCCCTTGTCAGGGGAACAAGCACAACGCCAGGATCGAGTAACACCAACAAACACCAACCAACTCCACTGCACATTCAGCCATTCATTCTTACTCCCGGTATTTAGTTTTGTAGGTCTAACTGTTATTAAAGGCATTCAAGCTACGAACAGCAACAACAAAGACGGCAAAACGCGACAAGTCAAAAAGCCAGCAAATAACAGGCAAACTGTCGAATTGCTGCAGCGAAGGCTGCTGCATTCAGGGCGCATGTGCGCCTGCCTGCCTGACTTACTTTAAGGAGTTGCATTGCATATGACGGGTTGTTTGCGGCGGTGAGTGTCTCTTGTTGTTGTTGTTGTTGCTGGTGCTGCTGTTGTTCTTGTTGGCTGGGTGACTGGCTAAGATACTCACTCGCAGATAGACCGACATGCAGCCAGCCCGGCAAGCGGGCCAACAAACCACCAGGCATCATGCCAATGTTTTCGTTTTTTAGGCGGATTTTGTTGCCGTTGTTGTTGTTGGAGCTGCATGATGTTACACTGGCATCCTCGTACACACATAAGCACCATGTTGCACCGTTTAATGGTTGCAGAATTGGAGCTTTTTACATAAAAGTCTTAGGCGCTGTTTTCGGGGCTTAGTTTTCCTTTTCTGAACTATTCACAGTGTAACGAACCCATGGATTTCGTAAAGAGATGAAGAGTGATCAAACTTAGGATCCATTATCTAGTCCCTATCTGAACAATTTGGTGTACACTATTTCTTCTTTTAAAGTAGTAATAGGGCGTCTAATCTAGCGGATTGTATGGAGTTTTATTGCAAGAAATAAATTAAAATATAAAAAATATAATAATATAGGAATACTTAGTAGGGACATAAATACTGTTACAACATTGAACACACCCATTTCAATAGTAGAACTGAACATACCCCGTTAATGCCATATGGGTTTTGAAAGCTAACCTCAATAGCGTTAGTCTGTAACGGGATTTTAAAATTGTTTCAACGTGGGCAATTGTGTGAAGAAAACTTGAAAAGTAAGGTTTACAACAGTAGTTCTCATTCGTTTAAGGAGAGCCTGGCCTTATAGTGTTCGGTTTTACTTTCAACAATTGCAGCAAGGCTTTCTGAAGAGGGTTGTCACGGACCCGAAATCACGATAAAAGCAGTGTGCAGCCACGAAAATCAATGTCAATTTGCAATTTTGTTAAAAACTTGTCTTCTATTTAAATATAGAAGCAAGGGGTCTTGAGCCGGTTTAATCCCTATTCAATTGTTTCAACTTTCATCATGGAGTGGTCAGCTAATGAGAACCGTATCGCTGTTATAGCGCTTTTCAAGTGAAAAAAAGAAAAAAAAAAAACGATATTTTCAAAACGCTCCGGCCACTGTGGATTAGCCGCATGTTCGTCTACCGGTGCATAAAACTGTTTGAGGAGACTGGAGATGTAAAAGACAGACCACCACCGGTCGGGCCGCCCACGCTCTGTTCGAACACCGCAGGTCATCAAAGCCGTTAAATCAAGAATTCACAGAAATCCGCTCCGAAAACAGAAAATCATAGCCCGTGAGATGATTATCACAAAGTCCATGAGTCGAATCATTAAAAAAGACTTGGGACCTGGGTCTTTCAAACGACGTACAGGATATTTATTGACTGTAGCTTTAAACAAAAATAGGATTGAAAAATGCAACCGTCTTTTGGTGAAGCACGCTAATAACTTGCACGGAAAAAATGTGTTCACCGGTGAAAAAATTTTTACCGTTCAGGAAAAATTTAACAAGAAAAGTGATAGAGTGTATGCGCGGCCATCTAAGGAAGTATCTGAACTGATCCCAAGGGTGGAAAAGGGTCATCATCCAGCTTCAGTCATGGTTTGGTGGGGTGTCTCTTACGATGGGGTCACTGACCTGCATTTCTGCGAACAAGGAGTCAAAACATCGGCCAAAGTTTACCAAGAAACCGCTTTGGAAGCTGTTGTGAAGCCTCTTTACAATTCCCTGTTCCAAAAGCAGCCATGGACTTTCCAGCAGGCTTTTGCGCCGACCCATAAGGCTAATACGTCCCAGGCCTGGCTTCGATACAATTTGCCAGCGTTCTTTTTCTCTAAAGAATGGCCTTCAGGCAGTCCAGATTTGAACCCATTAGATTATAAATTGTGGACTGTTTTAGAGGACAAGGTTTGTCACAAAAGATACCACAGCATTGGATCTCTTAAGACCGCTTTGTTTCTAGCTGTGGCCAATTTTCCAATAGACGAGGTTCGTGCAGTTATTGACGATTGGCCAGTGCGACTTAAGGCGTGTCTAAAGGCAAAAGGCGGACATTTCGAATAAGTAGATTCCTTTTGGATACAATACACATCAATAAATATATTAAAAAGTATTTGGTCCAAAAACATGCAGTACTTTTTATTTTACAGCATAAAACGTGTGCAACAGTATTTATGTCCCTAATAAGTATTAAAAAAAATTAAATAATTCAGTTTTTAGTTTTATGTAAATTTACATAAGGTAA
The DNA here is from genome assembly GCA_963513945.1 of Hydrotaea diabolus. Classification (NCBI taxonomy): domain Eukaryota; kingdom Metazoa; phylum Arthropoda; class Insecta; order Diptera; family Muscidae; genus Hydrotaea; species Hydrotaea diabolus. The sequence goes on from OY740717.1 coordinate 212,122,702, forward strand.
CATACGGCAAAAATAAATATATTTTTGAAAAACTAACTATTCTCTTTCATTGATAGGCTAAGAACTTTCCGAACCGCCCTCGTAAATATAAAACAAAGAAACCTTAATAAGTATCTTGTGTGGCCGCCATTAGCTTTAATTACAGCAGACAGCCAATATGGTGGAAAAAGCCAACTTTTTTCTTATTTCAGGTATACTGCAATTGCACCCATTAACGTTTCCTTCATAGCTGGAATTGTTTTTGCTTTCGTTTTTTCTGCCCACGTTTTAAAATATCCCTGCGATGTTAAAATGTAGATGCAAGAGGTCTGGCGCCAGTTATTCTCTGGTCAATATATCCCATATATGCTAAGAAAAGCTTGGGTCAGGCGATTTTGGGGAATGTTCTAGCTTATGCCTAACATTATTTTACAATTTTCGAAAAGTGCTTCGGATGACTATCCTGACGAAATATAGAATTTTCTTTAATGAGAAAATTTTACCGCTAGGGAGGTCCTTCTAATCCATAATGCCGTTGATGAATCTTAGTTTGCCAACCGCATTTCCAGTCATGCATCCCCAGACCATGACTGATCCACTTCTAATTTTCACTGTCGAGTTGGCATTTTACAGTGAAGACTTCGTATTCGGCTTTCGCCAAACTTTGGCTCGACAATCACCTCCAAAAACCCTTTCCCCATGATAAGGACTATTTAAGTGAATACTTGCTTACATTTGGGCTCTAAACTCCAAACGTTATTTTAAATGTTCGCGGGTCTCAGAAGTTGTTTTTCTTCGAAACTCTGTTACGTATTACTCGTGTAATTTTTCTTTTTGATGGTTTTGCCAACATTCTCTTCGTTCAGATCGTTCTTCAAATTTTAATTTGTTGCGACTGCACTTTGCTTAGGATTTACTTGCGTGGAACGAATGTCGGCCTGTTCTACCGGTTTTCGAGTATACAGGCATAACCGGAACGTGTTTTACTTTCATAATATCCATTTTCTTCGAAAATTTTCAATTTAGACTGTTGGCTTTTCTAAATAGGTCCAATTTCAGTTAGGGACTTTCCCTCATTTCCCAATTTAATGACAGTTTTTCTCATTGGTTCCGCAATTTTTTTGCTCTTGCCCACTTTACAGCACAACTTATAATTTATGTCATTTACCTTAGCAGTATGACCACCTTCTATTAAATGCTAAGTTCTGCTAATGATTTAACTCAAAAATCGGGGAAATTGTATCGGAAACTTATGTTACTTTGAAATTTGACGTTTAACACGTATTCTGTTGTTATTGATAAACAAAAATAAAAATTTCTTCAGGAATATTTATAAAAATACTCATACTTCATTCTGAGTAACATAAACCAAAAAAAAAATGCTGCATACGTTTTCTAGAGTTTTCATGAACTCTAACAAGCATGTGGACTGGTGTTCTGCCAATTTCAGCCTCAATATTGTTAATTATGTCTTCCAAGGTGTTGGGATAGTTGATATACACCTTCGACTTCTGGTAACCCCAAAGAAATAAATCGCATGGGGCTATGTCTGGTGAGCGTGTCGGCCTGTTCACATCACCCCTCAAAGAGATAAGAAACATTTTCCTCGAACAATTCATGGTAACCCTCGCTGTGTGTGCAGTGGCACCATCCTGTTGGAACCATGTATGCTCTTATTGCATAGCCTCAAGAGCCGGCTGAAAAAAATCCAGGAAATGCCAAGAGCAAGTGAGCGTTTCGGAGATTGCAGTACTGCTGCTCTAACTCTCTCGATGTTTTGTGGTGCTGTAATCCTTCTCTTAGGTCTCCTTTGTACACATGGCACATTCCCTTCTGTTATCAATGAAGTTACCCAATTTACAATTGATTGCCGTCCGGGAACACGTCTGCGTGGGGGAGCAGCAAATCGTAAACGAAAAGCACGCTACACTGCAATGATCGAGTGCGCATTTGAAACTTAAACTTCAACTTAAAATTACCTCTCCTCACGTGTCCAATATATGATGGCAACTGAAAGGCAGACGAATACAAATCTCCAGTCAGCCACTATAAGCCACACACACACTCTCCACTCTCTTCGACCAACTGTGCCGCCACAAAAGCAAATCACCGCGCTCCACCCTGTATAAGATTCTTTCCGATTTTAGGCTCTGCCGCTTAAATTACGTACACAAAGTTATGAGCAAATTGTAGCCAACCCTGGTAAAGTAGACCCGTATCGGTCCATGTTTTAAAAAAGGCGCTATAGAAATGTCTCTCCTGATTTGAGGTTCTCCTAAGTTGGCGCCCAACATGAGGGCAACAACATTTTGTCTAGGGGTTGCTATATATGTTTCTGGCCTAGGCAACACTGTGTTGTCTGGCGCCATTTGACATTTCCATTGGAAAGTTTGACATTTTTTTTAGCATAAAAGTACTCAAAACGTTTTGACGTACGACCTTCATTTGTGTTATTTACAGTGACTTGAAAAAATCAATTTGGCAAAAAAATGGAATTAACTCGTGAACATTTTCGTGCGATGATTTTTCACAACTTTCGACGTGGATTATCACTACAAGAGTGCATCGATGAACTTAAATCTTTGTATGGTGACGAAGCACCATCCTTTAGCATTGTGTAAAGCAGGTTTAATGAATTCAATCGTGGCCGACGCTTGCTCAAAGACGAAGGTCCTGAAGGTCGTCCTACCAGAGGACATTGATGCCGTGCGTGAGCTGATAATTCAAAATCGTCATGTGACATACCGTGAGATAGAGGCATCCTTGGGCATTTCTTCACCAGCATACATTCGTTATTGCATGAACACCTGGCCGTAAAAAAGGTTTGTTCTTGTTGGATGCCGCACAATTTGACAATCGCTCAAAAAAAAGGTGTCGTTTTCTGCAAAGAAATTTTGAAAAAAATACGATCGCGGTGCTTCAAAAGACGTTTAAATGATCGTCACAGGTGACGAATCATGGATTTATGCGTATGAGCCAGAAACAAAACAGCAGTCGACCTTGTGGGTCTCGAAGACGAGCCAAATCCAATGTTAGTTGTTCGTGGAAGAAGCAAATGGTCGCCTGTTTCTTCGGCAAAACTGGTCATGTGGCGACTGTTCCGCTTGAGCAATGTTGGACGGTCAATTCTGAGTGGTGCACCTGAAGTCTTCGGAGAAATTCGAAAAACGAACAGGAGAAGACGAATCACTGTGCACCATGACGATGCGAGCTCTCACACATCGGCTCAACCAGCGCCAAAACGTCGAATTGATGGGACATCCCTGACTAGGCACCCAATCACTTATTTTTAGTCCCGCACATCAAGAAAAAAATGTGTGGTCAACGATTTTCGTTGCCAAAAGATGCTGTTGAAGCGTTCAAAGACAACGTTTTGGAGGTGTCTCAATCGGAGTGGAAAAGGTGCTTCGACAATTGGTTTGAGCGCATGCAAAAGTGTACAAATCATGCTGGAGAATATTTTGAAAAACAATAAAACCATTTTTGATTATAAATATTCGCATTTTCATTATTAACCCAGAAATATATATAGCAGCCCTTGTAATATATTTTTTGTAAAGAATAATACTTGCATCAATTATTGTAGTCATCTAGCTTACACCCTCGTAGAATCCTTCATACCACCAAGAAGGCGAAACACTGTGCCGTTGTTCGCGCGAGTCCAATGTGTGGCTGTTGCTTCGTATGACTGGAGCATTTGTTGGTTCGTTAGGAAAAATTTGTTTTGAATGTTTGTTTGTCTTTTTTTTTGTTTTGTTGTCGTCTCCGGCAAAAACTGACAATCGAAGAGACCTCTTTTTTGCCTATTTTTGAGATGACAATATGCATGTTCAAATGTTCCATAACAAACAAACGAAGCAAGCCAGTCAGGCAGGCAGCCAGCCAACATCAGTTCGCGAAGAAGGCTAAACTAAGAAAACGGAAAAAAATGAGTGGCCCAAAAATGAAAACGAACCAAATCGAGCATACTTTCCGTTCAAATGTGTAATGAAGTTGATCAACGCAGGCAGGCAGCCAGGCAGCCAGCCAGGGTCTCTTGCACGTAGCCGCTGCAATATTGGTGGCGTTTCTGGCATCTGTCGTTGGTTTGTTAAAACACACGCCTAATGCTGCAGCCACAGTTGACTTCATTGTAATTTATCTTGATGCTTAAATCAATAACAGCAAGAAACGCAGCAGCAGCACCACCACCAACGATAATAATAACGACATAAAGTAAGCATCAGCTAGCAAAAGTAACAACCTTTCTGATCTACTCCTGATGGACAGACGCCTTAGTGAATGGACAGACAAGCGGTCAATTGGACAGACGGACGGACGGACGGGCAGGCGGGCAGACAGTTAGAGTATGCGTGGCTTTTAACGCGTTTTTATGCTTTATTGTTGTGTTTAGGCATTATTCCTGGCGATCATCGTCAGACGTCATCGTCTCGCTAGTTTCACTGTTCACTGTTGCATTTTGATTTGTTGTTGTCTTGTTGTTATTTAATGCGTGCAAATGCATGTCTTTAGAGTTTCCTCCATCATCCCGAACATGATGATGATGACGATGACGATGTTGATCGTCATCGTAATGATGCTCATAGATTCATAGTTATTATTTGCGGTTATTGCCAATCGAATTTTCGCTTGAGAGGCCAGACCGTTGTCGTACTTCAATTAAATATTTTGCTCGTTTATATTGGATTTCTCATGCAACGCCGTCGTCCAATGCCCACTGCTGCACCACCTTCCTGCCACCGCATGTTGTTTCCCAATAGCAACAGCAACGAAAAAAAAAAACACAAAATCGAAATTCAATTGAAATACCGTAAAAAGATGTTGCATTGAATTTTTGTATTCTAGTCATCATCGACGTCAGCGTCATGATGGCTTCAACGGCAACACAGAAAAAAATGCGATCAGTTTTTTTTTTCGGTTGCAGATGCATTTTTCCATTATTGCATTGCAGATTTTGCACATTCGTGGCATTCGTTGTATTCCATTTTTGCTGTGGTTACTCTTGTTGCTGCTGTTGTTGGTGCTGCTGTGTTATGATGTTTTCCTGTAATAAACTTATAACGATTTTATGTGACCATTTAACAGAGGGGCAACATTTGGTGTAATGATGAAATAAACTCAAAAATGTATCTGTAGGAATTTCTGTTGAAGAACGCCGTCGTCTGTCATGTTCCTGCCCGAACATGTGTTTGCCTTCAAGTGTTTCGTTTTCGGATTTGATGTGCGATTTTTATTTTTTTAATGATAACATTTTTGGGTTGATCCAATTTGATCTTTGGACGGTTTGACGCCGGGCGTTTTAATAGGGTTGCCAGACCTCACCTCTTTTATACGTAAACTAGAACAACACTTCAGACTATGGATAAATGATAAAGTAGTTAAGGAGCGAAGTAGAAACTTTTCGGAATTTCGCAAAAAATACTTGTAATCAGCTCATTTCTTCATGACTGGGGTTTGCGAATGTAGTATGCATATGGTGGCCCCAACAGGACCTGCCATGTCCACGCCGCATGTCTAAAGTGTGAAAGACCATCATACTGAAATCACAAATTAGCAAGCTGCTCCACATTTAGGGGCAAAAATGTAGCGGCCAATGTTCGATAAGAAGCCGCGAAGACCGTTTAGGGGATCTAATGGAGTGTCACTGATGTAAATATATTGCGCTTTGAAAGTTAAGCTCTTCGACATAGCTAACTTAACGAAGATGATAATGTTTCGACATCTAACGATTATTGAAAAAATATTCTGGATGGCTAAGTGTGTAAAGCGAATAGAATTTTGTAGACGTTACTTTAGCTCTGAACTTCCCAGAGTTTAGTTATAATCTGCAAAAAATAAATAAAAAAGTTTTTTTATTTTACATTCGTTGGTATTGTTTGGCCACCCCGTACTTAATACGCAAACTACAGTGCAGAACAAATTTGTGTTGACCATTTACTGTTGATGTCGGGATTTCACTCCTTAACTTTTTTATCACTCATTTTTTGCCTGCAGTGACGATGTTGTCCACACAATCACAGAAAAAATATGGTTTCTACGAGTATATGGTCACGGCAACAATAGTCTGCAATAAAAGTATGTTCGTCGCAACCATAGTATTGTTTTTTGAATTTCATTTTGACAATAGTATGAATGCTGTAATATAAACATTGTTGAAATGCAACAATAGGAATATTGCTAAATTAAAAACAATAAAAATATTGTTGGTGCGACAATAGTATTTTTTCTTGGGTTTTGTGGCAAAAATAATATGATAACAGCAATCATACCGTATTCTCGTAATTTTTATAAATTTGAATATGTGACGCGCGTAATAGAAAGGGACCTAAGGGAAAACCCTGTTTTGCTCAGGAGAGCCATTTTAAAGATTTAAATACGTGTATCTTTGGTGTACCATCACATATGGTTTTTGAAACAATGTTATTGTTACGAATCCTACGAAAATAATATCAACAAATAATAACCTTGGCCCCGAGCTCGATATAATAATTATTTAGTAAAACCTACGAAAGAATGTTAAATAAAAAATTTTCAAAACAAAATACTTTTGTACTTAGAAGGGACATAAATACTGTTGCACACGTTTTATGCTGTAAAATAAAAAGTACTGAATGTTTTTGGACCAAATATTTTTTAATATATTTATTGATTTATATTGTATCCTAAAAGAATCTACTTAATCGAAATGTCCGCCTTTTGCCTTTACACACGCCTTAAGTCGCACTGGCCAATCGTCAATAGATGCACGAACCTCGTCCATTGGAAAATTTGCCACAGCTCGAACAAAATCAGTCTTAAGAGATCCAATGTTGAGGTATCTTTTGTGAAAAACCTTGTCCTCTAAAACCGTCCACAATTTGTAATCCAATGGGTTCAAATCTGGACTGCCTGAGGGCCATTCTTCAGAGGAAATGAACGCTGGCAAATTGTTTCGAAGCCAGGCCTGGGACGTTTTAGCCTTATGGGCCGGCGCAGATTCCATGGCTGGTTTTTGAACAGGGAATTGTAAAGAAGCTTCACAACAGCTTCCAAAACGGTTTCTTGGCAAACTTTGGCTGATGTTTTGACTCCTTGTTCGCAGAAATGCAGGTCAGTGACCCCATCGTAAGAGACGCCCCACCAAACCATGGCTGAAGCTGGGTGATGACCCTTTTCCACCCTTGGGATCAGTTCAGATGCATCCTTAGATGACCGCGCATACACTCTATCATTTTGCTTGTTAAATTTTTCCTGAACGGTAAAATTTTTTTTATCTGTGAACAAAATTTTTCTGTGCAAGTTATCAGCGTGCTTCTTCAAAAGACGTTTGCATGTTTCAATCCTATTTTTCTGCAGTCAATAAATATCCGGTACGTCGTTTGAAAGCCCCAAGTCCCAAGTCTTTTTCAATGATTCGACTAATGGACTTTTGCGTGATATTCATCTCACGGTCCATGATTTTCTGTTTTCGGAGCTGATTTTTGTGAATTCTTGATTTAGCGGCTATGATGACATGCGGTGTTCGAACAGAGCGTGGGCGGCCCGACCGGTGGTGGTCTGTCTTTTACATCCCCAGTCTCCTCAAACAGTTTTATGCATCTGTAGACGAACATGAGGCTAATCCCCAGTGGCCGGAGTTTTTTGTAAATATCGCTTTTTTTCATTACACACTTGAAAAGCGGTTAGCGTTCATAACCCATATGACATTAACGGGCTATGTTCAGTTCTACTATTGAAATGGGTGGGTTCAATGTTGTAACAGTATTTATGTCCCTACTAAGCATAACTGAAATATTTTTAGTAAGTGAGCACTTACTTTTTTTAAACGGATTTGTTTTTTTGTTGAAGAAATCGATTCTACTACTCGTATTTTGAATTAAATGTATTTTAAATTTTTTTTGTAACTAAATGGAAATTTTTATTGTTGAATGACAACCTTGCCCAATCCTAGTAAGTATAAGTAATTTTTATGATCATAGTATGTTTAAGTGGGATCATACTATGGTTGTGGTGATCATACTATGGTTGTATGGATAGTATGTATGGTTGTAAATGTAACATACTATGGTTGTAAAAATCATACTTTTTTTGTGAGGATCATAATATGATTGTGGTGATCATAGTATGGTAGTATGTGAATCATACTATGGTAGTATGTTAATCATACTATGGTAGTATGTGAATCATACTATGGTAGTATGTGAATCATACTATTGTTGTGAGGATCATAATATTTTTGTGCCACAACCATAAGCCCAACACTAGTATGATGAAAAAAGTATGGTTTTTCCCCAACCATATTATATGGCTGTTTCGTCAACACAATTTTCCATGACCAATGGCTTGGTCTGCACAAACAACGACAGGCATCACAAGTAAAAATGTTGTTAAGTTCGGCCAAGATGAACCTTATATATCCTTCGCTGTCCCAATGCTACTAAAGCGTGCGTTTTTTTCTACGCACACTTTAAAACATACTTTCATCCCTAAACTCATCCCTTTACTCTTTAGTTAGATAAGTAGCAAAATTTGCCTTAATTTCAGTAACTACATTAACTACTAATCGCCCATTTTGACCATGCGCGTTTTTGGGCCACAAGTCCCAGTAACTGTGCCCTTCTTTTATGGCATCTAGTGCTTACTAACTATCAGTACACATGTAAAACATTGTATGTTCACAGAACACTATGATTTGTTTAGCAAATTTTCAAAAAAGTGTTTTTTTTACCGAGATACCACCACGAGTAGTTCCTTAAAGGGGAACTTTTTTACCCATAAGCTCATCATTTTACTCATCATGCAAAATGTCAGGATCCTAGGTTGAGTCGTTCGATACACGAATGGGCAATAATACCTTAATAATGTATAGGGCCGCAAATGAGTGTTATGAGATGTTACAAACGAAATAAAAAACACCTTAGGATAGCAGTATACTTACGAGTATACATAAGTTTCCAAGTTGGTACTGTAGCCTTTAAAGCTTTTAGAAGGAAAAAAGTTAGGTTGGTCCAAATTCACTTTTTTTTAAATCGATAATTTTAAAATAATAACTTAGGGGTGGTTAAATGTTAGGGACCGATGTTGAGTGTGAACCACACCTGAACGTCAAGTTTTTTTCTGCATTTCATTTGAAATTTCTCAATTTCAGACTTACTAAATTTGAACCATGGAAAGATGCACAAGCGAGCAACGCGTTAAAGTTATGCAGGCTTATTATGAAAATGAAAATCAATTTTCGAAGAAAATCATCTTCAGTGATGAGGTACATTTTCATCTCAGCGGATTCGTCAAAAGGCAGAATTGCCGCATTTGGGCAAATGATAAGTCAAGAGTGATTGTCAAAAAATCAATGCACCTACAAAGAGTGACTGATTGGTGAGGTTTGTGGGCTGGCGGCATCATCGGGCCGTATTTTTTCCAAAAGGAGGCTGGTCAGGCAGTTACTGCGAATAGTGTTCGCTACCGTGAGATGATAACGAACTTTTTATGGCCCGAATTGGAATATATGGATGTGGACGTTATGTGGCTTCAACACGACGGTGCCACTTGCAACACAGCTAGCAAAACAATGGCTTTTTGCGCGACAAATCAATATCGGCCCTTAAGGCACCCATACAACCAAGATATAATGGGTACAAACAAAATGTTGACGTCGGAATAAAGATAAGAACAGCACTTTATAATAAAAAAAAACAAGGATTCAGTTCGACAAATTCGAAAATTGAAATCACAGTTTCGAAACCCGAAATAACTGACAATCTGTAATAAGAAAATCATTTTTTGTGTGTTTTATGTTTAACAAAAAACATGTAAAAACAAATTAAACCGCAAAAAAATAATTTTCCTACCTTTTAAAATTGCAAAAAAGAAATGAAGTCAACTTTGGGCTAATATTTAAAATATATACGATTTTGAGAGTCAATAGGTTAAAATAATACTTGAATACTTGCTGCCATCGTCATTTTTTAAAAATCTCAAAAAAATGTTTACTAGATTAGAATTAATAGACTTTTGGGCCATGTAAATTTAATATGTACCACTGTGCTTCGGCAAAGATTGAAATTTCCATGTTTGTCGTCCAATACTCACAGCGAGGTACCCGCACATTAAAGGTTAGGCTAGTCTGTGAGCCTGTTTTCCGTGCTAGCCATGTAGTTCAGAACTAAGCCATGACCGTGCTTGAGGTTAATTAACATTCCTGATTTTCTTAAACTGAGGGCTACTTTCGCTGCGGTACACCCGATGACTGGGTTCTGTCTTAAACATCTCCTCCAGTGCGGAATGGTTACATACGCTTCAGCCAGAAAGGTGTTAGACGATAATGAGCACAGAAAACGCAGCCAGGAGGGGCCAAAGACTCTGGTGCCCAACTGCAAAATCAAGTGAGAGTTCTTGGTATTGAAAACTGGAGGAAAACATGTCCAATACTGAAGTGATTTTAAATCATATATTTAGCAGACCCGGGTCATCGAGAAATTGTAGAGAAACATTGTTCAACAAGTTTGCGTCAATATAAGAACTTTTGTCAAATTTTTGTCAGCAACGGGTTTGACCTCATTATCCTGGTGACATTTCGGTTTTAAAATCAGGCAAACATTGGACACTAGGTCCCGATCCCAGCGGGAATAAAACATAAATCATGCACAACTTATCGATATAAGAAGAGTTGATCCTCAAAGGGAAAAGAACTCGTGTGTACTTTTTCTTGTTCCACTGTATGAAGAAACGGAAATGTTGAAATTCCATCATGCCTGTCATCACATCGGTTCCACTGTACATCTATTATGGTGCACTAAGCTTTTGGCACGTTTTAATGTCCATTAACGAGCAACAATTGCAATTTAAACTGGATCTCCGCTCAGTCATTTCGTGGCAACAACAACAACAAAACACAACGGCAGCGTGCAAAGCTGTTACGGCAACACAAACCTGCACCCATACAGAAATGCCTGCAATGGCATCAAGCCACCGCTGAAGACCACGATTGTTGCACGTGTGTGTGTGAGCGCGAGTGTGAGTGCGAGCCTTGCACAGATACGGCCACACTTTAGTTGTGGCCCCATGAAGTTGAGGGTATTTTAGGCAAAATGCAGATACACCACAGCCATAACGATGGGTGGGTGGTGGCTGACATGAGGATCCATTCCAAAATGTACTCTAGCCAACGTCAGTCTGTCTGTCCCTCCGTCTGTCTGTCTATCTGTTTGCGGCATGTTGTTGGTGTTAGTGGGCTATAATTTTATTGCGTTCCTTCAAATGTCGACTCCGAAAGGAAGCACGGCGATTGCGGGCATAAAACTGAACTCAAATGATTGCTAGGCAAAACGAAAACAACAACAAAAAAATCGATCAAACTTCTGGGCAATCGACCCATATTTCGTTTGCCAGCAATCTTGTGGTGGCTGCTTGTTGTTGCCGTTCTTCGCTGGTATTTTTATGTAGTCCACATTAGTGGTGATGAGGCCGAAAGACGGCAAAAAAAAGGCGAAGAATTTGTAAACCAGTTCTTTTTCTATGTTCGTTCGTTAGAGGATACGTGGATGCTGGCTAGCTGGCTAGCTGGCTGACTGGCTGCAACAACAACAAACGAGTGCAGTTGAGTATCATATGATTTGCATATCTGGTCTGGTTTGCCAACAAAATATAGAATACAAAGTGCGGCTGGCTGGCTGGCTCACCGACTGGGGCTGGGGCCGTGGCTGCTGGTGCTAGTGCTGATGCCGAGGAGTTGTTTTGCGCCTGTGCAGTTGTGGAGTTGCTCGGCTCGCATGAGTGTTCCACGTCTGCATGCGCCCAGCCAGCTATGGCGTTTTCGTAGTGGTGCCATGGATGAGTGGTGTATGCTTAGGCACATTGGGCGGTCATTAGAATTCGAGCAAAATAGAAGAAAAAAATACAAAACGCAGAACTGTAAAGTAACCATCGCCATCGTCGTCATCATCGGTGCTACACAACATTGAACTGGTGAACAAGACAATAACAACAACAACAACAGCAACAACAACGGGGACGACGACAACAGCGACGATATCGACCCACCTAAACTTGTTTGCTATTTTGTTTGTTGGCTTGCTTTTTGGACTAGCAACATTTTGGTCTTCAGATACATTCGCCGTCATCGTCATCGCAGCCATACTCTGTACAATAATCGGCAAAACATCAGCAATGCTAAAGTGTATTAAAGCATAGACCACATTCGGTGCGCATGTTGCAACGTGCACTGGAAAAACATCTACCCAAACTTATTGCAAAACTCCACCGCTGCTCGCATTTAGATATTTATTTCAACTGGCTGCGGCATCCTTGATTGAAACATTTTGGTGATGGCTGCAAAGCTCCAAAACGCTGTTCATTCATGTGCCACAGTAGTGAGGAGTTTTAGACTTAGTTTTTGAATGTCCTAACCATGAAGGATATGGATATAAGGATGGAAATATAATTCAGGAATTTGGACTGCATGTAAGATATCACAAGTTGAATTTTTTTTGAAATATTCTACTCGCAGAGAACAGGGTCGTAGCCACATTCGAATGTTATTGCCAACCGAGTATTTGTGTGTGGTTGCATGTAACATCAAGTCTCTGTCAGTACAACTAAATGTCAGTTGATGCACTGAAATGTTCAGTAAATTTTCATTTCATTTCATTTATTGATTCATATTATTTATAAATTGTACAAAATCTATACTAGATACAATTCAAAGAGTTTAAGTTATTTCCTTTTTCTGCTTAAATAGTGAAATTAATTATTGGATAAGTATTTATTATATAATGTTTGAAGGGGAGGAGATATTTTTTAAAAACCTTTATAATTTTTTTTTTTATGAATAATGATAGAACTGATATAAAGCGTGGTTACATTTAAAGGGCCAATATTGATTTTGACTAAAACACAAATTATTTAGGAAATTATTGTCATATCTTTTTATTATGATATTATTGGTATGGTTCAATTATGTATGGAACAAAATATCGGCCAAATGGCCGCAGCGACCTTGGCAGCACACCTCCATCCGATGGTCCACATTTTTAGATGACGCTGAGGCATAATTGAGTTTCTATGCCGTTATTGTGCCGAATTATCTCACCCTTTAGCTCTTGAATTGTTGCTGGCTTATCGACGTAAACCTTTTCTTTCAAATAACCCCAAAGAAAGAAGTCCAACGGTGTCAAATCACATGATCTTGGCGGCCAATTAACATCGCCACGACGTGAGATAGCACGGCCATTTGATTTGTCACGCAAAAGAGCCATTGTTTCGTTAGCTGTTTGGCAAGTGGCACCGTCCTGCTGAAACCACATATCGTCCACCTCCATATCTTCCAATTCGGGCCATAAAAAGTTCGTTATCATCTCACGATAGTGAACCCCATTCACAGTAAATGCCTGACCGGCCTTATTTTGGAAAAAATACGGCCCGACGATGCCGCCAGCCCATAAACCGCACCAAACAGTCACTCTTTGTGGGTGCATTGTTTTTTTTTTGACAATCACTCTTGGATTATCATTCGTACAAATGCGACAATTCTACCTATTAACAAATCCACTGAGGTGAAAATATGCCTCATCACTAAAGATGATTTTCTTCGATCATCCATTTCTTGCACCACTCTGAATAACTTTAACATATTGCTTGCTTGTGTATCTTTCCATGGTTCAAATTGAGTTAGTCTGGAATTGAGAAATATCAAATGAAATGCAGAAAAAAACTTGACGTTTAGTTGTGGTTCACATTTAACATCGGCCCTTAAAATTTAACCACACTTTACTTTATTGGAGGAAGAAACATATGTGACGCGCAAATTAGAAAGGGACCTAAGGTTAAAAACCAGTTTTGTTCAGGAGAGTCATTTTCTATTTGCGCTTAGAATCGTCGACTTCACTTTCATAAAACGTGCATATCTCTGGGAGGGAACACTTTTGGGGCATTGGATCGGTCTCATTCGATGCTCAGATGTTGTCAGCATCAAAAAAAAAAATTAAAATTGAATTTTTTACCCTAAGGTCTTTATACGCATATACGTATAAAGAAATTGAAATTCTGATTGATTGTTTTTACATATTACTTTCACAATTAAATTGATTTATAGCTGCACCCGTGTTTGGTTATTACAGCGAAATAATTGGTTGTAGTTTCCAATTGTTGGTTGCATTGAACAGTTCTATACAAAACTATTAGTTGGTACAAAGGGCGATTCTGGCAACCACAGTTTAAACTTAATTCTGTTAATGTGAACGAACAGTAAGTTGTATGTACCCCAATTTTAGCATAGCAATCATCTGATGGCACGTCTTGCCGAATCTCTATTATGATTATTAGCAGTTGGTCATTGAAACTTAAAGTACTCCCGTCTAACAGAAATTTAACAGCTCAGACCGATTACTAACATTTTTTCTGTGTGTACAGTAAAATAGTAAAACATTTCTTTTAATCGGGTGTAGCGATCGAAGAGATTACAGGGTGTTGCCATGGGATTAACATTTTAAATAAATTTTCGTTTATTAATTTTTTTTATTTTTTTCTCAGATTATATAATATACAACAAAATTGAATTTTTACACTAAGTATGAAATATAATTTCACTTAATGACCCCCGTTTTCATCTTCGCTCCTTAAGGAGTATTTTTTAAAATTTAACATTTTTTAAAATTTGTGGCTGTAGCGTTCGATTTTCTGCAACAATATTGGCCTTGAGTTGAAGGATTGTCTCGGGCTTGTTTGCATACGATTATACTCGTTCCTTCAAATAACCCCAAAAGAAAAGATGGAGCTGGCCAAATAATTTTCGAATCTGGAAACTATTCGCTCTCCAAAAATTTTACTTAAAAGTGCCATTGTGTCTCGGGCAGTGTGGACAGTGGCTCCGTTCTGGTAAAGCCACATCTCAGGTCTGTTTTCAAGAGCAGGACGTCTATCATAAACCGATACCGCTCTCGATTTACGGTTACAGCACTTCCATCTTCATTTTCGAAGAAGTAAGGCCCAATGATATTTGTAGATGTGATCCCACACCATACGGTACACCTAATGGGGTGCAATTGGCGTTAATGAATGGCTCTTGAATTTTTAGAACCCCAGAACCTACAATTCTGCTTATTAACAAAGCCATTCAAATGAAAATGAGCTTCATCACTCATGCGTTTGCGTTAAAATAATTGATCGCTGATTTAAATAATAAAATTCTATTATTCTGGTTCCTTGTTCAGTTGTGGATCTCTCGATTATTTATTCTCCAAGTGCTATTATAATGGGTTATTAATTTTGAGGTTCCTTACTTTTTTAAAGAAAAAAACCTAGAAAATTCAAATTGAATGGGGAATGTTTATTGTCATTTGAAAAAAACATTCTTTGGCATTTATTTTTTGAAGATTATGTCTATCAAATGTTGGCCGCGACTACGTCTTAGATAGTCCATCCGTTGAGTCCAATTTTCGATGACTTGTTCGAGCATTTCGACAGGTATGGCTTTAATAACACGCGCCACGTTGGCTTCCAAAATCGGAATCGTAGCTGATTTGTCAGCATAGACTTTAGACATTACGTAGCCCCAAAGAAAAAGTCTAACGGTGTGATATGGGAAGTGGCGCCGTCTTGTTGAAACCAAATGTCGCCGAGATCACGAGCTTTAATTTCAGGCATCAAATAGTCGCTTATCATGGCGCGATAACGGTCGCCATTGACGGTTACGTTCTCACCGGCATCATTTTTAAAGAAATATGGACCGATGTTTCCACCGTCCCACAAACCGCACCAAACTGTTGTTTTTTCTGGATGAAGTGGCAGCTCGTGAACCTCTTCTGGCTGGTCTTCGCCCCAAATGAGGCAATTTTGCTTGTTTACATACCCATTGAGCCAGAAATGTTGTCCGATTATGTTAACCATAAGTTGAACGAAGTGCACGAAACACATTCCTCACAGAACATGAATTTTCGTTATAAAGTTGATCGATTTGTAAACGTCGTTCAGGCGTAAGTCTTTCCATGATGAAATGCCAAACAATACTAAACAAAAAAAGACAGCATGACACGACTCACACGTGATCTGTCAAAAAAGGCTATTAAAAAAAGTATCTCTACTTGGATCACCCTATATATAATTTGAAAAAATATATAAACGAACAGCTTATTACATTTTTAAGCCCCATGGTATATTTTGGCCCACCCTGTACAAAGGGACCTCAAAAGGTCAAATGGCGTCGTAATAAGGGCCATCAAACTAAGATTTTTTAAGCAAATGAAGTTTGAATGAGCAGCTGCTAAGGATTTGCAAGAATCTGGGCCCTATTATAACAACCACTTTCAACTATGCAATTTTTCAATTTTTAAAAATTTTTTGTTGCGGTTTGTTTTGTTTTTTTTCCAATTAGAGCAAATTTAATAAATCATTTAAATAAAGAGTTTTTTTTTGATGTTTTGCCTGAGTTTAAGAACGAACGCATAGGGCGACAGGACGCAAAAAAAAACGCACAGTTTTCTAGTGGCTAAGGGACTACGGCCTTTTATTGATTTCTTTATTCGATGTAATTGTGTCATATGCAAGGAGTTTGTGAAGTTTCACAGTCCTAGCAGACTCCTTCGATATTTTGCCGCAGCTTGTATGGAATTATTCCACTGTGTGATGGAGGAGTTTTTTTTTTAATCATAGGCGAAAAGGCCCATTTTTTATGATGATTATGAACAAATAAGTAAACATATTAAATTTTGTACATTTGGTGTTTTGAGACTCTAATCCATTTCTGCCAAATTCACTTATGGGCTGCTTTTTCACGACATGGTTTTCATCTGGCCTTACCTTTTTAAAGAACGCACTTTTGTGAATAATGGCCGTGGAGTTCATGACGTACTGCTGCGAACACTTTGCTCAGTGGTGGACATTTAACATTTTGACCGCTTCATACTTCTTTCTTAAGAAAATTGTATACGTTTTGAAACCGCTCATAAGTCAGTCGAGCTTCTCTGACTTAGCAGATGTAGGTATCGTAAGGCCACCCTGTATGTGTGAGTCAGTTCAAAAAGTTCATATTTTCTAATACTTACTATATTTGAAGAAGTGTTATCTATGAACTTTATATAGGGTGATCCATCTAGAGGTATTTTTTCAGAACAAAACAAAAAAAAATCAAATTAAGTGTAGAATCTTTATTGGTAATTTGAAAGGACGCTTTATGGCATTTATTTTTTTGAATATAATTTCCTTCAAATGTTGGCCGGAACTGCGCCTCAGGGTTTCCATTCTGCGAATCCAATTTTGGATGACTCATTAGAGCATTTCAACCGGTATGGCTTTAATGACACGTGTAATGTTGGCTTCCAAAACCTGAATCGTAGCTGGTTTGTTGGACTTTACGTAAGAATAGTGTCTAAAGGTGTGATATCACTCGATCTAGGCGGCCAACTCACCTGTCCAAAACGTGAAATGAGCTGCTTTTCGAAATGACCTCTCAATATATCCATTGTTTGAGCAGCTGTATGGCAAGTGGCACCGTCCTGTTGAAACCAAGTGTCGTCAAGATTACGGACTTCAATTTCAGGTAGCATAAAGATCGATATCATGCCGCCATAGCGAGCACCATTCAAGCTTACGTTCCGGCCATCATCATTTTTGAAAAAATATGCTCCGATGATTCCACCAGCTTATAAACCGCACCAAACCGTTGTTTTCTCTGGGTATACTGGCACCTCTTGAACCTCTTTTTGTTGCTCTTCAGCCCAAATGCGGCAATTTTGTTTATTGACTTTGCCGTGGAGCCAGAAATGGGCCTCATCACTGAACAACATTTTGGTCAAAAACAGCGCATCTTCCCGTTTCTCACCGAACACTCATTTCCATAATACAGTTGCCAACATTTAAAGGTAATTATTTTCAAAAAATAAATGCCAGAATATGTCCTTTCAAAAACCAATATGTGACAGCGCATAGAAAAAGGGACCTAAGGGTAAAAAAATCAATTTTCATTTTTTTTCTTTTTTTGATGTGAGCATCGAATGAGGCCGATCCTATGCCCCAAAAGTGTTCCCTCCCAGAGATATGTGCGTTTTATGAAAGTGAAGACGACGATTCTAAGCGCAAATAGAAAGGGACCTAATCTTTAAAATGGATCTCCTGAACAAAACTTTTCATCAACTTTTCCCTTTTTTTGACGTGGACAACATCTGAGCATCGAATGAGCCCGATCCCATGCCACAAAAGTGTTCCCTCCCAGAGATATGCGCGTTTTATGAAAGTGAAGTCGACGATTCTAAGCGCAAATAGAAAGGGACCTAATCTTTAAAATGACCTTTCAAATTCATTTCTTTGCAAATATTGACCACTGTTGCAAGGCAATTTCTCAGCGAATCTAATCAAGCATTTTTGTGTAAGGTTTAGTTTACTACTGATGACATTTGGCCATGGAGAACAAACAGTTCCTGAGTGACAATTTTACATTTTATTTTAGAAAAAGGCTTAATGGTAGACAGTTTATAAGAATCGGCTCCTCCAAACCTAGGCACGTTCTCGCTGACCAATTTGGTATTATTATTTGTTAGAAGTTACCAAAACAAAGCTTAACATATTTGTGCCATGTATGATTTCCCTCACTTTTATTTGAATTGCACTTACTGCGTTAAGATGCCACTACCAACTTTTGTCCTCACAACTGAACAAGTGAATGTGGTTCGGAATCCTTCTCTATTTTGCATAAGTATGTCCATACAAACATATTTAAAACCAACGAAATCATATTGGACCACATGCCGGGCTTAAATTGTTAAAAATGCCAGTTTAGTTTGTCGATTTTGTTTCGTCTCTCCTTGTTTATCTCAAACGCTGCAACGTATCGTACAGCTGTACATACCACATCAAACTAACTGCAACGGGTTGCTTCCACCGACAATGCCGGCGAAGTGTTAACCTGATCATCATTTTCGAATATCTTTGGCCATATCGGCTTCTCTTTAGCCGCGTTGCACAAATAAAGATTTTATTGCTTTTTTATTGCGGCTACACACCAAACAGGCCTCAATCGACCAAACGCTCAGTCGTCCGATAAGGGGCACATACCAGACCATGCCATGCCACAACAACCACACACATGGGGCATTGTAATATGCGCGGCGACTAAAATCATTTCAGTTAAAACAAAAAATGGTAAACTTTTGGTTATACTAAAATTACTATTTATGATTTATCAACAATTATAAACTTGGTCGGATTACTCTGAGCTGAGCTGAGATGCCTGTGCATGTGCTCGCTCCTTCATGGATGTGGACTTTCTTTTCCCGAGATCAGAATGTTAATAGTTCATGGTCAATTGCTGGTTGCTGGTGCAATTGATCCATTTTCATTTAGTACAGTTCGGTTGGTTGGAAAAATTCCTTTCTCATTTTCGGAAGAGTTTTTGTGGTTGTTTTGTTTTTCGGTTTTTAATGAAGATTGTGACGAAAGTTGTTTATAGCCACATGTGAGGATTGCACTAAATTAAAAGCATGGAAAGGAAATGAAAGTCAAGTTGCTGGCAAAGGAACCTGATCACATGTCGGGTCGCTCTAGATAAAGTTGCAAAATATTGACGCCACAAACAGTTTGTCATTAATATCCAATTAAGTTTTATACTTTGTGACAATAGCGATGAACCTTTTTTATGTGCTGTAGATTTTCAATTTTCCTCTATTTCTGTATAAAGGCTAAAGATTCAAACTGCGAAGGTACTTTTGCTAATCGCAGCATTAACGAGATTCCTTCTGACCCTATCTACTATCTAGCGAAACCACTGCTAAGGGAACGAGCTTGGAATAATTAGCGGGGAAAGAAGACCCTGTTGAGTTTGACTCTATTTCTGTATAAAGGCTTAATATTCAAACTACGAAGGTACTTTTGCTAATCTCAGCAGGAACTGTGTAGATCCTTTTGTGGTATTTAAACGAAAGTACACGCTTAAAAGCGACAGCGCTCTCACTTAGATTACAAAGGTAATTATTTTTGTTTCCTTTTTTGGGGTTTTGTTCCATTTATAACTACTTTGAAGGTCGCTGTACATAAGTTTGAGTTTGCTGCTTGAAGGCTATCATGCTTGGATTGCAGTCCGAAGTACAACTTGACGTGATGAATGCTTTCGGAGGTCGTGGACGATCTTTATGAGATCACTGCCTTTTTAACCGTTGAAAACCTTAAAATATAAAAAAGTTCTTGTATCCTTTCTCAAAGCTCTTATTGTGATACATTTTCCTTTTTACCATTAAGAATCGTTTGAACCTGACGCATCAAACTGCGTGTGCTAAACAAGTCGAAGTTGGTTTTTTTTAAGCGATAAGGACTGGTCCTATTACTTATCATGCCTTTGGTCTTTTTGATTAGTTCAGAGAGAGTATGTGATTCTGGGAATTTCAATATATGTTTAACAAGACTTTTACACGAACTGAAGAAGACGATGTTAAGTTCGGTCTTGTCGTATCTTATATAAGTATACGAGGTTGAAAAAATTTGTATTTTGTATTATTACGTTTCTTTTGTTCCTAGATCTGTTAATTTTGATGCGACAAAAGCTGAACTATGAAATTTTGCACCTTGCTAGGTACATGTGTTTTTAATTGAATGCAAAAAACATTTTTGAGATACTTCTTACAAAAAACCCACAATTCCTAAAAAAAGAAAAACAATCGCAAAAAAAAGATTTTTAAAAAAAAAGGTGAGTTTATCGCGGCCCAGTTAAGACTTTTTGGAAATGTAGCAGCAATATCAGTACGTAAAAAACGGATTATAAGAGCTTTACCTTAAAATATTTTTTTTTGAAATGGGTTGTTTTCTTGTGTATC
Source organism: Hydrotaea diabolus (assembly GCA_963513945.1). Lineage (NCBI taxonomy): Eukaryota > Metazoa > Arthropoda > Insecta > Diptera > Muscidae > Hydrotaea > Hydrotaea diabolus. The sequence continues at coordinate 212,143,452 of OY740717.1, forward strand.
GGCCGATGAAATTACTGCAGTAGTCTATGATATATTTAGTTTATATTTTTATCTGTTAAGCCATAATTCCAAAATATATTAGTTGTGCACATGTATCTTTACAAGGTTATTTTAAAAAAAAATATTACTATTATTTTAAATAAAATATTAACTTTTTTCATATGAAAATACTAATTAAATATCGGGGATAATTAAAAAAATATTTTTTTTTGGCTCTGCGTAACTCTTTAACCATAGGAGATACTTTAAAACATGTAGATATGTATCCTACTGGTAGGGACACTAGAGCTATCGAAAAAGTCAAATGCCATTCAAATCGAGGTTTTTACGAGCAAGCTCGGAGCCGCACTAAACGACACCTATTCTTGCTGGCAGTAAAAAATTCCTGTAAATTTAAATACACCTTGTCTATTTGAAATACCATGGATCTCTGACAAGCTTAACAAAAATTCGAGACTTGCTTCCAAAATATACAATTACAACCGCTGTGCACCGTGGTTGTGGCCCAAAATTAATTTTACGAGCAAGATCGTAGCCGCGTTTCACAAGAACTGTTCTTGCTATAAGTAAATGAAGTCCTTTCAATTCAAATGGGCTTTATCTATGTCGTGTGAAATATCTTGGATCTCTGAAATCTCAACAAAAATTTGCGACTTTCGAATTTTTTTTAACCACTGTGCACCGTTGTTGTGGGCCATTAGACCGACCCCAAATTCATCCATATTTTTATTTGAAGTCATATTTGATTTTGTTTGAGTACTCATTCTCGTATGTCCCTATTTATTATTGGTCGCTTGTTTTAACAATGCGGGCAGTTTTTGGGCGCCCATGGTCAATGTGAAAGAAACTTCTTCTTGTTCCTTAATGGAAAGTTGTGGGACTTTAATATGGCGTACGCTACGCATATGCTTTTAAAAGCATATGCGTACATCTAATTGTAATGAAATTCAATGACTTTATGTTCAAGCTTATTGTCACACGTTTCTTTGGCGCACAAGAGTCAAAACGTCCAGCAATTTGAATATGTTTCAGCTAACAGTTCCCAATTAAGCCACGGTTCATCTACGAGAAAGCACTGCACGTTGTAAAATACTACACAAATTCTTCCTCTTTCGATATAACTTTAGTACTTAAAAGATAATCCTTTTTTTCCGCTGGGCCGATTTCGCCCATTTTAATTCCAAACAGCTTACTAAAGGGTGTTTTTTATTGAGGTATAGAACTTCGAATTGAAATAAAACACAAGAAAATCGTTTTAATGTCCATCAATTTGGCTTTATTGGAAGGATAATTTTATGCCATTAATGTTTAAATATGATTTCGGGCATGTGGCCGCCGCGGCTGGCTCGAATAAAGCCAATTCTACAGGTCCAATTTTCAAGCACTTTTTCGAGCATATGGGGCCGTATGTTGGCAATAACGCCACGAATGTTGGCTTCCAAGTCCCCTAACGTTTCTGGTTTGTTGGCGTAGACGAGCGACTTCACATATCCCCAAAGAAAATAATCCTATGGTGTCAAATCACACGATCTTGGTGGCCAATTGACAGGTCCATTCCGCGAAATTATGCGCTCATCGAATGTTTCCTTCAATAATTCGATTGTGACGTGCGCTGTGTGGCATGTAGCGCCGTCTTGTTGGGACCACAACTCATCCACATTTATGCCATCCAATTCGGGAACAAAATAGTCGGTTATCATGGCTCTATACCGGTCTCCATTAACGGTAACTGACTCTCCAGCATTATTTCGGAAGAAGTATGGCCCAATGACTCCACCAGCCCATAGAGCACACCAAACAGTCAGTTTTTGTGGATGTAATGGCGTCTCAAGGGTCTCATGTGGATTCTCTTCACTCCAAATGCGGCAATTTTGCTTGTTGACGTAGCCATTCAACCAAAAATGAGCCTCATCACTGAACAAAATTTTGTGATGAAAATCAGCATAGAGATGAATCTCATTTTCGGCCCATTTTGCAAGCGTTGTTCTTTTGTCAACCTGTTCATGATGAAATGGCAAACCAAACTAAATATTAATCACTTGACAGCTGACAAAATGGCCGCCAGTTAAAAAAGTGATGCCAACTTAAAGTTCTATACCCCAATAAAAAACACCCTTTATAAGCCATCACCCTGCTGCATTCCATCGTCATTGCTTCGTTTTATTGACGTCTATCGTTGCTTCAACAGCCAGACAGACGAGTGTACAGAGGATTGGACATGGCATGATCGTCTTAGAATTTTTCGATGAACAATTTTTATTTCGAAGTTTTGCCAACGAAATGACAATATTTAGTACACACCTTATCTTACGTTGGGCGTATTAAAAATGTCCTTGTGTACACTTTATCTCTATATGTGATAGCGCATAGAGAAAGGAAATTAAGGGTAAAAAAAATCAATTTTCATTTTTTTTCTTCTTTTTTTGATGTGGACAACATCTGAGGATCGAATGAGACCGATCCCATGCCCCAAAAGTGTTTCCTCTTAGAGATATGCGCGTTTTTTGAAAGTGAAGTCGACGATTCTAAGCGCAAATAGAAAGTGACCTAATCTCTTAAATGGCTTTCCTGAACAAAACTGGTTTTTAACCTTAGGTCCCTTTCTATTTTGCGCGTCACATATGTATTTACATTTTATACAAAATTCCCAAAATATTATTTTCTCGTTTTTCTTTTGTAAAAAGGACGTTGTCAATGTCGATCCCATTATAGTTACAGGCAAAATTGATGGTTCAATGTTGCTTCACTGAACTTTTATACTTCACCTCTAGCGTGTAATAAAATTTAACTAATATACACCGAACATTCCGCCTAGAACCGATATGGTTTGGAGCAGGGTACGTTAAAATTATCTGTCCTCTTTGTCCGAGAAAAAATATCTATATTTTTTCTTGCATAAGTGGAAGCATACTAATTCTTTGTTGCGGGTCCGGCCAAAACAACAGCTATATCTTTATAAAAGTCTGCATGTACATTAGGGCGGGTTGATTTGTATGGATGAAAAAAAATAAAAAACGTACAGCAAAAACGTAATCTACATAAAATTCTTAGAAAATTCTCTGAAGAAACCATGTATATAAAATTAAATTCTAAATTTTTTTCCTCTTCTTTCGCTAATTTTTTTTTCTTTCTGTGAAAATATTTTGTAATAAAATAGGCAAAACATACTTAAAACAAAAAAAAAATTCCTCTAATCCAGTTTATTTGATCTCTAATTCGTTTTCTGTAACTTCTACAGTCTTCGGCACAATAATTTTAACAAATTGTTCTCTTGTACATTGCGTTTTTTCGTTTAAGTGCGTAAAATACCGTTACCTCAGCTTTGCGATTTTTTGAGTGCAGTTTTTTTTTGTATTTCCAATCTTTTTTATTAAATTATGAAACAAATATTTTTTATCTAAAATATTATAAAAAATATTAAATATAAAATATTTACAAACTTTTTTACTTGGGTGAATATTTTTTTAATGAAAAAAATTTTGAGTGTAGGAAAAATATAAAGTGCAAAAGAAATACATTACTAAACAATTTTATCCAGAAAATTCGATTTCTTTTTGGAAAAAGCTATTTTTTCAAACATTTATTTTATTGGCAAAGACGGGCATATAAATTTTCAAGTCGAGAAGCGCGGATTAGGATTTTATTTCAGATACCTGGTTTCTTCGGAGAATTATCTTGGAATTTTATGTAGTTTACGTTTTTGTTATACGATTTTAACAAAAAAAAATCAACCCGTCCTAATGTACATGTATAAGTACAAGGTCTTCTGGGAAGCATTCTTAGAGAGCATGAAGTCAGGCTTTCTGGATTTTACTCTCATTTCATGCTAACGAACAGTTTAATTGCTGAGCAAGGCCTTCCACCTTGACAAAAAAGTATGAAATCAACATTTGTTTTGGTACTATTCAGCTGATGCTTCTAGAAGATCCTTCAAAAAATAGTCATCTAGAATGTCTTAAAAAGGAAGTATAAAAACAATTTTTTTTCTGATACTATTAAGGTGTTGCGCGTCCGGCCCAAACGTCAGCTATATCTACATAAATATCTACATGTATCTATATGTACCCCCAGCGAGAAGAGAAAGGGTATTGCAAGGTCTCTTTAGGAAGCCTTCTCATTCTCTACTCTCATTTCAAATTAACGCTGGGTTAAATGGCAGACCAAGTCCTTCCATGCTTTTTTCTATTAGAAGGCCTTCTAGCAGATCGGTAAAATAGTATTCTTAAATGACTTTTGATTTTTGTTGTTCTTCGACCTATTTATTTAATAAAACTCTTTGTTGAACTCTTGATCTTGAACAAAGAGTTTTATTTTTTAAATATGTCTTCTTAAATGTCTTGAAAAAAAGTATGAAAACAACTTTTTTTCTGAAAATTTCATATTTGTTTCTTAGTACACAATTTTGTATTTGCGATATGCTATGTACTGGACCGTGAAACCAAAATGTTGTTAACATCAAACGCTTTATATATATTTACCTACCATCGCTGTGACGAACACCGTCTGCGCTGCCTTTACTCACAAGTCATTTTAGCATGACTTCTACAAGAAAAGAACCAGGAAGGTTAATGGATCTTTCTCATTTAAAAAAGTTTTAGGTGGGCATTCTTAAATAATTCTTTTAGGCCTTCTTAGAGAAGTGACATTAGAATTTGTCCTCACAAATAATTCGCGTGTAAAGAAGGCCTTCTGAAATGCCTAATTTTGGAAGGCATTGCCGAATTTGTATTGGATCTGAAAAGAAGACCTTAAGTCTAAATCTATATAGATATCTACTTCTGCATCAAATGTTAGGGCTATATCATCTCCTTCCCAAGTTTAATCTATTGACGTTTGTGTCTTAAGTCTTTTGTTTTTATTCTTGCTGTAATGTTGGCACATGAGGTTTTTGAAGCTATCAATGTGGACTGAATTGCCTTGAGAAAACTTTTAGCATAATCTTCTATAATTGAATCCATTCTAATAATTTGTCCACCCATATTCGCATAACAAAATGCCTCCATTATTCACTTTCTATGCTGAATCTTATATTCTATAAACAACTGATGTCTAATCAATAACTATGTGTGGGATGTCAATGTCTGAAGATAAATTTCTCTGCGCTCACCTTTAATTATAAAAGGTATAAATCATGCGACCGAACGTACGTTCGTACGTTTGCAAGTAATAAAGTCTAGTTTTAGTCAGTGTTCTTTGGTAACATTTCCTGTTGCTGTTTAAACAAATAAGACATGTCAAAAAAAATGCAAATTTCCACATTAACGCCATTGCATCAAACGACAGCCACCGTGCGGACGAGAGTCCAGCAGCTAGCCGCCCATCCCACCGCCAGCGAAGCCGCTTGTCGCGGCAGCACTAACAAGCTATTCTCCATCTATCAATTAGCGAGTTGCATTTTGTCCGCTTTTTTTTGTCTCTCTCTCGTTTTCAACACATCCATGTAATTAATTCTAGCAACAACAATAGCAACGTACAGTGACAAGAGCGAATGCAACGACGACAACAAGAATTGCCTCAACAACTTCCATAACTAATACGTGCAAAAAGGCAAACGCATCGATTAAAACTCGTTGCGAAATGAAAGCAAAATTATTATTACACATTTAAGCCAAGTCAACACACAAATAGCAACAACAACAAAGTTCATACGAAACCAAAAACAAAAAAATACGTCGGCCTCAACTAAAAGTGACAATTTAATGGCGTGAGCATAACGTCGTCAATAGCCGCAACAGCAACAATAACAACAACATCGGTATCAGCAGGCCCACCAGCAACAACAACATCGGTCATAACGAACGGTTTATTTATTTGATCGCTGGAATTATTGGCTAGAAGCTGTGCGCCGATACAATATTTTATACGAGCGCCTTTTGCGTGTATGTGTGCACTGGGGTGTGTGTACCTGTGTGTTTGCCTTAGTCGATCGGTCTCGCATGAATGTTCTGATCGCAGACAACGCTCCGTGCGAGCAAAACGTATGAGCTACGAACGCACTCTTACGTCTGGTGTGTCGTATATGCAGATACAGACCGATACGGAGACCGGCAGAAACACACACACAGGCTCGTACAGACTTGACGACATTCGGGCTATCGTAGAGTTTTTGCTCTGTTGTTAATTTCAAGTGCAACTGGTAAAATGCCGAGTTGCCAAATATCTGTTAACACTGCGTGAAGAAGAGTCTTGTTGCATTTATACTCTCCACCAAAGGGTGGATGGCATACTGAATTTGCCACTGCGTTTGAAACACTTTGAAATTTTGATCAGGCACCTTATAGAGTATATCTTAATAAAGGGTGGTCCAACCATAATACACGATGGTAATTGTGGGTCACAACTTAACGCCAAGCCTATTAATTCGACATTACTTTGTTTCATTCGACATTACTTTGACAAATTCAACCATGGAGAGGTACACAATTGAGCAGCGCGTTAAGATTGTTGCAGCCTTTGCAGCAAACATGCATTCCGTGCTCTTCCTTATTTTTTTTCAGCATAATCGAACAAATGAGTCCACAATCGAAAGAGTTGTAAGCAAATTTCAGCAAATCGGGTCTGTAGGAAATGTGAAAATCCCTGCGCATGCTCATTTAGTTTGTTCTGCGGAAAAACATTGATGTTGTTCGCTATAGTGTGTTAGAAGGGCCGTCAACCTCGACCCGTGAATGGTGTTCGCTATCGCGAGATGATAACGAACTTCTTGTGACCAACAGGATGGTGCCACTTGTCACATAGTCAACGAAACAATGGCACTTTTTCGGGAGAAATACACAATGGTCGTCTTATCTCATCGTCGCGATGTTCATTGGCCGCCGCGATCATGTTATTTGCCACGGTTGCAATTCTTTCTTTGGGGATATTGTAAAGTAAAAGTTTCGTCAATAAGCCAAGAGCAATTCAAGAGCTTAAGAATAAGATAAGTCGGCTTAATAACGACAGTGAACCTCCATTATGCCTCAGAGTCATTGAAAGTTTTGACCAGCCGTGGCGAGCATTTGGCCAATATTTTGTTTCACAAAAACTGTCATAGATCCTTCTATCATAATAAAAAAATGTTAGGATAATTCTCTGGAAACTTTTTGTTTTATTTAGAATTAACATCGTTGGGCCACCCTTTCTAAACATATTGCAGAAGACAAAATTTAAATGTTTTTTTTTTCGATGCGTTACACCTCTTGTCCGTTCCAAATGATATATGCCCTCTTACCCAGCGTGCGGGTAAACAAAATGTATATTATTAGCCTTAGATTTATTCAACCATTTAAATTTCTGCTTCACCCAAAAGTGCCTTCCTTAATCCTGCATACTTTTAGTATACCATACCCTTGGCAACTCTGTCCATGTGCGGCTTACATACAATGCGTTACAATCAATTGTAGACAATGTTATGACATACATACAGACAGGCCACACCACAAAACACACCGCCAGCCAGCCATACGGACATTTCTCAAATATGGCCAAAGCCTTTAAGTTGATTACTTATTTTGCTCCAATCGACACATGTAATAAAACAAAACGAAAATCTCCCCAACAGCAACAACACAACGCGGTGTGAGCTTTGGCAAACAGGAAGCTTGTTAGCCATACGGTCGACTGACGCGACAGCTACCGCTCTGGTTGTTGCTATTGTAGTCTGGCGGCGGTGGTTGGGGGTTCTAATGATCAGAAATCAGAAACTGAAAAAAATTAAATGGCCGTTTAACACGGATATTCGCTCATGTTGTGGTGGCCGTTGTTGTACGAGCAGTTGCAATGACTCGACAGAAAATGTTGGCATCAGGGGATGCAAGAAATATTTTTGGACAATAGTTAAATCGCTCAAGCTCGCTCCCAACTGACTGACTGACATGTTGGCAAATTATGCAAATTCACAGTTTAATGTATTAATTACAACATCGTCACATAGTCATTGACGTCGTCGTCGTCGTCGACCACGACTTTGTCGTTGTCACAAGCAAGCATCCACAGCAAGAGCTGATGACTGAGAACGAAAAAAAGATCTGCTTATCCAAGAATCTGATCCTCAGCAAATGGGTTTCTTTTGTAGCGGTGTCTGAGCGTATCGCGCATTTCTTAAGATACGTTTTTTGTTACAGCTGCGCAGAGTGCCTGTTTCTACTTGAATTGCATATTTCAGCAGATTAGACGTATGGGTACTTCCAGGCCTTGTGTCTCTCATACCACCCGTTGCCCTTTATACTATATCGAGCTTCAGGTTATCTGAATTTAAATCCGCGACAAAAAGTGTCATGAAGAGTGGGATAATGGGTCAAACTTACTTACCTTCTGAAGATAATTCATTTCACTTTAGACCCATAAGCACTCTAGACTTTCTTCTATTTCTAATATAAAGGATTCTCTTAGTATTAGCAGGCTGCAATATCCCTTTATTACAAACAACAAATCTCGCACACTAGATTATAGTGCTCTAAAATACTTTCCTAAGTAGGTCAAGTCGAAAAACAGGTAATAAAGACCAGTTGTTAGGTAAGGTACCGGGTAGTGGAAATTGTGCCTGGAAATGCCCATAGGTTTTGTCTACTTTTAAGGTGAGCTCCTCCATCACGTTGTTTATAACACCAACGAGTAATTTAAAGCGTTAATTTTGTTTGAAAATTTTTAAAATAGTTGTTAGTTTTTAAGGAAAAGCAATTAACCCATGAATGGCATACAGGACATATGTGTTTCGTCTGATGATTTTGCAATATATATTTATATATTCAATATATACGAAATTTTATACCTTGATAGATTTTGGCAACATCTTCAATACCATTTTTAAAAAAAAAAACTCACAAATTTTGTTCTTGTTATGATATTTGTATAAGTAATATGTGGTTCTTTGATCTGTAGGTTCTAAAATTGGGGGAAAAACTATACTCGTATATGATATCAAATCATGGATCAATCTCAATAGGGTTCGTCCTAAAGTCAAGCTTGTAGAGTTTACCAAGTTTCGTTACTACTTTGATTACAGCGATAGATAGACATAAGTATGGATTGACGGAGGGATGTACAGAGTTAGATAGTCATTCCAACTCCATAGAGTCGATCAGTATTCTTAACATAGGGTCTATCTCCATTCCTATAAGGTGCTATCAACGTTAGCACTTAAAAAGTATAATAAGTTATTTGTGTTTTACATCAGTTGGTCTTAATTGAACCACGCTGTATATCCGATTTTGATAAAATTGACTTATTGTATTTCGGCCCAAGGGCGAACCTTATAAAATCACAGCTACCCAACTTTTATAAATGTTTTTACAGTCTACTATCGATAGATAACTTAAAACCCAAGGAGCCAGAGAAAGGGTTGAACTTCGAGTTTCAAACGAGTTCAAATAACCAAAATGAAGGAGGAAATATTGAAATAAACAAGAGTTTAAATAAGAAGTGATTTTTAATTAGCGAATTTTAAAAAAAAAATCATTACGGAAAAAGTCAGTAATTTCCTTTTGATTGAGCGACTTCAATCTATCATCGTCCAATTATTTTATAATTGTACCTTGGTCTCAAGGGTTCTAGGGGCGTAGGGCAACAAGAGATAGCATTGATTCTCTTAATGTGTCTGGAATTCCGGTTGTTCTTCTTCGTTTTCTTCCTTATATCCTTCATTGCTGTAAACAAAGACTTTGAAATAAATATTTTAAATCTCAAAAGTACATACTAATTTTTAAAGTTCCGGTATCAGTAAAAAGGAAACATTATTAAGTGACCGCTGACAATTTTAGCCTCTAATGAACATTTGAAATTTTAAGTAATTTTAAGTTTTTTTTGGTGAACTGTGCGTTACAGCTAATAAAAACTACATTAAATCTCGATTAAAGCGATATTGCAGAAAAATGTTTTTCGCACAATTTGAAGCTTTTTAGTAGTGTGGACCGACAATTTTTATTTGATATTAACAAATAATTTCACAATTTCCACTCGTGGTTATCAAGGCATTGCCTAAAACACCAATATTTTCTATTAATGTCCTGACCATAGTTTTCTGTTTTTTGTAGTACTTAATTTTAAATGTGGGACCTTTAAATATTATTTTGGAGTATAAATGGTGACCGTCAGTCCTATATAAAAGATTTGATTCATTGTATGCACTTTCCAAATCCGTTCGAAAAATGCTTTAGATATTAATTGGGGAGAATAGCCAACTCTATTCGCATTATTTTTGATCAAAAAAGCCAGGAAGAAGCTAACAAATTATGCTAAAAGCTATAAAAGAAGCTAAATGCGAAATCTTTACGCTTAAACTGTCAAAAAATTGCTAAATATTAAATATTAACTATTAAATTAAATTGGCAACGCTGGTCGGCAAAATGAGTACAACTTCTAGAGAACTTTTGAACAATTTCACAATATTCAAAGTAGTAGTAAAACTGCATTCACCGCTGCTTGCAACTACACGCAAAAAAAGTATGGTTGTGGTGACAATATTCGAAGAAGATCATACTATTGTTGGGTATATGGTTGTGCCACAACAATATTATAATCCTCACAACAATAGTATTATTCACACACAACCATACTATGATCCTCACAACCATAATATGATTCACACTCAACTATACTATTATCTCCACAATCATATTATGATCCTTACAACCATAGTATTTCTCTCAAACAACCATAGTATGATCTTCACAACTAAAGTATGATTCACACGCAACCATGCTACTATTCATACAACCATAGTATGATTCACTCAACCATGTTGTTATTCATACAACCATAGTATGATTCACTCAACCATACTATGATCCCCAAAATTATTTATTAGGATTGGCTAATGTTGTTATTCAAAAATCGAGATTTTAATCAAGCAAGTTATTTTAAATTTCATTACAATTAGTTCATAGCCAAATTTGAGGCCTTGCTTTTATTGAACATTTCATTCAAGAAACAAAAATATATATTCCAACGGCAGTCGAAAATACTTTTAGTTGCCAGCTGGGGAAAATGCTACTTAACCAACCGTAGACCCCATGTAACAAATGTGATTAAACCATGATCAATGGCTATATACTTAAGTGCAGTCAGATTTTAAAAAAACGAGAGCCAATCGGCAGTAGAGTATTTCAAACAAAATAAACACAATAAAAATGCATCGAACGACCTTCCGATTGTTTTTTTTTAAAATGGACAACAACCATGCAATGTATCGTGTGCATGTGTTTTTTTGGTATACTAAAAAAAAAAACAAAAAACAAAAACAAAAACATAAATGTATGTTCTATAAAACCTGTTTTGTTATGTTTATAATCGCAACCATACGGTATGATTGCCGTAATCATATTATTGTTAACGTAAATTTTAAACAACAATACTTTTGTTGCATCAACCATGTTTATATGGTTGCTATAACCATATTTTCATTTCTTAATTTGGCAATAATACTATTGTTACATTTCAACAATATGAATATTGCGGCAATCATACCATTGTCAAAATTAAATTCAGAAAACAATACTATGGTTGCGACGAACATACTTTTATTGCGGAGAATATATTATTATTGCCGTGACCGTATACAAACCATATTTTTTCTCTGCGTGTAAAGGTCTTTTCGACCGCCTTTTGAATAACTTTTTTATTTTTCTTTGACCAAGATGTTCAACAGATTATTAATTAAGCATAATTTCGGAATATTGAAAACTTTGTCGGGAAATTTTGAAAGCCAGAAAAAAAAATTAAATAACTTCTTAGAAAAAAGTTTTTATATGCTTTAGACGTTAATCTCTCAATATTTAAGTCGTTCCGATTTGTTTGAGTTAATCTTTTATAGAAAATATTCGCAGCAAATTGTTTTGTTTTAGGTAACAGCATCTCCATAAACTCAAAACTGCATTCTTTAACTTGAGTTTAATAATCGGTATGGAAATAGAGCAGTTTCAGTCTAATTGTATCCGATGTATGAGGTCAAAATGCGAAGCCAACAGAAGGGCTGAGAATTACGTGGAATTAGGTTTGGCATTTCCTTTTAAGATAACAACCAAAGCTTTTAGGAATAAGCAAGTGAAGAGAATTAAAGGAAATCTGGTTAATACAACAGTTCTCTGAAGCATACATAATCTCTAGAGATTGTCTGAAATAGATACCTTGCGGCTAGCACAGAAAAGGTAACCAATTAATAAAGTAAAAAACAAATAAGTAAAAATCGTATTCCATTATATATAAGTCTCATCATCTCCCCAAACTCACAAAAGTATTATTTTCACCAGCTGAATGAGAGTAGCACCAGTTGCCGATGTAAGCAGCTCGTCCTGATGTCAATGAACTACAAGGACTTTTAGACGATGTCAATGTTAAATATTGAAAACTGTCGTCTCTGCAAAGAATCCCATGGATGTGTAATTCATTAGCGATGCCCTTTACACACACTCTAATGACATTTAATAACTTTCTTATATCCCAGCCCTGACATTTTCTCTTTTATCCATTTGTATAGAATACGTGGTACAATTGTTAATAGGAATTCAACTATTCCGATCTTTCGAAATAATTTAATAAATTCAGTCGCATAGCCTTCACTTGTGATCTGTTTTTTTTTGGTGCAATTCGTTTGTAGGTCAACTCCCTTCAAGAATTCCTTAGAAAGCGTTTCATTATTGAATTCCTTGCGAACAAAGATGCAGTAAAATCACAGTAGCATGTGGATGCATGGCCAAAGGAAAATGTCTGGACAAGAGATAATGTGCAGCCGCATAAGGTTGTTAACTAACGTAAACCCACAACAACAGCAGCAACAAAAGAAAATATCGATGTTATGCACTCACTAGCGTGCTTCAGCCTCTGTCCGGCGTGCATTCGATGCAATCGCTGTTGCTTCGTTCGTAGTGGACGACGTTTGTCTGTCTGTCTGCCTATATCTACGACTTGACTGGTGTGTCTGTCCGTCCGTCCGTCCTTACGACCGTCTATCTGCTCGTTTGTCTGTGCATTTGCACGGGTGTATGGAGTACGGATGCTGGATGTTGCCTTAGATTTTTTTTGTGTACTGTGGCTGTTGCTCTGCTGTGCTGTGTGTTCACAAAATATGAAAGTAGTTTTCTAGACTAGAACAAGACCACACCTAACAAAGTGTTTTTAATGTTTTTAATGGATTCCAGCATCTGCATCGGTAGTCTCAAAAGCTGTGGCAACATTAACAACAACAGCACAACTGTTAAGCCGTCCGTCGGCGTCGTCGTCGTCTTACAGCTGAAAACCTTTATGACACAAACATGCATACAGTTCGCCAGCACCAACACCAACACCACCAGCAATCAGCGGTAGCACATGGACTCATATGTAAATGCATCGCGCACGTATACACTCAGCGTCTTCTAAATAAGTTCACGCGGAAGAAGCTTGTTATGGCAATGGGAATTAATTATGCTCTGAATAAATTGGTGAAATATAAATACTTTAAAGAGATAAAGAAATGTTTGGCATAAATATGTTGTAGAAAAATGTGAGCAATGACAAAGCTGATATATGATATAGAAGGATGAAGATACAGCGGTAGATTCATATATTTTTCGAATTTTTTTGTTAGGACTTACTAACACAAGACAGAAGATTTGGCCTATCCATGCTTATGCATCAGAGTCTTACGAACTTTGGACCTTTCGTCTAGTGGTTAGTGCCAATGAACTAACAATTTTGTATACTACATTTAAACTTTTAATATTGTTTTCGCATAAGTTGTGAATGTATGGATAAATTGATTGCTTTTGACATTCTAGAGAACCATACCAATAGGAGCTACCAAACGCGGAGGTAAAGGATCAGCCATTTTTGATTTTTTTTGTCTTCAAAATTTCTGAACTATAATGACCTCCTTGGTTACCCACTTCTTTAATTGCCTTTTTACTGGCGGTATTACATAAATAAATAAAGTCTTTTTTTTACCTAGTGCATTTATTTATTGCTCACTTTATTTGTTACTTACCCCCGGGTTTTACTTTTTTACTTGCTGACTTCATTGCTTGTTCACTGATTTCCCAGTCTGTACCTTAATTTTAATATTAATCCTATCAGCCGGTTTCTTAATATGATTGCTGAATACCTTACTTTTAGCTCAATTCCCTAAATAATGTACTCTATTCTTTATTTTTTCCACAGATTTCATATTTTATTCACAGAATTAATATTCACCCTCTGTTTTAACTCAACGACTTTCTTACTTTCCATTTAATATTTTCTTACTGTTTCTTTCTCAGTGCTTAAGTAAAGTTTCTCAATTCCTTACTTCTTCGCCTACTTCCTTCCTTACATCCTTGCATCGCTATAATTTTCACACATTTTACGTTCCTACATTCCTGACTTCTTAACTCCTTTACTATTTTACTTCCATGCTTCCTAATTAACCCACTTCCTTTTGTCCCAACTTATTCTCCCCATTCTTTCTTACAGTTTTGTCTTTCTTTCTCATGATCTTCCGGTTCCACCTAACATAGCTGTTTTATCAGTTCCTTACTTAGCACCTTTTATTGTTCCTTTCTCAGAACATTGCCAACTTGCCTTCTTACTAACTTTACCCATTTATTTTATCTACGAACTTCTATCGTACACACAGGGAAAAAACATGGTTATTATATGGTCACGGCAATAATAATATGTTCTCCGCAATAAAAGTATGTTCGTCATAACCATAGCATTGTTTACTGAATTAAATTTTGACAATTGTATAATTAACGCAATATTAATATTGTTGAAAAGTAACAATAGTATTATTGCCAAATTTAAAATTGAAAATATGGTTATAGCAACAATATAAATATGGTTGGTGCGACAAAAGTACTGTTTTTTGGGTTTTGTGCTAACAATAATATGATTACGGCTATATTACTGTATGATTGTAATTTTTCTTCATTTAAAAATGCTTTTTAGAACAATGTTATTGTTACGTATCTAATGCAGTAACAGTAATTTTTGTATGAAAATAAAAATTTTCAAACAAACTGCTTTGGCTTTGTTTAACTGAAAAAACGTTTACGATTTTTTAAACTAATTTTTTCTACTGTTAAAAAAATCACTCCCATTATTTTGAGTCAAATCTATTGTTGACAACTTAACCCAATTCTAATAAATAATATTGGGGATCATAGTTTATTTGTGTGTTATCATACTATGGTTGTAGGGATCATAACATGGTTGCGTGTGAATCATACTGTGGCTATGGTTGTTTGTGAAACATATTATGGTTGTGAGGATCATAATATGGTTGGGGAGATCCTACTATGGTTGTGCGGATAATAGTATGGTTATGTGTGCATCATAGTATGGTCATACTATTGTTGTGAGGATCATAATATTGTTGTACCACAACCATAATCCCAACAATAGTATTATACTCTACGAATATTGTCACCACAACCATCCTTTTTTTCTGCGTGTATGTACTTGTTTACTAACATACTTACTTTCTTCCTCCCTTACATCCTTCCTTACTAATTTGTTTATTTCATTTCTTAATAACTTTCTATCCTATTTCTTACTTACTACATTTAAAGTTCTTTCCTAACATCTATCCTGACGATCATTCTTACTTTTATACTTTATTCCTTCCTTCCTCACTTCATGCTTCTTCGATTTCATACTTCCTTTTTTTCTTTCTTTCTTTCTTTCTTTCTTTCTTTCTTTCTTTCTTTCTTCCATCCTTACTTTATTCCTTCTTTTGTCCTTACTTTATTAATTTGTTTGTCCTTACTTTCTTCCTTCGTTCCTTTCTTTCTTTCTTTCTTTCTTTCTTTTTTTCTTTCTTTCTTTCTTCCTTTCTTTCTTTCTTTCTTTCTTTCTTTCTTTCTTTCTTTCTTTCTTTTTTTCTTTCTTTCTTTCTTTCTTTCTTTCTTTCTTTCTTTCTTTCTTTCTTTCTTTCTTTCTTTCTTTCTTTCTTTCTTTCTTCCTTACTTCCTTACTTTCTTACTTTCTTCCTTACATCCTCACTGCCTAACTTCCTTCCTTCCTTCCTTCCTTCCTTCCTTCCTTCCTTCCTTCCTTCCTTCCTTCCTTCCTTCCTTCCTTCCTTCCTTCCTTCCTTCCTTCCTTCCTTCCTTCCTTCCTTCCTTCCTTCCTTCCTTCCTTCCTTCCTTCCTTCCTTCCTTCCTTCCTTCCTTCCTTCCTTCCTTCCTTCATTCCTTCCTTCCTTCCTTCCTTCCTTCCTTCCTTCCTTCCTTCCTTCCTTCCTTCCTTCCTTCCTTCCTTCCTTCCTTCCTTCCTTCCTTCCTTCCTTCCTTCCTTCCTTCCTTCCTTACTTCCTTACTTCTTTCCTTACATTCTAACTTCCTTCCTTACTTCCTTACCTCCTTCATTCTTCTCTTAGGAATTAACTTCCTTCATTACTTTCTTTTTTACCTCATTACTTACTTACTTCGATCCTTTGATGTTTTGTGTTCCTTTTTTCATTACTTTCATTCATTTCTCCCTTGATTGATTTTCCGCTTTCTTTCTTTTAATACTGACTTCTTTCCTCCTTACTCCTTATTTATTCTTGTTTTTCATTTCTTCATTCCTCACATATTTATTTATCTCCTTAAGAGCATACTTTCTTCCTTTTTTCTACGTATCCTTTGTTCCATAATTCCTTTATTGCTTATTTTCTTACTTGCCTCACTTCTTATCTTTGTTACCTTCTTTAATTGATTTTTTTCTCATTCCTTTCTTGGTTGTTTACATCCCTTCCTACTTTCTTCTTGTTACAACACCTTACTTACTATCTTGCCTTCCCTTATTTCGCCATTTTTATTTATACTGCAACCTTTACTTTATTCCTTACTAAATTTCTATCAGCTTTTTCTTTCTGAAATACTTCCTCGCTTGCTTATTTCGATCCTTAATGTCTTCCTTACAATCTTTCTTACGTCCCTTTTAGCAACAGCTCTTTCGGTGAACCTATCAAAGTCATCCGGAGTGTGTCACACACATACTCACACATTATTGTTGTAGGTACTCGTACTTGTTTAGATTGAATACACGCGGGTTTAATGTTGGTTTAGTAGCCGTCGTACCCATTATTTAATTCATTTTAATATGGATTTCAATCGTTTTTACGAGTATTTTAACTCAATTTGTTGTTGCTCTAGACGCTGCGGATGAGGTGGTTTTTTGTTGTTGCCAGCTTCTGCGGCTACTTTTAAAGCTTAACAAAAATATTTCTGCCATTATGTGTTTGTTGTTGTTGTTATGGTTGTTGCTGGCCTTTTTTTATGATACGTATTCGTTTATTTTCATTTGCGCGCATGTGTGTGTCTGTCTTTTGTTTGAAACAAACAAACGATAAAAAGCGCAAAAATGCAAAACACTTTCAAAATTTAACGTTTATTTTCGTTAACTTTTGATCTATTTTAGTTCCTTCTACCTTAATTAAATGAATGCATGTGTTTTAGGTATGTACGAGAGTGGTTTGACAAGTTCGGTAAATGTAAAATGTACTTGAAAAATGTTTTATGTCTTAAGTTTATTTTAGTTTTTTGTTTAATAGAAAATCAGTAAAAATGTTTAATAACAGCTTGAAAATAATGTGTGTCTTTTGTATCTTTTTAGATTTGCAACACAAATCAGTGGCGAGAGATCGAGCTGAGGTAAGTCGAAGAATTAGTATCAGTCATAAATAAATTGTTTTTTAAGAAATTTTTAAATTTTTTGGGTTATTGCTTAAAGAAATGTTGCTGTTGTGTCCAAGCAATACAATTTTTTAAAATTCAATAACGATAGTTAATAGATTAAATGCATGACCTCAGCATACTGGTGCAATGAAGTGCTTCAGCCAACCGATTGAAAGTATATTAGCTTATGGTGTGATTTCTCTATTTGCTATTGCAATCTCAAAAAGAGTTTGTCTATTTTATGATTGTACCCCAGCATAGACACAATAGAGGTATTCTGCTTCTTGTTCTTTTTTTTGATATATCAAAGTTGTTTGATTTGATCTCAAGTTTTGTGTAGTCCCTCTTGCAATTTGTACGTGACATTTTCCATGTGACACACATCAAAAGAAGTCTAACCGACCTTCTTTACCGCCCTCGTTCATGTATATGTCTCCGGGTATGTGTTCTGTGTGCAATCAGTTGTTCATTACCACCATCAAATACTCTTTGTCATTGAACATTGTTTTAACAACAGAGCAGCGCTTGTATGAACTCGTACAACATATTAGACATCAGAAGCCATACTACATACCTATGTACAAGTGTACATATGTACATATTCTATTCTAATTACTAGTCTCACATGTACAACTCCCCGTGTACACAGGCATGTGTACTCGGTTTTGTGGTGCTACTGTTTATCGTTGAGTTTCACTTCCTGATTTATGTATGGCAGACAGCCAGCCAGCCTGTTATGTTCGTTCATTCAGCTTTTGAAACTTCTGTATTGAAAGTTGTTTCAAATAAGTGAAATCGACAAAAATAACTGAAGTGTAGACTGAAACCGAAACTCGTGTTATGCGTTTTGAGTTATTTGCATCGCAATATCAAAAACAAAAACAAAAATGAGCGATGCCATTCTCTGCTGCTAATTACGAGAAGGGTTAAGTTTCGTGTCAATGCTATTTTGCGCATTACTCATACGCCATCAGGGCCATAATTTCGAAATGGCCTGTGTTCATATTCAATGAAATTTAATTAATATTCAAGTTTAGGAGGTTTGACTACTGGTCTTTGGCTGAGATCTTCAGGGCTATTAATTTATTCCGCCTTTAAAGTAGAAGTACAAGCTTGTGAAATTGCTTTTAGTAAAAGTCAAACCTCAGAGTCCCTGCATAGCATTTTTAGTCATCGTATTTCAATTCTTTGCGAAAATAAAAAACATAAATTGTAAGTGATCTAATGTGTCATTCATCTTAAGACTGTAAAAGACACAATGTGTAATGACTCTGTTGCAGCTTATGTTTCCTATTGTCAATTCTTCAGTTGTAAAATCATGAAATCAGAAAATGGAATCGTAGTAAAGAAATTCCGTAAGAAATCGTTTCACTTTAAAACCCGTGGCATACAAGGATGTGTTTTATTTTTGAGGTATCTTGAAAGTTTGAGAAATTTCTCAGAGGTATTCCTTATGATGATTTAGTCTACTTAAATAGGCTAGATTGCGGCATAAAGCGGTCTTGGAGCCGCCACTGACTTTTTATCCTACTTTGAAGCGCCGCCGAAAGTAGCGGCTGTCCCTTCTCACAATTTTCCGGCTACTATATCGGTTAAATTCACCTTTTATAGGAAAAAATTGTAGATACTCAACATTAGAATAGGAAGTAAAAGTATTACACACTGAAACTAAAACACTTGGAAATGTGTTGAAACTACAATGAGTCGGTTCCAGAAGAGGAATTTCGGTTGCAATCACTAAATTTTTATAATCGTAATGGATATTCGTATCGAAATACCACAAGAAGATAAACATGATCATCATACAGTTCGCACAACTTATTGATCAGTCATAACCATAAAACCCGAAAAATTTATTTCGTTGCCACAACCAAAAGTTTTTCAAAAATGTTATTCTTGTAAATGATAATTAGCGATGATAACTAAAACTTCATTATAACCAAAAATGGGTTGTTGTTTAATAGTATTTTTTAAAAATAAAATAATTCGATTTTTACTGACTTCTATCGATTAACCAAGTTTCCGCAACAAAAGTCCCTCCAGATTTAAAGCTCCAACGTTCTATAAGTCACTTATTAATATATGATCCTGCTAAATAGCACTAGCATTGTAATTTTTGAGCAATTTCAAATTATCCGTGGTGAAATTAAACCACATAGTGTCATGTTTTCGTATAGCCACCATAAAAAGCACCCATCCTATTTAAGGTCATTCCGTTGTAAACTCCGAATATTAATCCTGTTTTGTCTAAATGAAGCATAACGCAATACTGGTTGGATTAGATTTTACCGATAGCACAGTGCCACAACCAAAATGCTAATAGGATGAAACCAATTGCAAATGAAAGTTGAAATTATCCATAACAAAACCTTCTAGTTTTTTTTTAGTTCAGTGCGAAATTTTTTTACACGCATTTGAAGTTGGTGATTTTGGAACGCTGTCTAAAAAGAAAAGATCATTGAAAATTTAATGACATACGTATTTATTTTTATTAATCTGGAAAGTTGTGGCATCTTCCTGCTTTTGAGGTCGAGGAATTCATTTTTGATATTAATTTTTACCTAAAACTCCCGCTAGATGGCGCTGTCATACAAATGGTACTATTTCTTGCAGATTTTCATAGAAAAAACGGTGAAAACGGAATCTGATGAGCAAGGTGAACGTTTTCACCAAGTTGCTTTACCCATTAATACTAGGTACAGAGGAAAGAAACTAGATTCTATGTTAGCTGATGCTGGTGGTTAAATTGAAGAACCGATAAAGAGGATACTGACGAAGAGCAAGAACTAGTTTCATACAGAGATCCACAGACTACTACTTCTGTAGCTTTTGCTACTTCAAACATAAAAATTGATAGTGATATTGATGATGATTAAGCGGATCCAAGTATGATATAATAATATACTTTTAAACACTTTTGTTTTTGAATAAAAAAACTAATATTTTCCCACAATTTTTTCCATAAAAATTGTATTTTTGTAAAAGTAACGTACTGAGAATAATAAAATTTACTACTTAATATCATTAGAAATGTATTTTTCAATAAAGCCAACATTAAAAATTTATTTTTTAGCTTAAAAAAATAAATTCAATGTTTTTTTCTATAAAAAAACCAACAAGAAATAGCACCATTTGTATGACATCACCATCTAGCGTGAGCTTTAGGCAAAACTAAATATCAAAACTGAATACCTCGAAAAACAGTAAAATACTCGTACAACAACTTTCCAGAATAATAAAAATAAATACGCATTATTTTATCAAATTTTCAATGATCTTTTCTTGTTAGACAGCGTTCCAAAATCACCAACTTCAATTGCGAGTAAAAAAAAATTCGCACTGAACTAAACAAACCTCGAACTTTGTTATGGATAATGTCAACTTTCAGTTGCAATTGGTCTCATCCCATTCACATTCGGAAAGTTCGATTTTGTATCACTGTGCGTAAGGAGATGAAATCCAAAACTTTAAAAGATTGTTTAATGGTTTTGTTTAAAAATAAAATAACTCACTTAATACTGACTTTAAGCCAATCGATTAACCAGATTTCTTCCTTTAAAGTCATTCATCATCTTTTCCGCCTTTTCCTTGTCTCCCTAAGAGTACTTCAAGTACTTGTTGTTTTATTTTGAATAAAACTTTAACTTTTTATTTAAACAACTGTGGTACGTCCTGTTAGATCGAAAAATTCGCTTCTGAAGGGTGCACCGATGCTACAGTTTCTATAACTGAAAGTTACAGAGCTCCAACTTACATTTGGTTGCATAGATGGAAGCGACCAGTTACTAACTATGGTGGTCTCTTGGCCAATTTATCGAATTGCGCACAACAAAGGTTGCTCAGATTTGAAGCTCTGCTGCTCTATAAGCCACTTATTAACATGTGATATTGCTCAAATACTCGTATCACTAGCATTGTAATTTTTTAGCAATTTATAATTATACGGTCCATTTGTATAGCCTCCATAAAAAGGTCCCTCCCTATTAAAGGTCATTCCGTTGTAAATTCCATATAATAAATCCTGTTTTGTTAAAACGAAGAATAGCGTGGAGCACGCCCTATAAGAAACACTACCTACCGATAGCCTTCATTTAAACAATTCCCACCATATCGCCATACCACCTTAGAAGTCACACATTAAAGCTGATCCGGCTCAAATTCTAAACAGAAGCAAGAAGCCTTGCGTTTACCAAAGTGATGTAGGGCCACAAGTAGTTGGCACCAACCAAATGTATACCTATGGGACATATGGACTCTAAGGCATATATTATTTCCAAGGGGGTATTCAAAAGATATGAAATTGTATTATGATTTCAAATATGTTTGTCATTGTATCTGGGTACAGGACCAAAGGCTCTGGAGGGCTGAAAACCAGCAACCAGCTATGATGTATATGCACGCAAAGACAATAAAAGTAAGCAGCAAAAGAAAGAAATGAGGTCCGATGATGCAGTAATTTTCTCTGTCAGAGAAGATGGCCAACATTTAGAACACTTAATTAGTAAACCCAATGCCTTGCTTGTGGCCAACAGGTTACAATTCTTGCATCAGCACACTTTTATATGAATGTAGGGCCAAATGCAACCGTAAAATAAGCCGAGTTTTCACCTTTAAAATAGCAAGTCGATCCAAACGCCGACAATAGTAGCCAGCTGTGTTTTCTAAACTTTCCACCAATGAATTTTTGGGTTGGTGACTTAAGGTCCAGAAGAACGTACTAAAGATCAAGTTTTTCATCACGCACAGCCTGCGCACTAAGTTCATGAATTAAACCTCGTGCTTCAATTCAACATTTCATCAAGAACTGTGTATTTACTTTGTAATAATTCCAGGGCCAAATGCAACCGTATAATAAGCCGAGTTTTCACCTTTAAAATAGCAAGTCGATCCAAACGCCGACAATAGTAGCCTGCTATGTTTTCTAAACTTTCCACCAATGAATTTTTTAGGTTGTTGACTTAAGGTCCAGAAGAACGTACTAAAGCTCAAGTTTTTCATCACGCACAGCCTGCGCACTAAGTTCATGAATTAAACCTCGTGCTTCAATTCAGCATTTCATCAAGAACTGTGTATTTAATAATTCCCAAACGTTGGACAAGCATGCAACATTGGCGTATGATGAAATGGCAAACATAAAAGAATATTTTAACAGTTGCATTGAACTGGTTCCCTTGACTGCTTCTAAAATATGACAATTGGAAAAACTAATGAACTATTTTCCGTCGGACTCGATCACGTTATATCCACAGATGCACATTTGTACAGTCATTAATATGTTTCCCGTCGTACTAAATATGTAACCAGAATTGTACGACCCTTTAATATAAGTCTTTTGAAGTTCCCTAAAACCTCATCTTTCCGCTCACTTACTTAGACCTACTACCTTAACTCGGCCCATATCGAATATGAAATTATCTTTGGCACCTGAAGATACTTTATAAGTCCACAAGTTGCTCACCCAGGGCTTATCATTAGGGTGGAGTGAAATTCAAAAAAAAAGTTAACCTCGGAAAGAGATGTAGTCTGGGGTCCTAAAGAGGGGAAAAATAAAGAAAAAAATTTAAAAAAATTTTTAGGGGTCGCGCCACTCCCTAGAAATTTGGAAATTATCGCTATTTTGGCGTTGATTTTAGAAAAATCCTAAAAATTAACGACTTAACTTATTCGAAATTTAAAAGTTTGAGCTTGTTCAGTGCCTAAACAAAAGTATTTGAGGCAAATATGAGGATAATCGACTAATATTTGTAGCTTTGGTGGCGATTTCATTGTTCAGTCAATTTTCTGAAGAAGGGACGATTTGACTTATTTTACTTTTTGAAATTTTTGAACAATGAGAAAAATTTTTTTAAATTTTTTCATGCCCTTATTTCATTGTTTACGCTATTGCAAACATTTATTGACATAAAACTTTAAAATCGGATCAGGGGTTAGGAAAATTCACGCCCTAAAACACGTGTATTTGTTTATTTTGGCGCGACCCCTAAAAATTTTTTTAAATTTTTTTCTTTATTTTTCCCCTCTTTAGGACCCCAGACTACATCTCTTTCCGAGGTTAACTTTTTCAAATTAAAGAAAAAGCATGTTTTCACTCCACCCTACTTATCATATATTATAAGTAAAACCTTACTAATATTCACTCTTTACGTTCAGTATTAAAATTACTGCATGTGAAAAATGCTACTAATTGATATAAATCTTAATTAATCCTTAAAAACAACGATAACAACTTCTAATAATCTTGTCATCGTATATCATCTGTCGCTGTAGCTCTTTGTTTCTATCACTGTCCGTCCGTTCATCCTCATGGCTGGCGCGCATGTCTGCTAAGAGAAAAGACCACAACAACACAAACAATTTTACACAAAACAATCAAAAGCCAAGAAACTGTCAAAACTGGTCCATACGCTGATATAATACTTTGGCCATAATCACTTTTGTAATTAACTTAAAACGTGTTTAGAATCTTTAACTCTGGCAAAGTATGTACAACTAAACTAAGCCAAACTCCAACGAACTGAACTGAGATAAAGGCAAAAACATCCAGACACACGGAACGACTGCAACTGCAACAATAGCACTGGACATTGCTCACAATTGTCGGACCGTTGTCCAGAGCAACAATTCCTCACCGAGATGTTGTTGGTGCTGCCGACGATCTTGTCGTAGTTGTTGATTTTGTTGTTGTTAAGACCAACCATAAAGACTTTCAATTAAGAGTGAAAAATATCAGCTTAGAAAAAAAGAAGGAAAACCAGCCAAACGAAATAATTTATGGTACAAATGAAAGCAAAAGTTTAGAAAAAATTGTAATTTCGTTGTTTTTTTCTTCAATTTTACTCTTTATATATTTAACGGCTTGTCAAATGTATGCGAGTGGCATAAATAACTAAATATATGTATAAAATGGCAAAAACTCCACACCCCACCCACTTGTTAAATATCTGTGTGTGTGTGTGTGTGTGCTCAAGACTGTAGTGTTTTGGTTACAGTATAAACTAAACTAGACTAGATCACTTTGGGCGGAGGACTTGGCATTATTTAGTAAGAGTGAGGATAGGGCAGCTAGAGGGTGGGGTGGTAGGTTTATAGTCAACAACATCTGCAAAGGCAGCAATATCCATCTGCAGCATGAAACAGATGTAGAAGAAGAAAAAATAAAAAGACAACGAGAAGTACAGTGACAGCAACATTAACAACAAACATATGTACAACATAGACCAGGCGACACATAGCGCCGCACGTTGTTGTTACCACAGCACAATGACAACTATTGTGGCTCTTGCTGTTGTTGTTGTTCTCGTTCGAACAAACCTTAAAAGGAACAATTTCGCATATGCGAGCCGCCGCAAAAGCCCAAAGTGGAGTGGAGTGAGTAACAAATTGACGCCACATAGCGTCGCATATTTGCTGTTCGTCTCAACGGCAGCAGCAACACACAGAACATCACAACGACTATGACAATAGCAACAACAACAGCAGTTGCAGGAACAACATGATATTATTACAACACACTCTGTTGCAAAAAAAATCCATACAGCCAGCTGAAGAAAACAGATCGTCGTTCCATACAACAACATTACATTACATGAGCCATTATAAAAATCCACACCACACCACACCAGAGCGCACCACCACCACGGCAACAACAACGACAACAATAACGACAGCCACCACCTCATCTCAAATCCAGTCCAATTGAAGCTCTCAATAATAATAATACCAACTCCAACAACAAAACTTGGTCTGCAAAAACTGAAATCGCCAGCAACAACAAAAGCACTTCACAGACAACAACACACAATTCATGTCAAGTCAGAGTCAATGCAAAACTATTATTTTTGCTTTGTTGTTATCGTTGTTGTTGCTGTTTTAGTTTCTTCAAAAGCAATCCAAGTAAGGGTGTGGTGGCGTCTCAGCCGGCGTCCAACGTGAGCTTTAATCCAGTCTCGTGTGCACATCAACGTTTAATCTGCATCTGTCGGCATCGGCATTGTAGCCATTGCCGTCGCTATTGCTGTTGCTCTGATGTCGTTGCCGGCAGAGCGTCTCAAATCGCCAGTCATACTAAACGCTGAAGCTGAGCAACAACAACAACAACAAAATAAGAAAAATAACATGATGAAAAAACGAGTCACGCTTTGCTACGATTCAGTTTCTAATGATACACGTAAACAAAACAAAAGACTTAAGACACAAACTTGAACACCCGGTCTTAGACAAAATGCACACACTCACGCTCATTCGCTCTTTCACACACACCCAACACAGCAACACCAACAACAAGAAGCGCAAAATGTGTGCAAATAAACGCAAAACCAAAAAAAACAGCATCAACCCTAAACTATCTAAAAAACCAAGTCACTCTCAGTAGCGTAAAAACTTGTTTGCCGAGAGCGTCTCGGTCAGAGCGAGAAAGAGAGCATGTGTAGACAAATAAAGAGAACCTCACCAGATGTTTCAAACTGAGCTTAAAATATACCGTTATCGGCCAACTCTTGCGCTCAACTTAGCATCCACTTTTTTGCATTCGCACATCACGTAAGAGAAGCTGAGAGTACGTTTTCTCTCTCTCTCTCTTACGACAATTTGTGCTTCCATTTTCTTGGCGGGGGACCTAAAAGTGTGCCTCAAATGAAAGCAAAAGTTTTTCTTTCCATTTAATTAAAAAGGCTTTGCCGCTTCAAACTCTAAAAGAGTTTCAGCCGCCAGCATCGCCACCATGTTGCACAGTGGTACAATTTCGGTGATGGTATCGAAAATTTAATTTTAAAATAAAAAAAAATCAGAAACAATTCAATAAAAAATAACAACCAAATAAGATCCGGTTAGAATGCATTTGGGTGAATGTGGCTAACCATACAAAACAAAATCAAGCAATTATATCAGATTATCGTTCGGTTAGCAAACTAGAAACTAATCCGAAGCCATGCCGTAAAGGATGAAAATGGAAGAAAATGGTGGTTAGACCATACCTTGCAGAAGCCGCATGGTTATAACACAAGAACAACGCTAGAACGGATTGCAGGCGACAGCCACGGACCTAATTTTCCAAAAAAACACCAGGCGAAGAACAGTCTTGCAACACGGTATGAGGAAAAAATTTCCACTACGACATATCCAAATATCATTATCGAGGCACCCAAACTTAAACTTTTTGACTTTTTCTGAACTTTTATTATTAAAATTTTTTTAGTGGGTAACAAAAAAAATATTTTTTTAAAGATTAGAACACATACAAATATACATTGCCTTATACAATACAATATAACAAATGAGCGCATGGGAACAGAAATACGACTGAGAGCATCGAATGTACTTACAATTTGGGCGCGTCGAAAATGATTTGTTTGATAAGTCGTTGTGGATCCTTTTTTCCTTATGCCAAAAGCTATCGAAAAATCGATGGCATGTCGGCAAATTTGTGTCCTTACAAATCGGTCCACACTAATGTTCATAAAGCGGAATCCCAGTTAGGGAATTCTTCGACATATTTCTCAGCACACATATAAAAAGGCTATGTGGTCTATATATGACAGCGCATAGAGAAAGGGACCTAAGGGTAACCGATGTGAAATTTTTTTTAATTAACTCTGTCAACCTCATACAAATTCTGGACTACAAACTATATTCTTATTAAATAATGTGATGGACGCTTTGAAAACGAACACAGATAACATTATTTGGGTCATAGTTTTGTCAGTGGGGGCTAAAAGTATACACGAAACCTAAGTTTTGGCATAACAAGTTTTGCCAATTTAGCTCAATCTTTTGCGGTTTCAAGTAGATTTTTTGGTTCAAAGTAGATATTTAGCACACGTATAAGTTAGGTTTCAAAAATCGTCTTGATTAGTTAGAGTTACCGATACTTCTTCTCTTCAACCGATAGTGTTAGTTTCCTCCACTAGAAATTGACGTGAAATATGTAGTATGGATTTGGTTTGACAAAATGTATTTCTATTTTCAAAAATAAAAAAACTAAAGATACAACCGACAAAACGTATGGAAAAAAATTTTTGCACACAGAAAACTCATTTGTTGCCACAACCGAATTTTTTTGTTAACCAATTGTTGTTAGTTACACGTACTAACCATGTATTTGCTCGCTAGAACCAAATGTTTATTGAGTATATGGCAATTTTCAGTAGGGGCAACTGACACTATCGGTTGATAATACATTGTATCGTTAACCCCAACTAGTAAAGAGGATTATGGAAACTGAATTTGTACATGTGTTTGTTGTTGAAATCTATAAGTTCTCTTTGAATTCGGACAGACTGATAGTAAAATTTTTAGAATTTGGTGCATCTGGAAAATATTTAAATATTTTAAACTTATATTTTGCAGTGCCTGAACTGATAAATTATTGTAGGCGTTACATACTCGTACGAGGTTTGCTATTCCTATACGGGTCTTGGCAATACTAGTATTTCCAGATGCAAACTGTAACTTCCATTGGAAACTTTGACATTTTTTAGCATAATTCCACTCGGAACGTTTAGCATTTGAGGGTGAATTGTTTTGTCTAGAGTGTGTTGAAAAATTCATCTCAGTCAAAAAATGGAATTATCCCGTGAACATTTTCGTGCGATGATTTTGTACGATTTTCGGTGTGGGTTATCGAGACAAGAGTCAACTTGTTTCGACTTATGGCGTTGAAGCACCATC
Organism: Hydrotaea diabolus; assembly: GCA_963513945.1. NCBI lineage: Eukaryota > Metazoa > Arthropoda > Insecta > Diptera > Muscidae > Hydrotaea > Hydrotaea diabolus. Next base: position 212,171,708 of record OY740717.1, read on the forward strand.
AAAAACCACTGTTAATCGCTGGTACCAAGAGTTCAGTCTCGGAAGCCATTCGCTCCAGGATGAATTTCGTGAAGGACGTCCAACTTCGGTCACTTTGCCAGAAACCATCGATGCTGTGCGTGAACTGATTTAGCAAGACCGACATGTGACATACCGTGAGATTGAGGCATCCTTGGGCGTAAGTATGAGAAGCATCAATAAGATATTGCATGTTTATTTGGCCGTGAAAAAAATGTGTTCTCGTTGGAGATGTTGAAAAAGTATAGTTGCGGTAGCTCAAAGGCAGTGTATAACATTGTCATAGGTGATCAATCATGGATCTATGCATATGAACCCGAAACAAAACAGCAAACGACCGTATGGGTCTTTTAAGACGAGCCAAATCCAACAAAAGTTGTTCGTGGAAGAAGGACATCGAAGCAAATGATTGTTTTTTTTCGCTATAACCGGCCATGTTGCCACAGTGCCTTTAGTAGAACGGCGGATTCTGTCCATTCCATTCAGAGTAGTATACAACCGTCTGTTTGCCAACAGTGTTCGAAGAGATGAGGAAAGATAATAAGAGATCATTTTGCATCACGACAATTCGAGCTCTTACACATCAGCTGAAACGATGAGCTATTTAACCACTCAAGATGTCGCATTGATGGGCCATCCACTGTACAGCCCTGATTTGGCACCCAATGACTTCTTCTTATTCCCTGACATCAAGAAAAAAATGCGTGATCAGCGTTTTTTATTGCCCGAAGCAGCTGTTGAAGCGTTAAAAAATCATGTTTGAAGGTGTCGGAGTGGAAAAAGTGCTTCGAAAATTGGTTTGTGCGCATGCAAAAGTGTATTGATCTCAAAGGAGAATATTTTGAGAAACAATTTAAACCATTTCCAATGATAAATTATTGAGATTTTATTGAGGTACCCGAAATATAAATATCACCCCTCGTATATGTTCAAAGGCTTATTTCGGAACAGCATACAGGCCTTTTGGCGGGTTCCTCTAAGTGGTTCAATAAATAGGTTTTATGTTTTAGGACATCTACCTTGGGAAATACTGTGCAAGGTAGTTCTGTCAGTCTCACTGTGAAAAAAAGTGGCGTAGCCGCGGCTTGGTGGGATGTAGCTCCTTTTATTTGATTGATACAATCAAATACGCCATATTTTTTTTTAATTTTTTTAACTTAAGGCAGTATGTTCTTCTTCTAATTCAGAATGGTGCGGTCAACAAAGCATACTCGTTTCATTCTCCATCTCATAATTACCAGCGGATAGGGAACCAAAATTTTTTTTGGTAATCTTCTTAGTGTTTTCTATATTCCAAAAAAATATTAGAATCAACGCTACTTTCTTAGAAAATGTACCACCGTGCCTGCGGCGCACTCTCTATGTTTAGATTTAAAGACGCGTTTAAGTTCATCCGCAAAAAGGGGGAGGATTCTGTACTGTTTTTTTTCTGGTTTACTGCGCGATATCATAATTTATGTTTTATGAGCGTTGGGTTTCGCCGTGTTTTGCATTGCTGCTGCCACAGTTGTTGTTGCTGCTGATGCCAGCTAGCGCTGATGATGTTTTGCGTTAAATTAGAGGGAGTTAAGAAAACGAGTTTAAGCGTTTTTCTCCATTGCCTGTACTTTTGGCTTACAATTAATTGTTATTTGCGTTGCCGTTGTTGGCGTTTTATTATTGTTTGTCTTTAGTCGAGTGTTGTTGCTGATACTGTTGTTGTTTTTGTATGTGTTTTTTTCAATTAAGTAATAATATTTGTGCTTTTTTGGGCATCAATTTTTGTATCTGAGTATGAGTTTGAGTGTGTGTGTGTGCGTGTTTGCCTGAATTTAATGGTAATGATAGGGTTTTGATTGCTGTTTTGCCAAAGTGTTTACATTCAATTCATTTGCAATTTGTTTAGAGTTAATTTTGGTAATTGATTACCATCAATTATTCCTTTAAATCTGTGCGAATTAATTCACATTTTCTTACACTTTTTTTTTTGAAGAGTGATTTGATTTGTAATGACTTGAAGATGGTACGGATTTGGACTTAAAAAAAAGTAACAAATCAGTAAGTGTTTAATTCATAGAGGTTTTGCTCGGAGATTTTCCATTTGGAATAATAAATACTTAATGATGCAGCAGTATGGTCTAGAAGTGCTTAGTAAAAATACAAATTTGGCATCAGTATTCTGACCTAAGTTTTTGAGAGACAGTGACGGACTACTTACTTAACTTCCTTAGTAGTCCATCAAGAAACAGGGAAAAACACATATCAAATCTGAAAGTTGTACACGATATCATTCTCATACTAACTGGCCAGGACAAAGGCTTCGACCAGCTATTGTATTTTATAGAAGTCATGGCTAAGAGATTAATCTCTAAATAGAAAATTCGCAGGCATTTATGACTGGCAAAGCCGCAGCTGAAAAAATCTTAGATGTTCTTACCCAGATACGGGTTTACTTGTATGATAGTCGGGCTCACTAACTATCACATCACTGCGGTGCACACTCAAACAATATCAAAGGACACATGAAACAGGGCTAGTATAATACAGGGCTAGTATAATACACTTGCTGACGAACTCCACAAAAAGTGCGATATAGCAAAAAATATTGATCCGGGAAGTAAAACGCAATTCTTAAAATAAGGGGTAAGCATGGGAAGATGATTGACAAGAGGATATATATATTCAATGGATTCAGAGTACACCTTTAAAAATCTTTAGAATAGAGAAGTTTTCAATGCAAACTAAGAAATGACGATTGCCCGGAACGTCTCATATGTCGGGCAGATGGAGAACAAATGTGAGCTATGCTGATGGAAAAATATGATATTTTAGAAATAAGTGTATCATTTCTGTTGTGTGATGAAATTTCAACAGGTCAATAGGGTGCATTTCAGTTAACACCTATTATGGCTAGACCTTTACCCAGAATAGTTGTCGAGTAGCTAAAAAACTTACAACGGTCTGAAAAACTTACTACGATCCATAGTCTCTTTGGATCATATGTCTTTTTGGGAAGCGCTAGTCACTACCTACGGAAAATAAATTAACATATTTTTTAGTTTCCACTATAGTTTAAAAGTTATGCACAATCAAAAAGTGTTTTGTTCCAATTTCCTGATCTTCACTATTATTTTTCATCTCACATCATCCAACATTTCTTGAATTAATCCCATTTGATTAATCCCATTTGTGTAATGCTAATGAAATGTAATGCAGGTTCACATTTAAAAAAAAAATGTAATCAAGTCTTTATTTTTGTATAGGGTGATCCATCTAGAGGTATTTTTTCAGAACAAAAAAAAATATAAAAATTCAAATCAAGTGTGGAATCTTTATTGGTATTTTTAAAGGACATTTTATGGCATTTATTTTTTGAATATAATTTCCTTCAAAGGTTGGCCGCAACTACGCCTCAGGGTTTCCATTGTGAGAATCCAATTTTGAATGACTCATTCGAGCATTTCAACCGGTATGGCTTTAATGACACGCGTAACGTTGGTTTCCAAAACCTGAATCGTAGCTGGTTTGTCAGCATAGACTTTGGACTTTACGTAACCCCAAAGAAAAATGTCTAAAGGTATGATATCACTCAAAATAGGCGGCCAACTCACCTGCCCAAAACGTGAAATTAACTGCTTTTCGAAATGACCTCTCAAAAACAATCCATTGTATGGCAAGTTGCACCGTCCTGTTGAAACCAAGTGTCGTCAAGATTACGGGCTTCAATTGCAGGTAGCATAAAGATCGATATCATGGCGCGATAGCGAGCACCATTCACGGTTTCGTTCCGGCCGTCATCATTTTTGAAAAAATATGCACCGATGATTTCACCAGCTTATAAACCGCACCAAACCGTGGTTTTCTCTGGGTATAATGGCACTTCTTGAACCTCTTCTTGTTGCTCTTCAGCGTAAATGCGGCATTTTTGTTTATTGACTTTGCCGTTGAGCCAGAAATGGGCCTCATCACTGAACAACATTTTGGTCGACCACAACGCATCTTCCCGTTTCTCACCGAACGCTCATTTCCATAATACAGTTGCCAACATTTGAAGGAAATAATTTTCAAAACATAAATGCCATAAAATGTTCTTTCAAATTACCAATAAAGATTCCACACGTGATTTGAAGTGTTATATTTTTTTTGTTCTAAAAAAATACCTCTACACGCAGAAAAAAAGTATGGTTGTGGTGACAATATTCAAAGAGGATAATACTATTGTTGGGTATATGGTTGTGGTACAACAATACTATGATCCTCACAACAATAGTATGATTCAAATACAACCATACTATGATCCTCACAATAATAGTATGATTCACACATAACCATACTATGATCCCCACAATCATAGTATTATTCACACTCAACCATACTATGATCTCCATAACATAGTATGATCCTCACAACTATAGTATGTTTCATATAAAACCATAGTATGATCCTCACAACCATAGTATGATCACACACAATTATACTATGATCCCCAATATTATTTAACAGAATTTGTTTGAGTTGTCGACAATAGATTAGATCACCAATATTATTAATTAGAATTGGTTTAAGTTGTCACAAATAGATTTGAATTATGAAAATTTTTCAAAAATACATTAAATTCAAAATAATAGGTGCGATTTATTTCACAGTAAAAAAATAAGTTTAAATAAACGTAAAGGTTTTTATTAAAACAATTTCAGTTAAACAAAGCCAAAGCAGCTTGTTTAAAAAATTTTAGTTTCGAATGTACTATTATTGCATTAGATCTGTACCAATAACATTTGTTCTTAAAAGCATATTTAAATGAATAAAAATTACAATCATACAGTATGATTGCCGTAATCATATTATTGTTAACATAAAACGCCAAAAACAATACTTTTATCGCACCAACCATATTAATACTGTTGCTATAACCATATTTTCATTTTTAAATTTGGCAATAATACTATTACATTTCAACAATATTAATATTGCAGCAATTATACTATTGTCAAAAATAAATTCAGTTAACAATGCTATGGTTGCGACGAACATACTTTTATTTCGGAAAACGTATTATTATTGCCGTGACCATGTAGTAACCATGTTTTTTCTCTGCGTGTAGATGGATAACCCTTTTTAATCAAACGTAAAAACTGTTTTTTTACGTACTGATATTATTTGATTTTACAGTTCGACCCTCGTAGCATATTAATAATTGGTCGAGATTAGAAAAAAATGCAAACTAGATAAATTATCTGCTAAGCATTTTTTTGTTTGTTACTCGTATACTCGATTCCTTTATAAATCTATGCCTCGAAGTTTATTGTAAGGTGTACTTATTATTTAGTGTCCCTAATATGTCCAACATTACAACATTCCTACTTTGTTTATCGAACATATTTCGGTTGCTGTCACAGTTTTTCGCTTTGTTTAAGACGAGCTGTTTAAATCATCTAAAATATAGTTGTTACACGTTCATTCATCGTTAACGTCATTTGTGTGTGTGTTTGTTTGCACTTGTTTTTCCAACATGGACTCGACCACAAAAAGCTCATCCTATTTCCATAACATCGCAATTGCAGGGGGTATTACAGAGTGATCATCTTTGCCGCCGGCGCCGTAATAAAGTCGCAATTAGGTTTGTTGGAAAAACAGCCTTTAGCCGGTAATTAATGTCAAATGAAAATAATAGAACGTTTGTAATTCGCCTAACAACATTTACACTCGAGAAAAAAGAATATTTCAATTACTTACAGACATTACACGCAGAGAAAAAACATGGTTACTACATGGTCACGGCAATAATAATATGTTCTCCACAATAAAAGTATGTTTGTCGCAACCATAGCATTGTTAACTGAATTTATTTTTGACAATAGTATAATTGCTGCAACATTAATATTGTAGAAATGTAACAATAGTATTATTGCCAAATTTAAAAATGAAAATATGGTTATAGCAACACTATAAATATGGTTGGTGCGACAAAAGTATTGTGTTTTGCATTTTATGTCAACAATAATATGATTGCGGCAATCATACTGTATGATTGTAATTTTTCTTCATTTAAATATGATTTTAAGAACAAATGTTAATGGTACGGATCTAATGCAATAATAGTACTTTTTTATCGAAATTATTTTTTTTTAAAAGCTGCTTTGGCTTTGTTTAACTGAAATATTTTTAATAAAAACGCTTACGTTTATTTAAACTTATTTTTTCTACTGTGAAATAAATCACTGCTATTATTTCGAATTTAATGTATTTTTGAATAATTTTCATAATTCAAATCTATTTGTGACAACTTAAACCCATTGTAATAAATAATATTGAGCATAAAATCTATTGACAACAACTTAAACTAATTCTAATAAATTATATCGGGCATCATAGTATAATTGTGTGTGATCATACTATGGTTGTAGGGATCATAACATGGTTCCGTGTGAATCATACTATGGTTGTATATGAAACATACTATGGTTGTGAGGATCATACTATGGTTGTAGAGATCATAGTATAGTTGAGTGTGAATCATACTATGGTTGTGGGGATCATAGTATGGTTATGTTCGAATCATACTATTGTTACGAGGATCAATGTATGGTTGTATTTGAATCATAATATAGTTGTGAGGATCATAATATTGTTGTAGCACAACCATATACCCAACAATAGTATTATCCTCTTCGAATATTGTTGTAGCACAACCATACTTTTTTCTGAGTGTATAAGGTAAAGAATGGTGATTTTTTTTTTAAATTAAGAAAGAAGATGTGTATGTCATGATGAGTGAAAAACGGAATGTATATTGGGACCAATTCCTTTTCAGTGCTTTTTAGATCATATCCTTCTGTTTGGAACTTCCAAAAGGAAGAAATTACAAACAGGTTTAAAGTTTTGGACAGTGTATTGGCCTTACAAAACAACTCAAGATACTGATAATGGTCAAGATTGCCACAGCGGACCGTTTCATGAATTTTTAGTTAATTTTAACCACATCCATATATACGACATGATCGCATAATAATTTTCTAAAAAGTTATAATATGTTTCTATAGCTGAGAATTAAAATAAAACTCGTCCATTCTTATGCTCAAACTCATGAAATTATTCAATAAAATAAGTTACAGAAAATTGAATCCAAACTACGTCCCTTCAGATAAGTTATACAGAAATACCTAGTCCTAGTACAGGGAAGAAACAATAAAACTATTTCTCTATTATAAAAAAAAAATCTGGTATCTCCCATACAAATTCAATTTTCCGACAACTCTTGGTATTTGGATGCTATCTTTAATACTGTTCTGTTAATTAAACAGATTTATTAAATGACAAAGTTCAACCTTTTTAATAAAACCAGAAATTTGAAAAAAATATAAGTACTTTTTTACAGCCGATTTAAATTTTAAATATTTAATCGCCCACCCTTCGGATACACAAGATGACAGAAAAACTGGTGCCCTAATTACACTCCTCCTGGTAGCTACACAAATGTCACCATCCGAGCTTAGATTGAAACTCACAGAACTTTTTCTTTAATTACTCGTAAATATTTCACTCTAGGATTCAAGATTAGGTATTGCTGTATTACTGTAAACAAATCGCAAGAAAATTCATTCGAGGCTTCCTGGTCCGCATTATTCTTAAGCCAGTCAGTAGCCCACATCACCCCTGCAAGTCTTTTTAAAGAAAAAACATTGACCTTCTTTAGTCCACTTAAACCAGAAGGTGTCTCTTCCTGCACTTTGTTGCGTTTAGTACAGAAGTCGTTATATGGTAATGATTGCGGTCTTATCAGATCTTGTCTTGAAATATCATTCGCTGTCATCCATGACACGCCAAAATTTTCTTGTCGCTGTTTTTAATTAGGCGAAGATTCTGTTATATAAACTGATTATGCCTCTAATCTGTAATAATCTATAGATATTTCTCTGAGTGTATCTATTCATTTAGGTATATATAAGTATATGGAATGTGAATCTTATAATTAATCTAATAGACCAGGTAGATTAAATTGTGAAGACAATTTTCATCGTTATTAAATGTATCCAAGGCACGTTTGTTTTTGTTTTGTTTCCACTTAAATCACACATGCGTCTGGCTGGATGTGAGTGAAGCGACGAACATGTGTATCATTATACGTTGATCCTCGTTGCGCTAATGAACTTTGGGCGTTAATAAACTAATTAAAAAAAAAAAAAAACAAGTAAAGAAGTTTCAGTCGGTTGATCCGACTTACATATACCCTCGCCAATAAATGGATTTTAAATTTTAAGTCGTTCCGCCCTCCATTGTCAGAAGCGTACCGATTTTATTGAAATCTCGTAAAATGTTGGTTGTGATGAAAGTACTAGAATGAGGCGGACATGGCTCATGCGAGTACCAAAAGTGGGTAGAATAGAGATTTTGCACTGGAGGTACTATAATGGGACGTTGTAGACGTTCTCTCTTTTTGTACGTCTTTAAATTTTTTTTATTGTTTTATATTAATAGGAGACAAGCTATATGGATTCAACTCTGTACAGAAACAGGTTCATTTGTGTGGGTGCTATCAGAAGGGGCGTGGCTAGGAATCCAGTTATTTGCCATCAAGTTCACCTTAGAACTGAGTTCTTTAGTTTCGATTGTAAGTTAGATAGATTATTATGATTAACATAATAGACATAACAAGAATACCAAAGTGGGCAGAATGGTGGGTAGGAGGTTCCAACATAGGGCTATTCAACTATTTTTTAGATGCCAGTACAAAGCCGGATTGAAAATATTACTGCTTTCACAATTTAAGCCAGCTGTACGCATGAAGGTTCTTATCTGCACTAAAACAGGCTTCCAGAAGGGGCGTGGCTAGGAGTCCCATTTCTTGTCACCTGATTTGCCTTATAAGAGTTGATTTTTAGTGAGATTTTACAAACTGTATCGGTATTACAGGAATAAAATAAGTGGACGTCATGCTACATTTGTGTGGAAGGTACCAGAAGTAGGGAGGCGATATGGCCTATTTTCTATCCCATAGAAAGTTTTGGAACATATTATGACAAAAAAAACAATTGACATGGCTCGAATGACTTAAAAGGCCTTGAAACGGACGTGACCAAATGTGTTTTTAATGCGTTACACTTTGTGTCCTTACCCAATGATATGTACCCCTCTTACTAAGTAGGGTGATGGTATAAAAAGTAAAATAAACATATTAACACAAGCATTTATGGCCAAGATAATTACAACGATCTCGAAGAAAATAAATTCACTCGGGCCAACTGGCGAACGAACACAGCAACACCGGCCACAGCATCAGCTGTCCAGCGATGATGAATTCAACAGATACTCGGACTCACATGATTTGCATATAACAAAACAACAAAACACACAGATACGCTTGCACACAAACACATACATGAGGCCAGCGTATGCTGCCAGCCTACCGCTCATGCTGTTAGCTGAGGCCATTAAATAGAAAGTATCCCACTACTACCACTATTCGCGCTGCTGCTCCAACTACTGCCGCTGTGTGGTGCTTGGGCTAATTAGAGAGGGGGCTCTCGTCTCGAATGCATTCCGGATCATTAACCGATTCGCTGAGCCGCTGAGCGAGCGTTCACTCAATGAGATCACAGCCCGATATGAGGCGATTCCGTTGGGTTTTCTTCTTCTTCTTCTGCCATGTACCAGATCTCCATGTTAACATCCTCTTGCTAATAGAGCAAGACTGCATGTGTTGTTTGGGGGAAAATACTACGTGCAATTCTAGGTAATTGCAACAGGAACTCTGAGACGGAGACGAGTAGTCACCGTTCTATAAATCATCGAAAAATGTTGGTAATCACTTATAATGGGATTAAATAAAGTTGTTGTTAATACTCGTATTGTTGTTGTTGTTGGCGTTTGTAATGGCTGTGCAATTTCATGATAATGGAATTCAGCTGATAAACGGAAAGTCATTAAGTAGTGACACGAGCGTGATGCACTGGTTTTTCTCTCTCGAATTTCCCCATATTTGCATCTTCTTGGCCTTTGCCTTTGAGGCAAATAACTGATCCTCTTGTCAACTAGCACTGTGGGAGTAGACAAGAACATCTTCTAATGAGTTTTACAAAACATTCGAGTTGGTTATGACAATTTTATTATATTGTGTTATCAAATCACTGACATATCATTTTGCTGTAGTCGTTATGAAATAAGGTTTTGTGAGGTGAAGTCTCTCATAATTTTCTCATCATTCCATCAATGAACAATCGGGGTACCCCTCTTGAATCAGTGAGCTGTGGACGATGGTATTCTTATACTCAGTGACCGGAACCTACTGTTTAATTCCGGTCCTACTGACTAATACATGGGGAAACTTTTACATGACTAAGAGATGAATCTCGTATTCGTAAAGCGACCGACTTTTACGAGTTAGCCGTTGGAGGTATAACTTTAGAAAAGACAAGAGTGAGAATTTATGTTGGCCTCTGAAGCCTTACATACTTTATTCCTTCTCCAGCTTAAATAGAGAATTTCTCTCAAATCAATTAGCTAACCTAAGACTGCGGTTTAACGCCAGATGTAAATGGCGAATTTATTTTTTTAAAAAAATCTTTCATTCACCTTTATTTAGCATATTTACTGACCCGGTTAATAAACCAAACCCAAACATTTGGCCGAAACGTTTGCAGGGTTTTCTTCCTTACCGGAAAACAATCAAGCTCCTTCCATAGCACAAAACGTACCTGGTTCTATGTCTCAAATTTTTTTGAACACGTGGGGTTAAAAATGGTTTTTCGAATATCAATATTTGTAAGTCTCCGAGCCCGCAGGTATTTTCGGCACTTGTTCTATGTAAGTGTTCTTTGACTTTAGCCTGCCCGTTAAAACACCTTTTATAAATTGCTAACATAGCGTGTTGGAAGTTTTTAAACGTCCAGCCAATCCCCACAAACTAGGGTAAAACTAAAAATCCTGCGAATTATCGCCTGATAATGACTTTTTTTGCGCTCTCCAAGGTAATGGAAAACCATCATCATGGGGGGTATTAACAGATCGAGGGCCTATTAAGTGATCGACAGTATGACTTCCGTAAAAATCACTGTCCATCTATTTGGTAAGAGTATGGGTTGTCTCTATGGCCTCTAATGGGGTCTGGCACTTATATCAAATCGCTTTTGGTGTCGGAAGGTATTTGCAATCGAGGTCCTACTAAGTGATCGAAAGTATCGCTTTCGTAAAAATTACTCTACTGGAGAACTGACGTCCTTGTCGTAGCGTTGGAGTCGGTCTATCCATCAGTATGTTGGAAGTAAGGTATACCTTTAAGGCCTTTGATAGGGTGTGGCACGGGACACTCATCAAATCTAGGTATTTTAAAAGGACCTACTCAGTGATCAACAGTATATAAGTAGATTCCGTAGAAATCGCTCTACGGGAGATCTGATGGCGTCAGTATGGTGAGAGTAGGGTATATTAAAGCTGATCGCTTTTGGTGTCGGAAATATCTTTGTTCAATTTATGGAAATAGTCTTTACATACGATATATGGATTTTTACAAAGGATAAAGTCTTCCGAAGTTTTCGTTCCCAAAAATCAGGTTGCAGGTCAAAAAGGGAGGTCTACAGTTTGAAATATCGTTGCGCTAAACAACAGACTTTATTGCATTGGAGTCAGTCCATCCATCAGTATGGTGAGCGTATCAAAGCTGATCGATTTTGGTGTCGGAAATACCTTTGTTCGATTTATGGAAATAGTCTTTACATATATGGATTTTTACAAATGATAAAGTCTTCCGAAGTTTCCGTTCCAAAAAATTAGGTTGCTGGTCGGAAAAATGAGGAAGCATAAAACGCGCGAAACAAAAGACTTAAGACACAATCATAAAACTCTATAGACTAAAAATTATATTTTTACGCTCTTCACTATAGCTTGTTTAGAGCGCCTATTTGCAACAAATATGTTTATAAAATCTAGCAACTAGTTTTACTTCATTTTTAGGGCTAAAAGTCGTGACGGACTGGCCGGTTTCCATCCGATTGAAACATTTTTAGCACGGATATTATTTTTGATGCCCGATATACTAGAAAATGAGAGCGGAGCGGAAAGAATAACATTTTTCCATTTTTCTTTGTACTTCATGGGCGCTCTAGTGTACTTATATATATAAGTATGTCATTCAGCTTGTAACATCTTAAAATACCTAACTTTGACCCTATCAAGTATTTATTATTACTTATCGTAAAATCGTCGATCTAGCCATGTCGGTTCGTCTGTCTGCTGAAAGCCCGATTCTGTCCAAATAAAAAAGAGCTTGAGTCTTCTTCCAGATATATGCTCTATCTAGATGGGTTGGCAAGGGATCAAATCGGGGAAACTGGAAAACACTTCCCCCTTTGAGGGATTAAAAATACCTAGAGCTACATAATTTTTTAACATTTTTTTAAAAATATTACTTTTTCTTGAAAGTCGTTGCAATAGACGTATGAAGCATCCAATTAATGGGCGTGGTCATGAGCACAGAGCCTAGGAATTTGACCCTGATATGTTTGGAATACATGGGTAATCAGGGACACTGCAATTTTCTCACATTTTTAAAATTTGGATCAAGTTGGGGCTATGGACATGTGGGAAATAAAAATACTAAAATTTCGCCACGAATCTGAATATCACATAAAGTTTATAGTCTGCCTAAATTTGGGCACTTACATATTTTGCGGCTTCCTAGGGCACCGAAGTGCGTAGGTGGAGAGGTACAAGGGGATTTACTCACGAATGTAAATATGCACTAACACTGACCAAGATAAGGCTTAATTTCTGGTGCGGATCAACGGGCACTAGGCAAAAAAATGTCTCGTCAACAAAGGACGTATTAGTATTCAAAAACAAGGACATTTCCTCATTACGAATTAGATGAATGGGAGTCATCAGTACATAGTTTTTATTTAGTTTAGTAAACGTTTTTAGTTGAAAATTTAATTAAATTGTCCATGGGCCCAGAAAATGATGTCCTGTCGGTGGAGAGTATAAATTATCGGCCTGGCCGGACTTACGAATTTACTTGTCTATTGTAGTTACTTTTGTTCTCTAGAGAGAGAAGGCCTGCCCAGAAAGGACTGTGGACTGTAAGTGTTTCTTGTTGTCGTGGGTCTCATGGTTTTGCAAATATATGTGATCCGGGAACTATCTGGAACCTTAGTAGGATATATTCGTATGTTTTTCATTCTCGTTCAATTCAGTAAGTATTAAGTATACACAAGATTTTGCAGATTCTGGTGCTCTTTTGATCGTCGGAGAGGATTTTTTTCCTTCCCATATCGATTTTCGTAAAATGTAAAAATTCTGAAGAGGGTGTCATATTTGGATATTTGTTAGGGATTAAGCACGTTCATTGGAGCCAACTTATTAAAAACCTGGCTGAAAGATCAGCTCTTAGGATACTCGTATGGTTTAATATGTGGGAGTGTAAAAATCGTATGAAGTGACCGAGGTCTGAACCTTGATTTAGTAAAAAATGTTCCAAATATTAAATGTTCGATATGAAATAAAAAAAAGCCTCTTTCAACGGCATATGTATTTTTATAGTCAAAGCTTTATTAATATTTTGTACCTGAAGTTGCTATTCTAAGACCAATATTTTTATAGTTCCTGAGTATTTTTGTTTTGTTTTGCAATATCTTCTGTTGCACCTTCTTTAAAACTAATTCAGATTTGGGAAAAGTGTTGGCAGTGGAATATCGCACTTAAAGACGTCCCCGAAGAAGAGAATGCATACTTTAAAATTAATTTGAAAGTCTTTCATGCCCATATACATCATAAAAAGAAAATGTTCTCGAGCTTAAAAGGAAATTAAGCAGAATATGCTAGCGAAAACAGACAGACAACGGCCAAGAAATCAAAACATTTCTTTCAGCAGAACTCTTCACATAAAATAGTCATTTTTCCTTCGCTACTCGAAGGCCTTTGCATGCCGTTCGCGTTGTTAGTTGGCGGCGGCTGATGATGATAATGACAACAACGACTACGTCGTCGTTCGTCGACGATGATGATCTTCATCTGCATCTCCATCCTTAATTCGACCCAATTGCTAATGAAGACCATTTAAATTGTTTGCACATTCTCCATTATACGAGGAAGACGATGCAGATGAGGAAAAAGTGGAAAGAGCCTTCAATGATTGCTCACTGATCATGTTTTCTTGGCTGAGCGGTGAGTCTTATTTAGATTTTCGTTCGTCCCCTCCTCAGACTCCTACTTCCAATTTGCATAGTGTGGATGGAAAAGGCTCAGACGTTTGCTGTGCAATGTTTTGGGATGGAAAGAAATAACGACGACGACGACGACTACGACAACATTAACTACAATAGGAAAAATTTTATTTAAAGTGTTGCATTCGAAGAATTTTCTTTCGTGGATGACTTTCATTTGCATTTAATTTAGTTTCAGTTCAGTTCACTTCAATTCTGTTCGTATTGTTGGCTTGTAACTGATGCTGGCGATGGCGATGATGATGATGTTGATGTTGAAGATGTTGGCTGGCTCGTTTTATTTACTGGGTTTGCTTTTACTTTACTACACCAAAAAATTATGCACGAGAATGGCACGCGCCTACTTGGAGTCATCATCATCATCATCAGCTTGTGTACAACACTTTTGGGCGAAAATTATATGGAACAGTGTGATGATGGATAAAAAAATTGTAAAAATTATGTTGAGTTTAGCCAGGTAAAAAGAAACGGCTAATAAATAATCCTGATATATTTTGCTAGTATTACGAGAGTTGAACAGGATTCTGAGAAAGCTTTTAGTTCGGAGCTGTCTGCAGTGGCCGATAACATTTTTAGTTGGTTCCTCATCATCTTCAGACGCAATCTCCTATCATGCCATTGGCCGGTTATAATCGTAATGAGGATTTTTGGATAGATCCTTGGCAAATTGATCGCGTTCTCCTATCATTCGTAAAAGGCTAGCGTTTTCTGGTCTCTTTGGAGATGTGTTCCTTCCCACCGGTCCTTGGCAATGAGAAAAAGTTTTCACGAGGCAGCCAATATCACCACTACATTTATATGAATTCTGGGTAAGGTCAGATTTCGCCAGTTATCAGCTGTGCAATTACCATTGCTGTCCCTGTCTCCAGGAATACATTAGGGTCACCGTCAAATGTCTCACTATCTTCTGCGATTTTCTCATGTGTACTTTGCGATGAAGCATTAATGAGAATGTTCGTGAGAATGTGGATCGGGTACCGATCAAGAGTAATTTAAAAAGAAAAAATACTATGACAATTTAAAAGAATTTAATTTAAAAGAAAAATGAATATGATTTTTTTATAATTTAAAAACTTACATATGTGACGCGCAAAATAGAAAGGGGCCAAAGGTTAAAAACCAGTTTTGTTCAGGAGAGCCATTTTAAGAATTAGATCCCTTTCTATTTGCGCTTATTACCGTCGACTTCAGTTTCATAAAACGCGCATATCTCGGGGAGGGAATACTTTTGGGGCATGTGATCGGTCTCATTCGATGCTTAGATGTTGTCCACATCAAAAAAAGAATAAAAATGAAAATTGATTTTTTTTACCCTTAGGTCCCTTTCTCTAGGCGCTGTCACATACATAGATCGTAGTATTCTCTTTCATATGACCCTAATTTCGTTTGAATTGGTTAATCCGTTTCAGAACAGCAAGATGTTTAGCCCAAGGTTTAAAAATGCATTTTCTGTCCTTTTCGATTTTTCAATCCCCTTAAAAAAACAAAACAAAATGATGGCATTTATACGATAATTAGGAAGCATTCTAAATACTTTTCTAACAACAAAACAACTTATAAAATATTCTGACCCTGCTAGAATGATACAAATTCATACACTCAAAATTTTAACATGGTCATAGTCCTTGTACTTCCATGCCAAAGGGGCGCCAAGTACACAAAAAAAATCGGTTTAAGTAAAAAAATCAAATTCTCAAACAAAAAACTAATTAGAAATCCTTTGATAACAAATTTCACATAGTTACTAAAATATTCGTAATTTGTTTATCGAAAATATTTCAAATTTCAAGCGATAAACAAATTATTATACAGGGTGTCCTCCGAGAAGGTATACTACTTTTTTTTGCCGCCAGTTTGGTAAACATTAGTCTTGACAGTTCATATTTGGCAGTCGTGAAGTAGAGACGGGGCAAATTCATTATAAAAAAATATTCGATAAACCAACGTGTATTAACCGCTAAAACATTTTATCAAAATCAATCATCGATTACAGTTACGATGAAAAAATTACGTGAAATTTTTGGGATAAACAACGTGCCAACAACACACACTATTTATCGTTTAGTGAATGATTTCGAAGAAAGAGGGTCTGTAGCTGATAGGCCCAAGCATGGACCACAACGTACTGCAAGATCGGTTGAAAACATTACTGCTGCTTAAGAAAGTGTTCAAAACAATCCATCAACGTCAATTCGACGCCGTGCTCAGGAGCAACTTTGGCCAAAATTTTGCACAAGGATTTGCATCTGCTCTCATTTTAGATTCAGTTGACACAAGAGCCTCTTCCACAAGACCATTTACGCCGCCATACATTTGCCAATAGGATGTTACAGCTCGCCCATGACAACCCTGATTTTCACGAAAAAATCGTAATGTGTGACGAGGCACATTTTCATTTGAATGGATATGTTAATAAACAGCATAGTCGGTTCTGGGCAATGGAAAACCCTCAAATTATATATCAGTCACCTTTGCATCTATTAAAAGTGACAGTCTGGTGTGCAATTTGGTCAGGAGGAGTCATTGGACCTTACTTCTATGCGAATGAAAACAGCGTAACGATAACTGTCAATGGGTAGCGATATCGTGATATGATTGAAAACTTTTTAACGCCAGAACTGCATGCTTCGGGCTTGATCAACATGCGGTATCAACAAGACGGTGCCACATCGCTTACAGCCAGGATTACAATGAAATTACTGCGAGACCTCTATCCACAACAAGTTATTTCATGAAATGGTGATGTTGATTGGTCTCTACGGTCGCCTGACTTCCTTTTGTGGGGATACCTGAAAGGCAGGGTTTCTGCAAAGAAACCAGAAACGCTTGAGCAACTCAAACAAAATAGTCGTGATGAAATTAATGAAATACCGCGTTAAATGTGTGAGGATGTAATGAAAAATGTGCTCAAAAGGGCTCGCATTTGTGAGGCTAACGGAGGCGGGCATTTATCTGATATTGTATTTCATACATAATTGCCGACAGTTCCATTCTCCTTCATTTAATCAAAAATATAAACAAACAAAGTAGTATACCTTCCTGACGGACACCCTGTATTTACAAAAATTATTTTAAGAATTTTATCGAAACTATTTCCTAATGAGGTGATGTAAAACTTTACATATTAATAAAAAAAAAAGTTTTTTTTAATGATCATAAGACCCCAAGCAACAAATATGCTGTTACTTTGTTTAGTGGCTATACACTTAAGGGCCGGCTGTTTCGTTCAAAGCGCACCTGCTATCATTATCGCTACCGTTTTCATAATTTCTTCGAATCTGCTCTGTTGATTCTTCCCCTGCATCGTCCCCCACCTGACAGCAGCCCAGTAGAACTGAATTGGTTTGACAATAAAATCATATAGCAGTATACGTTTTTGCTGCTCATTCCCCAGTTGCCCAGATAGCCTTTTCTAGCAATTTAAAATAGTTTCCGCCTCAGTGGTCCTTTTCTGGGTGTTCAAGATGGAGTTTATTTTACCGCGCAGCACCAGTAAACGATATTTGACACTATTAAATAACGAAAGAGTTGCCTTATCGATCAATTGTACAAATCTTCAGAGAACACAGACTAGAAAACGTCTATATATTTTACAGTACTTGACTTTTAGTATTATCTTGTGAGCTCTTTTCAAGTAGATGGTGCTGATGTTATAGTAATGGAGCTGCAATAACATTCCACGATAACAATTTATTATTTATCTGGCCTGGCTAATTTTTTACTTTATTTTCTTATATCATACCGCTTTAGCAAGCTAGAGAAATGTCTTCTGTTTCCAAAATCCTAACCTACTTTGGCTGCTGGGTCTGCTTTTTAATACCCAAACAATATTTCTTTGCATTGCCTTAAACACTGTGCATTGCAGGCAGCTTCTTTTGAAGTGATACAACTTAAAACGCTTTACGTAGAATTATACTATAAACTTAAATTATACGACACCACCTATCAGTAGAGAGCGATCACGTTGCGCGAGACGGCGGGCATGCAAGAGTGCCAGAGGGGCGACGCGTACCGCAATCTAAATCCGAATCTAAAGTGATCCGAAAAATCCATCCACCGCCAAAAAAAATACAAGACAATGCAGCAACAACATCCACATTAAGTTTGTTGCGGAACTCGAATGAAGACGAATGGAACTACAAGGCAACACAATCATATTGTGTACATTGCAACAACAACAACAACAATAATAGCAACAACATAGTCCCGAAAATTGGAGATACGGAGCAATTCTGTTGTTGGTGTTGATAATAAAGTGTCCCAGTTGTGCTGGTGATGATGATGATGATGACAACAGCAACATCGGAACAGCAACAACCGTCAACTTGAGTTGAGTCTCCTCTATGGGCTTTGTGTAGCAATATTAAGAAAACATTGTCAGTTATTAAGCGTGAACTGTTTGTAGCCGGCTGACAGCAATGGAAGACCCACAACAACAAGAAGACGAAGGAGGAGGAGGATGCTTGGTTCGTTGTCTCGCTGGCTGATATCTGTAACAGTTTGTGTGAATGTGTGTGTTTTCTCAAAGGAAAATAGTTGGGCAACACTTTTAATATGCAGACGGATGGATAGATGGACGGACAGGCGGACGTATAGACCGGCAGAGGGACAAACTGGCAGACAGCCAGCCAACCATAAACTGACTGACTATCTGATGTTGCTGATCTGTTGTTGGTGCTATTTCTCTGTTGTTGTTGTTGCTGTTGTTATAGTTTACCTACTAAAACAGACTGGCACACACACACCACACACACACACACACAGAAGATAGACCGACAGACACCAACTCACAATGCCACAAAAGTATCCACAGTTCTGCATGTTGGTGGAAATTTATGTCAACCCTTGTTGTCGTGTGTTGAATCTTACGATGACATTTCAAACATAATTTAAACCCACGCAATACGAATATGCCTCTTGCATCCATACGAATACTGCAAGTACTCGGTACTTGCTGCCACAAAAATCTATGCAAACCTAGCCAGCCCCAGCTTGCAGCAAAAATAATCGCCCAAAAAGTTAAGAAACAAAAATATGATATGGGTTTTATCGCAACGAATTTTATATGCCCTACAGCCGGATGACTTTAGAGAACATTTCTATAGCTACATCCGAAATACAATCGATTGTTGTTCGGCCGTCTTGGGTGGCAACTCTGATTCTCTGACGTTTATTTATCGGTTATAGGCAAAATTTTAGAATGGAACATTTCTCTTGTACTTTGCTACAATCCCTGCAACAGTTTCTCTATAAAGCCATTTGGAGCCTGCTCAAAATGTTGGCTCACTAATTTGGGAGAAGTTTCTACTTATTTCTGCACTATTTAAACTTAAGGCTTTGCCACAGCTGTTATTGCCCCCAAATCTTTTTGTGGTTAATGTATTATGACATATAGTTTCTGGATCATGGAGTTTTCAGTCCCCTAACAAAATGTCGAGTAGTGACTGGAACAGAACTTGGGGAAACGCCCATGCCTCAGAATATTTACAAGAATCCTCGATACAAATTGACGTTTTTCAAGGTATCCTCCAAATATTTCTAGATGTGACAAACGAAGTGACCAACTACGTATACCCACCGGACTTTGGTGGAGGGCATAGAAACAACAGAAGAAAAAAAATCTGAAACAGAAAAATGGCTAAAACATGCATATTTCATTGGGCGTAGATGAGCGCGCGGAATGTCAAGTAACAATATTTGGATCTTTTGTGATGGCGTCGAATATTTTACACAAAATGTGCAATAAATAGTGCAAAAATCCCGAGGTATTCCCTCTCGCGCCGTTTCCGTGATAGTCTGCGACACAGACTACACTCACTCACCTTTTGTTGCTGGTCGTGATGACGTTGACGTTGGTGATCATCCGCAGCAACAACACCGTCATCATCATCACCGTCTTTGCCGTCGTTGTTGTCGTCGTCGTCATCGTTGTTGCCGTTGTTAAAGGCAATACAACATAAAATGTGTAGGTATCGAAGGTAATTTGCTGACATGTACATAACATTATTTTCGCCGTTTGTTGGCTGGTTCCATTCGGTGTGTCTTCCGTCGAGATCGTCATCAATTCGAAAATTGATGATACGAAGGTATCTATAAATAAACAACAATGAAATCTATCTTTATCTGGACTTCCTTGTCGCGCCATGGCCGGTTCCTAAAGGAAAATGAGAAATCGTCTTCACAGATTCATAGCGATTGGACTCGTTTTGTGTAAATTACGAGGGCTGGTATGATACGAGGGCGTTGGCAGAACTATCCAATGTAGGAACAGTAGTTTGGTATTTGCTTTAGCGGTCATAAATATTAAAATCCTATGTAAGAGGCCGAGCTAAAATGTGCTCTTGCATTTGTGATTCCCTCAACATCCCATTAAGGAACAACTGAAGACTTCTCTCAAGAAAATACTTTGACCGGCATGCACTACTTTATAACGCCGGCTCAGAACGGCTTATGTATTTTTTAGAGAAGCTGTTACATGGCTTGGAAATTAATCACTTTATCTTAAAGTAGCCGACATTACGGGTTCAACATGATCGAGCACACAGGTCACCCCGCGGCTGACAAAACGTCGCAACCAACAATAAACTATTGGGCGAGAAATTTAATAATGGGCCGTATTGGTTGTGAAATTGGCCCTCGCAGTTTTCAATGAACTGAGTTTCTGTTTTTTAAACGCACAAATCATATTGGAAGACCTCGACTAAATTCCTCCGGCTTTGGTCAAGGCTGTCAAATAGTGTTCTTCATTGAGTATTATCTGAAATGTCGACTTGGAATAGTTTGCTGAAGTTATGCACTAGTTCATAAATTTGCTGTTGTAATGTTCCAAATCCATTATTGGAATTACTGTCCACTCATCCTTTACTTTAAGTGTAGCACCTTTAAACTCTGTTTTTTTCTCTTCATATCTTTAAAGAATGGATCAGAGAAATACGATTTGCCAACAATAATAAAGTTGACTCTGTTTATAATATGAGAGTTTACGACGGTTTAAAGTGTTCAATACACCTGAAATGTGGAACTAGATTTTTTTTCCTATATGTGACAGCGCATAGAGAAAGGGACCTAAGGGTAAAAAAATATTTTTTTTTTGATGTGGGCAACATCTGAGCATCGAATTCCATGCCCCAAAAGTGTTCCCTCCCAGAGATATGCACGTTTTATGAAAGTGATGGTACACCAAAGATACACGTATTTAAATCTTTAAAATGGCTCTCCTGAACGAAACTGGGTTTTACCCTTAGGTCCCTTTCTATTTTGCGCTTCACATATAGTTTATTTTAATTTTTGGATTTAAAGAAAATTAAGGCAGACTGATTTTCACTTCCTTCAAATTAGCGGGCAAAAGAAGGTCGATTAATGGCAGCTTAGGTGATAGCTCACCAGATAGTGATGATAGTGATGATAGTTTTTTAATTTGTTACAAACAGAGAACAGGAACTTTTGCCAACCAAATAACTGAGGTTACATGTACCAAGAGTATTCCATCAGTACAACCGAATGTTAGCTGGATATTCGTAATTGTCAGTTATTGAAGCTGTAGAATCGGTGCAACATACCACGTATCCGAACCTGCAGAAGAGAATTTTTGAATCATTTTATTTTTAAGAAAATATATGAAACAACACTTCTTTGGCTATAAAGAAGTTTTAGTTATTATCACTAATAATTGGTTACAACGACAAAATTTTTGCAAACTATTAGTTGCCACAACCACCAGCTGTACCAACTAAATACCTTTTTCGAGTTTAATTGTTGTGACCGAACAATAGGTTGTGAGTACGGTACGATTGACTATATTTGACATCCTGTGGTATTTCAAACCGAATATCCATTATCTTTTGCAACCGAACCATTGTAGTTCCAACCTATTCCAACTTATTTTTTCTCTGTGTGTATATTTCAGAAAATGTTAAATGCCAATGCAATCTAGCTGTTCCAAAGCAGGAACCGAAAATAACACTTATATTTTTAAAAGTCATTTGAAATTTTCAGTGCCTTTAATTTTTTAAGTCGCAATATAAAAGTCATTTTGGATAATCCCACTAAAGGATTCATTGGAGACCAAAGGATATATTTGTATGAGCTCAATGAGCTCGACAAACGTAATCAAGGGAAATAAAAAAGGGAAGAAGAATCATTTCAAAAGGTGTTATACCCGTTTTGGTTTCGCTAGAATAAATTTTCTTTTACACAAAAAGATCAAAATTTTTTCTTTTAGTTCATAAAAAAATACTTAAATCGGTTTTATTTACAGCGAAACATTTTCTGTCCGTTTACGTAGTTATAAGTTAAATTTGTCCGCATTTTGCAAATAATAATCCAAGAGTGATAGTCGAAAAAACAATGCACCCACAAAGAGTGACTGTTTGATGCGGTTTTTGTGCTGGAGCGGTTTTTTCCAAAATGAGGCCGGCCAGGCAGTTACTGTGAATAGTGTTCGCTATCGTGAGATGATTACGAACCTGTTATGGCCCGAATTGAATGATATGGATGTGGACGATATGTGGTTTCAACAGAACGGTGCCACTTGCCACACATCTAACGAAACAACGGCCCTTTTTCGCGACAAAATTAATGGCCAGGTTATTTCACGTCGTGGCGATGTTAATTGGCCGTCCAAGATCATGTGATTTGACACCGTTGGACTTCTTTCTTTGGGGTTATTTGAAAGAAAAGGTGTACGTGGATAAGCCAGCAACAATTCAAGAGCTAAAGGTTGAGATAATTCGGCACATTAACGGCATAGAACCGCAATTATGCCTCAGCGTCATCGAAAATTTGGACCATCGGACGGAGGTGTGCTGCCTAGGTCGCGGCGGCCGTTTGGCCGATATTTTGTTCCATAAATAATTGAACCATACCAATATTACCATAATAAAAAGAAATGACAATAATTCCCTAAATAATTTGCATTTTATTCAAAATCAACATCGGTCCTTAAAATGTAACCACCCTTTAATTGCAAGTTGTTCATAAAACCAGCAGCCGCATTCCATGACTCTCATCCAGTAAGGTAGACTTCTCGTTGGAGTTCAATATTTGAATTTTGGTGTTTCTAGACATGTTAGAGGATTTTCATAATGTGTTCAAACGTCCAAAATATCGTAGGGCGCAAATGATGCGGTTTTTAATATCTGCACTTGAGCCTTCTCTTCAGTCAATGATACTGCCTAGTTAGCAGAAGCTGCTTATGTTGTCAAGGCAGCACCGTTCATCTGTAGGGACTCTCTTCTGTTCGTACTACGAGTAAGGTGCATCGATAAAAAATAATTTGCTAAACAAATAAGCAAAACAACACAAAATAGCATTAAACGAAGATTTATAAATAATTGCTTTAAAAAGTCCCGAAGAAAATTAAGAAATCATAAGTTTTATCAGACAGTTGTGATCTACTTTATTGCCAGTAGATGCCGCCGAAGAAAAGCATCTCCTGCAATTAAGGTTTGTGGGTTGAGTTATTTACAAATAGCAGCTTGCAAGTTAGCACCTCTAAACCCTTTCTTAATTAAAGAAATCTAGTTATCTTTCAAAGTTTTATACAATCCACAGAGCCATAGAAGGACTCTTAAACTTTTCTATATCGTTCTGTGTTTGGTGCTGAGACATTTGCTACTTTTTTCGGAACCTGAACTTAACTTTTATCTTTATTTTGGAATAAAGAAGAGACTTTTCGTTATTCACTATTATTTTTCAGAAATTTTTAACATTTCTGGCGATTTGTTTACGGATCACCTGTTGCATCTATCATTAAGCGCAAACAAACAGAAGCTATATCACAGCGTTTTTTAGGAGCCACAAAATCCATATCGCATTAGAATTATATATAATGCAATTTAAATTTATTCCTTTTCATTGTCGCTCCGTTGTCCACGGCATGGCTTCTCGCTTAAACTTGTATGATTAAGTTAAGATTATGTGGCAATTCATTGTTTAAGTTGCAGCATTTTGTTGCATTGATTTCAAAATGGCTATTGAATATTCAAATAAAAAATAATAAACACAATTTTTAACTGTATACATTTACAAAATTAAAAATGAAAGGATTTTCCGGTGTTTATTTTAAAAAAATCTCTGGATACTGGATTTTCTAATCTAAAAAAATCCTGAGATTTCGGGATTTCGCGATCGACATGTCTTATTGGCATTAGCCTTCAATAACTATAAAGTTTTTGTGGAAGATCTAAATTTATAATTGGTTAAAGATCTCCTATTCTATACTGTTACATTATTTTTATTCACTCGTATAATATGTTTTCCATATGTGACGTGCAAAATAGAAAGGGACCTAAGGAGAGCCATTTTAAAGATTAGGTCCCTTTCTATTTGCGCTTAGAATAGACGACTTCACTTTCATAAAACGCGCATATCTCTGGGAGGGAACACTTTTGGGGCATGGGATCGGTCTCATTCGATGCTCAGATGAGAAAGAAAACAAATGAAAATTGATTTTTTTTACCCTTAGGTACCTTTCTCTATGCGCTGTCACATACGTAGCGTTTACGTGGCGTCATTGTTGCTTAAAGTGATTATATTTACTTCAAATTTATGCACTTTAAATCTCATCATTGTGACAAAGGAAAGTAGCGATACGACCCTTAGTCTTTCAAGAAATTTATTTCTTATTAGGCAGATTCGGTCGATTTTTATATCAACTGATTTACAATTATTCGCAGTTGTTATAAACTTTCATGTAGCATCCCAGCGTACTGAGAAATATATCAGCAAGCCCTTCTGCATACTGACTTTCATTTCATCTTAACACAATGCCACCTGCGCTTCCTTATAGAAAGACTGCCAAAAATAGTCTTTCAGAATGCCTTTAAAATAGTTTACAAAAATTCTGGCTAAAAAATTAATTTAAAATTAAACTTAAATATTTTTTATTTGTCTCAACTGAAATTTGAACCAATGGTTTTTTGGTTGCTCACCCGATATGATATGTACTGTCCCACAAAACTACATTGCGCGGTAAAACAATGCCGCATATACAGGGTGGACCGTACGTCACTGAACAATGTATTTTTATAGAATTTTATAATAAATCATGGGTACTGAATCTTCCAACCGTTGTTTATAGTTCTAAAAAAAGAAGAAAAAAGTTATATCACGAATACATCTATACCGCCCATCTCTGTGGCGGACACCATCCGTGCTGCTGTATTTAACACGTCATGAAATGTCTATTATATCTTTTTCGTGTACAAATTGAAGGTGTTCTTAAAGAATAAATTAAATATTAATTAGTTTTCTAGCCGGACTTCTTACAAAAACGATATACTATGGTTGCGCCGAACATACTTTTATTTTAGAGAACATAATATTGTTGCCTCGACCGTATTCTAGCCATATTTTTTCTATTCGTGTGCTTAAACGCCACCCAATCAGTAATGACTTTCGCATTAGATCTACAGCAGAGTTGCTTGGTTATAACAGAGAACATTTCCAAAGTAATGCTCACAGCCCCTCGTAATGTTGGGTGTTTTTTTTTTGTCAGCCACTTTTGTTGATGTTTTTGTTTCTTTTCGTCGAAAAGGGCATTTATTTGTCTTCCTCATTTTGTCGCCGCCGCACTCCACACCTCCCAATTGGGCCCCACCAGCTAGCCCACCACCCACCAAATTATTTGTGAACTCGTTAACGATTGCTTGGCGGTTTGGCTGTTGTACAATTGGGCACGCGCAAATGATTGCTAATTTTTTTCCTGAGCTTTGCTCCGTGCTGCCAAGTTGGCAATTCTTATTTTTCTTTTTGTTTTGTTTCTTGTGATACGCTCAAGGGTTTATTTCGGTTAGATTGCGGTAAATCGTCCTCAACTCCTTCGTTTGAGCTCTTGTTTTTTTTAGGTTTTGCCTACTATTTACTCAAAAATTTCCCAATAGCAGCTGCCGGCATTCATCGAAAATAAACTAACCCAGCGGAGAGAGAGAATGAAAAAAAAACCAAAACAATCAATGTGTTTGGTCGTCGTCCGTCGCGTCGTCGTATGCACGAGTTGTTACAACATTTAACTGGCGTACTTTTGGTTGTTCTGGTAGATGTTGCTGTTGTTTTAGTGGCCCATTTTATCAACCTACTCGTTTTTTTGTTTTGATTTTGGTGCCTTGTTTGCCCTTAGCACCATCGCACATGCGCGACGGTGTGCCGTGTCTCACTAGAAATAGGAAATTTTTGCTACCACACTCGTTTTTTGTGTTGTTTTTTTTGTGTGTTGTCTGACGAAGAGAAAAGTGGACGAAAGTAGTCTATCAATGGTTTGCAATTTAACTACACAGAGAAGAGTTTTGTAGAACAAGGCAATATTTTAATAAAATGGCAGAATTAGTATCAAGTTTTTATCGAGCGATATAATTGTGTACTCAGCCATCGGGACCTACTGGTGAAAGACTGACACCGTGTGCTTATGCATTTTCTACTGAAGCTTAGCATGACAATGCCGAATAATCCCCTACTTTTCAACAGTCGTTGAAAACAAACAAAATTTTCAAAGAAACTAAACTTTTTGTTTTAATTGCAAATGAAAGAATGACACAGGCCGAAGTTTCTATACGAGGGCATATCAATAATTTATATGTTTTCAATTCAATTCATATGGTCACGGCAATAATAATAATATGTTCTCCGCAATAAAAGTATGTTCGCCGCAATTATAGTATTGTTTTCTGTATTTAATTTTGACAATAGTATGATTGCCGCAATATTAATATTATTGAAATATAACAATAGTATTATTGCCAAATATAATAATGAAAATATGGTTGTAGCAACAATATAAATATAATTGGTGCGACAAAACTATTGTTTTTTGGGTTTTATGTTAACAATAATATGATTACGGCAATCGTACTGTATGTGTGTAATTTTTCCTTATTTAAAAATGCTTTTAAGAACAATGTTATTGTTACGGATCTAATTTAATGATAGTACTTTTAATATGGTTGACAGCGATAATCAGACGTTGACAGCGATAATCAGACGGACGACATTGTTTTGTTAATTGACAACCCCTGAAGATGATTGACGAAGTCAATCGAAATATTGGGATAAATAAAAATTGAATAACACATAGAACAACGCGTTTAAATAAATGAGTTTAAGCCGAAAAATAATGGTATAAAATAACAACACTAAAGGTCAACTATTCACTTACGAAATTAAAAATTCTTAAATCACTTCTATTCTATATTTTAAATTTAATGTATAATTTCATAATTCAAATCTGTTGTTGACAACTTAACCCAATTCTACGAGTATTAAATGATTTGGGGATCATAGTATAATTTTATGTGGTCATACTATGGTTGTAGGGATCATAACAAGGTTACGTGTGAATCATACTATGGTTGTGAGTGAAACATACTATGGTTGTGAGGATCATAATATGATAGTGGAGATCATAGTTTGGCTGAGTGTGAATCATACTACGGTTGTGAGGATCATACTATGGTTGTATGTGAAACATACTATGGCTGTGAGGATCATAATATGATTGTGGAGATCATAGTATTGTTGAGTGTGAATCATACTTTTATTGTAAGGATCATAATATTGTTGTTCCACAACCATACACCCAACAATAGTATTGTCCTCTTCGAATATTGTCACCGCAACCATACTTTTTTACTGCGTGTGATATCCTTTAAAATGTATATTATGTATGAACACAATTAAATAGGCATATTCTCATTTAAAAACAACGAAGTCTCTTCAACAATATGTAAAAGATTATCTTCTCGCTACATTTGGCAGTTTATCGTTTCCAAAGCAACAATAACCTTTTGATTTGGGTACCATTTTTTGATAATTTAATACGAGAGCAGATCAATAATTCCGTTACTTTTCCAACTTCCCTCGTAGTTATATGAAATGCAATACTGCTCCCATCATGTGCCATCTGCTGATAGACTACTGTCATATTTTGAGAGAGTTCCGTCATTCAAAAATCCACGAAATGTTGATGGCCGATCGAAGAGTAAAAACGCGTGAGATTGCTGATGCCATACGCATTTCTTTCCATTTTTTATGATAAGTTGGGTTTTAGAAAGCTGTCTGCAAGATGCCTGCCGCGTTTGCTCTCAATTGACAATACACGTCATCGTATGACAACTTCAAAGGATTGTTTGGAGTTGTTTAACCGCAATTCGAATGAGTTTTTGTGGTGTTTTGTAACTGTGGATGAAACATGGATCCATTTCAACACTCCGGAGACCAAGCAGCAGTCTGAACAATGGGTTTCCCCAGGTAAACCAGCTCCGCAGAAGGCCAAGGGGAGTATGTCGGTCAATAAGGTGATGACGACAGTTTTTTTGGGATGCACGCGGGATAATCCACATCGATTACCTTTAAAAGGGAAAAACAATAACCGGCGAATATTATGCCAACTTATTAAACCCATTTAACGAGGATTTAAAAACAAACGACCCAATATGGCCAAGAAAAAAGTTCTTTTTCATCAAGATAATGCAGTCTCAATGGCAAAGTTGCATGAATTGCGCTACGAATTGGTACCTCATCCGCCATATTCTCCAGATTTAGCACCCTGTGGACTATTTGCTATTTCAAAACCTAAAGAAATGGCTCGCTGGAAAGAGATTTAGCTTCAACGATGAAAATATTGATGAAACCAGTGCCTGTTTTAGGGACCTCGAAAATTCCTATTTTGGAGAAACAATGGACTAAGTGTATTGAGCTAAAAGGAGATTATGTTGAAAAATATTTTTTTTTTGCCAAAAAAAAACTGTGTTTTACTCGAAAAGTAACGGAATTGTTGAAATGCCCTCGTACGTCCAATAAAGCACAAATTGTAGCTCCTTAACAAATTGCGTTCATTACAACCATCTCATTTTTCTTTCAGTGTTTTTCATTTCTTTACCAGTTCTTCAAATGTTTCGCGGCAGTAGTAAATATAGTACTTTTCTGTTTTTGTAGTTGGTCCATCCGTAGACTCTTTCGGTTATTTAAAGTGGTAATTTAAGGCAGAACACTGTAACAATTTTCCATTTGGAGATGTTATTGGAACTTAATGGTTACTTGGGATGTCAGACTGACTGTCTGTGCCCGTCCGTCCGCCCATCTGAACTGTTCCTCCTCGCATCCATCCATCCAAACGTACCTCTGTCCGTCTGTACATCATAGCACAGCAAATATATGTGAGACGTCTTATCGGACTTTGCGGCGATGTTACGAACGAATTGGAGCACGAGGCGGCGGCGGCGGCGTCGTAGCATACTTGAAACAGCAACTGAAATAACAAACCACAAGCGAGGATCATCTGCATCAGCAATTTGTCTATCTGCAATTTTCCTGTTGCTGTTGTTGGTGCTTGTCTTAAAGGAGCCATTGGTGTTGTTAAGGTGGTACCTACACTCTGAACTCACACATGTACGGAGAGGGTGGGGGAAAACTATTACAACAACAAAAAAGAAGTAGAAAAATCCAACTGGAGATGTGGGTCTAGCAGTTTACAGTTATATTGGAATGAAGAAGATTTGGTTCGAAAGAAATGAAATTTGTTGGCTGTTTTGCCGTCTTTTTCTTGTCTTTTTTTCGGCTGTGGCAGGGAAAACCACCGCTAAAGAAAACCATGTAAATAAAACAGAGATCAACATCTGCTGATTGCCAAGCAATGCTCCTCCATCCGGAGCATTTGTTGCCATTTTAACGGGATGTTTAAAGCGAAGGCTGCCGATGATGATAATGATGTCGTTGGGTGCTGTTGATGTAGCCGGAGCTGTTGCCATGTTGCCCTGGCTGCTGGAGCGACTCGTGCTGCAAACATTTCAAAGATTGATGTTTAGGAAGGCATCACGTCAATATATAGGTCTCCCTGTTGTTTTTGTTGCCGCTTTTCATTGCTCTATAGTCACTGGCTGTCTGCCCCTCCGTCCGTCCGTCTGTCTGTCTGCTGTTCTTTTTTTGGCATCTGCGATCATCTGGTACGCGTGATGTCCTTTAGCTATGAATCGGTTTTTGTTGGTCATGCCCGTGCGCTGTGTTTTCGTTGTTATTTCTCAACTTTTACGTATGTTTTAAAATCAGTTTTTGCAGATTTATTGATTCCACAAGCGGAAATTTAGTGGAGAAATAGTACAACTTTAATTAAGTAACAATGCCGATGTCGTTTCTAAGGAAACTTTGCCTGCACGTAAATGCTCAGTGGAATTTTGGAAATTATTTCCTAAATGTGCTGGCTACTTCGAAAGTTGGACTATGCTAGTAGGGTCATTTGTTATGGAGCATACACATTTACAATGGTTGTATAATAAAATTGTTGCGATAAATGGTAAAGTTTTTCCATTACGATGAAAACTGGGTTATCGGTAAAATGACTTTATTTATTTTACAGGGAAAATGCAAGCAAATAAGACCGAAAGATTTCTGCAAATAGCATAAGTTTGCTCTGAATGGATGACCATGTCGTTAAGGTGGTATTTTATCGATATAAATGGAAGGAACCCTTCAGGGTTTCACATCTCTCCTTTGATGACTTCATAACGAAACAGTAGTTTCTAATCCATGAGTATGATAATCATATCGTAGACAGCTCATCGGTTAAAGAAAAGTCCCTCTTTGGTTCCTTTACGTAATGTCGAAAAATAATGGCTGGTGTAGTTCAAATCCGTCTTGTAAATTTCCCGATGTACTTTACTTAAAATTTTTCTTTAAGATCTGCACCTCCATACAACATACCCATACAATCTAGAGGAGCAAAAATTTATTAGCCATGAGGCATTGCAGCAATATATAGTATAGAATTCGTGAAAAGCTAAGATGATTTCTTTCTTAGAAGATATATACTCTTAAATTGGTTGGTATTAAATTTATTTAAAGGTGGAAAATTTGTCATTATGGGAGACTAGAAAGCCCTGAATGTAATATTTACTTTTTGGACTAATTTTTTTTAAAGAAAATTTAAACTTCAGGAGGCCGTAGGCATTAACGCAATAAACGCCCCATAATTGGATATGGTCGCTAGACCCTAGGGGGGGGGGGGCGAACATGTTCTTGAATATTCGTATATAGGTGTGTTCTCCAAAAAACAACGAACGAACATGTTCTTGAACGCTCAAATATGGGTGTGTTCACCGAAACAATGAATTTTCCACACATATCCAAATGCTCGAATGGGCATTTCGTAACTGGTAATTGAAAAGTCGAATTAAAGGGTTTATTAGTAAACATAGCAATTAAGTAGAAATATTTTTAGTAAAACAATTAGACAATCGACTTTAGGTATTTAAAGAAAAACGTAAAAATATGTGCGTTACCAAAAACTGAAGTGGGGTTTTTTTAGATTAGAAAATTGGAAAGCTTTGCGAATTTAGCAAGACTTTTTTGTACACAACTTTTTGTAGTAGGATTTAAAAAAGTATAAGTTTACTCTCCAGCTCCAGAGAAATTTAAATTTTTTTTCTCGTTTTATTTTTTATTTGCCTCAGTGCCTGACTTGACTTTACATAATTTCCTTTGGCAAATTTTTAATTATAATTGTTATTAAAAAGTTATTTTATGCAAATACAACGGAAATTTGTACCAAGGACGAACAGTATTCACATTGGTCCATTTGCTGATATCATACATAGGTCTGTTACGATTTCAGAACCTAAAGCTATAAAAGCGACGTATACAAGGGCGGTTCGGAAACTTCTTAGCCTAGAACAAAAAGCGCGGTATAAACAGAAAAAAGTTAAGTGTTTTAGAAACTTCCATCTGCTATGAACACATGTTAAATTTTGTTTCGATCTGGCAACTCCTTCATACAGAAACAGGTGTTCACAAAAGACGCATTCGCGTTTTTTTTACAATGGATAAATTAGAAATGCGTGGTGTCATTAAATATTTACATAAAAAGGTTTATCGGGACAAGAAATTCATAATGATATGGTGAATGTGTTAGGTGAAAGTGCTCCTTCATATGCAACAGTAAAAATGTGGGTTGCTGAATTTAAACGTGGTCGTACAAGCATTGAAGATGAACCACGTAGTGGACGTCCAAAAACAGCGACAACAACAGAAATTGTAGCCAAAGTGCATGATATGGTCTTAAATGATCGACGAATAAAAGTGCGTGAAATAGCTAATATCATGGGCATCTCAAATTATCGAGTCCATTTAATTTTGCATGAAGAACTACAGATGAAAAAGCTTTCAGCAAGATGGGTGCCGCACTTGTTCACAGTCGACCAAAAACGCATAAGAATGAACATTTCTCAAGCTTGTTTGGATCGTTTAAAATGGATTTTAAGCGTCGTTTCATAACTGTTGATGAGGCATGGATCCACCACTATACTCCAGAGACAAAAGAACAATCCAAACAATGGACTGAAGCTGGAGGAAGTGCCCCAAAGAAGGCAAAAAACAATTCAATCGGCTGGTAAGGTTATGGCAACGGTTTTTTGGGACTTCAAAGATATTTTATTGATTGACTATCTGCAAAAGGGTAAAACAATAAATTCAGAGTACTATTGCAACCTTTTAGATCAATTAAATGTACAAATTCGAGAAAAATGTGCTGGCTTACAACACAAAAAAATAATTTTTCATCAAGACAACGCACCAGCGCACAAGAGTGTTTTAACAACGGCTAAAATCAACGAATTAAAGTACGAGTTGCTTGACCACCCACCCTTTTCTCCTGATTAAGCTCCCAGTGACTTTTACCTGTTCCCAAATCTAAAAAAAAAGCGTTTTACCTCAAATGAAGATACAATTACAGTTGTTAACCACTATTTTGAAGACCTTGAGGAAAACTATTTTAATCAAGGGATAGAATTGCTAGATAAGCGTTGGACTCAGTGTATTGAGGTTTCAGGAGATTATATTGAAAAATAAAAATATTTTTGAAAAACTAACTATTCTCTTTCATTGATAGGCTAAGAACTTTCCGAACCGCCCTCGTACTGCAGAAAATATTGCTGCTGTTCGCGATAGTGTGGCTGAAGAGCCGTCCACCTCAGCTCATCGTCGTGCCCAACACTTGCACCTCTCACGCTCGTCGTTGATGAACATTATGCATAAAGACTTGCATTTACACGCTTACAAGGTGCAATTAACTCAAGAACTAAGCCTTTTGACCGTTCCAAATGTCGTCATTGGTCAGAATGGTGGCAAGAAATGGCAACAGTGGATGATCGGCCCTTAAAATGTAACCACCCCCTTACATTTCGTTAAGTAATAACTCTTTGACTATAATATTTATAGACAGTTGGTATATTTGATGTTGGTATAGAAAGAAACACACTGTGACAGAAAAAAAGGCCGGTGCCACGCCCCTTTCACAAAATTCTCTTATTGGACCGTAATTCATGATGGAGGGTGAATAAGGTTCGACACGGCCGAACTTAAATTGTCCATTTTTTAGATTTAGGATTGTTGATTTTCCCATAAGTTAAACAATTCCTTGTGGGGGGAATATTCTTACCTCTTCACAGATCTGGCCCATTTTCAACACCAACCGTTCTGATCCTTTAACACATGTTTCAGCATAATTTCATGTTTAGTTTGCTTTCCGCAGAAATATGGAACCCCAGTCATGGCTAGATCATCTTAGAATTTTACGACGGTTTAGAATGTATATACTTAATGGGATCTTCGAACAGTATTTTAAGGTGTTGAATGAATTATTTTCTATGACGGAGGGTATATAGGGTGATCCAACTAGAGGTATTTTTTTAGAACAAAAAAAACAAATAATTCAAATCAAGTGTGGAATCTATATTTGTAATTTGAAAGGACATTTTATGGCATTTGTTTTTTAAAATAATTACCTTCAAATGTTGGCAACTGTATTATGGAAATGAGCGTTCGCTGAGAAACGGGAAGATCCGCTGTTTTCGACCAAAATTTTGTTCAGTGATGTGGACCATTTCTATCTCAACGGCAAAGTCAATAAACAAAATTGCCGCATTTACGCTGAAGAGCAACAAGAAGAGGTTCAAGAGGTGCCGTTATACCCAGAGAAAACCACGGTTTGGTGCGGTTTATAAGCTGATGGAATCATCGGTGCATATTTTTGCAAAAATGATGATGGCCGGAACGTAACCATTATATCGATCTTTATGCTACCTGAAATTGAAGCCCGTAATCTTGACGACACTTGGTTTCAACAGGACGGTGCCACTTGCCATACAAACAATGTATCTATTGAGAAGTCATTTCGAAAAGCAGCTAATTTCACGTTTAAACCACAGGTGAGTTGGCCGGCTAGATCGAGTGATATCACACCTTTAGACATTTTTCTTTGGGGTTACGTAAAATCCAAAGTCTATGCTGACAAACCAGCTACGATTCAGGTTTTGGAAGCCAACAATACGCGTGTCATTAAAGCCATACCGGTCGAAATGCTCGAACGAGTCATCCAGAATTGGACCCTCAGAATGGAAACCCTAAGGCGTAGTTGCGGCCAACATTTGTAGGAAATTATATTCAAAAAATAAATGCAATAAAATGTCCTTTCAAATTACCAATAAAGATTCCACGCTTGATTTGAATTTTTATATTTTTTTTGTTCTGAAAAAATACCTCTAGATGGATCACCCTATACATATGTAAATTTATTTTCTGTAGTTAGTGACAAGCTCTTTTCAAATGACAAATCTCATCCAAGTCTAAATAAAACTGTGCTTTTGGCGAGCATTGTAACTGTGTTTACACCCAAGGTTGCCAACTTCGGACCTAGGCTT
Source organism: Hydrotaea diabolus (assembly GCA_963513945.1). Classification (NCBI taxonomy): domain Eukaryota; kingdom Metazoa; phylum Arthropoda; class Insecta; order Diptera; family Muscidae; genus Hydrotaea; species Hydrotaea diabolus. Next base: position 212,206,602 of record OY740717.1, read on the forward strand.
ATGACATCTGTTAGGTCTACAATTGTTTCTGTACGCTTGAACGCACCTTACATATAGCTTTGAGAAATTTCAAGAAATTAAAGTCTTATTTCGAGATATTAGTGAGAGATTTTTTCTAAGCCACGTAAAAAAATACTTTATAAAATGAATTTGTTGTTTAGAGTTGGTGTTTAACATTAGATCCCAGTCAGTAGGTTTACAAATTTTAGGGTGCACAGCTCAATTATTTAAGATATGTTTCCTAATTGGATGTCGAGGGAATAAAGTATTTAAGTTAGGTGGAATTATGCGATCTCAAATATAAAATCCGATAAATAGACTTAATACATATCACGCAACTGGACTTCAAAACAAACATAAAAAATATTTCAAAGGTAATAAAATCCTCCAAACAAGAATCTTAAAAAATTGCACTAAAGGGTGCTACGATTAATGCTCTATCGCTGAAAAAATTCGACAGCGAGTTCATCGTCTCACACATCGGTCGATCGATGCTGCGGTGGAAAGACCCAGTCCAAGATGTCTTGGTCGCTCATGATCTTACTAAGCGAAATTTAAATCTTTTCTTAAGTTCTGTTCAAATTGAGAACCTCCATTGAAGTAAGAGCTGCTTTGATTAAAGTTGATGTAATCGCGAAAGAGACTTTTCATAAAATGTCAAACTTGTTGTTCCATTAAAATAGTTTGGATCCTCAGTCAAATTTTCCAATCAAAACGTTAGTCATATGAGAGCAACAATTTTCTAAAAAAAAACAAATGATAACGGATATTTAAAATATAAGCAAAATGTTTTGTTTTTAAATGTTGCAGATACTTTTGTCTCACCCTGTATAACAGGATATCTGGTGTCAATTACGATTTTTTTAATGCAGAAAACTTGCCAACAACTGTGGCGGACGGGGGTTTGAACCTAAACCCATTTTAGGCACTAAAATGAAGTGAGCAAATTATAATAAGAAGAAATAATAAAAAGAAAAATGAAACGACCAACAAACGAACTGAGCTATGCTGAGCAGAGCAGAGCTGGGCTAAGCAGAGCATATTTAAATAATATCAATTGGTAACTAACTAAAAATAAAATATGCAGTTTGAATTGTGTATGGATGTCTGTCGTTGTGTCTGCCAGCCTGTGTTGTATCTATCTTGGCGGGCTGTCTACCCGGCCCGGCTGGCTGGCTGGCTGGCTGGGCAGCTTGCTGGTCGGTCTTCCAGCGACAAGACTCACATTGAGTCGCAACTTCAAGAAACACTTTCGCACGGGCGTACATTTGGTGGTTGGGTTTTTCATTTGTTGTTGTTGTCGTTGCTGTTGTTGTGTGCAACTGCTGCCGGTGCGCGAAGCGATTGTATTGAATTAGATTGGGTGTGGTCGTCATCAAGTCATCGTTGTTCGTTTCAGATGCTGTTGCCGCCACTGTGGTTGTTGTCTTCGTCGTCGTTGTTGTTGTTGGCGTACCTATGAAATGTATGCCAACTGGGCCAAAACTAACGAATGCGCCGCTGCACTCCAACAGCATTTACCAGTGGTTGGCCATCGGCATCATAGCCATTTGTAGTATGGCTGTGTGTTGCTACTACCTCGGGATACGAGCAGCCGATATGTACGTGTGGAGAGTCATAGACATGCAGACAAACCGACAGACAGACAGGGCGGACGGACGGACGGACGTAAAATGCGCCCCATCGCACCAGGCCACTGAGGCGGGGGGTGGCAAAACCTTTTTGCTGCCGCTGCTGCTTCCAAACATACAACAAACTCACACTTTATACCGCAACCACCGCAAACTGTTGCACAAATTGTGCAATTAGTGCACAATCATCAGCCAAAGTAATGCATACCAAATGCATGCCGGGCCAGGCCAGGCCATGCCAGTCCCGGCTATGCTGCTGCCAGCCGCCTGCCACCAAAATGCCGCTGCACACTTTATTTTTAAGTTTTTTTTTTTTGTTGCTTGCCATCCACAAACATCAAGATGTCCTTCGTTTCAGGAACCACCAGAGATCTCTTTTTCGTTTCGTTACGTTTCTTGGTTTCATTTTCAACTCCAATATTGTCCCTGACTGGAATGGAGCTGCAGCTGTGTGTCGGCTGGCTGACTGGATGGTTGAGTGAATGAGTTGCCCACTACTGCGTTGTCTGTAGGTAGTGATCTTTGGTTGATTAGTGCTGATCTGTGCGGTGCAGAGAGTGGTGGTGACTGCGGCGGCGTGTTGGTCAGACCAACCGCGACACAAACACACATACTCAAAGCTCACACTCATTGCTGCAAAGATGCTGTTGTTGCGGTTAAGAAGCTGTTACCCGGCGACTTGGCCTGAACCGGTGGAGCTGAAGCTGGAGTTGGCATTTGTTGCCGCTTCTGCTCCATAGGTTGTGTAATGGTGCTCACACACACACACACAGTTACACATAGACCAGAAGACTGATCGTCGAGTGTAACGGTCTTCTGGGGTTTTTCTTTTAAATCAGATTAAACTCTCAAAAACGTTATTAGATGAAAATTATTACCATTTTATAGTCATGCGGAAATTATAATGGAGCCGCACATCCACATCCTCATGTAGCCCCACAGAGAGCCAGCATTAGCCGTCTCCAATGCACTCGCATTAGCCAAAGGAATTTATGGCCTTTTACTTGCCCAGCTACTATGACCAGCTAATGCTGCCCATGCTGAGGCTGATGAACAAGAGGAATTTCTTTTCCAACACCAAAGGTCACACTTTATGTTCATCACTGTGGAGCATCTGGAGTGAGGTTTTCTTCTTCCCCACCTTCAAGGTAAATGTTACTGGAAGCCATCTTCATTCTGGGCTGTGGCAAAATAGATTGTTTCGTTGTGGCTGTAACGGGTGTTTTCTAGTTTTGAGCCGGCTGGCTTCCTCTGGCTCCGACTAGATAATCAACAAATATTACGATGATCTCTTATTGACCCCATTGTTGATGTGCTTTTCTGCCAAGATACCTACCACAATATAAATATAGTTTAGTGCTTTTGGTTCGATTATGGTTAAATTATTGCTGTAGGACACTTTTCTAAAAAAAAAACGGTGATCTTTGACCTGCGAGTTTCGTAACATCCTATGACCTTTTGAATTAAACGATATTAAAAGAACTACCGCAGTTTCCTTTGGAGAAATCTCCTTTAGTAACAATAAGTTGACTTTCCAATGAACGAGTCAGGCATACGTGAGTTATTTCATCCATATATACAAAGTAAAGTACGAGTTGCTTGACCACCCACCTTACCTGTTCCCAAATCTAAAAAAAAATCCTTGCTGGCAAGCGTTTTACCTCAAATAAAGATGCAATTACAGTTGTAAACCACTATTTTGAAGACCTTGAGGAAAGCTATTTTAATCAAGGGATAGAATTGCTAGATAAGCGTTGGACTAAGTGTATTGAAGTTTCAGGAGATTATATTGAAAAATAAAAATATTTTGAAAAACTAACTATTCTCATTCATTGATAGGCTAAAAACTTTCCGAACCGCCCTCGTACATTTCAACGATATTAATACTATAGTGGCGACTTACATACTTTTATTGCAGATAACATATTATTGTTGGCGTGACCATATAGTAACCATATCATTTCTTTGCGTGCAGCCACGATAATACTTATACACGTCACTTTGTCATTTTGCAAAAAAAAAAAAAAATTCATCTATAAAAAAAATTTCTTACGACGCCGAACCGCCGGTTATTAAAACTGATGTTTTACATTTCCGAATGGTCAAAAGAAATATTCAAGTGGTACAAGGAGAAGGCTAGTTAAGTGAGGGTGGTGCAAATATAATAATTCACTCGAAGATCCATTCTAATTCCATTCTTAATCCATTCAACGATTAAAACGAGAAGATAAAGGAGAAATGTCATTCGTATCTATTTATTGTAAATCAGTAAATTCTGAAAAATTAGCAAAAAAAAATAAATGAAATGTCCGCGCTGTTTTTATTTTTATGTAAATGGTCTCCTGTAGACAACGCCGAACCCAAAGCGCTTCACCATCTAGTCCATCCGCGGTTTTGCCCATTCACTTAATTGAAAACAATCAGATTTTTTATTATTTTTTTTATTTACATATTTATTATCATCAAAGACTATCGGCCGAACAATCAGCCTAATAAGTGTCTTCTAGAGCACAAGACCACAAATAATGAGGAACCTTCGTATAAGGGCTATCTGACAAGATAAACCAATTAGGTTCAACATTACTTGGGTTAATTATAGATTGTTCTTCGCATGCCTAGAGAGACAGGGCCTTATATTGGAAAGAACCTAAACTTCGAAGCTATTAAAAAGTATGAACACAAACGGTCCATTTTCTACTGCTTATTGTAGGTCACAAAGTGGCCTTAAATCGGGAAGGACCTAAACTTTGAAGCTATAAAAAAGTATGAACAGAAACGTTCCAGTTTCTCCGGATTATTGGTGGTCACAACGTGCCATGTTATATTTGACCGCCGTAGGAGTTAATATGCTTTGATTGGGAACTATTCAATTTGTTCAGAGTTGGATGTGCTTGTAACACTTTAAGTGCATTTTGGTCATAATGTAATGTAAGAACGGGTGATCAATCTAGAGATATTTTTTCTATAGAGTTTTTATTTCAAAGATTTCGCTTGAGTTGTTTTAAACATTATTTTTTCTTCTTCTCGGTACTGTTTGCCATTTCATCACGGAAAGACTTACACCGCAAACTTTTCAGTGTTTGGGCTCTTCAAAAGATCGAAGAAGATCCGCTGTTTTCGACCAAAACTATGTTCTTGCGAACCTCGTTGTAAATAAATCCTCGGGCCCAAACGGTATTTCGGCACTTGTATTATGTAAGTATTTTTCTACGCTAGCCCGTCCATTACGCAACCTTTTCAATCTTGCTTATCGTGCGGGAGTCTTCCCAGCCTGTTGGAAGGTTGCGAAAGTCCAGCCGATCACTAAAAAGGGTGAAGCCAATAATGCTGCGAATTTCGCGATATTTCTGCACTCTCCAAGTTAATAGACCACCATCTTGTGAGGTATTTAGAGACCAACGACATGCTAAGTTTGGTGAGATTAGGGTCTTGACGAGATTAGGTGAGATTAGGGTCTGGATATCTTCAAGGTCTTTGATAGAGTCTGGCACGGTGCACTCATATCAAAGTTGATCCCTTTTGGTGTCGATAATAATTTTTATTCGATTTATATCGAGATTTCTTGGAGATCGCACTATTAAAGTTGTTGTCGTTATTGTCGAATGTCGTCAATTGCTATCGAACAATCCAATTATTTTGATGTTCTGGGCATGAAAATACAATGTGACGCTCGTTGGGCGAGACATGTATTCGAAGTGTCGAAAGATGCACTCAAGTGCATATGTGACGCTCAAAATAGAAAGGGACCTAAGGGTAAAACCCAGTTTTGTTCAGGAGAGCCATTTTAAAGATTTAAATAAGTGTACCATTTGGTGTACCATCACTTTCATAAAACACGCATATCTCTGGGAGGGAACACTTTTGGGACATGGGATTGGTCTCATTCGATGCTCATTTGTTGTCCACATCAAAAAAGAAAAAAATGAAAATTGATTTTTTACCCTTAGGTCCATTTCTCTAGGCGCTGTCACATATGCTTTTTTAAGCGGTTTAAGAAATAGTTTACTCCTTCTGATCTTTTCGATATTTTACAATTTACATCATTCCGAAGATGGAATAAAACTCCCATATATGGGCAGATGATCCAAAATCATCCTTGGAGCTACTGGACCGTGTTCAAAGGAGAGCGATAGTGCTGATAGGTGACAGTAGGGTATCCAACTCTATTGTTTCCCTTGAACATTGTCGGAATGTGGGTTGCGTGACGCTGTTCTATCGTTACTTTCATGGTGTGTGTTCATCAGAAATTCGTCGTCTTATACCTGACGTGAGAATGTTCGGCAGGGGTGCACGACTTTCCAGGAATTCACACCCATTTGTTATCGATTGGCCGGTTGACCGCGCTATATAAGTACACTACAAATCATTTATTTTTCGCTCGTACAGTCCGTATGTGGTATCGCCTTCCGGCAAATGCATTCCCCACTAACTGCGACATCCAGAAGATCAAGGCAAGTGTCAATAAACATTACCACCTTTTCCCCCCTCCGATCCTTTACACTCGCGAACGCAATTCACCGCATGTATAGGGGGCTTCCCCTGAGTGTTGGTTATTTAAAAAAAATTGGCGCATTTGGGCTGTGGAGCAACTAGAAGAGGTTCAAAAGGAGCCATTATACCAAAAGATAACCACGGGTTGGTGCGGTTTATGAGATGGAGGAGTCATCGGTCCATATTTTTTCAAAAATGGTGATGGTGCTTGCTATTGCGCCATGATATGGGGGCCATGAAAAAATTGATGCTCAATATCTTGACGACATTTGGTTTCAACAGGACGGTGAAAACCAACAGCTGCTTAAACACTAGCAGCCATATTTATAAAAAATCTTAATCTTGATTTAAAGTACATATTAGCTAACAAACACTTTTTGCCTTACAGACGATTAAAAAAAACGTATTCATAAACAGTACTTTATCTAAAATACATTTCAATCAATTGGTCAATTCAATGCCTTAATGATGCATTAATACGATTATCAATTGTATGAGTAGACGAATCTATAAATCTTTTTATTTTTTATTTTTAAAAGAATTGTTTTAATAAACAAAAAATATATGCTTACTTGTCTAATAATTAAAAAAATAAGCTCATGTTTAAATAAAAGACAAATTCAGATCAATTTTTTGTTTCAGATATTTTATTTTTCTTATTTTGACTGTGCGCACATCACTAGCGATCTTTATACAATTTTCCTTTTTTGTGTTGTGTTTTTTTTGGATTTCTTGAATTGCTTATTCCGAACAGAAAATGGTTCTTTTCTCTCCTTATACATTATCGATTGACGATGGTTCGAAATTTGGGTAATAGTTTCTATTCCAAATGGCTCTCAATTAACAACGTATTTTTAAGGAAAAGACAATAGTTTACATCAATTCATTGCATAAAATTTAACGTATCCATTGTATATTTTAAAATTTAATTGGTTTATTTTATAAAACTATTTTTCGGCTTGAGGTCATTTATTCAAACTCGTTGTTCTATGTGTTGTTTAATTTTTATTTATCCCAATATTTCGATTGACTTCGTCAATCATCTTCAGGGGATGTCACTGACAAAATACAAAACATGATTACATTTAATAAACAAAACATTAACACAATATTTGAAAAAATAAATACATTAACAACAATGTCGTCCGTCTGATTATCGCTGTCAACTGATTTTTGTGTTACTCTTCAGCTAGCGTCTGTGCTTATGCACCACATTTCTATATATGTGTGCGATCCCATCTGTGTCCGTTTTGTAATTAATTCTTTTCTCATTAGGTACGTCAATAATGTTAAGCATTTCGAGAGTGTATCTTCTTCTATAATTTCTCTCTTGCGCTACAATTTTTACATCGGTACAGTCAGGCTTATGTCCAGTCAATGAACAGTGCAAGTGCGGTCTTTTGTTCTATGGGCCTATTTACGGCTTTTAGGTCAGATTTGTGGGACGAAATTCTTGTCTTAAGTTTAGTTTTAGTAGTGCCGACATATACCTTTTGGCATATGTCGGACTTGTCACCATTGCACATTATTTTTATATACAACGCCTGATTTATCTTCGTTATTTATTCGAGATTTCGTCCTGCTAAAAAAACTGTTTACTGTACTGTGTGTCGTTAGTGCAAGTTGATATTTGTCTTTGTTATAAATGTTGGAATGGCTAAGCCTTTCTGAAAAACCCGGTATATACATATGTTGTTGGTTTATATATTTTTGTTGCAGGTTCTGCGATGACAGCTGAGGAATTGGATTTTGATTTCCAATAATTGGTTTTTGTTTTTATTGAAAAAATTCCACAAAAACGCAAAAGTAAACAAACTAAATGAAAACGTCACTTTAAAAAACGATTAAAGTAGGGTCGAAGTAATATTAAAATTCACACGTTTAGTAATGGTTTACAAAAGGAATTTAAAGCTAATAATCGTTTATGAATATAGTTTTCACACTTTTAGCTTAACAACGGTTTGTAAAGCTGTTTTAAATTTTTATGAATACGGGGGTAGATCTATTAAGATGTCATTTGGAAGAACACCAATTTACGTTTTGGAACCGGTGAATTGGCCGCCTAATCGTGTGATATCATACCTTTGGACTTTTCTTTGAGGATACTAAAATTCCAAAGTCCATAAATAATTCCCACTCACTCGCTCGTCTCATAACATCTCCATTGCCGGTCTTAACGGCCTGATTTTCCACTATTAAGTCGGCGTTTTTGATTTTTTCTGTTTTATTCAAATAACAGAAATATTGTATGAAAATTACTTAAAATATCTATGCGTTCACTGTTGTTCTACTATCATCTGAACTTTCTTTGATCTATCCTTACTGGACACAGTAGCCATTAGTACTCATACATTGAAAGCAGAAATATTCAAAGAATCTTAAGAATGTTCGGAATGCCGTACAACGCAATTAAAATCATTGAGATGCAAATGCGCAAAAGAATAGCGCGACATCAGAAATGTTTGCGTCGAGACACGTACAAGACGTTTTTAATGAAATCTATATCAATTGATACTCAATAAACCGCATGTTAATGGCCAAATCTTATGATTTAGTTGCCATCTACCATGTTACACTTTAAGCTCTTTTTTCTTGTTGTCGTCGTCGTTGTTGTTGTTGTTTTTAGCCGTCGAACGGACAGACGCAGGGGATAGCTGATGGACAGAGGGACGAGCGGAGGGAGCCGGTCTTCTCGTAAACTAGCTAAACTATTTGATGTCTCAATTTCCTTTCAAACCTGTTCAAAATTAAACTAAAAAACCCAACCACAGCGACGAAATCAGCGACACACACATACACATGTGTTTCACGCTAAATGCTGATGCTGCAGTCGCTCAGTACACGGACGAGGTAGTACATGCTACCCCGAGTACTCGTCCATACATACTGCAAGTACAACGGGTACATCCAAGCATACATGTGTGTATGTTCGTAGGTATGTGTTTTATACCCACACTGTGAATCACTTGAATAGGGAATAGAATTTAATAAAGCAAAATAATATTCTGGTTCAATAGTTCGGAAAAGTAGTTTTGCCTAAAACGTTCTTAAGCAGGTGTGTGTCTTAAGTCTTTTGTTTTGTATCGTTGCAATTAAAGCCCCGATTTGTGCACTGGTTTAAGAAGTATGATTACTTTTTTTATTTCTTTTGTGAAAATAACCGAAGACGAGCGTTATGAACCTATGGAAAAAAAAAACTCGGCCTATCGGGAAAGCTCAGGCCAATGATAGAAGTTACAACTCCAAAGGAAAATCATCACTTTTTCATCTCAGAAGTCATGCTATTGAAGAAACAGGTTAAAAAAAAGGGACGAGAAGGACTGGTCCTACAATACGGTAATGCCATACTTTATTTCAGACAGGCTATTTTAAAATGAATATGGTAGTGGAACAATTTAAAACTAGAAACGACCGTTTTTACATACTTTATTTAAATGTTAGTTCTTAACCGAAGAAAATCTTCGTGCTTGTGAGCGTGATCTCCAGTGGCTTACACCGAGCTTCCGTAGATCTTGCTCGACTTGGTCTTTTCACCGGATCCTCGGTCTGGCCCTACTGCGTCTTACGACGAAACCGCTGTCGAACATCTTCAGCATTGAAGCATTTTTTATCCATCAGCACAACATCCCAGCCAGCGTAATCGTTGTGGATCGGTGCGCCCGACAATGTCGATGTCGGCATTTAGCTCGCTGTTCATTCGCCGTTATAGCATACTTTCTTTGAGAAGCCTTCCTCTCGAACACGCCCAAAATCAATTTCAACCGCTTGCTCGATATAAAACCACGGGTAGTCATCCTAACCACCATTTCATGGACAGGTGGCCTCCGCCCAGGTGCGATCTTCATGATCTAGAGAGAGAGGTCCAGCGGTATAACAGAGAATAACAGATCATCGAAACTATCAGGCAGGTCTTAACAACATTCACGCCAATGAAGTCGCAGCAGCAGTATCCAGCTACCGTGCGAATGTAGTGCTAGGGAAGCATCCCCCGGAGATTTCACCTGAAGAGAACGTACAACCTCGGCAGAAGCGCGTGGTTCTGGCGCAGCTGATATCTGGAAGGTGCAGCCGCCTCAATTCTTACTAGGCACGAATTGATGCTAACGTTCCGGACATCTTTCCCGCCTGCCATCAGGGACCACATGATGTGCTGCACCTCTACAATTGTCCGGCAAAGCCCACTAAGCTGACCCCCAGGTCTCTGTGGACACATCCAGTTCAAATGGCGCGTATCCTCCACCTGGATATCGAAGCAGATCCCTCAACAGATCCCGAACAAGACTTCAAAATAAATATATTGTTGTTACAACAACAACAACAACGGGTAGTATGCGCGTATAGAGTGTTCGTTTTGTTCGTCGAGAGAGGACTTTTTTGTTAAGCTGTTTGTTAGCTAATATGATTCTTCGTTTCATTTCTTGACTGACTTTTATAAGCGGATCCAAAATAGACGAACTGGTCAACTAGCCCAAAATTGCAACTGCCTGCATTTAGTCTGCCCTGCGGATATTGTCTTGACATTGTTTAGCTTTGTTTTGTCCATTAGCTTTGCTTTGTCCAATCCCAATATTTGCCGACTCCTATATATTAGCAAAGGGAGCAGTCAGTGATCGTACAGTTCTCCCCATGATGTCTATGTCATCTGCGTTTGCGAGGGCAATGCTCTAAGATGGTAATTTTGTGCGCCTTATGTTCAACTCCAAGTCGTTTGAAGCCTCTTCTACAATTATTTGCAGCAGAATACTGAAAAAATTGCAAGACAGATTATATTACCTTGTTTGAGGGCTCTTTTCATATCGAAGGGATATGAAAAGAGCCCTTTTGCGTGGATACGAAAGTCAGAAAAGGCTGTAAGCTGTTTCGATCTTATTGGGCTGTTGAGGGTGCCTTTATAATCGAGAAAGTGATGGTATTTGTCATATTGGTTTTCTCGATGTAAAGATCTGGCCAGTTGTAGATTTATCAGGCCTTAAGCCACACTGATGCATGCCAATGATGTTGTATAGGTGAGACTTCAATTGATCACATAATACGCTCCAGAGAACCTTGTTAGCAATTTGTAGTAAACTTATAACACGGTACACAAACCGACACAGTACACTGAGATTCCAATAATCATACACGCTTGTTTTAAACCAAACCAAATTGTACAGATGGGCTGGTACATGCTCTTTACCAAATCATCCCCGCCAGCCTTGAACAGCTAAGCAGGTCAACCATCGGCACTTGCAGCATTATTATTATTTTTAAGGTGCTCGATTGCTGTCTTCTGACATCTTCTAGGCTGGGTACTTGGCATTCTTTGCCGCCATGAACGATTGATACTGTAGTACACTTGCTATTTTCGTCACCACATTTCCATCTCTGCAGGAGTTTATACAATAAGTTGGGCCCTCTGTCTGGTGTTTGACTTTTTGAAAGACTTTTCGGGCATCATTTGTACTCGTACACCTCAATCTTCTCATATTCATGCCATTCCATTTCTCGTTTCGTTTGTCAGAATATGCGCTGCCACTCTCTTCTGCCCTTGTTACTACACCCTGCAGTAATGCGTTATGTCCAGCGTTCTTTGATTCAGTAGCTTTTTTGTACTTGTCGTCGTACATGGTTTCTGTGGGTGTGCAGTGTTCGGTACCCTACTTTTTCTTTGGCTGCGGTCGACAATAAATGGTTAATATATTTTCGCTGCGCACTAAAAGCATTGAGCGGAGAAGTGTTTTTTTATCGCATTTGGGATAGGTGGAAAACTCATTGGATGTCTGTTGTGTACACAGCTTCGCGAGGTCCATACTTATACGTACTTCCGCTACTACTTGATAATGATCCGAATCTATGTTGTTACCTCAAATTGCTAGAACATCTAATACACTACAAGCGTGCCTTCCGTCTGCCACAACATGATCAATTTGATTTCGCGTTATATGATATGGGGTCAACCAATCAGCCTTCTGGTTGTTTAAGTTTTAAAATCTGGTGCTGCTTCTTATCATACTACGAGCTGCTGCGAAATCAATCAACCTCATTCAGTTTTAGGAGTGGTTTTCGTAAAGGCTGAATTTTCCGACAGGGGGGTAAGAAAGTTTTCTTCATGTCATGCCTGTGACAGCGGTCATACGTCTGCTTGCTTTGGCATCATCGGCTTTCTTTTGTGCACATAGTAGGCTGATATAGAAAAAATTAGCCTTGATGCGAATTGTGACCAGTCGTTAGTCTACTCTTATTCACCACAAAACTGCATTCAAATTCGTGCTTGTTGTTATGGCAACTGCAATATACATCACAGTGGCTTGTTTTAAATATGCTTTGAACAATACATCGTACTTCCTGAATGGTGGTGATGGCAGCCATATATCTTTTAAAGACATCCTTTAAATGGATAGGGACACCTTTCTAACTAAGTAATGGTACGGACATTTGAGTTGCATATCCGGGAATCGAGTTCCTTTTTACGTTTGCGGAGTACGTCAGCAGTTAGGGGATCCAGTTTTTCTTTTTTCTTTTAGTTTTCATTGTGAAGGTGGTGGCCCTGTAGGCCGACGCTCAGAACCATAAGTTTTAACGTTCTTATGGTAAATGCGCGTTTTATGTTAAATCTCACCTGGGATAGCTATTCAGGTGACACTTGAGATATTCTCGGAAGTCAGTATTGAGATGAACAATGGCCAATTTAAGTACTGTACTGTGCCAAGTTAAAACCATTTAGACTGCTGCTTAATATCACAACATCACCTTCACGACCGTTTTTACCCATACTTAAAATATTGCTTTAAAAATGGACTAACAAGTCCTCGACTTTGTTTTTTTGAGCTTCGATAAACGTGGATATTTAAAGTTAATGACATTTCATTACAATTCTGCATCTGCATACAATTGGGCTCGGCCGTACCCGGACCATCAAGCAAACAATAGATAATATGGACATATGGATACTCAAACTCAAGCTCATTTCGGATTCACAAGGATTCGCTTTAAAGATTTGCCTTATCTAAGGTCGAAAACGTGACTCAAGGTGCATAAAAACGGTTATTATGACCCAATGGAGTCATATAAAAAAGAAAATTTCGTAACGAATTAATATATGGAATAAATCTTATGATCGTAGAGAACAAAAAACTCGATAGTTTTAATTACAACAAGCGACTGTAGGGGAGTTTAAATATGATAAGTGTTATTTTTTTAATTTAAGTAGTGAGTCCTCGGGAAATGTTATATAAGATTCGACCTAGCCAAACTTAACGGAGTTACTTTTTGTGTTTCTCTTTTTAGTTTCCCACCCATTCGTTTAATTTAGTTGAAATGCAAAATCTTTTGTTTTTTTTGATAGTTAAAGTACCTGTTTGTGTCTTAAGTCTTTTGTTTTAATTTGACACAAGTCTTCATTGGACTCCAAGTACGCAGGACTGCCTTTTACTCCTCCTCAGCCACAGTAAAATTTCTAACATTAATAAAACTTTTTATTATATTTTATTAAACAACCTTATGTAATTTATCCAGATTGTTTATTGGATGTTGCGCTGTACTACACATGTCGTTTGTGGATCAGTATCTTCACAGATAAACACACACACATACATGTATGCAGGGACGCACACCAACAGATACACCAAAAAGTGTCTAATAACGATGACTTGAGTAGAGTGGAACGAGCGGTACACGGACGGACGGGCGGGTGGATGGATGGTGATGATTACGTTAGATCGAATGTAAATAAACACTAGAGGCTGTGTGGAGGTATGTCTCTTGGCATGTGTATGTAAGTGTGTTGGTGTTGCAGCGATTCTACCAACAACGGCCGATCAAGCGATCAGCCAGCCAAGTCGAGCCGAGCCGAGGCAACCATCCAATAATAATTAAAATAATTAACTGAGATAAAATGTCAAATGGAGTGCACCTAATTGATTTTTTGCGGCATTGCGTTACATATTTCATTTTAAATGGAGGTTGCTGCTCACTCATTGCTGGCTGACAGGCTGGCTGGCTGTTGGCTTCGACGATCCAGTACACTAGACTGCGATGTTCAATTGTGGCGTGGAGCCTCCTCTGACCGCTCTTATGTTATGGATTTTCGTTGTCTTTTTGTTTGTAATGTTGGAACAATTGCTGTCGAACGGAGTGTTTCATATCACATACTTACCACGGACAAACAAGCAAACATACATACATACAGCGCGCTCGCCTGTACTTGTATCTTGCAATCATAAATATGTCTATCGATCGAGCCATCGAACGCTCGATCGATCGTACGAACGATGGCTCGTTCAGTTTGTGGTGTGGTTGTTGTGGAGTTCACAGCAAGAGCAGCAAAAACGTCAACGACAACAACAACAACATATAAAAACGCTTGTCAAGTATCGATCGAATATGAGTGACAGAGTGACTGTCTGTATTCATAAACGGATGGTGTGACAGAGTGACTATTTCGAGGTGCTCCACTCACACACACAAACTCACACGCACACTCTCTTACGTTCATATCGGCTGGTCGGTTGGTCGGTCTAAAGCATTATTGAATTATTGGCATAAATTAAAGTAAATTTAATCGATCATCAGTTGATTGCTTTTGATTTCTTCCACATTAGCTAGAAGTGAAACAAAATGGATAGCAAAAACTAGAGTAAAATAGAAACTTTCAAAGGAAATTTGCATACAAAGTTTTAATTGCCAACAGTACGTGCTGCTCACCGTGACATGCAGTGACAAATATGGATCGGAAATACATACGGGTATACTGCGGCATACAAGACATTCACTTTTTATGTCCTCTTTTGTCCAACACATTGAAATGGGCAATTGCGTATTACAGTGGTTTCATGTACGACTTCATTAAAGCTTGTAAAGGGTGTTTTTTTAGACGCGATGTTTTCAATCTGGCCACACTTTTTTCGGAGTTGGTCTTTTTGACAGCTGTTACTTGCTTTAAGCTCAGTTTAGTTTGCTATTTAATAAAGAGTAGACTTATTCCGGAACAAAGCTTGCAATTCATGGTCAATGGGCCCAAAACAAGATGGCCACCGATCCTGATTTTTACAAGAAAATTTTGTTAATATTTATTTTGGTAATACCCATTCAACTGGTATTTGGAATAATGAAAATCCACAAGCCATTGCTGAGACGCCGTTGCATCCTCAAAAAGTCACTGTTTCGTGTGCTCTATGGACAGAGGGAACCATTGGCCCATATTCCTTCAAAAACGATGCCGCAAATGTCGCATTTGAAGTAATGAAAATCCACAAGCCATCGTTAGGACCCCGTTACATCCTCAAAAAGTCACTGTTTCGTGTGCTGTATGGAGGGAATCAGAGGGAATCATTGGTCCATATTTTTTAAAAAATGAAGCCGGCCACAATGTGGGGTGGCCTCCAAGATCATTTAATTTAACACCGCTGGACTTTTTTTTTTCGAAAATTGGGCCTCTCGGCTAAATTTTATTCGAGCCAGCCGCCGAGTACACTTACCCGAAAATATTTTAAAAACATCTTTATAGTGAAGATAAATTCTGGCCCTAGCGTTAAATTATATGCGTTTTATTTTATCTTAAAAAACTGACGTTTGAAAACAACACACTTTATAAGGAGCATCAGTACTTGATAATACCACTACCACAGTACGGTCAGTAAGCCGCGTGACATATTAAATCTAAGTCGTAAATCAATCCAAATGTAATTTTAAATATCCAGAATCTTTTTTTTAAAATTGAACACATTTGTGGTAAATAACAGCCTCTTTTTATATAGAAAGGGCTTATAACCTTACAACATTTATAATGCCCTACACCGTACCAAAGTAGTAGTAGTAATTCTTTATTTTCTACATACAGAGAAAAATTTTTTGGAAATCGGTTGGACCTAAAATTAAATTGCAAAAAAATGTCAGTTGCAATCACCAAATGTTAGTTAAGCCAATATTTTGTTGTTGTAACCGAATGATGATGATTATATCTTTAATTTCATCACATCAAAAGCTTGAATTCAGTAAAAATCTGTCATCATCTTTTTCTCGTTTTTCTTGACATGACCCTCATTACACGCAAAGAAAAGATATGGTTACTATATAGTCACGGCAACAATAGTATTTTCTCTGCAGTAAAAGTATGGTCGTCGCAACCATAGTATTGTTTTTTTAATTTCATTTTGACAATAGTATAATTGCGGCAATATTAATATTGTTGAAGTGTAACAAAAGTATTGTTGCAAAATTTAAAAATAAAAATATGGTTGTAAAGTATTGTTTTCATGGGTTTTATGTTAACAATAACATAATAACGGCAATCATACCGGTAAAACCTTAATTTTTTTTTAATTTGAGAATGGTAATAAAAATTATATTTTTAAAAAAAAAACTACGGATTTGTATAACTAAAATATTTTTAATAAATGATTTATTTACTGTTAAATAAATCACTCCTATTGTTACATAACTTACTTAATAAAATTCTTTATTGTTGAATAACAACGTATTCCAGTATTTACAAACAATTTTGTCGATCATAGTATGGTTGTGCGTAAGTCACTACTATGGTTGTGAGGATCATACTATGGTTGTACGTTAAACAAACTATGGTTATGAGGATCATAATATGGTTGTGGGGATCATAGTATGGTTGAATGTGAATAATAATATGGTTGTGGGGATCATAGTATGGTTGTGTGTGAATGATTCTATTGTTGTGAGGACCATAATATTGTTATGGGGATCATAGTATGGTTGTGTGTGTGAACCATGATATTGTTGTGATGATCATAATATTGTTGTGCCACAACCATATAACCAACAATAGTATGGTGCTCTTCGAATATTGTTACCCCAACCATACTTTTTTTCTGCGTGTATGCTTTAGAGTACTTAAATTATATAAGGAACCATTTTTTTGCCTCTACTCAAAATTTAAAATTTGTTGGTTAAAGAAGGTCGACATGTGGACTTTAAGATCCAAAAACTATTTTTTGGAGGTTCGAATTCTTCGTATTTTCTACTGATAATTTAGTTACAATAATTAACGTTAAAGAGCACCAACTAACATTCGGTTGTTGCTCGTTGACCGGTAAAACAGTTGTATTACAGATTGTTACAAATAGTTAGGTAATTATTATAATTTTATGCGAATTTTCTTAATAATTAAATTCAATAAGAATACTTCTACGGTACGACAAAATACAATTATATATCTTATCTTATTATAACGAGATGGTGCCAATTACATTCTCCGTTTAAGATTTTAACTAATCTTTCATCTGAAATTGTTATCTTATTGAAGCACTTTAAAAAACCTAAAAAACTGCTAAATTGTTTCATTTTTTTTGTTACATTTTGGTCAGAGTTTTGAGGATTTTGTTGAAAATCGAGACCTATTAATGGCGAGTCTAATCGCATCGAGCTTACAATATACACATGTATTAATTGGCTGATTATTGAACCATTAAAATAAGATGAGCAACCAAAGGTTTAACATTTATTTAGAAAGTTGCCGTTTATCTTTAATTTAATTTTAAATATCACTTAATTGTAAATAAAAGCAGAACGCGTTAATCGATTTCTATGATCTATGTCGCATTTTGTTTTTAGGTTATGTGACTTTACGTGAAAGTTATAAGACTCTACACGTTTTTCCGTTTGGGATTTATATGTTTTTAAAAAAAAAAAATTTTTTTTGGCAAAATTTTCTTCATAAATTTATTTCGAATTGCAAACATGTTGATTTGGTAGAGAAACAGTATATTAATGGGTTAAAGAAAATGTAATTATATAATATATATTATTTCAGCAAAATCGAACTAGTCGTTCTCGAGTTATGTCAAACTACGTCTTTGCCAACATTTTACAATTAAGCGAAAAAACATCAAGATAAGGAAAAAATGTAAAAGGTCATAAAAAGGCACATACGAACGCAAAACCCTTTGAGGGTTTTAATATACTGACCTAGTACCATCACCCCGACTTGGAATTTCTCACCCCCCAGACAATAACCCCAAAAATGTTCCACAGTGTTATTGACGCTTGCCTTGGACTTCTGGATGTCGCAATTAGTGGGAAATACATTTGCCGGAAGTCGATTCCACATACGGACTGTACGAGCGAAAAACGAATTTGATCTGTAGTGTAAAGTGCGGTCAACTGGCCAATCGATAACAAACGGGTGTGAATTCCTAGAAAGTCGCGTATCCCTGCCGAACATCCTTACGTCAGGAATAAGGCGTCGGATGTCTGATGAACACACACCATTAAAGTAACGATAGAACAGCGTCACGCAACCCACATTCCGACGATGCTCAAGGGAAACAATAGAGTTGGATACCCTACTGTCACCTATTTGAACACGGTCAAGTAGCTCCAAGGATGATTTTAGAGCACCTGCCCATATATGGGAGTTGTATTCCATCTTCGGCCTGATGTAAGTTGTATAGATATTGAAAACATCAGAAGGAGTGAAATATTTCTTGCACCGCTTAAAAAAGCCTTTGCACTTGAGTGCTTCTTTCGACACTTCGAATACATGTCTCGCCCAACGAGCGTCACATTGTATTTTCATGCCCAGAACATCGAGAGCTTCTGATTGTTCAATATCCGTACCATCGATAGAAATTAACGATATTGTTGGGTCAGCGAATCGCTTGAGAGACAACAAGCAGCACTGTGTCTTACGTGCATTAAAATCTACTCTATTCACTCGACCCCATTCGGAAATGGCCAGTAGATCCCGGCCAAGTGTCTCATCCATAATTCGCCCTTTGCCTTCAATATCTTGAAGACTCGGCCTACGGTCGAATGAATATGAATGACAGAGGCTACTACCATCTGCGAAAGAGTAGATTGGATTCACGGTCTGACCCAATAGATCGTCAATTAAAATAAGAAATAAAGAGGGAGAAAGGACAGAGCCCTACGGTCAGCCTATGTGTGTTGGGTGAGAACCCATCTACAACAACTCTAATAGTGCGATCTCAAAGAAAGCTCGATATAAATCGAGCAAACGTATTACCGACACCATCATCACAGGGTCTACTATATAGCTGTGGTCTTTTCTTCTTTTACCACCCAAACTATTAAAGAGTCGTTGGCCCTTCGATCTCACTTCCAGGACGGCAGTGACGTTAGCCTTGTATTATTGTAATTTGTTGAATAGCAAGACCTGCTCGTAGGAGTGATCTACATTCCAGGTGCGTATCCATGTAAATCGTGGTCCTTTAGTCGTTTGAAATGGTGGACAGTCATTAAGGAGTGTTTGGTTTTCATCATTTGTATAAAGGAATGACGTTTATAACCTGAAGGAACCGAAGGCTCCTTTGTATGGGCGTTAGACAGATTTGGGCCTATGAATGGCGGTCTAAGTTCACTAGGGTTGTTTTTAGTTGAATTAAAACGCACTCATTTGATTAAGTTCGGCTTTAAAAGTTTGCTTTTACAGCAAGAGGACCTCAAATCGAGCGGGGAATATATGAAAACAAAGTTGAGTTTCGCATGGGTAGTGCAACCTAAGGTGAACACATACAGACATATCTCACTAGACTCTACTGGTGCTTCTAAAGTAGGTAGGTTATTGTCCTCTTTTCTTTTCGAAGACACATAGCATTGCTAGTTTGTTTTTTTTTATCGCTGCTTCTGGTCACCTTTTCTACCGTAGATGGATTATTGTCCTTTTTTCTTTTTGTTTACACATTTGTTGTAATGCAATGCCAATTAGTTTATTTTTATCGCTGCTCTCGGTCACCTCCTCTACCGTTACCTGCCTCTGAGTTATGTCAAAAGTATTTCACAAAAAAACACATAGAGTTTCGATTAAAAGAATTTATGTTCATGATCCCTTTACTATTTGCATTTAAGTTTATTAAGTTAATTCGCTGCTATGGTCGTACTTCAACATTTATGGCTAAACAGTGGCTGCTGTTGCAGAGAGCAATTGCAGCAATTCGATCGGTGTTCGTGGTCGCTGTGCCGGCCGGTCAGGCGTTTTATGATTGAAATTAATACCGTAAATTTCATTTAAATGCGAATTACTGTTCAGCCATTAGAAGTCATAATGTCTGAACAATTATGACGCTATATAACGCACAATCCAACACATGCAAACACACGAAGAAACTTGGCTGAATACATGTGCGCAGCCAAAAAAAAGACTACAGACATGTTAGGAAATTGTGGCCGGTGAAGGACAGTCATAAGGTACCCTATTAACAAAGTTGTTTTTAAACTCCTTGGAACTCGAACATTTTTTTTTTGCAAAGTTATGAAATAATAATATCATGTCGGACTCTATGACACCCCAATCAATGTACCGGCAGAGGGTGCTATTAAAAGCCTAGCAAAAGCAATTAAATTTAATGGGTAAAAGTTTAAAATGTCAAGAAGCTTTCTGAAGATTACGGTATAACGATCTACTATGATCATTGTTGAACCGCTGATTAAAGAACCCGTAAAGTCAAGAGAGCTTGTCGAATGTTTTATTTAAAATCAAAATATACATTTCTCGGTCCAAATTATCTTATGTTGGTTTTAACGTTGATGGCTTCGTTATTTATTTAAAATTTGAAGTTCAAAGAATCCGCAAACCAAATGCAATAGTAATCTTACGCTGTGCGGCTGTTTCGGCTGGGTTTGTCATTATCCTCTGACTCCACTGTGGTACAGGAATAATATTGATTTGTACTGATTTTTTTTACACCCGAAAGGAAATCGATCATAAATACCTTTAAGTATATGTATTTACGAGGGTATAACCTAACCTTTTGAATAAACACATTTTCTTCCTTTTTTGTCCTTTTAGCTCAATACACTTAATCCAACGATTCTCCACTTTGCTGACCTTGGCTGTGTCAAACGGGAAAAATAAAATATATTCTACCCTATTATTTACTATACAATAAATCTTTATAGGACCTTTAAAGCCTTTAAAAGTGTTTTTTAAAAATTTTATTTGTTCTTAAAAAAATTTCCTACCAAGGTGTTCAAATATCATTACCCTGGTTGTCCCTAACACTACTTTCAATTGAAAATTTCTCAATTTTTTACAAAAATGTTAATTATTTATTTAATAAAACCAGTCCATAGTAAAAAATAATATTCAAATAATTTTGTTGCTATTAATTTTTTATTCAATTTATATTTTTATGGATGTTTTTTTTTGTCCCTGAAAATACATAGTAAAATCTAATATTCGATTAAATTCAGATTTCCAAACCAATCTTGATTTCAAGCAACTTAAATATGATGGAACATTACATGAAGTGGATGCTCATCTCATAGTTTTTCGGCAAACGGTCTTATTATTAAATTAAATATTAAATTCTGCAACAAAAATCGAATGCCAAAAATGATGTCGAAATTGGCCCATAACACTAGGTCACAAATAACAAAATTTTCTCTGTTATTTGTTTCTAGCATACTTTTTCCCATTGATTTTGACCTACTAAACACGAAAATGAGTTTTAAAAATTTTTTCTGTCGATTGGTTTTCGAGATACAAATTTTTGAACTTTTTTTTTAAATTTTTGGAGGTACACTTACAATTTTGAGCATATCTTTCGTCTTCTTTGACCTATTTGATCCTACTACTACTCAAATTAAAGAAAATTGAGCCGTCTACAACTCATTCTCAGAAAATTTTCAAATCGGGTAAGTAGTTTTGATGTTGGCGGCTTAAAAAGGTTAAAAAACGGCGTTTTTTTAGTAAAAATGTGGCAGAAAAAACCATATAAAAATTCATATAAAATATAAAACACGATGCTAACAGCAATTTTGGTTTTTTTACGTATAGCTGACATTTTTACAAAGAAAATAAGCCCTTACTTAACAAAATCTGACAACAAATGGCGGAATTATAATTTTTTTGGTCTTTAATTTGAGTAGCAGTAGGATCAAATAGGTCAAAGAAGACGAAAGATATGCTCAAAATTGTAAGTGAACCTCCAAAAATTTAAAAAAAAAAGTTCAAAAATTTGTATCTCGAAAACCAATCGACAGAAAAATTTTTAAAACTCATTTTCGTGTTTAGTAGGTCAAAATCAATGAGAAAAATTATGCTAGAACCAAATAACAAAACGACTGTTGGCTAGTGTAATCTCAGAATCACCCGTATATAAGATTCGGCTTGTACGAACTTAATTTCGTTTTTCGTGTTGTTAATACATACTAATAAAATATGTATTTTGAAATATTACAACTGTAATTCAGTTTTGTCTTACAAAAAACGTTTATTTAATAAACAGTTATTTTTACAAGAATTTTTTATACAATTTTGATCGCCCATTAGGGGATTTGGTCGCTTTTTTAAATTAAGATTTAATTATTGTTTACATATGTCAGCAAAAACGAGTGGTAACAACTTTTTACGTCACAAGCTCACTAGATTGAGAGCCTCCCGATTTTGGGTCTAACCGATAAAAAGCTTAAAGTACCTACATTTATCTCCACCGGGAATACAATAATCCAATAATTCATATAACAGGATGTAACTGTGATATTAGAGATCATGGGTCAAAAGAATGTAGAGAGGGTATAATGTGGTCCCTTTAATCTTATTTTAAACTCTCAACAGTCGTTGGACTATATTTTTTTTAGAAAATATGCGCTTTCTGATAGTGATACGAGTATGTTAGAAAGGAAGACGGTGCATAAGCTATTTTGAGTTAGTGTACTTTTGCTTTTAGCACTCAGACTCCGCCTCAGCCGCATGATTTAACAGCATTGAATTCCTTAATATCGGGGTATTTAAAGTCTGTTTTCTGTTCGATTCTCCTTAGCGCTAAAACATGAGTTCCTGCCCAAGCAGTTGAAGCAATGTCAGAAGTATACGAGGTAAAGATTCATTAAAAATGTTGTAGACCTTTTTGAACAGTGAGCTATATGAGCTGTATGCCAACATCGACCGCAGTGTTAAATTTTTTCATCTCCCAAAACAATTTCCAGTCTCTTGGCTTAACAATTCACCTGTACTGTACAATGTAGAGTACAAAACCCACCAAATGGCACTCACGGATTATGACACGTTTTTCTAATCCATATAAAAAAGATAAATTATGAAGTGCTCTCAGAAATTCGAAATTGCATTGAATTTTTTGCAGCAGAGGCAGGCGGGCAAGGCAGTTAGAAATGATTTGTATCTCAACCTAATTTAGCCACCGTTTCTAATTCGGTTTCTTCGTTTTACTCTAGTAGTTCGTATTTCTCTGGCTGTCTGTATTTATACAAAGAATTATGGTTAAAGTTGCATAGCCGCGCAAATGCATGGTAAATCATGAAATATTCTTTGTTTTTAAATTGTAGTAAAGTATATGGAATATATACATACATATAAAGTAAGAAAAACAATCGTCCGAGATTTTTTTATGAATGTTCAATTGTTGAATATCTGAATCTTTGTTCATATGCCATTTTATTCGTGTATGTGTAAATACGAAATGAAAGTAAGCTTATAATATGGAAATTAGTTGGTTAACTTTGTTGATTAAGAGACGGACAGTGGTTTGTTTAAGGCCGGGCGTGGTTTGATACGAAGTATCCAAGACATTGGATCTACTCATGGTTAAGAACAGTTGAAGTTTTTCGGTCCGTTTCGTAAAGTCGGCAAAGTTTCGAGCAATGCTTTTCGTAGTCAGATTTATACTACCGGTACCTCTGATTTCAGAGCAGGTTCTTTTCTGCTCCTCTAGGTGATCTGTAGAAAGTAGATAAAAAGTCGAACCAACGCTTATGGGTAAAGAATTAGCAAAAAGAAGGTGGAGAGAATGGATACATTACTTTATGCTACATGGACAGTAGTGCTAGCTATAGACAACGCTATTGCCTAAACTCACGAAAATTAACTTTTTAAAACATCGATTAACTATTCGCTTCAGTAGAAAAAACATTTATTCGCTGAAATGACTTTGTAATTGTGCAATAAATTTCTGTAAGTTGAGAAAAAAGTTTTAAGCCCAATAGTCTACAATGTGGAAAGGGAATACATTTTTGTTAACAAAAGTACTTTTAGAGTTTCTGGCAGTAATTTAAAAGTAATGAACATATGATCGCTTTATTGGATATGTAAGTGAAGATAAATTCGAATTTAACTTTCAAAAACGCAAAAAATCCGCGGTCCCCAGTGGGTTCAACAAGTTTAATTCGAATTTATCTTCACTATTTGACAAGACTGCAGTGTGTGCATAGTGCCAAATTCGGCATAGCAGGTGAGGAATTCAATAACGCAATACTTAAAGCGTTATTAGAGTATTCTAGTAGCAATAATCTGGCAGTAGACTGATTGACGAAAGTATTTCCAGTTGTCCTCCATGGACGCACTTAGATCCGCTTTAGAGCAATTCCCCCAAATTTCCCGGTTTACGTTACTTCAGACGCATTTAGGGTCTGTGTATAGACATAAATATAAATTCTTCTCACAAATCTGACCTAAAAGCTGTTGAAAGACCAATCGAGCAGAAGACTGCCCTTGCGAACCACTGCACATTGACTGGACACAAGCCAAACTTTAACGACATAGAAATTTTAGCACAAGAGAGGAATTATAAGAGAAGATACACTGTGGAGATGCTTTACATCATCGACGTTCCTACATCTAAGAGAATGAACTTTAAAACTGACACGGATAGATGTGCACATACATACAGACTTATTGCTAATAAGTACCGACGGAAAGACATACATTAGTTGAATATTAGAAGTACAACAGGACAGAAGTAAAACAATTATTTAAATGTAATTATTAACAAAAATTATGTTATTCGTGATAGAAAATTGTGTATTGTTGTAATTTTATGTTCTCGGTTTTGTTTTTAGTGATTGCACCTGATGATGAACGACGAAGTCAGTTCGAAATATTGGGTTATTTAAAACTAAATAAATTATAAAAACACCAACATCTGCTTTTTTGCTTATGACCTCAAGCCTAACAATAACTGAAAAATAAAAAATAAATAAATAAAAAAAAACATTTCCCTTAACAATTCGGTGATCTACGAACGAGTCTCATAGTAATAGACCTTAAGTATTGGACAACTTTAAAATATTTTTTAAGAATTCTCATGTTTGCAAACACCACTCCACACTAAGATGCAGGGCATACTTATTTACAAACAGTGAAAAAATTAGTTGGAAATCGGTTAGCACTACAATGATTCGGTTCGGCAAAAGAGGAATTTTGTTTGCAATCACCAAATCGTAATGGAAATTCAGTTCGAAATACCACAAGATGATAAATATGATCATCGCATTAATACAGGGTGCGGCTAAAGCAACTATATGATTTGTTTTTTAAATAACTATTGAATGGAATGAAAAAAACAAAAAAATTTATGATAGAAAGAAAGTTTATTTTATGTATTTTTTTACATTAATTATGAAAAATAATATCAGTTAAATGAGAACCGTTTTCTCTAAAGCAAAAATGTGCTCTTTTTATGGCATTTTCCATAACTTTGTTGAGTGTTTCTTGTGGTATACGATCAATTTCTTCTTGAATGTTGTCCTTTAGTTGCTGCAAGGTTTGGGGCTTATTCACATAAACTTTGTCTTTGAAATAGCCCCACAAGAAAAAATCCGGTGCAGTCAAATCTGGCGATCGTGGTGGCCATCTCAAATCGCCGTTTTTAGAAATTATCCGATTTGGAAATTGTTGTTTTATGAGCTGTTGCACCATCTTGTTGAAACCATATATTGGCGTTTGGTGGCAGTTGCGGAAATAAAAAAATTTGTAGCATTACTCTGTAACGTTCTCCATTTATTGTTTCACATACACCTTGATCGTTTTCAAAAAAAAGGACCGTAAACTTTTTGGGCGGTAATGCCACACCAAACGGTAACACGAATTGCGTGTAAAGATTTCTGATGAAGATTTTGGGATCCCCAAAATCTGTTGTTTTGTTTATTTACGAAACCGTTTAAGTGAAAATGCGCTTCGTCGGTCATCATTAAATTTGACAAAAAATTTTCATTTTGATCAACGAGATTTAAAACTGCTCTAGCATATTCCAAGCGCAATACGAAGTCCTCAGGATTTAGTTTTTGGACTAGTTGGATTTTGTAAGGGAAGAGGTGCAAATCGTGTTTTAAAATTCGCCGAAGAGTGCGGTCAGAAAGCTGCAACTGGGAAGATCGTCTTCTCGTTGATGTCTCCGGATTTTCTTCGACGCTCTGTCGCACAGCATCAATATTTTCGGCCGATCTGCCAGTTCGAGGTCTGCCCGTACGTCTTGAATCTCCGACAGTCCCATATTCAGCAAAATTATTCACCAACGAACGAATGGTTGGACCCGTTGGAGCAGTTCTTACACCATAAAATCTTCTGTATGCACGTTGAGTATTAATTATCGAACGATGATTTTCAATGAATAGAAAAACAATCTTAGTTCTTTGCGCAATTGTATAGCGTTCCATTTTTAAATATTCTCCCAAGTTTAATTTCTGAAATAGGAAAAAAGAAAAAGTTAAATACTCGCAAGCAAAGAAGTTACAATTGTTTTACATCATATAGTAACTTTAGCCGCACCCTGTACTAATCAAACGCATTAATCTATGTAGTGCCCATAACTGGTGGTTATCGCAACCATTAGTTTGGCCAGCATTTTGTTGCAGTAACCAAATATTGGTGATGATATCGTTAAATTCATCATAACTAATAGGGAAAAAATCCTGTTATTGCTGCTTTAAGCAAATCGTCTAATGTAATTTATTCAGTAAAGATCTTCCATCTTTCTTTTCTCTGTTTCCTCGACCTGACCCTCATTATGATTAAGAGTAATTCAAATATGTTAGGAAACAGTGGTTTTCTCCCTCTACTAAAAATTTAAAAATTTCGTTTAACTAGTGCGGCTTGTGAACTTTTCGGTCCAAAAATTCTTCTCTGGACGTTCGGTTTCTTCGTATTTTCTACCGAAACTTCAGTTACATTTACTGAACGTTTCTTAGCTCCAACTAACATTCAGTTGTACTGATGGCATATTTAAGGTGCATGCAACCTCAATCATTCGGTTTGCACAGCTTAAGGCACGAATAGATTAGGTAAGATTATATCATTAACTTTGTAGAAACAAAACATTCAAATCGATACTTTGAAAATATGTAATCAAAAGAAAAAAAAATTATTTAACATTAGACATTTAATCGTGTCGATCGTTGTACTTAAAAGGAAGTCATGCATAATTTTTTAAGGTTTTAAATGCATGATAGCTTTATTTAGGGATTAAATAAGTGAGCGATTTTTTAAACATCACTTGGCCCAGTTGACAAACGTTTGTGGTAAGGACAACTGAATTCACACCTCGAACTTATAACCAACAGTACATAGCAAACAACGAATACATGTAATAATTTAGTTGCAATAATCATCATAATTAGTAAGGGGTTACTGATACTTTGTCTCTTTAACCGATAGTTTCAGTTCCCTCTGCCATGAACACAATCAACATTCGTTTTTTTTACATAATAAAATGTTTCTCCTCAGTAAGGTTTTTGTAAATTTTTCCTTCTCTAGCTAAACTTATATGTATCCTTATACTATAGTTAACACTAAAATCATAAATAATGCTTAAGAAGAAAAGGTTAATTTGTACCTCAACTCTTTAATAAGTATTTTAATAACTAGACCAATCTACATGCTATTAAAGAAACTGAATTGAATTGAAAAAAAAATGTTTCTTAGTCGACTGTTATCACACAAGTTTACAGAGTTTTAGTCGCATCATGCAAATTTTCATCTAAAACATTTTCATTTCAAGCGATTGCATGTACAAACACCAACATTCGGTTGGCAAAATATTCGGTTGTAGCAACAAATCTTTTCTCTGTGTGATGTTTAAAAAATTGGTCTTTTTAAATTATTTGGTCTGAAGTTTCAGATGAACTGAGCATATCTAGATTTGATTTTAAGCCTTCTTACAATATAATTGAAAGAATTGTATATGCATTGCATATGAGGCTTATTCCATGGTAGTTACGGTAATCTGTGTGATCTTTTTGTCCTACATCTGTTAGTCTACACCAGTCCTATACAGCTTTGTCGACCCAATTGGGAACGAAACCACTGTGCACTGATCTTGTTTAATTGTCCGATGATCTCAAACTGTCCTCATGCACCGATTAAGTTATTAATTTTCTCTTAATTTTTGCAATTTGCTGTTTTCTATCGTCAACACCACATCGACATTCACGGCCTGCACCGGCTTCATCACCATCACTACCTCCTCATCATCACCTTCGCAATCACGACGTTGATTGGGCATGATTTCTCTTTGGATGGGAACGATTATTCGATTCGGTCTTTCAATGTATCGATCTGTCCTCATCCTCTCTTTCACGCGGCGAGCGTGTTTGGCTGAGTATTACAATTCGTGTCGGTTTGTAATTGAAAGATTGCATTTGAATTAAAATGCGAATGATTGAATGCAATTTTAAGTGTAATTCCAATTGTGATGTTATTTATCGAACGAATACGTTAGTGTGTGTGTGTGTATGTGAGTGTTAGTCGGGATGAAAGTTAATGACAAATGATTTAGATTCACTTTACCTCATGCCATTGCATTGCAAACTTTGCATTCCTTGTGTATTCGTTGCAACACTGCTCGATTTGTGATTTGTTTCAAAACGAAGCATGTGGAAAAATGGGTTATTCAACGTTTTGCGTTGTTGCCATTTAATTTAATTCAGTTGATGATATTCTTAATTGACAATGCTTGTTGTTGCTGTTGCTGCTACTGTCTGTGTTGCGTTGTATTGATTCGCCACTGGTGACGCCCGATGATGCCGAGGCTTAATTACACCTCTTTGACGACATGTGCCATGGTCGTGGGTCAATCGGGGGGCAGGTGAGCTCCGTCGTTATACGTTAATCGCTGATGATTTGTTATGAATGCATCACATTAAAAGTCAATTTTGTTTTTGCAAATGCTCCAATACAGTCGGCCAAGTATGATTTTTTTACCTTGATGGTGATCATCCAAAAACCCAAACAAAATCGAGCAAAGGCACATACTGGTGTACTTTATTGTTTACATATTCGATTAGTTTTTGTTACTTGTATGGGTGTTTCCCTCACATAAAATTCTATGTTCTTTAACCTTAAAAAAGTGAACAACATTTTTCAAACTTCTCCAATTTTTCTTTTCAGACTAATGAGCTGTATTATTTTCCATAAAGGTCAACGACACTTAACCTATTCCTGCCTAATGGGTATTTAGAAGTAAATACCAAATAATATTAGCGTGGACCTGGTGAGCGATATCGCAGTAATTTTTTTTTATAGAAAAGAGGAAAGATTGGGCTAAATTAAAGCATTTAGCAAGATTTATTTTTATTTTTTTTATCTTTTGTTTTTTGCAGGCAAAAATCGAAGATTTTTTTCGGAAAAGTGCTGTCAAACATAGAAAAATGGACAAATTAAAAAAAAATTACCGAATAGCTTAATTTGTCTTCTATGTAATGAAAAAAATCAGGCAGCGATACGTCAACACGCCTGGCCTCCAGATTCGGTCAAATGCAAATGGGTAATTTTATTAAGAAAACATGGTACTTAAAAGAAATAAATCACTTAGCCTTAGCAATTTTCTTCTGATCTGGTGCAACACCATTGTGATAATCCAGGAAGCAAGTAGTGGGATGCAAATTCACCTTGCACGGGTATTTAAATACCCACGTCATATCTCAGGTAAAAATTAAGGTTTTTTTCTTTTAACTTCTATGGTTTTTTGGACATAATTTCCAAATTTCATGAAAATCGTACGAGCCGATCTATGGGCGGGCAGTAACGGGTTAAGCGTGGCCTAATGCTAAGGTAGTTATGGTACAAGATTAATATGGTCAAAACTGCATAGGGCTGTAGTAATCGAAACGACCTACTTTAATAGAAAGATGTAAGTACCTATAATTATCAGTCCAATGTTTCAACTTCCCTCACCATTGCCAGTTCATTTTAAAGACCTATCAGATTGAAAGGAGCGTGGCCGTCGTTAACATTAATATACATTATCCATTATTTTGCCTAACATTGTCTAAAACGTAGTGATTTCAATGAACTCATGTAAAGGATAGATTATGTGTGAAGTACTATAACGGGGCGTGGCAACCACTATTGTCTTGTGCAGGTGCTAAGACTAAAAAAATGTATTGCAGAATGAAAAGTTTTGGCTAAATGTTTGCAAAAGAGAAAAAGTGTGTGAATCTACGCTCTGCTAGTAAATCTACGCTTAGATGGTGTACTTTAGTGCAAGGTACAAGAAGAGGCGTATATAAGTTTTCGCTAGCAAGTGTATTTTATATGTCTTTAATAAATTCCTTACATTAAGCAGAATGAATCGAAAACCAAAAGTTGGCCTAATGGTGCTCTTACATGAGATGGGAACAATCGCTGACTCACACCAGAATGGGCGAACGGTAGTCAAAATTTAATTACCTTTCCCGCAATGCAGTTTGTGAAAACGGAGAATATGCCAGTGGTTGGAGAATCTGTCCATTTCTAGTTTCATCTCGATTTAATATTTAATACCCTCCTTCATAAAATGAGCTTCACTTTGTCGTTCCGTTTGCAACACATCGAAAAACTGGTGGAATAGTGGACCCCATATAGTATATCGTCGGAGCAGAAGGCCTATGTGTTTTTCCGATAATTAACAGGAGAGCCAAAAACTGTTGCATTTATTCATTCAGTGGACTTTTCGAAAATTAGTAACTGCAGTCGATTAAAATAAATTTTGAACACGTTTTTACAAAAAAAAAAAAATTCCGTTTATGGCTCGATTTTGTGTGACACAACAATATATGTGACGCGCAAAATATAAAGGGACCTAAGGGTAAAAACCAGCTTTGTTCAGAAGAGACATTTTAAAGATTTAAATATGTGTATCTTTGGTGTACCATCATTTTCATAAAACGCGCATATCTCTGGGAGGGAACACTTTTGGGGCATGGGATCGGTCTCATTCGATGCTCAGATGTTGTCCACATCAAAAAAAAAAAAGTGAAAATAAATTTTTTTTAACCTTGGGTCCCTTTCTTTATGCGCTGTCACATATACCAAAATGTGAGATATGACTTTCTTTGCATTAAAATAAAAAAGTTGATAGTTTTAGGCCATTTTACTCGTATATGCTCCATCATAGGATAAGGGTGTACCAAATTTGGCATTTCGTTTGGTACATCTCGAAATATTCATCTGATACCCTATAAATTACATATGTTTTTGATCAGCTTCCAATTCTAAGACGCTCTAGCGATGTTGGGCCGTCCGTTAGTGTGCCTGTTGGAAGCAGGATAGTGGTCACATTTATCAACCTAGAAAGTCCAAACTTTGCAGAGAAATGCTGAAAAGTAAGGTTTACAACAGTAGTTCTCATTCGTTTGGGGAGAGCCTGGCCTTATAGAGTTCGGTTTTACTTTCAACAACTGCAGTAAAGCTTTCTGAAGTCACGGACCCGAAATCAGGATAATAAAAGCAGTGTGCAGCCACGAAAATCAATGTCACTTTGCCATTTTGTTAAAAACATGTCTTCTATTCAAATATAGATACAAGAGGTCATGAGCTGGTTAAGCCCTGTTCAATGTGTAAAAGCAACAGACCGAAATAAAACAAACGAGCTAAACAAATGTATTGTTGTTGCAAGTTGTTTAGACTTTAAAATGGACCAAAGGAAAAAAGGTTCTCTATACAAGAACTCAAACAACATCTGTAAAAATCACACTTTTTGGGGGTATTTTGTAAAATAGTCGTTATTAGGGGATTGATCTAGGCTGCTGAAACCAGACATGAAACTGTCATTTGGACAAGGACTGTTTAGAATTTAATATGGGTCAAATCAGTTAATGTTTCGAAAAGGAACCCATACAAAATACCTTCCAGAGCTCTGGTACCGGCGCTCTAGAAACTTCATTTTTGGTGTGATCTCGACAGCATTTGACACGCCGCAGTTGCATGGCATGGAAATTAACTGTTTTATAAATTAAACCATATCGGTCTATGATTTAACACAACCCTCATACAAAGGTCCCTCTTGATTTAAGGTGCTGACTCTTTGGAAGCCACATTTATTGTTTGATTTGTAGTACAAAGTAGTTCTATGGATTGGCAATTAACTGTTATGGACCATATTGGCCCATGATTAAATTTAGCTAGCATACAAAGGCGTCGAATTATTAAAATCTTTGCTTTGAACATAATCCATGGTAGAGGGAATATACGATTTGGTCCGAATGAACTTAGCGCCTTCCATACAAAATATTACCTTCGTTTCTGTCATTTATATGGGCAATATATAAAAGTCTAACTAGAATTACGGAATCGGAAATTTAAAAAGGCCTATTGAAAGAAAAACACATACACGCAGAAAAAAGATATGGTTACACTATGGTCACCGCAACAATAATATGTTCTCTACAATAAAAACATGTTCGCCGCAACCATAGTATTGTTTTTTGAATTTAATTTTGACAATAGTATGATTGCGACAATATTGCTATTGTTGAAATGTAACAATATTATTATTGTCAAATTTAGAAATAAAAATATGGTTGTAGCAACCATATAAACATGGTTGGTACAACAAAAGTATTGTTATTTAAAATTTACGTTAACAATAAATTTGATTACGGCAATCATACAGTATGGTTGCGACTATGGACATAACAAAACAGGTTTTATAGAGCATACATGAATGTGTGTGCGTATGTTTTTTTGCTATACAAAAAAACGCATACACACCATACAGTGAATGGTTGCTGTCTATTAAAAAAAACAACACAATCGGAAGGTAGTTCGAGAGATTTTTATTGTGTTTACTTTCTTCGGTGAAATACTCTAATACCGACTGGTTCTCGTTTATTTATAATCTGCCTGCACTTAAGTATATAGCCATTGATCATGGTTTAATCACATTCGTTACTTGGTGTCTACGGATGGTGAATAAGCATTCACCCCTGCTGGCAACTAAAAGTATTTTTATCCGTTGGAATATATATTGAATGAATGAAATGTTTAATAAAAACATGGCCTTAAATCTGGCTATGAACTAATAGTAATGCAATATAAAATAACATACTTAATAAAATTCTCTATTTTTGAATAACAACAATAACCAATCCTAATAAATAATTTTGGGGATCATAGTATGGTTGAGTGTGAATCATACTATGGTTGTGGGGATCATAGTATGGTTGTGTGTGAATCATACTATGGTTGTGAGAACCATACTATGGTTGTGGAGATAATAGTATGGTTGAGTGTGAATCATACTATGGTTGTGGGGATCATAGTATGGTTATGTGTGAATCATACTATGGTTGTGGGGATTATAGTATGGTTATGTGTGAATCATACTATTGTTGTGAGGATCATAATATTGTTGTGTCACAACCATATACCCAACAATAATATGATCCTCTTCGAATATTGTCACCCCAACCATACTTTTTTTCTGCGTGTAGGCCTTCTACAACAATTTTATGATAATTTCTATAATGAAATGCACATAGGCCTTTTTCTAAATCCTTTCTAAATCCGAAAGACGGTATATGACCAAAAGGACTACTAAAAGCGACAATAAAAAAAATAAAATTTTACACATATCCCCTTTGCTGGGAACTACGACGATATATATTCTGAATTGGCGTATCTGTCTGCCTGTAGAAAGGAAACTTCAGGTCTCTTTGAAGCTAAGTGGCTGAAATTTCGCAGAGAGATGTGTTAATGATTTTAACTAAACTGTTGGTATTGAAAATCGGCCAGATCATTTGCAATTGTTGATACCAATGAACTCAAGGACCCGATAATGTATATGTGACAGCGCATAGAGAAAGGGATCTAAGGGTAAAAAAAACAATTTTCAATTTTTTTTTCTTTTTTTGATGTAGACAACATCTGAGCACCGAATGACACCGATTCCATGCCCCAAAAGTGTTCCCTCCCAGAGATATGCGCGTTTTATGAATGTGAAGTCGACGTTCTTTAAAATGGCTCTCCTGAACAAAACTGGTTTTTAACCTTAGGTCCCTTTCTATTTTGCGCGTCACATATGTATATTAGTACATATATAAACGATTGTAGTAAAAATCTTAGACGATATATGTGTGTTTGTAAACATTTTGCTCTATCGCTGTTTAGTATTGGTGAAATTGGTTTCCCTTTAGGTACCCGATAGTACATTTTCCGGCCTGGCCTAACTGACGTTATTACTTTTTTATTGTCTTTTCCTTTCGTTAATTCATTAAGCAATTGATTTGACTGGTTACTAAGGCTTTGGAGTCCTCAGCTAGATACAAACCTTCCCAATTACTTACAAATAAATGTAGTTTTGTTTAACATGACGCATCATTTATTAGACACAAATATTGATGGAGTTAACCCATAACTTGCCTCATATTCTAGACATTTTCTTTCCATTTCCCATTGGCTTTTTGAAGTAAATCTTACTATGTGTTGCCTTATTTAAACTCGTCTTTTTTAAATTACAGGTTAGCTGTTTATTTTCCATAACCTTCAGTGAAAGTGAAAGATGTTAGCCATTACGTCAGTGAGGTCTAATTGCAGGAATCCCCTATTTTGGAAGAATACTTCAAAATTGAAATCTTCAGCTGCACTTTCACTAGCAATGGAAAGCAATTTCTGTTGTTTTGTATTCCATGAAGTTAGCCAAACTATGTAATTAGCAAGATACTTGTACAGTGTACGAGTACCAACAAACCTCTTGTGTTCCGTGGCTACTGCGTGGCATGGAGTTACCCATATGTTTACACTTGTGCCTGTGTACATTACACACATACCCGACATACGTACGTAATGAATTGCTCTGCATGCAACACTTAAGTAATTGTCATCATTTTTACAAGTGGCAGTGAAAGGCATTCAAAGCCATTCCAAAGTCAGCTCTTCCCTGGCCAACAATGGAAGCACTCACTCACACATGGACAGCGGACGGCCAAGAAAGAAAGAAGAAAAAATCGGCAAAAATCGAAGTGAAGCCACAAAGCAAAAGGTATTGACCATTGACCACCAGCAGCAGCAGCAGCAACATTTGGTACATTCAAAATTGGAATGTCTGCACATTCGGATTTTAGTCATCTCTTAATCGACTCTCCACTCAAGTCAGCTCAACAAAAGTGGGTTAATTAATTAACACCAAAAGTAATTAAGGCGATTTTTTGGCATTTGCCAGCCAAAATCATCTCTATAAACACCCATCAGACATCAGGCATCAGCCCCGTTGCTCATTTAGGCCGCCGTTGCCAGTGAGTGACCGGCTGGCCGGCTGGCTGCCCATCATTTTGGCCAAAGACACAATGAAAGGTACGTGGACGGGAATGTGCATGTGGCCATGTGTGAGTTACGCGCCCATACAGTGGCTCCTTTGTGTGGTTGTCTCGCTGTTGTTGTTGTTACTGTTTAAAAGTTCAAGAAACAGAAATCAATTTTTGGCGATTTTTTTTCGGTTTGGTTTCTTCGTCTCGCATTGGTTTCTGTGGGGAAAGGCGTGTGCTGTTGCTCCGTTTTATTGAATTTGGGGCTTTTGTGTTTTTGGCTTTTTGAAAAGTGAGTTAATTACCCTTCCGGTAAGTAAGCGCAGCTACTGCCCCAACTACCGAACGTTATTTTGCAGTGTAAACGCCCTCAGCGATGTGCTTGTTTTGCGGTAAGCACCAACAGCAACAACACCAGCTACCATAGAAGACACAACAACAACTACAATGGCAAAAATGCTAGAAAAAAACAACATTTGTAGCGGATAATCTATATTCCGTTTTATTTTTCAGATGTTTTTCGAGGGGTGGGGGAGGGTGATTTCAAAATTATTTCTTTCCATGTCTCGATTGTGTTTGGGGGGCGAATATTAAAACAATGATTTGAAATGCTACTATTGCTGCTGCCGCCGTTACCTTTGCCGTGGCCCATACCGCAGTTTTGTTTTCTATCAAATTGACTTCTGTCGGTATCGGTAGCAATCTTTGCAACACTTTTGCCATCGGACCAACCTGTATCTTTGGGATTCAAAGCCCAAACTGTAGCAGAATAGAGTTGTTGGCGGTTTTTTCGATTTATTTGTTGTTGGTTTCTAAATAGCAACCGCATACCAATACCGTTATTTAAACGATTCTCTATCGCATTTGCGGTCACTTTCGATTATGTCTCAAGCTATATAGGTGTATATATGAGTCATTCCAAACCAAAAAGAGTCGAGTAAACAATTGAATCCAGGATATCATTCATTCTCAGAATCGTTCTGTTGTGACCCGACTGCTGCTCCAAATGGTAGTGGTGCGAGTACCCAACGGTAGCCAATTTCTATTATTTTCCGAAATGAATTTGGTTTTTGCATCAAATGTTTTTTTAATTTAACCTAAAATACAATTTTTGGTCAAGCTAGAAATGAGCAGTAACAGTTTCTTTGCCTTCCCACGAAGAGTCATTGCGTTTGCAACACCACGAAATACTGTTCGGTCGCGAAATTCTAAGACGATTTAGCCATGTCCGCCCGTGTGGCTGTTGAATGCACGATATCGGTCAAACTAATCTATCTAGGATTCTGTATTTTGCATGATGATGACTTATTGTTCTAAGCTGTTTAAGATTGGGAAAAACGTTTTCTTACGTAAGAGACTAAAGGTACCTCGGTAAAAAAAGAAATATGGTGAGTATTTGCATAACAACTTATATTTTTGTGGTCAGACAATGGTTCAAAAAGATACTGAAAGTTGGACGCACTAAATACCTCAAAACATGGTTGCTGGAATCATGTGACACAAAAACCCCCCGCATGGTCAAAACGGTCGATAAATAGTCCATGAAGACTCATTAAAGGAAATTTTTCTACCAATGCAAATAAGGAGTAATTATGAGATTTTGGCTGAGACTAACGACGAACGCATGCAAAGGACGCATGCAAAAACGGATCATTTTTTTCACTTAAGTAAAGTAGGGACAGTGGAGGGTATAGAAGGTTGGTATGTCCGAACTAAGAAACTGTTTACTTATTTTCTCTACGTTTTAAAATAACAATAGTACTAAAACAAACCAACATTTCGTGGTTTCTAAAGAGCTTCCTCAGAGCTTCATCTTGCAAAAGTTAAAGGCAAGGGATTAGGGTAATTTACAGCAGGTTGTGTCCGATTTTACGACTTCCACGCTTGTTTTTGGCAAACCTAATGGCGTTGTCCACTCTTAGTGCTATTGGACCATAAGGCAGGCGGTTCATTTATATAAAAAATTCATCAATTGCTGTCTACTACACGTCATTTATCAAATTTCATACAAATCCGGTAAATTGGTTCACTTCAACTAGGGCTCAAATCGGTAAGTGAATTAATATTTAGCTATATCAAAGGATTAGGCTATATCAAAGGATTAGGCTATATCAAAGGATCGGATACATTTTCTGTAGTGGTCATGATTGATGTAATTTAACATCGTATATATCTTTACCTTAATATAAAAAGGCCCCAACTCATATTCACGCAGAAAAAATGTGTGGTTGGGGTGACAATATTCGAAGAGGATCATACTATTTTTGGGTATATGATTGTGGCACAATAATATTATGATCCTCACAACAACAGTATGATTTACACATAACCATACTATGATCCCTCACAACCATAGTATGATTCACACTCAACCATCCTTTGATCTCCGCAACCATACTATGATCCTCACAACAATATTATTATTCATACACAACCATACTATGATCCTCACAACAATAGTGTTATTCATACACAACCATACTATGATCCTCACAACAATAGTATTATTTACACACAACCATACTATGATATCCTCAACCATATTATGAGTCACACTCATACTATGATCCCCGAAACCATATTATGATCCTCACAACCATAGTATTTTTCTCATACAACCATTGTATGATCCTCACAGCCAAAGTGTGATTCACACGCATTCATGCTATGATTCCCAAAACTATTTATTTGGATTGGGTAATGTTGTTATTTAAAATTAGAGATTTTTATCAAGCAAGTTATTTTAAATTGCATTACAATTAGTTCATAGTCAGATTTGAGGCCATGTTTTTATTGAACATTTCATTCAAGAAACAAAAATATATATTCCAACGACAGTCGAAAATACTTTTAGTTGCCAGCAGAGGTAAATGCTACTCCACCAATCGGAGACCACAAGTAACGAACGTGATTTAACCTTGATCAATTGTTATAACTTAAGTGCAGGCAGATTTTAAATAAACGAGAACCAGTCGCAGTAGAGTATTTCACCGAACAAAGTAAACACAATAAAAATCCCTCGAACCAACTTCTGATTGCTGTTGTTTTTTATAATGGATGCATCGTGTGTATGTGTTTTTTTTTGGTATATCAAAAAAACATACGCACACACTACGCTCTATAAAACCTGTTTTGTTATGTTCATAGTCGCAACCATAGGTTATGATTGCAGTAATCATATTATTGATAAAGTAAATTGTAAACAACAATACTTTTGTTGCACTAACCATGTTGATTTGGTTGCTACAACCATAATTTAATTTCTAAATTTAGCAATAATACTATTGTTACATTTTAACAATATTAATATTACCGCAATCATACTGCTGTCAAAATGATATTCAAAAAACAATACTATAGTTGCGACCAACATGTTTTTATTGTAGATAACATATTATTGTTGCGGCATATGTGACGCGCAAAATAGAATGGGACCTAAGGTTAAAAACCAGTTTTGTTCAGGAGAGCCATTTTAAAGATTAGGTCCCTTTTTATTTGCGCTTAGAATCGTGGACTTCACTTTCATAAAACGCGCATATCTCTGGGAGGGAACACTTTTGGGGCATTGGATCGGTCTCATTCGATGCTCAGGTGTTGTCCACATCAAAAAAAAGGGAAAAGTTGTTGAAAAGTTTTGTTCAGGAGAGCCATTTTAAAGATTAGGTCCCTTTCTATTTGCGCTTAGAATCGTCGACTTCACTTTCTAAAAACGCGCATATCTCTGGGAGGGAACACTTTTGGGGCATGTCTCATTCGATGCTCAGATGTTGTCTCAAAAAAAGAAAAAAAAATATTTTTTTTACCCTTAGGTCCCTTTCTCTATGCACTGTCACATATAGTAACCATATCATTTCTCTGCGTGTTTTTATCCATAAAATGTCCGTACAAAAACCACTTAATTCATTTAAATATTTTAATATATTTTTTTTTTTAAAAAATGTATAACTCTGAATTACACATTATATTTTTATAAAATGTGCATGTACAAAGATTTTTAATCCATATTAAATACAATATTTTCTTTTACTGCAAAACTATTTTTTATGAGTTAGGTCCTATTTATTTTAAGGTAACGATATATTTTATCATCTGTAAATGTTTAAGTTAAGTAAATCAAAACGCCACCCGCTCTATGTGTCCTTTTTCAAATCGAAAAGTATTCAATCCTGCGTCCCAGCAAAAGAGTTTGGAAATTTCTCATATATTTGGACGGATGGTTGTAAGTTGTTCGTCGTCCAACAGATGGTTATTTATGCTGTATGGCCCTGACCACAGATAACAAAAAATTATTACCATTATTTGGTAGCATTTTTTTTGTTGTACTTCACGTACGAGTCAAACAAATAATTTTTGAAATTTTGGAACGGAAAGTCACTGTTACTGCTGCTGTTATTCAATATCATTGATGTTATGTACGATACGTCTGCAAATATACGTGTTTGTACATATATTTATTGTCATGTATGTAGTTGAGTGTGTTTTGTTGTAAATTTTGTTGCTACTGCCATTTGTATTGGTAGAGTGCCACCTCACTTGAATTTGGCCCAAAATTATTATTCATAATTTGCGATGAGAAATAACACCACAGTCAGCCAGCCTGCCCGCCGGACACACAGACTGGCATGGCTAGAGACACTCTAATGGCCAATTGATAATTTGCCAACTCAATTCGATGCTCGATTTGTGATATCCAATCTTGCCTGTATGCAAGACTCATTAACACGCGCTCTGCCAATGCGTATGAGTATCTCATGGATACTTTTATATTTGTATCGGAACGATAAGCACTTGTTCACTTAATTAAATGTCTTTATTTAATATCGAATAATATAAGTGGGGCTTCTGACGTTACTTGCTATGTAGATGTTTGTTTTTTTTGAAAAGAAGCTGTGTTTGGTTATACAGTCATTTGCTTGAATTAATGAATTAATCTGATTTGTGGCACCAATAGGCAGGTATGGATTTTTGATTTACACCACAATTGTATCGATAAATTGTGTTTATTGTATCATCTACTTATTATCTTTCTATCTTTATTATTCATTATCTTTCTATGAAATATGACATAAAAGGGGGTTTCAATAAGGGTGTTGAAATGGCATTAACATTTATTGCTGTGAGTATAGTCCACTCCATATAGGTCCAGTTTGCAGTTAATGCGTCACATATATCAGTCTGAATATGAGCGGCCTAGATTGGGATGACTTTATTGGCATTCACTTGCATTAGAGGTAGTGTGATTGACTTTTCTCTACGGGGCTGTGGCTTCGATTTTCATATTAGTACCTGGTATTTTACGAGTGTTGCTATTTATATTTTGGTTCCAGCAAAAAGAACACAATAATTGATCATTGGAAATAATTTTATTGTTTTTTAAAATAGTCTCCTTTAAGATCAATACACTTTTGCATGTGCACAAACCAACACCTCCAAAACATGACTTTTGAACGCCTCAACAGCTGATTCGGGCGATTAAACACGTTGACCACGCATTTTTTGCTTGATGCTATGGAACACGAAGAAGTTATTGGGTGCCAAATCAGAGCTGTACGGTGGATGGACCATCAATTCGACATCTTGAGTGGTCAAATAGCTCACCGTTTCCGCTAATGTGTGAGAGCTCGCATTGTCGTAGTGCAAAATGATCCGTCTTTTCTTATTATCTTTCCTCATTTCTTCGAACACTGTTGGCAAACAGATGTTTGTATACCACTCATAATTGACCGTCCTACGTTCCACTAAAGGCACTGTGGCAACATGGCCGGTTATACCGAAAAAACGCAATCATTTGCTTCGATGTACTTCTTCCACGACAAATTTTGTTGGATTTGGCTCGTCTTGAAAGACCCATACGGTCGATTGCTGTTTTGTTGCGGGTCCATAACCATAGATCCATGATTCGTCACCTGTGACCGAAAAACGCAATCATTTGCTTCGATGTACTTCTTCCACGACAAATTTTGTTGGATTTAGCTCGTCTTGAACGACCCATACGGTCGATTGCTGTTTTGTTGAGGGTCCATAACCATAGATCCATGATTCGTCACCTGTGACATGGTTATACACTGCCTTTGAGCTACAGCCGTTATACTTTTTCCACATCTCTTTGCACCAATCCATGCCAGCCTTTTTTTGAGCATTCGTCAAATTATGTGGGATCCAACGAGAACAAATTTTGACCACGGCCAAATGAGCATGCAATATCTTATTGATGCTTGTAATACTAATGCCCAAGAATGCCTCAATCTCACGGTATGTCACTTGTCAGTCCTGCTTAATCTGTTCACGCACAGCATCGATGGTTTCTGGCATAGTAACCGAAATTGGACCTCCTTCACGAAAGTCATCCTGGAGCGAACGGCGCCCGAAACTGAACTCTTGGTACCAGCGATAAACAGTGGTTTTTGATGGTGCTTCATCGCCAAAAGTCGAAATAAGTTGATTTAAACACTCTTGTCTCCATAACCCACGCCGAAAATCGTAAAAAATCTTCGCACGAAAATGTTCACGGGATAATTCCATTTTTTGACGGAGATGAATTTTTCAACACACAATTCGCCCTCAAATGACAAAACGTTCTAAGTGAAGTTATGCTAAAAAATGTCAAAGTATCCAATGGAAGTTCCAGTTTGAATCTGGTAACACTAGTATTGTCAGGACACGAAAAATAAATAGTAACCCTCGTAGTACAATGCAACAGACTGGAAAAAATAGAATCTCCGTTCGTAGTTTTTCACCACAATAACTGAAAATAGTTAATGACCACAAAAACTATGGACACTAGTTATTTGCATCGCCATTGACCGAAGCTGACGCTTCTTAGATAATGATTCTACATTTTTCTGTGGACAAGCTGCAGGCATTCCTTATATTCATTTATTTTAATCACTATTAATTGTTAAGGTAAAGTGAAACCGAAGTGATTAGAGTTATTTAAAATAGGTTCACATCAATTGTGACTGTCGATAAACAAATGCAATCACAAACTGGTGGTGCGAAATTTCGGTTAAAGGTGTCCTTGGACCAATCTTTTTTAAATCAGGCCGGTAAATTTTGGTTATTATTATGATTCTTTCTTCTCAGCGATCATAATTTGCCCAATATATTTATAGTGTATTACATCTGGTAAATTCGAAAGACGTAGAAATTAATCTCTAAGGCATTTGCAACTTTTACTCTGAAAAATGTCCACAAAGTACTGTGAAAACTTCGTATAGGGTATGTTTTTTGGTCGACATGTGTGATAGGTTCGTGGTATTTTAAAATGAACAAAGGTTGCCCCTCCTTTTCAAATGCGTTTGTTTCTGTCACATGGTTACCAATCTTTTTAGTGAGAGTCATGGACGGTATAGCGAAATATACACCACACCCTAATATGACATTGATGCTCGAGACTTTCTCCGGGCGAGTAATTTAACACTTGAGTAATGTGAACTATTCTGTAGGGTTACACTAATGATGAAGTTTATACGTACTATTCTGACTCCCTAAACGCTTTGAAAGCAAACATGAGTCTAGTCATATAGGACCATTTAACAGCTCTTTGCAGACTTCAAACCAATCCATTCCGGCAAGACATCCTGTGGATGACATTTAAGAGATTGGGGAGACCAAATACGAACGAGGGAAAGTGATATCAAACTAATCCTAGCTTAAAAGCTACATAAGGCATCATGTTTGAAATATCACACCATTCAAACGTCCTCCACAAAATTGCTGACAGTTTCTTCAGAGGTTGGTCCAAATTTTAATAACTTGGTCCAATATGTGCGGTATTACTCCATGTATGAATACATATACCCACTAATATACGCACACTTTGTGATTTCGAACCTGTGGTGGAAATGATATTGTGCTTTGTTGATTGCTCTCCGCAGAGTTCGAAGAATATACCTTTAAGGGCAATTCTCAATCATTTGAATGAGTCTACTGTATAAGTTATAAGTATTTGAGTTGTTGCTGAAGTAATCGTTGGAAATGACTTCTGAAGAAGATCCTTGGCGGTTTTGGAAAAGCGTGTACAGTCTGCCTTGCAATTATATCCATAGATTTCGGCATTTTTTTAAGTTGATTCTGAAAAGAAGCAACAATGTTCTCGAACCAGAATAAGAACTGTTTAAGTCATAATAATGACGAAAGAGCCCACAAATGTAAACGAAAAACTATTTCATCAAAGGTTTCATATTTTTCGTGAAAACTCTTCTTATAAATTATGAAAAGGGTAAATTTCATTAAAAAAAGTAACAGTTTATATAAAACATGAAACTAAATTATGAAACGTATGAAACGTATGAAACATATAAAACATATATTAAAAAAAATTAAGAAAAAGTTGAGAACGGGTCGAATAAACTAACACGAAATTAATTTAAAAGAAATTCTTAAAAATAGAAAAATATTTCAATACTCGTAGGTTCTAACAAAATTACGAACTTTTATTATCCAACTAAAATTTCCCAGTTTAGATTTAGATTAGATTTTACTGAAATACTTCTTTGACTGAAAAAATAGACAAATTTCGTACTTTACGAAATTTGGTATGTAATATATTTCGTGACTTTCATCGAGCTGATTTTCTCCCGAAACGAATTTTTTTCATTTTATTCGAAACTGGGTGCTACTTTTTCTATGTTACTAAGATTTCTTAACTGCAAATAAATTTCCTTCGGAAGTGTAGATCAAGGTCTGAAAGAGTGTATCGACGTACTCTATTAACTTTTCCTATGGTGTTGCAAGCGCTCTGAGGGCTGTTCTCACAGCCAAAACTACGTTACATACGCGTATTAACTAAGACGGGATCTTGATATCACATTTTTAATAAAATTAACACTTTCGGATGAAATGATATAGAAAACCGTACTGAATACTTTGACAGCTTTAAGGCGTTAGTATCATCGACAGCTTCTGAAAAAGTCGTATAATTTAAAAATCTGTGATGAAA
Organism: Hydrotaea diabolus; assembly: GCA_963513945.1. Classification (NCBI taxonomy): domain Eukaryota; kingdom Metazoa; phylum Arthropoda; class Insecta; order Diptera; family Muscidae; genus Hydrotaea; species Hydrotaea diabolus. The sequence goes on from OY740717.1 coordinate 212,250,867, forward strand.
AACTTTTATGAGAACTTTTTATGGATGCTATATCAAGCGATGGATGAATAATGTAAATTATTAAGAAAAATTTACAATCATAGTCATGTTTACAATTTTTCTAGCTGTAGCAGTGATAAACTGTGTGGGTTTGATCATTTGAGATCAACACCTCTTCCCCTTTCTTTACCTTCCCAAGCTCCCAATATATTGTCCATCCGCCCTCTAACTAAGAAGAATTCACGGAATTCGATTACAAAATGCTAAATGTCAATCCCCGGAAAATGATAAATTTCATTGCTCGATATGATTGAAATATTTATGCGCCATTTCCGTTGGTTTCATTCGCCCCAGAGAAGCTGGAGAACGAAAAAAAAACATTTTTCGCATATCATGCAACCGTATCAATGGTCTCAATATCCACTGACATTTACGAAAAGAAACACCCCATACGCTCCCTCCTGCCGCTCCGAAATGGAAACCAACTGCGCCAGCAATAACAACGCCAAAAATTGCTGAACAATCAGGTTATGAAAATGTTTACATCTGTCTGGTGGCTTTGGCTTCTAAACGAAGCGAAAATTGGCGAAAAAGCCAGTTCCTTATTATGAGTCATCATCGGTAGTAACGCCGCCAAGAAAAGCCCCACCAAAAAAATAAAAAAAAAACAAATGCAGCGGCCACGGCAACAACAAGAACAACGGCAATAATTGATAACCATATAAATGTTGTTAATACCATGATGTGGTTGTTGTTGCTGTTTCATCCGCTGTTAAATGAAAAGCGAAAAAAGCACCCAGCTGCAGATTATCTCTGACTTGCAGCGTCAAAGAAACAACGCTACGCAATCGCACAAATGCGCGTGCAAAAGTATGCTTAGAAAACGGCGAAACCCGCGAAACACGGGTGGGACAGAAAATTGCAAACTCCCACCACCCCCCCTCCACAAGCCAACCCAACCTCACTGTCACGGCAGTAAAATGTTGCAGCCTCCTCCCGACTCAACTACTAGGGGGAGTTGGATGGAGGCATTTCTGTGATGGAACAAACGTAGATCCGACCAACAACACAACGACAGGAAAAGCGAAACAAACACACGTAGCTCGGCATTAAACGTCGAGGTACAAAAGCTTTACGACCAATTTACGGTGTGTGCAGCACAATTTAAAAGATCCATGTACGGATGTTTGTGATAGCCAGCCAATTCGCTCCACTATGGGAGCAAAGAGGAATAAATTTTAAATTTTTTTAATAAAATAGGATATGTACCAGCTGACAGAAATTTTTCTGTGGGATGTTAATGTTGGCTGCTTCTTTAAGAACTACTCACAATGGTCAACACCACAATCCATCTACTAAAATCTCACAGTTACTCATATCCAGTTCGGTTCGATAATCGGCACATCGGAGATGGGCTCTACTAACCCTGATCGAAAAGCCATATATTGGTTCATTTAGGCAACACATCCACAGTGGAAGTGTTCCACCTCCTTTACATGGTTGCAGCTACAGCAGTGGTCAATGCACTATAGGATCAGGCGTCGCACTTGGCTGTCAATCAACCACTGCCTCGTAAATACGGATATCAGTCTTGATATGTCATTTCTATAATTTCTGGTTGTATTCAGGCCATGTTTTCCTCGCGGTTCGGCCGAAATCTTGATCTCTTCATTTGCAGTTGGCTCGTGACGAGTAGTGCTGGAGAACGCCCCTCTAGAAAGAACCAAGCGGCATAATCACGCGCACTGTGTTGTCCTTAGTCTCACACATAAACTCCCTCCTTGCCAGGTTATCAATAGCGTATATCTATCCTAAGTTATAATCTATGACTGCTATCGTTCTTTCAATAGAAAGATTTATTTTGAATATAATTTCCTTCAAATGTTGGAAACTGTATTGTGGAAATGAGCGTTCCCGTTGAGAAACGGTAAGATCCGCTTTTTTCGACCGAAATTTTGTTCAGTGATGAGGCCCATTTCTGGCTCAACGGCAAAGTCAAAAAACCATATTGCCCTATTTGGGCTGAAGAGCAACAAGATCAAAAAACAATTTTTTCCATCAGATTTTTTAATTTCAGTAAATGATGCTGCGTAAAATAACTGCCGATGTACCGTTTCCACGCAACGTGTCTCTGTCGTTTTTTATAAGTCTGTTTGCGGAAAGCAATGGACCAGATTCGTTAAGAGGTTAACATTATTCCCTCAGCTGGACTGGATCAACCTGTGGACAAATCAATATTTTTGTACTATCAACTTCAAACGATTCGAAAATTTCACATTAAGTTACGTTCGGCTAGGTGATGTTTGTAAGGTACATTATGGAGTGATGGGGCAAGGAGGCGTGGCACCGCCTATACAACACTGAACTTGGAAAGACTATATCTCATGAACTTCAAGAGATATGACGGCGATGTTTGAAACATATAATACTGACATTTATCTAAACACACACAGGGTAAAAAGCCACGCCCTTTTAAAAAATGGCATAAATGGCCAAAGTAATAAAACGATCAATTTAATTATTTAACAGAATGGAATCAATAACTATCATGTTATTATAGACTATGTTGTGTTAAAATTGGACAAAAGTTGTGTTAAAATTGGACTTCCATCTAATTTTCCCCTTTGACTGCAAACGATTTCAACCCAAAATTAGCTCAATATGTTTACTCTGGTATAAAAACAGAATTATACAATTTCCAATCATTGAATGACAACAACAATTCAGTAACAATTTTTCGGTGGCGGGTTTAAAATGTGAAACTAATACGAATATAAGAGCTTATTTGTATAGGTAAGTAGATTTGAGAAATCGTGAGAAAGTTTTTAGTTTTATATGGTACCCGAATGGGCATGCGTATAGAGGTTCGGTTTTTGGCAACCAAGTGCCCATGGGCAGGGCCCCATATTGATCCACATTTTAAAAATATTTCATATATAGATTTTATAAGTAAATTTCATTATGTCCATAGTTAATCCGGTCCCGTCGCCCCTAATATAGGCAAAAAAAAATATTTTGTCGTCGTGAGTAAACAATTCACTGAATTTGGGCCTCTTTAATAGCGTTTCTATGGGTATTAATCCAAAAATGGAACATTATGGCCAAAAATGGACCAGAATTGATTGTTGGTCCATCGTGTTGTATTGAAATAATTTAGGTATTCAAAAGCCATTGCAGTGGGTTCTTTGTACTGGGGCTAAAAATGGAATGATGATCTGAGCTTATAACAGGTCAATCGCAATGAACTGTGGCAAATTTCATAAAATTCATGTAATATGTGGCGTCTAGAACTAAAGACCCGAAATTTTATATAACCAGGTTTCTTTAATTTTAATAGCGTCCATCCTTGGTTCTTAAAACTTTTAACTGCCAAATTTTATATAGATTGGACCACAATAATTGACGATTTAAGATTTAGACAGACATCATATATATGGGCAGACGGACCGAAATTGTTGTTTTTTTATCGACAAACACTCAGGGGATTTCCATTGTTATGCAGTGCATTGCGCTGGTGAGTGGCAGTTAAGGGATCAGATGGGGAGTAATGTTTACTGACTTTTGTCTTGAATTTCTGCATGACGTATTTGGTGGGACATACATTTGCCGGAGGTCGATTCCACAAACGGACTGTAAAAGAGAAAAATGAATTCGATCTGAAGAGTATAGTGCGGTCAACCGGCCAATGGATATCAAACGGGTGTGAATTCCTGGAAAGTCGCGTATTCCTGGCGAACATCCTAACGTCAGGAATAAGTCGACGAATGTTAGCGAAGCACACACCATGAAAGTAACGATAGAAAAGCGACACATATCCCAAACTCCGGCTATGCTCGAGGGTGCCAATGACTTGGATACCCCACTGTTACCTGTCAGCACCATCGCTCTCCTTTGAACACGGTCAAGTAGCTTCAAGGATGATTTTGGAGCACCTGCCCATATATGGGAGTTGTATTCCATCTTAGGCCTGTTGCAGGTCGTATAGATGTTGAAAAGGTCAGAAGGAGTGAAATATTTCTAACCCCGCTTTAGAAAGCCTACACACTTGAGGGCTTCTTTTGACTCTTCGAATACATGTCTCTCCCAAAGAGCGTCACATTGTATCTTTATGGCCAAACATCAAGAGCATCTAATTGTTCAACAACCATACCAGCGATAGAAAATGATGACCCTATTGAGTCAGTTAATATCTTGTGAGACAACAAGTAGCACCAGTTAAAAATGACCAGTAAATCCCGGCTAAGTGTCTCGTCCATACATCGCATTTTGTCTTCAATATCTTGAAGACATGGCCTAGGGTTGAATAAATAAGAACGACAGAGGTTGCTGCCATGCTGTTAAACCTATTCAAATAATGAGTTTGAGTCGATCGCTCCACTTAAAAGCGGGTCTAGCTCAAATGTTTTGTAGGTTTCAGACATTTGCCATGAAACTAATAGAGTTATGCTGCAAGCTTAACACCGGCCCATAGTTAACCTATGGGTCTTCGATGGAACTTATAAAATTGACTTCATAGCTGTGAACAAATTTTTGTCTGGCATGTTGTGGCCTATGTTTTTTTTTATTAACTTAGCTAGCAAGCCCAATCGGGAAGGGCTGATATCTTCCTATTGTCGACCGTAAATTTGGACATTTTTACCCATAGTGCGACGGTCCGGCTATGTATCTACTTATGTACCGATCAGTGATGCGGCCGTATGCGGCAGCGTCGTCTCAAACGAATAGCGCAAGCATAATATTCTTTTTATGAGTTTACGCTTCTATTTAAAAAGCCATCAAATCAACGTTAGTCTGCTCGACTTCGTCGTCTTCATCTTCTTCTTGTGAATAGGCGATTTAAGCTAATATGGAGTTTTTGTTGGTACTGCCTCATCTGAGCTGAAAGCGCATGCTTCACATGTGCGCCTGACAACCTGGCTGCAAGCATGCATCATGGCACGCTGAGCCACAACTCAAGTCGCATCATTCATGTTTTTGCTGATGCTGCGGCTGATGTTGATCGTGGCGGTGGCGGCGGCGGCGATGGAACTGGTGCTGGATGTGGTGGCGGCAGTGGTTAGTTAAAAAGTTATTGTCGACGTAGTTTTGGGTTTAGCGTTTTTTTATTTGGTCTGGCTGGGTTTTTGTATCGTCGTTTGTTTATCCCCGCATTAGATGTCATGTTCATTTGCCTAAACTCTTCCTTTTTTCCCGCTCAAAAGTTGAACTTTTAAAAGTCAACACATCTTGTGTGTATGCCTGTGTGTAGTGTAGTTTTTTCGGATTTCGATATTGGTTTTGGGGTTTTGTGCCCACCGCCAACTCCCCCACCTCGTTTGGCCGAACTTCTTCAGCATCATCATCATCTTTGGCTTTGAGTTGGTTGGTGAGCTTGTAAAAATTGCGAGCATGCGCCACGGTTGTTAACCGCAAAACTATCTTGGAGAGACCAAAACAATTTGAACGTCATCTAACGTTGGCGGCGTCGGCGACCATTAAAAGTAGCGCGTGACAATAGCAACTTTTTGCTCTTTTTCTTCTTCTTTTTCACCATTTGCTGCTGTTGCTGCCGCCGCAGTGTTGTTGTTTCTGTTGTGCTGTGTGACATCGCAATTACCATCGTCCTCAAACGGAAAGAAACAAACTGTAACTTGATATACTTACCAATTGAAACGACCATAAAGTTGGCTATTTTATAGGCCAAATTGGTACCTGGTATCAGCCATGGCTAATGATTGTGTCGGTCGGACGGTCGATCGGCTGGAGGTGGTGGTGGTAGTGGCTAAGGCGGTAGAGATACTGGTGGAAGTAAAGCTATTGTTGGTGGTGGTGGCGTTGTAGGTGCTTGTTGTGATGGTCTTTGGTAGTCTCTACGACTATTTCGGTTTTGTCTTGTTGCAGCCACAAACAAAAAACTGCTCTCCTCTTTTAGTAATGACTGGCGATGGTAATCTTTATTTTATTTTATAGCTTATAAACTATAAAAAAACGCGCTTACTTTTGAATGTCTGGTCGCTGGACGGTGAGTGTGTTCGGTATGGTAATCTTTATTTTTTTTCGTTTTTGATCCAATAGAAAGTAAATCGTATGTAGGCAAATGAAGAAAGAAAAAAAATTGGCGAATCTGCTGCACGGACAAGAAAAACCCAAAAAGACACTTAACCGCCACAACAGCGGCAACAATTGGCCACAATTGTTGTTAATTCTTAAATCAGCCGCTCGCTATGTACGAAGGATACCGCTGAAGAGTTATTGAAATACCTTGTAGCAATATACATTATGTCTGCCAATGGATGACGGAACTAAAGTCCGTTGTCCTCACTGGCGTTGGTATTTATGTACGTATGTATAATGGAAGATCCAAAAACTCATTTAAGGACTGTCCCAGAAAAATGTAAGTATTTATAGTCAGTACATTTGATTTAAATGGGTCTCGGTCCAAATTTTGATATCGCCTCAATACAAATGTATCTCCTGATTTGTAGTCAAAACAGCCTAACAGTGGCAGAAATCATTATAATAAATATCACTCTTTTTTGTTGGTTTGCACCCAGAATAAATATTGCAGAAAATAGACCAAATCTTAGTAAGTAGACCAGCCGATTTCGGGTCTAACCGAACTACCAGCGGTACACGATACCCTTTGACCCCTCCAGACTCAAGACTTCCTTACTGTTTACTCGTGACATCAATTCAGAACTAAACCTTGATTAGACCCAATGATTGTAACTACCAAAAAATACTGGACCTCAACTATTTAATTTACCTATCGATTCAGAATTATCGGCCCACTTAAACAATGCCTGTGTCCGTACGGATGGCACATAAAATAGAAATGGAAATAAAAAGGGATTAAACAAAAAAAACAAAACGGGGAAATAGAAGAACAAGGGGAAACCCCAAATTAGTAACCAGAATGACATACCCAATAGAAATAGAAATAAAAAGGGTCAATGCCGGCGAAACCGAATTAAGTGAGTTTAACGTTATTAAATCAAGAAGATGGTCTAGGAAATAGAAATGCGGATAAAAAGGGGCGAAAGAGGCGAAACTTTAACTGTGAAAAAATTCATATTTTACAAGCAGAATGAACTGAAAGATAGAAGATGGCAGAAAAAATAAATGGGAATAAATAGGGGCCGAAACAGGCGAAACATTAAATGTAAAAAATTCCATATTTAATAAACAGCATGAACTGCAAAATAGAAATGGGGATAAAAGGGATAAAAAAGGGGACAAAGGGGTGAAATATAAAAATGTGAGAAAAACAATATAAAACCAGCAATATGGTATAGAGAGTAGAAATGGGGATACAAAGGGATAACAAAAGAGCCGAAACTTCAAATGTGAAAATAATCCAAATTAAATGAAAAGGATCGAAAAACTTAACTGGGGATACAATTTTATAAAATGGGGCCAAAAAGGGTGAAAAATTAAAATGAGAAAAAGAAAACATTATAAAATCAACCAAATACTATAGAAAGATGGGATAAAAAGGGCCGCAATGAGCTACCTATCAAAATGTGAAAACACAACATTTAATCATCAATATGGTATAGATAAATGAAATGGGGATAAAAAGGTCCGATACGGACTTGATATAAAAAGTAGGAAAAAATATCAGAACAACAGGCAGAGAAAAAACGTGAACGAAAATGAAAACAATATAAAACTATTAAATTATATTGATAAAATAGGTAGCAAAAGAGCTTAAATGAACAACATATAAGATAGTAAGAAATTAAAATATATAATCAACAGGACGACATACACACGAATAAGTGTTGTCTGGCGCCATCTGACACTTCCATTTTTAAGCATAAACGTACTCAGAAAGTTTTGCGTTTGACCATCATTTGTGTTGGTAACAGTGACTTGAAAAAATCAATTTGGCAAAAAATGGAATTAACTCGTGAACATTTTCGTTCGATCATTTTTCACAACTTTCGACGTGGATTATAACGACAAGAGTGCATCGATGAACTTAAATCTTTGTATGGCGATAAGGCACCATCCTATAGCACTGTGAAAAACTGGTTTAATGAACTCAATCGTGGTCGACGCTACCTCAAAGACGAAGGTCGTCCAATAACGGTCGTTGTGCCAGAGAACATTGATGCTGTGCGTGAACTAATAATGTAAGATCGTCAAGTGACATACCGTGAGGTAGAGGCATTCTTGGGCTTTTCTTCCACCAGCATACATTCGATATTGCATGAACACCTGGCCGTAAAAAAGGGTTGTTCTCGTTGGATCCCGCACAATTTGACAATCGCTCAAAAAAAGTTTGTATCGATTGGTACAAAGAAATTTTGAAAAAATACGATCGCGGTGCTTCAAAGACGTTTATAAGATCGTCACAGGTGACGAATCATAGATCTATGCGTATGAGCGCAAAACAAAACAGCAATCGACCGTGTGGGTCTTCGAAGACGATCCAAATCCAACGAAAGTTGTTCGTGGAAGAAGCACTTCGAAGCAAATGGTCGCCTGTTTCTACGGAAAAACTGGTCATGTTGCGACTGTTCCGCTTGAGCTACGTAGGACGGTCAATTCTGAGTGGTACACCACAATTTGTTTGCCTGAAGTCTTCGGAAAAATTCGAAAAACGAACAAGAGAAGACGAATCATTGTGCACCATAACAATGCGAGCTCTTACACATCGACTCAAACCATCGCCTTTTGGACCGACCAAAACGTCGAATTGATGGGTCATCCGCGTACAGCCCCGACTTGGCACCCAATGACTTCTTTTTATTCCCGCACATCAAGAAAAAAATGCATGGTCAACGATTTTCGTCGCCAGAAGACTGTTGAAGCGTTCAAAAACCATGTTTTGGAGGTGTCTCAATCGGAGTGGAAAAAGTGCTTCAACAATTGGTTTTAGCGCATGCAAAAGTGTATAAATCATTCTGGAGAAAACTTTGGAAAACAATAAAACTATTTTTGATGATAAATATTCGTATTTTCATTATTAGGCCAGAAATATATATAGCAGCCCTCGTACTAACAGTTTTCTGCACACAGAGAACAGTCTTATTGTCACAACCGAATTTTTTGTCAACCGAATGTTAGTGGTTGCACATACTATCTTTGTATTCCATCTTTGATTGGGTACACACCAACTTTCAGTAGAGGGAATTGACATTTTCGGTCGAAGAAAAGAAGTATAGGTAATCTAAATAGATTAATATGATTATTGGAACTTAATTGTTTTGTATAAATTGTTGGTTTAGGTTGTCGGTTATAAGAACTTTTTGAAAAAAATGTATATTTAACCGCCTTGCAATGGGTCAACTAATCATTGAAATAAATACGACCCTCGAATGATGCCCCAATCTGAAAAAACTTAATTAATTCAATCAATACTATGGAGTGTTAGTTATGGCAACAGAAAGTCGGTTTATCTAGCCCAATTTTTGTAGTTCGAAACGATTTCCAACTGATTTTTTCTCAGGGTGTACGTAGAGAGCTCTGGCTTACGCTTAGCTTCATTTACTGCATCTGCTTACTTAAACGAAAGAACACGCGATCACTTTTATAATCGAAAATGAAATTACTTACTTTAATTAGATTTAATGAAATTTTCAACAAATAAAATTCAATGTCCAGAATTATAGGTAAAATTTGTATCCGAACAACTCAGATGATATAGTGGCCTATTAACCTCCATAAAAAGCGCTCTAGAGGTGCGTTTTGAAGTACCTCACTCCATGCCTAAGGTGTTTCCATTAAAAATGTTAAAGAAAGTTCAGTGTCCAAAAAGTATACCGCCATTCAGATAATAGTCTAGCCCACTACCCACTAGTTACACTACTGGGGAATTTTCCTCACTAGCACAATCCAGCCTATGTTATAGACAATTTCGAGGAAACTCAACGTCCAGCTGAAAGTTTAGAACCACAACTAGTTACACACTATATAGAATACAGCGGTACTACTCGTATTAGGGAATTGTATGCCATTCGTTTCTACCGCCAATCGGTAGCGATTCACCAACACATAAGCTTAAATTTCATCTTGTCAAAACAAATCATGCGCCATGTTATGCTCGTCATATCCCATCTGTTGTCGTCGGCGGATATTTTCGAAGTAATCCTCTTAGCGGGAGATATTCAAATAATTTGGGTTGAATAGCTTTCAGTCTCTTCCGCAAATACGCGATTTGGCCAGCTCGCACATGGACGGCTGGATGGATGCATGCTTCAGAAAATACGTTCGTAGACAACGGCAACGCTCGTGTCTTCACACACACACACACTCGTACCTGGACAATTCCATGAAGTTTTGATTTCTTTGGTCATGTTATTGTTTACGATGATGATGTGGGAGTAGTTAAGCTCGTAACCAAAACAAATCTCAATGAAGTAAATAAAGAAAAAAAGCGAAAAGGCAAACCCGTATAGGTTTGTCCGAGTATGTCTGGGGTTTTACTAAAACGTTTGAGTGGCCTAACCTAAGATGTTTGCTTGGCCTCCTGTCTAATTCTTTTTGCGAGTTACTAAACAAAAACTACTACGACGACGATAGAAAAAAAAACAGAAACTTTACCGACTTAACTGCATTCCAATTTGGTCAGAGTTAAGGCAGTTGAGCTGCACGAACTAATGGATGGACTGACGGACGGACGATGCACATTGGGGCCGAACGAACTGAAAGACACTTATGAATGGACTGGTTCTTAAAAAAAGAACCAGATAGTAATGAAATTCTAAGGGGTTGATCCCGGATTTTGTCTCGATAGTGGATTTGATCGAGTATAAACTTATTCCACTTAAAGTCACACTGATAGGTTTGGATTAGGAGTTTGGGCTTCAACTTTTCACACAGTATAGCTGATATTATTTTGAACAAGATGGATAAAAGACTTATTTTAAGATCTGATTTTTGCACTTTTTAATATCTTCTCCTCCGGTCACAGCTCCACTGGTATTTCGTCAGCTCCTTACCGTTTGTTGTTCTAAGGCCGGGCTGGTGTTGTGTGGACTACTTCCTTGGTTGCATATGGGTGTCAGCAAAAAGGTCTTGGAATTGAGGAATTTTCCTCCTCAGCTTATTCGACGATCAGTTGCCAGATTCCCATTTGCACGAAACTATGCCAGTGTAGGAGTCTTTGATTCTTTGTTTGAAAAATTGATATGATTTTCTAGCGTCGTTTGTGTTGAAGTAAAATTCGATCTTTTTACTTTGGCGGCTTTCCGTTTGTCTCTTATTTCTCTTAGAACAGATTCTCACCCCTTTTTAACTTTCGATATCGCTCTAATACTGCTTGGGTCACCATTAGCGCCACTGTTGCCTCAACAGATACCTTTTTTACTTCTGTCAGGGCTCTACACCCACACCGAAGAGTTGGTGGATTACTTAATCTATCATTCCACTAGCAATGCCTCGAAATATTTACCTGCCACCATATACATTATATTTATTATATTTATTATATTTTTTATATTTATTATATTTATTATATTTATTTTATTTATTATATTTATTATATTTTTTATATTATTTATTGCTCGTCATAAAATTTTGAGACCATCCCGCCATGCCTGTCTGTTAAAAGCACGATTTAATTCAAACAAAGAAAGATAGAGTCTTCAAACTTACCTGCCATATCTCTTCAAATAAGACAAAAGGGGAAAAGTTCCCTTTTGAGGTCCCAAAAAGGTCCAGGTATATGTTTTAATTTTTTTTTTAAAAATAGGTCTATGTGCCATGTTACCCAAAAACCTTACCCTAATATACGCAAACGTATCGATATAATGAAACAATCAAACTGTCTTACAAATCCAAAAATTTACGATTTGGGTCAAAATTGCACACATAGAGGTCCAAAATTCGGCCTCCTTAAACTATGGGCATATGGATAAAAGAAAAACAACAAATTGGTTTTCATTAATCCGAAAATAACATTAATTCTCCGATTCGACTATATTTAAGGCCTTGGCCCATAGATCAAAGATCCCTGGTCTCTAAAAATGAGGTTCTTTTGAACATCGACATATGGCCACTCAGAAGCAGTCGTATTTCCTCATTAATCTTAATACGGTTGCTTTTTATATTTCGGGTCCTGACAATACAAGTGTTCCCAGATGCAAACTGGAACTTCCATTGGAAACTTTGACATTTTTTAGCAGAACTTCACTCAGAACGTTTGTTTGCAGTGTGTTGAAAAATTCAACTCAGTCAAAAAATGGAATTATACCGTGAACATTTTCGCGCGATGATTTTTTATGATTTTCGACGTGGGTTACGAGACAAGAGTGTATAAATCAACCTGTTTCGACTTTTGGCGATGAAGCACCATCAAAAACCACAGTTAATCGCTGCACGCTCCAGGATGAATTTCGTAAGGGACGTCCAACTTCGTTCACTTTGCTAGAAACCATCGATGCTATGCGTGAACTGATTAAGCAAGACATTCCGTGAGATTGAGGCATCCTTGGGCATTAGTATGACAAGCATCAACAAGATATTAGATGTTCATTTGGCCGTGAAAACAAATTGTTCTCTTTGGATCCCACATAATTTGAATGCTCAAAAAAAGGCTCTTATGGATTGGTGCAATGAGTTGTTGAAAAAGTATAACTGCGGTAGCTCAAAGGCAGTGTATAACAAACATTGTTACAGGTGACGAATCATGGATCTATGCATATGGACCCGAAACAAAACAGCAATCGACCGTATGGGTATTTCAGGACGAGCCAAATCCAACAAAAATTGTTCGTGGAAGAAGTACATCGAAGCAAATGATTGCGTTTTTTCGATATAACCGGTCATGTTGACACATTGGCTTCAGTGGAACGTAGGACGTCAATTCTGAGTGGTATACAACCATCTGTTTGCCAACAGTGTTAGAAGAAATGAGAAAAGATAATAAGAGAAGACGGATCATTTTGCATCACGACAATGCGAGCTCTCACACATCAGCTGAAACGATGAGCTATTTGACCACTCAAGATGTCGAATTAATTGGCCATTCACCGTACAGCCCTGATTTGGCACCCAATGACTTCTTCTTATTCCCTAGCACCTAGAAAAAAATATGTGGTCAACGTTTTTCATCGCCCGAAGCAGCTGTTGAAGCGTTCAAATTCATGTTTTGGAGGTGCCTCAATCGAAGTGGAAAAAGTACTTCGAAAGTTGGTTTCTGTGCAAGCGTTAAAGTATAATATTTTGAAAAACAATAAAACGATTTCCAATGATAAAAAATATTGTGTTTCTATTGCCGGGCCTGAGATGTATAAATAGCAACCCGTATGCATTAACTTAATAGATTTGTCTAAATTTTAGTCCTGTAGGGTCCCTAAAGCCACCTTCTACAACGGATATATGGGTTCTCCAAGACGATTACATTTTCCTCAAAAATCTGTATACGACAATAGTTTGTAGGACCCCACATGCGTAGTTCTGTCAAACATGGATCTACCACCAACAATCATAATCCCCTAATACAACCGTATCCCCTAATACCTAGTGTCGTACTACAATGCAATCCATGGTGGAGAATGTATATGCTTCGGCCCGGTTGAATTTAAGAATTATCCACTTGTTACTCTATATTTCAACCTGCATTATACCTACAAATCGAATGAGAACTATTGGACGATACATGAACATTTCTGTTTGGGGAAAATTGGAAAAAAAATTGATTGTTTATAATTCTTTAACCGTAGGTGAGACTAGGTGATGTCATATGCCATCCAAAAAGGATAAACATAAGTGTGCATTATTTATTTTTTCCTCCCGAGGTTGTTAGCTTCGTTACACCTCACCTTTTCTAGCTAAAGGTCTAAAAATGTGCCTGTAAACTCTAAAGCGTCTTACCTACATCGGAGAGAAATTTGTATCAATGGATCTAGGACAAACGAACGATAAGGTAGTCCTCATTTACACGAGGCAACTTTACTTGCCGCAACTCTCGGTTTGTAGAAGACAGGGTTGAGAGGAATGAAAAGGGGGAAAACTTACCCGTACTGTCAATTCCTTTTTTGTTTTTCGTAGTGTGAAGTTGGCTGCAGATTATTTGAGTATTTTTTCAAACAAAAATCAAAACGAATACCGAATTGCCTTGTCTAAACACAAGAGGTAAGTTCAAAACGGAATCCTAAAATTGACGCAAGTAAAGTTTCCTCGGGGACTTCGTGACTTAATATGTTTTTGCTGTCCAACCACTTTGAGTCGTTCGTCTCCTGGGGTGTTAGGGGCAATTATTTCGATGGCGCACTTGCTTGTCGTCAGCACATCCAGGTCCACGTTTGTGTCTATTTTCAAGGCTTTATAAATATATCACAAGAGTTTTTAAAATGGTGTCTTGGTAAACGTTGACCGATATGTTGACCGGGAATGCAAGTCAGTCCTTTGCTACCCGTGGAGTCCATCCATCTGTATAAATCGCGAACTGACCACGATGTAATTCCTCTTGCTTTTTTGCGATTTAGGCACGTGTAAGTGTAAAACGTAATACGGCATTCACTTCAAGCAGGACCCAACCCACAGTGCAACGAAGAGACTTTAGATGCTCGTAGATGCAACCAACAACAACAAACTGTCTCAGCACTCGACAATGACGCAACTTTTAGTTTTATTTTGAGCTTTTTTCGTCTTTTTTTTGTTCAATTTCAATTTTAAATGTTGTCTTATAACATCCGATCGATATATCCACAATTTCGTACAACAACGCATTTTGCTCCAATTACGTTAGATCTGGTTTTCTATATAGTATTTTGTTGTTGGTGTTGTCGTTGTTGTTGTTGTTGTTAAGTATTGTATTAGTCGTCGTAATATACCAACCCAACCAACAAGAAGAACAACCTCAAACTCTGCTTAGAAAAACAGCAACAAAAAACATACCATCGACTACCGACGACTATGGACATACCTTGCAAAGTTATGCGTGGCATACTCGTGTACATTCTGCCCGTCCGTTCGTTCATCCATTTATTTGTTCGTCTGTGGATGCTGTGTTTGTCGGCCGTCTGTCCATTGATCGGTCGGTGGGTCCATTTGGTGGCTTGGTCTATGTACGTGCATCTGTTTGTATGTCTATTCATCTTGGCCAGAGTATCTATCTTCGTTGTTACAGTTTTAATACATTTCATAGTCGTACGAGTACTAGACACGTACATCTGTGCATACATAGTTCATGCAACACCACCATGCCACTGCATGTTCCACACACACACTCACACACGGAACAACAGTTGTGATGATGATGATGACGACGATGGCTGTAGTGGTGTTGCTGATGGTGGTTGTGGAGTAACAATTTCTGTTGCTTCAGATCGATCTGTACCCCCGAAAAACCAGGTTTGGCTTTTAATAATAACACAACATCCAACACTCACATATATAATAATATACGAGGGTGGATCCAAATTCCAAATGGTCTAATGGACCCAATTTGTTAACACCTTTCAAAATTTTCAAGTTTGTGTAGGGAATTTCTAGTGTCAGCTATTGGAATAGTTTCAGGGCTACACTCACTTTTGGCAGCGAACCAAATAATTACTTTTGAGTTTTTCTTGTTGTAATTGGGATATTGCAGTAGAAGGAGATGTCATTGCTTTTTATTGTTAAATTCATTTGTGGGCATGGAGTTTTGGAGAATTTCGAAAAAAAAATACCTTTAAATAAGGTGGCACAATGTAAATTGTAAATAAAACAAAAAGTTTTTAGAGAATTATCTTTATACGTATATAGGGTGATCCAAGTACGCGTAGGTATACTTTTTTCAATAGCCTTTTCTTGACACATCACGCGTGAGTCGTGTCATGCTGTCATTTTATTTTCGTTTAGTATTGTTTGACATTTCATCATGGAAAGACTTACGCCTGAACAACGTTTACAAATCGTTCAACTTTATTACGAAAATTCACGTTCTGTGAGGAATGTGTTTCGTGCACTTCGCAAGCAAAATTGCCGCATTTGAGACGAAGAGCAACCAGAGGTTCAAGAGCTGCCACTTCATCCAGAAAAAACAACGGTTTAGTGTGGTTTGTGGGCCGGTGGAATCATCGGTCCATATTTCTTCAAAAATGATGCCGGTGAGAACGTAACCGTCAATGGCGACCGTTATCGTGACATGATAACCGACTTATTGATGGCTAAATTGAAGCACCACTTCCCACTCATAGCCTCAATCAATGGATTTATTGAGAAAAGACTTCGGTGAGCAGATAATTTCACGTTTTGGGCCGGTCAATTGGCCATCAAGATTGTGTGATATCACACCGTTAGACCCTTTTCTTGGGGGCTACGTAATGTCCAAGGTCTATGCTGACAAATCAGCTACGATTTAGGTTTTGGAAGCCAACGTTGCGCGTGTTATTAACGCCATACCTGTCAAAATGCTCGAGCGAGTCATCGAAAATTAGACTCAAGAGATGGACCATCTGAGACGTAGCCGCGGCCAACATTTGATAGACATAATCTTCAAAAAATAAATGCTGAAGAATGTTCTTTCAAATTATAATAAACATTCCCAACAAAATGTAGGGAACC